>JAPQWN010000002.1:98426113-99818613 GCA_028538565.1 Umbellularia californica
GATGTGGAAACTAGAAATCATGAGTTCCTCTTTCAACATTTCCATTTTCTACTATCTCAGTATTGGTATCAGGGATGATGAAGTTAGTAAACACATGGTTTTCTTCATGTTGCCATGCACACATGGAACTGATACCATCTATTCTTCCAAACTATGTAAACTGTGTGAAGTACATTCAAGGATGCCCTTCAGCTTTGGACCTGGCATGTTTGTGTTGATGGATTATTCATTCACTGTTCAATGTGTTTCCATGCAGCTATGTGACTTGTATGAAAATGATTCAATTTTCGACAAATTTGAATGCTGTTTGAGCGGTGATGGTCTCCGTGTTGCCACTGGTTCTTACAGGTTTTGATTCCTGTTATCACATTGTAAGGTGACAACTGGCTGGTTTTAGGACTTTATGGGGATAGCCAACAGCCCAATCCAATTTGGGGCTGGACTTTGTTGGAAACTGGCAAGAGACTCGCAGCCCTGAAATGTATACCAGCCCAGCTCGATGATTCATTGGCTGCAGACTGTCACTAGGGACTGGCCTCTGCATATTGCCAAATTGTAGCTACATGCTTCACCCATTCGTTTCGCTGGCCTCTTTAAGTCTAGCTCAGTAGAAAATGATGGGTCTTCAGCACTCTCTTCTCAGCCCATGCTGCGCTAGCCCATAAACCTGATGACCAGCCCAGATTATTGCCGCTTAAATTGCTTGTGTTTCTTCTTCTTTTGTGTTCATATTTGCCCAGTTGGAATTTCCCTCCATTGCAGCAATTTGTTCCGGGTTTTCGGTTGTGCTCCGGGTAGTAATGAGGCAACAACATTGGAAGCTAGCAAAAATCCCACAAGGTACTTGTAAATGTGAAGCTGCAGTTTGAGGCAGTATCCATACTTCCCTAGTTCTAATGAATTACTGGTCCTCCTAATTCGTTGCCTTCATTGTCTTATTCATTTATTCAGGCGTCAAACTCAAATGCCTTCTAGGCCTTCAAGATCACTTGCCAGTCTAGCACGTGCTCGTAGACGAGGTTGGTATGAACAACAATTTTTAATTCCTCTCAAAACAGTATGCAACGCTTGAAGAACTAGCCCCATTTCTGAATTTCGGTTCACTTTGATGGTGCCCTAAAAGTTTGATTTCATTGTGATGCGTGGTTTCTAGTTTTTGTATTCCTTGTTCAAGTCTCCTACATTATTAGAAATTGGCAACGTCTGAAGTAACGAGAGCTTGGTGAACTGTTTTTATGTAGCCAAGTTCTGGCTCCATGACTGAATTGTTGACTATTTCTGAGCTAAATATTTTGTTTGGTAATTGAGTGTGAATTTCCATATCCAGCATTCTTTGCAGTGCTAATCTTCCAGTGAGGCCCACCAGCAAAGTTTGTTGGATCATTGGATGTAGGCCCTACCTGTATAGCAACACAGATGAACATGATTTTCTGCTGATTTGGTCCAAGAATCATATAATTGTCATTGTTTGGACGAGATTTTGATGATGATTATGACGTTTTTTTCTTTGACTTCCACAACCTCTGATCCCCATCCTTAATGTAAACATCTTTACAGGAGGTGAAAACCCGGCCGTTGATGCAAATGGAGGGGCATATGATTTCTCCACGAAGTTGCTCCACCTTGCATGGCACCCAACTTCCAACGCTCTCGCATGTGCAGCTGCGAACAGTCTCTACATGTATTACGCGGAAGATGGCACCCAAAATGACACTGCTCAAAATGCGCAGTGAAAGCTTGATTTGGCTGTTGGGTATAATATCAGGGTAGCAGTGGCCATAGGGCCGTAGGATACGGAGTCGGAAGAAGCGGCACGTGTATTTTGTTCCAATCCACAGCATCTTACCTGTTCAATTCTTTTGTAGAAAATGATGCAATTCTTTTCTCTCTTTTATTTTATTTTTTCAATCAATGGGGAAGGGAGGATTCTTTGTTGCAGATTTGTAACTTAAAATAGAGGGAGATTGTATGTACCCACATGGCTTCATGGTTGATGGATGGAGGCGCATGTTGCGGTAGGATTCTTTGGCCAATTATCTCCACTCAGCTTTGCAAGTTGTACTTTCCCACTCTGATTTACTTAGAGCTATTTATTTAATTTTATTTATTTTTCACGCTACAATCTAACATGTTACATTCAATCCATCTCTAGGTCTGTTCGTAAGTCGCCATTTCTAGGTTTTTTTTTTTGGCAAACCAAGGACCTGTAAGTCAAAGGTTAACTCATGATCCTCCTGAAACCAGTGTTTAGAAACAACCCCAGAAATGTATTGAAACAGTCTTCTATAACATGTCAAATAAACTTTGTTGATTAAAGAGTGCAGCTTTGACATCATTGATCCATTTACCATTGTGAGTACCATTTGTTTAGTTAACTGCAGCTTTTTTGTTCTGTTATATCATGATACTATGTTAATGCTATTCGTCTGTTGTGCTCCATTTGTTATGTTGTATGATCATGACAATATTAATGATTGTCTAATGTGTCTTATAAAACTAAATATATTTATTAAAATATAGGTGTTTGGGAATTGGGAAATCCAACTCTCCCTAATCAAGATAAACCATTTATTACTCGATATTATATTTTTTAAATAATAGTAAAAAGATTTTTATCCTGATGTGAATGATATGAGATGGAAAGGGCTATAAGAACAAAACGGCATCCGACTAGTTAGGTTGGTTGGGGGTTTGGAAGCCACTTCGGTCCCATGAAGTGTGGTCGAGGCGGTGGAGTTCCCTCGCTAGCAATATCCCACTTTAGGGTGTTGCCTTGAAAAAAAAAAAGAAGGGTCCCACTTTAAGTTGTGTATATGGTGAATGTGGCATTTTGCCTACAACACATTGTTGGGAAAAGGGTCTAATCTATAGCTTATGAAGATAATAAATTTGTGCATAAACCTAGCTATCAAGTTGGTGTACCCTGGAGGCAATTTGTAGATGAAAGTTTGTATGCATGTCATTTAATTCAAGAAAGATCGCGTTTGTCCAAGTTGGGCATGTTGAAAGATTGTGCGTGCATGGGAGATTTTCTCCTTCCGGAATTTCGCATGAAGCCCGAGCTAACATGAATTGTATGCATTAATTTAGATATGATTTTAACCCAAATTAGATTTCAAACCTGCTTTTACCATTGTTGGAGCCCGTTGACAATTGGATTTCGTTTTGCAACCATAATTGCCACCCTTACACACTTACCTTACCTCACCTGCAATATTTGTAAGATAATTAGTCATTCTTGGATATTTAATGCTATCAACTTAAATGTGAGGGCCCCTGCTCCTACCTCTCGTTATACAGTGAGAGATATCTCTCATAGGAGCATTCCCCCTCCCCCTCTCCACACACACACACACACATATATATGGGCCAGCTCTCCTAAGCTCAATCTTAAGATAAGATAAGCTCAAGTGTGTGGTGGGGCCCCCGTGGGGACCCGCATGAGAATGGAGATAGAGGAATTTCAAGGACTTCATGGGATCCTCCTATCTACAAAAAATTAGCCACAATCGTAATTTATATTATCTCCATATGGGCCCAAAAATTTAATGGTTAAGAGTCCATTCGGATCGATACATAGTCGATCCAACGGTCCAGTAAATTCGGATTTGACCGAAAGTGTTCGGAGACACCCCTTTTGTACCTCTTTTGTACTTGAAACACCCCCAAAAGGGGTGTCCCTCACAAAAATAGTGAGGGATAGATGCATATGAATATTCCCCTATATATATATATAGGCTCTCCTAAGCTCCAACTTAGGATAAAATCTTATAAGCTCATGCTTATAGGGCCCACCTTTGGTCCATCCAATGGACCAAACACATGACCCATTTAAATTGCACATGTCCACAAACTTTCGGTCAAATTCGAATTTATTGGACCATTGGATCGTAAGCTCCTATGAGAGATATCTCTCACCTTAAATATACTTGGTAGAGTTTTCACCAATTTGTGACAAAATAATTCTATCACCATAGATCATGTAATACGCCTGTGGCTCACCCATGCACCCTCCCCATTGCAACTTGTGAGCCCACTTGTGGGGACCACATGAGGCTACGTTTCCATAGGAATAGGATGGGGATCGAACAACGTTGTTGATACCTATATTTGCATAAAATCCCAATTCCGCTTATTATCATAATCTCTTGATCCATGACACTAACATTAATGATTTTAGAATGATTATAATTTTAGGATTCGTATCCAACATCGCGTAACAATCTTTTTTTAAAAGAGAAATTGATTGAGATTGAGCGCGTTAATCATAGGGGTTGGGCGTGCTAAAAAATGAAGGTGCTCATGAGTGGTGATCATAAATGGTGCTCATTGTTATCCTTACAGATTCATTTGCTTATATTTGCAGAAAACAATTAAAAGATGACAAAGAAGATTGCTTCCATAAATGTACCATAGAAGATTGCTCTCGTATGGAACTCAGCTATATGAGAAGTAACATGTCTCACCACATGGGCCCCGTTTGACAAATCCAACCCCCTTACACTCGCTAATCCCTCGTGAATTAATACTCGTCCTAATTGGACATTAATCTAAATTATACTCACCATTGGATTAAACTTCATAAAAAAAATATTAACTCCAAAAACCATTAAATCTTAAGCCTTTAAATCAATGGTTGTGATGATCTAATCGAAGTCATCTTTGCCCAAAATCATATCTATAATGTGACCTTCCCAACATAGTATTCTCCCATGCAGGGGCGGACCCAGGAATTACATCAAGTAAAACAGTAAAAAACTTGGAGGGGCCAAATGTAAAGTCCTACATTGCTCGTGTGAGTGTCCAGAGACTGGGATGTTTGTGTGGACTCCCTATCTAGTATAACGTGTTTTGGGTACCCCAATGGGGCTAGAAACAAAGCTTTGCGGGTACCCCTATGGGGGCCCAAAGTGGACAATATTATATTGGATAAGCTGGATCGTGGCACCATATGTATAGATTACACGGGGGTAGACCTAGGCACAACCACGTGGGTCAATTGCACCCGTTAAACCACGGTGCTTTTTTAAAAAATCCAATAGAAATTGTGGATCCGCCCTCAAGAACTACATGAAAATCCTCCGTTTTCCCCTAAAACTAAACTACCTATTAATTGTTAAGGGGTTTACACTGTGTAGAGGCATATCCATATCCAAGATCAAGAAAAAAGTAAAAAGGTTCAACCCTAATTTTGAATGAGCAGGTCGGGATCTGGTTGCGTTGGCAGGTTGCATGGGCGGTGCTACATGGATGTTAGTGGGGTCAATTGACCCCACTGAGATATGAAAAGTTATTAAAAAAAATTTTCTTTAATGAATTGAACTTATGTGAAGATTTTGACTCACTCAATGCCTAAGTTAATGGGTCATCTATCTACCAAAATAAAAAAATAATAATGGCCCAACTCTTATTTTTTAAAGAAAATTTCTTGTTTTATACATTCTGTCATTAATTCTTCATTTACCCTAACTTAATTTCTAAATACGGTATTCTCCCCATATTAGAAGGAGAAAACCCTAACATTTATATTTAGGCATATATACTCCCAGCCCCAGCCAAGCAGCAGAGAAAAAAAAAAACATGAAGAAGAATTGTCGAATTGTTTGAGAATTTATGTTTATTTTTGTTTGAGAATTCAATGTTATCTTTGTCGAATTATCGGAAATAGATTATTTGAGAATTTTATATTATATTTGTCAAATTATCAAAAATAGATGACAGATGTTGATAAAGGGGGAAACAAATTTATTTGATTTGTGGAAAATAAGTCTTTTGTTGACCCCACTGACTTGAATTCCTGGAGCCACCACTGTAGGGATGGCAACGGGGCGGGTCGGGGACGGAATTGGGCTTCCCCGCCCCCGCCCCGAACTTGGCCCGCCCCGCCCCGAACTTGCCCCGCCCCGCCCTTCGGGGTAATTTATATTCCCCGTCCCCGCCCCGCCATGCCCCGCGGGTACCCCGCCCCGCCCCGCTCTCAATTGTAAAAATTTTAAATGTATAAGACTTGGGATTCGAACTCGGGTGGGAGAGAAACCAGAGCTTTGCCTTACCACTAGACTAAACTTCATTTCTTGTAGTGTTTTACCTTATTTAAAATATATTAATATATTCAAGATTGTTACACACATATACATACTTCACTTACTTACTATATATATTATGACTTATATATTATTTATCATTTATTTAAAAGGAAAATGTTAAATGTAGACAACTAAGGAATCTAATTGGAAACCTTAAAGCTATATTGAGCTCGTTTCCATCTCTTGGATTTTGAAATCTTTTGGTCTTGTGAAATGAATGGAACTTTATTTTAAAAATAATAATTTCGCTGATCAAACATTTTATTTGGATATCTATTGGACTCATGGCTTGGAAATTCTAGAATCCTTTGAAATCCTGAAATATTTTTTTGGACATCAATTGGGATTGGGCCTAATTATTTCTTCTTGTGTTTCTCAATAAATGTTTCGAAATCTTTATCACATGAATTAGGAGTGCAATCATAATATGCCCTGCCTGTTTAAGATGAAAACATGATAAGCACCCACCAAAAGGAAAATTACACAATTTGCAATTCAAATTTATAAAAGTCTTGAAATGTAGAAAAAATTCTAAAAACATATACTAGTAATTTTGTTTTAAAAAAATAGAATTTATATATGAACTTCAAGTATTGTCATATGAATATTAAATCATTATTTATTGTATAGCCCTGAATTCATGAACCTCCTATAGCGGGCCCGGCTATATTGAAAGTACATACTATATTGAAACCCTCATTATCAAAGCCTTGTTCCAGGCTCCCAGCTGTGACGGTGTTGGCTACATGTATTCTTTTTCTCCATTCTAAATCAAGACCCAAATAAGAAAAATTTTCTTAACTTCATAATTTTTCTTTCAAGGCAAAATAAATTAAATGTTGGATTGACTACAAATAAAGAGGTAAATTCATTTATTTTATATGGTAAAAAGCACATGAATGATTCATCTATGTTGTCTCCATGCCTTTAATAATATTAATAAAAAAAAAACCCTCAACCATGCTGACTCATTTGCCCGAAACTCAGGCCCCTCTCAAAACATCAGTCTTCCTAGGGACCATGACATTTTTCCCAAAATAGAATAAAAAGATCTCCCAGCATAAATATTTTATAAGTGTGGGGCACTATTAGATTGTTTAAAATTTTTTAAATTATCTAATATTAATATTATAAATTTTCCTTTTCCTAAAATTTTACCTATTTAAAGTGAGATTTATTCATATAAGATTTTCTCTAAACCCTTGAAGGCCAATAACATACACTTGAAAATATCATATATGCTTTGAGACATTTTTTATAAAAAAGACAATATCTCTCTAAAATATCATGAACTCCATCAATACATGATTTCACTTCATTTCTGGTATTGAACTCCACTCGCTAATAAAGAGGTTAATTACACATATAATTAAAATTAGTATAATGTATAGTGTTGTTAGTATGATTAGAATCATATTAAGTTACTAACTATAATTTACCTTGTTATTTCTAATCGTATGAGTTATTATAAGTGTATAGCATGATATATCTTGTAATGTTATATCAAATTAGTATAATTTATATTGTTATTAGTATGATTAGAATCATACCAATTATAATTTACCTTGCTATCTCTAATCATATATGTTATTATAAGTTTAAAGCATGATCTATCATTCTATTATATTCGTTTTATTTAATATGATTTATCATGTCGCAATTTAACATTATATATGATTAAAGTCAAATAAGCTTAGATAGATTTTTAACAACTTTAATTTCATTAAATTTGAATTAGAGGGAATGTGATCATATTATATGCTTTTATAATGTCTAGAGTTCAATCAATTACATGTTTAACTTTAAAAAAAATCTTCAATCAATCTACTTAACCCTTAATAACAACATAAAATCAATATATACATTTACATATAAATATGTTTATTTATTATAAAAGAAATCTAAAAAATATATTTTTTTAGAGGATTATTAATTTCGGGGCGGGTTACGGGGCAGGGCATGGGGCGGGGCAACGGGGCGGGTCAACGGGGCGGGGCATGGGGCGGGGCAACGGGGCGGGTAAACGGGGCGGGGCATGGGGCGGGGTAACGGGGCGGGGCGGGGCGGGGCATGAGGCAGACCCATCCCCGCCCCGCCCCGGCTTCGGGGTATGGTTTTTTGCCCCGTCCCCGCCCCGTCTAAAATTCGGGGCGGGGAAAACCCGTACGGGGCGGGGCGGGCACTCCGGGTTAAGGCGGGGCGGGTTAAAAATGCCATCCCTACACCACTGACAGGTTGGCTCAGGAATTGCCTACATTGCCCCAAAATTGTAAGATTTGGAGTATCTTCTAGAAATAGGCCCACTGACTCGAGTTCCTGGAGCCGCCACTGGTAGGTTGGCTCAGGAATTGCCTACCATGCCCCTAATTGTAAGATTTAGAGTATCTTCTAGAAATAGCTATTTTTGGCTACACGTTGCAGCATTTTACTTACTTTCTTGTTTGACCTTTTTCTCCACAGGAATGATTTTGCCTATGATCATTTAATTGGAATTATTTTCTTATTACCTTTTAAGGATTCCTATAAAAAGAAGAAAATCAGAAAAAGATCACAACAGATCATGTTATAAATGCACATGCATAAAAGCCAATGGTATAGCAAACTATCTGAACTATTTTGGCCAAGATCATTTAATTGGAATGATTTTCTTGTTATATTTACAGACTCCCATAAAAAGAAGGAAATCTCAAGAAGATTGCTTCAGAAGGAATACTATGTGCAAGAGATAATGTCATAATTATACATAGGGAAATTCTCAAATATGGCCTTAAGTTTTTGCCTTATTTTAAAAAAAGACACAAGTTTTGAAACTTTTCAAATTAGTCTCTAAGCTTTTCAGTAAATTTCCAATTAAGGCCATCCGGCCATTTAAAGGTATTTTCCCGGAGAGCTTCTATTGGCGCGCAAATTTTCTCCCTTCCCACACACACATTTAAAAAAAAAACCCTATGAAATTACTTTTTTGCCCACTGTCTCCCTTTCTCTCTCCCTACCTCCCCCTTCACCTTCGGCCGGCGGCAGATTTGCCGCCATCCCCTCTCCTCCCCTTCTCCCTCCCTCCCTCCCTCCCTCCCCACTGTCTTCCTCCCTCTTTTCCTCCCTCCTCACTGTCTTCCTCCCTCTCTTTTTCCCTCCCCACTGTTTCTCACTCTCCTCTTCCCTTTCTCTCACCCCACCACCCCCTTCACTGACGGCGACTGCCGACCCTCTCCTCCCCTTTTCCTCCCTCCCTCCCTCTCTCTTTGCCTCCCTCCACACTGTTTTCTCTCTCTCCTCCTCCCTTTCTCTCCCCCTACCTTTCCCTTCACCTCCAGATCCGGCCTAGACCGGTGAGCGCCGGCCAATCCCTCCCCTCCCCCTCCCTCTCCCTCTCCCTCTCCCCCACTGTTTTCTCTCTCCCTTCTCCCACTATCTCCTTCACTGTTTTCTCTCTCCCTCCTCATGTCTCTCCCTCTCATTCTTTCTCTCCCTTCTCCCCGTTTCTCCCTCTCCCTACCTTTCCCTGGCCGGAAATAGATCAGGCAGCTTGATTTGCCACCGCCGAAGGTGAATGGGGAGGTGGGGGAGAGAAAGGGAGGGTGGGCAAAAAGGTAACTTCATAGGTTTTTTTTTTTTTTTTTTTTAATGTGTGGGAAGGGAGAAAACTTAAGTGCCAATAGAACATCTTTAAAAAAAATGTGTGTGTGGGAAGGGATAAAACTTGTGTGCCAATAGAACATCTTTAAAAAAAATGTGTGTGTGGGAAGGGAGAAAACTTGTGTGCCAACAATAGCTCCCATTTTCTAGTGACTTTTTACGTAATTATTTTGAAAATACCTAAATTATCCTTCATTTGACCATGACATGATTTCGGCAGCCACTACATGCAGGCAATCGCTGTTGGAATACTAGGTGTCCTTGATCACCGTGAGGACACCTGCGAGGGAAATGAGGAGCATATAGAGAAAGTGAATGAGAGTTTTATTACAATGAAGGGTAATATGAGTATTTAAAAAAAGGAAAAAAGTTGCCGGAAATAACTTTAAATAGATGGATGTCCCTAATTGAAAACTTACTATAAAACTTAGGGACTACTTTGAAAAGTTTGATACTTGTGTCCTTTTTTGAAATAAGGCCAAAACTTAAGGACTTTTTTGAAACTTTCCCTCCCTTTATATACATACATATATGAAAGCCTATTTATTGGTGATCAGTTGAACACAATAAATATGTATGCGTGCATGACTTAGCTGCATTGAGGAGTATCGCTGACAAAAGAGACGCTAAAATGGAGAGCAGAAGAGTTTTCGTTTTGGTGCTACTTGTTGTCATGGCGATGGTGATCATACAATCTTCATGTTCAAGCTGTTTTTAGGGAAGTTGGCACGCAAGAACTTTTCCTTGAGGGTGATCTTACAATCATCAGTGCACTTGTCCTGGGTGCATGGTTTCATCACTATCACGTAAGCGGCCTCCACACCCCTGCTTGGACTTGAAGCCATCGCCATGACAACAAGAAGCACCAAAACCAAAACTCTTCTGCTTTCCATTTTAGCCTCTCTTTCGTCAGTGATACTCCTCAATGCAGCAAAGTCATACAGGCAAACGTATTTATAGTGTTCAACTGATGACCATTAGGCTTTCATACATGTATGTTCCTTCTGAAAGCAATCTTCTTGATATTTCCTTCTTTTCATAGGAGAATGTAAATATAACAAGAAAATAATTCCAATTAAATGATCTTGGTCAAAATAGTTCAGATAGTTTGCTATACCATTGGCTTTCATGCATGTGCATTTATAACATGATCTGTTGCCATTTTCTTCTGATTTTCTTCTTTTATAGGAATCCTTAAAAGGTAATAAGAAAATAATTCCAATTAAATGATCTTGGGCAAAATCATTCGTGTGGAGAAAAAGGTCAAACAAGGAAGTGAGTAAAATGCTGCAACGTATAGCCAAAAATAGCTATTGCTAAAAGGGGGGCATTCATGTGCATCAATCCCTCACCATAGGGTGAGAGACATTTACATGACTTTCCCTCTTTGCACATAAAAATTCTTTTTCTGCATATGACCATATGGCTTTTCCGCTTTTGCACATAAATCTTTCCAATTATGTAAGTGTAGTGTCTCTCACCCGATGGTAAGGGATGGATGAACGTGAATATTCTCATTCTATAAGATACTCCAAATCTTACAATTGGGGGCAGGGTTGGCAATTCCTGAGCCAACCTGCCAACTCAACCTGATCCCGACCTGCTCATTCAAAATTAGCGTCAAACCTTTTTACTTTTTTCTTGAGCTTGGATATGCCTGTGCAGAGTGTAAACCCCTAAAAATTAACATAGACTCAGCTGAGAGGCCTTAGGTGTAAAGAATATTTCATTGATATTAATTTGTTTGTGACTCCAAAAATGCAGGTTGTGCTGATCCTACATCTTTAAAAGGATCAATGGCCAGGATTGCTTAGTCAATAATAGCCAACATTGTGGGTGTATCAATATTGGGAGTGTTCCCGGGCACAAGAAAATATTGTGGACTTTGGCATATAGGACCAAGTATGGCTTGGAGTCAACCCGTTTGAGCTATTTAGATGGGTTACTTAGATGGGTTGGGTTAGGGTCAGTCTGCATATCTAAACCCATTTTATATAAAATTAGCCGAGAATGTGTTGGGCTTTTTTTTTTTTTTTTTGGGCCCACAACTTAACTCAAATATTGCCTTAGTATTTTAATAGTTTGGATTTTGGACAGCTATTAGTTGGTTTAGGTTAAACAAGTTGACCTAGATGCTCAAAGACTAAATGGTGGAACTTGAAAGGTGATAAGCAACTAGCATTTAGGGATAGAGTACTAGAGGAACACGTTTGGGCGATAAATGAGAGTGCAAATAATATGTGGGATAAGGTAGCAGAGTGTATTAGGAGGGTAGGAAAAGAAGTCTTAGGAGAATCCAAAGGGGGTGCTCCGGCACAGAAGGAGGCATGGTGGTGGAGCGAGGCCGTTCAAGACAAGATAAGAGTTAAAAGAGAGAGCTTTAAAACTTGGCAAAAGGATCGAAATGCAGCAAACTTGGAAAAGTATAAAGAAGCAAAAAGAGAAACCAAAAAGACAGTTAGTGAGGCCAAGGCAAAGGCATTTGAGGAGCTATATAGGCGACTTGACACTAAGGAAGGCGAAAGAGAGATATTCAAGCTTGCGAAAGCCAGAGATAGGCGGACCAAGGACTTAAACCAAGTTAAATGCATTAAGGATGAGGATGAAAAGGTATTAGTAAAGGATGATGAGGTAAAGGAGCGTTGGAAGAGCTACTTCTACAAGTTATTTAACGAAAGCAGTAGTAGTGACATACAATTGGGACAGCTTACCATTTCTAGGGAAGAATCGAATCATATGTTCTATAGGAGAATTAGTAGGGAAGAAGTTATAGAAGTATTGAAAAGGATGAAGAATGGGAAAGCGGTTGGGCCAGATGGTATCCCTATTGAGGTCTGGAGGTGCTTGGGGGAGAATGGCATAAGTTGGTTGACAAAACTTTTTAATGTAGTGCTAAAGAGCAAGAAGATGCCTGATGCATAGAGGAAAAGTATTCTTATACCCATATACAAGAACAAAGGAGATATTCAGAACTGTGCGAACTACCGCGGGATTAAATTGATGAGCCATACGATGAAATTATGGGAGAGAGTTATTGAGAGAAGACTAAGAAGAACAACAAACGTTTCAGAGAATCAATTTGGTTTCATGCCTGGGAGATCAACCATGGAGGCTATCTTTCTCCTGAGGAGGTTAATGGAACAGTATAGAGAAGGTCAGAGAGATTTACATATGGTGTTCATTGACTTGGAGAAGGCCTATGACCGGGTGCCTAGGGAGATTCTATGGGGAGTACTGGAAAAGAAAAAAGTGTGTGTCGCATATATTGAGGCGATAAAGGATATGTATGATAGAGCCGTGACATCTATAAGGACGACTGGCGGAGAGACTAAGGAGTTTCCTATTACGATTGGTCTACACCAAGGCTCAGCGTTAAGCCCGTACTTGTTTGCCCTAGTTATCGATGAGATTACAAGACATATTCAGGATGAGGTGCCGTGGTGTATGCTATTTGCAGATGACATTGTTTTAGTAGATGAGACGAGAGAAGGAGTGAATGCTAAGTTAGAAGTATGGCGGAAAACGTTAGAGACAAAAGGGTTTAGGCTAAGTCGATGCAAGACGGAATATATGGAGTGCAAGTTTAGCCAAAGTAGGACACTTGGTAACATAGAATTAAGTTTAGGCACACAAAAGATTGTAGAGAAAGAAAACTTTAGGTACCTTGGATCGATGGTGCAACAGGATGGAGGGATTGATACTGATGTAAGTCACAGGATTCAGGCCGGGTGGACCAAATGGAGGAGTGCTTCGGGGGTCTTGTGTGATTGGAAAGTCCCCCTCAGGGTTAAAGGAAAGTATTATAAGGTGGCGGTAAGACCAGCATTGTTATATGGATCAGAGTGTTGGGCAGTAAAGCATAATCACGTTAAGAAAATGGAAGTTGCGGAGATGAGAATGCTAAGATGGATGTGCAGGATCACAAGGAGAGATAGGATTAGGAATGAGGAGATTATGGGCAAAGTAGGAATTGCACCGATTGAAGATAAAATGAGAGAAAATCGATTAAGATGGTTTGGCCATGTTAGAAGGCGTCCAATGGAGGCACCTGTTAAAAGGTGTGAAGGCATAGAGATTGCCAGGAGTAGGAGAGAGAGAGGGAGACCCAAGAGAAGTTGGAAAGAAACTATTAAACATGACCTTGCCTACATGGATCTAACGGAGGACATGGCCCTAAACAGATTTGATTGGCGTCGTCAAATCCATATAGCCGACTCCACCTAGTGGGAAAAGGCTTGGTTTGGTTTGGTTTGGTTTGGTAGGTTAAACGAGTTGACCTACCTGGAATGTTGGTTATTCATGTTCAATTGAAACCAATGTGAAATGTGCATGATGCGTGTGGATTAGATAGATGCAGGTGGTGATCACGTGCTTGTTTCTTAAACCATTAAACTTGAGAGCCACAATCGAGAGAGTATGATGATTTAATGGACTTCAAATTTTGAATACATGTAGGTCAAATATTGATATTTCCATCCCCACCTTCCCATATATTGATGTGGCCCAGGTGGACCCCAATAGATGCTCCCATGGGAGACTGGAGTCCATCTAGGGCTCCACAGATCAAGGAAGAAGTGAGGATTGAAAGATACAGGTGGGACCGCCCCCCATATATGAGATTTTAAGATAATCCAACTGTCCTTACCCCTTCATCTGTAGCTCTTGTTTCTTAATGGTTTTAAATTTAAAAAAAAAAAAAATCATACTAGATCAAACGATACAGTCCATTTTGATCGGTGCAAGTTTTGTGGGATCCGTGAGACCGTGACACCTCTCATGGATTGCTAAAGCTTTAAGCCCTTACCAGAGTGGGTAAAGATTGGATTTTCAGCTGCAACAGGTATAGTTACAGAGACAAATCGAGTTCTATCCTGGGAATTCAGTTCAACATTAGAAGGAAAGGATACCAGAAACAAACATGAAAACATAAAGCTCATACTAGGTCTGGTTGTACCTTTGGGGGCTTTGGTGGCTGCTACGGTTCAGGAATTTGTTACTAGCTAGTAGTCTATTTCAAGTGTGAAATCTTTATGTTAAAAACTAGAACTATTGTATTGTATTCTGTTCCTCTTTCTATCTTGAAATATTTGTCTTCTTAGATTCATGGCGCTTCTATTATTGCCAGAGGGACTCTCACTCTATATATGTGTTTGGTCTCCTTCATCCCTTGAAGTGGTCCCATCAATCTTATGTAAGAAAGTGTCAACCCATCCACAGTGCACATCACAATGTGGTCCATGTCAAGAGATAATCAAATATATCATCATATACCCTGTTATTGATGTTCGTGTAGATTTTGATCATCTACAAAGCTAGGCTTCAGCACTATATTCTAATGGATCAACCCAGTTTTCAAGAAGGATCCCAAGGTGTCTTTCAATTCAAATGTTCATTGGCCAATTCAGACCGAGTAGACGCATATCTATGCTCAAATCAACTTTTGGAAACATAGGATTGATTATATTTGGTCCTATGGCCCTATTCCAATACAAGACATAAGTAACTGGCCTGATCCCAGCCAGTGCTCTAATTCTCTTGTATGGGGGAAGCTGGGCAAGGCTCCAGGCTTTCTATAGTGTAATCCAAGAGGGCCCAAAATGAAACAAGCCCAAATTTTAGATATAAGTCCCACTCAGGTGCTAAGCCTTACTCCCAAGCCCATACAAAATGGGCTAGGCCTTTTTTGGGCCCGGGCTGAACCAGCCCATGAACTCGGGCTAAATGTTGCCATATCAACAAATAAAATTCACTCAGTACACATGCATAGCATTGAGGAAGGACCTCAATCCTTGATTTAACCTATCAAATCCATTAAAACCATTCAAGGTCCATCGTCCCGACTCCATGAACCTAATCTGAGGCCTTCACTAAAATCTGGAGCTAATTAGGATCCGAATCATACCTGGAACATTATTAATTTGACTGAGTTAACTCATAATCTACGCTGGTTTATTATCCAACCCTCATCTTTAGGCTTGCTACTAATGGAACTCGTTTCAATTTCCCTCAAGTGTCTGTTGCAAAAGAAGAGCAGGGGAGGAGGCTTGACCTGTTTTTATTATTGGGCCAAATGGCCATATGCCTGGGTCCACCGATGCACCTGAATGTAAGGCACAGCTCAAACTCACTTCAATATTGCTTGAAATTCGACAGGCTAGACTGGGCTGTTAACCGCTTTATTAGGCCCAAATTTGCCCATTTTATTATCGAGCCAGAAAGATTAAGCCCAAATCCAGTTCACAGGCCTAAAACACATCCAAATTTGGCCAATGAAGGGATGTGTGGGTCCTGGGCTAACCCAACCAATGACCACCTGTAGGAGGCAATATGACAGTTCAACCTGCGCTTCAAAAAAAAAAAAAAAAGGGAAATGATATCTCACTCTAATGGCTGACACCATATTTATTTGCATGTGTGGTAAAGTAAAGTAAAGGTGAAGTGAATCACAAAGCCAAATTCATCTTGGATTTGATGGTCTGCATGCAGACATCCTAAACTGATTATCAAAGAGTTGGAGACTCATAATGAAACTGGGAAATCTCTTAAATTAAAGGCGCACACCTGGATATCTACATTCTTAGGACAAACTTCGCACAGCCCCATCTCTTTTCGCTCTCCCTTTTTTTCTTTTTCGCTCAAAGGAAAATTGTATTGAAGGGAAAGAAAACCAAAGAGCTGAAGATCAGGTCCCCAAATAACAGAAGGATTACGACAAGTCATTTTGATTTTCCCTACATCAAATGGCCCCTAAAAAAAATTCATTGTCTTTCTTTCTAATTCAACCGAATCCGAGTCCTAATAACCAACTACAGGTAGAAACCTTCTCCAATTGGAAAAATGGCGTCTCTCAAACGATAGAAACTCCGTTATTTTGTTGCCTTCTATTCTATTGTAGAATAAATCAAATTCTCTAGAAAATATTATGGAAAAATAAACCCAAAAGTAACAAATACATTATTTATCATTCTTAATATTCTATACATGATCAAAATTTATTCCAAAGGAGAAAAGTACAATCAACTTATATAAACTATAAATTTAAATAAAATTACATGATATATAAATGAGAAAGGCCACATTAATTATCAAATAAAAAAGATCACATTATGTAAAGCCTTCTCTCCCTTTTATCATCAAACTTTTTTTAATCTATCTGACTATCTTCTTTTGTGGAACCGTGGGATGGAAAGAAACTTGTCTTTAGATTGTTTAGATGTATGGTGAATTGAAGTATAGTGAGGTAAAGCATCAAATCAAGAGAGAATACAATATAAGGGGTTATGATGATTTTTGTTTTTAATTGTTTGGTATGGAATCTTATTGACTTTTTGTATAGAAGAGTGGAGTTTTTTTTTTGTCTTTTAGTGGAGAAAATATGCTGCTTTTTCTTCTTTTTCCGAAAAATTCAGAAGGAATTTTAAAATTGTGTACTTTTGTTATGACCCCTTGTCTCTCTTATCTAGATTTACTTTAACTTAACTAGTCGGAAGGGTGTGTTTGTGTGACGCCCCGGAGTCCCACATCGACTATAGAGAGGGGAGTGAATGGGGTTATATGTGAGCTTACACCCTTATATTGCATGAGGTCTTTTGATGGGTTGAGGCCCATCAAAAGCAAAACTATGAAGCCCATGGGCCAAAGCGGATAATATCATACATGGGTATAGGCTGGGGCGTTACAAATGGTACCTGAGCCGACTCTCGACTAGTTCGAGTGTGAGCTAACACCATTACCTTGCATGAGGCATTTTGATGGGTTGAGGCCACTCAGAAGCAAAACCGTGAGGCCCATAGGCCAAAGCGGACAATATTATGCATGGGTATGGGGTGGGGCGTGGCATTACAGTTTGCAATTGTCCGACAAAATGATTACACAATAGAATGAAAACTTATTTTGGTTTTCCATGCAAACCACCATTCCATTGTATAGTGCAACATATTTTTCTTGTGGCAAAGTTAAAAATAAACTGTTTTTTTTTATAGAGAAGATTTTAATTTCCTATGATATGGGAAAGAATGCATATTTCCTCACCCACTAGAAATAAAAATCCATAGAGAGTAGAATTCTCTCAATGCAATGACAAATACTCCATACTATGATATGGGAAGGAACGCAATTTGCCAAGGTAAACAAAACATGCTTGGATGTTGAGCAATATTATTATCAAATATTGTCTCCCTAAAATTGTTGACCTTGCTGCAAAAGTTAATGATTCAAAGCTTGAAAAATAGAATTGAGTCATAATCATCTGACCAACTTTGTGTTATTTATTCGTTTGACATTGTCTATAACTATATAAAATATGGTGGTAGTGTAAAAAGAGCAATAAAAATAATGTTTGTTCGTACCTTCTTAAATCTAGTTTTGATTTCTTAGTTTTTGGGCTTGGTCTTGCAAAGATAATACTAAATGAAAAAGAAATATTTACAAAAAAGATATTAGCTCGATTTTGCAAGGTAACAATCGAGATAGTACCCATTTCGATACCCCTTGTAACCTTTATATATATATATATATATATATATATATATAATTCACTTAGTGAAAGAGGTGATTTTCCATGTAATTAAGTCGCAAACATATATATCTAAAGGTCAAGTTAAAAAAAAAAATGTATGCATGTAGGACTTCATTAATATATGAATCCACATGCAACCGGGGGCCACACATGCATGGTCCTACCACTTGCTCCTTAAAAACTTTTTATATCTTTTTTTTTTTTTAACGCAAAACAAGTAGATTTTCAAACGTGTAACCTCATTAAGAGTAGTTTCTTTAATGAGGAGGTTAACCTCTTTGGGTAGGTCTCATGGATGGTTGCACCCTATACCTTTTAACCCATTATACTATATTTAAGCAATTGGGAAGGTGGGCTGTGGAGGGTGCCACGTAGGGCTGCACATGGGTGGTTCGGATCGGTTTAACACTAAAACCAACAACCAAACCGAACCTGTCGGTTTTTTAATTAACCGATCCAATCTGACCAATGGAGAGGGATTAAACCAAATCAAACCAAACCAAACGGTTCGGTTCAGTTCGGTTCGATCGGTTAAACCATTGTTTTTTTATTTATTTATTTTGAAAATCAAACATTGAAAATTTCAAAATGATGATACCCTGTCATTTGCATTTATTCCAATGTTTAGTGCAAACATAAAAATCCAACATTCCAGACTGGACCAAACGCATATAAAAAATAATTCTATTTTAAAAAGAGAGTTTTGACTAAACGCAAGCGCACACAAAAAAAAAAAGAAAAAAAAGAAAAAAAAACATTAACCAGCTTATAGTGAAACATTCATTCCACATGATACAATTTGGAATTATAATAGAATAATAGTTCATGTCAAGAAAAGTCACACACAAGCGAAATCTGTATCAGAACCCACTATATTTTTTAGAAATAAATGTTTCTTAACACATTGGTTAGGTAAGACGAAAACCAACTATCAAAAGGCTAGCATTCCCAAAAGTGCAGCCTTCTGATAAAAACTTTATTGAAACGAGGTGGGAATTATGATGAAAGAAAAACAGCCCGTACAGTAATCCCTCAATCTGCAATTAGGTATCAAAAGGCATTTGAAAGATGAGAGGAGATGCACTGAGGCAGTGTTGACGGTTGAGTTCATGTAAGAATGGAGTTGTGGAATGTAACTTTGAAAGTAGTCAAAAATGAAATCATAAGGCTAAAATAGTAAAAAAACAATATTAAGTTACTAC
This sequence comes from Umbellularia californica, assembly GCA_028538565.1. NCBI lineage: Eukaryota > Viridiplantae > Streptophyta > Magnoliopsida > Laurales > Lauraceae > Umbellularia > Umbellularia californica. The sequence goes on from JAPQWN010000002.1 coordinate 98,445,556, forward strand.
ATGCGGTCGATTCGGTTTAAACAGTTAACCGTAGGCTCAGACCGATAACCGACCGATATAAGCGGTTTTTATGATTTTCAAACCGTTAACCGAACCGATCTACTATAAACCGACCCTTACCGCCCAGTTCGGTTCGGTTTTGCGGTGATGCCGGATTGTAAAATCATTTACAAAAATAAAAAAAAAACTTTTCAAATTTCAAACTCAAGGACGTTTGAATGGGAATCTTCACCATGACCCAGCATAACTGATACTATAATATTGATGAATCTGACTGGGCCTCTCATCATCATAATCATAATTGTTGTTTTTGTTGTTGCTATTTAATATCTCTGTATTATTACCATGGATCGAGCTTCACCTGGCCAAATTAAATTCTAGTATAGATCCTCGAAGTGAACCCATCCTGAACCTGTACTTGATCATTAGATAGAGAATGGGTCAGGGTACCAACAAGGTTCGACTCCCAATTAGGTTTTGCTAGCTGCCTAACCCACAGTTACGTGTACATCTTTCCTTTTCATTGTGATAACTATTCATGCAACCATACATGCATGACCCAAGTCCCTTAATCGAGTTAGGATAAAGGATTGATCCCTAGTTATTCCTCCGTGGTAAGGAGGAGATTGCCTGACTATTGAACTATCAGTAGATCAGCATGTGAACTTCATTTTTACATTTGGTACAAGTATGGGCCATAGCTTCTTGAATTAAAGTGTAAGGTCCCCCACCTTAATAGGGTGTTTAATTTCTTAATATTGATAATTAGCCTAATTAATTGTGATTCTATCTAATTAAGTGGGTTTAGTAACTAAGCGAGTTTTTTTTTATCATTCAAAAGTGATTTGCGAAGTTTCGTTTGGTTCCAAGTGCGATTAATCTTAATAGGAGTTAGGGCAAAAAATTTTAATTAGCCCTAAAATTCACACCCCGGATCCGGTTTAATCTTTAATCGGGTTTGAAGCTGTGACATAAACTGTTGATATCATGGGTCTGATGTCTCAAGGCTCAAAAATAGTGAACATCTTATAATGCATCCGATGATGCTCACATTGTTATTGCTGAGACGATGAGGTAATCTATTTTGTCATTGCTGAGGAGATGGGGTAGTCTCTCTCTCTCTCTCTCTCTCTCTCTCTCGGTGAGCTTCTTTTGATGTCAGGGGTCGCTTGTTTGGTGTTAAAATAAGCCACAAGCTTGACTAGTACGCATGTAGGTCGTTTGTTTGGTGTGAAAGTGAAATGTTTCACATGTGAAAAAAAAAAAAACCCCACTTTGGTGCGAAACGAATTCATACCTCCTTTAAAAAGACACTGCTACAGTGGAAGTGAGACTGCACATATTATTCTTGTGGGGCCCATAAAAAGTCATCTTTGTCAATCCTATGAGCCCCTAATTCATGGTCCAAACATTCCTCTTCTTTGGAAGACTAATTCAAATTGCATATCTTCATTCTTTGTGGGTTTTTTTGAGAAAATTTTGAGTAACTTATAACATTAAATCTGATATTCTAGATTTCTTGGGCCCGTTCATCTTCTTTAGAAGGCCAAGGAGTCAAATATCTTATCTTAATTCATCGTGAATTTTTAGAAATGAGCGAAAAACCTTACAAAAATGAAAATATACACAACAGTCGTCGGACGTAAATAAATTTAAATGTGAAAATGGTGATTTTGACAAAACCGGAATTTGCTTCACATTTATATCATTTGCATAAACTATGTACCGCTTAGGCAGGAGCTGTTGGCATCTTTTGATGGGGCCCACATGTGATCAGACAGGGTGAATCCCGACCACAGTTAAGATGCATCCTCGTATTTGAAGAGCGCATCTTCGTTCCTATTTGAGAGTCATCTCAATTGGTTTCCATTTTGAAAAGACCCCTCTTTTATCTCTCATTAGAAAAGGATATATGGAGCCTTGATCAGCCCTTGAGGCTCCTCTTACAAATTCAAATGTGCTCTGAAATGAGGGCTTCCATCCTATATAAAGTGGATGGAAGGACCCCCTTGCAACCCCCAATAAATCATTCGTTTAAATGAGACATAGAGAAGAGAAAAGAAAGAGAGCTGATCATCTTGGAAACTTTGATTGAAGTTTTATCTAAGCCGATCAAGCTGTTCATCATTTAATTTCCACAAGCTTAAATTTCCAACTCACCAAACGTTACCCATTTTTTAATTGAAATCCAAGAAAACAAATCGATGCCTTTAAAATCATTAAAATTGAGGGGAATAGATCAAAGGGTTAAGACGATTTGAAGGGGTTGATATTTTATTCGTCATTAGCTCTTATATATTGAGATCTTTCCATCCAACTTAGAATTGGCATGGCCCTAGGTAGTCCCCATAGATGAGTTCACATGGCCTTCTATGTGGTGGTTCTTATCTGAATAAAATTACATTATATATAGTATTGTGAGGGGGTTGGATTAGTGATAGGTGGGTCTCATGAGGTGCTAAAATTGTACTTCTCGTTGTAACCATGAGAGGTACCTCTCATCTGAATATTTTGTAGGGGCGTGCGTATAGGCGTGAAATCCACAAAGAAAGGGAGAAGGGAAATTAAGAGGGCCCCCATTGGCCTCATCAAGTAAGTATCTTTATACGCAAAAGCCCATATGGGCTTTGCAATGGGTCTGCAATCTGACCACCACCCTTTATTTTAATCATGTTTTCTAACTTGTTCAATCCCATGGCTAGTGTCACCCTCATCCGTGATATTTTGACCATCAGAATGTTAAGAAGATTAATTTGACTGCTCATTAATCAGTCGCTGATTTGGAGTGTTATCGCATAGGAGGAGGAATTGTGGCATGCCCCCATTGGAGCCCATTAATGAGACACGTACACAAAGAATGATCATTGAGCAAGGTGTATGGCACTTGGGAAGTAGGTCGCGAGAAAGATGGGAGGATGGAAAGGGCACCACAGAGATAGGACGTGATTAATGTACACTCTTATCCTATAATCCTAAAGCCATGATTGGGGTTGTTGAAAAAAATTTAATAGTTTCCAATAGTCAAACATTCTCGGTTGTAAATCACAGTTTTTAAGGATAATCAGACAGCAGTGAGACTTGACCCTCCCCCTATCCTCAAAGTCCACTTCAAATTCAACTTATGGGTGTGTGCGTGCGCGTGCGCGCATGTGCATGTCACCGTGGATGTAGACTCAGGCTTGAGCATAACTTGACTCAATGAAGGGCAACTCGATTAAGTTTATAGCAATAAATGTATAAGAGAGTTGGATCAAGCTCAAGCCCGAGGATCAAGTTAACAACATATATAAGACTAAGGCCAATTTCAAGCCTAAGCTCAGCTCACTAATTAAAATAAAATGTACTTATGTGGAAGACAAGCCGAGTCCCAAGCCCCAAACGCAAGTTCATCTAATTTATGACCAAGCTCGAGCTTGGTAGAGTGGGAAATATTCCCCTATGAGCAGTGTGGGAAGAAATGGATTGGTGCTTGTCATGGGGCACTGTGAACTTTAGGGGGCTCCCACCTTACCAGGGGCATACCTAAGTACAACCATGAAGGGGCGGTTGCACCTGTTGGACCTCAGTTCGCTATCAATACAATAATGAAAATCTTTTCATTGTTTTGAAAACTTAAGTAAAAACCCCGAGTTTCCCCTCAAAATTCACATGAAAAACTTAGGTTTGTTCCAAAAACTCAATTGTCTGTTTGGGTTTATACGCCGCAAATAAAAATCCTATGTCTGCCATTGACCTTCCATAGGGTTAGAAAAGAATCTCCAGCATCCCATTGCTCATAGGAGAAAATTCTCTAGATAAAGAGAGGACAAGCCCTTCTTGAGCTTGACTCCTTAGACTTGTGCTTAACCGGAGTTGTGCAGACTTAAATCCTGCGTCTGCCCCCGAAAACCCACATGAAAAATTTAGGTTCGTTCCCAAAAACCCAATTGCCTATTTGGGTGTGTACGCAGCAGATAAAAATCATTAACTCTGCCATTGACCTTCCAGAGGGTTAAAATGGAATGTGCAGCATCCCGTTGCACATGGGAGAAAATTATCTAGATAAAGCGAGCACAAGCCCTTCTTGAGCTTGACTCCTCTCTCCTCAGACTTGTGCTTGACCGGAGTTGTGCTTTAGGTAGTCAAGCTTGCACTCAAGATAGCCCCGTTCACACCTCTGTACTTCGATCCCACGTTGAAACGTTTTGTGTGGCCCCCCAGCAAATTTAAAACGGTGCATCATATTCCCATCTACTAAATTGCCTTACACCCAAAATTCGGCGCCATAGTCAAGAGTTACGTATTGAAGTAATCATATGCCATCATTCATCTAAGGTAATCTTTTATCCACCATGGGATCTTCCAATCCACCCCAATCTCGTGAATCTGCATGCATCCAGGTGGGCCCCACACAAGGAATAGATCTCGCAATCTCTCTCTCTCCATTTGACATTGAACTTACCCACAGATTTCCATTTCGGAATCCGCGCTTATGGCAGGCACACTCCAAAATTGAACCACATACATACATTTGTGATTCAGTACTGTAAGGGAATATATCTGCAAGTTTCAAGGGAAGCATGTATGACCACACACAACCCCTCAAACATAAGGCTGCAATGGGAACCCCCCCTCACAACTGCAAGAATCGAATCAATTTTCTGTTTTGGGCAAACCATTTCAAAGGCTGCCTCAAAACATCACTCACCAATTCCACATAACATAACAAAGTGAGGAATCTCCATGTACCACCCACCCACCACATAACATCTCCACTGCCCACCTTTCTCCATCACCCCATGAGCTAAGAAAGATGAGAACTGATCTCCCATCTCACCTCCATGCTTCTTTCCTTTCTCATTTAAATCTCTCTCAAAGCTTTCTAGAAATAAAGACAATGACAAAGAACAGGAAGCATACGAATATCTCTAAATCATCATCTCCCCTTTACTCAATAAATGTTGCCTACAAAACAAAATCTTATGTACTTGGGATGGTTTTGAAATTTTTTGGCACACTTGGACTAATTGAAGAGAATTCATGATATTTTATGAACAAAGAATGGAAATTTTTTTACTTTGGTTTTCTTTTAATCACTGAAGAGAACAACCATTTAGGATCTTTTCTTTTTCCATTCTCTTGCTCTTCATATTTCTCAATGCATTCTCAGGAGCATGCCTAAAGCTATGGATTGGTTGTACCTTGAGAATACTTGTTCTTCAGCTAGCTGTAGATATTGAACAAGGCTTAAGACTTAAGTTAAATTCTATGAACCAAGGGAGGAGTATGAAACATGGGGTTTTATGTTCAACTGCTAATTAAAAGGCACTTCCCATTCCTGTTTTCATCGTTTTCTAATTCTTGGCAGCAACATTTATCTAAAAGAAAAAAAAAAAAAAAAAGGAGATAAAATCAAGTAGTAGATGATGTATTCCAACACCTCTCTTTTAGAGACATCTTGCTTACCAAGAAACTAAGAATGAAAAGCATATATTGGTTGTTGGTTTTGAGGGGTTTTAGCTGATCAAGGCTATTAAGGAGAACCCAATGATGATAATTAATAAACCATGCAATATGCAAGATGGGGTTTTTTTATATTATTTTTGTTTCCCTATCGGTAAGAAACACCATCTTAGGACACTTCCCTATCCATTCTTCCATGTCCTATTTCCTTGATTTTGGTCCTTAAAACATACGACAAGGTTAGCATTCCATGAATGCAACATAACATGTTTTTTTTTTTTCTTTCATCAGTAGCAAAACACCCAATACACTTCCCACCTATTCATTTTCCAGTTTCCCTGACCTTGTCCTTGATACATTCTCACAACCTAAGCATACACTAAAGCACACATGAAACACAAAAGAAACAACACAATGTCACTACAACCAAATTCATACCTCATGACCCAAACACCAACAACATCAACAACACTAACTAGGTTAAAGAAGAGGTTTTTAAGGAAATGCACCATTGGTTGTGGGTAGATCAGACCACGGAAAAGGCGAATTCCAGTAACCCAATTGGCCACCACCGACAACAGGTGAAGGTTCCAAGATGGAGGAAGTAGAAGAAGTCGTCGCACCATTTAATGCTACAGGCGAATGATCGTAGTAATTGGCCGTTGATCTGAGCCTGTGGTAAAGATCTTGAAATCCAGTGTTGGGTACTTCACCCATCAACAAGCTGTGCTGTTGTGGCTGGTTTTGTAGTAGTTGTTGATGCTGTTGCTGCTGCTGCTGCTGCTGTTGATGATTGTTCCTCCAGAAGGAGCTTGATAGACCAATAGGAACTTGGGTCATAGGATCTATGCCTAGATTTCGCCCATTTAAAGCGCCAGTTACTACTGCTGACTCTGGTGCCATATGTGATCCAATCATGACCTTCTCTTCCTTGATCATAAGAGAATTAGGGTTAGGGTTAGGGTTTTGGGTGGCCCTAAGCAAGGCCAACAGTTGTGAATTCTGGTGAGGAGCCCATAGGATGGGGTTAGACGGCAGCTCGTGATCGAACCCATTTCCTGAATTAGGCTTCCCTACTTCCGGTGAAGAGGTCTTGGCTTTTCCAGTAGCAGACTTGCCTCCCCCAGATGGGACACTAGTGCTCTTGTTCTTCCGGCAGCCGCCTCCTATCGGGACGTTGCGAAGGGCCCCGCCTTTAGTCCAGTAGCGTCTGCAGGTCTTGCAGAAGTGGCGAGGCTGTGTGAGGTTGTAGTTGTTGTAGTAGCAGAACTTTGTGTTGGATGAATCGCATCTGGGACACCTCAAGTTTTGATGATCTGAAGAAGATGAGGAGGAGGAAGACCCTTCAACTGCTCCTCCTCCTGTTCCTCCTCCATTCATGGAGATCTTCCTCTCTTCTCCTACTCCTCCTCCACCTCCCAAGAGCTCTTGAATCATCTTTATTGCTTCAATCTACAACACCCCAAAACAAGAAAAGAGGAGAAAAGATGGTGAGTTGTTGAGTGGTGATGAAGAAAAAGCTAAAGAAAGTAGGTTTTGTAGTGTGATGAGATGTGGGGGATTGGGAATAGAACTTGCCTTTGTGATTTCACTTGGGGTGGCTCTCTCTCTCTCTCTCTCTAGTGAGGTGATGATGTATGGGTTTTGTAGGTGAAAAAGGGTTTGAGAGAGAAGACTGAGGGAGCTTTAATATAGGTGAAAGGAGAAACAAACCGCTTTTAAAAGTGGTTTTTGAATGAGAAAAGTGGTTTTGGTGGGAGATAAATTACAGTACCTTGTTCCTGGATTGCCCTTCCAATTAAAGTACTACTCATGTATGCAATTTTAAATGACCGTTATAGACGTTATAACGGTAACAGTCTATTTAGACTACATTACCAGAATTCAGGCACACTTGCAGTGGTCACTGTTTAGTCACATGGTGGGAAGGGCTACATGCACCTGAGACTTCTCACTTAACATTGGAAATACCTAATCCCATGATCAACGGCCTTGATTTCTATGATCGCCAAAGAAGCAAATCTATAGTCTATAGTCATTATTTCATGTTAGAATTCCTGAATTTGATGACTACAATTTGGAAAAATGGGCTCTTCTTGTTCTTTTTCTTTCCTTTGTTTTTTCCTTAAAAACATTTTTTTGTTGTTGAAGGGTTCAGTAGGACAATGACCCAAATCATCAAATAGGAGGATAATTTTTCTTTTTAGGTGAATCTTACTAAAAATACATAAAAATATGCCATTTAACATTCGTTTAGGTACATTTTCCTGTAAGAGTATTGATTATAATGCTCATTTACAAGTTTCAGGCCTTGTATCCCATAGAACCCACTCTATTGTTCGTTACCAAAACCATTCTTTGTCTGTAATTCTGGATCATCTAATCAAATTAGGCACAAGATTCATTTTTTTTCCTTTTAATCGGTCTTTAGGTGCTAGTATTACAAGATTCATGTGCTCAATAGGAAAAAGTAGGCAATCAAATTTTACTTCAACTTAATACATTGGATTAGCACTGATCCAATCATTCATCTTTGACCTTGTGGTAGGTTTTTAGCAGTTACGTTAGCATATCCTATAAAAGGAAGGAATAGATGTCTATAAAAACAACCCTCTAATGGCGGGACTAATTTGTACCTCTTGTTCCTTTTCTCTCTTCTCCTTGTTTTCTCCCCACTTTTAATGATAGTTTTTCGTTACCGATCAAAAATAAAATAAAATAGTGGAACTAATTTTACTTGTGAGAGGTTAACCATGGTCTAAATGAAATCATAAGACTTTAGATGGATTCTTTTCTTTTGTTTTTACGCATTGATGATAATATGACCATCAATCAGATGGTAAACCTCACTCTCTCTACTCAAATTGATTGAACAAAATAGTGTAAGTACAAGGCTTCAGACAAGCACAAAAGACCACCATCTTGAGCCTTCAGGGGAACCCTTGTTAGAATACATCTGTCTTGATTTAGTTACTTGGTTAGGTAAGATTGTTATATAGTAAAACCCCCTCTTAGTCTTAGATCAGCATCATGTGATTTGAGTCCAATTGCTTATGTTACTCTATAAATTCGACTATTTCCTTTAATGAATGATACCAGTTTTATGGAATTCTATATATGACACCTAATAGCCCTATAGGGTAGGGAGAACCCTAAATGCATTTCGCTATTGGGTTTGCTCATCCAATGGGCTCTCATATAGGCATGCATCAGCCTTGAGACTAGAAGAAATACATAAGCAATAAAATAATTCCACATTCATGTTCTTGGCAGAAATATGGCTCACTTGGTGAAATGTTTTCTTTTTTTTTAATTTTTTCAAAGGTAACATGACCACTTGGGTGAAATGCGTTACCATTACTGCAGCTTAAAAAAACATTGACTAGTACACTCAGAAAGAATATAGTAGATAGTGTCAAATATCTCTTTTGACTTTTATACAAAATAGAAGCATACTTGGTGCCGACAACAACAGTCATGTAAAATATGTTGCATGAGGACTTCTACCAATTTAGGCCCATGGATACATAGTGGGGTTGGTGTTGGATAATTGATATTTGCAAGCCCTATATGTTACAACTTGAAAACCTAGTCAACAAGAAAAAAAAAAACTTATTTGGAAGAAAAACTAATAATAATTACAATAAACTTATAAAAGACTCTGGCTATAAATGGGGAGCTATTAATTAACTTGACAAGTTACAAAGCTATACATAATTTGATATCAAATAATTACGTGACCTATTAGGTGGGGTCAATTGAGCTGCGAAGAAGAACATGGGTGATTATGAATTAGTTATCCACCAACATATCAATTTTGTGAAATTGTCAATGGTTTGACCTAAGCAATGATTATTAGCCATCAATTGATTTCTCTTCCAACCCCGAGGGGTAGCTCAGTTGGCCTAAGACCACGGTTTGCACGCGGAAGTTGTGGGTTCGAAACTGCACTACCACACTGGGACTACAGGGGAATTTTACCCGGCTTTTTCTCCTGCGCCCGTAGGGATTATTCTAACCCAAAGGGCTAGAAACCCTACGTTATCAAAAAAAAAATTCTCTTCCTCATTTCAATCCTAATGACTAAGCTACTAGTGGATAAAAATGTTTAGATGATATTCATCATTGAGAGATGACTAATCTACACTCTAAACTCCAATTTCATTGTCTAGTGCGCTCCACAAATCCCTATGTATTTCCAATGTAGAAGTTTTGCGCCTTAGAATAGTAACTTGCAAGTTATGCTACCATGCCTCATTTTTCAAAGTAGAACTTCAGATCCTATAATTCAACGAATGAAATATTATGTAACAAAAATCATTATACCCTTGACTTTCTAATCTCCTTCTTTTTCATGAGTTGAAATAGGTAAAGGACTTGAAAATCTTCATTTTTCCATCATATTACAGTTTTATATAGTTGATGAAACCTTAAATGAAATACATCAATTAACAGATAAAATAGAGTTTTTATAGAACTTAGTTTTCGACTGTGCAACAAAGAAATTTTGAGGAAAAAGGAACCACAAGTGTACTTTTTTCTGTTAAAGATTCCATCCATGGAGTTTGAACTGCTACGGATATGGTTTTGAGGGTTGATGCAACACATGATCTTTTCACTATTTTGACAGTCAAAGAATTTTCCACAATACAGGAGGTTTTCAATAGAAAATACATTGCATCAAACATCACTTCATTCACATTTCCACAAGAATGAACATTTTCTTAAGAAAAGTGCTACACAAGAGTTACCAAAAAGGACTAAAAACTGTAAGAGAAGGTCAATTAATTTCACAACAGTGTGGCAATCACAGGGCTGCCTTGCCCTTGAATGCATTTGCATGTAAACGGCTCTGGAAACACGTTACAACGGCTATTATCAAAACTTTAGTGTGAGATTTGGGGCTTGTGGGGCAAATCACAAAGTTTCATGGGTTTGTTTGCAAGTCTCCATTTTTAAACGAGTTGATTAGAAGGAAAGTGCTGCAGTATGTAGGACATTTGGTCAGAATCATTATCTTAATTCTTCTTTGAAAGTGGTGGGAGCTGCAAATAAATATAATATTAACTTAAAAAGCAAAGGGTTTGTGGTGGCCATAGAAGAGTATAGTTTTGGTTGGAAGATCTAGATTCGATTCTAGTCCTCTACAAAGAAAATTTTGTTGTGACTCATCCACTACCTAAATTGTAGACCCCATTGGAGGTGGAATAATATAGTATGAAGCTCCTACTGATCAAACTATAGTCACCATTCAAATGGTTCTCACAGAATGGATGGTTGAGAAATAACATGCATTAATGAGTGAGAATATACAACAAGAAAAATGAGATGATTGGGGGCCATGGTTCACAATTTGGTTTTAGGTCCGAGTCATCATTTCAATTATTACAAAATGAACATTGAGCATATATATTCATGTATGTAATATATAGTATATTAGGTATATTGTTTTAGTAGATAAGCACCTGCATCTCGATTTTTGTACAATTGAGACACTTTAATTGGGTCCTGCTACATATATTGATCTTATTTTTAAATATGGTTAAAGGCATAATTCCTAAACCATGGGTCCATTTCAAGTCTAGGTCCAAATAACAAATTTTCTTTTCTCTTTTTTTTTTTTTTTTTTTTTTTGTTAGAGCCCCTTTATTTGCATGAAATTAGATTTTTAAGAAATCATGGTAAAACAGGTTCCAACGAAGGAACATTGGGCCTATTTGTTTGCACAAAATACATAGGAACTGAATACATATGAATTAAAGGTCGAATGAGCTCCACCTAAGGATTATTAAATATGAGGTGTGAAGTATATAAGATGAAGGGTGTAGGATATAAAGTGTTGGTGTAGATGTGACCTTCACTTTCTTGGGATTTGAATAAATTCTCTCATCCTTTTGATTTATTGTACAATAGAGGGGAGATAACTCAATAGTCATTTTTAGATATTCACATTGTTTATTCTAGTTTAACTATTTTTCTAGAAACAAAAGTCTTACAATTTCAATGTATTCAAATTCACAAAATAAACTAGCTTTAAGTATTTTATTCAAGGTAGATAAGTATCTGTGCATTGATTCTAGAATAGTTGAGTCACTTTAGTTGGATCCGGGACATATTGTGATCTTAGCTTTAAATTCAGGAAAGGGAATGGATCTTATAAGGCCAAAGTTGAATTCAACTCCAAATCCTAATATAAAATTTTTGTTAGAGCCGATATATTTTCATGAAACTAAATTTCAAAATATTCATAGTAAAATGTGTTCCAACAAAGAAACTTTCAAAGAAAAAGGCATGAAAGATATAAGGTGGAAAAGTAGATTGACTCTCACATTTATAATGGGTAATCATCTTCCACAAGAGAAGAGATTATTTTTAATGACTCTTCATGAATCTCAACATTTTGTTGCTTCAATTCTATCCACTTTGATAGAGGCATATATCTTGAAAAATATAGAAACTTAATTAATTGCAAACAAACGGGCCCTCTATATTTTTAGAGTGAAGTTCCATTACATGATGGCTACTTAAAATTTTATCTTTCTTTTTTTTTTGGGTAGTTTTATTAATAGATGTGTTAAAAGCATAATTAAGATTGATCTGGTGGATCTGGTGCCATATTGTAATTGATAGGGAAGTAGTCAGTACAAAGTATAGTAGTGTTGTGTGGGAGTGTGTAAGACTGACATGAAAAGCATAAACATGGGCTGAGGAAGGAAGATGCTCATTCAAAGACAATGATTACGACTTGGGAGAGAAGGCTTATCACGTGGAATTACGTGTAAAGTCAATGACCCTAGTCGAATGTGAAAGCCCCACTGCACTCTGTACCCCGAAACTTATGGCTTGATTTTAGTCCTCCTCCTTCTCCTCCTCACTTTGGACAGATGATTACACACCACTCGTGGCTTGTGCACTGTATGTGTATGTGCATCATACAAAAATATATACTTCCACCACAAGGCTCTCTTCTCCCACACAAGTGTTGGTGCGAGCGTGTGATCTCACACATGATCATGCACCACCCACCATGCATGTAATTGGGTCAACCCCGTTGCGTGCACGCCAATTTTTCTTCTTTCTTTCTTTCTTTTCCTCTTCTGTTTGGATGACAAGATGATAACCTCTCTTTTACAATTGTTTGAATCCAAATTGACATCAGTCCAATGATTGGGTGATTTATAAGTTGCAGAATTCACACTGAATTCACACTATATAGTGGATATCCTTTTTAGAATAGAATTGCTCAATATGTAGTAGAAGGGTTTTGTTTTTTTTTTTTTTAATCTACTATATACTTATATATCTCAAAAACTCACACTATCCAAGCTTCTACAGTCTACGCAACAAGCCCAAAGATCGTTTCTTTGTTCTATGTGTGGTTAGGAAGATGCCTCGCCATTGGACTACTATACGATTAGCATGTAGAAGAAGAGTAGAATCTTTTAATGGCAGAATTTTTTGTTATATTAGAATGAAGAAAAATAAGTTTTGCAATCTCAATTAAAGCCTTTTACAAATAGAGTTTTTGGCATGTTCGTTTGAATTAGATAAAAGCAGATTTGTCACAGAGAGTAGTACAAGCAAACCAATGTTATTATAAAAGCTATATGAGTAAATTTATTAAAAGAAAAAAGAAATTTGTATAATTGTTGTAGACATTTATATCTATGTGAATATGTTACCTTTTAGTTATTTTTAAACAATAGATTCAAAAGGCTTTAAGCTAATTGAATAAGTATCCACAAAAGAACTTGCCAAATGAGAAAGCACTCATTATATATTGCCAACAACACCTGATCATTCTTTCTTTACAAGTTTCATTATTTATGAAATGAAGTGTATATTTTGTGAAGCACCCAATTGGTGGCGTTGAGCATTAGTAGTGGACCTAGGAAGTTTTGTCAAGAGGGTCACTATGTACAAAGTAAATAAAAAAAAAAAATAAAGGGGGGTGGCAAATGAAAAAAAGATTCAGGTTTTCAATGAATTTTGGGTGGGAAGACATGGGCCAGCTGGTTCTGCACAGATCCACTTCTCAGAACCCATATACACCAAATGCAAATTGTAACACTGTTGTGCTTACAGTACCAGTAAGGATCAATCCAAAACCCATTATTTACCAATAAAACCATTGCCTGAGACATATATAACTAACTATAGATATAAAGGAAAAACAATGGGACATTTTTGTATTTTTGTTCTGCAAATTACAAGCTCAATTAGAAAAAGCTCAGTTGTCTAGAATTGTGTATATTTATTACATTGACCTTGATTTTGGAAATAGTCCTATTACCAACTTTTATTGAATGATTAGAATTCTCCTTTCAAACAGAAGCTCTTTTCAACTATATATTTAAAGGAGAGTATGTTTGTCTTTCATGGGATAAGTGGGGTGGCAAGGAAAGTTATCATGGCAAACTAATAGATGACAAAATACTTCTATCATTTCTTTATTTTTAAGGGAATGTTTCATTCCCTAGTCTTTTAGCTTTTCCCATTAAAGCTTAAACACCCCATCCCACTCGTGTGTGTCTCTCTGTGTGTGTGTGTGGGGGAGAGAGAGGGAGAGAGAGAGAGAGAGAGAGAGAGAGAGAGAGAGAGAGAGAATGGATTATTAGAAAGCATTATTAGTTAGACAAGTATAATCAACTATAAGCTAATGCCAAAATAAAAGGAGAAGGATAATGGAGGATTTTCAAAACTTAGACGATTGAAGAAATGAAATTAAAGGAGATATGTGCCAAGTGTCTATCTTTAATGAGTACAGTATCCACCATACTCTATATAGGTATCAATAGGTCGGGTCCACTACATCTGATTATATGCATCAACTTAAGCATGAAGCAACTTAAACCTTATTCATTGAGTAAATCAGATTCAAATTGATTATCCATTTAGCTTACAATTATGAGCGGATAACACACCAAAAGTCAATACTATTTCTAAAATTAGCAAAAGGAAATGCCAATAGCAAGAAATATAGCAATTGATTTTACATTCATTATCTCAAAGATTTTTTACTTTAAAAAAAAAATTCTTAAATTAAAAGCTAGCAATTGTATACACAATGCAGACAACTGGTTCTGTGAAAAACTTCCTCTTTCATGGAAAATTTATGAGGAACACTTAGCCCATTTTTATGTTTCTATAATAAAAAACGATTGCATCAAATATGAATTTTTACGATAAAATTTAGTTTTTGCGGTCTTTACTTTCGTTTTCGAAGAAAACTGACTACACAAACAAACATGTCGTAGGTTTTAAGGGTCGGCATTGCTAAGAAATTGAAAATAAAAGAGGGAGATTTAATTGAATGTGTTGATGATCAAAGGTGGAGCCGACATAATCAATTGGTGAATAATGGTCCAAGGTGAAAGGCTGGTTCATCAATGCCATCCAAACATGGAATGCCACGTGTCAATGTCAGATAGGAAAAGAGGTAGCTTTATCCATGGAGTGGTCAAATATCGGTCGCTTTGGGCTGGGGCCAGGCCGCCTGGTGCTGACCGCGCGTGCCGTCCGGAACGCGCGAGACGCACAACGCAACCCGGACCATGCCGACACGAGTGCTGGAGGCGGGCAGCGTGCGGGCAGTCGAAAACGACGGGAGATGCCGCTTTGCCTCGCCAGCCTCGGGCAGGCCGGGCAGCAGCAGGCAAGCCTTCGTCCAACGCGACAGACATCCTCGATGCCCGGGCTCTCTCTCTCTGTAGTCTCTCTGTAGTCTCTCTCACTCTCTCCCCAGTCCCCACCCTCCACCTCTCCTTGGTCTGTCACCATCAAACCCCCTTCTCTATCTCCTCCTTTCTTTTCTTCTGAGATTCCTCTATCTCCGTGTGGCCCCCACCATGCTCAAATCTATTTCAAACTACTTGGACGGCCAAGATTAGCTTTGCCCCCATCTCATCTTCAATTGTGGCCCACCCTGAATATAGACAGCCATTTCTTTCCTTGGCCCTTTTGTTTTAATTCTTAATTTCTCATCATATCACACTTTTCAGATGGTTGGGATCATCTCAATCAAGAATTTATAGCATGTGGATTTGGCTATTACAACCTGTTGGCTCTTTTTTAGTATTAGTAGTAGTTTTTTTTTTTTTTTATGAGTTGAAGAATACATAAATGGAAGCATTTAAGATTAGATCTTAAATTAGAGCGAAGCATAAAAAACGGAGTTCATATAATATATTTCGATACAATTTGGGTAAGATTTCGATGATGATGGTGCCGGTGGAAATTGAAAGTAATGGTTATATTTAGTTTAGTTTACTTTATAGAGGGTCTGGATCAGCACATGTATCCTGTGTGTCCCATGAGGGTGGTGGGTGTGGCTTCATCTCTTTTGAGTTTTGAGAGATTCCAAACGACAATTCCAGCAAATTTCGGTTGGTCTCGAGGTGCATGGCACCTGTCCTTGGAAGGAACATCAATCCCCACTCCTCACATGCATGCCCATGACATGACACCATGCATAGATTTGATGCCCACATTCCATGTGGGGTCCACCTTGTCCCCCTCTTTGGCTGCACTGCAGCTTTCTAGGGCTTCCCGCCAGCGATTGTACGTCTTTGATAATTCATCTTTTATGATTATAAAAAGACCCCCCCCTTCTCTCTCTCACACACACAAACATCTGTCCTTGTGAGAGAGGAGGATATCAGAGCCAAAGACTGATGATCTGGGTCCTCTTTTTTATCTGTAAGACACATTGGAATTTCCCTGTGAAAGAGACACAGTTTAGAATTCCTTTGTTTTTTCACAGATATTGTACTTATTCAACACAGAGGGGCCCCATGGTCTTGCAAGTGGATTTCACTTTAGACAGTCTCTGTCCTCTTTTATCCTTGGATGGACCAGATCAAAGACAGCTACCCAACAAAAGGATCTCCACCATTCAAATTTTAGTTGATGCCTGAGCTTTATGGGGTTTTCACCCCTTTTTTTTAATCTCTTCTTCTACCAGTGAGATTGAAAGGTCTTTTTGGATGCTATTGGAGCCAAAACAAAAGTATAATGAATGTGTTCTGTGCTTGTTGAAATCCTGATTTAAGCCCATTGTATTCATCCATTCAACTATATGTGGAAAGGGAAAGGAAGGAGGTTGAGAAGCAAAAAAAAAATTCATGAAAGCATGGAAATGGAAGGCTCTCGGCTCTCCCTCCCACACAGTCTTCTACTGTTATTCCTCTCGGGCCCCACTTATGGAACATAGGAAAATATGTTAACCATGATGGGAACTCCAATGGGATTGCACCTGACAAAAGCTGGTGTGGACAAGATCCTCTACTGGGCACCATAGATCATGTCTCTGGGCCATGTTCGCCATGTGGGCGCATGAAATTGGACGACCCAGATGGACGACTATATAGTGATGAGCCCTGACAGAGAGAATTTCTAGGTCTGACAGGCTCTCAAGGGCCCCATGCCCAATAGATTTTTTTTTTTTGTCCAGACCCTATGGCCAAGACTGAGATTTGGGTTCTGGAGAGAGTGATCTGGTTAGGTGTGTCTGTTATATTCCATCATTAAACAAATACATTTGTTTAAGTGTTTCTTGGAGAATCTCTACATTGCAGTTGCAGGGACACAGTTCCCATGTGGAAGATCCTCCTTGGGTGATCAACATAGAAGTCCCTGATCTGAATTCATGGAAAACCCAAACAAGTCATCATGCCCATCATCTGTGTTCTCATAGTCCACGTGCTGGTCTCATCAACCAATGATATTTGCTCCATAAAATATGATCATAACTAACAGGCTTTGACCCATATAAAATTACATGGTCGAGGACCACCACAAGTATCCTGGGGCAATCTCCACCATAAAAATATCAAAAATATGATTGATCCAAGCATTCAATTGGTTCGGATTTGGTCCAGCCCAATAACCCAATTGGACCGAGCTGCGCAGCGGGTTCGACCTCCAATTCCGTTTTCGGGACTTTTGGTTCCGAAATGGGGCACATCATTAGTGATCTAGGCTGTTGATTGGATGGGTCACACTGCATATATATGGACATGCCCAATTTTAGAAGTGGGCTTACATGGGTAACTCATGCAAAAGCATGACTTGTCAAGTCAGGCCTGAGTGTTGATTTGACTATGTGAGAAGTTGAGTGTTGATCCCTTGGCTGGGTGCTACTGGAAATTTCCTGGTGGAGCCTTTCATTTACAATAAAGAGGCCCACCTTTTACTTAATCAAACCAGTTGAAACACTGATATCCATATCAGATGGAATGCTTCAAAACATCATTAAAACCCAGATAACATTGATCCTTTGATGATTTACATGTTTTAGGAAAGATTTATTTATATTAGATCTCCAAAGCTAATAAAAAATTTTACTTGTATTCATTCCACTGTGTTTAATAGTAGTGAAAACACCATGATGTTTAAATTTCTTCTTTCTCAAAGAAACAATGTCTTGTCTTTTCAAGATATTGGCCAAGTTGTGGCAGCACTGGTTTAGAGCCTAGACCCCTCCTCACCTATTAAAGGGAATACTTCTCTAGCTGGGGAGGCAGATCTCCCAGTAGTTTGATGCTTTGATGCTAGAAATGGTGGCTACATGGTACACAGTGAGATTTTCAGATTTCATTAAAAACACACAAAAGGCTAGCAATGAGTAACAATCCAATCGACATGATGACATTTAGCATGTGTACTCCATATGACTACACGTGTGTAGTAGACCACTCATACATGGGCCCACCACTTGCTCATGAAGCATCTAATCTTTCTATTTTCTCTTATTGTTTGAATCAGCTTGAATTTGTAGAGATGTTATTTCGAATGTTGGCTTTCATGGTTGGGTCAAGAACAGTACTAGGACGAAGTCTTACAAATATTTCTTGATCTTGGGGTCCATCACTCTTGCATGTGAGGGACTGAAAAAAAAAAAACGAAGAAGAGTAGCAGCAATCCTAAGTCAAGACAATAAGCCAATCAAGTCAAAAGTCATATATGTCAATGTTTCAGCCATTTACTGCACATACACTGTTGGTATGTTAATTAGGTTGTTGTGATTTCTTTTTACTCTTAGGCTTTGTTTGTATGCATTAAAATACATACGAATTGAATATATAGGGTGGTTAAAAATGAAAATCAATGATGAAATTTCAAGACTGAGCGTCAAATAGCATCTTTTTTTCTTTCTATTTTTCTAAAAGAAAGTGTTATTTGATATTCTTTTTTGAAGGTCATCTTTAATCTTCTATCTTAATCACCATATGTATTCAACTCTTATGTATTGTTACAAACATGATCTTGCTCGCTTGATCCTATTATAGATGATTTGACTAGATCTGATCACAAAAAATTATAAAGGTAACAACACTACATCTTGTTGTTCGAGTATATAAGTAAGTAAAAACCTACGATCGCCTATATACTCTACAAAGTAATCGCACAAGGAATTTTTGTGGTTCAACTATGTGCCTACATCAATGACTAAAGACTCATTTCTTTTATTATATACAATCTTACTTTCTATACTCTTAAATTTAAGTTTACATGTTACATTATATATATAACTTTATTTTTCTTAACACTTTAGAAAGTCAGGACAATTATCAAAATATCCATGATGAAAACATGGTCCCCAGTTAACCCAAAGGACGAATTCTGTTAACTCATAATATAAGATACAAACATAATACATGCTTTGTTGTCCTGTATGTCCAAAGTGAGTCACATCTTGAACTATGAGTTCCATTGGTAAGAGTTGGCAAAGTCCTTAAGAAAGAGACATGTGACTCGGTTTGGATCTAAATGATATGGAGCGAGATATTGACCAATAGTGCATTAAGAAAAATATTAGGTTAGATACAACCAAATAATGATTAAAATAAAAGGTGTCAAAAGTAGTGGATGAGATGTTTAGGAAATTTTCTAGATAGGGAGCGAGTAGGGTTTCACTCTTGTCCTCATGATGGAATTTCTTAAAAAAGAAAAAAGAAAAAGAGCCATCACACTATAAAATAATAAAAATACTTGACACACCTTATTTTCTATGTGGTCCATTTACTAAGTCATTCTAAAAGAACCACTCATCTAGAGAGTAGGTTTTTAGCTAGTGAAGTCTCATCTTACCGATCCATTCTAAAAGAACCACTAATCTAGAGACTAGGATTTCAGCGGGTGAAGTTTCACATCCACAAGTCTAAATCAACTAATAGACTTCCATGATCAAACTCAGCAAAACTAACCCATTGCAAAGTTTGCCCTTATTTTTTATAGATATCACATGAACATAGTAAAACTTCACCCAACCTTGCATCTCTATTACAAGATCAACTCCATATATCACCCTCTTCTCCTAAGGGTAACTTCACTTTGGCCGAGAGAACACGCTCCTGTTAAGGTGGAAGGGGATCTCAACTCATATATCAAAGTGAAATTCCACCACCATTCGTGCTCTTAATATATTAACAGCATGGATATGCCTTCTAATAAAAACAACTGATTTAAGAAAACCCAAATGTTTACATTTATGTTATGGTTAAAATCACATTATAAATAATCATCATTATCATTGTCAAAGCCTTGTTCTAACTTTATTGAATAAGTTTTAGGGGGATTCGGCGACGGGTCCCTGAACATTTCATTTTATTGCCTTAGGTCCACAATCTTTTTTCATAGTGTGATAGGTACTTTTTTCAAATTTGAAGACCTAAAATGTCTAATCTACCCTTTCTTCATAATCATATCCCACGATTAGTGGGATATGCCATTAATAATGGTCAATACCATTAAATTAGCCAAATAAATTTCAAAATATCCAAATAAATTTCAGAAAATGTAAATAAATTTCAAAATATGTAAATAAAATTAAAAAATGCAAATAAATCCGAAAAATACAAATAAATTCAAAAGAATGCAAATAAATTTAAAAAAATGCAATAATTTCAAAAAACGCAATAAATTTCAAAAGAATGTAGAGAAATTTAAAAAGAAGTAAATAAATTTCAAAAGATCCAAACAAGTTTCAAAAAATATAAATAAATTTCAAAAGATGAAAATCAATTTAAAAAGATGCAAATAAATTTCAAAAGATCCAAATAAATTTAAAAAAATATAAATTAATTTTAGAAGATGAAAATCAATTTCAAAAGATCGAAATAAATTTCAAAAAATGTAAATAAATTTTAAAGGATGCAAATAAATTTAAAAAATGCAAATACATTTGCCAAAACTAAGATAACCCAATTTTCCGAATTTCAGAAAATTTGCCAAAAACTAAAGTATTTTGGCCAAAACTCAGTTAAACTTATTTTAAAAAAAATGCAAATAAATTTCAAAAAAACATCATGAGTTTAGTTCAAAAACTCAGTTAAAATTTTCCAAATGTAGATGAATTTATTAGAAAATTAGCTATATTTTTCGAAAAATAAAAATGTAATTTGCCAAATACTCAGATAAATTTGTCCATAACTCAGATAATTTTGTTCCAAAACGTAGATAAATTAGCCAAAAACTCAGATAAATTTGTCCAGAACTCAAAGAAATTTATTTTAGAATTCAGATAAATTTGCGCAAAACTCAGATAAATTTGACAAAAAAAATGTAAATCTCAGATAAATTTAACATAAACTCATATAAATTTATTAAAACTCAGATAAACTTCTTTCTCTGGCGATGGCGCAGCACCCTCGACTACGTTTGGATCTCACGGTGGGGTCTAGCCGAAAAAACAACTCGGCTTATGAAACCGGTCAGGTCGAACCTAACCTCGACCCAACCCGGAACTGTTGCAGAACACAAGCCACCTTTCGATGCCGGAACCAGAGAAGGAATGGTAGGGCTGGAATGCTTCGCACGTCGCCAAACAGTAGTTTGGGCGGCCACCTCCTTCGGAGAAGAAAGGCTGAAGAGCAATCGTTGTCTGGGCTTTGGCGACGGGCAGATCAGTCCAGATCTTCTTCTTAGGGAAGACTGACGGCAATAAAGCGGTCTCGCTACATCTCTTCTCCGGTCAAGTGAAGAGGTTCAAGTTGACGTCTTTAAGAAGCTTAAGAAGAAGAGGATCCTCAGCAATGTCGAGAAGGCCGGCCTCCTCTTCAAGGCCGAGGAATTCGGGCTCACCCTCTCCTCTATCGAGAAACTCGGCTTCTTCTCCAAGGCCGAGGAGCTCGGCCTCCTCAGCTTGCTCGAGCGGACCGCAAGCTTCTCCCCCTCGGTGCTTGCATCCGTCTCGCTGCCGCTTTTCGTGGCAGCCATCGCCGCCGTCGTGTTGATTCCCGACGACTCGGCGGTGCTCGTGGCAGTGCAGGCTGCCGTCGCTGCAGCTTTCAGCATCGGCGCGGCTGGGTTGATCGTCGGGTCGGTCGTGTTTGATGGGTTGCAGGAATCGGATTAGGTGCGATTTCAATTCGGAATGTGTAAATTGTGTTTCTGTTGCAACTTGCATTTTAAAAGTTTTAATGTGTATTAAGACCACGCAGATATGGAAAACGCTGCCCCAGAAGAAAAGGGATAATGCAAAATGAAAAAGAGGGATAATCCAAAATTTGAAATTTAAAATTTCAAAATTTTATGCCTAAAATTGTTGAAAGGGTAAATCAATCATGTAAATTGTTTCGAGGGACCTCTGGCTGCAAACAGGCTAGCTGCTTAGACCAGAGCCCTTAAAAAGAATTTGCCTGGACTGGAGGATGGATAGATTCAATTCTAGGGACCTTTCGCTAATTATCTCTAAGTTTTATGAATTATGTTTCCCCATTTCGTTAAAAAGAATTTGCCTGGACTGGAGGATGGATAGATTCAATTCTAGGGACCTTTCGCTAATTATCTCTAAATTTTATGAATTATGTTTCCCCATTTCGTTCTATCCTGTCACAGACCCGTCCCACTAGCAGCGATATTGTCCGCTTTGGGCCTTTGGCCTGCACGGTTTTGTTTCTGGGGCTGACCCGCAGGCGTCCCCAAAAGGCCTCGTTGCTACAATAGGCGGAGGTCCAGACTTATAGACAGGATCCGGGCGCCTCACACATCCGATGTGGGAATGGGGTGTTACATCCTCCCCCACTCGGACGGGAGCCGTCCACGGCTCTGATACCATTTTGTCACAGACCCGTCCCACTAGCACCGATATTGTCCACTTTGAGCCTTTGGCCAGCACGGTTTTGTTTCTGGGCTGACCCGCAGGCGTCCCCAAAAGGCCTCGTTGCTACAATAAGCGGAGGTCCGGACTTACAGACAGGATCCGGGCGCCTCACACATCCGATGTGGGATTGGGGTGTTACATATCCCAAGCCCAATTATTACATAAGTTACACCTCATTAGATTTATCCTCACTTTATGTTATATTGGTGCGAAATCATGTTCCCAATCAAATATATATTTAAAGGTATTAAGGCATCTCAAAGTATCAACATTTACAGTAGTTACTTGCAATGCCACATTGCTAATATTTTAAACATATCCTGATACATTGCATCACATATTTCAAATGAAATCATTTTATTTTTTTAAATAGATAAAAATCTAAAACATTGCTATTGGAAAAAAAACACAAATTATCATAATAAAATTATTAATGACCGGAATTTGGGAGGTTGGGGTTTTTTAGACATGATGTGATATCTTATCCCCTGGCATTTGAAATACTGTGTTTCTTTCATTAAATTTTCAAATTCCAACCACCCAAAAGACCTTTTAGAATTCTTGGAATTGCACTCTCTGTACCATTTGTTGGAATACTAAATCCTTCGTCTGAAAAAAGGAATTTAGAATTCCACCTAAGGGGATGATTTTTTGAGAATTTGAAATTCTCCCTGACATGACTTCTTGGAAACTTGATAAAGAAACGGGCCCTAAAACCTTTTAAATGTATTTTCTAATTTCAAGCTTTTTGGAACTTAAAGATGAACTTCATCTTCCATGAAATTTCTCCATAACAAAGATTCCAAAAAATTTCAAATTTCAAATTTCAAAATAATGTTTGAGAAAAAAAATTTCTCCATAAGAAACAATATTTGTGGCACTTGTCTTTGCGTGCAATCAACTTTTTTTGTAAAAAATCTTTTTCAGGTTACATGGGAATAATATTGGAAGAACAGGAGAGGTGGAAGTGACTGATGGGGGTTTTGTCGTTTCAAACGAAATATGGACAGAGGGTCGTTGGCTGGTCAATGAATGACATGTGGGGCCCACCACAGAAATGGGAAAACGACAAGATGTTCGAGACCCATCAGTGCCATTGTCACTCTGATGTTTTCCATTTCTATGATTAGATAGCCATTGAATGAGAATAGTAGCTAGTTGGCGTTCAAACGTGTGACATGCCAGGCCATGATGATCATGGCCCACCTGAAACATCAAAAAAGCAACTCCAATTTCACACCACCAGACAGGCCAACCTTTTGCAGGATTTCTATCATCCTCTCTTTGAATCCATTGCTTAAGCTCCACCTAAACGTGGTTAGTTGTAAGCACTCAGAATTAGTGAGACCATGGTTTTGTGCATAGTTTGTAGAATTTGAGTAGGAATGCCCTGACTCGGCCAACTCAACTCAATTCAACTCAACTTAAAGGACACAGAGTCAATTTAGAGATGATATTGGTCTGTGGTATTGGGATACCATGGAAGGACCTGAATTTCAAAATTCGGGTAAAGAGTGGGTCCAAGTTCAGGTCCATGGATTTCCCATCGAAGGACCTGCATACCCGATTGCATGATTGTATATAATATTACACCAAGGATATCATATGCCTACGTAATGGAAATCATGTTTACCGATTGTGATCTAATTGAGATGATTTTTGCCCAAAATTATATAAACAATGCGATCTTTCCATCACTCTATCTTCCTTTGAATAGCTAAGCATCAAAGCGAGTCCCATAACAGGCTAAAATTTTTGCCTCTCATGCAAACCCCGAGAGGAGAGGAATCTGTGTAGGTCTGGATACCGAACCCACCACGTTTTGATCCCTATGTCAAATGAGTCCGACCAAGTGACTCATGCATGCAAATTCAGTCTTACAAATTACAAGTATGTGGTTTTATGGGAGTACAGGAATGTGGGCCCCTCAAGTTGGCTTTTG
Organism: Umbellularia californica; assembly: GCA_028538565.1. NCBI lineage: Eukaryota > Viridiplantae > Streptophyta > Magnoliopsida > Laurales > Lauraceae > Umbellularia > Umbellularia californica. The sequence continues at coordinate 98,470,044 of JAPQWN010000002.1, forward strand.
GCCCTCATTCAAATTAAACTGCGGGCTCAGGTATTCTATTCTCCGAGCCAATTGATTAAATATCTGTCCTTGCGACTGTGGCCTGTTATGGATTCAATGGACCTGGGTCAACTTCTGCTCTACCCAATTTGTCTCATTGATTGATCAGTCCAACATCTCTCAATGGAATGGAAGTGCTATGATTATGATCTGAAAATTAGGATCATGTTGAGATAAAAACAAGGGTGGGTGAGGTGATTATTCCATAAGAGGGGTATCCCAAGTGCGATTGTTGAATGTGATTTGTCGTTTTATGTTTGAGGTCACTTGAACACAATCCACGGGGGATTAGATGGATGTCTTAAACATGACTTCTCCTTTTGTTAGGTGTTAATTTATTGGTTATGGATGCTGATGTTTCTCCATCAAGTGGACCTGTGATTAGGTCAGATGTGTCATGCAAGCCGCCTCCATTATCCATGCAATTTAGCCTACATGTCTAAATTATCACTTGGACAACAGTCCACATGAGACATAAATGTGGGGACATATTGATTCAATAGCGCACTTTGCACTTCGCAGGTGTAAACCATAAGAAAAGTGACAAAAATGCTGGCAACATTATGATACTTGTAACTTTACCTAAACCCGGATTTGATTAAATCTATGACTGAGGCCTGACTTGATGTGTTACTGTAGAATAAGCCCAACAAGGCCTGCTTGACCCATCTCTTGCCCAAATTGCTGAGGGTTGGGATGGCCATGTCTTGGGTTGGTCAGTTGGCCCTGAAAAGAGAGGGGAGAAGCTTCCTTCTAGTGCAAACAGTAGACACTTTATAACTAGTGTGTAATCCAGGTGGGTTAGTAGGTTGGGCCAAATAAAAATGAGCTTGAGACACTAATGCTTTTTTTGTTTTTTTTTTTCCACCATTATACCATAAGTCTATTTGGATAGTAGGACTTGGTTTCCCTGCACTCACTTTACCTGTAAAAGTAACTACCACTTAGGTTATCCAAACATAAGAAGCTGACTTAATGCATAAACCAAGAACAGGTTGTGGAGCTAGGTGCAGATAACTGTTCACATGAATGAATTTTGTGTGTTTCGATAACCTGAATTAACAGTACATGACTGTAATATTGTTTGCACTAAGCCTTTAGTGGTAACCAAAGCTATAGGTTTGCTTCAGAGCAAGTGAGTCCCAAGGACAGAAAAAAGGTCCAGTATAAAGTTGTCTCTAAAACGCACTTGAAACCTGTAAGCATGAATTTTTATTTCTTCTATTAACTAGTTTTTTTTTTTTTTTTAGATTTTTCATTTAAGGGTCGTTTGTCTAAGAAATCTTATTGGAAAATTTGAGTCCATCCATAGGCTCAACAAATAAGTAGAAATCATATATCACAAAATAACAAAAATGTCCATTAACCAGTAGGCGTGCATTTAGTTTTGTAACCGAACTGTTCATAATACACTTCCCAAAGGAAAAATGGTTCATAATAAAAGACTAGAATACAACAGCAGATTCATTTGATTAATAAAATTGCATCCCAAAGTATGTCAAAATAGAAAATTTATTTATTGGTTCTCTTGATAGAATACAACAGCAGCGTATACTTTGTACCCTCTTCTAAGAAAGTTGACATCATACGAGCTGCCATTTATCTTCCTGCAATAGTATTTTAAGAGATAAGTATATTATAAACTAGGTGGAACATCTACTCGATTCTTCAAGATTTACATTTTCTTCTGTCAGTGACCGATGGCCTAGTGACAATCAAATAAAAAGAGCAAAAGATTTGCATACCCTCTGTCAGTAGAACTGAAAATGGCACTATGGAAACAGAGGCTGGTAGAGAAGTCCCATGTTCTCTGGGAATCCCATCATCAAATTAAGGTTCTGAAGTGCTTGACCAGAAGCTCCTTTTACTAAATTATCAATCTGCATGGAAATATTCAGTGTTAAACTGCTGGCTGTAGAAGAGAACTCTGCCTCGGGTAAAAGGATACTGCCTGTCATGTATTCTTATAAAAGGACACAAGTACTTTTGATGTATGAATTTCATTTTCTGTCTTATCTAAATATCTTGATAACTAAAACAGTACTGCAAGTTTCTCCATCCATTCCAATGAAAGTGTCTATCAAAAATTAGAAAGAAAAAAATACAAAACCAAAACAAATAAAGCCGATTAGTGAAAAACTTCCTAATCTATGAATCCTCCTCATGTGGTTCACCAAAAAATGAAGTTTTGCGATGTCGACAGATTACAAGTTCTGACACTCATATCTTTATACTGAAATATCACAGTAGGCACAAAGGAGTTACACTTACAACAGAAACAATTATTGCTCTTCCAGGAATTCGATCTTGATAGACATTCATGACACAGTAGTTTGATCCTCGAACATTTCGAGTATGAGGTGGTGGAGCTCCTTTCTCCAACAAGACAACAAATTCTTCATCCTAAAATTGGAAGCATGCAACCGAAAGTTAATAACAAGCTTGACTAAGGAGGATTAGCGCCATCATCAACAATACAACAACAATCACAAGACAAACAAGTGCCTTATGCAGAAGAAATGAATGAATGGTGGTGTTTCCATAGTATAAACTTAGTTACCAGAAGTGATCTTGATTATTTAAGCCAGGCGCAGTAGGCACAAGCAGGCCAATTGGATGTACAACTTTAGAGCTTTATTATTTGATGTAAAAGTTGCTAGATTCTCAACAGGCTGGGAGCACTATTATACTCATTAAGGGGAGAGTGAAACTCATACCAGAAGTGATAACTGATAAGCATGAATCATTGCTGAAATAATCTTGTTTGCAATGTGACTTAAAAATTGGTTTTTTTTTTTTTTTTTTGTTATCAAGATACTTATATAGTTCATAAAACAAAAATAATGTATACTCATTAAGGGGAGAGTGAAACTTATACCAGAAGTGATAAGCTTGAATCATTACTCAAATAATCTTATTTGCAAATCTTATTTGCAATGCGACTTAAAAACTGGCTTTTTTTGTTTGTTATCAAGATATTTTTATAGTTAATAAAACAAAAATAATGTAAGTACACCCAAGTGAATGACTAACAGACACTCCAATATATCCCCATATCGTATAAATCTTAAGAAATATAAAATTAATCCGCTGACAGCATGTCATCAAACCAAACTCCATATAATAGTCCAACAGTGAACAGAATTCTCATATTCGACAGTCATAGCCAAGATTAGACCAATATGTACCCCATGTGCAGTGCCTTTCACAAGTGCCATTTCTCTGTGTTGAGATCTATTGGTTAGCAAGGTCCCTTAATGATTGTAATGATCAGTCCAAATGTGCAAGGAGATTTCTTAAGTTTTGCAAGAGCATTTGCCAATCCATTCGCAGATCTCATACTGATCTATTACTTTTAAGAACGACAATGCTGAGACAAAAGAGTCTATTTCTGTCATTTCTGGTTCTATAATGAACTGACTGATACTAAGTCTTGAAACTCGGCACAAAGTAGACAATAAAATACAAGAGACGACATCCTTATAAAGAGAAGCAGTGCAAAATACTCTAGAGTCAGGGAAAATATACCTGATAAGAGGTCTTAAGTTGCTGGTGTAAATCATCAACTGTAACACCTGAAGCCATTTCTACGTATATGGTTGACTGCATTCCACGGCTCTATAAAAAACAAAAATTTAGATCCTAAGAATCAACATCTGACTACTAATGTCATTAATTAAATCAAGTGCTGAAAAATGGGATAAATAACTAGCTTTGAATCTAGTAGAACGTTTACCATCGGCATCAAATGAGGAGTGAAGCTGATAGTAACATTAGAATTTGAAGCGTCAGTGAGTCCTTGCTCGATCTCTGGAACTGAAAAGGAAACAAGGAACAAGATTGGCATCCCATATTAACTTATGGGTGATTATGATGGCTCATTAGAGTCCTTGATAAAATCCTGGAGCTGAAAAGAAAGCAAGGAACGACATTAGCATCCCATGGTAACTAATGGGTACACTATGATGGCTCTCTGCTTCCCTTGTATTTTGCACGGCACAGAAATAAGAGAACACTTTAATATATATGGATGATATACATTGAAAGAGATCGCAGGAAAAAAATAGCGGAAATTCTACCTATATTCATATTAACTCACTTATGCATGTAAAGCCTTCTTTCTAAGGTAAGCTGACTTCGTTGCGACAATAAGCAACTCCATCTGTCCCATGGGCTTCTACATGGAAAGCTTTGTCCAGATATTAAACCTATCTGGGGTGTGGGGAGCATGGAGGTGGATAAGAAAGCAAACTCCAAATAAGGATGCATGAAAATGTTTGGGACTTTTAAGATGCTTATGTAGTATCTGAACATTCCCAATCTACAACTAATCACCATAGTTTTCCACATATTACATAGGAAGATGAATAGATACTGCAGGTTCTAGATCTTAAAGATGATTTTTCACCAAGCATAATAACCTTTTGCAAAGCCAGAACACTTGTGAACATAAACTATTTGGCTTTTACAGGTTGATATATCAAATAGCAGCATCTTTATTTTATTTTATTTTTTTATCATTTGCTTAATAATAGTGTGGATCAAATAAGGGCACTGATATAATTTGTATACACAAAACAGTAGAATCCTCCCAAGAAAGAATCCAAGGATTCATAGAAAGGAAACAGAGAACATAAAAGAATTCCCAACCCTTGAGCACATTAGGAAAAAAAAATGATCGCAACTACAACTTATAAAGGCTTTCTAAGGAGTTAATTGCGGGGTTCAACATGCTTTGACACAACAAATATTTGAACATACCGTGGCGATGCTTTGTGATTCCATAAGAATGAATCCCTTCAGCAATTTCAGTGTAAAGATTTGCCTCCTTGGCTCCACGCCCTGCAAAGTATCCAAGATCAAAAGCTTCTCAAAGAATACCACTATATGCATTTGGACATGATGTTACATAAAGGCAACATGCAGGTAAGCAATAAGAATGTGATCCTAACTACCTGCTCCACTAACACCAGATTTTGCATCAATGATAATATTTCTGAGTTCTATAAGATGAGCCTGCATCAAATGCAGATCCATTAGTGTACGGACCATGTACTGAATCTGAATGTAAGCAACAAAGACCATCATGCAGACATACACATCTTCTTTTTCTGAAAGTTCACTGAATTTATTGATGATAAAAGGATACAAGAACAGCATGAGAATGCGCGCGCAGGGGGGGGGGGGGGGGGATGATGTTGGGACGGCTACACAAATTTTGTTTCTCCATTCCGATCTATCTTGAGCCAAATCCTCAAATAAGTTACACTTCTTCATATCTAGTTTTACTACCTCCATTCACGTCCTCTTTGGCCTACCCCTTCCCCTTGGTGGGCCATCAACCTTCACGGCCAAACTTTTCCTATAAAACACAAAACAAAAGTAGCATCTATTCTTAACTATGGATTGTTCCCATTAGATGGATGCCCTGTAGATAGGTACGAGCCCTTTTTAGGGGTTGGCCGGTTATTTTTGGTACTTGTTGGTATGTAGAATTCTATGGCCTTATCCAATTCAGCCTAAAGTGGGGTTTGTCGAAATGAAGGAACTCAAGGGCTTCTACAGACACGTAGCAACAGGGTTTTTATGGACTTAATCAAGTCTTAGAAATATTTCAAGGAATTTGTCTGGAAGATATTATATAGGGGCGGTAATCTTTTTGTCTCCTTTTTCCTAAGGTTCTTTCTTCTTTTCTTTTTTCCGTATAGTTTCATAGTTACCTCTACAACAAAATTTCATCTTCGCCTCAAAAAAAAAGGGGGTTTTACTTGCAAGCGGTTTTCATCAAAGTAAACAATATGTGATAAGAGAAAAATACTTTATGCCTGACCAGTAAAAGGTATAACAATAAAGAATAGTGCATAATTGAGATAAGATGGATATGAACCTTTAATAGAGGTACAAGAGGAAGTAGAACAGATGTCGGGTAACAGCCAGGATTAGCAACAAGACGTGCACTCCGTATTTCTTCCCTTGAAGTCTCCGTCAAACCATACTTAGCCTCTTTCTGCATCCAGGTAACAACAATCATCAGCAACCAACACAAAATAGTAGAAAACAGTGTCAAAAGAACTTCAAGATCACCATGTTCCCACTAATGGAATTAAAAGGCCTCACCTGAAATATAGACAAATCATACAAAGTCTCGTACATTCTTCATTGAGAATAATGAGGAGAATTTTGGACGACAAGTCATGCCACAGTTTAATAATGCTTTTCAGTCAATACTTTGCATTTTTTACTTTTAAATCCATTTTTCAAAATATGCTTCTATTACATGGTGTTTTGGGGAAAATGCATCAGTATTCATGATGGGTTGGGTCATGGAGTCGCCGGTCCCTATCATGGCCTCATCAGTCTCACAATGAGGTAAGATATTTGATTTAAGACATTTGGAAAAAAAAAAAAAAAAAAACAATGGCAGCACCATAGTAAAGTTTTTAAACCCTTGAAATTATAAAATGACATCAACTATAATTTTGAGAACTAGAAATAACATCAAGTTCCTCAACCTACAAAAAGTATATTTTCCAGCAACATGACACTAAAGACAAGACAGTGGCTACATTTTGGACTTCAACGACTACATTCTTGCATGGAAGAGACTTTAATATCCAAGCTGAAGCTTGAAGATATTCACAGGGATTGATCACTAATGGCTAGGCCACATGACCAGCCATGAAGAAATTCTCAACTCATCTAATAATGTATGTCTAAAACAAATGGACATGCCGCCAATAAATATAACAAGACTGTCATCAACCCATTTTAGGATTTAAATCAGTCCAAAGTAGGAAACTTGAGGATTGGCTCTAATTGATCTTAAACAAATCATATAATTTGCATCTGATCTTAACCAGGACTGTTTACCCTTGAAAAATAATGAAATAAGATACAATATCTATAATTAAGTGTCTGTGAGTTTCCTCCAACTATCCCATGTGACTAATTAAGTCACTTAACATGAGAGTCCTCCTTGGGTAGACAATTGGGCCATGGGCTTGGCCTGGATCACTATTGGTGAAGATTGAAAGTAGAATACAACATTTAAGGGGGCATTTGTTAGAAAATTAGAATTTGCAGAAATTCCAGAACTCTGGAATTTATGGAGTTTTTTTTTTTACTGCCTTTTTCTGTTTGAAAGAACCTCATTTTACATCTGGAATTCGAATTTGGAGAGGAGATTTAGAATTTGTCAAATATAATTTTTTTAATTAATTTCTCAAATATGCTATAATTGGAACACTAAAAATCATTGGGAATTGAGCAAATTCCATAAAAGGTGGAATCCTAGGCCCACAAATTTGACCTCTCTCTCTCTCTCTCTCAAATATGATTTTTTAAATTAATTTGTCAATATGACTTAATTGGAACACTAGAATTCAATGGGAATTGAGAAAACTCCATAAAAAAGTGGAATCCCAGCCCCAGGAATTGGATCTCTCTTTCTCACTCTCAAACGTGATTATATAATTAATTTGTCAAATATTTTTTCATTGGAGCACTAGGATTAATCGGGAATGAACAAATTCCACAAAAGATGGCATCCCGGCGCCCCAAAAAGCATTAATTGGAACACTTAAATTCCATAAAAGTAGGCATTTAAGTTGATCCCACTAATGCATAAGTTGAATGTATTAGTTAAATAGATTTGTAAAAAGATCAAAGACATCTACAACCCTACTTGAATGTAATATGGTAAAGATAATGGGTAATGCAAGATTGTACCTGCTAAGTCATTTATGGTACAAAGAAAAATCTATAATGAAAATGTTTTTTCTTAAAGATTTTTGTAGGGAACAAAGAAATTAAAAACCCGATTCAAGATCTAAGATGCAACTGGAGGGCAATGCAATGTTGTTCTCATTTAAGCCATTCAACTCCTATGATACGCACATACTTGTACATGCCCAATGTACCCATGTCAGACTAATACGACACTTGTATCACTACATGATACTGCACCAATACTCCTGTGGTACAACGTTAGCGTATCATACTTACCAAGTTCATTATTTCATGTAGTTCTTTTAGTTTTCTTACTTTTCAACAAGAAAAATGTTAGAAAGGAATGTAAGCAGTGATATTTTCATTAATTCAGAAATGTTCTAAAGATAAAAATTAGGACAGCCAGATCCCCATCCTGTCCTAGATTTCCAGAAGTGTATAGTCATATCCCCAATCCCCATGTCTGCGCCTGTACCCCTATTCATTTATGGGACCATAGTTTAGCTCATAATCCAAGAAATTATATTGATGTAAAAAAGAATTACTCAAAAATATTTTTTTAAATATCAGAGTTAACAATTAGAGTGTCCATTTTTTCCAGTTTGAACAAAACCAAATGATGATTGTTGAAGAAAAGTTGGTACAAATTATTAATGAAAGTGACACTAGGAAAGGCCTGAGATAAAATGAGTAAAAAAAATCAAAAGTAGTGGCATATTTGTGAACTAAACTGAGCCAAACCTTTCGATGTCACACGTGCCAACTACTGAAATGTTCCCCAGATCAAAGCTGCCGAGTAAGTGGGCCACCATGCAGATATTATGGCCTGAAAATCAGCCCCATCACTCACCAGATGATTCAGTTCTATGAAAAAAGTGGACAATTTGATGAAATCAGCCAGTATTCACATTCAAGAGAAACACGTAGTCCACCAGATTAGTGATGCAGGAGATTTTCAGGCCATAAAACCTGCATAGTGGGGCCCAACTACTAATCAGCTTTGATCATGTTCCCTTCCATGAGTTGACAAGCATGTGAGAGAACGAGAATTGGAGGCAAGAGGGTGCAGGTAGGCTTAGCAAAAGTCATAGAAAGCAAAGAATATTCTGTCTCTTCTTTATAAAAAAAAAAAATCTGTCCTTCCGTATGTGAATCCCAGGACCTAGGGTAGCAGTTCCATATTGGGGCAAATGCCCAAATGTATATATGCTATAAATGTCTTTTAAGTGATATAATTTCAGAAGCGGAAAAAATTACCTGCAAATCTGGTGCCCTGTGAGGCTGACCGTACCATTCTTCATACTCGTCAGTGTTACGCAGACGGAAGTCCTGCAAATCAATAACTTTTTGTAGCAACAGCTTTACAATGTAGAGAATTTTTCTTATCATTCCATATAGCAAACATAATGAAATTTAAGCATGTACTAAAAGGTGCACCCAAGGCATACTGCAGAAAGATCAACAATCTTTAGCCTACTCGGAAGTGCTTTTATAATATCCTGCAAAAAGAAAACTCAATTTATTCAACACTGTGATTCAGTTTGTTCCATAACAAATTTCAAAGAGAACAGCAGAACAGTATTCTCATATTCACTAACAAATCTCAATTTCAAGAAGCATGCTTCAAGATGCCTTGAGGTGTTGTTTTAATAAATAGGTCAGAGGATGCGATAGAACAGAGAGTGACCTGTGTAGTTCCATGGGGCAGGCAACAAAACACTGCATCCACATTAGAAAAATCCGCATCTTTGATAGCAACCATATTTGGCAACTCCTGCAAATCAAAATAAACAAAAGCATTTCCATTATCACTTTCAAAAGCTATTAGGAAGCATTGCAGAAGCCTTTTTAAATTGATCTGTCCTGTAAAATAGCCAATTTCTGTCTGAGTTTAGAGATTTGGTGGACCCAACATTTTAAAAAAAAAAGTCCAGAATCACAAGCACAGGGGAAAAAATATTGGGAAAACTATAGACTCAGACCTGTGTGATCAAGTGCGGAAATACAGATCCTATCGATTGACCAGCTTTTCTATCCGCAGTCATGACAGTAATACAAAAATGAGGATGATTTGCCAGGAGACGCACAATCTGTCAAAAGAATATGTGATCAGCTAATCTGACACCATAGGAGCAACAGCCAACAAGAAAATTGAAAAGAAATTAACTAAATGCAATATGCGGGGTATCTTTCTCCAGCTTTATTTGCTGCAAAATGAAATCCTCGGGTTTTGAGTTCCTACCCAAAAGTGGAATGCAGATTTGGGCAGAAAAATAAAAAATCCAAATGCAATAACAAATCAAGATTTAAATCACAACCAAGAGGGTATCACTGCTGTTAACAAAACTGGAAAAATAGGAAATGAAAGAAAAATAATGAAAAACAAAAATAAAAGCAGCAACTCTTAGAAACAATTATTAGAATTTTTTTTTTCATATTTCATTATTTGATGAAATAACTGTTGTTTGTCATAAAAAAAAATGAAATAACTGTGGTTCATTGATTGTAACAGTTCCAATTCCCCCTGCGTAGTGCCCTTGTGAAACAACAGACATTATGCTGTCAACTGCAAAGGATTCTGGACCATTTCGTCCGGGTGATAATTTGAATTTTCATACAAACTTGCAATCCTTTATTTAGATTTCTGAGTATGGGAGCTTCTCATCATCCCTTCTTTACCTCTCTGCCAATACAATTTCTACCATTATTTTTAAAACAAGAAAGGAAGAAAGATAGAGTGAGTTTATGCTGAAATAAGTGAGCTATTTTGAGAATTCCAAATCAAGAAATAGACATACAGATAAATATAGACACATAGATAGATCTAGATAGATGGTCATATATAGACAGATAGAGAGATTGTTACCTCAGAACCAGTATAACCACTTGCTCCAAGGACACCAACCCGAACTGTACTCTCTGATTTTAAAGTCACCATCTTCGAAGACTGGAGGCTTTGAGGTGACGAAGCTACAGAACTCCGAACGCTCAGCGTACTCCCATTTTGCCTCCTAAACTTCAAAATCCTTGCTTTCTCCTAAAATTCACAGTAGAATTTAAATTTAAAAAAAGGGGAGAATAGCAAAACCCCTCATTATCCAAAAAAAAAAAAACCCAACCTTTGCTACCGAAAAAAGAATTCTCAAATTATGCTTTCTATCTCGAATGAATGCCAAAAGAAATAGAACAAAAAGAGCACAACTTTCATAAAAACTACAACAAACGTTACCTTCCGCAAGCACCCAACATCCAAAGAAACTGATTGCAGCCCCGTCACAGAACTCATTTCTGCAAGGAAAAAAGACACAATCTTTTAGAAGGCAAAGAGTCGAATTGAGAAAGAGAGATTGAAATGCATGGATTTAGAGGCTGTTTGCCCTTTATGCATGAGAATTGAATCTTTTTACATTAGTATTCCTATTTCTACAAATTCCATTGATCCAAACACTAACTGTCTGCCCCCAAATCAGTAATAAGCAAAATGTAATCCACTTCTTTGTAGCTCATTTGACAAGGAATTCCTATGTATTCCAATTTCATGCAAACAAAACACACCCAATATGACAATGAACTCCCATTATTCCAATTCCATGCAAACAAACAGCCCCAAACCTTGTATCAAGAAACAGAGATTGAGAGAGAGAGATAGAAAAGCTCCTGCCTTTCGCAGAAAAAAGAGGGAAACGAGTAGAGAGAGTGAGAGAGACGAAGACGAAGAGAGTAGAAAAGAACCCTTTAATGGTTTTTAGTTGAGATTCGCTTGTGAATGGCATCGGATTCTATCCATGGATTTTCAGTGGTCGATATGGAGCTCGAAATGCCTAGTAAAAACGCGCGAATCGTAGGGAACAATGGAAATGATTGAGTATCAGATGCTTGTATGATTGATTACCTTTTAGAGATTGGATGATTCTGGTTGTGGAAATCGAATAGAACTCACTGGGAGATTTTGATTGCGGAAACCCTACAGGCTACAGGAGGAAGGAGAAGAGAGAGACAGGAGGGATACATGGGTTTTAGATGTGGGGCCCACCTGAGATTGGTTGGTCCCACAATAGCACGATCGGGTGATTTTAGGCACCAAAATTAGAGGCTGTTTAAGTGCATCTATAGCCGTTAAAAAATAAAAGGCCCTTAATCTGATGGTTAGTGTGGTTAGATCAAGCCGATGTAGGGTCCAATTGCATATATCAAGGTGGGCCCCACTTCAGAGTATAAATCTTTAATTTCCTGAGGAGTCTTGCTTGGCGGCTGCGGGATATGGGATGTGGGGTCCCATTGCGGGTAGGGATTGCAACGGGGCGGATCGGGGACGAAATTGGGGTTCCCCGTCCTCGCCCCGAACTTGCCTCGCCCCACCCTTCGGGGTAATTTATATTCTCCGTATTTTATGCAAATATATATATATATCTCCTTGATAGCCTTCACCCATTTCAGAAGTGACCTTTTTCTCTAAAATCCTTGGCCATATTCGTTTTGTGGTCCATTCCAACTTCCAAGGCTGCCATGTATGGTTCAAATAACAATTTGGGTTCAAAAAATGTAGGCACCCTTTATTGGTCCCATTAGTGGATGGTCCCAGAAGTAAGACTCTGGACCCAAACTAAAAGTTTAAATGCTTTTTCTATGTTTTTTGGGTTATCTAGCTATAGGGATCTGGGTAGTAAACATTGGGCAAGGTGTGACGCCAAGATACTGTAACAGTGTGTTTGGGAAGGGTGGAAAATGGGGGGAGGAAAAAAATAGGGGGGGGGATGGATTTTGTCTTTTAGCGACAAAAATCTTCCCCCAATTTTTGGAGGGAAAATGAGGGAGAAAGAGGGGAAAGGGGAGGAAAGTACAAAATTGCCCTTTTATATCTTTTTGAAATTTTTTCAAAAGTAAAGGTAAAATGGTCTTTGTCTCCCTACCTCACAAGCAAACAAAATTATACTTTTTCACTTCCCTTCCCCTACTTTTTCACTTCCCAAACAAGAGGAGGGAAAACCCTCCCCTCCCCTTCATTTTCCTTCCCCCTCAAATATCATGAACTCCATCAATACATGGTTTCACTTTATTTCTGGTATTGAACTCCACTCACTAATAAAGAGGTTAATTACACATATAATTAAAATTAGTATAATGTATAGTGTTGTTAGTATGATTAGAATCATATTAAGTTACTAACTATAATTTACCTTGCTATTTCTAATCGTATGAGTTATTATAAGCGTATATCATGATATATCTTATAATGCTATATCAAATTAGTATAATTTATATTGTTATTAGTATGATTAGAATCGTACCAATTATAATTTACCTTGCTATCTCTAATTATATATGATATTATAAGCTTAAAGCATGATTTATCATTCTATTATATTCGTTTTATTTAATATGATTTATCATGTCGCAATTTAACATTATATATGATTAAAGTCAAATAAGCTTAGATAGAATTTTTAACAACTTTAATTTCATTAAATTTGAATTAGAGGAAATGGGATCATATTATATGCTTTTATAATGTCAGGGTTCAATCAATTACATGTTTAACTTTAAAAAAAGTCTTCAATCAATCTACTTAACTCTTAATAACAGCATAAAATCAATATATACATTTACATATAAATATGTTTATATATTATAAAAGAAATCTAAAAAATATATATTTTTTAGATGATTATTAATTTCGGGGCGGGTCACGGGGCGGGGTAACGGGGAGGGGCGAGGAGGGGCGGGGCAGGGCATGGGGCAGACCCATCCCCGCCCCGCCCCTGCTTCGGGGTATGTTTTTTTGCCCCGTCCCCGCCCAATCTAAGATTCGGGGCGAGGAAAACCCGTACGGGGCGGGCGGGCACTCCGGGTTGGGGCGGGGCGGGTTAAAAATGCCATCCCTAATTGCAGGTTTTGCATACATCTAGGTGGGCCTTACATCGGAATTTATATTTTTAATGTCCTGAGGAGTCTTGCTTGGCGGCTATGGGCTATGGGATGGAGGATGAACCAATTGATCAAACCATCCGGCCCAAAAGGCAGGCCCGCAGGTCGTCGGATGAAAACGGGCCGAGTTCGATCCGGCCGATGTTGCTCATGGACCAACTCTTGCGTTATAGAGGGAAGTTTAACGAATCTTGGACCTGAATTGAGTTTGGGTTACAGGATCCCTGTCTGTAAAAAGTTTAAATAAAATACCCGGATCTCAACTCAAATAAAAGGCCTGCGTCTGGCCCAAATGAAGGCCCTACAATAAATACAACATAGTAGATATATTTGAAGTGCCTGTTTGTGCCCTTGTTTGGGACTTCCTCTGGGTGAAAATCACACTGTGATATGTGGCGTATCATGAGTCCTTGGGTATAAAATCCATGGACCTAAACCCAGGCCTGATTTGTAATCGGGTCTATGCAATTGACCCGAGTTGGACTTGAATTAAAAGTATGGCTAATATTGGGCCCTTGCCCTTTTTTGAAGACGACCCATTTCCTTCCCTAATGGGCCGCTTAATTGGGTTGGACCCCGATACTAGATATAAAATCATTAGGATTAAAAGCAATTGAAGCTGATCAAAACCACAGGTTGGTACTAGTTTGATCACAATTATTGATCGAGCTTAGATGGTTTTAACCTCCAGTTTAGATGGTTTCGACTTGCTTCTTGACCATTTGAAGGGTTTTAGTTTGGATTGAGTAATCCAAGGCAGCGAGCTCAAGTTGAACTAGGTCCATCCAAAAATCACATTTGATCTTCTTCTTTTTCTCGTGTGAAACCAGTTAACTGATTAAACTAATTAGCCAAGTACATAAATACACCTTGTTGCACACAGGTAACTACTTGATACAATTTGTCAAGCGTTGATCAACCCAACATGTATGTTGGTCCAATTAGATTGAAATGTGTACCACCATCTTTCCATCCATGGTTCCTGATTTGAATCGAGAAAATTTAGGTTCCATAGAATCATCATAGGACTCTCTCTCATTTTACATGGTACAATATAATGGTCTACAACCGATCATAAATTTTGGCCCCCTACAAGCCCAAATCACTCAATGAAAAGCAACTCAAGGAACCAGTGAGGCTTGCCTAAAGCCACCTGCTACATCCAAGCCGCTAATGCATGGACCCACCATTTAGACCACCCTTCAGCAGGTGGGGCCTTGTTCCTAGTATCTTAAACTGATTATTGGGGCAAGAAATCGAGAACAACCCTTCTGCATGGACAAACTTTTTGGCATGAATTTGTGACAAACTCCCATGTGGCACAATCCTAGAGGTGCTTTTTCCCCCTCTCTCAAAAGTTGCACCTCTAAGATTGTGCCACATGGGAGTTTGTCACAAATTCATGCCAAAAAGTTTGTCCATTTAGACTTTTTGAATCGAGAATGTGGGCCCACCTTGAACATTAAAGAGCCTCAAGTGGATGTTTCTCACAAAATACTAAACCATTTAAAAGTAAGCAGGACACAACGGTGCATATACCTTCAGGAGTCAAATGGAATGCCATGTTATCATCACAAGATGTATAAAATGGCAATGCATAGACCTTCCATGGTAGAACCTAAATGCCCAGATCGTGGAGCTCCGAAACACTAAATTTTAAAATAATTCTATGTCCGGAGTACCTATACAACATAATATTTATGGGTTTATAAACAATTAACTAATGGGCGCAAATATATCTCATACATATGTTCAAGGATAAAAAATGGAAAAAAAAAATAACTTAGCAATTTGATCACATAAAATAGATAATAATTAATAAGTCAGAAGAAGTTTCTTAATTTAAAAGATAAATGCCAAGCTTATAGGAAAAGAAAATGCACATAAACTAAAGATTATGTACTGTTCACTTCTTATCTGGTTGATCCACACTGAGCATTTTCAAACTGCTCTCCGAAGATGCTCGGACCGCGCTCCAAGGACAAATCCGCGTTTTCGAAGTGGGATTTTGGGGGGCGGGGGGTGGGGGGGGGGGGGGGGGGGGGAAGGTTCCGTTTACTAAGGGTGGAACCACCCCCGGCTCAAGTTAAAAAGAGGACTATCTGGTATCACATCCATTCCCATCAAAATCAAGAGGGAATCGCCTGATTAGACATCTACCAGAATTCAACCCAATTAGACCTTCCTAGCCATCAGATGTAATGGACCCACACACCTATACATGTCAAACATGATATACGCCAAATTTAATCGAATTGAAGCATTTTTCAACAAGGAATCAAACAGGCCATAGAATTATCAACTACCCCTTAAAACCCTACTAGTGGGACAAGCAGATGTTGTCCATATTGTTCATTGAGAGGATCGCAACTTGACCACACAATCCTTAACCATCTGATTGGGTTTTGGCCATTTAATGTGGAGTGTGGCTCATCATCTTCAACAATTCACTTGTATGTCACTTGCCCAGACAGAACCATATGATCATCACACCAAGACTCTCGTTCAATTGTGATCCACTCTATGTAAGATTTAATGGTACATATCAAATAATGAAAAAAATATGTCCAAAGATTTAAAGAGTAAATACATGTATTCACACATATGACGACATGGAAAGAATATGTAGTGATACTCAGTAAAATCCCACAAATGTGAATGGTGAAGTTAACCAACAGAGCAAACCCGAATTAATGTTCAGCAACTGGTTCCATCGTCTGAACAGGTGGAGCAGTTACTACAGAGACTTTAAGATCGGATGGATAAGAATGGCCTGACCTCTCACGGATCTCCCGGTGCTCCTGACAAATGGCGCACAGGTGACAGAACACGTGGGTCACCAAGTCACCACAAGGCGCTTCCTGACAGAAATATGAAACAACAGAAAAACAAGTTCAGTAGGTAAATGGTGGAAAACACTAGAGAAACATAATAACACAACTAACAGCAACACTCAAGGAATTTTCCACTTCATGTGCAATGGGGCATGTTGTGCCCAAACCAAGGAATAAGTTCTTTTTTTCTGCCATTTAGCTGAGATAACAAAACTGGGAGAAAACCACTTAAGCTGCATTTGGCTAGGCTGGTTTCTGTGTTCCAGAAAATGGAAAATAGTAGCTCCATTTGAATACCCATTTCAAAGGATAGTACATTTCCCATCCTCATGTGGTCTCCTCCTTGTTCCCTCTTGTTTCATGCATTTTACTTCTCTCCTCCGAAGCAAAAGTTCCAGGCTCAGGCAAACCTTAATCAGGAGAAATTCTCTATGCTCCCTGAATCATGGAGTAAAAAATGGTGCAAACCAGTGCATGATCTCACGTGCTTTGAGTTTGGAAATCAAGCCGTGACCGAGTCAAGTCTAGAAGGAATATGCTCCCAAATTAAAGTGCCGATACACAATAAAAGAGCTTTTAGTTCCACAAAGACTGAGACAAGAACCAAAACAATAGTGACAGCCTAGAGGCCAGTTTGATACCTGCAGATTATACTTTGTCCGCAATGCCCTGCGATAACCACAAGCATAACATGCAACAAGAGATCCAGGTAATCCCAACAAAATTCCGTCGGTCAAAAGACAGCAGAGACCGTTGACAAGACCCCATAAAACAAAATGGGTCATGCATGAACCCACCAAAGTTCCAGAGCCCAAGAATTCTGCATTCTTTCCAAAAAGGAAGCAAGGGCATACAAGACCTATACAGCCTGTAAAATGGAAGTTAAAAGATCTTAAAATGCACTTGCTGCTCAGAGAAAAAAATATATAAAAAATGTAAGAAAATGCATCATAATAAGTTACTCTAATTTATAAATGGAGAGGTGACCAGTCACAAAGCAAAAATAGATACCGCATAAGGTTGTAAATGGATATCCAATATGAAGTTTGGATTTCAGAGTTCAGACAACTTTGCTAATACATGAACAATATGGAATGATAAGCAGTCAGGCTCCTTCTAGTAATTAATGTCCTCCTATGCAGGGCCAACCTCTTATGAATTTAACCCTTCACACTTACATCCAGGGTTAAATAGATCCAAAGGCCCCCATTTTCTGCAAACTCTTAGATCATACATATACCTTCCATCTCAACTTTCCCCATGATTGGCATGCATCCAGGTAGGCCCCACGAGCCAAGCAGTACGGAAATTTCCTCCATGAACACCTTCATTTGCTTCTCCTTGTGTAGGCAAATAAAGACTTGAGCCAGGAAGATGGACCATGGATTTATATTGAAAATGACAGTGGACTTCCATTAATCAAACTTTAAACATCAACCCCCCACCCCCCACAACCCAGAAAAAGTGGTGAACCCGAATTGGTTATAGAGACCTGCACCTAACTCAAGTACAGCTTACAGGTCCTGTACCACACACCTGATTGATATAATACACTTATATTATATGCATAATATCCATGTACATGCATGATGCATATATGAACTGATTCTTCCATATCCTACTCAAAATTTTAAAGGACACGCGGCCACGGGAGGTTTTCTAGGGAGCAATGGGATGGATTTGTTTCTCAAAACAACTGTATTACAATATGGGATGGTTTTATGACGCTTGTACGACATTTCTGGTTTTTTTTCAATTCAGCCATTAAATGGGCTGGAATCTGAACTTTACAATCACAAAACCACCATTTCTTTACACTTATTCACCCACCTGAGTGTGCACCACCAGTCTTTTCAAAATTGGGTATTTAAGTCCTCAAGTATGAAACCCATTGACCCTAACCTGGACATCTATTTGATGTGGGTCCATTTAGTGAGCCCAAACCCAGACCCGAATTAAAAATGGTCCAAATATTGGACCCACGACTGGTTTTCTCAACTAGGGCCCTTCAGGTATTCAGGTATGGGCACCTGTTTCCGTCCCTAGTGTTCAGATCACACTTACCTACTCTTTCCATGAAGCAAGCTCAACGCTAAATTTTTCTGTTGGTTAGACTTAGTTGAATACAAATGCAAGTAACGTGGGATTCAAAAATTAGGGAATCAGTCGTGCACTCTAGTGTTAGGAAGTTCAGGTTCAGTCTACCCTTCGCTGAAGCGAACTTGGGAGTCAGATTCCATTGTAAGGTGCCTCTAAAGATTCTACTCTCCTTGTCCTTTTTGGTTGGTTGCCACCATGCTTTCCCTTGTATTGTAATAACTTGTATCAATCGAAAAAGATAATAATCATTTATGCAAAAGAACTACGTGGGGTTTTTCTGTGTTGTTAGGAGGATTTATTTATTCATTTAGGAAATAAAATAGTACAACTAACTAATAGATATTTCACCATACTTTACCGGGGACAAATCCCTGGCTGTATGCTGATGGTGAAGGACTTGGTTGCATGTATGCAGGCGGGTGCAGGAGTACTTACCATCCAAAAAGAAAGGAAAAAAAGATATAGGAATACTATAAAATAGCCCATTGAGTTTAATGCATCTCCTATTTTCTATCCTACAGTCTAGTTATACTGCTAGAATTCTCCATGTCCAATCAAGTGAGCTGAATCCATTAGACATGGGCTCCATGCATGTAATCATATATCAGATTCTGTGTGCAACCTCAACCCTGTTTATACCTTAAAATCAAGGCGGATGAGTCCCAAATTCCTCAGGACATGAGGACCAAATCAGCATTTTACCTTTTGAATTCCTATTCCTGAAGAAACAATTCTTTAGAGATAACTCGGCTAAAAGCTAACCTAACCGCAAATAAGGTCAAGGCTTTACGTCACTTTGTCTTACCATCATGATTTGTGACAATAGAATCAGAAAACATTAACAGATCTATCAAATCCTTATATACAATTAAATTGCACCTTCCATGTTTTCCTTCTGATAAATTAAGGGTCAGAGGGCAGAAAGTAGCGTACAGCTCTGCATATCATCACAGCAAGCACAGATTCCAGAAGACCACTGTGCAGGATCTTGACTACGAGAGGGATGTTCATCATTCCTAGGAGCAATTTCTGCTTCCAAGTCCGACTGATCCAAGGGTACATACGGTGGGGGAACATAACTGCCTTGACCTTTCATTTTCTTCTGGAGAGAGAGAGAGAGAGAGAGAGAGAGAGAGAGAGAGAGAGAGAGAGGAGTTCAAATCATTTAGCTGTAACAAGAAAGTGAAGAATCGGTATATGAAAAAACATAGCTACATTGAAATAGGAAAATCAGAAACCAACCATAGCTGCTTTAATGGCAAACACAGTGCATTCAAACTACCAGACAATAATATTGTTTACCACTTATATTAAAGGCCACACAAGAAGTTCAAATGCAATCCACTCTCTACATATGTAAGGATTTGTATATTGTTATCTTTTAGTTTTAGTTAATGAAATTGACTGTTGCCACCTCCAAAAAAAAAAAAAGGAGGGGTTCAATGCAGAAGTTTTGCATGGAACGTAGGAATTTTTTTCCCCCTTCTAATACATAATTCAAGATTACTACAATAAAATGTCTGAAGTCTTTGAAAGCAAGAGTTAGAATTCTTTAAGCCCGTCACTAAAAACCCACAGGGGAACCCACCTTTGATATCCAAAACACTAAAAACCCAATGTCCCCAACGAATCAGGAAGCATAAATCATCTTCTTCTTAATTGCTCAGTGGCGAGGAAAGTCTGGCTTGCAGTTTTTCTTAGTTTGGGATATCATGGATTTTCCCCAATGATATTGGAGTCCACTTCGAAGAATGCCAATTTGGTTTTCATTTCAAGTCTGCAAGGTTCTATGTTAGATTGCTTTCTTGGAGACTATCTAGCCCTTGTGGAAGGAAAGAAACAAATGATGCTTCAATAATAAAGAGGAAGCATTGAGTGGTCTTATTACTTCGGTGAGGACGTAGTCAATAACCTAGGCCCTGCCCTCTAATCAAATTCTATGAAGTGTCATCCGAGACACTTGTAGATGTTGTGGGGAGGTGACTGATGATAGTAGCTTTTACACTCAGTCCATTACGCAGCAACTCCCCTTAGGTGAGGGTCGGTGACACACTTCTGCATTAAGAAACCCAGCGCTTATGAGAATCGGTGGCCTCATTTGTTATTGCTATGGGTCAAAGTTTCCTTTTGTGACAGACCTTGGGGCCATTGTAGCATAAATAAGGGGGAATTTCCACATCTTCTAATTGAGGGGTGTGAGGCTTGCAATCGAGGCTTTGTTCCTCTTAATTGTAGAAGGTGACCCTACTTGTGGTTAGGTTAAAGGGTTAGGTTGTACCCCCATGGAAAATTATGTCTGTCATGTAAAACTATGTTGATGGGATGATATGGTGTCCTTTTTGTTGTTGTCTTTGCTCTCCTTGGGGCTTTCCCATTATAGGCATTGATTGCACAGTTGCACTTTTATCTGTACCTTTTTGTGTTCTTTCCTTTCTTTTTAGTAAAATGCCATTTAGCAAGTCTACTTTTTGATGGCTATTTGACTTAAAATTGATTGAAACAGATATTTGAGTGCTTTAGACTGTTTGGGGATGTTCATGTGAATGTCTCATTCAATCATCTTTAAGACCTTTTGCCTCTTTCCAAAAAGTAACAAAAGGTAATTTTTTCAAACCGACATAAATATCTAAACCAATCAAACATTTTTTTAGATTTTTTTTCTTTTTACATGTTTGCCCATATAACTACTAAAATACAAGTTTGATTGTAGTACTTTTTCTATATGACAAGTTAGCTTGTAGTACTTTTACAATATGACAACTATACTCATATAAATTTTACAATATGAAAAAAAATTATTTTTCTAATTGAATCAGACATACTAAACGGACTTTCTGTAAAACAGTCGAATTGAAAAGGCTCTATTTCAAACATATATAATTGTCAGCTCTATTTCAACCAGATCAGACTTGCCAAACAGCCAATAAGTTGTTTTGTTTAGAGTAGGTTTCATTTTCTCTAGAGGAGTTTTCTTTTCACTGTTAAGGGGTCTAGACTCTAGAGTACATTTTTGGGACAACGTGTGTAGGGGAATGAATCCTTGTGTCTTCGTTTCCTATTCTGAAAAGAACCGTCATTTAAGGGTTTGTTCATTTATCGATTTTATGAGTCTTGCATGGGAAAGTTGTATGGTTTAGTGTTCAAAAGCTCCTTGTCCAAGTCAAAGTTGATCAAGTATGGGCACAAGACACTTATTGTCCATCCTTAACGAACTTTACATTTGCCATATTTCTTCAGATTCAAGAATTTGGAAACAGGATTCTTGGTCCATTTTTCAATGACATCCATTTCTTCTCAGATGAGTTCCAACAGAATATCATCGCCCGTTTTTGTCGATTGTGGTGCAGCATAATGCCTCCAAGGGTGAAAGCTTTTTTCTGTTGTGCACTGGTAAAAACGGTGCAATGGATGCTCTTAGGAAAAGTGGCATGACCCAAAAGAATGCCTCTTTCACTACTGCTTTGTGCAAAACAGAAGATAAATCAATTGACCATCTACCTATGACATGGAGGTTCCTAAGATTTATTTCCTGTAGATTCATTGAGCTGTTAAGGGCTTGAGTTTGTTCAGCGGGAGCTGCTTCACTAAAGTATTTTGTTATGACATGGAAAGGCAGGCCTTTCCAAAGAAGAGATCGTCAAATATTATCAAAGATGGTTCCTTGGCAATATTGTGGTCATTGCTGAAAAAGAGATAAGAAGATTTTTTATGGTGAGGAGATGCAAAAGTAGTGTAGGACTAGGAATTGATCAAGGCAAGAATAGCACATCAGGAATAAGCAAGAAAGGAATTTCAGGACTTCAGAATATAGGACAGTATGAGAAATTGAGAATCACCCATGAAGAGAGGGAGAATGAAGAAAGGGAGTTTAGTTGGAAGGATAACACCAAACTTTGGATAGATGTAGTGGGGCAGGTAAAGGAAAAAGAAGGCCAGCCAGAATTCGTTCGAGTTTTAAAAAATGATGAAGGAGAAATCAGTTCAACCGCACATCAGAGTCTAATGCGGCGGAAGTGATGGCGATAAAACTTTTTTGTTTTTAGGGCTCATTTCTCAGAAAACTTAATCATTGAAAATGACATGACAAATGCAGTTAGCTGGGTTCTCAGAAAGCAGAAATCAGGTCAACTGCACATCAGAGTCTAATGAGGTGGAAGTGATGGCGATAAAACCTTTTTTGTTTTTAGGGCTCATTTCTCAGAAAACTTAATCATTGAAAATGACATGACAACTGCAGTTAACTGGGTTCTCAAAAAGCAGGCAGTACATGGAGATTGACTTCATTTTATGCTAGAGAAATTTGGTCTGTACGTGAAGGAATTAATCTGCAATTCAAGCATATCCTACAGGTAGGCAATGGACTTGTGGATAGTTTGGCAAATGAGGAAGTCTATAAAAATACAATGAATATAGTGATGAGTTGATGCAGTTTTAGGAAGTCCAGTAAAGGAAGCTTGTATTCATTACAGTATTTTACTCTTGCACAGTAATGGGCACGCTTTCCTTAATGGTCATGTACTTTCTCTTTTACAATAAAATCATTTCCAATATTGATTCCAATATACATACGTACATATATATAAATATATATATATGAGCTACACACAAGGGGCAACACTAATAGCCTGAACATAAACCGACCTCTCCACCAAACATGTAGGGCCATTCAACCCAAGCGCAATCAGTAAATAAAAAGATCAACCTGTTGTACCTCAAATATAATCAAAGGCCTTAACCTAAACCAAAATCCTCATCTAAAGACCATGTATGAGAAATGACCAATAATGTGGCACACACCTCACTTGAGTTTCATGACTTCTCTTGAGTTGTGCCTCATTATCTATTTCAACATGTCACTTACCACATTTTCAACATCATTTATAAACAGTTCCATCGACAAAAATAAAATAAAATAAAATGTGAAAGAAGAGAGCATGTTTTGACATATAAACAGTACCATCTTTCTTATCAAAAAAAAAAAAAGTGCCATTTTTACTTGCCAATCCACTCATATTATTCTCATCCCTATGTATTGACAACAGCAAAGTTTCACTTCAGTCAGCATGTTATATACCATAGGATTGATTTGATCCTGTGTAAAATACAAAAGTAAATTTTTTTTTTTCACAAATGACAACCATTTGTGCATAAGAATTGGCCCTGTACTCTTCTTCCTAATTATAAAAACACATAACAATCCATATATCAGTTTTGAATACAATTCTATTTTTACTTCTCTTGAAATTAGCAGTTCAAAATTGTTATACACTACTGTTTTCGAAATTTTTAGAAAACTTCATTCTTTCCATGGTGCACCCATAGCAATATCCTCCAAACTAAGTGTCTTTATATAAGTATCTCATTTTGATCATTTCTTATTCTACTACTTTCTATTCATTGATAGCTTATTCTTAGATCATCAAGTTATTACCTTTTATAATTTCACTTCTCTTTCAATCACATCTTCCGATTTGGAATCGAATAAATAAACTAACATAAACAACACCTCCTGCTTCTTCTCTCATTCAAATTAATAGTTCATTTGTTGACCCCAAAACAAGAAATCCCCCAATAACCCTAATCAACACTATAATAGAACTCCATACCAAAAACCTTCATAACAAGTCAAAACTCCATTCATAACTCTAATCGAGCAGTACAACCCTACATTCAAATCTGAATCACATCTTAATAAAATGTTTTAATATGAATCTCAAACCCAATGAAACCCTAATGGCACAAAAAGAGGGAAAACTGAGGAGGAGGAAAAATCACAGACAGAGATGCAGAAGGGGAAAGCTCTACCTGGAGAATTCTTATTCTTCTTCTTCTTCAGATGGCTAGAGAGAAACAAAGCGGTAGAATTGAGGACGAATGTGGAGATTTTTGTGTTCGTTTGGATGCTTGGATTTCCATGGAAATGAAAATGTAGTGGTATTTTTGGGTACCTATAATATTTGACTGTTTTCACTTAAAGAGATGCCACGTCATTTTCCCCAATAATCTATTCGGGGTCCGGGTCCTCTTATGGACCGTTTGAATTCATGGATTTTTTTAATTTTTTTGCTTGAAGATTTCAGAGCTATTCAGTAGCTGTTCTTTACCCCAATTCTATTGAAAGTAACAGGTTCCTTAGCATTTGAATAATGAGGCTCCAAAATTAAACCTACTTGTAAGAAAATTTGAACAGCTCAAAATAAACGTCCTCTCATTTGTAGGATCAGAAATTCCCACTTCAACATGAGTTTAACCGATTCACCCACCCTAAGACTTGGTGGTGATCAATTGGACAGTGGGCTCACCGCTCACCCCATCAACTCTAATGAAGAAAAAGATGGAATAGGAACATATGATATGAGTAGGTCACCTTACATAGGAACATGTCATATGAGTAGGTCATCTTACATAGGCACATATGGAGCACCCTGTTATTCCTGCTAATGCTAGTCTTGTTTTTTCCTTTCACAGGGTTATGTCTGCTTTGTTCAGACTTATCTTCCGGGCGATGTTGTCCAGGAGACGGACATTTTTACTCTGGGCCCCACTTTGGGTTCCTTCTACTGCCACTTGACCCATTTTTAGCCCCATGAAGACTGTCCACAGCACTGGATCCGAGATCAGAGGCGTGTGACCATTGATTTTACATGGCCCTTACTATAATCAGGACAGTTGTGTTAAATCTCCATGGACAATATCATCTATTTTCTCATTTGATCCATATGAATGTACAGCTCTCTTATGTCCCCTCAGTAAGATATATCCTGCATCTCATGGCATCCACACAATGTAGTTTGTGGGTTGGAGACTGAAGCACCTTGCATCATATATTAGGCCCACCGAGTTCTAACTCAATTCAGACATGTAGGTCAACCTGACTCTTGCTGCAAACTCATGTATAAAGAACTTTTATCTGATTTTATATTGAATTATATATGCAATTTCAAAATTACAAATGAATGATACATTAACTCATTGGCCATGCTCATAATGGATAGAGACCGGCCTTGTGTACAAACAGATGAAACCAACTCTAAGCCACCAAATTGATTGTTAGCAATATGCTAACAACAGCTTTATCTTAAAGACGAGAGAGGGGAGGTTCGGGACATCCTTCTGGGAGTATGACAGTTCTCATCTGGTCTTGAGCTCAAAGGTGATGGTTGTTGCCTGAGCTCAGATAACCGCATCTTTTCGCTCGAAATTTTACTCTGCAAAAGAGATTTAAGAGTTGTTCATCAGTGTACAACTTCTTAAATTACAAAACGTCAAACCCCATCTGAAATGTAAAATATTGAGTAAAGAAGAGAGAACGCAACACCTTGAATTTCCAGTCTTGTAGTTCTCTTTCAGTTGAAGCAATTCGATCCTTGAGCTGAGTAAGTGCTTCTTCAGCTACAGATGGGGATATGTCGGATAAAGGCCGGGTTATTCCAGCAGCCTGTACAATAAGGTTTAAACTGTTAGTCAGGGAAGCTCGTAAGTTTGGCCAAGGAAAGAGAAGAAACCAATAGTATACACCACCTTTAGAATGCTGGTGCACAAGTTTAGCAGTTTTTGTGCCAGTTGGACTCTCTCCTCCTCGGTATCCTGTTAAAAACATATTTAAGATTGTTAAGTCTCCAGTTGTTATATTGTGTGTGAACAAGGAAAAGAGGGCAGAATCCAAAGTCCAAACAGCAATGACAATATGTATGATATGGGCCATATGGCAAAGCCCAAGAAACGGACTTGAATCACACAATAGTGGGATTTCAAATGTGTGGATGTGATGCACATGTACATATCCAAGTTACATCCTGTTGGATTAATTGTGTCCAAAGACGAATTAATTGGGTTGCAAATGCATGTTTAATGTGAAGCATTGAAGAACTTCCTATCATCCATTTATTTTGAAAAGAGACCCAACTGATGAGTGAATTGACCTGTTTACTGGGTCATTGCACATTCAAAGCCTAGTGAGTGGATGACCTAGATATTTCAATGTGCCAATCGTGAAAGACCAAACACCAACTTACATTTATGCTTTTGCAATATGAAATTTAGATGCAAATTAAATTGAATAAATAAATAAATCCAGAAGTGGAATGCAAGAATCAGTCAAATATAAGAATATCAATATTAGTGAAATGGTCCCTTTATCCACTTGGGAAGAAACTGTGCAGTAGACAATTTTCACAGACTAGCCTCACTGGGCATTATCATCAGTAACTTTCTCAGGCCAAATATTATCTATAGCCATAGGAGACCGGTTCAGACACTAACCTCTAGTTTTCTCTTCAATCGTTGCTCTTCATCAATGTCAATGTAAGGATTTTTCCCACTTGAAGCCCGATAGCGGGAAAGCTCTTCTTTCATACGTGAAAGCAATGCCTCGGTTCGTCGCAGCCTAGCACTGAGGTCTTCATTCTGAGTTTTCAATGAATTGTTTTCTTCCTGTCACATTGGGTAAATTGCATTTAACGTCAGGAAAAAAGGAAAAGGAATGAGGAAACAGTAGATCAAGTCAATTGGAGCTTCGTTACAAATTCCATGCCTTGATTTTAGCATGGTGATGAATACGCTGTTGCAGATTTTGCTGGCCTGATAACTTCTTCATTTCATCTTCAAGTTCCATAACCTTCTTCTTGTGGTTTACATTGTCCATCTGCGTAATATTGTGCACATTAAGTTTTTTTTTTTTTTTTCTGGAGAGAGAGAAAGAGAGAGAGAGAGAGAGAGAGAGAGAGAGAGAGAGAGAGAGAGAGAGAGAGCTCTAATACAGAAATGTTAAACCTTCAACATCTCATTTTCAGTTGTAAGAAAGTGATCGCGCTGCCGAAGCTTTTCCAATGCAACTTGTGCAGCCACCATCTCTGCATGTCTTCTATTTATTTCATCCAGCCAGCTAAAAAAACCAATGTCAAACTTTGATATCCGATAGATTTTTTTTTCTTGCAAGTTCAGTAACCATTATAAAACTTGAACAGAGCTTCATCAAGGTGAAAATTACTGGTTGGTGATTAGCCTACCCTTGCCTCTCTTCAATAAATTCATTTAATTGCTGCTTCAGCTTGATCACTTCCTGACCCTGCATCAAACCATTGAGTTTTCAGGACAAATTCCCACGAGCAAGAACATGTACCAACTTATTTAATATGAAGTGTGCAATGTAGTACCAACCTTCTCTTGAGATTCTTCACTATGAAAACGAGCCCTCTCTGTTATCTTCTGTACTTGTTGATGATCTAGTAATGACTGTCATTAACAATGCAAAAATGTGGACATAGTAAATGTGGAGGCTTGAGCAAACAGTTTTTTTTTTTTTTTTGGTAACATGACTTGAACCACAACCCCAAAGCTGCACTAGTGAGCACCTTCCACTGTGCCATGGGCTCTTGTCCCTTTATGAACTAACAGTAGGTAGGTAGGTGGTGGAAGAACAGAGATGGCTGACTATTTAAGCCCATTAAGGGAATCAAATTCAGTAGGTTCCACTGTCCACTTGGACTTGGAACTATGAAAACTACGAAATATAAGTTCAAAGAGTATCTCCAAGATGACAATTGAAGGGTTCCTTCACAACAATTGTTTACCCAGACCATTTGTTAGGAGCCACTTTGCACAAGCTCGAGCACAAAAACTACCAGTTGACTCATCAAATGCACAAAAATGTACAACTGAATTAGGCAGTTGGGGATACAGTGGTCCATAATCAACAAACACATTCAGGCCGTCTGATGAATTGCCTGGATATTAAACAGATGCAGCATCAGCTTATGAGTTATGAGCTTGCACCCAATTACCACATAATATCTAGTTTCCAAAACATGTCCACGGGACAAACTAGTATCAGCTAACATTAAAAATAAGTTTAAAAAATGTAGAGTTAAAGATTTGTTATTTTACAGCATAGTTGGTCATGTCCAGTTTAACTCCAAGTAAATCCCTGATGACATCATGTGTCATGCTCTCTGCTGCAGCCAATCTGGCATTTAACATGAATATCTGGAAAAGAGAATTCCGTGAAGTTCATTAAGTAATCATGAAATACATCTCTGAACAATTGCATATCAACCAAATTTTACCTCCTTCTGGCGACTTGCGGCCACTGCTTCAAGCTCTTCTATTCGATGTCTACCGGCAGTCAGCTCCTCATCTTTCTCAGAGTTTATTTGGTGTGTCAAGCCCAAGCCAATGCATTTGAAGGGAGAACCAGAACCCCTGGACTTTGATGGATTCTTATCCAATTTTGTTGCGGTAGATGGATTCTTATCCAATCTTGTTGCGGTAGCATTTACGGTATTAGAGGATACAGGTTCTGGTTTTACTTCTTGTGCCATGGCTTCCAATGCTTTAAACTGGTTTTCAGTTTTAAAGATATTAGTTAGAGAAACCAAAAAAGGGCAAAAAGGAACCAATCTATGCTCCCCAGCCTCCAGAGAAATTGGGTCTAGAAATCTTATCTGCAAAATTGTTTACCTTCTGCTTGTACTCAAGTCCTTGTGCCTCTGCATGCATGTTTAGTTCAGAGATATGCTCTTTGCACTGTGCAATCTGCAGACAAATAACTGTAAGTTTCAATATTCACTTTGTTGAGGATACAATATTAGGTTAGGTCATTGAACAATAATTTTGTGGAACTCTCTTACAACCTCCCATCACTCTTAAGTGTTGCTCATTAGTTTTTAAGTATAATAATAAATTAAATTTGACCATGTCCAAGACAACAATCAATAAGAGGAAAAGAAAAAGGAAGGGAAACCAAAAAACACACTATGAATTCAATTCAGTATCATATGCTCACATGCAAAATGGTCTAGGGCAGGACAACATGTAGAAGAATTATCTCTTTTTTCTTATAAAAGTAATTTTTCAGAATCTCCATATGATCTGCTTGGAGGGGGAGCATAGTTCCCATTTTACTGTTTCAAGAATTTTGCATGCCCTGGAAGGCCATTTCAGAACTTTCTTCTCATTTTTCACGAGACTGAAAATCCTACAACTTGCCTGTGAGGCCGAAAAAGTTATTAAAGTTTGAATTTCATCTATATGGAAGCTTAATTAATACTCAACAATGTTCTGAATAGATGTGACAACCCTAGAATCATGATGACTAAAGCGTTATGTAAACTACACATAAGGCAATATTAATGTGTTATAATTTGAAATCTAAAATGTGCACACAAGCACACCTCTGCATCCTTCTCTGCCAATTCCTTCTCAAGACTATGTATTTTCTTCTGTGCTTCCTCAAGATCTCTCAATTTCTCTTCAAAAGACCTGGAGGAAGAAATATGAAAAAGAATAAGAACTTGGTGGTAATTTCCTTAAATGGAAGAGAGATATAAGTAAAGCACGACATAGGCTTGAATGGCTGACAGACCTTCGATAGCCTTCACCTCCATCTCTTTTGATGTTCTGAATTTCCAAATTCATATTTGCCTCAGAAGTATGGACTGACATCTGATGTTTCACAGTCTGAAGCTCCATTTCTAGCTCTTCTCTTTCCAACCGTTGCCTTTCTGCTTCCCGTTTGATAATCTCCACCTGAAAAAATGCATCATTAAAAAATGTGATAAAGAAATCCTATGTGGAAAAGATTCTGAACATACGACAATAACCATTGATGAAATTCACCTTGTTTTCCAATACATTTATGGTAGATTCTAGCTCTTCCACAGACTTCTCAAGCAGCTTCACCTCCTCTTCCTTGTCTTCAGCATAAGTCCTCTTTGACTCAGCTATCTGAGATTGGGTGTACAAATAGAACAAAGAAAATATTATATAATGAAAAGATCAGCACACAAAACAGAATTCAGTATGAACAAGTGGAACTCATAGTCTGGTGATTCATACTTATGATCTGATATGCCCCACCATGAATAAACCAAGCCCAAAAATCTCATCAATGAGACAATTCAAAGCCTTAAATCAACAATTGGCAACAAGAGCATCAGAGACAAGGTTCCAATGACTAAGATCTTCAGATCGGATCTTAGTTGCCTTTGGGGCATGGTTTATCCATGGTTCATTGCCGAAATGCTGGCCCCCACATGTACAAAATTAAGACCTGGGATAACTCGTAGGCTATATAAGATCAAGGAGCAAGTAATACCTCCAGAAATGAATGTATGACTATGAGAACCAAAATCAGAGGATACCTGTCTAGCTTCTGTAGCAATGGCTTCATTTTCCTCAGCTAGAGCTCGTGTCATTTCCATTTGTTCTTTCAAGGAAAGTACCTCGGAATCAAGGCAATCCCTTTGTGATGTGACTTTGCTTAGATCACACTGCAAACCTTCCAGGTAAAAATTCAGTTTTTCAAGTGAAGTACTCATTTCAATGAGCTCCTCTTCCAGTCTTTCAGTTATCTTACTTTTCTCCATTAACTCATCTTCAATAGAATTTTTTGTCACTAGGAGTTCGTCCACATGAGCTTTCAAATGAAGATTTTCATGGGAAAACAGTTTTAGCGACTCCTGCTCTTTGGAAAGATCCAATTCAAGGGCAGAGATCCTTTCATCTTTCTCCAGGAATTGGGCTTCAAGCATTTGGCCATGAGAGACAGCCTCATCAAGTTCATTTGATTTCAGTACCAACTCATCTTCTACCGTCTCCAATGCAATTGCTATTTTTTCAAATTCATCTTTATGGTCCATTGCATTTGATGCTGATTCCTGCAGTAAGCTCAAATCAAACGACAAGCCTTCCAGCACCTCATCTTTCCGTACTAACTCAGCCTGGAGAGATGAATTCTCAGAAATAAGTTCCTGAGCAAACATCTCCAAGTGCTCGGACTCTGTTATGAAATTAGATACCATTTCTTCAAATTCACTATATTTTTGAAACATCACATCTAACAATGCAGTACTTCTCCCATCCAGTACCTGAAATACTTTCTTCTCTATCGAATCCATGGCTTGCATCGCAACAAAAAAGCGCTCGAGATTTAAGTCAACCAAAGTTAGAATTTCATCCTTCTTTTGGTTGGAAAACATAATCTCACTTCTCAAAGAACTGTTTTCTGCCTTCAATGCATTCGCCAAATTAATTTGTATTTCAATGTCATGAGTTCTAACATCAAGCTCCTTCACAATTATAGAATGAGAAGAGCAAACTTCCTTCAACTCAATATCTTTCATGTCCAGATCTTGATGAAGACTGGTAATGCAAGCTTCCAAGGAGCAAATGGTTTCTTGCAGTTTGTGATTTTTCTGATCAAAGACGCACATGCTGCTAGAACAAGATTCTAGTTCCAAACTTTTCCTTTGTAAATCTTCCAAGACTCTGTGATGCTCTGCTTTGATGTTTTGTGCCTCTGATTTCAGTTTCTCATTTTCCACCTCCAAAGCATCAATTTTGCCTATTAAATTTAACATTTCTTTTTTTTCCAATTCAAAATTATCAAGGGCAATTGAGTTAAACTGATGGATCTTAGTTATTTCAGAAGTTTTTGAGTCCAATTCAGTTTGAAGTCTGGAAAGTGAGCTCTGCAAGAACCTGATATCATCCTGCAACTTTTGGTTCTCTACATCAAGAACTGAGACACGATTGGAAGAACCTTCCAAAGCCGTTTCCTTCATCTGCAAGTCTTTGGAAAGACTTTCAGTTTCAATCTTGAGAACTTGTATTTGGGCAGATAGTTTATCTCTTGCTTCTGTTGCTTCATTGAGTTCACATTTTAATGTCTCATTTGCATTTACCACCACATTCATTCGCTTGATCTGGATTTCCATCTCTTGGTCTTTTGATTCGAGCTCTTTGAGGGAAATATCATAACATCCTTTAACCTCTGTCAGCTCTCTGCTCTTTTCATCCAGGCTGTTTTGTTGTCTGCTTATCAGATCTTGCAACAAACCTACCTCATCATGTAAATCTTGGAGCCTGATCCGTTGAGTGCTCTGGCTGCTCAAATCTGATAGTTGTTTATCAGAAACTTCCTTCAAGGATAAAATTTCTATTTCAATGGCCTTCTTTTCATTCTCCAACTTTGCAGCTCTTTCACTGCTTTGCTTGCACTTCAGCAAAAGATCATCTCTGACACTCTGCACTAGATCTAACTGATGTTGCATTTCTGCCACTACGTCTTTCAAAAGAGCAACCTCAACTACCACATCCATTGAAATTTGTTTCTCCAGTTCCTCGTCTACCTTAACAAAAATCATTTCTCTTTTCAAATTCTCAAGTAGTGTATTTAATTTATCTCGCCCTTTTTCTAGATCGATCATTCGAACTGCCATATGTTGAAGTCCTGTAGTCTTCTGCTCCAACTCTGATGTCAAGAAAAGCAACTCAAGGTCTTTAGCAGATAAATCCATCAAGATAACCTCAGTCTGAGTTTGTATAAGATCCTTATAGTTCCCAATCCCTTCTGTCAGTTCTATATTTCCGGCCTGCAGACTAGATGAGATATCATCAGACCCAGAAAGTGGATAATTTATAAGCCCATCAAGCTCTTTAAAAATGAAGTCTCTTTCCTCAAGCAGTTTCTTTTTATCCAAAAGAGATGCTAAAGCATTTCTGTTATTCATGTTCAGCTCTCTCACAAGAAGAGCAAGCTCAGACCCCATTGAATTTGACCTGGCCAACATTGATTCTTCTTGCAATTGCAAATCCGATATCTTTTTCTCAAAAGAGCTTAGCTTGGAACTGAGTTCTCCAGTTTCATCTTCTTTTCTTGTGATGCGCTGGAAACTGTTCTTGATGTCAACCAGTAGCTTTCCCTTGAGAACACTACACATTTCAAGCTCTCTTTTAGCTCTGAAATTGTGTTTCTTCAAATCGGCTATGATGGAGTTCGATTCATTTAGCCCATGATGAAGGAAGCTGTTCTCTGCATTCAGTCCTGTTACTGTCTCCAGCAAAATTCCAATGTGGCACAGGTGCAGAACAGACATGGCACAATCTTTTCTAATTATCTCAGACCAGATATCCTCCAACCACGTCCTAGTTAGATTAGCAGAGTGCAGAAACTGGGACTTCACGCAGTGGATATCAGAGACAACTGACATGAGTTCCTCCTTGAAAGAGGTTTGAAGCTGTGAAACAATGTCCTCCAGCACCTGAACTAGGTTCCTTGTCTCTTCCAGATTTGAATGGAACTGGCTTTCTAGAAGCTCATACTCCTGCTCCTTCTGAACATTTGAAGACTGCAAATTTTGGACCTCATTGACCAGTGACATTTCTGTTTTCTTAAACCTTTCTATCTCAAATTTGGAAGTTTCATTTGCTGCCACCAATGCATTCACCATGATGTTTGCTTCTTTCATAGTGTCCTGAGCCTCCTCAAATTTAGCGAGAATACTAGAAGCCTCAGCAACCTTCTGGAAGGCAAGCACCTTTGCATCACAAAGTTCAAGCTCAAGCACCTGTACGAAGTTGGTATAAAGTGTCTGATATGTAGAAAAAATTACTTTGGGGAGATTCCATCACTTGAACTTATGAATTGTCATTACATTAACAAAAGTAAGACACTACATAACATATTTGCAATAAAGCACATCATGGATATGCACAGAAAGGTAATAGACAGTTACTAACTAGTGATTAGCCGATCCTCTCAAAAGAAACTAGCTCTCTAGCCTCTCCTGTTCCTGCTGGTGAATACATGTCATGTAAAAAATATATATATATACTAAAAGGATAAAGCTCATACGGTAAATAACACATGATTGATCTAAGCTTCTCCAATAAGAACTAAGTATAATGATAAGCATTTTATCACAGCACCACCTATCAAGCTGGTTCATAAATGAGACATGATTAAGCTCATATAGTAACATGATAAGGGAGAAAAAAGGCAACGTGAAAATTTGCCAACTAGATATTGAATTCATAACTGTGCCAAATATATTACAACGGGGCTCATTGTCACTGAGCTCTCTCTACTCAAGAAATTAAAATGAAAAAGAAAAAAGACAGGTAAGAAAATCAAGGGAATGCATCAGAGTACATAGGCACCTTATCGAATTCTACATGACAGGAAACACCGAGGGGTTTACCTCTTTGGCCTGGGAGAAGTATGAATCAGCATCTTTCACCGTTTCCCCCATCACTTTTAGCTTATGATTCAATTCTGCCATTCTAAAGTCAAACTGTTTTTCCATGTCATTCATCTCTGTCTGCAATCTAAGTACTTGAACTGTAAGGCATTTAATGCTTTCACGACTTTGTTTCTCAGAGTTCTTAACCTCCTCTTTCTCATCAACTATTTTCCTCATTTGGATCTGCACTCCCTTCAAACTGTCAAGTGCACACTCGATTTCCTTTCTAAGAAGAAGAATGGTTACATCTTCTGGAGTATTTCCATTCCTGAACTCTTCCTGTCCACACTGGAAGCCTATCACTTTCCATTCTGTACTATCACTGATGCTCTTGCCTACTTTGAATGAATTTTCATGAACACATCCATCCACCGACCTCTCTTTTCTGTCCTCTGTATTGCTCTGATCATCATGTGATTCTGCTCCACTTATGCCTGGAGTCATTTCAATCTCTGCCTGCGAATGTTATATACAACAAATCAATGGAAAAAAAATGGAATACAACCAATTAATTAAACTAATATCCAACAGGGATCTCAACTTAACTAGTGAAAATATTATTTGTCCCTTGACCATCAATATCCAACAGTAATCATGACTAGTGCAAAAAAAAATTAAGTCCCTTGACAGATGGATGTGTGCAGTATCCTCCTCAGAGAGTTTGTAAATGTAAACCTTGGTTCAGTGACCTAGATGGTTCATCTAACAGATGTTGCAGGGGGCATAACATTCCTTAAAAATTACTTAGATCTGAAAATATTGGCCATCAATTACTTGGCCATATTTTACTTAATGTGGAACCTTTTTGTAATTTATTTTTAGCCATTCATTTACTGGTAGCCAAACATAGAAAGGGTGTTGTGCAATATGGATGGCTTTGGGTGCATTGTTTATAATTGAGGAGACCCATATCTACGATCCAGATCACTGACCCATGGGCTCTATAGAGTATAGATACATTTTCCTGGGCTAGTGATAAATATTAATGAACTGAAATGTTGATCCGTGAGCCTGTTACACATACTAATGGCCCTGTGGAACTCATGCTCAGATATCAAGTATCATAATTTGTTTTTATCCAAATGCAGAAAGCCAAGATATTAACAAAGTTATAAAGAGCTCATTAGGAAGAGGAAACCAATGAAGAATGCTTTAGATAGCACCGCTTGGCCATTAAAAGTTAAAAATTAGCTTACAGGTGAAGAATCAGCACTTTCCATGCAAGTAGCAGCATGCTTTTCTGGGGTTTGTACTTTGTCAGGTCGTCTAACATCCTCCACGTACTCGTTCATACAGGAATTAAGTGTGTGCACGCCCATGTTAAACTCATTTAGTTTCTCCTTCACTTTCAAAAGATCATCAGCAGCTTTTGATTCAGCAAAATCTTTCTCAGCCTTTTCCAGCTGCTGTTCCATTGCACGAACATGCTCCTGCTCCTCAAGAAGTTTTACTTTGAGCTCAGCAGCACTTTCCTCGCATCCTTCTAATTGGGCTTTCAGAGCTTCAATCTGTCTATCTGCTTCAGCAATCACATGAGCCTGCTCTTGGGAAAGAGCATCTCTTCGTAAATCTATTTCGACATACTCATTGAGATGAAGCTCTTTGTGCTTCAATTCCTCAAGATGAATAGAATTTATCTCAGTCAATCTATTCACAGTCATGAATGCAACAGTCGCACAAAGCTCTGCTTTCTTAATCTGATCTTCTGCAAGCTTGACCCGCTCCTCAAAGTCCGCTATAATGGACAATTTAGCATTCAGCTGCGATGTCAACAGAAGAACTTCTTTTTCTCTCTCACTGCTTTGCTGCTGTTGTGCTTCAGTTATTGCCAGTGTTGCCCCTCTTAAAGACCTTAATTTCGAGTCCATATCGCTCCTTATTTTGTGAGCATCTTCCAGACACTGTTGGAGCTCTT
Source organism: Umbellularia californica (assembly GCA_028538565.1). Lineage (NCBI taxonomy): Eukaryota > Viridiplantae > Streptophyta > Magnoliopsida > Laurales > Lauraceae > Umbellularia > Umbellularia californica. The sequence goes on from JAPQWN010000002.1 coordinate 98,506,607, forward strand.
CAATCAAAAGATCCTTTTCACAGATGGTTCTTACCATCCTCTCAACCTGCTCACCAATCCAAGACCTTCTTTGAGGAAAAGATTCAGCAATAAAGTCAACTTGATCAGAAGCATCTTCGAGTGCTTCATGCCCACTAGAGAGAGTTTCAGCTATCTCGCAGGCTAATCTTTCCCACTCCTCAGATGATGTCCTTAGGTCCTCATCTTTCTTTTCCAGTAGTTCACCCAGCCTTTCATTGTCCTGGGTCATCAAATTTATTCTCTCCTTCAGTTCTTGTGATTCAGTTTCAAGAAGCATCAATTGATGTTTCATCTCTAACTCTTTTGCATTACTATCAGCAGCTTGCTGCTGAAGTGCAGCAAGCTCTTCCTGCATGCAAACAATCACCTCGGCTGTTTCAGCCTCAACCTGCATCCGAACTTCATCCATTTCTTGTTCATTTGTTATTTGATATGCTTGATCATTTTGATACCTCATGTTCAGCATCCTGGCCATTTCAAGAGAATCCTGCATTCTTTTCATCTTTGCTTTCAAGGAGGAGTCACCATTCTCTGAACACTTGAATGGTTGGTCTCTAAGCTCTTGATATGAAGAACTCAATTTTCCATTCCCCTCAAGATTGCCAGCCAGTTGTTCTTTCAAAATGGAGATTTCCTGCTCCTGTTTCTTTAGAAGCTCCATGTATCTTTCATTACTTCCCCTTATCTCCTCCATCTCACTGAACGACAGAAATTGTTGGGACTCAAGAGCTTCAATCACAGATCTTGCATCCTTCAATTCATTTTGTGCATGTTCGCACTGTTTACTGATCTGCAAATACTTCTCATTTGCCAAATCAGCATCACGCATTGCCCTCTCTTCTAACTCACCTCGAGAAGCCCTTTCTTCTTCAAGGATGCTCTTCACGATATCCAGCTCAAGTTGCAACTTGAGGATGTCTTCATCATGTTTCCCCATAGTTTCATGTGTCCAATCTGCTGTCTTTTTTGGCTTTGCTTCAAGCAAGTGTGGGCCAGATGTTTCAGTTTCTGCTGAACAAAACCCATGGTAGCGATGATCCTAAAAAGCATGATTTTGTAACAGTAAGAGAACTTGCAGATTTTTAAAGAAACAAGGAGAAGAAATAAAAGAAAATAAAGATGGTGGAAAATGTTCATATTCACCTCATGTGGTTCCTCATTGGGAACTTGATCATAGCATGCATTTTTAAGTTTCCTAAGTTGAGATTTCAGATCATCTGTCTCCCTGTGTTAAGTGGAAAGGTCAAATTGTCAGAAAAGCAGAGCATGAGTGACCTCATCAAATTGTAAGTAGGTAATGATTCCAATCACAACTATAAATCAGACACTCTGCTTACATGGAAAGTTTTCCATTAAGCTCCTTGCAGTAGTGTAGGTTCTTCCTACAGTCCACTAGCTCCTCACGAGTGTTCTTCAACTGAAATTAAAATATATATAACCGAAGATAATACCAAGATCTATAAACTATAAAGGATTAGATCATATGTTTTTTATATAAATATGTAATGCACATCAAGGTTGATATGATCAAGCAAACCTCAATTTGCAGTAAGTTTTCCTTGGAATCATCAGCAGATCTATGATGTGAAGTCTCCCGTCCCTAAGAAAATAATGCAATTCATAATGTGAACAAAGAGAAAGATTCATGGGAGGAATTGTAAGAAAATGGTTTGAAGTGCATTTAGATGTCTCTTGCAAAACAGGGCAGCCAAAATGTTTTCTCCCAAAACTAGATGCATTTCATGTCTTACCAGTAAAGTAATGCATATTGATGTGGGTTGAAAAAACAAGACGAAAGAGACCACAAATTGTAGATCTACTTCCCCCAAATGTCACAAATGCATGCCAAAATGGAACAGCATCTGAGCAAATGCTCTCACATTTGCAATTTGCAGTAGATAGAAAAGTGGATTTCACAAAGACAACCCCAAATATATGGGATAAGGCTTCAATGATGATGTGGTGGTGGTGGTGGTGGTGATTTACAGTTTACCATAGATCCTAACAGGCCTTTGCTTACTGACTGTGAAAGTAAATAAGTAGATCAAATAGAAGGTGAAAGAGAATAAAGGTGGGATGAAAGTAATCAACCTGGGTAACTATACTCATATTCAGGCATGAATCCTGTCCATAATTTCCATCAAGGAGTTGAACAAGCTGCAAGAATAAAACTTTATGCTGATTCTGTTACACTAACATAAAGAAACGAGCAGGAACACCTATAACATAAGTTTAGACATCCATATGTACCTGGTCCCTCATTTCAGAGACTTCAGCTAATAGAATTTCCCTCTCTCCTTCTTCGTAGAAATCCTGAAACCTGTAGCCACTCGTTGTAAGGAAAAGTGCTACACTGTAGCAATTTCATTCAAGAGATTATAGCAAATAAGTTAAGGGTGTTGCCTTCTAAGTTGGTCTAGAAGCCTGATATTTTCCAAGGCAAAGCGAGTTACTTCTGGGTTCTTGTCAAGTCGTGCTCGCAGCAATTGAATTTCTTCAGTAAGAGCATTATTCTCCTCCAATAAATATGAGTCAATTGGCGTTAAACCATCCAAAAATGACTTCATTCTATGAATCTTCTCCTCTCTAAACTTCAACATCATTTTGGTGCACCGTGTGTCCTCCTCTCTGTGTCGAACCTGACAGGAAATGGAATAACTAATCTGGTACAAAACACTTTATTACAGACTGCAGCATGGTTCTGCTGATCAAGAGATGAAAGTTACCAAACGATTCAGTTGTTCAATTTCAGCTTCAAGTTGCTTTACAGCACCATCTGCCATTTGTTCTCTTCTCAAGGCACCAGCCAATGTTGTCTCTAAAGATTTCAACTGATACAAATTACAAAGAAGAAATGAGCCTCAATTATATTCAATAGCAGATGATTGCTGCAAACCAAAAAAAATTATTAACAAAGTTCTTGCATGAATGGCCATAGAAGCAATCTAATCAGGATAAAACAAATAAATTAAATTAAAATAAAATAAAAAATTTGAATGATTCCATTAGTTGCCCATAAAGAAAGTATTTACTGTGCAGTTATGATTTGACCTTGTGGCAGAAATTACTCATACAACAGTAATTTTATACATGTGTATAGGCTTGACCACCCTTAACAGTAAATTCTATATAAAGGCAGATTTGTTCTCCAAAGAAGCACACCTGTTTAGTGGAAACTCTCACAACGCCCAAAGATTCACATCCATGGGATTCATCAACATCCTCATGACCAATTTTAGGGATCTTTCCCTTGGGAGCAGCATCTTGTCCTTCATTGTCAGAATCCCCAAATATTGCTGAACGAAATGAGAGAGATCTTGAGACATTTTGACGTTTGAGAAGGGAGAGCTCCTCCTGTTGGAAGAATCTCAAGTTAAACTTCAATGACATGAAAATGTCTGTGCATGCAATAAAGAGTCTATACAACCTTTAACAGCCGTATTTGGTGTTGCAATGCAATCACGTCTCCAGAAGCATCCTCGTTCACAATAGCCTTAGATTGAAGAAAAAAAAAAGAGAAGAAATGAAAACCTAGAACTCTCAGAATGAAATTCAATTAAATATAACATACTAAAGCCATTGAGCAATAATAATTATCATTACATTGTTCTGAATAAGTTTCGCGCGCTGGGCAAATTTGAGAGTGCTTAGGGTTTCTGCTGCACAACTGCAAAGCAAATATTGTTGATTGAGTATGCAATGAATGATAAAGGAAATACATGTAGGCACCATTCAAGAAAAAAACAAGCACCACCGTACCAGATTGAAGGACTGACGTTCGCAATTATCATCGTCTTTGAATTTCCACCAAGGGAGTCCTGTAACACATTTCACAGCACAGGCAAATCATGCTTGTGACAGACCAGTAGGTACAAGGAAAGAGGAGGGTGGTTAATGCTAGAATCAAACCTGAAGAAGAAACGTCAGTCTTGAGTCTCTATAAGGAACATGCCGTTGCTTGCCTTGTGCCACATCAACTAGAAGCATTATTACATGACTGCCAATGTAGATATGCAACATCAATGAGCTATGGTAAAAAAACAAATGGAAACTCTTAACAAAAAGTGAAACCCATCCAAGGATTCGACTCGGGACAGGTCAGAATGAAACAACAAAATTCATGTAGTTGGGATATGCACCCAACATAGTTGGGACAAGGATTTGATGATGACGATGACGACATAATGAAATAGGTAGACATGGAAAAAGACAACAATTCAAAATAAACAAACATTTATCAAGTAAATCATAATCAAATGAAGAATACCCAAGCGTCGACAGAGATTTATTGATGTTTGCAGCTTCCTTTAGGCGCTCGCCTTCAGCACCAGATGTTTTCTGCCTGTGAATATTAAAAAAAAAAAGCTTTCTTTCAAATGCACGCTCATTGCAAATAATTCAACAAGATTGGAACTCAAACACTACCTTTCTGAGCCGGCAAGATCTACAAGGTTTAGCCTCGCAAATCGTAGGTTAATTGCAGAATCTTTCTCCCATTGACTCTCAATAACACATGTAAAAACACTGTGTGAGCGACTACTCTCCCTGTTCATGTTCGTTGCTGCCACTTTCCTATTTGCAGCACCCTAGCAAGAAAGTGTTATACATGAGAGGGGCTAAAAGGCAATTACAAGGAATGTTCCAATAGCTACCTAAGTCCTAACAAAGGAGTGAAGGACAAAGAGATAAGAATCAGGAAAAGATACCTGAATCAGAAGCCTAAGAATATCACTGACCGTTTCCACTTCAATTTCAGTAAGGTTTTCAACGTACACACCCTTCCTATTATCCTCTCGTAGCTACAAAGTATATGCAATGTTTCAAAATTATATCATTAAATGGAGAAAAAAAAATTATAAGGGATAGAGATAAGTGAATTGGGTACTGGACTTCAAAGAAACCCAACAGGCTGATGCCAGTACAAGTATTTTTAAATGATAGATGCAAGTTTTATAGGTGGAGCTACCGGTCAGGAGTGATACTTCAAACTTGATGACCAAGGGATTGATACTTGGGCATGTATGTCATACTAAGGTGCCAACACCACTGAACCATGAGTGTGTTGGCAGAAGATTGCAAGTATTTACTTGTACGAAAGGTGCATCAAAGTGATCAAAACAACTAGCATCAGACATGGCAGTTTTTCAAAAACATTGGGGAATCCCTGTTTCATTAATAAAATTAACTAAATTTCACATTTGGAATCAAATGGTGCATGCTTAGAAGGAAGAGAAGGATGTGAAACTTGTTGTAAGCTTGATATACAATATTACACTATTCTCTATCAGCTTCAGCTTTTCGAGTAAGAGGTTGTCAACATGGTATCAGAGCGAGAGGTTGAGTGTTTGAATCCCTTAGACTGTTGTGCCTTGTATTCTCCCATAGAGGGTGTGATTCCCATGTGGAGCCCCTATATTCTCCAATGGAGGGTGTAATTCCCATGAAGGAGCCCGCACATGCAGGGGGGTGTTGTAACTTGTAAGCTTGATATACATTATTACACCGCTCTCTATCAGCTTAAGCTTTTAGAGTAAGAGGTTGTCAACAAAACTTACGAGCAAATTGGTGGAGCAAGGATCGAGAAGATCTGTAATCTGTTCATTGTAAATCTCTAAGAAGGAACATTTGCAATTGTATTTTAGTTTTTCATCCTGACGGCTTTCCTCTTCCTGTATCCAAGAAAAAAGCAAAAATTATCAGTATAAGTGTGGGATAGAATAAAATAAATTGAAAGCACATAGTATAATCAATGAATGCTACCGCTCTGATTCTTGCAAACAAGAATTCGAAGATGCGTGGTGTCATTCCACGGTCTGTACTAGGCCTTACTTCCAAGTCATCAATCTCACCAAGCATTGTATACGTTTTCCCACTCCCCGTCTACAGAAATAATCATTGATGTAAGCATATGAGCAGTCCTTAACAACTTCAGAAAGGGGTGAAGTTAATGAGCACCAATTGTAACATGATACATGATTCCAAACAGGGGAGTCATGCCTAAATGATATTATTACACATCAATATGATGCCTAGTAAAACACTACTGAGTGCAAAACCTACCTGGCCATAAGCAAACATACAACTATTATAACCTGACAGGCAATTTTCGACCATCGGTAGACCTGCCACTCGGAAAAGCATCTCCTGCATAAATTCAAATTTCAAAGCATCATAACCAAGCCACAACAAATGAAAGTACCTTATTGGGTCTTATTTATTTCTAGAAACAGACCTGGTTGACAGTTTCACATGCAACATGATCAAATGTAAAACGGGTTTCTGGCTGCCCAATCCAAGTGACACATTGGGCACTCTCTTGCTTTAAGCATCGATTATAACCGTACAAACCACGCTCTGTGCTATTGAGAGGACGTACACGTATCAGAACCTACAAAAGATCCGCGACAATTATTATTGTTCCTTCAGTTGTTCTCTTTTAGTAATAAAGTTGCATTTAGATGTTCCCTACACTGCAATTTGAAAATGATTCAGAGAGGCAGAATAGATGGTCATCTGATCTCTAGTTTTGTGCAGCTCCGTGTGGCATAAAAACTATTTAGATTTTAGAAGAAAAACATAAATTACACCTACTGTAGTATAAAATTATTTCAAAAAAATATATATTAGGAGGATTACCATTTCTTCAGGCTTTCCTGACCAGAATCATTTCAATGGCAATTGAAAATTTATCAATTTGGGGCATATAGTCTCTGGACCATTGTTGCACATTATTTTTGGTCATTCCACACCACCCATGAAATGCAGAAGAAATGCAAAACAGATAACCATCCATTCCAATATAGCATAAGGATAATATAAACCTAAAAGCGCCCTAATTAAAATTGAAGAAATGGGCAAGAGTACATTGCACAAGGAAGAAACCAATGAAAAGATCACCAAATTAGCTCACCTGTACATTATGGTCCAACCAGAATGATGGGTCTTCTTTGAGCTCAAAATAAGGCACTTCCACAGAATTAACCACTGTAGAAGTAACAGAAGAGACCGAGATCCCCTTGGACAATGCAGCAAAGTTCCCTGCTCGAGCACCCAGGCTCAAAGGAGGGCGACACCCATTAGAATGAGCGAAAGCCGGATTTGGAGGCTTGGTAACGCTTTTAGTCGGCGTGCTCTGAGTTGACCAGGCCGACCCACTTTCAGAATGGTTCGAAGACACAGCCTTCCCCGCATTCCTCACCGCACGAGGAGTCATGCTTGTGAAACTCCCATTTCCATTACCCCCTCCTCGGGCAGGGGGCGGCAGATGCAAACTCTCCGCCCTCGTCTCCTCCTGCACCTCGGACCCGCCAGACTCAGTCTTTCCGAACCTGGCTCTCGAAGCAGCAGCAGAGGCTCCAATGCCGAGCCTCTCCGGCGTGGGAAACGGCAGCGGAGCACCGTCGGGGCCACCCTTGCGCTTCATCCTCGAAGGGGTTCCATCAATCTTCCCCCTGTGACCCAATTCTTGCCCCAGTAAACCAGATTTAGGGTTCTGCACCTGCTCCTGAATAGCATTCAACGGAGCCCTTGCGGGATCCAGAGCCTTCGGATCCGACGACCCATCCGACGGTTCCGCCGGAAGATTCTCATTCCCTTCGGCAACATTACTCTTTCCAGAATGCCGGCGGAAGATCTTGAAATCCCTCAACATTCTGATATAAAGATCCCAATTTTCACAACATCGAAAGAAACAGAACATCAAAAATGACAAAAACAAAGAACAATGTAATTGAAATCGAGGAATGGGAGAGATGGTGTTGGAGGAATTCATACCTGAAAGACGAATTCAAGAATAAGAATCGAAGCTGGGGAACTCCTGAAATTTTTTTGGCGATTCGAGGCCGTGTTTGGACGAATGTGAGATAGATCTGAGAAATGGAAGAGAAAGGACAAGGAACTGAAAAACCCTAGATCTAGATTTCAGGAGGAAGTGGTCGAGACATGATCTTTTTGAGCTGAGTAACGAAGGAGTGAGTGAAGAAGAAGAAAGAGACTGTCAGCTGAGAGAGAGAGAGAGAGTAGAGATTATTCGCTCTGCCTTTGAATTAGGGGCGTGGATTTAGTCCGTCGATGAGAAATGGACGGCTGAGATCGAAACGGGGAACGGATGCGCCGCGCGCATTTGCGTTTTGAATTACAAGGGGCAATTTGGGGAAAGCAGAAAGTGTTGTACTGTACCTCTTGGTGCCCGTTTTGAAAAGGCATGCGTCATGTGGGGCCCACCTTAAATTGACCCAGGATGTGGAAGGTAGTGATGTGTATATTGGATCTTGATGATAGATGGTGGGCCGGATAACAATCTGGTTGTGTGATCCTAGCTCTTGATTTTAAGGACTCGAAATTCGATAGCATTTTTAAGTGCGGATTTCGTTTTTTAAAGATTGAATTCGACGGTGATTAATGGTTAGATCAGTGCAATGTTTAGATGAAGTGTTAATTGATGGGGATCAAGTGAGTATGAAAGGCTTGGATTCAATATATGTGGGTCCACACTGAGCAGAATGAAGAGAAATTTTTGAGAATTTGCCATCATTGGTGTAATAATGGATGCTTTTTACATGCCTCAAATGAGTGAAGACCAACGGCTTTATTTCAAGGATTTGAATTTTGGCAGTTTTGCCTCTTGCAGTGAAGTAGAAAAGCTACAGTATATATAGCCAATGGCGTTTAGTCATGTGGACCATACTTGTCATTTATCCTAACCGTCCAATTTGTTCTGCCGAGCCTATAGGTCCCCTGGGAAAAAAATCATAAATCAGACGGTTTTAATTGTTCAACTACAACCACCTGATATTGTTGTCTTTTTTAAGATGAAAGGGCCATTGACATCAATCTAATTTATAATAATGGCTATGTCCCACGTGGGATTGACTTGGGATCTGATGATTTTTCACTAGCTATGATGGTCTTAACCATCCAGAGGCCTGCCTCGTCCTCATAGAACTGTACTTGTTTCCAACTTAATCTGAAAGGGCTTGGATCATGTGATTGAATGTCTTGTTAATCCAGTAGTAATATATCTTTGAGCATTATGAACTATAGCAGTAACCTATGGTATAGATTTTATAGTTATCAGCTGCACAGCCCAAACTAATTAATAGGGGTGTAAAATAAAACCGATAAACCGACTAACCGAACCGAACCATACCGAATCACAGTTAACGACTATATTTTACGGTTCGATTACTGTTACAATTATTGAAATCGGAAAATCGTGATTCACCGTTCAGTTACGATTTTTATTTTGATTTACGTTTATTAACCGAACCAAACCGTTAACCGCAATTCGGTTAACTGTATTCCCAAAACACACGGTTAACCGAACCGTTCCGCTAATAAAAATAAAACCTAAGGATTTGAATTAAAAGTACTTTTTTTTTTACAGTAACATATTATGCTGTTCTCCCATTATAGTTTTTTTTTATAGTAAGTTTTATTGGTAAATGAAATTTTTTTCACAATTTTTTTAAGTAATAATTTACCGTAACCGAACCGTTAACCGCTATTTGGTTTTTAAACGTTCGGTTACTATTACTGTTTTTAAATACCAAAAACCATGAAATACGGTTCGTTTAACGGTTTTTCAAAATAAACGGTTAATTGAACCGTTACATCCGTGCTAATTCATATTTAAGTTGCCAATATGCTGATCTTGAAGTTTGCTGTTGAGAGCCCGCTTTAACTATTGAAAAGAAGTCCCCTCCGTTGGATTTTCTCTTTCCAGTTTCAATTCACTCTTGTGCTTTCAAAGGATTTGAAAAGGAACATTAAAAAGACCTTTGTTTTTTTACCATTGATCTCAGGTCCCTCCATAAGGCACGTAATTTAAAAAAACACTTTTAATCATTGATCTTTGGTTAACTAAAAGCCTTATTATACGATTGGGATCCAAAATATTATATTGAACTTCTTTTAAGATCGTTGTGATTTGGGGCACCGTCTTTCTTGATTTTCTCTTGTAATTGGGCCACCTATTCTTTTGTTTGCTCAAGGGATGCGGGAATTTTTTTTTTTTTCCTTTTTTCCTTTCTTTGGGATAGGGAAGGGATGCAGGAGTTGTTCATTGTAATCGTATGAAAACTATATGAAAATTCAGAGCAAACTTGCACCCAAACTTGTATAATTTTAGACAAATACAAAATGTGAGCATCTTGAGCTTTCTTTGTTGTGTCTCTTGTATTTCTCCACCGTAATTGATTTTTAAATATTTTGTTTACATAAATTGCTTGGTTGGCTACTTGGCTTAATTAGAAACCATCAGTTTTTTTTTTCTTTTTTTCTTTTTTTCTTTTTTTTTTTTTTTGTGCTAACGGAGGGTTCCCAACCCTTTGGGCTGGACTATTCCCTCCGGACCCAGAGAGAAGCCGGGTAAAACCCCTGTGGCCCCTAGGTGGTAGCACAAGTGAATTCAACATTCGGTTCCTGAAAAGGAGAAACCAATGGTCGATACCAAGACCTCTAGCTCCGGAAGAGGGAGGAACCGTGGTCCTGACCACTCGGCTAACCCCTTGAGGTTAGAAACCATCAGCTTGAAAAGTAAAACATAGACATTTGTGAAAGATCATTCCATTTGTAGAAATCAATTGCTCTAGGAAGTGTCTATTTGCAAAAATTATAATGCTTTGTTTGGTATCTTTACTACTTTTTGGATAGACCTATCAATAAAGAACCATTAAACAAGAGTTGTAAAAAGAGAGGCTACAATCAAACGAAGTGTTTGATAATACAATGATCTATGCTAAATAGACTTCTTTATATTAATGGTTGAAAGTTTTTTACAAATTTTTCAAACTCCACAAAGTATCAAGCCATGAAAATTGACTCTATGATTGTGTTTAACCTTCCAAAGAGATCTAACGGTTTGGATCTTGTGTTTGGGGCCCACATAATCTAGAAAGTCGCATCCAATTGATTACTTTTTTTGTACATGTCTAAAGATTGGTGATGATCCAACGGCTGAAATCTGGCCTCATGGCTGTGTTTGATATTATGAACATTTTCAACGGTTCGGATCTTGATTTACACTACCAAAAGATAAAAAAAAGTAGAAAAAACATTGCTGCTCATGGACAAGTCCATTATAGACCATAATTTATCAATGGTTGATATTTGTTTTATAAATATCTAAAGACCCACAAGGTATCAAACCTTGAAAATTGGCCACATAGGTGTTTGCAACCTTTCAAATAGATCCAACAGTTTGGATCTTGCATTTGAGACCCACGTATTTAGAAAATTACACCCAATGTCCCACTTTGTTTGCACGTATCTTGATATTGGTGGTGATCCAACAGCTGAAATTTGGTCTTGTGACTTAGTTAGATTTTGTAAACATTATCAACAATTTGGATCTTGATTTGCACTATTAGATTTTGAAAAAAAAAAAAAAGCGGACTAAGGATGTAATGTGCCAAAAACACCGTTCAACCACCTCTATTTTTTTTTTTCCTTTACTTTTTTGCATACATCCAATGGTGGGATGTGAGAAATAGATGGATTGCCTCTACTTCTCTAGATAATTTAGAGGCTGCAAATGCCTCTATTCTCAAAATCTCTATCTAATATAAAGATTTTGAGAAATAGAGGCAAAAAACTTAGTTATCCGCCCCCCCCCCCCCCCCCCCAATGATATACCTCGCTTTGATCTCACAAATGTTCAAATAGAATATAATATTTTAAAAGTGGAACTTTAAGTGATATACAACTGGCATGACATTTCATATAACTAATTTTTATGAATTCTCATTGTTCAAATAGAAAATACAAAATTCTTGGGGAACAATGGTAGTTGTTGCTATCAGGAATAAAAAAAATCCCAAAATGTAGCATTTTCATTAGAAATACCTCTAAGCAAACAAGCCCCGGGTGTATAAACGTGGTAGGATAAGCAAATTCACCTTGTGGAAAAAGATCAAAATAGTCATTTACCTTTTGCGCTGTTTTCTAAACAAATCATATGAATTTAAAACAATTGGAAAAGTCCCTATAATAATTTTTAAATTACACATCACAAGCGTTCACCCCACCGACTTGCCTTAAGGGCTAGTTTGGCACTTTGCTGGATTAGTGAAAGTCAAATAAAGCCTCCAATTTTCATACAATGGGTCACATTAATAGCATTTTAATTCAAAATTCCTTCCGTTTTTTTAAAAAACAAAGTAAAAAAGCAACATCCTTTCTCTACTAAAAGACAAAAAAGCTTCAATTTTTTTATACAAAAAGTCAAAAAGATTCCATACCAAACCATCATAACCTCATTCTATTTTATCCTATCTTGATTTTATGCTTTACTACACTTTATTTCACATGTAAGATGACCAAATAGGTCCTAAGCCTGTTTGGATAAAGGAGAAGTGGAGTAAAATGAAGTGGATTTCATATGTACAGTAGAGTGGAAGAGATGTAGGTTGAAGTTAAAGTAGTGTACTTTACTTTACTCCATTTGGATGCTTATTTTGAAGTTAAAGTTTGTGGTAGAATCCACTTTTACTCAAGGAAATTGAAGTATAGAGTCGATGTGAAATGGAGTACAAGTAGCTCACAACATTACTTCATCTATCGGGTCAGACTCATCCAAACAAGGCAGAGTTGAAATTTTAGACTATTAGGGCTCATTTAACTCTACTCTATTTTTTGCCTATCCAAACAAGCCCGGATTATGAGAGGGGTGGGAATAGAAAGACCCGATGGGGCCACCTTAAATATGAAATTCTTAAATCAATTGAATGATCATATATCCCTTTGATCCACAGCCCATAAGTTTAATGATTTTAGAACAATTTTTTCACTCTTAAAAATCTCATGATTCTTATAAGGTTTGTGACCTTACTGGGTTCGTTGGACTCAATAACCGGCCCATTGACCCATTTATTTTGATATTATTATTATTATTGTTTTGTTAGATACTTAAGTGGGTTTAGATGGTGAGTGAGTTTCTTTTAGCGTTGGAATAGTGCCTGCGGAGTTTCGTGCGATTCTGAATTCGTTTGACCCTAGTAGGGGGTAGTTTGCAATTTAAGGAAAATTGAGTGTTTTTCCGAAAAATTCATATCGCCGTGATTTTTAGTTCGTTGGAAAGGTCTCGTGTATTCGTGTATTTTTAGTTCGTTGTGATTTTTAGCACATAGCTTGGTGTGCTTCGATGGGTTGTCTAGGTATTCGTGTATTGTGTATGGTTTAACCGAATGCGCATGGAGTTGAATCAATCAATGTTTAATATGATTGTACACCCAGGAATTCTTTATAAACATTGTTGATTCGAATTCCCCACGTACTTTGTTAAAACAAATATGGTATATGGATGACAACACTTGCCTATGATTAGATTGTATTCTCTCATTGACTTGTTAATCGTATCCGTTGATTTCGTTCATTGTACACTCTCTTGGCATAAAACACGTAATTAATTATGAAACATAAACTCTTGTAGAATTAGAATAAGGACCTGACTTAGAGTGTATCTTAGGAACCGGGTATTGTGCATTGATAAACATGACTGGCTAGCATGTAAGGGATTATCATGTGTTTGGTTTGCTTTGTATTATTTTGAATGAGATAATCCCTAAGAACATGTTTTGTCTGTTGAGTTAGCTAGACTTGCTTGTCTTGGTTTTCCCCGCGTGTCAACACCACTTTATTATTATTTGCATATCATGGCCAGCTGCAGTTTGGGGTTTTATCGATGGGCCGGTTACTCGGACATCGGGGTGGGCAGTCGGCTTTGGACGGCGTTCATGGCGTTGAATAGTTGGGAGCGGGCTTGGACCGTGCTACTATTCCCAGGACCGAGAGCTTGGATCCCCTTGGATCCGGACTTTGGTATCAGTAGTTCGGATATGATTGTTACTGGTACCCCGTGAGGTGGCTTGGACATCCACGGAGTCTCCCTCTTGTGCATTGCATTACATTGATAGTGGTGATTGTTAGTATTGTTAGGATTCCTATTTATGATTCTGATGGTTATTTACTCATACCTTATGCCTAGTTCGATTACTTGTACTCTCATGATTATATATAAACCTGTCATTACTTTTACACTTGATGCATGTTATGTTTAAATTATATCTTGCTTATCTATTGCTCAACATGTTGTTGACTCTGTTCCTTGGTGTGCAGACTCCTCAGGTGAGTACTATACGAGGAGCAGGTTGGTAAGGAGATCCCAAAGGATCTCCAACCAACAGAGGAGGCACGAGAGTGGAGTGCCGATGACGTAGAGTAGCGTCATCACTACCAGGCACATGAGAGATTCACTTTGGGGACATTACATTAGATTTTATTTATGTCATTGTTATTTATCGTTGGAACTTTCTTTCATTGACTTCCTTTGGTTTAATGGCCCAGTTTATGGGATGGCCATTGTAATTAAATTTTTTTTTTTTTGGCTTTAATTGTTTATTGCAGCTTTAAATTTAATTGAGATTTATTATCCATTGTTGATATCAGTGTATGAATTCCGCTATTTGTTTTATGTTTTGAGGTTGAAATACATTATCCTCACAGCGGACTTACAATTCTTGGGCCAAAAAGGGCAAAAAATTTTTAATTGGCCCAAAATTTCACTCCCCGGATCCAGTTTATTCTTTAATTGGGTTCGAGGGACGTGACAATTCTTACATTTTTATGGCTCCCAATTCATGATGTGAATTGTCCATCCTCTTTATATGGCTAAAAATGACAAAGAGGTAGGATTTTGAGAAATTCAAGATAAAAGAAACTCATGTAATATTTAAAACAATTTGATATACTTATTTACACATGTGAAAATGGTGATTTTGAGAGACATGATAACGTGTTTCAAATGTTTAACACTATCACGTGCGTAAAGGCAAACAATCCATTAGGACATGTATGTGCACGCTCCATGGAAGAGAAAATGCAATTGATAGAAAGTTATTTTCTCTGCTTTTGAAGAAAAGCTGCCCAAAATTATTTTTTCAACAATAAAACTAAATTGCCATTTATTGATATCACCTTCATTTCTTCATGATCAATATTAGCCATGAATAACCTCAAGGGGTAGCTCAGTTGGCCTAGGACTTTGGTTTGCACCCGGAGGTTGTAGGTTCGAAACTGCACTATCACACTGGGGCCATAGGGGAGTTTACCCTGCTTCTCTCTGGGCCCGGAGGGATTAGTCCAGCCCAAAGGGTTGGGAACCCTCCGATAGCAAAAAAAAGAAAAAAAAAAGAAAAAAGAAAAAAAAGCCATGAATACATTAGAATTCATTAGTATTCAACTCTAATAATACGGTCTATTTTATGGTGGCATTAGCACAAGCTGATCGGATGGAAAGGGTGCCCATCATGGAACTGGCTCTCGCCTGTCTCCGGTCTGACCTGTATAGTGACATATATGGGCTGTGTGTTTTCAAGCCCTTGTGCAGGCTTTCTGCCTAATTTATTGTCCTAATGATTTAATTAGCCAAGCATAGGCCTGCACATATAGAGCCTAGGGTTGCAAATTGAACGGTTCCGGATCGGAACCATAGTGGACCCGGACCCGTTTATAAAAAACGATTCCAGTTTTGGATCCGATTTTGACTCGGAACCTGTCCCTGTTGGTTCCAGATCCGATTTTTATAAGAAAACCCAGATCCGGTTCCGGAACTGGGTCAACCTAGAGGGGTCTGGAATCTAGTTCCAAAATCGATTCTAATTTCTCCTTATTTTTCATTTTTCTTAAAAATAAGCATATCATTCAAAATAGCGCATCCAGTCTATCACCTCTAATATTATATATAAAAATGTAAAAAAAAAAAAAGATTTTGAGGCGCAATTTGCAATATTAAACGCTCCTATGCCGGGTTCCGGGTTTACGGGTCGGAACCTATATGGACCCGGGCTCGATTATCAATCGGAACCTAAATTAGGTTCCAGACTGGGACCCGTTTGTGAATCGAAACTTAAAATAAGTTTCAAACCTGATTTTTTACGGATCAAAATTTTCGGGTAATCTAAAAATCGGATATCCATCTCAACCCAAGCCCAGCTTGACCCCAACACAGATTTTTTTTGCATAACAAAATACCTGTTCTAAGTTGATAACCAGCTGAGCTAGGGCTAACCACACCTTCACATGGGCTGGGGGGGACTGACTTTCTGACCTTGGGGCACCGCGGTGCACTGTACCTCATTCTTCTTTATCCAATTCCGCACGAAATACGCACCACGCGTACGTTAGAACGCTCTGTCGTAATATTCTTCCTTCACTCGAATACTCCATCCAATCTCATCGTCAGCGCAACAACAAATTCATACAGAAAAATCTCCAACAACACTTTTTAGGGTTTTTTTTCGAAACTTCTCCGTCAATCAGCAGCTCTTGATCTTGTGAGTTTCTTTTTTTCTCTTTCCTCCATCGATGGCTCAAAAGATTCGCCTTTTCTCCTCACTGTTTCTTTGGATCTTCTTCAGGTTCTTTAATAAAAGACTCGATCTTGAAAGTAGATGCCTCGGTAGAAATCATGAACTGCGAAGTTTGCCATCTTAAAGAACTGGTGAGGATCTCATATTTTGAATTGGTTTCGGTTTTGATCGCTTTAGATGTGTATTCGATTGCTTGTTCTTGTAATGTCTTATGATCTGTCACATGGGCTGTGCGGGACTAATGACACTGTTGTATATTGTACGCGGAAGATCATTTTGAAGAGATTTGATTTCAGTTCTTGTTGAGCCCTTCATTAGATTGATTTACAAAGCACGGGTGTTGTGCCGAATCAAGTGGAAGGCACAAGCCAGCAAGTCATGATGCTAACTGGTCTTGCAATCCACTTGTATTTTTGAGTGTTTTTGAGATGATGTTAGAGTGTCTAGTTGTCCACTTGCACAGATGAATTCCATACCTGATGTGGCAATATATCTGGGCTAAAACTTATTTGATACTTGAGGCAGGTAGCTGGTCAATTATAATGCATCAATATCATCTCATCACTCTTTTGCCCCCCTTTTCCATTGGATAAAAAGAACAAAACTTTGTAAACAAATCTTCATCTTTCAAAAAGGCCAGCACCTGGGTAAAAACAACTTCCAAGAGCATCCCTAAAAATGCGATGTAAATTCATGGATCTTCTTAGTGCTGTTACCCCAATGTTGGCAAGCTTATCTTCTTCTACATCCAATTATTTAATTCATCTTTGTCTGCTGTTTACTTGTTTACTTAGTGCTTATGCGCTGCATCTAAGTTTCTATGTCTTATTATGATTACTTCTTTATTGAATGATTTTGTTCTATATAATTGTAGGAGGTGGAGCAGTTTGAGATTCGGGAAGTGCTACGCTGTAAGATACCTAGTAACCTTCATGTGTTATATAGAACAAGATTTTCCACGTTCTCATTAGTCCTCAGCAGCTTCATATCCACTAATTATTTACTGCCATTCCATACAAAATTAATTTTTCTCCATCTTTTCTTCTTCGTCTTTTATATATATATTTGTGATAAAATTACAAGGGTTTGATCAAACAAAGATACATTGTTTCCTAAATGCCCTAAACATCGGCATCATTCAAACTTTGTCCCAACTATGCTGGGTTAAACTACATGAACTATGTCCCGCTGTTCCAATCTATCCTGGGCGAAATACTTAAATTGGTGGCACTTCTTCAATTCTATCCTAACTACTTCCATCCATGGTTTATTTGGCCTACCCCTTTTCCTTGCTGGCCTACTTCCATCCATGGTTTATTTGGTCTACCCAACTTCCTTGCTGGCATGTGTCGGACATGTCCAAACCAAGTGAGTCTCTTAATTTATGCTACCCCTAAATGCTCTTGAATTGCTTACTTATGATTATAACTTTTCTATTTTCTCTCCATGCATCCATTTTTGTCTGTGCTACACTCAAAGATATTTTTTTTTACTTTCTTATTGGCCAAGATTTTACTCCATAGGTCATAGTTGGTCTGGTTGCAGTATCGTAACAATTTCCCTTCATTATTGTTGGTATGTGCTTATCATAAAGCATTCCAAAAGCATGTCTCCACTCAAACCATCTAGCTCTTATCCTATGTTTGACATTCTCCTCAATCTCTCCATCCTTGCTAATTATAGAGTCAAGGTGTTGGGAAGAAATCTCTCTGTGGTATCTATTGAGCTTCAACTCTCACAGGAGTTATATTTCTTTGTAATCCCCACTGATGTTGCAATTTATTTATTCCGTCTTTGTATAACTTATTTTAAAGCCCTTGAATTTTAGAGCCTCTCGCTATCTTTCAAGTTTCACATTCACGCTGGCTTTCAATTCATCCACTAAGACCATATCATCTGCAAATAACATAAATCAAGATACCTCCTCTTGAATATGAGTAGTCAACTCGTTTACAATCAGTGAAAAAAGATAAGGGCTTAAAGTTGACCACTGATTCAAACTTATATAGTTAATGGAAACTACTCACATGTCTCTCAAATGATTTTCTTGTATTCTCTTGGGACAATTCATATATGTAACCTTCATATATGTCTTAAATGATGTCCGTGTGACCTATTGGGACAGTTCTTTTTTATCTAAAACTTGCCAAACCAAATCTGTATCTACTTTCTTGTAGGCTGTTTCTAGATTGATGATCAAATGAAATTTTTTTTTCTCCTTTTGGCATTTTCATTAATTACCCAAGTGAGACGATAGCTTATTAGCTTTCATGATTGACCTGCCTGGCATGAAACTAAGTTGATTTTCATATATCATGGTGTTTTATCTAAGTCGTTGTTCCATTACTCTCTTTAATAATTTCATAGTGGACTTATAAGTTTAATCCCATGATAATTGTTAAAACTCAGTATATCTCTTTTGTTCATGTACAACAACTTTTCTCTATCCATTCAATATTTTATTTCCTTAATATCTTATTGATGAGCCTAGTTAATCAAATCTATCCAATGTCTACTAACCATTTCCAAAACTCTTATCAGAATGCCATTTGGCCTGTTGTTTTTCTTGTTTCGTTTTTGCCTATGCTTTCTTCACTTATGCCACTCTAATTCTGAGGTAGGTATGACCTATGTACGAAGTATCCTCTCATTCTTTAGTCTTCTATGGAATCTTCATTTAAAAATTTGTTATAATAATATCTTTAGCTTTCTTTAATATCACATTCCCTCATTAGAACCTTTTGGCTGTCGCTCTTTATACATTTGACATGATCGAAGTCTCTACTTTTCCTTTCCCTCATTTTTTTCATGCTTAAAAATTGCTTTCTCTCCTTCTCTTGTTCCCAACTATAAAGTTCATCATATGCTTTAAACCTTGTATCACTTGCCACTTTCTCAACTTTTTCTATGCCTTCTTAGACATTTTATAATATTCTGTATTTCTAGTCCGTTGTCAAACTTTGTAGCAATGCCTTTTCTACCAAACAATCTCCTGAACCTCTACACTTCACCATCAGGTGTCTTTATTAGAGTGCCTTTTTCCTTGTGACTCTCCAAGGCCAAGCACCTCTTTTCCAACCCTTTTAATACAACTGGCCATTTGGCTCCACATCATTGTAGTTCTCTCTCCAAATTCTATTCTTCCTCCTCTAGCATTTTAAGCTTAAATATTGTTGTCCTTTCCCATTTCAAACCCCCTCACTTTGTTTTAGAGTGCCTTTTATTTACTACCTTCTCTTTCTACTTATAATGCATACATTTAAAGCTACTGATCTATATTGTGTTGTCAAACTCTCTCCAAGAATAACTTTACTGTCTTTTTAAGCTAATCTATCATGTTTTCTAAGTAGAAAAAAATTCTATTTGGCTCCTATTAGTTCCACTTTCATAGGTAATTTAATGCTCTAAATGATAACTGAAATTGTATTGCAACAAGAGAAAATGACAAAAAATGAAAAGAAAAAAAAAAGGAACCTTCTTGAAAAGCCAAAGTGAAAACAAACCTAGAATAAATATCAAGTGGCAAGTGGCAAGTGGCAAACACCCATATTTACAACAGATATCTAACATGGAGTCCCTTGGTGTGCACTGTTCACAGAAATGTAGTGCTAATTAATCATACAAAAAACAAGTGAATGATAAGTTGGAACTTCAGACACGCTCCATTGTCATGCTGCCAAATGGTCTCTTGCATTACTTAAGGGCACATAGGCAAAAGAAGTTAAAACTAAATGGTAAAAAACTATATGGTTATTCTAGCCAGTCTTGAAAGTTTTTGGTGCCTACAAGCTCCCACTTTTTTTTTTAACCAGTCACTGTTTGCATCTTAACATGAACTTGCTTTAAGCTGTATTCACCTTTTTTTCCATGTTTATCCCGCTTCTTTAATCATGAAAGTAAATTTCTAATTTGAACTTTTCACCCTAAGAAAATCATCTTCATCCTTTTGCTATCATTGATGATTTTTTAGCAGCATTTTTTTTTTCCTGTTGTATTCATTTAAAGTCCAATAGCTTCTCTCTTTGGTAAGTTACAGGTTTAATGACATGTGATCTTTGCTTAGTTATTGCCTTATTGTTGGACCTTGTAATTTCTGTTTCTTTAAACTTTGAGAGGTATGCTACTTATTCTTGCTTGAACTGACAAAAGGATGTGGAACTGGATGCAGGCATACTACATACAATTGCATTTCATAGAGCTCTTGGTCTTGTTCGGCCTAAAGACATTGACTTGGAACTTTTCGATATTACCTATGTAAGTCATTCTCATTGGCTTAAAGTAATCAAGAGTTTCATTAACCAACTGCTAGGGAGGAGAGAAAGTTTATGAAGAATTTCCTTAAATCTTGGAAAGCTTAAGGACCTCCATGTTTTTTTACGTCGGGTGATGGTTTTAGATAAGACTAACCATTAACCACCTTCTGAATTTCCAGATGTTTAATGTGTGCATTCTTTGTTTGAGGAATGTGGAGGGTGTTCTATCTTATATTTATCCATTGCCTTCTGTTCAAGAAGTTTGTAATTATTTCGTGCAGTTGTTTGGCGTCGAGTGAGTTTGATTTAAACTGTGATGGAAATCTCAGAGTTTTGGCGATATTGAAATTATAATAAAGGGGAGGATTACTCTGGGATTGTTCTTTATGTGAAAGTATCTAGAAAATATACCAGAAGCATGCAAGAGAGAGAGAGAGTTTGCAAGAGAATGTTGTATTCCTTGTATTGACGATGAGTATTTGTAATACAAAGTTGCCTAGTTTAATAGATCTAATTACATGATTACAGTAGCGTTTAAGGAAACTAATATCTATTCTTAGTTGTACAAATACAAGACAACTCATGTAATCTTTTGACTAGTGGGCTGGCCCACTGCATGGGTCGAGCTGACCTGTATCTTTACACCCTCTCTCAAGCTTTGGATGGGAGAATGTGACCATCGAAAGCTTGGAAACTAGCTCTGAAAAACGAGAGGTGGAGTGGCTTTTGGTGAAAAAATTTGCTACTTGA
The DNA here is from genome assembly GCA_028538565.1 of Umbellularia californica. Classification (NCBI taxonomy): domain Eukaryota; kingdom Viridiplantae; phylum Streptophyta; class Magnoliopsida; order Laurales; family Lauraceae; genus Umbellularia; species Umbellularia californica. Next base: position 98,527,998 of record JAPQWN010000002.1, read on the forward strand.
GCAGCTGATGAAATCTGGATGAGCTTTATAGTGCCACTCCGAACATGTTGACGAATGAAGTGACACTCAACTTCAAGATGTTTGGATCGTTCATGGAAGACATCATTTGTGGCTAGTTTCCTTGCACTTTCACTGTCCGTAAGAAGAGAGGTAGATTTAGGAACTGGAACTCCTAAATCCTGAAGTAACCAGCGAAGCCAAATAATCTCAGTATTAGTGTGAGATACGGCACGATATTCGGCTTCAGTGGATGATCGGGAGATAACTTCCTTTTTCTTACTCTTCCAAGAGATCAAAGAAGAGCCAAGAAAAATTGCGAAACCGGTTGTGGAGCGTTGATCATTGACATCTCCTGCCCAGTCAGAATCAGAAAAGCCATGCAAAGTAAGATTTTGACTGGAGGAAAGAAGGAGGGCGCTGTTGGAACTTCCTTGTAAGTATCTCAATATGCGCAGGATAGCAGTCTAGTGAAGATGAGTGGGTCGGGCGACAAATTGGCTTACCACATGTATTGCATAGGCAATATCTGGTCTGGTAATAGTAAGATAAATTAGGCTGCCGACCACCTTACGATAGCGGGTTGGATAAAAAAGTAGTTCTCCATCAGTAGTTCGAAGCTTTAGATTATGTTAAATTGGAGTAGAGACAGGTTTGCGATCCGTGAGTTCAGCTATTTGGAGAACTTCATTGCAGTATTTTGTTTGTGACAAAAGATATCCTTTGGGAGAGTAGGCAACCTCAATGCCTAGAAAATACCGCAGGTGACCCAAATCTTTCATCTCAAACTGTCGATGAAGAAAACACTTCAAGGATAGAATACCAGGAGCATCATTGCCAGTGATAATCATATCATCGACATATAGTAACAAGAAAACACATCCAGATTGTGAATAGCGAGTGAAGAGAGTGGAGTAATGAGCACTCTGAGAAAAACCGATGCTGATAATGCTGGTGCTAAACCATTCAAGCCAAGCACGAGGGGCTTGTTTGAGGCCATACAGAGCACGTTCGAGATGACAGACATAATGAGGAGGTCTCGCGACGCCTGGGGGAGGATGCATATAGATTTCTTTTTGAAGGAATCCATTCAAAAATGCATTCTTGACATCAAGCTGATAGAGTGCCAATGTCTAACAGCTGCAACGGAGATAAAAGTACGGACAATTGTCATCTTAGCAACTGGAGCAAAAGTCTCCTCATAATCAACCCTATATTTTTGTGTGTAGCCTTTGGCAACTAAGCGAGCCTTGTAACGATCAACAGATCCATCAGATTTGGTCTTGATCTTAAATATCCATTTATAGCCAATAGCCCGTTTCCCTGAGGAATGAGGAACAAGATCCCATATTTGAGTTTTCTGCAGAGCCGCAAGTTCTTTTGCAATGGCTGATCTCCAGTGCAGATGAGTAATTGCCTCCTTATATGATTGTGGTTCTGTCAAAGAATGAATTGCTGCAAGGAAGGACTTATATGATGGAGAAAAATGATGAGTACAAACAAAGCCAAATCGGGAGGGAGGGATTCTGGTGCGCAATAGATACCTTCGAGGTGGAGGAGGATCCTGCACATCTGGAGCAGAGGAGATAGGCTCAGGGTGAGGAGGTGGGGCTGCAGATTCCGAGTGGGCAGATGGGGTTTTGGGCCGGCGATGATATACCTGTAGGGGTGGAGGAGAAGGGGTATCAAAGGGAAACAAGTTTGGAAAGGGATCAAGATGATAGACTGTAGGTTGCTCAGGAGAAGAGGATGCAATGAGTAATGTATAGAAAGGTATATGTTCCAAGAAGTTGACATTACGAGAGACCCGTAACTTATTGGTTTTAGGATCATAGCATCGATATCCTTTTTGTTCGATGCCATATCCTAAGAAAACACAGACAGTGGATTTGGGTGCAAGTTTGGTTCTCTCATTATCATGCAACAGAACAAAACAGGTGCAGCCAAAAACTTTAAGATAGGACAGGTCAGGTTTGCAGGAGAACAATTTTTCATACGGGGATGTGCCTGACAAGACAGTAGATGGTGTTCTGTTAATCAAATAGGTAGCAGTTAGGACTGCTTCTCCCCAGAATTGCAGAGGAACATGTGAGGAATAAATCATGGATCTAGCAGTTTCGAGTATATGTCTGTGTTTTCGCTCTGCCACTCCATTTTGCTGTAGTGTGGCAGGACAAGATAATTGTGCTAGAGTCCCTTGACTGGTCAGGTAAGAACGAAATTTGTGGGACATGTATTCTCCCTCGGACCCTCGGAGTCAGACCTGAATATTTTAATCCTCATGTCAAATTGAGTGGAAACCATGGTAGATAAAGCAGTGTAGATGTTATATAACTCAGAACGATTCTTCATCAAATACAACCATGTATATCTAGTGAAATCATCAATAAACAACACATAATAAATGGAACCGCCTTTCGTTGGCCGAGAGGCAGGTCCCCAGACATCAGAATGCACCAAGGCAAAAGGAACATAAGTAACAGAAGTGCTTTATTATAAGGAAATGCATGTTGTTTACCGAAGTGGCAACCAAAACAAGTAGAAATGTCTGATACAGAAATGTTACCAAAAACACCACTATTAAATAGAAACTTAATTTTATTTAAAGATAAATGGCCTAAACGAGAGTGTTAAAGGGCAAAAGGTGATGCAGAGGAGACAAGGGCGACAGGAGAGATGCTTGATGATGGAAGGTGCAACGAGCGGAGATAGTAAAGTCCTCCTGACCTAAGGCCGGTCCCAATCTGTCTCCCGGTGCGCCGATCCTGCACAAAACATCCAGTGGAAGAAAATGAGACAAGAAATCCAGAAGAAGTCAGTTGACTAACAGAGTTTAAATTGATAGAGAGGTGGGGAACACACAAAACATTAGTGAGAGAGAGCAACTTAGTTGAAACGGAGCCAATAAGGGAGACTGATAGAGGAGTGGCATCTGCTGTATGGATGGTGATAAAGCTAGCAGGAGTATAACGGTTATGAAGTTTGGAAGCATCATTTGTCATAGATAGGAAGCACCAGAATAAAAAATCCATGTAGGATCATGTGTACCTGAAGGACCAGAAATTGTCATGGCAGAACCAGAGGCTGAGGGGGTAGTGGCCATCTGAGAAGCAGAACCAGTGGAGGAAGCCATAAACAACTGCTGCATGCTCTCATCAACCATAGCCTGGATCTGAGATGTAAGATCCATTTGCGGAGATACAAAACTATCATCTTCAGTGACATTGGCAGCATAGGATCGCTGAGGATAAGATTGCATGGGACCACGATTGGGCTGTTGACCAAATTGTTTGTTCTTGTTATTTAGCCTTGGAGGTCTGGTTGAGCAGTCTCGTTTCCAGTGTCCTTTCTTCTTACAATAATTGCAAAAGTCATTGGTACCAGGTGGAAAGGAGCGATCATTCTGAGTGGTACTAATATTTGCTGACTGGACATGTGTCGGTTCCCCATGTTTCTTCTTTGTAAGGGAAAACTGAGTTTGTTCTTCTGCTAGAAGTTCCGAGAGAGCTGTATCAACAAATGGCAGTGGGGACCGATGTAATAAGAGGCCACGAACATGGTCAAAATCAAGGCGAAGAGCCATTAGAAACTGAACTAGACGAGTCTCTTGCCTATAGACCTCAAATGTGTGTGCATCATCAGGTGTTGCAAAAGTGGGTTCCATTACAGCCAGTTGATCCCATAATACAGTTATTTTGATAAAGAAATCATGAATGGAGTCATTTCCTTGATCTGCATTTTTGATTTCCCATTCTAACTGGTACCGGCGAGCAGCATTAGATTGAGTATATAATTTGGCTAGATAATCCCAGGCATCCTTAGGATAATTGAATTTAGCCAGTTGATTTCCAATAGATGGAGTGACCGAATTGGCAATCCAAGAATTGATCTTCGCGACTGAAGCTTCCCAATCCTCAAATGTAGCATCCTTATTGTCTGGTGCAGGGATCTGCTTAGTAATATATTTCCACAATTTTTGACCTTTGAGGAAATTTTGCATGAGATGGGACCAATACGGATAATTTGTGCCATCAAGTATGACAGTAATACCTGATACAGTTCGATCAGAAGACATTGGTAGCAAACAATTTGGTCACAGATGAAAAATAGAAAAAATCCAGCCCAGAAGGTAAGTCAGATTTGAAATCCAGCCACAACAATGATTCAATCTGAAAAAATTCCAATAAGAAGGATCCAAGGAACTATAATCTGAGCACAGATGAGTGCTATGGGCCCTACTGAATGATCACAGCCACAGAGATAGCAAACCAAGCAAACCAGATCAAGCCAATCAAAAAACAGCCACAAAAAATCCAAAAAAGGCTCCAAGCGAGTGGGATTTTGAGCATGGATCTGATCTTTGTTCCCCACTGGATGATCAGCCGGATGATCAGATCACACAGTGATCTTTGCTTCAAAATTCTGAAACTCCTCTAGGTGGAAGTTTGATGAAAGCTTGTGTAACCAGAAAATTGAACGGCCGAGATGAAAACTATTTGCTCAAATGAGATAAGTACAAAACAGGGAGAATGACCTACCTCAGATGATAAAAAAAAAAAAAATCTGAAAAAATGTGCTGAATTCCTGGGGGAGATGGGCGACCAAGATGTGAAAATCTTCTGGTGCTGGGTGATCAACACGTGGGCCACCTTTGATCACAATAAGTTTCAGTGCTTGATCAGACGAACAGTGCTTGTTCAAAACTTCTCTCAAACTTGAATGGAGAGATGCTCAGAATACCAGGGCTCTGATACCATGTGAAAGTATCCAGAAAATATACCAGAAGCATACAAGAGAGAGAGATTGCAAGAGAATGTTGTATTCCTTGTATTGACGATGAGTATTTTTAATACAAAGTTGCCTAGTTTAATAGATCTAATTACATGATTACAGTAGTGTTTAAGGAAACTAATATCTATTCTTAGTTGTACAAATACAAGACAACTCATGTAATCTTTTGACTAGTGGGCTGGCCCACTTCATGGGTCGAGCTGACCTGATGGGTCGAGCTGACCTGTATCTTTACACTTTCGTAGCATCTTTGGCCTCTTTGGATAGGAATAAATAATTGGGTTTTCAATAACAATTCAGATACTCATAAAGGCTAGCACAAAAGCATCATGTGAGGGTTATTGCATGAGCACTTGTGCGGGCCTGTTTGGGTAATTCACTTGTAAAGTGAATTGAAGTGAATATTCAAATTAAGTGACATGAAAAGAGGAAGGGTCAAATAAAGAAGTACCAAATCTCAAAATTCATTGTATTGACTTCTGTCATTTTGCGGCATGAGAAGGCACCCTTTTTTTTTGAAAGGAAAGAAGGCACGCTTTTTTATTTTTTTTAGGTGCCTTCTAAAAAAAGAGAAGGCACCTTTTTTTACTCTTTTTGGATAAAAAAGTGAGGACCTTTTGTCATTTAGTGGAATGAGAGAATAATTTTTTGACTTTTTTAAAAACAAGAAGAGGTGATATTTGAAATTTGGTACTTTTTGATATGGCCCTTTTTCTTTTCTTGTCTCTTAAAGTGACCCTTCACTTCAATTCACTTTACAAGTGAATATCCAAACAAGCCCAAGGGTTTTTTTTTGGTGTTCATGCTTCAGATCTGTGGAGATGTTGGTAGGAATGCTGTCTTTAAGGTTCTGAAAGTTGGCGTTTAATTGCTTTTATGTTGTAGCGTCTAAGGTCTATATTCCTTTTTTAGGCTTGCTTTGACACAGTTATCCTTTACCATTAAAAAAAAGTTCATAGTAGTTTATAGTAGAAGTTAATAGTCCAATGGGGTTGAGGGCACATGTGAACTAAGTAGTTTTTTTTTTTTTTTTTGGTGATTGGTGACTAAATTTTATTAACCAGCACACGAGTGATATGCTAGAAAGCTTTCTAAGCAAAATAAACAAGTACATGGGAGCAATGACTGAAAATAAATCAAAGATAGAGGGGAGCCATCATGATCAACCAACAAACTCAATGGACTCATTCCTTAGCCAAATGATCCACCTCTGAGTTAACACTCCTCTTTACATGAGAAAGGATGCATCCAAGGCTTTAGCAAAGTCAACAACCTCCTCTACCACATAAACCGTGGTCCAAGCCTCCAAGGTATCAGGACCCTTTGATATACAATGTTCTGTTGTTCACTAATAGCTTGAGCTTTTGGTGTTTGTGGTTATTAACATGGTATCAGAGCCGGGGGTCATGCGTTCGAATCCCTTAGGATGTGTTTCTGTACACGTGTGGAGCCCCACACCTGAGGGGGGATATCAGGAGCCTTTTATATATATATATATATATATATATACATATATATATATATATATATATTGTTCTGTCGTTCACTAACAGCTTGAGCTTTTAACAAGGAACTCAGACTAGATGCCCATCCTTTAGCACAAAGAGAATATACTTCCACCAAGATGCGCTGAAGATTCTAACGGCAGGTTTGTCGAAGACCAATGCGTATTATTTCCATTTCTCCACCTAATTAACAAAACAGAAACCCACTGGACAAATCTAGGAAAAGATAGTCACTTGCCAACTGTCTTGAATGGTCCCATCTGTACTGTCAAGGCCTGGATTGCCTGCCGCACTCTTCTCAGAATTAAGCTTGTGCAAGCCCATAGGCGGTGGATCATTTGGGAAGGCTTTGAGGCTCGAAAATAGAGGTAGGGGCAGCTTCTGTCCAATTTCTCCTGGTAGATGCAACAGCAAAATTCCTAAAAGTGAGGAAGACGATACTCAAAAGCAATGAGGAGCTTAATGTTCTCAGCAAAGACAACTCGGTTGAGGACTTACCCTCAAACCAACTCGAGTTTGTCCCTTTCCATAAGACATAGATGATAGAGAACAAACAAAATTTGCAACAAAACACAATGCCTACAAGATCCCACTGCGCTGCAGCGCCGCTGCTTCACTCCTTAAACAAATGACATAACTTATGCAAGAGCATCCAACAACAGTCGAACCACCCCAAAATTGATCGCGAAAGCAGTTGATCCGCCTTATGATTTAGCAATAGATGGTCTACTGATTCCACATTGGCAAAACACATACGGAAAGTGTTCTGGTGAACTAACTAGGAATTGCAATATCAGTACTAATTTAGATGTTCATTTTTAATCAAATGAAAATATCCTAGTAGAAGAGCAGCAATTGCTTATAGACTTTTAACTTTTTCAGTTATTGCTACAAGTTAATGAAAGGAAACACAGATAAGTGATATCATCACTATTTTGTAAACCCTTTTTCATGTAAATTGCAATTATTGGAAGATCTTGTTCACAATTTTGATGTCTGGTCTTCAGAGTTACTTTTCTTCATATTGTTTGATGGATAACATGATTGAAAATATCCTAATCTCTTGATGAGAGCCTGTGGTAGAGTTAAACAGTGTTTACTGTTACAACCATAAAGGGTGTGGGTTTGAGTTGTGTTACCTATCAAAATAGGAGGAAGAAAAATCCTAATCTCGACTTTGGTTAAGCATTTATAGTGCCATTTGGACTTAAAACCAAGGAACTTAAAACCAAGGAGCTGTAATCATTGTCTGAGACAGCCATGGTTGTAATCCTACTAAAACTCTGATTACTGCACCCAAGTCCCAAGGGTTGTAGTATTCTAGTTCTAGTTCAACTGGCATATGGATCTAGCGATCATTTTTTCTATTAGCCATACTGATGTGGTATCCTGCACATTCGAGCTTGTCACACCTGCACCCGATTGTGTTCTTTCTAGTATATTCAAAGTGTTTTTGGTGATTTTCCATTTTATTATTATGATGATTTAATTGACCCTTTTTTATTGCTTAGGTACAATGTGGAGATACTGAACTGGAAAAGAAAATTGAAGAAAAAATTGATCAGTTTATTTGTTGGGTAGAGAAACATCCAAACAAGAAAAGCCAGGTTTATTTTTTGCACATACTAATGTTGGTGCTTGTATTTGAAAAATAGTTTGTACATACGATGTAGTTGTATGCTGAAGCATACCTTGGGTCATTTTAGGCTTTGGTTTTGTTTGACTTCATGTTTTTTAAGCAGAGAAAATTTCTCTTGGTTTTGGAAATTGTCTCTACTCACAACATGGATCCAAATGCAGCCTCAGTGAATCATGTTTTCCACATGCTAATTATGGTTTTGATGTTGTGTCAAAATCAGTCAACTTGTTGTCGGGATGGCATCAGTGGGGATTTGCAGGTGATTGGTGATAGGAAACTGCACAAACTACTACTTAAACCAAACCCCCCCCCGGGGAGGACACCGTTCGGATCCGAAACACACGCCCACACACAATGCGACATGGGCATTTTTACCCTGCGTGGTTTCGAACCTGAGACCTTTGGCCCTGATACCATGACAAAGTTGCTAACCAGTAACCCCAAAACCAATTGGTGATAGGAAACTGCACAAACAACTACTTAACATCGATGAACTCATAAAGTTGTTAATTTAAAAGGTTCATATGGCGGCAAGATTGAAGACGTGGAATATAGTAGAAGAGCGGGATTTGTTGAAGTGGAGATGCATACTAGCAATATTAAAGGGAATTTTACAGGATAACAATTAGACCATCTATGACTTATGGAGTAGAATGTTGGCTAGTCAAGAAGCAACGCATCCACAAAATGAGTGTAGCAAAGATGAGAATGTTGAGATGTATGTATGGTAAAACTGGGAAGGATAGATTTAGAGATGAGCGCATTTGGGAGCATTTAGGGGTGGCATCAATTGTGTGATAAATTGAGACAGACCCATTTGAGATGGTTTCGAGTTTAGACATGTCCAACATAGGCTATCAACAATGCTTATAAGGAAAGTGAAGTATCGGATACGATACGTTGCCCACTTTGAAGTATCCGTGCATCATAAGTTAGATGTGAAGAAGTGCTACCTATCTGAGGATTTGGCCTCGGATTGATTCGGTGAAGCAAAATTCATGTAGCCGAGTTTGGACATGTCCAACATAGGCTATCAACAATGCTTATAAGGAAAGTGAAGTATCGGATATGATAAGACACGATACGTTGCCTACTTTGAAGTATCCATGCATCCTAAGTTAGATGTGAAAAAGTGCAACCTATCCGAGGATTTGGCGTCTGATGATGATGATGATATGGCCGCCTCGACTGTGCCGAGACCGTACTTTTCATGTCTTTTGGAGGAAGATATTAGAGTCATGCACCTTAGCATGTTTAGTAGAGTTTGCTAGCCTTATTAGGGCAATCCATCATGATTCTTGTACTCTTGCAAAGAAAGGCAATTAACCTTTTTTTCTCCTTTTGAATTATTTTAAAATGCAATCTTGCAGCTGAAAGCGGTTATATATTCCTCTCACACAATTTTGATGTTGATTGTATCTCCTTTTTGTTTAGCTACACTAATTTTCACATTATTCCTTTTCTGTTTCTGTTTGATGCAGATATGCTTATCTTTCTATGAGATTAAAAACAAGCAGGCAACATGGTTTAGCAACAAAATTGAGCGGTCCTATTGGGAGCAGTGGTATATTAATTTGAATGTGGCACACTCAAAACCTCATTCTAGCAAGTCCCATCATACAAAACTTCATGTTGATCCAGGAGGTATGTACATGTTTGTTTTAAATATTCTACAAGTGTCTGATGTTTCTGTTTGCATGATGAAATTTATACCCAATGCATTCAATATTGATTTATTGCAGAAAGTGCTCTTGAGGAGAGGAATGTACGCCGATCTGCCCTGGAGGCATCACTCCGTGAAGTCTTGTTCCAGATCATCAAATTTGTCAATGAAAAGAAGGATCACATTCCCCCTGTACCTAATCTTGAGGGTGTTACTTTTCCATGTGAAATTACAATTCCAAGGTTATGCTCCCCCAACCTCCAACAAAAATAAAATAAAATAAAAAGAGAATCTTTATGGATGCTGTGCTTCCTTTCTATCATTTATATAGTCTGGAATGAGCTTAATATTCAGTTTCTTCTTACCAAGTATTTTATCTGCATTTGGGTGTGTTCTCAATTCTTATTCCCCAAATACTGATCTATTTTTGGGGGCCCTGTTTTAATCAACATTGCAGTTTGGATGGTGATAAAGCTGGAAATGCGTTAGTTGTTCATTTGATTCTCAGTTAAAACTTAAAACTGATAAAGTATGCATTTCTTCATTTGCCTGAGATGCTTCCTTGTTGGTTTCTGAAGGAAAAGAACCGAGAGCCTTTGAACACTTTTTTTTAAGCCAAGAATTGGAACATACCTAAAACCTATGGTTTTTTTAATTATTATTATTATTATTTTAAATGATTGAAGATACAATAAATACTTCCTCTGTTAAGCTCTAATATACACCTTTAAATCTTATTACTATATCTCCTTATTTCTTGTTTTTCTGATTGGCTCACTTTCATTGTGCACAGTTCATCAGATTCTTCATTTGGCATGGACATGTTCAAGAGGATGCTCCAAACTGGACATCCAACAATGCTCAGCTGACAGCCTTGAGCCAGAGTATGTAAGTTCTCTCATTTTTTATATGTTAGTTCTCTGACTTTATCAACTGCTTATGTCAATGGCTTTTGGCCATCATTAAAAGAGGACTTATATGATCCACTCTCCGCGTATTCATGGTGTGATCTGTTGTCCCCATTGGTCTGGGGGACCCAACAACTAATGTACTGTCGCAAACAATTCGCCCTTTTAACCTTTAAAAAAATAAAAAAATTCGCCCATTTAGATCTTACATGATCCTTTGGTTTGGGGCCTGCATATAAATGGGCAAAAAGGGGTCTGCATTCAATGAAAAGGAATTTTAGAAGATTGGAAGGGTGTGGTACAAGGAATTCAGAAATTCCCCTAATTTTTAGAATTCACAGTTGCGAGAATTCTAGAAATTTAAATTCCATAAAAGTTTTCTATGAAACAGCTCTTTAAGCCCCTCCCAGCTGCGAATATTTTTGTTTTATCCTTTATCAGCACCTGCATGAATTGCAGGCCATCATTGGATGGTTTCAGGGCTCTGGGCTCAAGGGCATATTACATACTCTCAGTTTGTGGATTGCTTAAACCTCTTGTTTGAGAATCATGCGTATGAATAATAAATGTATATGATTTTTGACCTAATGATATTCAAATTGGTTTAAGATTTAGTGGTTCAAGCCATGCCCACAGTGCTAATAGGACAAGTCCAACTCTTAAAGAGTGACAGTGTTCATATGCATGGGTGAAAAAACACAGCGACACTCAGCATGAGTGCCAAAATGTCAAACATTGGAATATTGGATGTCTAGGATCAGGCGCATGCTTTTATCCATGAGGACGATTAGGTAAGTGGATCTGTGTTCTGGATCACTGAATCATTAGCCCCATATTTACAAACACATGACCTAAGGATGTTTCCATTCATAAACGTGGTTCAAGAATATATGATCCCTGATTGTCGGGATCCACTATTTGGCATGTTATGAGAGGAAAAGTCACAGGTCTATTATTCCTTAATGCTTGGGACGGTGCTAGAAATGGCAATCAAAGCATGCAAGTAGATCTTATGATTCTTGGTGCAATTTGTTGTCTTGGGGAAAGGTGATTTCAAGCCAGACATATCATGAGTGGAATAGCTGAATGTGGTTCCTACATTCCCACAGGGAAGATGATCCAACAGTTGGTATCGATAGACCAATGGCTCCTGAAGGATTGTCTGTTTTGCTGACCACTGCCTATGCAGAAGGGGAAGGTGTAAAGATGGCCTGGAAGAGATGCTTTTGTTAGGCAATGGGAAAAGGAGATGCATATGTTACTCCATTCTTCTTTGTGATGTACACTATTGTTTTTCGTTCTTTTCTTGGAGGTATGTTAATAATGTTATCTTGTATATATCAATTGAGGGACTTTATTGATGCAAGCCTAAGAAGCATCTGATTCCAAACTATGAATCCATGTACACGAATCTCAACTATTCCAAAATCATTGTCTTTCACATTGAATGAGAGTGGTGATTGTATACAGTGGACATAACTTTAGCTTCTAATTTGAGCTGTTTAGATTCCTACATCGTGGAGGAGTCTACTTGTGTAGAGATTATATGGATTCTGATATGCTTTTTGCCAGTGACACTGATTAGTAAATGGCCATGTGTATTGTCAGTCCCCAGAATGTCCTTGCACATCGTTTTCTTTTTCAAAATTATAAGAAAAAAGAACATTTTCAGAAGAAAATCTCATGTACATGTATAGTATTAATAGATTGTGTTTATCATACACTGTACATGGTAATCAATTATAAACATGACAGGACCAAATGGTACTATAAAAGTGCCCAAACAATGGACCCAGACCCAATTATCAGTTCACTTGAAAAGCTCTGCACCCGAATGTTCTTGAGTTAAATCCTTTGATAACAAAGGAGTTGGAGGTCCATTAACATCACCAGAAGTAAGTGCAATGATTATATCAGGGAATCTTCCTGGCATTTGGTGTTTCAAGGCATCATTTCTCCTTGCTTATTATAAATTTGAGACACCCAATCTAAACTCAGTTCATTTGCATAGTGTTTTGATGGACATCAGGGTAAGAACAATCTGAAATAGAGTTAGGGGCCTATCATTTCCACCATTTGAATGACTGAACCGTGAACCATAAGGGCCTCGAATTGATTTAAAGTGCATTTCCTTGAGATGTTCACGACCCAAATCTAAGTGGAATTCAATGCCACATTATGGTTCTATCCTTTTTCCAAGTAGTAATTCCAATCATTTAAAGAGAAGTTTAAAGGGAATCTTCAATATTAATGTGCCACTTTCAAGGAACATGCCAAATGCCGATAGTCCTCGGCTGTGGCTCGGTTAGTTTGGAAACCTACTCTGCAATGCAAAAATTTCAAATATGGGCTCAAATATAAGTGAAGTGAAATAAAAGTACTTTCCAAAACTTCTATAGTTAAAACATCTGTAAGATCATTTTGACACAATGAATCATGGCCATAAATGGAATCTAATAGGTTCAACTTAAGAACTTACATTAGGGTAAAACAAAAAAGAAATGTAGTATACATACTGAAGAAAGCAAGAGAACATAATGATAAAAAGTACTTGGAACTTGTTAGTAACGTACATGTGGTGTAAACCATTTGACAGAATAGCCCGGATTACATTGATGCAGTATGTAATACATGCAATTGGGTTTCAAATTCAAGGCAGGAAAGTCCCTAATAGACAAGCACTTGACATTGTCATTTACCAAGAAATTGGCCACGAATATTGTTCCATCACCCAAGCCTTCCACCTTCACCAAATTCCACCTTGAATCAAACTTGTAAACCACAAGTCCCTGTGTACTATTTCTGTCAGATAAAGCCAAGAAAAGCTCTCCACACCATTCCACCAGATAGCTCCAAAAAAAGACAACAATACTCACCCCCAACCCATGCAAATTGAAGGAATGTTTAAGCCTATAATTAAGATGATGATCCAACTCGAAGACCATAATTTTATTACTACTATACTCTCTAACAACGAGGAATCCCTCAGGATGCAGTGACATTTGATTAATATAGGAACATTCAAATCGAAGATCGTGAAGAGAGTGATGGGTCCATGATGGGTCACCCAGCCTGCGCAAGTGGAGATGAGTAGAACTAATAGCTACAACCAAACAGTTAATATTATTAGTTCCATTTGACTTGGGAGCCGAAGACAAAAATGCAATCGATATTTGAGGCATCTGTTCATAACCTTCAATCCAGATTTGGGCTTTTGACAACGGATCTATGAGAAAGAGCCTTTTATTCCATAAGTTTTGGATGATCAACCAGCCCTCAAAAGTTCCACAGCAGCGCAACAATCCAATTTCTGGGAGGTAGAGTTTGTGAGTCATGCCATCTGAGAGACTCAAGAACTCGAGGCAATAGTCGTTTTTCAGATATGTAGGGAAGATCAACCGTGGCAATTGGGGCTTGCGTTGTGCAACCCATCGCCACGACTGACATACAGCACTGAATCGAACACGAGTGACTAAATCATTCAAGCGATGGAATACTTGCCCCATGACATCTGGATTTGAAAATCGAAGCTCAGATTCTTCTTCAGGTATAATGATGTCGCTTTCACTCTGAGAATCTTTATATCTCATTTGCATGGAAAACATAGTCAGGATAAAGCTTTGATGATCAGAAAACACGAGCCGCTTGATTAAGGACCACCCAGCAATTCAAGTCTCCCGCTGACAAACAAAATCACATCACATCAAACTGATTGAAGTTGGATTTGAAGTTGGATGTTCTTACTCCAACATAGTTGGGACAACGCATTTACCATGATAATAATGGAAATTCAATAGAATTGCCAAAATGAAACACTGTCACCCAATTCAATAAAAACAAATAAACACTTTTCATGTAAAACAACCCAAGGGATCCTCCCTTCTTTCGGAGCTAGTGGTCTTGGTATCGACCCCCGATTCCCCAGAAAACGAGAAGGTTGAGTTCACTAGTGCTGGCACCTTGGGGCTGGGCACGAGGACCGGAGAAATAAATTTAACGAAAGGGTTGTGAAACCTCGATAGCCAAAAGAAAAAAAAAAAAAAAAGAACTTTTCATGTAAAACATAAAAAGGAAGAGGAGGAGAGCGAGGGTCATTCTCTTACTTTCTTCTTTTTCCCTCATCGGTCTTCGCTTCCATTTCTTTTCTCTTCAGAGAATCCTTTAGGATGCGTGCATTCTTATATGCATACTCCGAAGCCTCTCCACTCGGATGCTCCCAATCATCTCGGGAGTCATCATTCTTGGGTCGAAAGACTCGTAACTTGAAAGGAGGGCCAATCTGTTAAAATTTGCAATTCGGACTCCTAAAGATAAGTACCTTTCTCAAACATGAGATTGTGACACAAGTTTCATCAATCCTCAAATGTACTTGGAAAGGGTATTTATCTTGGGTGGGTTTAGATTTTTAATAGGTGGGCCGATTTGTGGATCCGATCCTCATGATTCACATGTTGTAGAAGTGATTAATCCATGGTGGGCGCAATGATTAGTGGAGTACACTATTAGTGGGGTATTTATTTCAAGCATCTTACAATTTCTTTTTGTTTTTTTAGTGGATCTCGCTAAACCCCAAGGGATTGGTCGAGTGGTAAGGACCACGGTTCCTCACTCTTTTGGAGCTAGAGGTCTTAGTATCGACTCCCGGTTCTCCCTTAATCGAAGGTTGAGATTCGGAACCCTCCGATAGCAAATTAAAAAAAAAAAAAAAAATCTCGCCATATTAAAGAAAAGTTTGGGATCTATCCAATTGCAGATTATTATATTAGTATTTTGCATGTTGTCCATCTTAAGTTATTAAATGAGGAACAAGATACATATGAGGCAACGGCTCATCCTAAACAAGATACACGCCCTCAAAGTATTGGACCGTACAACGAGAAACTTTAAGCACACCACTAATATCAATCAGAGATTCATCCTTGGACGGTTAGGTCTAGTGTTGATTGATCCTTAGGTCTCGTTATAGTCTTTCCACTAGTAATCCATACTGGTGAAACAGAAAAAAAAGACGTTATCTGGGCCCAATTCAAGGCCCTTTACTCAGGTATTGGTTTAACTTCCAGCCTTCGAATCACTGAACCCATTTTAAATCCAATAAACTAGATGAACAGCATAAAATTTATTATAAGTACTCAGGGTAATCAGTTATAAACCCATGTGGACTAAAGAGTATTATCAAAGGGACCCAGACGATGAACTCAGGCCCAATTATCGATTCGTCTGAAGAGGTTTATACCCGAATATTTTTGGGTTAATTCATCATTTGGAGGTCCATTAACATCCCCATAAATAAGTTATATCAAAGGCATCTTGCTGGCATATTAGTTAGGCATGTAGTGTTTCATTTTCATAACGTCATTTCTGTACACGCTTCTTATAAACTTCAGAAATCCAATCTAAACACAATTCATTGGCATAGCCTTTGGATAGGCTGTGACTACTGACTGGCATCCTAAATGCAAGGTAACAACATCATAAATACAATGTAAGGGCCTGTCATTCCAATCATAATGGAATTTAATGCATGCCACATTATGCTTCCACCCTTTATCTATGCAGCAAATCCAATCATTAAACCCCAAAAGCAATGGTTAATAAAGAATCTTCAATACGGGCCTGTTTGGTATCATTTTTGTGCTCAGAATTTGTCTGTTGGAAAATGAGCAGAGCTTGTGCCTTCAAAGAACAAGCCAAAAGTCCTGGGATGTAGCTCAGATGGGTAGAGACACAAAGGCCCACTTCTAGTGTAGGGCACAAGGGCTGGATTAAGTCTCTTCTCAAGCAGAAGAGAGAGAGAGAGAGAAGAACAGAATTATATCTGGTTATGTAAGCTTTTAAAATTTCATGAGCTTTTTTTTCAATGTGTTAATTATTTACAAACACAATTAGCTTCCAAATCTTGGAAACCTACTCTTGTTGTGCTTATCTCCACAGAGAAATGGCTACTGTTGTTGTCAGAATGACGACAACAATGTAGTGGTATATTAAAAACATTAAGTATGATTGTTATGGAAATTCAGATACGTATGTTACATGAGCATATAAGAAACAGAATCGAGAAGTGCCCCAGAAACCAGTGGCAAACATGCGTCTCATCCTGTAGCCACTAAGGGATCGATCCTTGAACAGGTAGTAGTCTTTCCATCAGTAATCCATACCCAAACAAAAGAGGAGATAACTGAGCCTTCATTTGGGCCCAAATAGAGGCCCTTACTGGTTTGACTTCCAGCCTTTGAATAAAAATCAAGTACAAGGCCTAGAAACAATGTGCAAGTCAATTACAGGTTCTAGTTAGGACCAATACTACTAATCTGGGCTCATGCCTGGGTGAATAATGGACCCATACTGGACCAAACACATCTTCAATCTGATAAAATAGACCCTAATTAAATGGTCAAAGTAACTATATCCTGCTCTTAGGGTTCGCTCACTGGGAATACATTGCAATCCTTCTGTGTTAAGAATATGGACCTAGTTAGATTTCATTTTTAACTGCAGACTTTTCCACAAGTACTCTTCTATCATGGTTCTTCAAAATTAGAAGAAAATAACTTTTTTGGGGAAAAAAACCTCATATATATATATACATAATCATATATCATTATTAGATTATATGTTCATCATATTACTATATGTGGGTAATCAATTATAAACCCGAATGGATCAAAGGGTATTATAAAAGGGACCCAAACTAATGGACCCAGACTCAATTATCAATGCACCCAAAAAGGTTTGTACCCAATTATTTTTGGATTAAATCAGCACTTGGAGGTCCATTAACAACCCCAGATATAAGTTCTATGACCATACCAAGGGCATGTTCCTGGCATATTAGGCATCGGGTTCAGTTGTTTCATGATATCATTTCTCTTTGCCTATAAATCTCAGAAATCCAATCTAAACACAATTCATTGGCATAGCCTTTGGATAGGGTTGGATTGGCATCCTAAAGACAGGGTAAAAACAATCCAAAATACAGCAAGGGCCGATCATTCCAATCATAATGGAATTTAAAGCCAGTTTATGTTTCCACCCTGTATCTAAGTAGCAAATCATATCATTATTATATCCCAATAGTCCTGGGCTGTAAATCGGTTAGGGAGACCGGGGCCCGCCTATAGACGACAAGAGTGCATGACTTTAAGTATCTTAGAGAGAAGATCAATATATGGTATTGTAAGCTTTTAGACTTTCATGAATTATTTATCAATGTGTAAATTATTTGCCAACATAATTAGATTCCATCTTTTGGAAACCTACTCTATCATGCAAAAGTTTAAAAAAGACGTAGCATTAAAAAGGCAAATCTCTAGAATCATCCACACCATCTCTGTATCTTAGTTTCCCAGATATATTTCTGACCAACTCTCAGCTGAGTTTTTTGCAGAAGAAAAAAACCTCTCAGCTAGTGAAAGGGCAAAAAAGAGAGCAACAGGCACAACTAGAAATAAGAAAAGTTTCAAAATTATGTTCCAAAGTAATGTAGTAATCCTAGAAAAGAACAAAAATAAAGGAGACACAACCCTGTTTACATTAAAAAGAGAGAGAATTAACTCAATAAGAAAAAAAAAAAAAAACCAGAAATCCATTCATAATGTCAATAAAGAATGTAAAATGGGAAAAAACCCACTAAGACAGACCAAATAAAGATGACAACTAAAATAGAATTTGACTGTCAACAGTTAGAAATTCATGATTTCTCAGTAAATTCGATGATAGGATAAAAAAATATAATTTATAAGATCTTTCCATAAAGAAATCTAATAGGTTCTACAGACTAAAAAAATGTAGTATTGCATGTTGAAGAATGCAAGAGAACAAGAAGATAGAATGTACTTGTAACCTGTTAGTAATGTGCATGTGGTGTATACCATTGGCCAGACAAGTCGCCATGGGCAAGATGTGGAAAGTAACAGATGCAATTGGATTTCAAATTCAAGGCAGGAAAGTCCTCAACAGAAAAGCACTTAGGGCGGTCATTGAACAATAAGATCATTCCATCACCCAAGCTGCGCTCACCTTCACCAAATTCCATCTTGAATTGAACTTGTACACGTCAAGTACCATAGATATTGTATGGAACACCAAGAAAAGCTCTCCACACCACTCCACCAGATAGCTCTTAATAGTCCTAATATTCCTACCAATCCTCGCTAAAGAGAAGGAATGTTTAAGTCTGCAATTAAGATGATGATCAAACTCGAAGACCATGATTCTATTGTGCCTATATTCTTTGACAATGAGCAATCCCTCGTGCAATAACTGTTAGATTGTATGGACTCAATCCATCAGTTGATGTAATAAATTGATTAATCAATAAAACCATGCTTTACTTTCATGAGATGAATGCTATTTTATTACTTTATGCACATGACCAATACATATGACATAATGGTTCATGAGTTGAACCGAGTCCTATTAGTATATTAGATGTGATATATGTATATGGATGAGATCCACATACGGGAGATATATGTCACAAATCTTATACTTAAAATATCTTCACAACCAGTGATGAGACTGGGCATCTCATCTGATAAGGTTGCAGCACTTTGATCACTATGAAATAGTGTGATTTGTCTCGATCATCAGAATGGAAGATTCTGGATCAATGTGCTAGTACATTGGATGTATTGAAGGACCATGAGAAGCACCTTATGGAATTCCGTCTCAATAATAAGGTATGCTCTCATAATTCCCTAGCAATAGGCTCTCAATCTTGAGACATTAATGAACTCAAGTTTCTATCTATTCATTTGTTTTGAGTCACCAATGAGTGAGGCCAACTGTAGGTCAACACCTCGGTGTCTTGGGTATGTGGTAGTAGGACTGTGGGAACATTGAATGATCAAGAAGGAATCTATCTCTATTATCCCCTTGTGCCAATTAATGGGTTTTGTCATTAGTAAGTGCGCACCCATCTCGATTAAGAGTTAATTGGATGGTACTGATGATCATAGTGATTAATTGGGACTCAAGGATAATAAGATGTGGAACTAAGATTGGAAGAGACAGATTTATTCCAATTGATCCATGGATATTGATAGAGGGGCCTATTTGTGGTAATTGGGAAGTTTAGGGTCTTCATTGTAATTTATTCCTAAGACTGGAGTGCAATTGCATTTATATAGTGGTGTTATTTGCAATTGACTGTGGGCTCGGATTGCACATGAGATGTGGGGTCGCGTGTCCCAGTTGGAGCCAGTTTTCTATGGAATCCCTAGTGGTCCCCACGCTAGCCCAAGATATTAGAAAGATACTAATCCTATTCGAACTCTAAAAGGAAGGAATTAGGAAGTTACTATTTCTATTTGAAGTAGGACTTCTAATAGTGGTAATAGTATACTTACTAATTGTTGTGGAAGTAAGACTTCTATTTCAATTAAGACAAGAGGAGCTTTGGGAGATTATAAAAGGGAATTCACCCCTCTTGGACGTCAATAATATATTATATAGTGAAAAACGTCCCTCCTCTTTGTGCAACAGTTGCACTGCTCTCTTCTCTCTTCCTCTTCTAGTTCCTTAGGGTTTCGAGTTGGGTTTTCTCTTGAAGATTCCACCAATCTTCTTGAGAAGAGATATCTAATTCGGGTCATAGCGTGGAAGGCTAAGAGGTGGTGGAGATTCTGATCTCAGTTTGTAGAGAAGTTCTACATCAACGAAAGTTATCAACTTCTCCATTAGAGCGCAACCAAGCTCCTAAGGTAAAATCTGCATCCTTGTATGTTGTGGATTTTAATGGATGCTTGTTCGTTTCTGTTCTATCTTTAAGATAGTTTTACTTACTGTATGTGATCATGAGATTGAGGGTTATGCATTCTGGATTGGGTTTTTGCCTTATGGATACTTGATCCCTGAGTCAAGTGGGTCAAAAGTTTTGAATATCTATCCACGAGGCCCACCTACTTCCAACAATAACATCTCATTGTAATAGGCGCATTTTACCCCAAGTCTGTCAAGAGGGCGACGAGTCCATGACTGGTCTCCCAATCTGCACAAGTGGAGATGAGTAGAACTAACGGCTACAACCAAACAGTTGGAGTTGTTGGCTCCGTCATATGACTTTGGAGTTGAAGACAAAAATGCAATTGATATTCTAGGCATTGGTTCAACTGAGGCATGTGAGTAATCTCTGATTGTGATCGGAAGACGAATTTTGACTTTCGACAATGGATCTATGAGTAAAAGCCATTTAGAATATGTGTTCTGCATAATCAACCAGTCCATATAAGTTCCACAACAGCGCCACCATTTAGCTTCTGGTATGTGTAGCGCGTAAGTGACACCATCTCTTAGACTGAAGATGATGAGGAAATTGTTTATGCAATATGCAGAGAGGATCAACCATGGAAAGCCGGGTGCCTTGAGGCAGCAGGATTGTGCAACCCATCTCCGAAACCGACAGACAGCACTAAATCGTACGCGAGTGTAATCGCTTAAGTAATGGAATACTCGTTCCAATACATCTCGATTTAAAAATTGAACCTCAGGCTCAGATGCTTCTTCATGGATAACAGCATCCTTATTGCCCTCTTGGCGAGTATTCTTGTATCTCCTTTGCTTAGGAGAAGCAAGATGAAACATGAGCTGGTTAGTCATAGGCCTTGGAGGAACAAGTGGATGATGTATATACCTTAATCAATTCTTTCACTGACAAACGTTTTCAACATATCATATAAGCAGTTAGGAAAGAAGAAAAAAAATCATCAACATCAACATCATCATCATCATATCCTTAGGGGCAAGCAATGTAGAGTGGTCCATTGCTACATTCAATCAAAAGCAAGTCTATCTATTTAGTTATTACTTTATATTTTTTGAATTAGGAGGTAAACATGACAAAGCATGTGGACTTAATAAATAGGTTAGATTGAACCATGTACATCTTGTGTCTCGATGTTTTTTGTGATGTTTTCTTGTCTTTACTTTCATAGTAGTTTGATGTTTGTTGATTTGGTTGCATTCCCAGAAGCACTTTGTCAGTGATTCACTGATTCTGCTGGAAAATTGTAATGCTCACCAATTATTTGTAGGAGACTAGAAGTCCCAAGTAACATATATACCTTACACATAACTGTTCAGTAACATATATACCTGACACATAACTGCTCCACCTGAAAATCCATGTGGATTGAGTGCATTCAGATTTAATAGCTCCATATTAACACCAATACCCACCATACAAACTTAAGAGCGATTATTTGGTTACCCTGAAGTGGTATATCTGAAGATTCTCAACAGCTTGCTTCTTGAAATTGCTGTCTCTCCTTGACTTAAAGAATCTTCCCCAGTTATATTCCTTGTACTTGGGTGTATCATTCCCCTCTAGCAGCTCCTCCATAGGCTTTACCATCACAGAGTGGGCAGGATTGAAGAAAAAAGGGATCGAGAACCTCTCTTTTTGTGAGTTTACCACAACCCTGTGTTCCACGCTTTCGTACTTGTCGTTACTCCAAACCTGCAAAAATACATTAGTTAATGGATATTTTGGATCCCATTTGGACAATTTTCCCAATATCTTGATTTTTGAAAATTTATGGTCATGACAAATTCCTAAACAACAATGCATTTGTCTACAATAGTGACAGCCCAAAAGAGAGGAAATGTTGCAACAGACAACACCCACTTCAATTAGGACCACTTGCAGTTGTTAGCAGAGTCGTCGTCAGATTCGCATTGGTTTTACAATATGTGGGACCTGATCCCTGTGCATTTCATGTTGAAGTCCCTGTTGAGTCATTGTCATTCCTATTGTCGAGATGCTTAATGTTATAGGAGTCTAGGTGTAAATCATCAATGTTTTTTGTGTTTTATTAGAGCTAGAGTTTTAGTTCTGTTAGAATGGGCCTTTTTCAAGCTATGCTAGGAGTTAAATATACTGGTATGTGACATATGTGAAATCTTATAGAGATATAAAATTTAAGTAAAATCTGCTGCTTTATATCCTCTTGATTAGTTTTGCATGTGGTGAGTTTTCTCCTCTTTGCATTAAATTTAAAGTTAGATTGTTGTATTCTCTATCTTGGTGTGTGCATTGAAACTTTGGTTTGTTTTCTGAGTTCTGTATTGAGTTGTGACATATTTAGGTTCTCTGGTTCGCTCTTGGGCATCTCACTGGATCCTACCTTCAGGATTAGCAGATACTTTGGTAGATTGGAGACAGTCATGGCATGGTTCTTCAACTGTCCTATCATGTTAGTGGGATGCTATAATTTGAGCATGGGATTGCAAGTAAAGAGTGGTCTAGAACAATTTAAGGAAAATAAGCGGCAAATCACAAGTTAATGCTGTGATTACTGAACAGTGAATAATACAAAGTGAAGTTGTGATGATGATATTTTTTATTAGTAAGTAAAGATATGGTGGATTTGTAGTTATTGAATATATGGTGTTAAATAGGACCAAGTGGAAAACCATTGTCATAAAACTAACCATATCAGATGACACTATGAAAATGATGAATGTCCATGTTCACTTAGCAGTTATAGACAGCGATACCCAGAAATTTCAAACCAAGGAAGGTTTTTGAATTTTCTCCTATGAAAACTTCATGTAAAGACCATATTCATGAAGAATATCCTCAAACATCAGGCTATGGTAATCGAGAAGCATATTTATGTTCAAATCATAGACTGAGCAAATTAAGTCTAGTTAGCAAGTACCTGAATAATGTCTGCAACATTGATGATGTAAGAATTTGGGATTGGTTTGACCCTGA
The DNA here is from genome assembly GCA_028538565.1 of Umbellularia californica. Lineage (NCBI taxonomy): Eukaryota > Viridiplantae > Streptophyta > Magnoliopsida > Laurales > Lauraceae > Umbellularia > Umbellularia californica. The sequence continues at coordinate 98,551,219 of JAPQWN010000002.1, forward strand.
CCCACTCACCGTCAGTCTTTCGCTTTACCTCGAGTCCACCAACATCATCCTGAGCAAGGATAGTAAGAGCTCCACCATCTTTATGACGACCAACACCAAGAGCTAGTTGTGGTTCCGGGCAAGGAGGGTAGTGGTTTAGACGAATCCTGGTGGTTTGGTCCTTGAAGAATCCCTTGAACTGTCCTGGTGGTAGACCCAAGCTCAATGAGATAAGTTCAAGCAACTTATATGCTAGCTTCTCCGCCCCTCGGGCATACTCCATGCAAGCCTCTCTGGTTCAACAAGACAGAAATTATGTTACCTTTTTTAAATGGATGGTGTACCTGAAATTGATTCGTCAATTTTATGTATGGATGTTGTATCCAACATAGGGTGTGTGTTGAATGTGGTATTAAGTAAGTTGTTTAATCCTTCTTTTATAGCTGCAGGCAAAAGCTTAAATGGGCTAGGTGGATGTTTTAATATGTCAGTAGCTTGGATTTAAATAGGGTTGTGAGTGTATTAACAGAATCCACAAAGAAGATCCCATATACATGGGGTCAGGCTTTGATGATACCAGAGAAAGGAGGCTAAAAATGTATCCATCTTATCCAGGTTTAAAGCACCAATCAAACAAAGTGTGCCAACTAAAGTTGGCTGATTGCTCGAGGGACCATATATAGCACTCACCTGGGAAGTTTGTACTTATTAATGAATCTAGTGGACCCAATTCTGAACAAGCTTCGGTGCTATGTCATTTGAAATATTCAACCACAATCTTATCCTGATTTTCAAAAGGGACGACTGCATTTAAAACATTGGGTTGTGACAAATAAGCCTTAAAGTTTACAAGACAAGATATGGGTAGATCTAACAGTACCGTTAAAACATGCGAAGTGCAAAAGGTTGTTGACAATGTTCCAATGGGAAAGAAAAATAAAAGCACTTTAATCTATAATGCCGGCATGGATATGATAGAGATACGTGGCAGTGATGCAGATTTTACACATAAAAAGTGAAGTATTACATCATGATACATATGTTGAAGTATTCCGATATCATGGCTCTACTAATGTTGCCCACAGGGATGAGCAGTGCAGATTTGACTTTGGAAACTTGCAGTATTTGTTCATTTGATTTTGGTGCCCTTCATTCACTTGGTATTTACTTTTGGATATCATGAAACTGTTTGCTTTAATGATAAATGTGCACTAGACAGACTTGTCAAGGTTTACGGGGGGTGGATTATCCTCTGTTTGGCATGCATGCATAAACTTTGAATAAGTCTATCCCTGAAATGGCCCCTTTTTTGTTTTTGTTTGGCCCATATAAACCTCGAGTATCCCCTGTTTGGCGTCTCTATTTTTAGTCTCTGCGTCTTAAAATTTCTAAAGCGGTTAAGAGTTTTTAAAAATAGAGTTTCTAAAGCCCAATTGATTTCTATTTAAAATAAGTCATTGTATTACTAAACACTCCTTTTTTATTCTAGCCTCTGTTTTAATGGCTCTCTATTTTGATGGGTCTTTCCGAAAACGAGTAGAGATACCAAACAAGCCCTTATTCCATTAATTTGAGGCCAAATTTCAGTTTTTGGAGCTAAAGAAACAGGTTTATCAGACTGGATATCCTTCCTTTTCAACACTATATACATATGGTGCAATCAATTAGAAGAACAGTAGTGCAAATACCTCATTTCAGGTGGATAGTGTGGCCACTGGTTGTACAGTGCCTGCAATTCTTGGCTATGAGGCTCCTGTGAAGCAGGGATGAAAGTGGGTTCTTCCAATGCAAAATCAAACACCTCCTTCCAATCCCTCACATTCTTGGTGTGCTCAGTGTCATAGTAACCCAAAGGATTCTCCTCGTCGCGACTAACCTTGCGTTTTTCCTCCAGTGGCAAGGCGAAGAACTTCCTTGCAGCAGATTCAATTCTCTCTTGTAGTTGGTGTGGCACCCCATGGTTGATCACTTGGAAGAATCCCCAGTTCTTGCACGCCACACCGATCTCCGCAACGAGGCCCGAGAGGGCCTCAGGGTCATTAGAATTGGAAGAATTCAATGCGGTGAGATCAATCAATGGGATCCCTCCAGCTTCAAGTATGGAGGAGACCTTGGGCCTGTGCTCCAAGGCTTGGATGAATGCAGAATCAACAATACAAGCCATTTCTCTTCTGTGTGTGACACAGCACTACCTAGGGTCGGTTGAAGGCTAAGAGTAGGTGGTTTTATGGTGGAACAGGCACATTGAATCTAGACAGAATTGCTCTAGCAACTTCTGTACAAAATGGATTGGGACATGATTGGGGTGGGATAGACGTCAGCGATGATAGCATCTACCTTTGTCGTTGTTTCTGTTGTCATATGTTTCTGGGGTCCATTGTTGTGTGGAGCCTGTTTGAATGATGTGACAAGAGTCTTCCTTAAAATAATGCATAGTTCATAGATAAGGTGCCAAACCCCGAGACCCATGGGTCCTATTTTATGGTCCACACAGACGGATCAAAATGTGGGCCCCACTGTACTTTTTAGAGCACCGGAATCGGCTTCCGGCCCTTATAAGAAATATATAATGCATATTATGAAATTGAATGATATTTTCTAACCATTTGATCTAAGGTGATAGAAATTCAATTAATAACGTAATGTTAATTTAGTTAGAACGCTCGCGATGGGGCTTAGCTTTCAAAGCTCGTTGTTCTAAATGTGGGACTGTCTGATAACCCTTTTTTGGGCTGATTGCAGGAATATTCCTGCACTCATGACCGTACCCATTGGCTCTATGAGTTTCTTTTCCCCACTCATTTCATGATGGTAGACTTGGCCTCTCTTTCTAATTATTTTTATAGCAAAATGGAATTATAAAATTATTTTGTAGGTGGACGAAATTTTAGGTCCCTACATCTGGTTCTGTTCATAGTGATTCCCACTGTTGGATTCATAAATAGGTGACCAATTTCAATTTAGGTGTAAGAGTAAATCACTTTTTCTTTCATGTGGTCGAAATCCTTCGTCAATCAATCTAATTTCTCATATAACTTTTTTTTTTTTATAGAACTAGAGATTTTCGCATCGTGGATTTCTCAAGATGGCATATGTTTTTTCCCCACTAAAGATGTGATTAAAGAATTATTAAATCTTAATTAGGAGAAAGTTGATGTGTATGGTGATACAGCCAATACATAATCTTTGATACAGATTGATAGCTGGCCAGGTGGACCATTACATTATATTCCAGGCATAGGAGGCATTTGGTGTCTCATGACATCATTTCTCTTTGCTTATTATAACCTTGAAAGAAAAACAAATTATGTGGACAGACTTCAAAAATCTTATGCAAGAAATATTTGTTTGCCCCTCTTCATTCCCTGTTGCCCCTTAATTTGATCAGAACACATTCTACATTTGACGATCGCATTGCTTCTAGATTGGCCAATATGAGGATTTCATTTCAGACATGTTTGTTTGCATAAAATACATATGATTTGAATGCATTGGAACTCATGCCATAAGAGGTCGATTGTATGCACTTATTTACATATGCGAAAAATTTAAGATCATTTGAAAAATCCTCAAATGAGCACCATTCTCAAGCACCCTCAGTGAGCACTCCCTTTTTACAAGCACATGGGACCTCCTACGATCCATCCAACCCTCTCACACTCACTTCCTCATGCATTGGCACAACTCCAATCTTAATGCTCATCTAACTCATTGTTGGATTAGAATTAAAAAGATTGATGGCTTCTAATATTGTTATACTCGGGATTTAATTCTCAACAAATTCTAACCCACATGAGACATTTCAATCCCCACAACCCTCCCAATTGGGATGCATCTAGGTGGGCCAGATTGCAGGAGCAAAAATCTTATATTAGTATGAGGTAATGGCCTCATAGATTATCAAATATGTGTAGATAGGGTTGACGGACTTTAGTTGTAGCTCATCTGGTTAAAGACATGAGCATGAGAATAGACTCCATTAGCTCGAATGCCTGAAGTAGCGTGGAAGAAAAAAAAAATCAATGTTCTGAAGTTTTTTTGGATATTTTTCTCAATTAATTAGCTTAAGATTAGTGAAGCATGGATACTGAGGTTGGTTAAAGGCCATGAGTTTAGAGGGTTCATCATTGTAGTTTACGGGGAACAATAATAATCAGTTCCCCCATTAAATTGACGAATCCTCTGGTTATTCTAGAGATGTTGGCCCAAAAATGCCGAGTGTATCTTTGGCTGCGTGTGAGAAAGTGGTCAAAAAACGAAGAAGATAAATATTGAAAAAAAAAAAAAATATGATGGATTCAATAATGACAATGGAATGATGGACCACAAGGTTTTTCCACCAAGCCAAGGCATATCACAAGAAATTATCAAGAAAGTATGACCCACAATGAAAATGTCATTATCGATTCAGGAAGATCATAGATGGAAAAGATGGGGAATGGGATTTGGAGGCGCCATTTGCATATAATACTGTGATAGATGAGACTGCGAAAGATATTATTAGGATTTGATGTTGATAGGTCTCTGCTGCAGCTATTACAAGAACTGTGTAAAACTTTTCTCGAACCCCGTCATAGGGCCGATGAAATACATCCATGCCAATGATATATCCTCAAGTTTTAGCTCAAAAGGAGTAGGTTTCATCGTATGATTGAGCACTATGATGGAAATGTGATTAGCACAATGTTCTAACCATGCCACTTAAGCGTCTAGTAGGTTTCTATTGTATAGTGGGACCTACTCCATTTTCACTGAAACTTGATGATATATCACCACGGGAGGTTTTACCCATCTTGAGCGGTCTAGATTTTCTTTAAGTGGGACCTACAACGGAGTTGCAGTCACAGAAAAGTGTTACACGATTATCATATAATAGCTAACTCTGAAGGGTAGCTCAGTTGGCCTAGCCCCACTATTTGTACCCAGAGGTTGTGGGTTCGAAACTGTACTACCACACTGGGGCCACAGGGAAATTTTATCCGGCTTTCTCTTCTGGACCCGTAGGGATTATTCTGGTCAAAAGAACTGGAACTCTCGTTATAATAATAAAAAAAAAAAACCCATATAATAGCTATAATAATTTACCAAAAAAAAAAAGTACTAGCTATAATAGAGGATCTGGACTCATGGAAATGTTCAGTGGCACAAGTGGAGGCAGTTTAATTCACCACTGAAATTTCTCTCTTGGTCCCAGACTCCCAGCTCTTCCCTAGGTTAAAAAACACATCAGACAAATGGAACAGAAACTCCCACTTCCTCAGGCCGTTATATAAAACCTCTAGAAAAGTGGGCCCCATCATGTGATTGGTTGGACAATGATAGCTTGATAGGCCATGCAATCATCAAAGCAGACGATCCCCCATCATATGATTGGTTGGATAATTATTGCTCAGTGGGCCACGCAATCTGCTAGTAGGCAATCACCTATCATTCTATTGGTTAGGTAATGATCACCAGGGTAAACTGTTAAAGAAAAAGCAATGCCCAAGATTTAAAAAAAAAAAAGATAAACAGAAAAAAAGAAGCAATGTTGTTTGAGATAGTCTGGACATGTATAGAATGAGGCCCTATGATACAAATTGAAGGGTACGGGTTTTTTTTTTTTTATAACGTAGGGTTCCTAGCCCTTACAGGTTCAAGTAACTAGAACAAGGAGGAGAACAATAAAATTATTGGATAATGAAGTGGATTCTGTGGGCATTATTATACCCTTCAGATTTAATGTATCTCATCTCTCGTAATTTCATTCTCAAGTGTGACAAATTTGATTTCGCATAAGCTTATATTGTTAAATGATTGTATGTGAACACAGCATATTTGTGAAGTCAAAATTTTCCTTCTCCCCTTTGACTTTTATGTATTGCAGTAGATTGATTCTAATCCAAAGTTTGTGGATCTCCCAAAGAAATGGGAGGAGAGAAGCTTTGTAACAAGCTTGTGTTTTGTAATAGGGTCCTCTAAAGTAAGGAGCTTCACTTTGCAAGCTCCTACTCTCTATTAAAGAGTAAGAAAAGCTTTGCATTTTCTCCTGTCAATGTAGGTCAGATATTGTGGCTGAATCACATATATCTTAAGTCTTGATGCTTTTTTATGATGTTTTCTTGTCTTTACCTTCTTGGTGATTTGATGTTTGTTGATTTGGCTGCATACTCCCATCAGCATTGTTTAGTGATTGTATTAGAAAATCATATTGCTCAATAATTGTTTGTATAAGTTCCCAAATAACATATATCATTATACACACCCTAAAATCCATGTGGATTGGGTGCATTCACATTTATTAACTCCATACTTACTACCAATACACACCACCATAAAAACAACTCTAACCAAGATACAGCATGAGAGTGATTATTCAGCTACCCTGAAGTGGTATATCTGAACATTCTCAACAGCTAGCTTCTTGAAATTGCTATCTTTCCTTGACTTGAAGAACCTGCCCCAGTTGTATTCCTTGTACTTGGGGGGATCATGCTTCCTGTAGCAGCTCCTCCAGAGGCTTTACCATCAAAGAGTAGGCAGGGTTGAGCTAAAAAGGGATTGACAACCTCTCTTTTTGTGAGTTTACCACCACCCTGTGCTCGACGCTCTCATACTCGTCGTTACTCCAAACCTGTAAAAACACATTGGTTAATTGATGTTTTAGAGCCCTTTCCGACTATTCTTCCATTATTTCAAGATTTCTGAAAATTATGGTCATGACATATTCCTAAACAACAATGCATTTGTGAAAGCCCAACATTGCAGTACTTAGCAGTACCTAAATACTGTCATCAATAGTGGCAGTCCAAAAGAAAGGAAATGTTGCGATAGACAATCTTCACTCTTTCAATTAGGACCACTTGCAATTGTTATTGGAGTAGTGTCAAGAGTCACATTGGTTGTAAAATATGTGGGACCTGGTCCCTGTACATTTCATGGTGAAGCCCCTGTTGAGCCTGTCATTCCTATTGTTGAGTTGCTTGATGTTGTAGGAATCTTGGTGTAAATCATCAATGTGTTTTGAGTTTTAAAAGAGCTAGAATTTTAGTTTTGTTAGAAGGGGTTTCTTTCAATCTATGCTAGGAGTCACATATCTCCTTCTTGGTGCGTGCATTGAAACTTTGGCTTGCTTTCTGAGCTCTTCTTTATTGAGTTGTGACGGGTTTAGGTTCTGTAATTTTCTTTTGGACATCTCGCTAAATCTGTAGGATTAGCAGAGATTTTAGTAGATTGGAGATGGTCATGACATGGTTCTTCGACTGCCCCGTCACCTCTAGTGGGATGCCATAATTTGAGTATGCAATGGCAATGAAAGAGTGTTCAAGAAATAAACTATGGAAAATAAGAGGTAAATCATAAGTTAATCTATGATTACTGAATAACAATAAATAATACACTGTGGAGTTGTGATAGAGATAATTTTTAGCAGAGGAAAGAAATGGTGGATTTGTACTCATATTGAAAATATGGCATTAAATAGGATTGAGTGAAAAAGCATAGCCATATAACTAACATCGGATGGATGAAAAAATGGGAATGATGGGTGTCCATTTTCATTTAGCAGTTATAGACAGTGATACGCGGAAATCTCAAACTAGGGAACATATATGAATTTTCTCATATGAAAACTTCATGTAAGGACCATCTTCATGCAAATATCTTTTTGATATCAGGCAAAGGTAATGGGCGAGCATATTTATGTACAAGTCATAGACTGAGCAAGATCTAGTTAGCTGGTACCTGAATGATGTCTCCAACATTGATGATATAAGAATTTGGGATTGGTTTGACCCTGACCCATTCACCATCAGCCTTTCGCTTTACCTCAAGTCCACCAACATCATCCTGAGCAAGGACGGTAAGCACTCCAGCATCTTTGTGGCGACCAACACCAAGAGCAAGCTGTGGTTCTGGGCAAGAAGGGTAGTGGTTGAGACGAGCAAAGCTGGTTTGCCCCGTGAAGAATCCTTTCAACCGATCTGCCGGCAGATTCAAGCTCAATGAGATAAGTTCAAGCAACTTGTATGCTAGCTTCTCCACCCCCCGAGCGTACTCAATACAAGCCTCTCTGGTGAAAGAAACAATGTCAACAATGATAGAAATCATGGTATCTAGACACTTTGAAACGGATGGCATACATGAAATTTATACTTCAATTTCAAGTATGAGTGCTGTATCTAACATAGGGTGTGTGTTGAATGTGGCAGTAAATAAGTTGTTTAAAACTTCTTTTATAGCTGAAGGTAAAAGGGCTAGGTGGATGTTTCTGTAAGTTGATAGGTTTAAGGTTTATTGTGAAATGGATTTAAACAGGGTTTTGAGTGCATAACTGGAACCCACAAAGCCGATCCCACGTACATGGAGTAAGTCTTATACGATGAGTTGTTTTTAACCAGTGAAACTGTGAAAGGAGGCAAAAAAAAAAAAGAAAAGAAAGAGTGTATGTGCCTAGTCCAGGTTTTAAGGCACCAACCAAAAGGACTCATCTCCCCGTCAAATAGAATTGTTCCTTTTGGGATAAGAGCGGCCCATCCAAAAGGTGTGTTTAGTTATTTTTGGGACAGATTGCTCAGTAAGATATGCAGACAGATGCAGAGATCCCACTGCTCACAAAAAAAAAAAGGGGGGGGGGGGGGGGGTGGTGGTGGACACAGATAAAGGCCTTTTAAGTGCAACTTCTCATCATCTTAGCCATATTCCAGCAATCAGGGTCAACTTAATTTGTTCTAGAATCTACTGAAATAAAGAAACTAGTTAAACAGACTGAATATCCTATCTTTCAAACAGTATACCAAGGGTGAAAATTTGGAAAACTGAACAAATACCTCATTTCAGGTGGATAGTGTGGCCAATGGTTGTTCATCAGTGTCTTCAATTCTTGGCCTTGAGGTTCATGTGAAGCAGGGATGAAAGTGGATTCTTCCCATGTAAAATCAAACACTTCCTTCCAATCCCTCACATTCTTGGTGTGCTCTATGTCAAAGTAACCCAAAGGGTTCTCCTCACTGCGCCTGACCTTGTGCTTCTCCTCCAGTGGCAAGGCAAAGGACTTCCTTGCAGCAGATTCAATTCTCTCTTGTAGTTGGAGTGGCACCCCATGGTTGATCACTTGGAAGAAGCCCCAGTTCTTGCACGCCGCACCTATCTCTGGGTATCAATATCCAAAAATTAAACCAACACATAACTACTGAATATTAAGGTTTAAAGTTTCCAAAATAACTTAAATAAAACAACTAACTAAATTTATGTTCATTATTAAGAATTGCTACCAAAATAGTTTCTACGATGAAAGTCACTCTCGTGCGGTCTCAGACGGCTTCGTAGTCATCTCCGGGTCTCCACTCAGGTTCGTCAACTGGTTCAAACGCTTGAAACGTTTGACCATTCTTCGTCTCCACAGTAGGGTAAGGGTCGGTACCTATGCACCAATAAACAAAATAAACAGCAAGTACGAAAGCATAATTCATAAATAAAACACAAGATCAATGTAGTAATGACATATAAATTTCATAAGATATTAACAATGGAATAATGACGAAAAGAACGTACCACCTATATCCATTCTACACAATAGAGCAATACAATAATCACACAGAAGCACTGCTACTATTTTGGGTGATCAACCGTAACTATCTCAATCACGTCGGCGGTCATAAACCAATCAATAATTCGGAATACCGGTCAATCAATCAAGTCGGATATTACAATGTCCGCTCATATCGGTGATCAGCCGTCCAATTACAACTGCAGTCGTTCGAATATGCCCCAATCAATATACATATATATACACATATCATAGTAGAATAGACCTAATGATTTATAAAGCTCTGACACAGAAACCTAAGTCAAAGTGAAGGGCTAGCTGCACAATAATCCATAATCGAATATCAATCAAATCATTCAATTAGCCTCTACAATATCTCGATCGATTGTCACGCCACATCACGGTCCATATCCAATCAACACAGGGTATGCAACTAATCAAACAATATCAAATTCAATCATGTATGCAAACCCGAAGGTCAAAGGATAATTCACAAGCCAATCCTAAGGTCAAACGTAAGGTCTCATACTCGACAACCACATGAATCTTTAATAGATAAAAGATCAATGCACCCCCTTTTCAATCAATGGTGCATAGACCCAATTAAGGATTTTCCAATAAAGATGAGTTGATCTCGAATCCATTAGGATTTCCCTGAGGTCATACGAAGTACTAAACCCCACGTTAGTAAGATACCGTTTGCCTGGATAGTATTTACTCGGTCCAAAGATCCAATTAAAACTATAATTTTAACACATTAAAATCCAAAATATCATTCAAAATTAATTTGCAAATAATAATAAGATTTAACAATCATAGTTTATAATTTTAGAAAACACGAGGACCCCATCCAATATATTTTCCAAATTCATTTCCTTATAAAATAAGCCAAGAGGTCTAATTTAGTTTTATAAAACCACCAGGGTCCTTATTTCTAATTTATAAAAACTACTAAGGTCACATGAGATGACTTCATCAGTCATCACCATTCTCTCTCCTATATTTCCATACACATCTGGTTTTGTATTAATATCGTATGGGATGACATCATCAGGTCATTTCCCCTTGGTCCCACCACATGATTAAGTCCATAAGAAAAATATCCTCAAAGTGATTTCAACATTCTGCACACAAGGAAACTATTTTTTTTTTTTTCCAAAACAAGTCTAGGTCCAACCGCCCCTCTTCTTTTTATTTCCAACATCATGTACAGGACCTATGCATACAAAACTCATTTAATATTTTCAACGTTTCACACCTACAGCAACCGGGTGGGACTAGACGGTGGGCCCCGCAAATCAAAATCCCATGAATCTAAGGTCGCTCGGTCCAACACAACAATGTGAACAGACCAGATTTGATCAGGTCTCCCCATGGGCCCCACATCAAGATTAAATGCAAATAAAATATCTTCAAGGTGACTCATGCCCAAAGATTTAGAATCAATAGATGGTGGCCATATATACAAGGTCTCATCACAAAAAGAGAATCAAACCTTAGGGCATAAAATGGGTTTCTACATGCATCTACACACGAATCAAAGAAGAACACCCGCATTAAATCTACAAATTATGGTTAGGTACTTGCCTGAGGTCCGCGGTTGAGGGAGATGGTCTAGAAAGCCCAATATGCTATCCCATAGAAAGTTGGGAGAGAGAGAGAGAGTTGTGTGTGAAAATAAAAGAGTGTGGTGGTGTATAAACAGGGAATAAGAATAAGAGTTGTAATTTAACTTAAACTCTAAAAAGAATAGAGTTTGAGTTCTAAAAAAAATAGAAGTTTGGATTAGAGAAGGATTATACCCACTAAACTGGGCCCGGGTTAACTATGGGTAAGACACCTATCCAACAAGCCTAACTCACCAAACCTAAGCTTAACGTGGCCCCCACTTAGATTAATTACGTATTTAACTAAAATACAATCAATTATATAATAATAAAATAAGTAATATATCTAATAAAATAACCCAAAACGTCACATGAGGCATATGGTTGAATTCCGTGTTGTTGATACTTTCTAACCATTTGATCTCAGGCAATAGCAGCTGAACAGTCTAAATGATGTTGAATTAGTTCGGATGTTGCCCATCAATTTGATTGTATTAGAAATAGCCAATGGGGCTGACTTTTGGCATATGCTTTCACAGCTCATCCTTCCACATGTGGGAAAATGGATCTAATTTTTTGCCACATGATTTTTTTTTTTGGCTGATTGGAGGGACTTTTCTGTAGTCATGATTGTAGGGTATCCGGACTTTCGACATTGGCTCGACTTGCTTTTTGTCCCAGAAAACTAAGCTAAGATGATGAAGAGTGAAATCATTCAGATATCTTGAAGTGAGGTACCTGAATATTTTCAACATCTGTATTCTTGCAACTGCTGAGTTCTTTTGTATTGTGAAACTTACCCCAGTTATACTCCCTGTACTTGGGGGGATTAATGGATTCAGAACCTCTCTTTTTGTGAGTTCGCCATCACCCTGTGCTCTACACTCTGATACTTATCATTACTACAAACCTGCAAAATATCAATAGATGAATCCATATTTTTAGAACTTGTTTTTGACAATTCTGCTACAATCATCATATTTGAAAATGCATGATTTTGGCATATTCATTCATCACAACGCGTTTGGATACATGTGATATTGTTAAATAGGCCAGGCCCAAGGCCCATAATTAGATCCAGTCCAGCATGATTGTCTTACGTGGTTGATTAGGTCAAAGATCACACAGTTGTACATATTATCTGTAATTAGATTGGTTTCCTAACTTAGAACATAATTGATGTAATTAGATTGGTTTCCTAACTTAGAGCCTTGATTAAGGCTTGTAATGCTCTATATATTGAGGATCGTTCTCCAAAGGAGGACAAGAAATCATAATACAATTTCACAGCTTATGCTATTTCAAGTTCCATTCGTGAGTTGTCTTGAGTTTGTCATGGTATCAGAGCAAGGCTCAAGCACATCTAGCTTCTTTTCTTCCAAAGCATCAAGGCAATAGGATAGAGAGGAACAAATCTCTCTCCCTCATTCAGAAGCAGATCCAGGCATCTGTTCAAAGGAATTCTAGCGACATCTATCATCTGCAACAGTTCCATCGTCTTGGTGGCCCACCCCTGATCATCAGATCAAGTTCCAAAAATCACATAGACATGGTCGCCTGATATTTCTAGGAATATTGGCGATTTTTTCAGAATTTTTCAGCACCTCCAGGTTGGATCTTTTCTCATTCTCGAGATTTTCCAGTTTTTTAACACTGTATTCATCTAGACTGCCCTAAATCTTGGATCCTCAGCGGAATTGGATCATTCTTCTTCCATTAGAAGCCAGATTACTGTGCTTCCATAGATCTGTGATCTGATCTTTGTCCAGCATCATCAGTGGGGCCCACGTGGTGCATCTACGGCATCTGCACAGTTCGTCTGGGACTGTTTTTTCACCGGAAGTGTGCTGTTTGGATTTGTTTCTTCCCGGTTTGGTTAGATTGTGGTTTCTACACATAGGACAGCCATCCTACATCGTTTCACTTGTTTTTTGGATAGTTTTTATCCCTGATTCAATCAATTTATTTGAGATGGAAAAATCTGAGGTCACCTTGATTCGTTTCAAGGGGAAGAATTACCCCGCTTGGTCTTTCCAGTTCCAAATTTACCTTGAAGCTAAGGAATTGTGGGGTTATATTTCTGGATCTGACCCTAAACCCACTGAAGATGAGAAGAAGATCTCCTCTTGGCTTACTAAAGATGCGAAGATAAAATCATGGATCCTCGGCTCTGTCGAGCCACATCTGATCATGAATCTCAAACCTTACCCCACTTCAAAAGACATGTGGGGGTATCTGAAGAAAGTATACCATCAAGATAATTCAGCACGTCAATTTCATCTTGAAAGTGCGATTGCTGAGTATACACAAGGAACCTTGTCCATACAAGATTACTATTCAGGATTTCGTACACTGTGGTCGGAATACGATGGTATTAAATATGCTGATGTTTTGCTCGTTATTCACGATCTTCAAGCCTCTAGTCGAAGGGATCAGTTCTTGATGAAACTGCGCAGTGAATATGAAAGTGTCCGATCTGCCCTGATGAATCGGACGCCATTACCTTCCTTGGATGTCTGCTTAAATGAACTCCTCCGCGAAGAACAGCGCATTGCGACCTCGGCTCATATAGCGCAACAAACGACTAAGACCTATTCCGTCGCGTTGTCCGCTAATAAAACTTCTCAGCCTCCGCCGCGTGATTTGAGCAAAACGCAATGTTACAGTTGCCAAAAATATGGGCACATTGCAATTCAATGCAAACAGAAGGTCTGCAGTTACTGTAAAAAGTCAGGCCATATCATCTCCGAATGTCGCCGCCGCCCACAACGTCCATCACCACAGCCTCAGACTCCACAGTATCAGCCTCCACATGCGTATGTTGCTTCTTCGGTTATGCCTGCTCCTACATCTGCACCCTCACAGCCTGGGCCCTCATCTTCTCTCACTCCTAAATTAGTTCAACAGATGATTGTCAATGCCCTTTCTGCTTTTGGTCTCTCAGGTACATCTCCTCCATCTTCTACTTGGTTCCTTGATTCCGGGGCGTCTAATCATATGACGTCTTCCTGCGCGCCATTCTCCAATATGCAAAGATACACTGGCCCTCTTCAAATACAAACTGCTAATGGGGGCCATGTTCCCATTACTGCTGTCGGTGACATCCCTGGTCCCATTCCATTGAACAATGTTTATCTGTGTCCAAATTTAACTTCCAATCTTTTATCAGTCGGGCAGCTTGTTGAAAATAATTGTAACATCTCTTTTTCTTCTTCTGGTTGTGTTGTGCAGGACCAGATGTCCGGGAAGGAGATCGCGAGGGGGCCTAAGTGTGGACGCTTGTTTCCGCTGGATTTTTCTAAGACTTCTAGGAATAACTTTGACAATGATGTGTTTTGTTTTTCCATTAGAGATAACTGCCAATTGTGGCATAAAAGACTTGGACCCCCGAATTCAAAAACTTTGCCCCTTCTATTCCATTCTGGTTTATTAAATAAAACTACTCGTTTATCTTCTTGTGTGCCTTTTGATTGTGCTACTTGCAAAATGGGAAAGAGCAAAACTCTTCCTTTTCCTATTTCCATTTCCTATAGCACTCAGTGTTTTGATTTAGTTCATAGCGATGTATGGGGAATTGCTCCAGCTCTTTCTCATGCTCACTATAACTATTTTGTCACTTTCATTGATGATTTCAGTAGGTTCACATGGGTTTACTTTCTGCATTCTAAATCTGATGTTTTCAATGTTTTTAAAATTTTTTTAGCTTATGTTGAGAATCAATTTTCCACTTGCATCAAAATCTTGCGCTCTGATTCGGGTGGGGAATATATCTCCTCAAAGTTTCAACAGTTTTTACAACACAAAGGCATTATTTCTCAAAGAACTTGTCCTTATACTCCTCAGCAAAATGGAGTCGCTGAAAGAAAAAATAGACATCTCCTGGATGTCACTCGTACCCTTCTTCTGGAATCATCGGTTCCTACCCGTTTTTGGGTTGAGGCACTATCTACGGCAGCTCATCTTATCAATCGTATGCCATCACCCTCGATTGCAAATCAGAGCCCATATTACCGATTGTTCAAGACATCCCCATCCTATGATGATATTCATGTTTTTGGCTCAGTTTGCTTTGTGCACTTGCCTCCTTCTGAGAGAACCAAACTTATCGCACAATCAGCTCCGTGCGTGTTTTTAGGTTATGCGCCCTTCCAGAAAGGGTTCCTTTGCTATGATCCTCACCTTCTTCGCTTCCGTACCTCTCGGAATGTCGTTTTTTTTTAACAACAATATTTTTTTCAAACACATCTTGATCCACCTGACCCCTCCTCTTTGGTGTCTTTACCTGGTTTTTCTGACGACACGTCAGTTGTTCGGTTTAATCCTAATTTTGTGTATCACAGACGGAACAGAGAAACGTCTCCCAGGGATCCCCCTTCTGATCTTCCTCCGGCATCCGGTCCGACCCTGGCACTTGGTCCATCTGGACATCCTTCTCTGCGTCGCTCCACTCGCATTTCGGTACCACCAGACCGCTATGGGTTCTCACATACTTCCTTAATGGCCACTTTGTCTTCCTCTTCCATTCCCCAATCCTATTCTCAGGCTGTGCTGGACAAATGTTGGAACAAGGCTATGCAAGATGAATTGGAGGCTTTAGAGCAAAACCATACGTGGGATATTGTCCCGTCTCCTGTGGGTGTCAAACCCATTGGCTGTAAGTGGGTTTTTTCACTAAAGTTAAAATCAGATGGCACTTTAGATCGATATAAGGCTCGCCTTGTCGCTCTTGGAAATCGGCAGGAATATGGCATTGATTATGATGAAACTTTTGCTCCCGTCGCCAAGATGACCACCGTACGCATAATTCTTGCTGTTGCTGCCTCTCAGTCCTGGCCTCTGTATCAAATGGATGTAAAAAATGCGTTTCTTCATGGTGATCTCAAAGAAGACGTTTATATGCGTCTGCCTCAGGGGTACTCATCTGCGAAGGGTATGGTTGCCAAGCTCCGTCGCTCACTCTATGGTCTGAAGCAAGCTCCTCGTGCCTGGTTTGAGAAATTTCAAGATGCTCTTCTCCGCTTGGATTTTCATCCAAGCCAGTATGATCCTTCTATGTTCTTACATCAAGCTCCGTCCGGGATTACTGTGTTTCTGGTCTATGTTGATGACATTGTAATTACTGGTCCCAATGCACATATGATTCAGGAACTCCAAGCTTATCTTAATAAGACATTTCACATGAAGGATCTCGGCCCCTTAAACTATTTCCTTGGTCTTGAAGTTCATCAATCGACTAAAGGTATAGTACTCAATCAGCACAAATACACGGTTGACCTCATTGACTTGGCTGGCCTTACTACTTCAGCTCCCGTCGATACGCCGGTCGAATTGAATGTCAAACTCAGTAAAGAGGAGGGTGACCTTCTTCCAGATCCTACCCCATATCGTCAGTTGGTTGGAAGCTTGATCTACCTCACGATCACTCGTCCTGATATCTCCTATGCGGTCAACCTCATGAGTCAGTTCATGACTGCTCCTCGTCACCTTCATCTGGCTGCTGTTCGCCGCATCATTCGGTACCTTATTCGCACACCGACTCGCGGGTTATTTTTTCCATCCAACAATCCTCTATATCTCCAAGCTTATTCAGATGCTGATTGGGCTGGCTGTCCGGATACACGCCGATCGACGACAGGATGGTGCATGTTTTTGGGTGATAGTCTGATTTCCTGGAAATGCAAGAAACATGAAAAAGTTTCAAAATCCTCTACCGAAGCTGAGTACCGAGCCATGTCTGCTGCCTGCTCCGAAATTCTCTGGCTCCGAGGTCTACTCTCTGACATTGGTTTTCCAGCAGCCGGCGCTACCCCCCTCTATGCAGATAATACAAGTGCCATTCGGATTACTGAAAATCCGATTTTTTATGAACGCACTAAACACATCGAGGTTGATTGTCACTTCATACGTGATGAGCTTAAACGTGATGTCATCAGCCTTCCGCATGTCTCCACTGAACTTCAAATTGCTGATATTCTCACCAAAGGTCTTCCACGACCACGCCATCAGTTCTTGGTTGGCAAATTGATGCTTGTTGATTCTCCTGCATCAATTTGAGGGGGGGTGTTAAATAGGCCAGGCCCAAGGCCCATAATTAGATCCAGTCCAGCATGATTGTCTTACGTGGTTGATTAGGTCAAAGATCACACAGTTGTACATATTATCTGTAATTAGATTGGTTTCCTAACTTAGAGCCTTGATTAAGGCTTGTAATGCTCTACATATTGAGGATCATTCTCCAAAGGAGGACAAGAAATCATAATACAATTTCATAGCTTATGCTATTTCAAGTTCCATTCGTGAGTTGTCTTGAGTTTGTCAGATATTGCAATATTTTCGAACATTTCAGTGGGTGACACTTGCAACAGTCCATGATGAGAAATTGAATTCACATTGGCTGTTCAATTTCTGGCCCGTAATTTATTTCTGGGTTATGCAATGCTAACGTTCAGTGACCAAAGTTGTTGTAAGCTGAGCATTTTATTATTACTAATCATTTTTTTTAAAGAAAGTGTACTGCTATTTGGCTTCTGACTCAAATGTACCCTAAATGGTTGAAAGAAAAACCATATGTGCAATGATTGGTTCATCCGATTAATCTATTCGTGTACTACCCATTCATACAAGTACTGAATTAACCTTATTCACAATCTAGCAGCTATGATCAATGATTCCAAGAGCTTCAAGCTAGGCAAGGCATCCAGCTTTTGTCCTATGAACTCCAATTTTAAGTATAAAAGTTCCCACTCACATGCTGCATCTGATAAAAATCATGGAGATAAGGATTGAGCCAAATATAATTAGTAGCCACCTGAATGATATCTCCAACGTTGATGATGAAAGAATTCGGGATCGGTTTGACCCTGATCCACTCACCATCGGTCTTCCGCTTCACATCAAGTCCACCAACATCATCTTGAGCAAGGACAGTAAGAGCTCCGGCATCTTTGTGAGGACCAACGCCAAGAACGAGTCCAGGAGCAGTGCAAGGAGGGTAGTGGTTGAGACGAATGAAGCTGGTTTGGTCTTTGAAGAAGTCATTCAACCATTTCGCGACAGCTTCAAGCTCAAAGAGATGAGCTCAAGCAACTTGAATGCTAGCTTCTCCACGACCCGGGAGTAATCAACACAAGCTTCTCTGTTCAGGAAATGAAAGTAATAACTTGAACTAATACTAACTAGACAACATGTGATTCATTAGCACTCAAATGAAAAACAATCAAACCCCAAAAGACTGATAATAGAAATCTATCCATTACATTCTTCCAATAGGGAAGAAACAGTTAAATTTGTCAACAGAGAGCAAATCAATTGAAGGTTGTGTTTGCAGTGAAAATAAGACTAGCAAGATTTACCATCTTCACAATTTCTTGTGACAAATTCAGATGTTTTATTTACATGACAGATAACATAATTCTTTCTCTAATCTGCAGATTTCATAGCCTAAACTTGCAGTATTGGTCACTTGAATTTGGTGCCCCTTTAATCCCATTGTACATATATTTACTCCATGACTTCTTGGGCCCATCTGGTTCAGAATCAGTCTGTCCTAGAATGACTTATCCGATGTTTTCAAGTTTGACACTCACATAATAATGTTGGCATGTAGGTGGTAGGCCAATGCGTGTGGCCACCGCAAAGAGCTTCAATGGCTCTGTTGACTGGCTTGGAAAAAAATTTACCCAATATATCCAATTATTTTTGGATTAAATCAGCACTTGGAGGTCCATTAACAACCTCAAATATAAGATCTATGGACCATACCAAGGGCATCTTCCTGGCATATTAGGCATCTGGTTCTGTTATTTCATGACATCATTTCTCTTTGCCTATAAATCTCAGAAATCCAATCAAACACATTTCATTGGCATAG
The DNA here is from genome assembly GCA_028538565.1 of Umbellularia californica. NCBI lineage: Eukaryota > Viridiplantae > Streptophyta > Magnoliopsida > Laurales > Lauraceae > Umbellularia > Umbellularia californica. The sequence continues at coordinate 98,570,201 of JAPQWN010000002.1, forward strand.
CCTTTGGATGGGGTTTGATTGGCATCCTAAAGACAGGGTAAAAACAATCCAAAATACAGTAAGGGCCGATCATTCCAATCATAATGGAATTTAAAGCCAGTGTATGTTTCCACCCTGTATCTAAGTAGCAAATCATATCATTATTATATCCCAATAGTCCTGGGCTGTAAATCGGTTAGGGAGACCAGGGCCCGCCTATAGACGACATGAGTGCATGACTTTAAGTATCTTAGAGAGAGAAGATCAATATCTGGTAATGTAAGCTTTTAGACTTTCATGAATTATTCGTCAATGTGTAAATTATTTAAAAAAGGCTCTATCATGCAAAAGTTTAAAAAAGACTTGGCAAATCTCTAGAATCATCCACACCATCTCCGTATCTTAGTTTCCCAGATATGTTTCTGACCAACTCTCAGCTGAGTTTTATGCAGAAGAAGAAAACCTCTCAGCTAGTGAAAGGGCAATAAAGAGAGCAACAGGCACAACTAGAAATAAAAAAAGTGTCAAAATTATGTTCCAAAACTAATGTAGTAATCCTAGAAAAGAACAAAAATAAAGGAGACACAACCCTGTTTACCTTAAAAAGAGAGAATTAACACAAAAAAAAAAAAAAATCCATTCATAATGTCAATAAAGAATGTAAAATGGGAAAAGAACCACTAAGAAAGACCAAATAAAGATGACAACTAAAATAGAATTTGACTGTCAACAGTTAGAAATTCATGATTTCTCAGTACATTCGATGATAGGATAAAAAATTCTAATTTATAAGATCTTTCCATAAAAGAAATCTAATAGGTTCTACTAAAGAACTTACCAAGATAAGACTAAAAAAATGTAGTATTGCATGTTCAAGAATGAAAGAGAACAAAAAGATAGAATGTACTTGTAACCTGTTAGTAATGTGCACGTGGTGTATACCATTGGCCAGACAAGTCGCCATAGGCAAGATGTGGAAAGTAACAGATGCAATTGGATTTCAAATTCAAGGCAGGAAAGTCCTCAACAGAAAAGCACTTAGGGCGGTCATTGAACAATAAGATCATTCCATCGCCCAAGCTGCTCACCTTCACCAAATTCCATCTTGAATTGAACTTGTACACGTCAAGTACCATAGATATTGTATGGAACACCAAGAAAAGCTCTCCACACCACTACACCAGATAGCTCTTAATAGTCCTAATATTCCTACCAATCCTCGCTAAAGAGAAGGAATGTTTAAGTCTGCAATTAAGATGATGATCAAACTCGAAGACCATGATTCTATTGTGCCTATATTCTTTGACAATGAGCAATCCCTCGTGCAATAACATCTCATTGTAATAGGCGCATTTTACCCCAAGTCTGTCAAGAGGGCGACGAGTCCATGACTGGTCTCCCAATCTGCACAAGTGGAGATGAGTAGAACTAACGGCTACAACCAAACAGTTGGTGTTGTTGGCTCCGTCATATGACTTTGGAGTTGAAGACAAAAATGCAATTGATATTCTAGGCATTGGTTCAACTGAGGCATGTGAGTAATCTCTGATTGTGATCGGAAGACGAATTTTGACTTTCGACAAAGGATCTATGAGTTAAAGCCATTTAGAATATGTGTTCTGCATAATCAACCAGTCCATATAAGTTCCACAACAGCGCCACCATTTAGCTTCTGGTATGTGTAGCACGTAAGTGACACCATCTCTTAGACTGAAGATGATGAGGATATTGTTTGTGCAATATGCAGAGAGAATCAACCATGGAAAGCCGGGTGCCTTGAGGCAGCAGGATTGTGCAACCCATCTCCAAAACCGACAGACAGCACTAAATCATACGCGAGTGCAATCGCTTAAGTAATGGAATACTCGTTCCAATACATCTCGATTTAAAAATTGAACCTCAGGCTCAGATGCTTCTTCATGGATAACAGCATCATTTTTGCCCTCTGGGCGAGTATTCTTGTATCTCCTTTGCTTAGGAGAAGCAATATGAAACATGAGCTGGTTAGTCATAGGCCTTGGAGGAACAAGTGGGTGATGAATTGTTACACCCCGACCTAATTTAATCTTAATTAGTACTAATTAATTGTGTTTAACTACTAAGTTATGGTAAATAGCATTTGTTAGTCTCTATAACTGAGTTAGGTGAGTTTTGCACCTTGTATAGGTGAGTGGGAATCTAGTTGACTCAATTGAGTTGAGTCAGGGACTTTCCCGTAAATATTGATTTTCGTATTTTTCATCAATTGCGCGTCAGTTTGACATCATCGCATGTATTTTGACGAGTACATCGATTTTCATATTAGGCGTTTCTTCATTTGACCAACCGTTAAGTATTTAGACCATCATTTGACTTACAATGAGAATATACCAATTGAATGGGTTTTCTTGCAAATATCCATCCCTATCTCCTTATATATATAACCTCACCCTCCTTCTTTCATTCCTTTTTCATTTCTCCCTTCTCACTACTCTCCTTCTCTTCTTTTCCTCTTCCCCTTCAACCCCCTTCAAGAATGGAAGCTTGAATCTTGGAAGGATAGCAAGTGAACTCAACTTCATCATCTTCTTCATTTTCTCCACTTCTTCTTACTTCCATTGTCAAGAAACCATCTTCTCCCTCCTCTTCTCCTCTCAACTAGGGAGTACTTGTCAAGGTAAGGGTCAAATGACCTTCTTGTTGTGATTTAGAGTAGAAAGGAAGCCAAAGTTACTCATGTATACATATTCATCCTTTTCCCCCGTGATTTTGTGATTAGGGTTTGAGCATTTGTGGTTTTCTTGGTTTTGAGTTGGAGAAGTTTGGAGAACTCTTCTTTGAGGCAAGTATAAGCATAGTTTGGGTTTACATTTTGTTAATTTCCATTTGATTCAAGAGTTAGTTTCTCTTAAATGATTTTAGTTCTTTAAATTGAAAGAAATGGGTTTGTTTATGTGGTTTTGATCTAAGAATGAATGGAATCATTTTATAATGTTTGGAAAGGGAGCAAGGAGGCTCAATCATTGCAGGTTTAAGATTAGGAGTGGTGAAGAGAAGAAATAGAATGGAGAATCAGCCCAGAAATTCCAAAATGGAATTCTGGAGTGAATGGCCGCTCGAGCGGACCCACTCCCTGGGATTTCCGGAATGAAAATTTGAATGGGCGCTCGAGCGCGCCAAGGTGCGCTCGAGCGCGCCTCACCTCTGGAGACCTTCGCTAGAGCGGACCTGACCCAGCCTGTTGGGCCTTTTTTTGGCCCAAATAAAGGTGTGATGACCCTCCTAGGGTATTTTAACCCTCCTTAATCCCTCGTTTAGTGGGTTTTGGTGTTCACCCTCACTTCCATAGGAAATTAGGAAACTTTTGAGACCTTATGACTATAGAATGGGATCTTCAACCTCATAATGGGACTAATGGATATTCCTTAGTCTAAAACTATGCCATGAAAATTCGTTGGGAAATTCAACGTATTCCTTGTAACTGGTGACACCAAATAAAGTAGTAATTCGTTGATTTTCCAACTTATTTTGAAATGGACGGTAGAGGACTAAAAATAGAAAAAAACTAGGGTTGAATAGTAAAATAAACATATCTTGATTTCTAATTAATTGCATTTCATATTTGTGTATGAATTCCTCTCGGACCTCAAAGTCCATTCAATAGTTTGATAATACTCTTAGTAATCCTTGATGTTTAATCTTTCATGTTCGAATCATAATTTCGTTTGGGTGCATCCAAGTTGATACTTATTAGAGATGAGGATTGAGTAAGGAATTGAAATTATGTGATTATCATTCAATTTGATTATGATTAAATTAATATGAACTTACTCAATTCCACTTTTATTCCGAGTATTATTTAATTCTATTGAGTCGGCACTACTTAGCTTCAACCCAGTGATACTCGACGGGGTTACACTCGGTTTATGAAATTGAGACTACTGCAGTAAGTCATATGGAGCTCCGGAACTCCAAACCCGGGTAGCCAGCTAGCCTTTGGCCGGGCCGCTGGTGATATCCCAACTAGATTTGCTCTCTTTTGAGAGGATGAGCTTGAGGTAGTAGCCAAGTTGTGTGTTTTCATTTTATTGATCCACCATGCATAAGTTATACAATTAAGCACAAATTGCCTAGTTGGTATTTATTATTGACTTCTGTTAATTTATCTGTCTTAAATTCAATTGAAACATTATGTATTTCCTTATTTTGCCTATACTTGCTTAATCGTCGTATTAATGATACTACTATTGGTGTCACAGTCACAGGTGCAGCCTCCGATCTTACAGAGGCCGAGGAGAGAGCGAAGGTTGCCCAAGAGATACCTTCAGGGTTAGAAGAGTGGCCTGCGTCTGAGGCCAAGTGAACTGGCCTTACTCGGAGAGCGTAACCATCCTTTGAGAATCATTTTGGTTGTGTGGCTAGCCCCTTTTTGTGTAGGCCACACCTAGGGTTAGTGATTCTTTTGTTTATATTTTTGGTATTGATTGTATAGGGTTCTTTATTACACCTTCTTTTGCAGTTCAATGTAAATACTTGCATAATTCTTTTGTATTGAAACTTGAATCATTATATAGACTGAACGGGAATTTGATGCCTCACATAAATGAATTACAGCTTTTGCTATGTTTAATTGCTTTTAATGTGTTTAGTGAGTTTTGACTCACTTGTGGAAAAGTTGTTTTCTCTCCTTCGTGTGTTGAACTTGGCTCGAGACAGGTACAACATGCGGGAGTACGTGTGACACACCTCGGGGACCGGGATGTGACATGAATATACCTTAATCAATTCTTTCACTGACAAACGTTTTCAACATATCATATAAGAAGTTAGGAAAGAAGAAAAAAAAATCATCAACATCAACATCATCATCATATCCTTTGGGGCTAGCAATGCAGAGTGGTCCATTGCTACATTCAATCAAGAGCAAGTCTATCTATTTAGTTATTACTTTATATTTTTTGAATTAGGAGGTAAACATGACAAAGCATGTGGACTTAACGAATAGGTTAGATTGAATAAAGAAGATGCAGGCTGTGGGTGCTGCACTGATCTATTGTGAGACTGCAATCATATCAAAAGAAGGTAGGCTCTTTCTTCATTATTCAACTGAATGGCTAAAACTATACACAAATAAACACCCAGAATGAAACACAGAGATCTGGTTTGGCCAAAAACAATAACACACATGTATATATACTTCTACAACATAACAATTAGATAACATGGATACACATAATGGTTTACAAGCACATTGTATGGTCATATGCCTAGTAACCATAAATTAGAACATGATCTGCTATAAGTGCAACTTACCCAATATCAGCTATGATGGAGCCGATCTATCCTCATTGGCAATAACACACACAACACAGAGAGAGAGAGAGAGAGAGAGAGAGAGAGAGAGAGTACCTTCTTCTTTTATCTTCTTTTTCCCTCTCTCCCTTCGCACACAAAGCCTAACCGGATACATCTTCCATATTTATATATACTAGTGGAGCCCTGCACATGCAATGCATGTGCAAGGAACATACTCTTTCAGTATGATAATTTGAAAAAATAAAGTCATTGACAAACTCAAAATTAACTATCCCAATGGAGAATGACCAGTTTACATATAACTCATTTTTTTGGCAAATTAAGTAATTTACAATCTTGGCAAATTAAGTAATTTACAATCACTCATTGTTCTTATGAAATTTAGTAAAAGCTTCAATAGAAAAAAGTAAAAAAAAGATAGAATAACAAGATATATGGAAGGAAACTAATTTTAAAAAAAAGTTGAAAACCAACCTTTTATGGTCATACATGATTAGGCAAAACACTCACCAATTTCCCGGCCCATTTTCCATTAAAATTTGTCTAAAACCTAGCGCCAAATACCTACCAAATTCAATGAAATAAAATACTAACCAACCAAAACAGTACACAAGTCATAGCTTTAAACGAATCAACAACAAATCACAAAGATTCCAAGCAAATTGTGTCTTTACAGGCATTGGGATTGAAGTTGAACTTTTCTATACATGACAATCTCAACTGAAATTTCTCATTTGAGTTGTTGCAGTGAATGAACAAATTCTTCAAACACAACCCTTTTCATAATCATTTGAGCTAAGCATTTCATCGAAATATAATAATATTAAGTGGGCCCACAGATGTGTAGTTCTCTTTGATTATATATATAATATAATATAATAATACTAAGTGGGACCCACATATTTGTAAAGAAAAAGCATGACAAGTTTTTCTGCTAAGTGGGTCCCACAAATGTGTAGTTCTCTTTTATTTTATATATAATATAATAATACTAAGTGGGGCCTACAAATGTGTAGATGTAGAGTAAAAGTATGACAAGTTCTTCTACTAAGTGGGGCCCATAGATGTGTAGTTCTCATTTTATATAATAATACTAAGTGGAGCATACAGATATTATAATAATACTAAGTGGGGCCCACAGATGTGTAGAGAAAAAGCATAACAAGTTCTTCTACTAAGTGGTATAATATAATAATACCAAGTGGGGCCCACAGATGTGTAGTTTTCTTTTATTTTATACATATATATAATATAATAATACGAAGTGGGGCCCACATATTTATAGTTCTCTTGTATTTTATATATATACAATATAATACTACTAAGTGGGGCCCACAAACGTCTAGATATAGAGAAAAAGCATGACAAGTTCTTCTACTAAGTGGGGCCCACAGACATGTAGTTCTCTTGTATTTTATATATACATAATATAATATAATAATACTAAGTGAGGCCCACAGATGTGTAGAGAAAAAGCATGACAAGTTCTTCTCTTTTATTGGGGCCCACAAATGTGTAGTTCTCTTTTATTATATATATAATATCATAATACTAAGTGGGGCCCACAATTTGTAATTTCTCATAATAATATATTAGTATATTATATTATACTATTTGGGAGTGGGCCTCACAATGGTGTAGTGAAAAAGTTTGGATTATAATATTTGGGTTGGCCGCACAAAGGTGTAATGAAAAAGTTTATAATTTCTCATAATAATATATTATTATATTATATTATAATATTTGGGGGTGGGCCCCACAATGGTGTAGTGAAATTTTTTTTGCAACTTTCTCTCTTTTATAATTGTAGTAGATAGTAGATAGTAGATATTTGGAGGTGGGCCCCACAAAGGTGTGGTGAAAAAGTTTGCAATTTCTCAAAATAATATATTATTATATTATATTATAATATTTGGGGTGGGCCCTACAATCGTGTAGTGAAAAAGTTTGCAATTTCTCATAATAATATATTATACTATTTGGGGGATGGGCCCCACAATGGTGTAGTGCAAAAGTTTACATTATAATATTTGGGGTTGGGCCCACAAAGGTATAGTGAAAAAGTCTACAATTTCTCATAATAATATATTATTATATTAAATTATAATATTTGGGGGTGGGCCCCACAATGCTGTAGTGAAAAAAGTTTGCAACTTTCCCTCTTTTATGATGGTATAGTAGTAGATAGGAGATAGTAAATATTTAGGGGTGGGCCCCACAATAGTGTCGTGAAAAAAGTTTGCAACTTTCCCTCTTTTATGATGGTATAGTAGTAGATTGTAGATAGTAAATATTTGGGGGTGGGCCCCACAATGGTGTAGTGCAAAAGTTTGTATGCGATAAATAAATAATAAGGATATAGATATTATATTATTTTTATTATTATATAATATATTATTATAAAATTTTTAGTGTGCCCCACTGTGGTTGTAATAAAGAAACCATGTAACATTGCCTCTTTTATAAGAGTAGAAGATAGGTAGTAGATCATGGATATTTGGAGGTGGGCCCCATAATGGTGTAGTGAAAAAGTTTGCATTATAATATTTTGAGATGGGCCCCATAAAGGTGTAGTGAAAACGTTTGTAATTTTTCAAAATAATATATTATTATATTATATTATAATATTTGGGGTGGGCCCCACAATAGTGTAGTGAAAAAGTTTACAATTTCTCACAATAAAATATTATTATATTATATTGTACTTTTTGGGGGATGGGCCCCACAAAGGTATCGTGAAAAAGTTTGTAATTTCTCATAATAATATATTATTAAATTATATTATAATATTTGGGGGTAGGCCCCACAATGGTGTAGTGAAAAAAGTTTGCAACTTTCCCTCTTTTATGATGGTATAGTAGTAGATAGCAGATAATAAATATTTGGGGGTGAGCCCCACAATGGTGTATTGAAAAAGTTTGCATTACAATAATTTGGGGTGGGCCCCACAAAGGAGTAGTGAAAAAGTTTGCAATTTCTCAAAATAATATATTATTATTTGATATTATAATATTTGGAGGTGGGCCCCATAATGGTGTAGTGAAAAAGTTTGTATGAGATAGATAGATAATAAGTATATAGATATTATATTATTATATTATAATATAATATATTATTATATATATTATTATTATTATAATTTTTTTGGTGGGCCCCAAGTGGTTGCACTAAAGCAGCCTGGCAACTATGCCTCTTTTATATAAGGGTATAAAATATTATTATATTATATTGTACTTTTTGGGGGATGGGCCCCACAAAGGTATCGTGAAAAAGTTTGTAATTTCTCATAATAATATATTATTAAATTATATTATAATATTTGGGGGTGGGCCCCACAATGGTGTAGTGAAAAACGTTTGCAACTTTCCCTCTTTTATGATGGTATAGTAGTAGATAGCAGATAGTAAATATTTGGGGGTGGGCCCCACAATGGTGTAGTGAAAAAGTTTGCATTATAATAATTTGGGGTGGGCCCACAAAGGAGTAGTGAAAAAGTTTGCAATTTCTCAAAATAATATATTATTATTTGATATTATAATATTTGGGGGTGGGCCCCATAATAGTGTAGTGAAAAAATTTGTATGAGACAGATAGATAATAAGGATATAAATATTATATTATTATATTATTATATAATATATTATTATTATAAATTTTTTGGTGGGCCCCACAGTGGTTGCTCTAAAGCAACCTGGCAACTATGCCTCTTTTATATAAGGGTGTATAGATAAGGGTATAGATATGGATTTTATATTATTATTATTATAATATAATAATAATATATGATTATCTTATATTATAATATAATATTTGGGGGTGGGTCCCACAAAGGTGTTGTGAAAAAGTTTGTAAGTTCTCATAATAATATATTAGTATATTATATTATACTATTTGGGGGTGGGCCCCACAATGGTGTAGTGAAAAAGTTTGCATTATAATATTTGGGTTGACAGCACAAAGGTGTAGTGAAAAAGTTTATAATTTCATAATATCTGGGGGTGGGCCCCACAATGGTGTAGTGAAAAACAATTTGCAACTTTCTCTCTTTTATAATAGTAGTAGATAGTAGGTAGTAGATATTTGGAGGTGGGCCCCACAATGGTGTAGTGAAAAAGTTTGCATTATAATATTTTGGGGTGGGCCCCACAAAGGTGTAGTGAAAAAGTTTGCAATTTCTCAAAATAATATATTATTATATTATATTATAATATTTGGGGTGGGCCTTACAATGGTGTAGTGAAAAAGTTTGCAATTTCTCATAATAATATATTATTATATTATATTATATTATTTGGGGGATGGGCCCCATAATGGTGTAGTGCAAAAGTTTGCATTATAATATTTGGGGTTGGGCCCACAAAAAAAAAGTTTGCAACTCTCTCTTTTATGATGGTATAGTAGTAGATAGCAGATAGTAAATATTTGGGGGTGGGCCCCACAATGGTGTAGTGAAAAAGTTTGCATTATAATATTTTGGGATGGGCCCCACAAAAGTGTAGTGAAAAAGTTTACAATTTCTCAAAATAATATATTATTATATGATATTATAATATTTGGGAGTAGGCCCCACAATGGTGTAGTGAAAAAGTTTGTATGAGATAGATAGATAATAAGGGTATAGATATTATATTATTATTATTATATATGTATTATTATAAATTTTTTGGTGGGCCCCACAGTGGTTGTACTAAAGCAACCATGCAATCTTGCCTTTTTTTATAAGGGTAGATTATAATATATATATATATAGATATTAGGTATATTATATATTATATTATATATTATTATAAATTTTTTGGTGGGCCCCACAGTGGGTGTACTAAAGCAACATGCATTCTTCCCTCTTTTATAAGGGTAGATAGATATGTATTATTATAAATTTTTTGGTGGGCCCCACAGTAGTTGTACTAAAGCAACTATGCAATCTTGCCTTTTTTATAAGGGTAGATTATATATATATATATAGATATTAGGTATAATATATATTATATATATTATATTATATATTATATATATTATAATAAATTTTTTGGTGGGCCCCACAGTGGGTGTACTAAAGCATCTTGCATTCTTCCCTCTTTTATAAGGGTAGATAGATACGTGCTCTGAATCCTCTCCACTCAGACTCCTTATTAATTCGTGAGTCTTAGGGTCGAATCTTGAAAGTAGGAATCTATCAGAATTTGGACTCCTCAATGTAAATATTTTCTCAAAAAGTGGGATGTTCACAAATTTCATTCGACTGTGCGTTTGGGGACCACCATGAGATTGATAATATGTGATATACATAAAATAAGATTATTATAAAGATTGATTTGTTTTAAGGACGAACAATTTTATGGTCGGGCGATCTTCGATCAAATAGGATAAGGAGAGTGAAGGAGTCAGAAAAGGATTTTTTATATATGAGTTTTAGGGTTTCAATTTAATCTTTTTAAACTTACCAAAATACCCCTTATGCATTTTATAATTTATGTCATTTATCATTTGGCCGGTTGTATTGGGTTGTTAATGGATTACCAGTTTTATTCGTTAACGGCCCGCTAATTTAACGGATTAACGGATTCGAACCATTAACGACACAAACAGTTAAGAGGCCACTTAAACCTGTTAATATAGTGTGGGCTCGTGTTGTATGGCATTTTGACGGTCCTAATATGGACATGTCTCATATGTGCCGCTTTCATTTGATGATTCATATGTTTTAGTAGTGATTAATTGGATGATGGGCCCCACCATTAGTAGGGGTAACTATATGTGGGCATTTATTTCAAGCATCTTAGGATGTTGATGACAATAAGGGGCTGCTAACTTGGTTGGCAATCTTGTTTGTCATCCAGTTGGTTAGGGATCCTGCGATCTTCACACTTTATGGGCCATCCCAATCATTTATGTGGGCTCTCCTTCCTATCGTGTGAGCTTCCTCTTTCCACTTGTGTCGACTCTTCAATGAAAAAAAAATGATAACGAAAAATAATAATAATAATAAAAAAAAAACTAAGGAGCTTCACTAATTTTCGATAGTCCAAGCCTAGAGGTTGTCGAGCTATTGGTCTCACCAGATAAAAAAAAACCTTTGGGATTAGGGGTGCTCATGGGTCAGGCCAGCACAAGCCCAGTTCAGGCATAGCCTGTATTGTGCCGGGTTTGGATATATAGTTTGGCTCTGTTTAATGTTTGTGTGGAGCTTTGGAGTTAGTGATAGAAAACCCAAAACGCGGCCTGGACCGAAAAAGGAAAGCCCTAACTAGTGATAAAATGACTGATGAGGCCCGGCCCGGCCCAGACCAATTGAAAAAATGAGTGTGCTTGGGCCCGGCACTCGTTGCTCAACACGGGTTTGGGCCAGATACAGGTCTGTATTTCTGAGGGTGGGCCGCACTTGGATATGCCTTAGCTCGGCCCAACCTGGCCCCATGAACACACTTGTTTGGGATCTATCCACCTGCAAAATATTGCGTTAATTGGACCTTGCACATGCAAATTTTCTATGTTTTGACCGTCCATTTGCTTATTTTAGAAGGTAAGTGGCAACATCCAGTGGATTAGCAAGACCATATATATTTTGTCTCTAGTTTTCATATTTCCAATTTTGGCCTAGGACCACAGTTTGCACTCGGAGGTTGTGGGTTCAAAACTGCACTACCATACTAGGGCCACAGGGGAATTTTACCCAGCTTTCTCTTCTGGGCTCGTAAGGATTATTCTGGCCCAAAGGGCCGAGAACTTGCGTTATCACAAGAAAAAAAAAAAAAAAAGGAAAACAAAGTGGTCAATTTTTTTTTAATGATTAGAATGGGCCTAAATAATCCAAAAAGGGGCTCAAAGGATCCCCCCATCGTTGAATGGTTGGATAATGATTGTTTGGTGGGCCATGTATTTTTCTAAGAGGCAATTCCCTATGATTTGATTCGTTAGATAGTGACCTCTAGGGGAAACCATCAAGGAAGAAACAGTGCCAAGTTATACATGCTAATGAATGTCAGATTTTAAAAGAAATGATGGAATTATAGAAAAGGAAACCTAGCTTCAATAAGAGGGAAAGAAATAAGAAGCAATGCTATTTGGGATGGTCTGGACATGTCTAGAATAAGGCCATGTGAGACAAGGGTACAAGTTGAAGTAACTAGAAGAATGGGGAGAGCCATAAAGTTATTGGGTAATGAAGTAGAGAGGAAAGAATCTGTAGATTGCAGAGTTGAAAACAGAATGGCATCAAAAAAGGCCAAACTTACAAAAAGTAATCCAAACCAGATGTAATAAGGCCACCATATATAGAAGATAGTGATTGACAAAATATATTCCTAAGACTATAGAGAGTGTAACTCATACATAGAATCAGGCCCTTGTTCCACATTGTGGCCAACAAGTCTTGTAGACACAGACAGAGACAAAGTAGACACGCACAAACATTGAGAACTTACTTTTATTCAAATTTGGACATATCTCATTTTAGAGTTTGATAGAACTATTCAAACATTGAGAAAACATGAAGGGATTCTTTAAGAAGACAAACAAAAGAGAGGAAAGATGCTTTGTAACAAGCTTGTATTTTGTACGAGAGTTCTTTAGAATGTGAAAAGGTAAAGAGCTTCACTTTGTAGGCTGGTAATATCCTTTAAAGAGAAACAGCCAAATTGATTGATTAATGATTAGATGGTTAGGATGTTTCAATCCATATAAAAATTGGCCAATGAGTCATCATAATCAAGACACATGACCTCAGTGAAAGCTCTAAGCTGGGTGCTACAGACCAATCAGTGATGCTTATCTCCAGAAAGAAATGACCCCTGTTGTTGTCAAAATGATAACAACAATGCAGTGGTAGATTAATTAATCATACCTTAATTGGACTTTTGGCTAAGTATATTATGTTAATTTACTTATGTAACATGGGTAATCCATTATAAACCCGAGTGGACTAAACCATTATTTTTGGATTAAATCAGCATTTGGAGGTCCCTTAATGACCCCAGAAATAAGTTCTATGATTATACCAAGGGCATCTTCCTGGCATATTAGGCATCTGGTGTTTCATTACATCACTTCTCTTTGATTATAAATTTCAGAAATCCAATCTAAACACAATTCATTGGCATAGCCTTTGGATAAGCTTTTTGATTGGCATCCTAAAGACAAGGTAAAAACAATCTAAAATACAATAAGGGCCATTCCAATCATAATGGAATTTAAAGCCACATTAATTATGTTTCCACCCTCTATCTAAGTAGCGAATCCAATCATTATTATATCCCAAAAACCCAAAATCAAAGATTAATGAAAATCTTCAATACTAATGTGCCATTTCAAAGAATATAACAATAATTTTCCAAAATATGTGCAGTTAAATATCAACTTCTGTTAAGCTCCTACAAAAGATCAGGAAAAGGTGACAAAACCCCGTTTACCTAAAAAAGAGAGAATTAACTTAAAAAAAAAAAAAAAACTATTCATAATGTCAATAAAGAATGTAAAATGGAAAACACAACAACCATTAAGAAAGACCAAATAGAGATGACAACTGAAATAGAATCTTAATGTCAAAATTTAGAATAGAAATTCATGATTTCTCAGTACATTCGATGATAGGATAAAAATTCTTGTCTATAAGATCTTTTTGAGACGGTGAGTCATGGCCATAAAGAAATCTAATAGGTTCCACTTGAGAACTTATTAAGATGAAACTAAAAAAAAATAGTATTCCATGATGGAGAAAGCAAGAGAACAAAAAGATAGAATGTACTTGTAACCTGTTAGTAATGTACATGTGGTGTATACCATTGGCCAGAAAAGTCGCCATAGTCAAAGGGTCGATGGACATGCCTTGGCTGTGGAAGGTAATAGATGCGATTGGGTTTCAAATTCAAGGTAGGTAAGTCGTTAACAGACAAGCACTTTGGGCAGTCATTGAACAATATGATCATTCCATCACCCAAGTTGTTCATCTTCACCAAATTCCATCTTGAATCGAACTTGTACGAAAGTACCATGAATACTGAATGGAACACCAAGAAGAGCTCTCCACACCACTCGACCAGATAGCTCTTAATAGAGTCAAAGCTTGGAAATAAGAAGGAATGCTTAAGTCTACAGTTGAGGTGATGATCGAACTCAAAGACCATGATTGTATTGCTACTATATTCTTTGACAATGAGCGATCCCTTGAACAATAACATCTCATTGAAATAGGCGCATTTTATTCCAAGATTGTCAAGAGGGTGACGAGTCCATGACTGGTCTCCCAATCTGCACAAGTGGAGATAAGTAGAACTAACGGCTACAACCAAACAGTTGGCGTTGTTGGTTCCATCATATGACTTAGGAGCTGAAGACAAAAATGCAACTGATATTATAGGCATTGGTTCAACTGAGGCATGTGAGTAATCTCCGGTTGTGATCGGAAGACGAATTTTGACTTTTGACAAGGGATTTATGAGCAAAAGCCATTTCATACATGCGGTCTGCATTATCAACCAGTCCATGAAAGATCCACGACAGCGCCACCCTTTGGCTTCTGGTAGGCGTAGTGCGTAAGTGACACCATCTCTTAGACTGAAGAACTTGAGGCAATCGTTTATGCAATATGCAGAGAGCATCAACCATGGCAATCCGGGTGTCCTGAGGCAGCAGGATTGTGCAGCCCATCTCCAAAACCGACAGACGGCACTAAATCGTATGCGAGTGGCAGAATCGATTAAGAGATGGAATACTTGTTCAAATATATCTCGATTTAAAAATCGAACCTCAGATTCTTCTTCATGGATAACAACATCTTTTTCGCCATCTTTGTGAGTATTTTTGTATCTCTTTTGTTTAAACATGAGTTGGTTAGTCATAGGCCTTGGGGGAGCGAGTGATGACCTACCTTAATCAAGTCTTCCTCTGACTGACTTAAATCATATTATATAAGAAGTTTGCCAAGAAGAAAAATCACACCATCATATAACTTATAAACTTATAATCCTTCCTAGCAATGTGGATAAATCGAGTGCTACATTGAATCAGTTAGATTGAATAAAGAATCTGCAGGTATTGGTGCTACACTTACCTGTTGTGAGACTGCAATCAACATAAAGCAGGCTCTTCTTCACTATTCAATTGAATCACAAAAATTAACCACAAATACACACCCAATTTAATAGAGAGAAGGAATGCAACACACAGATCTGGTTTGGCCAAAACATATATATACTTTTGATACACAATGGTTTTGCAATCACATTGTATGGTCATATGCCCTTTAACAATAGATTAAAATATATACCACTACTATGGCAACTTTACTGAATATCACATCAGCCATAGCAACTGGTAGCAGCCATGATGGAACCAATATCTTCTTTGGGATCTAAGATATGATATCAACCTCAGTTCTCTAAAATAAAACCTTTAATGGAAAAATATTCGCTTGCGCACCTAACACGTAAACTTTACTCTTTTAATGACCATGATGCCCAGCATTAAAAAAACAGATAGACAAGTTGCAAGTAAAAGAAAAGGTCAGACAGAGGAGAGTACCTCTCACTGTTTTTCTTCTTTTTTTACTCCTTCCTCTTCTCTTTATTTTTTCTTTCTTTCCCTTGGCACAGAAATCCTAGCCGGAAGTAATTTCTATTATATACGTGCCCTGGATCCTCTCCACTCAGATATGCAGACTCCCAATCAATCTGGGAATCTTGGGGTCAAAACTAGGAATCCTTTAAAATTTTGACTCCTTAAGTAAATAGAAAATACCCTTATGAACCATGGGATATTCACAAATTTCACTCACGTGAATCTGGGGGCCACATTAAGATTGATCAATGAAAATATATAGTTTATAAAGAATAATTTGTTTTAAGCATAATCGATTTGATGGTCGGCATCTTTGAAACCAAGCCAAATTGATTTTTTGATTCAGATGTTCTAGGAGTGATTAGTTGGATGATGGGCCCAGCCATTGGTGGGTAAGGTTGAACTATTAGTGGGCATTTATTTCAAGCGTCTTAGAGTAAAGTGTCCATGGGTGAGTCTAACTAAGGTTGCTTCTTGAATTTTCAAGAGCCCAAGCCTAGAGGTTGTCCAGATCATTGGTCCTACAAGGTAAAATAAGACTTCGGGGATTAGAGGTGATTATGGCTAGGCCAGCATGAGCTTGATCCAGGCCCATTCTGTCTTGATCCAGTCCTAGATAAATAATTTGGGCCTGTTTAATATTATATCCTTCTGATGTAATGCATCTCACCGCTCATAATTTTATTCTAAAGTATGACAAGGTCTTTGTTGTTGCATGAGTGTATATACTGATTTTGCATAAGATTGTATTGTTGTAGAAGTGTGTTGTCAGCACAATGGATGTGTGAAGTCAAAATTTTTATTTCCTTCCTCCTTTTGTAACAAGCTTGTTTTTTGTAAGAGGTTCTATAGAAAGTGAAAAGCAGAGAGCTTCTTTTTGTTGGCTCATATTCGCTGTTAAGCAGTAAGATAAGCTTTGCAATGTTCTCCATTGATGTAAGTTAAATATTATGGCTGAACCATGTACATCTTGTGTCTCGATGTTTTTTGTGACGTTTTCTTGTCTTTACTTTCATAGTAGTTTGATGTTTGTTGATTTGGTTGCATTCCCAGAAGCACTCTGTCAGTGATTCACTGATTCTGATGGAAAATTGTATTGCTCACCAATTATTTGTAGAAGACTAGAAGTCCCAAGTATTATATATACCTTACACATAACTGCTCAGTAACATATATACCTCACACATAACTGCTCCACCTGAAAATCCATGTGGATTGGGTGCATTCACATTTAATAGCTCCATATTAACACCAATACCCACCATACAAACTTGAGAGCGATTATTTGGTTACCCTGAAGTGGTATATCTGAACATTCTCAACAGCTTGCTTCTTGAAATTGCTGTCTTTCCTTGACTTAAAGAACTCGCCCCAGTTATATTCCTTGTACCTGGGGGTATCATTCTCCTCTAGCAGCTCCTCCATAGGCTTTACCATCACAGAGTGGGCAGGATTGAAGAAAAAAGCGATCGAGAACCTCTCTTTTTGTGAGTTTACCACAACCCTGTGTTCGACGCTTTCGTACTTGTCGTTACTCCAAACCTGCAAAAATACATTACTTAATGGATATTTTGGATCCCATTTGGAAATTTTTTCCAATATCATGATTTTTGAAAATTTATGGTCATGACAGATTCCTAAACAACAATGCATTTGTCTACAATAGTGACAGTCCAAAAGAGAGGAAATGTTGCAACAGACAACATCCACTTCAATTAGGACCACTTCCAGTTAGCAGAGTAGTCGTCAGATTCGCATTGGTTTTACAATATGTGGGACCTGATCCCTGTGCATTTCACGTTGAAGTCCCTGTTGAGTCATTGCCATTCCTATTGTCAAGTTGCTTAATGTTATAGGAGTCTAGGTGTAAATCATCAATGTGTTTTGGGTTTTATTAGAGCTAGACTATTAGTTCTGTTAGAATGGGCCTTTTTCAAGCTATTCTAGGAGTTAAATATACTGGTATGTGAGATATGTGAAGTCTTAAATAGAGCGATATAAAATTTAAGTAAAATCTGCTTCTTTATATTGTCTTGATGAGTTTTGCATGTGGTGAGTTTTCTCCTCTTTGCATTAAATTTAAAGTTAGATTGTTGTATTCTCTAACTTTGGTTTGTTTTCTGTGTTCTTTATTGAGTTGTGACATATTTAGGTTCTGTGGTTCGCTCTTGGACATCGCACTGAATCCTACCTTCAGAATTAGCAGATATTTTAATAGACTGGAGATAGTCATGGCATGGTTCTTCAACTGTCCAATCAACTTAGCAGGATGCTATAATTTGAGCGTGGGAATGCAAGTAAAGAGTGGTCTAGAACAATTTAAGGAAAATAAGCGGAAAATCACAAGTTAATGCTGTGATTACTGAACAGTGAATGATACAAAGTGAAGTCGTGATGATGATATTTTTTATTAGTAAGGAAAGATTTGGTGGATTTGTAGTTACTGAATATATGGTGTTAAATAGGACCAAGTGGAAAACCATTGTCATAAAACTAACCATATCAGATGACACTATGAAAATGATGAATGTCCATGTTCACTTAGCAGTTATGGACAGCGATACCCAGAAATTTCAAACCAAGGAAGCTTTTTGAATTTTCTCCTATGAAAACTTCATGTAAAGACCATATTCATGAAGAATATCCTCAAACATCAGGCTATGGTAATCGAGAAGCATATTTATGTTCAAGTCATGGACTGAGCAAATTAAGTCTATTAGCAAGTACCTGAATAATGTCTCCAACATTGATGATGAAAGAATTTGGGATCGGTTTGACCCTGACCCACTCACCGTCTGTCTTTCGCTTTACCTCGAGTCCACCAACATCATCCTGAGAAAGGATAGTAAGAGCTCCACCATCTTTATGACGACCAACACCAAGAGCTAGTTGTGGTTCTGGGCAAGGAGGGTAGTGGTTTAGACGAATAAAGCTGGTTTGGTCCTTGAAGAATCCCTTGAACTGTCCTGGTGGTAGACCCAAGCTCAATGAGATAAGTTCAAGCAACTTATATGCTAGCTTCTCCGCCCCTCGGGCATACTCCATGCAAGCCTCTCTGGTTCAACAAGACAGAAATTATGTTACCTTTTCTAAATGGATGGTGTATAACCTGAAATTGATTCTTCAATTTCATGTATGAATGTTGTATCCAACATAGGGTGTGTGTTGAATGTGGTATTAAGTAAGTTGTTTAAACCTTCTTTTATAGCTGCAGGCAAAAGCTTACATGGGCTAGGTGGATGTTTTAATATGTCAGTAGCTTGGATTTAAACAGGGTTTTGAGTGTATTAGCAGAATCCACAAAGAAGATCCCAGATAGATGGAGTAAGGCTTTGATGATACCAGAGAAAGGAGGCTAAAAATGTATCCGTCTTATGCAGGTTTAAAGCACCAATCAAACCAAGTGCGCCAACTAAAGTTGGCTGATTGCTCGAGGGACCATATATAGCACCCACCTGGGAAATTTGTACTTATTAATGAATCTAGTGGACCCAATTCTGATCGAGCTTTGGTGCTATGTCATTTGATATATTCAACCACAATCTTATCCTGATTTTCAAAAGGGACGACTGCGTATAAAACATTGGGTTGTGACAAATTAGCCTTAAAGTTTACAGGACAAGATATGGGTAGATCTAAAACCGTTAAAACATGTGAAGTGCAAAAGGTTGTTGACAATATTCCAATGGGAAAGAAAAATAAAAGCACTTTAATCTATAATGCCGGCATGGATATGATAGAGATATGCCATGAATATGGCAGTGATGCAGATTTTACACATAAGAAGTGAAGTATTGAATACAATATATCATGATACATATGTTGTAGTATTCCGATATCATGGCTCTACTAATGTTGCCCACAGGGATGAGCAATGCAGATTTGACTTTGGAAACTTGCAGGATTTGTTCATTTGATTTTGGTGCCCTTCATTCACTTGGTATTTACTTTTGGATATCATGAAACTGTTTGCTTTAATGATAAATGTGCACTAGACAGACTTGTCAAGGTTTACGGGGGTGGATTATCCTCTGTTTGGCATGCATGCATAAACCGTGAATAAGTCTATCCCTGAAATGGGCCTTTTTTTTGTTTGGCCCATATAAACCTCCAGTAGCCCCTGTTTGCGTCTCTATTTTTAGTCTATGCTTCTTTAAATTTCTAAAGCAGGTAAGAGTTTTTAGAAATAGAGGTGTTTGGCAGAGATTTCCAGCCTTTGCCCTCTTTAGAGAAGTAGAGGCAGAGCCTGTAACTCTCGTAGCCTCATTCTTTGTCCAATTCATAAATAGAGAGGAAAAAAAAAGGAGGCATAGCAACAGTGGACTGGGCGTCTCGTCCCTTTTTTTCTTAAATCTACTAGAGTAAATTAAGATATAAACCGTTGAAATTGTTCTTAAGATCAAGCATGACTATGAGACCAAATTTCAGCCGTTGGATCATCACCAATCTCGAGAGATATGTTCAAAAAATGTGAGCAATTTGATAGTATTTTCCAAACACAATATCCAAAACCCTTAGATCTCTTTGGAAGGCGGAATGCGGTTATGGGGTCAAATCTCAAGGTTTGATACCTTGTGGAACTCAAGATATTTTCAAAACAATATCTGCCATTGATGAGACATTCTCAATTTTGGATTAGTCTATATGCAGTCATGTTTTTCTCTTTTGTTTTTTTAAAAAAAAAAAATTTCTGGGATAGTAAATCACGATCCAAACGGTTGAAATTTTCTTAAGATCAAGAACGACTATGGGAACAAATTTCAACTATTAGATCATCATCAATCTCGAGATATGTGTAAAGAAAGTGAGTCATTTGATAGTATTTTTAGGATTATGTGTGCCCCAAACACTAGATTCAAGCCTTTAGATGTCTTTGGAAGGCTGAAAACAACTATGACATCACGTTTTAGAGCCTGATACCTCGTGGATCTAGAGGAATTTGTGAAGAACTCTCAACCATTGATTTAAAAAAGCATATTTAAAATAAGTACTTGCGTTACTAAACACTCCTTTTTTATTCTAGCCTCTTTTTTAATGGCTCTCTATTGTGATGGGTCTATCCGAAAACGAGTAGAGATACCAAACAAGCCCTTATTCCATTAATTTGAGGCCAAATTTTTTGTTTTTGGAGCTAAAGAAACAGGTTTATCGGCTGGATATCCTGCCTTTTCAACACTATATACATATGGTGCAATCAATTAGAAGAACAGTAGTGCAAATACCTCA
Source organism: Umbellularia californica (assembly GCA_028538565.1). Classification (NCBI taxonomy): domain Eukaryota; kingdom Viridiplantae; phylum Streptophyta; class Magnoliopsida; order Laurales; family Lauraceae; genus Umbellularia; species Umbellularia californica. Next base: position 98,591,255 of record JAPQWN010000002.1, read on the forward strand.
TTTCAGGTGGATAGTGTGGCCACTGGTTGTACAGTGTCTGCAATTCTTGGCTATGAGGCTCCTGTGAAGCAGGGATGAAAGTGGGTTCTTCCAATGTAATATCAAACACCTCCTTCCAATCCCTCACATTCTTGGTGTGCTCAGTGTCATAGTAACCCAAAGGATTCTCCTTGCCGCGCCTAACCTTGCGTTTTTCCTCCAGTGGCAAGGCGAAGAACTTCCTTGCAGCAGATTCAATTCTCTCTTGTAGTTGGTGTGGCACCCCATGGTTGATCACTTGGAAGAATCCCCAGTCCTTGCACGCCGCACCGATCTCTGCGACGAGGCCGGAGAGGGCCTCAGGGTCATTAGAATTGGAAGAATTCAATGGGGAGAGATCAATCAAAGGGATCCCTCCAGCTTCTAGTATGGAGGAGACCTTGGGCCTGTGCTCCGAGGCCTGGATGAATGCAGAATCAACCATACAAGCCATTTCTCTTCTGTGTGTGACACAGCACTACCTAGGATTGGTTGAAGGCTAAGAGTAGGTGGTTTTATGGTGGAACAGGCACATTGAATCTAGACAGAATTGCTCGAGCAACTTCTGCACAAAATGATTTGGGACATGATTTTGAGGTGGGATAGACGTCAGCGATGACTTCATCCACCTTTGTCCTTGTTTCCGTTTTCCACTGTTGTGTGGAGCCTGTTTGAATGATGTGCCAAGAGTCTTCCTTATAATAATGCAGGTCCCATCCAACACAGTACATTTCTCTCAGGTCCTTATTTTATGGTCCACACAGAAAATGTGGGCCCCAGTCCCACCATATTTTTTTAGAGCACTGGACTTGGCTTCCGGCCCTTATAAGAAATATATAATGCATATAATGTAGTTCAGTGTGAGTGATATTTTCTAACCATTTGATATAAGATAATAGAAATTCAACGATCTATGTAATGTTGATTTTGATCTAACGGTGCTCGCGATGGGGCTTAGCTTTCAAAGCTTGTTGTTCTAAATGTGGGACTGCCGGATAACCATTTTTTGGGCTGATTGTCCTGCACTCATGACCGTACCCATTTGGCTTGACCAGTTTCTTTTCCCCACCCATTTCATGGTGGTAGACTTGGCCTCTCTTTCTAATTCTTTTTTTTATAGAAAAATGGAATTATAAAATTGTTTTGTAGGTGGACGAAATTTTAGGTCCCTACATCTGGTTCTGTTCATAGTGATTCTCACTGTTGGATTCATAAATAGGTGACCAATTTCAATTTAGGTGTAAAGAGCAAATCACTTTTTCTTTCATGTGGTCGAAATCCTTAGTTGATCAATCCATATAAATTTTTTGGCATCGCGGATTTCTCAAGATGGCATATGTTTTTTCCCCACTAAAGATGTGATGAAAGAATTATTAAATCTTAATTAGGAGAAAGTTGGTATGTATGGTGATACATGTTGAGGAAATTAATAATTTGCACTTGGGTTGTGTTAGTACTATGGACCACTACGGACTCCACATTGGTATGATATTGTCCACTTTGGGCCTAAGCCCTCATGGTTTTGCTCTTAGGATTCTACCCAAAAGGCCTCATACCAATGGAGTACTTAGTCCAACTTATATGCCCATGATCTTTCCCATGTTTAGCCGATGTGGGACTTTGGTTGCACATCCCCAACAATCATCCCCTCAAACAAAGGACCATATCTCTTTGGATATTTTTACCGAGCCTCCCCTCAAACGATCATCCATCCGTTCGCTCCATCGAGTAGAGCCAACTCGAGAGCCTCACCATGGATCCACCGATCGTGAGTACCGCGCTTTTCTGCGCATCACCGAGGCCCACCACCTTTGTTTGACTCCTGGCTAAGTTTGGGCCTGGGCTCTGATACCACTTGTTAGTACTATGGACCACTACGGACTCCACATTGGTATGATATTGTCCACTTTGGGCCTAAGCCCTCATGGTTTTGCTCTTAGGATTCTACCCAAAAGGCCTCATACCAATGGAGTACTTAGTTCAACTTATATGCCCATGATCTTTCCCATGTTTAGCCGATGTGGGACTTCGGTTGCACATCCCCAACAGGTTGTCCTAGTCTTTAGGTTTGTTAGTGAGTTGGTTTCTATTTACCTACTCAATAGGGGTTTGTTTTTAACGTTGGGTAGTGCCTTGCTTTCAGTTATGTATTAGCCTATATATAGGCTGTTTGTTTATCAATGAATATATGCAGAAAAGTTATCCTCTGCTTTCTCTACATCCTCTGCTCTCTATTATCTGGTTTATTGTTCATAACAGTGGTATCAGAGCGAGCCATTTTGAAAGTTAAAAGTGAAATTAATGGCTTCCGAAAATGTTGTACAGCCAGCCATTCCACGCTTTGATGGTCACTATGACCATTAGAGCATGCTCATGGAGAACTTCTTGAGGTCCAAAGAATATTGGACGGTTGTTGTTTTTGGAGTAGCAGAACCAGCAGCAGGTGCTGTGTAGACAGATGCGCAAAGGACAAAGCTTGAAGGGTTGAAGTTGAAGGATCTCAAAGCAAAGAATTATCTCTTCCAAGCTATTGATCGCTCAATCTTGGAAACCATTCTTTGCAAGGACACCGCCAAGCATATTTGGGATTCCATGAAGAAGAAGTACCAAGGTACAGCAAGGGTTAAACGGCAGCAGCTTCAAGCACTTCGTTCGGAGTTCAAAATGCTTCAAATGAAGTTAGGAGAGTCAGTTACAGACTATTTTTCAAGAACGATGGCAATCGTTAACAAGATGCGGATCCATGGCGACAAGACAGAGGATGTTCTCATTGTTGAGAAAATTCTTCGATCCTTGACACCAAATTTTTTTTTTTTGTTGTTTGTTCTATAAAAGAAGCTAATGATGTTGATTTACTTTATATTGATGAATTACAAAGCTCTTTGTTGGTTCATGAGCAAAAAATTAACCAGCAAGAGAAAGAAGAACAAGCATTGAAGGCCTTATTCGAAAATCACTCTATAGCCAGGGAGCTGATAGAGGACAAGGTAGAGGTCGAGGTCGAGGTCGAGGTAGAGGAGGCAGAAACAACAATGATCGTGGGAACCAACAACAACATCATCAGAATCAAGAGAGTCAATTTCAAGGAAGATGTAGAGGACGTAGAGGCCACCACTCAACAACTTATAGATCAAAGTCTACAGACAAGTCCAATGTTGAATGTTATAGATGTCATAGGTATGGCCATTATAGATCAGAATGTCAAACTGATTTGAATAAACAAAGTGGAGATAAAACTAACTTTGCAGAGAAAGAAGAAGAGGTGTCTCTTTTGATGGTGTGTCACGTAAAGGAAGAAACTTAACAAAACATGTGGTATTTAGCTACTGGCTGCAGCAACCACATGTGTGGAGTGAAGGAGGCATTCTCTGACTTGGATGAATCCTTTCGCAGCTCTGTTAAGTTTGGTGACAACTCCACAGACAACTCCACAGTTACTGTTATGGGAAAAGGAAAGGTAACAATCCAAACCAAAGGAGATTCCACCCACACTATTGCTAATGTTCTTTTTGTGCCAGATTTAAAGACCAACTTGCTTAGTGTGGGTCAGTTACAAGAAAAGGGATACGAGATTTTTATTAAAGATGGAGTATGTCAGATTCAAGATGCAAAGCTGGGCTTAATTGCTTCAGTTAACATGACGGCGAATCGTATGTTCCCACTTTATCTTCACAACACCACTCATTCATGCTTCTCAGCAAAATTGAAAGATGAGGCATGGCTATGGCACTTCCGCTATGGGCATCTGAATTTTGGTTGATTAAAAACACTACAATAGAAGAACATGGTGACAGGTCTTCCTCAAATTACAGTTCCTTCTCAAGTTTGTGAAGAATGTGTTGTTAGCAAACAACACCGCAATCAATTCCCACAAGGAAAATCTTGGAGAGCGAAAAAGGCATTGGAGCTTGTTCATTCTGACATTTGCGGGCCAATAACACCACATTCTAATGGAGGTAAACGATATATAATTACCTTCATTGATGATTATAGTCGTAAATTATGGGTTTATTTTTTGCAAGAAAAATCTGAAGCCTTTGTAGCTTTTAAAAGCTATAAAGCGCTTGTTGAGAAAGAGGTGGGCAACCCAATAAAAGTTCTTCGCACGGATTGCGGTGGAGAATATAACTTACATGAATTTGCAAATTTTTGTGAGAACCATGGAATCAAGAGACAACTTACAACAACTTATACACCCCAATAGAATGGTGTATGTGAAAGGAAGAACCGCACTATTTTGAATATGGTGCAAAGCCTTTTGACAATGAGTGGCATTTCAAAAAGTTTTTGGCCTGAAGCAGTTAATTGGAGCATTCATATATTGAACAGAAGCCCCACACTTGCTGTTCAAAATATGACACCGGAGGAAGCATGGAGCGAAAGGAAACCTGCTGTAGATCATTTCCGGATTTTTGGGTGTATTGCCTATGCCCATGTTCCAGATGAGAGGAGGAGGAAGCTAGTTAATAAGGGAGAAAAATGCATTTTTCTTGGTGTCAGTGATAAGTCAAAAGCTTGTAAGTTATACAATCCTAGCACCATGAAAATTGTTATCGGCCGTGATGTGGTATTTGATGAAAAAACCACTTGGTCATGCAATCAAAATGGAGCTAAACAGAAAATTCCAGCAAATTTTGATGATGATGAGAAAGGGCAGCAGCCTATGGAGAATGAGCAAGAACAAGCAGCCACTCAAAATGAACAAGAACATGCAGCCACTCAAAATGTTCCAGTTGCTGATCAAAACCCACCTGTAGCTGAATCAGAAAGGCCTCAACGTGTTCGAAGAAGATTAGCATGGGTGACTGATTATAAGGTAACTGGTGTTGCCCAAGGTGATGACCCACTAATACATTTTGTTCTTTTTTCAGATTGTGATCCTACCACTTTCGATGAGGCTGTCAAAGAATCAAAATGGAGACAAGCTATGGATGCTGAAATTACAACCATCGAAAGAAATGAGTCATGGTAGCTATGTGATCTTCCACAAGGGCAGGAGACAATTGGTGTAAAGTGGGTTTACAAGACAAAGCTGAATGAGAATGGTGAGGTTGACAAGCACAAGGCACGCTTGGTGGCTAAAGGCTACAAGCAGGAGTTTGTTGTTGATTATAAAGAAGTTTTTGCTCCAGTTGCAAGGCTTGACACAATCCGATTGGTGATTGCGATAGCAGCTCAAAACTCATGGCCTATTTTCCAGTTGGACCTGAAATCAGCATTCCTCCATGGAGATTTGAAAGAAGAGGTATTTATCGATCAACCTCCTTGTTATGTGAACCTTGCCAATGAGCATAAAGTGTATAAGTTAAAAAAAGCTCTATATGGATTAAAACAAGCTCCACGGGCTTGGTATAATCGTATAGAAACTTATTTTTTGAAGGAAGGATTTCAAAAATGTTCTTATGAACATACACTTTTTATAAAGATTGAAGATGGAGGGAAAATGCTCATTGTTTGCTTATATGTAGATGATTTAATCTACACTAGAAATGACACAACCATGTTTGGAAGTTTTAAGAAATCCATGATGGTTGAATTTGAGATGTCTGATCTTGGAATGATGCATTACTTTCTTGGCATTGAAGTAGTGCAGTCTTCTGCTGGAATTTTTATTTCTCAAAAGAAGTATGTGCGAGAAATCTTGGATAGGTTTCAGATGTGAAATTCCAAGAGGGTTGATCAACCCCAAAGGATAAATACAGTCCCACAACAGATTTGAATATGGAGAAAGTAAAGCAGAACTAGAACAATCTAAACAATCAAGCACACAGATTGACGCACGATATTATACGTGGAAAAACCCTGAAAGGGAAAAAAACCACGGGACCTCACACCAGTCCAGAAAGATCAAACACTAATAATCAAAGGTTACAAGAGAAAAACTCACTCCCCTTTGCAGTTGACCACAACCTAGGGACCTTAGTGAATCTTGCCGACAAACACGCCGTTCACCTTCTCCAGTACTTCGATCTCCACGCCTTGAACAAGACGAATCAAACTAGGGCTTTGAATAAGGGATCTTCAGATGGTGAACAGATTCAGCACGTATGCATCTCAAAAGAACTCTCTGAAGAAGAAAGGATCTCTTTGAAGAAAAGGTAGATGAATCTCTTTGGATTTTTGAGAGAGAGGGTTAAACTAGTAGCTTTTTCCTTAAATAAGACTCTCCTAAACGAGATATGAAGATTTGGGTTCAAGAGGATAAGAAGGAGTTTGAAACAGAAAGAAATCTTCATGATTCGTACAGATCCGCCGTTGTCCGATCGATCGGACTGCTTTTTAATTGAGACCGATCCAGGACCGATCGATCGGACAGACAGTCCGATCGATCGGACTGATAAATAACTGGGAGTTGAAATACTCCAATCGATCGGTCTGTTCCTCCGATCGATCGGTCTATCATACTTAATCTGCAACAATTCTTTGAACATCTTGCAAATTGATTGGTCCATCTAAAAAAGTAAAAATTACATAAATCCCATGTTTTGTCCATCCACATGATTTAGCCAACACTCAAAGAACTAACAATCTCCCCCTTTGGCAATTCATGGACAAAACATCTAATATAAGAAATCTACCCATACCAAAAAGAGAAACAGTAAAAACTATACTTGAAGACGCCAATCTTGAAGATACCTGAAACACCTGTCACAACCAATCTTGAAAGAAGATCGTAATTAAATTTTGAGAAAACAATGTGATATAAAGAGCATTTAAGAAAACTATTAAGACGAATTGCATATTTAAGAAAACTATCAAGAAGAATTGCACACTTCTCCCCCTTTTTGGACATAAATTGGCAAAGCTAATAAGAAACGTTAGGACAACCAAATGATTTAAAAGTAATTACATCCAAAATGAAGTTCACCAATGAAAAGCCATAAAGTGCAAAGGGAGAAACAAAACAACACACTAGCAAGTCAAAAGTTCAGCAAAACACAGTTAGAGAACAATGCCAGGTCAGAGCAAGAACTACTGAGGAGGAGGAGGGAATCGATGGAGCAATGTATCAAGTTTGCCTTCAATCCGTTGACTGCCCACTGATAATTGCTCCATTTGGGCAAAAACCTCCCGAAATTGGGAATCCATGCAATTCTCTAGCAATTCAATCTGAGTAGACTGATAAAACAGACGGTCCTCAAAGTCCTGAAAGTAGGGTGGCATCTGGGAGCTAGCTTTAGGTTCTTCTGCGGCTGCATCTTGAATTGGATCATCATCATCACCACTGTCATCGACATGCGCAGCAGACAACCCAATAGTGTGGTGTGTGATTAGACCACGACCTTTCACTATGCTATCCTGAGGAATGATAGCAACGCCTTCAGTCATAAGAATCCTGGTGAGAAGAGCTCCAAATGGAAGAGAAGTAGTAGATGCTCTCCGAAGAGCATCCAACATATGCCGAAAGATGGTGAGGGGCACATCGACTGCCTGCCCGGTGCCAATCACAAACAGAAGGAAACCTGTCTCCATAATAACCTCTGAAGATCTGCCCTTGGGCTCAACATTAGCACAAACAAAGAGGTTGAGCATCCGGTAGGAGGGTGTAAGAAATTTTTGCTTGAGCACACCCCCACTCCACACACGTATTCGACCACCGGTCAATTCACTCACCACTGCAGCCCAGTCGGTGTCATCTACCGGGTCCTCCATATCATTTGAGTCGGGCTCAGGAGATGGGTAAAGTGCATCGAGACTCCTATCAATGTCAAGAAACTGACTGATGGAGTTAGGAGTGATCTCAACTGTAACACCATGAACATAGGACTTGAAGCTTTTAGTATGAGTATCATAAATATTATTATAGAACTCTCTGACCAAAGACCCATATGTAGTAGTGTTGAAAGAGTAGAGGGAGTGCCATTCTCTTTGGAGAAGCCAAGTTTTGAAGTCAATGTTCATTTTAGAGAAATTAACTTGGCGTTCGACAAGCACTTATTTTTTGGAGAAAACGGTTTCAAACGAGTTTTCTTTGGCAATACTCTGAAATCTCCGTGCATCAAACGTAGCCGAGGAGGAAGAACTTCCACGCTGAACAGTTCTTTTGCGAGGTTGTGAGGTTTTAGGAGCCATGAGTCCCGTTTAGACAATTCAACAAACACCTGGTATGCATTATAGAAAAGAAACAAAAACCAACCTCCATTCTTAGAAAAATAAAATCCATAAAAGGATGGACAACACATAACACACCATCACATCTCAGAACCCTACTGCCATGAACCATTTCAAAGAACCCAAGAAACAAACATCCCATTACAAACACCATGAACACATAATAGGCATAATGAGGAAAAAGAAAGGATTTTTAGAAGAGAAAGGATGAAGAAATTACCTTGAATGGAGCACAAAATCGAAGAGGAAGATCAGATGGCCAAAGGGGAAACCAAAGGTCTAGGGTAGAGGAAGTTGCAAAAAGAAATAAGAAAGAAGAATCAAGAAAAACCGATATAAATGGGCGTCACGTCGAGGATAGTCCGATCGATCGGACAAAGTGGTCCGATCGAGGGCCATTTAACAAGGGAAAAAAAACAATAAAAAAAAATGGGCCAGGCCTAAGGAATGTACTAATGCACAAACATAAGGACTAAAGGGCTTAGCCTAATGAAATAAACCATGCAAAAAATCAATTTAAAAAAGACTTCTAGCAAGATCATACACTAATTGTTCCACTAAGCATAGGCTAGAGAGAGCGAGTGAGAGATTTTTAAAAAATTGTATGTGTCAAAATGATAGAAAAACACAAAGAATAATCCATTGCTTTGCAAGAGATAAAGCTCCCCCTCAATCTCATTCCCCTGTTTTTTTTTTTTTTTTTTTGAATTGCACAAAGAAAAATGAACCATCACTGGTGACTTTCACATTAATGAAAATGGTAGCCTTTTCTAAAGAAACTTTTCAATCATATAGCGGCTATCACACATAATCTTAGGTAGCCCTCTTCCTCCGATTTTTTTTTTTTTAACAATTGCCAGGAGAGAGGAGCTGAGACTATGTTCATCAATCATAATGACTATGTGTGTAGTGTGCAACCAAAAAAAAAAACTCTATAGCTTGGCAAAACGTAAGTGAATCTCATGCCAGAAAATCAAATATTGAACACAGATTGATAGTGCATGAGAAAAAAACAAAAAGACTTAGGGGAAAGAGCAGATACCAAGGGACTTCCGAAGAGTATCAAATCTAGTAGGGTCTAATGGTTTGGTTAGGGTATCAGCCAACTGATTTTCCGTTGAGATATGCCCCGAGCAAATGGTTTTCTCTTCAACTAAATCCCTTATGAAGTGATGTCTTATGTCTATATGTTTCGTTCTGGAATGTTGTACTGGGTTCCTGGAGATGTCAATGGCACTTTTGTTATCACAGTAAATCACCATTGTGTGTTGAGGAATGCCATAATCAGATAGCATTTGTTTCATCCACAGTAATTGAGTGCAACAACTTCCAGCAGCGATGTATTCTGCCTCAGCTGTGGATAAGGAGGTTGAAGTTTGTTTCTTACTATGCCATGCAACCAGATTGTTGCCAATGAAGAAGCAACCACTGGAAGTGCTCTTTCTATCATCAACACAACCTGCCCAATCAACATCGGAGAACCTTGCAACATCGATGGTAGTATCCTTGGTCATCCAAATTCCAAACTTGACAGCGTGGACATGAGACTCCTTAGGCCTAGATTGATATCTAGCACAAACACAAACACTGAAAGAGATGTCCAGTCTGCTGGCAGTGAGGTACAGTAGACTTCCAATCATGATGCGATACAATTTTTCATTGAAGTCTTTTCCAGAGGAGTCTAAGCTCAGCTTGACAGAGGTGCTCATTGGTGTGACAGAATGCTTTGAAGAGTTCATCCCAAACTTTTTCAAAAAGTTTCGAGCATACTTGATTTGAGACACAAATATCCCTTTCTCACATTGCTTGATTTGGAGGCCGAGGAAACAAGAGAGTTCGCCTACCATGCTCATTTCAAACTCTTTTGACATACATGAGGCAAAGGATTGAGACAAGGTTTTAGATGTGGATCCGGAGACAATGTCATCCACATAGACTTGAGCAATGAGGATATCATTTCTATCTTTCTTGATAAATAGGGTTTTATCCACACTTCCCCTTCGAAAAGAATTTTCAATCAAGAAGGTGGTCAATCTTTCATACCACGCTCTAGGAGCCTGCTTCAACCCATACAGTGCTTTGTTCAATTTAAAGACGTGGTCTGGGAAATGAGGATCCTGAAAACCCTTTGGCTGCTCAACAAACACCTTTTCATTCAGAAAACCATTCAGGAAAGCACTCTTGACATCCATTTGGTATAGTTTGATTTTCAAGTAACAAGCCACAACCAAAAGAATACGAATGGACTCAAGTCGGGCAACAGGTGCAAAGGTTTCATCAAAATCAATTCCCTCAACTTGTGTGTAGCCCTGGGCAACTAACCTGGCCTTGTTTCTAATGACTTGTCCAAGTTCATCGGTTTTATTTTTAAAAATCCACTTTGTTCTGATGACATTTGTGTGTGTGGGTCTAGGGACAAGTTCCCAAACATTATTACGTTCAAATTGACCCAACTCCTCATGCATGGCATTGATCCAGGAGTCATCAACAAGTGCTTCAGTGATGTTTTTTGGTTCAAAAACAGAAACATAACACAAACAATTTACCTCATCATGTACCTATTTTCGAGTTTTCATTGGAGCTTGCACATCACCAATAACTTTGTCAAGTGGGTGATCCTTGATTACTTGTCCTTTCTGTGACCGAGGATGTACAGGTTTGCTTTGCTGATCATTTGGTCTTGACCCAGACAAATCTGCTTCAGGTTCTGAGTTTGTATCAGGAACAATAGTTTCTTGGACGGGTGATTTTGGATCTTCCATTCCTTGACTCTGTTTTTTCGCATTGCTGTCCTGCTGCTCCACCTGTTGAGAACCAATGGGTACAAGTGAGATTTCATCTTCTTCATCGGAAAAATAGGAGGGTCCAGAATCATCTACCACTACATTGATAGATTCCATGATAGTGGAGTTTTTCAAGTGAAATACCCGATATGCTTTGCTATTTAACGAATATCCTAGAAAAATGCCATCATCGCTTCGGGAGTCAAATTTGCCGAGATATTCTCGATCTTTCAAGATATAACATTTACTTTCGAAGGTTTTGAAGTATTTTACTGTAGGTTTTCTTCCATTCCATAACTCATATGGTGTATTTTTCGTGCCAGGCCGGATATAAACTCTATTGATCACATAAACAACAGTATTAATTGCCTCAGCCCAAAATCTTTGTGGCACATGTTTACTGTGAAGCATAACACGGGCCATTTCCTGCACCACCCTATTTTTCCTATCAACAACTCCATTTTGCTGAGGAGTTTTAGGAGCAAAAAATTCATGTTTAATTCCATTCTCATTGCAAAAAGAGTTCAAAGAAGAGTTCTGAAACTCTGTTCCATGATCTGATCTGATGCGCGAAATCCCTCCAAATTGTGTGCCTTTATTTGCAATGAGTTGCAACCATAAGTCGTGAAAGACATCAAAAGTTTCAGATTTATTTCTAAGGAATCTAACCCATGTGAATCTAGAAAAATCATCGACCGTAAGAAAAATGTACTTCTTACCACCTATGCTTTCAAATTGAGAAGGACCAATGAGATCCATATGAAGCAACTCTAGGGGTCTTTTGGTAGTCAAAATATCCAATTTTTTATGTGGTGCGTTGATTTGTTTTCCCATTTGGCAAGGACCACAGACATGGTAAGAGGGCTTATGAAGTTTGGGAAGACCTCTAATCAGTTCCTTTTGTGACAGTTTTTCTAAATCAGTGTAATTAATGTGACCTAACCGTTGATGCCATAGGTCAACATTATTAATGGTAGCAGAATTGCACTTAACGGTACTCTCATTCACAACCACATAACAGTTATCAGAATTTCGTTTACCAGTCAGTACAGTTTTTCCATGGTCATTTACAATAGTGCATTCATTCAAGGAGAAATGCACTTCATTTGCAGATTCACAAAATTGACTAATACTCAGAAGATTTGCCTTTAGACCATCAACTAGAAAAACATTTCGGATGGTAGACATACCTGGTATGGTGATAGATCCATTACCAACCACTTTTGATTTGCTCCCATCACCAAACTGTACATTTCCACCACTATGCTCCTCAAGGGATGTAAAAAGAGACTTATCCCCCGACATGTGCCTAGAGCACCCACTGTCTAAATACCACACCTGTGAACTTTGTGCTCTAAGAGCAGTTAGAACCACATTGCAACATAAGTCAGTCTTTCGAACCCAATTGATTTTGATTTGTGTTGGGAAGGAATGAAATTGTTCTTCCTTTGATTAGTTTGAAGTTTGGAACATAGTTTGTTGTAATGTGGTCTAATATGACCAACGATTTCACAGTAGTGGCAAGTAGGAACATATCTCCAATGAGGGGTATGCATCCTGGAAGAAGAGTTAACATGTGTAGTGTAAACAGCAGGTTCAACAGCAAACAATGTTTTTCTTTTAACAAACTTACCTGAGTTCTTTGAGCTGGGAGTACTATGATCAAATCCAATACCATGTTTGTTACTTGAGATGACTTGAGCACTCAGAATTTCATCGAGTTTCCTTGACCCTCGATTCATGTGATTCATATCAGCTTTGGTAGACTCTAATTCAGAAGTAGCCATCTGTAATTTTCCACTCATTTCGGCTTTTTCTGCTTTGAAGGACTCCAAGGCTTTCTTTAAGATATGTATCTCTCTCTCAGCTTTGACAAATTCCTCATGTAATGTGTCACATTTAGTATATGCATCAATCAACTTGTCAGTTAGAAGGTTATGATTTTCTTCAAGTTGAGATACCTTACCTTGAGTTTCTTTAAGTTCCTTCTTAAGAGCTGAAATTTCCTTACAAGTTGTTTTCCATTTTCCCTTCAAAATGTCATTCAACTGGGCCAACCTCCTTGAATCCTTAAGAAGTCTTTCATATGCATCAACTAAGTTCTGGTCATTGTCATAAGAGTTGAGATTCTCAACATCATCATCAGATTTCTCCGAGATCTCCCATACAAAAGATTCATCAGTGGTAGCCATAAAAGCCATAAACTTTCCATGATCAGGGGAGGAGGATTCAAGATCAGAATCATTACCTTCTTGCTCTGAATCATCATCCCAAGTAACATTAAGAACTTTGCCTTGAGTTCTGAACGATCGATTTATGCATTGAGATGCATAATGACCAAATCCTTTACATTCATAACAGTGAGTGTTCTTAGGAGGAATTACTGACACATTCTTTCCAAATTTTTGTCCAGGATTGGGTTTGGAAGAGGATGTAGATTTGTTCTGAGCTTGAGGCTTTTGAAATGATTTTTTCAAACCCTTTTTATCATTTTTCAAAAAACTTTTTGAACTTTTTCACAAACAGGGCATCAAGATCTGGGTCATCGTTATCTGATTCAGAGTAATCATTGTGATCTATACGAGATTTTGAGGAAACAAGTGCCATTCCTTTGGCTTTCTTGGTTGACCTTAGATTGGCCTCAAAGGTTTGTAAGTTTCCAACTAGCTGATCAGCATTCAATGAGTCCAGATTGCTGGTTTCCTCAATAGCAACTACCTTTGGATCAAATCTTTCAGGTAGTGATCGTAGGATCTTTTTGACTATTCTGTGTTCAGGTATAAATTCACCCAGGTAAAAGCTTGAATTAACAATATTAGTTAATTTTGCATAAAAATCATCAAAGACTTCATTTTCATCCATTTTCAAGGCTTCAAACTCAGTAGTCAATTTTTGCAGTTTGGCCTGTTTCACTTTAACAGTGCCTTCATGAACAGTTTCCAAGGTATCCCATGCTTCTTTGGCACGTTTGCAAATAGAGATACGACGGAATTAAGAAGGGGTAACACCCGTAAAAATGGCATTCAGGGCTCTATTATTGCAATTGTAGGCTTGTTTATCATCATTGGTCCACTGTGGCATGGGTTTTTCAATGGTTTTGCCATCATCTGTAGCAACTGTTGGTTTAGAGTAGCCAAATTCCACACTGTTCCAGACATCCACATCGATGGATTGAAGGAAAGCAGTCATTCTAACTTTCCAATATGAATAGTTAGAACCATCCAATAGTGGAGGTTTAGTGGTAGAAGGTCCATCTCTGCTAAATTCCATATTAGACAGTCTGCAAGGATCTCACACAGCAAGATAGTGTGAGCCGCTCTGATACCAATTGAAATTCCAAGAGGGTTGATCAACCCCAAAGGATAATACAGTCCCACAACAGATTTGAATATGGAGAAAGTAAAACAGAAATTAGAACAATCTAAACAATCAAGCACATAGATTGACGCATGATGTTATACGTAGAAAAACCCTGAAAGGGAAAAAAACCACAGGACCTCACACCGGTCTAGAAAGATCAAACACTAATAATCAAAGGTTACAAGAGAAAAACTCACTCCCCTTTATAGTTGACCACAACCTAGGGACCTTAGTGAATCTTGCCGACGAACACGCCGTTCACCTTCTCCAGTGCTTCGATCTCCATGCCTTGAACAAGACGAATCAAACCAGGGCTTTGAATAAGGGATCTTCGGATGGTGAACAGATTCAGCACGTATGCATCTCAAAAGAACTCTCTGAAGAATAAAGGATCTCTTTGAAGAAAAGGTAGATGAATCTCTTTGGATTTTTGAGAGAGAGGGTTAAACTAGTAGCTTTTTCCTTAAATAAGACTCTCCTAAACGAGATATGAAGATTTGGGTTCAAGAGGATAAGAAGGAGTTTGAAACAGAAAGAAATCTTCATGATTCGTGCAGATCCGCCGCTGTCCGATCGATCGGACAGAATGGTCCAATCGATCGGACTGCTTTTTAACTGAGACCGATCCAGGACCGATCGATCGGACAGACAGTCCGATCGATCGGACTAATAAATAACTGGGAGCTGAAATACTCCGATCGATCGGTCTGTTCCTCCGATTGATCGGTCTGTCATACTGAATCTGCAGCAATTCTTTGAACATCTTGCAAACTGATTGGTCCATCTAAAAAAGTAAAAATTACATAAATCCCATGTTTTGTCCATCCACATGAATTAGCCAACACTCAAAGAACTAACAAGATGAAAAATTGTAATTCTGTAAATACTCCATCTGAGTTTGGTGTGAAGCTACACAAAGATAATGGAGGAAAGAAGGTTAATGACACTCTTTACAAACAGATAGTGGGGAGTTTAATGTATTTGACGGCAACACGACCTAATATAATGCATACTGTAAGTATGATTAGCAGGTATATGGAATGTCCTAAAGAGATACATCTCTTGGCTGCAAAAAGAATTTTCCGGTACTTGCAAGATACTAAGGAATTTGGGCTGTTCTACAAGAGTGGAGAAAAGTCAGATCTGTTTGGCTTTACTGAAAGTGATTATGCATGAGATTTAGATGATCGAAAAAGCACTTCTGGGTATGTTTTCATGATGGGGTCAGGAACTGTTTCATGGTCATCAAAGAAACAACCTATTGTCACATTATCATCCACTGAAGCTGAATTTGTTGTTGCAACAGCTTGTGCTTGTCAAGCTATTTGGCTAAAGAAAATCTTTAAAGAGCTGCATTTCAAAGAGGATGGGCCTACTCAGATTTATTGTGACAACAGTTCAGTAATAAAGCTTTCAAAAAATCCTATTTTACATGGGCAAAGCAAACATATAGATGTGAAGTATCATTTCTTGAGGGATCTCACAAATGATGGAGTCATTAATCTTATTTACTGTAGAAGTGAAGACCAGTTTGTTGACATTCTAACCAAGCCTCACAAATTTCCTGCATTTGAGAAGCTCAGAAAGCTACTTGGTGTTTGCACTCTAAATGATTCAAAGCCTCTCAAGTTTCCTTCATTTCAAAAGCTCAGGAAGATACTTGGTGTTTGCATTTCAAATGCTTCAATTTGAGGGATGGTGCTTCCAAGTTTAACTCTTATTA
Source organism: Umbellularia californica (assembly GCA_028538565.1). Lineage (NCBI taxonomy): Eukaryota > Viridiplantae > Streptophyta > Magnoliopsida > Laurales > Lauraceae > Umbellularia > Umbellularia californica. The sequence goes on from JAPQWN010000002.1 coordinate 98,607,251, forward strand.
AACTGAATGTTATGTCTGCAACATCAGTTAATTTAAGGGAGGGATTGTTGAGGAAATTCATAATTTGCACTTGGGTTGTCCTAGTCTTTAGGTTTGTGAGTGAGTTGGTTTCTGTTTACCTAGTCAATAGGGGTTTGTTTTTAACGTTGGGTAGTGCCTTGCTTTCAATTATGTATTAGCCTATATATAGGCTGTTTGTTTATCAATTAAAAGTCAAACAGAGAATAACATTTAATTTCATGACATAAATAAAAATTTTAATTTTAATTTCATATATTTATATTTTATAAAATCTAAAATAGAAGTGTTAATTTCTCACACAAATTTATCAATCAAAATTTAAAATAATTAATAAATATAGAAATTTAAAATCTTTAGTAGAAACATGAAATATGAAATATTGAGACGGGTGAAATTATAAGAAATTTAAAACTATGAGATTCTCCAATTAGAGACATGTTTGATAGTGAGTTGGTTGCCTTACGTCAACCAAGAGAAAATAATATATCTATTTCCATTATCACACATGGGTGCTGTGAATAATGATCTATGTCAAAAATTGAAATTAAGATTCATAAAAGGAAACTAAAATGACAAAAAAAAAATGAGTAAAAAATATGCAAATACTTTAGTTTCTTATAGAGAAGAGAAGACCCAATAAGACTTGTGGCCATTCACACGGAGAAAAGAAAAAAAAATGCCACATAGAAAAGAGACTTGTGGCGGGAAGACTCTGTATGAAGATTGAAGAAGGTTACCACTCATTTTCTCAAATACTCATTTCAGTTACAGAAAAGAGGGCTCCATATATGCCAATTTCAGTTACAAATCTCCATAGCAGTTTTAAGAGTTAATAATAGGCTCAGGTGAAAATTAGGTGGAAATTAAAGAGGCATTAAAGAGGGTCAAATTGGTATCAAAATGGTCAAAATAAAATTGAAATGAAGCGGCTGATTTCTCAATTGGAATCAGTTCGCTTCATTATATATAACTAGTGAAAGAGACTCGTGCTGAGCACGGGCATGAAACCAACGACAATTGCATGTCAAAACTGAAAATGCAATAAAAATTTGCAAAGAGATATTCAAATTTTGTCTAATCCTTCTTGTTAAGAGAGGAACATCTTTGAGAGGATTAGAATAGCAAGTTTATATTTGTAATTCTCTTTTTTTTTTTTTTGGAAAATGAGCAATAAAAGTACACAAATTGGTGTAAAAAAAAATTATAACTCGTTTCTTTATGCAGCCGTACATTGTTACAGTACCGTAAAAATTTTCAGCTTTATCATAATTTATATTATTTAGCTAGCATCCAATATTTATCAACACTCCGTCAATCATTTATCATCTACCAAACTCAATGAATTGCCAATTTGGAAAACCTTAATAAACACTTGTCCGCAGAGCTTTATCCAAATAATAATTGGCTTATTTTAATACCATATACTCACCCAATTTACTCTCATTAGTTGTTTAGTTTTTACGGTAATTCTTGGGGGTATTTATAACAATTGTTTTTCAGTCCACTTGATTTAAAGCCATTGTTAGCTAGTTATTTGACATATAATAATTAATTGTTCTCCCATTTGACATATAACAGAATAGTTGTTTCGCTGGCATGTTTCATTTTAAACAGTTGTTGACCCATTTGATTTAGAATCATTATTTGCTGGCCTGTTTTAAATACAACATTATTTTGATTTATGCAATTGGTATATTAGCATGCATATTCATCAGTCATCAGTTTTTGTAGAAAAAAGCTGAAGGAATGCTTTATCTGGGACATTAAAGAAGTATCTGAAATATTGGAGATTTGGATTCACCTTCACCAAAAGTTAAAGAGCTTTGCATAGTTAAAAGAAAATTCGGCAAATGGGACCATGCAATTAATGTCGACTTTAGGATACATCTCTTACATATTGAATTTCTTGTACTTCATCACAAATAAATCATATTATATAAATTCCAAAGAAAAAAAATGTTGAATTTTGGGATGGATTAGCAAAATCGATAATGAAATGCAATTTGCTCAAAAAGTTGATGGTAGTTTTCACTTCTCCCTTGAGATTCACCATGACACAAGTTTTATCTCTAGAATAATATATTAAAAGGTTAAAATGCTAAAGTACCACTCAAAATAGTAAACTTAATGTTCAATTACTATCACAAAAATGATGAAGCTACAAAAGGCATGGCAAGGAAGACAAAGACAAGATGTAAAAAATTAGAGAAAAAACGGAACAAAGGGTTCAAGCTTTAGACATGATGGTGTTTAAAATGATTGTAGACAATAATACTTCCATAAATGTAAAAATGTTAGAAGAAGAAAATACTACCAATACAACAACAGTAAAATTACTTAACTGGTGTTAACTTTTTCTACCAAAAAAACGCAGAATTTCAAATGCAAAAAATAACATAATCAAATAAAAATAGCATCTATATATATACCATCTTAACACCAAAATATTGTCAATATTTTAAGCCGTTACTAAAATGAAAATGAAGAGGGATGAGAGTTGTGGGGGAGAACAGTAACGTTTTTGGGAAGATGAATGAACAGGAAATAAAGAGAGAAGCTATAGGTTTTAAATGGGCCATTAGTTAGTATGGTTGATGGGCCATTAATTAGTAGGGCTGATATTGGTGGAAGGTCAATAATTGTAAGCTGGTCACAATCAAATCTCAAATTGGCATGGAACTGGGAATTGAAACCTACTTCGTTTCATATAAAATAATTGAGCACTATGATGGAAACGTGATTAGCACAATGTTCTAACTATGCCACTTAAGTGTCTAAGTAGGTTTCTATTGTATAGTGGGACCCACTCCATTTTAACTGAAACTTGATGATACATCACCACGGGAGGTTTTGCCCATCTTGAGCGGTCTAGATTTTCTTTAAGTGGGACCCAAAATGGAGGTGCAGTCACAGAAAAGTGTTACACGATTATCATGTAATAGCTAATCCCGAAGGGTAGCTCAGTTAGCTTAGACCCAAGGTTTGTACCCAGAGGTTGTGGGTTCGTAACAGCACTACACTGGGCCACAGGGGAATTTTACCCGGCTTTCTCTTCTGGGCCCGTAGGGATTATTTTGGCCAAAAGGACTAGGAACCTGCGTTATAAAAAAAAAAAAAAAACATATAATAGCTATAATAATTTACCAAAAAAAAAAAAGTACTAGCTATAATAGAGGATCTGGACTCATGGAAATGTGCAGTGGCACAAGTGGAGGCAGTTTAATTCACCACTGAGATTTCTCTCTTGGTCCCAGACTCCCAGCCCTTCCCTAGGTAAAAAAACACATCAGACAAATGGAACAGAAACTCCCACTTCCTCAGGCCGTTATATAAAGCCTCAAGAAAAGTGGGCCCCATCATGTGATTGGTTGGACAATGATAGCTTGATAGGCCATGCAATCATCAAAGCAGACGATCCCCCATCATATGATTGGTTGGATAATTATTGCTTGGTGGGCCACGCAATCTGCTAGTAGGCAATCACCTATCATTCTATTGGTTAGATAATGATCACCAGGGGAAACTGTCAAGGAAGGAGCAATGCCCAAGATTAAAAAAAAAACAGAAAAACAGAAAAAAAGAAGCAATGTTGTTTGAGATAGTCTGGACGTGTATAGAATGAGGCCCCATGATACAAATCGAAGGGTACAGGTTCAAGTAACTAGAACAAGGAGGAGAACAATACAATTCTGTGGGCATTATTATATCCTTCAGATTTAATGTATCTCATCTCTCATAATTTCATTCTCAAGTGTGACAAATTGAATTTGCATAAGCTTATATTGTTAAATGATTGTATGTGAACACAGCATATTTGTGAAGTCAAAATTTTCTTTCTCCCCTTTGACTTTTATGTATTCCAGTAGATTGACTCTAATCCAAAGGTTGTGGATCTCCCAAAGAATGGGAGGAGAGAAGCTTTGTAACAAGCTTGTGTTTTGTAATTGGACCTTGCCCCATGAACACCCTTGTTTGGGATCTATCCACCTGCAAAAAATTAAGTTAATTGGACCTTGCACATGCAAATTTTCTATGTTTTGACCGTCCATTTGCTTATGTTAGAAGGTAAGTGGCAAGTGGCAACATCCAGCGGATTAGCAAGATCATATATATTTTGTCTCTAGTTTTCATATTTCCAATTTTGGCCTAGGACCATAGTTTGCACTCGAAGGTTGTGGGTTCAAAACTGTACTACAACACTGGGGTCACAGGGAAATTTTACCCAGCTTTCTTTTCTGGGTCTGTAAGGATTATTCTGGCCCAAAGGGCCGAGAACTTGCGTTATCACAACGAAAAGAAAAAAAAAAGAAAAAAAGGAAAACGAAGTGGTCAATTTTTTTTTAATGATTAGAATGGGCCTAAATAATCCAAAAAGGGGCTCAAAGGATCCTCCATCGTTGAATGGTTGGATAATGATTGTTTGGTGGGCCATGTATTTTTATAAGAGGCAATTCCCTATGATTTGATTCGTTAGATAGTGACCTCTAGGGGAAACCATCAAGGAAGAAACAGTGCCAAGTTACACATGCTAATGAATGTCAGATTTTAAAAGAAATGATGGAATTATAGAAAAGGAAACCTAGCTTCAATAGGAGGGAAAGAAAAAAGAAGCAATGCTATTTGGGATGGTCTGGACATGTCTAGAATCAGGACATGTGAGACAAGGGTACAAGTTCAAGTAACTAGAAGACGTGGGAGAGCCATAAAGTTATTGGGTAATGAAGTAGAGAGGAAAGAATTTGTAGATTGCACAAAAAAGGCCAAACTTACAAAAAGTAATCCAAACCAGATGTAATAAGGCCCTTGTTCCTCATTATGGCCAACAAGTCTATAGAGAAGATAGTGATTGACAAAATATATTGCTTAGACTATAGAGAGTGTACCTCATATATAGAATCAGGCCCTTGTTCCACATTGTGGCCAACAAGTCTTGTAGACACAGACATAGACAAAGTAGACATGCACAAACACTGAGAACTTACTTTTATTCAAATTTGGACATATCTCATTTTAGAGTTTGATAGAACTATTCAAACATTGAGAAAACATGAAGGGATTCTTTAAGAAGACAAACAAAAGAGAGGAAAGATGCTTTGTAACAAGCTTGTATTTTGTAAGAGAGTTCTTTAGAATGTGAAAAGGTAAAGAGCTTCACTTTGTAGGCTGGTAATATCCTTTAAAGAGAAACAGCCAAATTGATTGATTAATGATTAGATGATTAGGATGTTTCAATCCATATAAAAATTGGCCAATGAGTCATCATAATCAAGACACATGACCTCAGTGAAAGCTCTAAGCTGGGTGCTACAGACCAATCAGTGATGCTTATCTCCAGAAAGAAATGACCCCTGTTGTTGTCAAAATGATAAAAACAATGCAGTGGTAGATTAATTAATCATACCTTAATTGGACTTTTGGCTAAGTATATTATGTTAATTTACTTATGTAACATGGGTAATCAATTATAAACCCGAGTGGACTAAACCATTATTTTTGGATTAAATCAGCATTTGGAGGTCCCTTAACGACCCAAGAAATAAGTTCTATGATTATACCAAGGGCATCTTCCTGGCATATTAGGCATCTGGTGTTTCATTAGATCACTTCTCTTTGATTATAAATTTCAGAAATCCAATCTAAACACAATTTCTACCTTAATCAAGTCTTCCTCTGACTGACTTAAATCATATTATATAAGAAGTTTGCCAAGAAGAAAAATCACACCATCATATAAGTTATAAACTTATAATCCTTCCTAGCAATGTGGATAAGTCGAGTGCTACAATGAATCAGTTAGATTGAATAAAGAATCTGCAGGTATTGGTGCTACACTTACCTGTTGTGAGACTGCAGTCAACATAAGGCAGGCTCTTCTTCACTATTCAATTGAATCACAAAAATTAACCACAAATACACACCCAATTTAACAGAGAGAAGGAATGAAACACACAGATCTGGTTTGGCCAAAACATATATATACTTTTGATACACAATGGTTTTGCAATCACATTGTATGGTCATATGCCCTTTAACCATAGATTAAAATATCTACCACTAATATGGCAACTTTCTGAATATCACATCAGCCATAGCAACTGGTATCAGCCATGATGGAACCAATATCTTCATTGGGATCTAAGATATGATATCAACCTCGGTTCTCTAAAATAAAACCTTTAATGGAAAAATATTTGCCTGCGCACCTAACACGTAAATTTTACTCTTTTAATGACCATGATGCCCAGCATTAAAAAAACAGATAGACAAGTTGCAAGTAAAAGAAAAGGTTAGACAGAGAAGAGTACCTCTCACTGGTTTTCTTCTTCTTTTACTCCTTCCTCTTCTCTTTATTTTTTCTCTCTTTACCTTGGCACAGAAATCCTAGCCGGAAGCAATTTCTATTATATACGTGCCCTGGATCCTCTCCACTCAGACAGTCAGACTCCCAATCAATCTGGAAATCTTGTGGTCAAAACTAGGAATCCTTTAAAGTTTGGACTCCTTAAGTAAATAGTAAATACCTTTATGAACCATGGGATATTCACAAATTTCACTCAAATGAATCTGGGGGCCACATTAAGATTGATCAATGACAATATATAGTATATAAAGAATAATTTGTTTTAAGCATGATTGATTTCTTGATTCCGATGTTCTAGGAGTGATTAGTTGGATGATGAGCCCAGCCATTGGTGGGTAAGGGTTGAACTATTAGTGGGCATTTATTTCAAGCGTCTTAGAGTAAAGTGTCCATGGGTGAGTCTAACTAAGGTTGCTTCTTGAATTTTCAAGAGCCCAAGCCTAGAGGTTGTCCAGATCATTGGTCCTACCAGGTAAAATAAGACTATGGGGATTAGAGGTGATTATGGCTAGGCCAGCATGAGCTTGATCCAGGCCCATTCTGTTTTGATCCAGTCCTAGATAAATAATTTGGGCCTGTTTAATATTATATCCTTCTGATGTAATGCATCTCACCGCTCATAATTTTATTCTATAGCATGACAAGGTCTTTGTTGTTGCATGAGTGTATATAGTGATTTTGCATAAGATTGTATCGTTGTAGAAGTGTGCTGTCAGCACAATGGATGTGTGTAGTCAATTTTTTTTTTCCTTCCTCCTTTTGTAACAAGCTTGTTTTTTGTAAGAGGTTCTATAGAAAGTGAAAAGCAGAGAGCTTCTTTTTGTTGGCTCATATTCGCTTAAGCTTTGCAATGTTCTCCATTGATGTAAGTTAAATATTGTGGCTGAACCATGTACATCTTGTGTCTCAGTGTTTTTTGTGACGTTTTCTTGTCTTTACTTTCATAGTAGTTTGATGTTTGTTGATTTGGTTGCATTCCCAGAAGCACTCTGTCAGTGATTCACTGGTTCTGCTGGAAAATTGTATTGCTCACCAATTATTTGTAGAAGACTAGAAGTCCCAAGTAACATATATCCCTTACACATAACTGCTCAGTAACATATATACCTTACACATAACTGCTCCACCTGAAAATCCATGTGGATTGGGTGCATTCACATTTAATAGCTCCATATTAACACCAATACCCACCATATAAACTTGAGAGGGATTATTTGGTTACCCTGAAGTGGTATATCTGAACATTCTCAACAGCTTGCTTCTTGAAATTGCTGTCTTTCCTTGACTTTAAGAACTCGCCCCAGTTATATTCCTTGTACCTGGGGGTATCATTCTCCTCTAGCAGCTCCTCCATAGGCTTTACCATCACAGAGTGGGCAGGATTGAGGAAAAAGGGATCGAGAACCTCTCTTTTTGTGAGTTTACCACAACCCTGTGTTCGACGCTTTCGTACTTGTCGTTACTCCAAACCTGCAAAAATACATTAGTTAATGGATATTTTGGATCCCATTTGGACAATTTTTCCAATATCATGATTTTTGAAAATTTATGGTCATGACAGATTCCTAAACAACAATGCACTTGTCTACAATACTGACAGTCCAAAAGAGAGGAAATGTTGCAACAGACAACATCCACTTCAATTAGGACCACTTCCAGTTGTTAGCAGAGTAGTCGTCAGATTCGCATTGGTTTTACAATATGTGGGACCTGATCCCTGTGCATTTCATGTTGAAGTCCCTGTTGAGTCATTGCCATTCCTATTGTCAAGTTGCTTAATGTTATAGTAGTCTAGGTGTAAATCATCCGTGTCTATTGGGTTTTATTAGAGCTAGAGTCTTAGTTCTGTTAGAATGGGCCTTTTTCAAGCTATGCTAGGAGTTAAATAAACTGGTATGTGAGATATGTGAAGTCTTATATAGAGCTATATAAAATTTAAGTAAAATCTGCTTCTTAATATCCTCTTGATGAGTTTTGCATGTGGTGAGTTTTCCCCTTTTTGCATTAAATTTAAAGTTAGATTGTTGTATTCTCCATCTTGGTGAGTGCATTGAAACTTTGGTTTGTTTTCTGAGTTCTTTATTGAGTTGTGACATATTTAGGTTCTGTGGTTCGCTCTTGGGCATCTCACTGAATCCTACCTTCAGGATTAGCAGATACTTTAGTAGATTGGAGATAGTCATCGCATGGTTCTTCAACTGTCCTATCACCTTAGTGGGATGCTATCATTTGAGCATGGCATTGCAAGTGAAGAGTGGTCTAGAACAATTTAAGGAAAATAAGCGGCAAATCACAAGTTAATGCTGTGATTACTGAACAGTGAAAATACGAAGTGAAGTTGTGATGATGATATTTTTTATTAGCAAGTAAAGATATGGTGGATTTGTAGCTATTGAATATATGGTGTTAAATAGGACCAAGTGGAAAACCATTGTCATAAAACTAACCATATCAGATGACACTATGAAAATGATGAATGTCCACGTTCACTTAGCAGTTATAGACAGCGATACCCAGAAATTTCAAACCAAGGAAGCTTTTTGAATTTTCTCCGATGAAAACTTCATGTAAAGATCATATTCATGAAGAATATCCTCAAACATCAGGCTATGGTAATCGAATGTTCAAATCATAGACTGAGCAAATTAAGTCTAGTTAGCAAGTACCTGAATAATGTCTCCAACATTGATGATGTAAGAATTTGGGATTGGTTTGACCCTGACCCACTCACCGTCTGTCTTTCGCTTTACCTCGAGTCCACCAACATCATCCTGAGCAAGGATAGTAAGAGCTCCACCATCTTTATGACGACCAACACCAAGAGCTAGTTGCGGTTCTGGGCAAGGAGGGTAGTGGTTTAGACGAATAAAGCTGGTTTGGTCCTTGAAGAATCCCTTGAACTGTCCTGGTGGTAGACCCAAGCTCAATGAGATAAGTTCAAGCAACTTATATGCTAGCTTCTCCGCCCCTCGGGCATACTCCATGCAAGCCTCTCTGGTTCAACAAGACAGAAATTATGTTACTTTTTCTAAATGGATGGTGTATAACCTGAAATTGATTCTTCAATTTCATGTATGAATGTTGTATCCAACATAGGGTGTGTGTTGAATGTGGTATTAAGTTAAGTTGTTTAAACCTTCTTTTATAGCTGCAAAAGCTTACATGGGCTGGGTGGATGTTTTAATATGTCAGTAGCTTGGATTTAAACAGGTTTTTGAGTGTATTAGCAGAATCCACAAAGAAGATCCCAGATAGATGGAGTAACGCTTTGATGATAGTATGATACCAGAGAAAGGAGGCTAAAAATGTATCCGTCTTATGCAGGTTCAAAGCACCAATCAAACCAAGTGCGCCAACTAAAGTTGGCTGATTGCTCGAGGGACCATATATAGCACCCACCTGGGAAATTTGTACTTATTAATGAATCTAGTGGACCCAATTCTGATCGAGCTTTGGTGCTATGTCATTTGAAATATTCAACCACAATCTTATCCTGATTTTCAAAAGGGACGACTGCGTATAAAACATTGGGCTGTGACAAATAAGCCTTAAAGTTTACAAGACAAGATATGGGTAGATCTAACACCGTTAAAACATGCAATTTGCAAAAGTTTGTTGACAATATTCCAATGGGAAAGAAAAATAAAAGCACTTTAATATATAATGCCCAAACACAGCATGGATACGATAGAGATATGCCATGAATATGGTGTAGTGATGCAGATTTTACACGTACGAAGTGAAGTATATATTGGATACAATACAACATGATACATATGTTGAAGTATCCGGATATCATGTTTCTACTAATGTTGCCCACAGGGATGATCAGTGCAGAATTGACTTCAAAAACTTGCAAGATTTGTTCATTTGCTTTTGGTGCCCTTCATTCACTTGGTATTTACTTTTGGATAACATGAAACTGTTTGCTTTAATGATAAATGTGCACTAGACAGATTTGTCAAGGTTTACGGGGCTGGATTATCCTCTGTTTGGCATGCATGCATAAACCTTGAAGAAGTCTATCCCTGAAATGGGGCTTTTTTTTTTTTTTTTTTTTGTTTGGCCCATATAAACCTCGAGTAGCTCCTGTTTGGCGTCTCTATTTTTAGTCTCTGCTTCTTTAAATTTCTAAAGCAGGTAAGAGTTTTTAAAAATAGAGGTGTTTGGCAGAGATTTCCAGCCTTTGCCCTCTTTAGAGAAGTAGAGGCAAAGCCTGCAATTCTCATAGCCTCATTCTTTGTCCAATTCATAAATAGAGAGGGAAAAAAAAAGTAGGCGGAGCAACAGTGGAGTGGGCGTCTCGTCCCTTTTTTCTTAAATCTACTAGAGTAAATTAAGATCTAAACTATTGAAATTGTTTTTAAGATGAAGCACGACTGTGAGACCAAATTTCAGCCGTTGGATTATGACCAATCTCGAGATATGTGCAAAACATTTGAGCAATTTGATAGTATTTTCCAAACATATGATCCAAAACTCTTATTAGATCTCTTTGGAAGGCTGAACATGGTTATAGGGTCAAATCTCAAGGTTTGATACCTTGTGGAACTCAAGATATTTTCAAAACAATATCAGCCATTGATGAGACATTCTCAATTTTGGATTAGTCTATATGCAGTCATGTGTTTCTCTTTTTCATGTTTTTAAATATTTCTGGGATAGTAAATCATGATCCAAACGGTTGAAATTTTCTTAAGATCAAGAACGACTATGGGAACAAATTTCAACTGTTGGATCATCACCAATCTTGAGATACGTGTAAAGAAAGTGAGCCATTTGATAGTATTTTCAGGATTATGTGTGCCCCAAACACTAGATTCAAGCCTTTAGATGTCTTTGGAAGGCCGAAAACAACTATGAGGTCAAGTTTTAGAGCTTGATACCTCGTGGATCTAGAGGAATTTGTGAAGAACTCTCAACTATTGATTTAAAAAAGTCTATTTAAAATAAGTACTTGCATTACTAAACACTCCTTTTTTATGCTAGCCTCTTTTTTAATGGCTCCCTATTTTGATGGGTCTATCCGAAAACGAGTAGAGATACCAAACAAGCCCTTATTCCATTAATTTGAGGCCAAATATCAGTTTTTGGAGCTAAAGAAACAGGTTTATCAGACTGGATATCCTGCCTTTTCAACACTACATACATATGGCGCAATCAATTAGAAGAACAGTAGTGCAAATACCTCATTTCAGGTGGATAGTGTGGCCACTGGTTGTACAGTGTCTGCAATTCTTGGCTATGAGGCTCCTGTGAAGCAGGGATGAAAGTGGGTTCTTCCAATGCAATATCAAACACCTCCTTCCAATCCCTCACATTCTTGGTGTGCTCAGTGTCATAGTAACCCAAAGGATTCTCCTCACCGCGCCCAACCTTGCGTTTTTCCTCCAGTGGCAAGGCGAAGAACTTCCTTGCAGCAGATTCAATTCTCTCTTGTAGTTGGTGTGGCACCCCATGGTTGATCACTTGGAAGAATCCCCAGTCCTTGCACGCCGCACCGATCTCCGCGACGAGGCCTGAGAGGGCCTCAGGGTCATTAGAATTGGAAGAATTCAATGGGGAGAGATCAATCAATGGGATCCCTCCAGCTTCTAGTATGGAGGAGACCTTGGGCCTGTGCTCCAAGGCTTGGATGAATGCAGAATCAACCATACAAGCCATTTCTCTTCTGTGTGTGACACAGCACCACCTAGGATCCGTTGACGGCTAAGAGTAGGTGGTTTTATGGTGGAACAGGCACATTGAATCTAGACAGAATTGCTCTTGCAACTTCTGTACAAAATGGATTGGGACATGATTGCGGTGGTTTACACGTCAGCGATGATATCATCTACCTTTGTCGTTGTTTCGGTTTTCCATTGTTGTGTGCAGCTTGTTTGAATGATGTGCCAAGAGTCTTCCTTAAAATAATGCAGGTTCCATCCAACACATTACATTTCATTCAGGTCCTTATTTTTATAGAAAAGTGGAATTATAAAATTGTTTTGTAGGTGGACGAAATTTTAGGTCCCTACATCTGGTTCTGTTCATAGTGATTCTCACTGTTGGATTCATAAATAGATGACCAATTTCTTTCATGTGGTCGAAATCCTTAGTTGATCAATCTAATTTCTCATATAAAATTTTTTTTATAGAACTAGAGATTTTGGCATCGCGGATTTCTCAAGATGGCATATGTTTTTTCCCCACTAAAGATGTGATGAAAGAATTATTAAATCTTAATTAGGAGAAAGTTGGTGTGTATGGTGATACAGCCAATACATAATCTTTGATACAGATTGATAGCTAGCCAGGTGGACCATTATATTATATTCCAGGCATAGGAGGCATTTGGTGTCTCATGACATCATTTCTCTTTGCTTATTATTATCTCATAAAAAAAAATTTGTGGAGAGATTTCAAAAATCTCATGCAAGAAATATTTGTTTGCCCCCCTCTTCAATCCCGGTTGCCCCTTAATTTGATCAGAACACATTCTACATTTGACGATTGCATTGCTTCTAGATTGGCCAATATGAGGATTTCATTTCAGACATGTTTGTTTGCATAAAATACATATGATTTGAATGCATTGGAACTCATGCCATAAGAGGTCGATTGTATGCACTTATTTACATATGCGAATGATTTAAGATCATTTGAAAAATCCTAAAATGAGCACCATTCTCAAGCACCCTCGGTGAGCACCTCCTTTCTACCCGCACATGGGACCTCCTACGATCCATCCAACCCTCTCACACTCACTTCCTCATGTATTGGCACAACCCCAATCTTAACACTCATCTAACTGTTACTATTTGTTGGATTAGAATTAAAAAGATTGATGGCTTCTAATACTGTTATACTTGGGATTTAATTCTCAACAAATTCTAACCCACATGAGACATTTCAATCCCCACAACCCTCCCAATTAGGATGCATCTAGGTGGGCCAGATTGCAGGAGCAAAAATCTTATATTAGTATGAGGTGATGGCCTCATAGATTATCAAATATGTGTAGATATGGTTGATGAACTTTAGCTGTAGCTCATCTGGTTAGAGACATGGGCATGTGAATAGACTCCATCAGTTCGAATGCTGAAGTAGCCTGGAAGAAAAAAAAATTCAACGTTCTGAAGTTTTTTTGGATATTTTTCTCAATTAACTAGCCTAAGATTAGTGAAGCATGGATATTGAGGTTGGTTAAAGGCCATGAGTTTAGAGGGTTCATCATTGTAGTTTATGGGGAACAAAAATAATCAGTTCCCCCACTAAATTGAAGAATCTTTTGATTATTCTAGAAATGTTGGCCCAAAAATGCCAGGTGTATCTTTGGCAGTGTGTGAGAAAGTGGTCAAAAAACAAAGAAGATAAATATTGATAAAAAAAAAAAATATGATGGATACAATATTGACAATGGAGTGATGGACCACAAGGTTTTTTCACCAAGCCATGGCATATCACAAGAAATTATCAAGAAAGTATGACCCACAATGAAAACGTCATTATCGATTCAGGAAGATGGAAAAGATGGGGAATGGGATATGGAGGCACCATTTGCATATAATACTGTGATAGATGAGATTGCGAAAGATATTATTAGGATTTGATGTTGATAGGTGTCGGATCCTCTATTGCAGTTATTCCAAGAACCGTGTAACACTTTTCTCAAACTCCATCATGGGGCTGATGAATTACATCCGTGCCAATGACATATCCTCAAGTTTTAGCTCAAAAAGAGTAGGTCTCATCGTACGATTGAGCACTATAATGAAAACGTGATTAGCACAATGTTCCAACTATGCCACTTAAGCATCTAAGTAGATTTCTATTGTATAGTGGGACCCACTACATTTTAATTGAAGCTTAATGATATATCACCACGGGAGGTTTTGCCCATCTTGAGCGGTCTAGATTTTATTTAAGTGGGACCCACAATGGAGTTGCAATCACAGAAAAGTGTTACACGATTATCATGTAATAGCTAACCCCGAAGGGTAGCTGAGTTGGCTTAGGCCCACTGATTGTACCTAGAGGTTGTGGGTTCGAAACTGTACTACACTGGGGCCACAGGGGAATTTTACCCAACTTTCTCTTATGGGCCGTAGGGATTATTTTGGCCAAAAGGACTGGAACTTGCGTTATCAAAAAAAAAAAAACCCCATATAATAGCTATAATAATTTACCAAAAAAAAGTACTAGCTATAATAGAGGATCTGGACTCATGGAAATGTGCAGTGGCACAAGTGGAGGCAGTTTAATTTACCACTGAGATTTCTCTCTTGGTCCCAGACTCCCAGACCTTCCCTAGGTCAAAAAACACATCAGACAAATGGAACAGAAATTTCCACTTCCTCAGGCCGTTATATAAAAGATAAAGAAAAGTGGGCCCCATCATGTGATTGGTTGGACAATGATAGCTTGATAGGCCATGCAATCATCTAAGCAGACGATCCCCCATCATATGATTGGTTGGATAATTATTGCTTGGTGGGCCACGCAATCTGCTAGTAGGCAATCACCTATCATTCTATTGGTTAGATAATGATCACCAGGGGAAACTGTCAAGGAAGAAGCAATGCCCAAGATTTAAAAAAAACAGATAAACAGAAAAAAAGAAGCAATGTTGTTTGAGATAGTCTGGACATGTATAGAATGAGGTTCAAGTATCTAGAACAAGGAGGAGAACAATAAAATTATTGGATAATGAAGTGGATTCTGTGGGCCCTTCAGATTTAATGTATCTCATCTCTCATAATTTCATTCTCAAGTGTGACAAATTGATTTCGCATAAGCTTATATTGTTAAATGATTGTATGTGAACACATCATATTTGTGAAGTCAAAATTTTCTTTCTCCCCTTTGACTTTTATGTATTCCAGTAGATTGACTCTAATCCAAAGGTTGTGGATCTCCCAAAGAAATGGGAGGAGAGAAGCTTTGTAACAAGCTTGTGTCTTGTAATAGGGTCCTCTAAAAAGTAAGGTGCTTCTCTTTGCAAGCTCGTACTCTCTATTAAAGAGTAAGAAAAGCTTTGCATTTTCTCCTGTCAATGTAGGTCAGATATTGTGGCTGAATCACATATATCTTAAGTCTTGATGCTTTTTTATGATGTTTTCTTGTCTTTACTTTCTTGGTGATTTTATGTTTGTTGATTTGGCTGCGTATTCCCATAGGCATTGTTTAGTGAATGTATTAGAAAATCATATTGCTCAATAATTGTTTGTATAAGTTCCCAAATAACATATATCATTATACACACCCTAAAATCCATGTGGACTGGGTGCATTCACATTTATTAACTCCATACTTACTACCAATACACCCCACCATAAAAACAACTCTAACCAAGATACAGCATGAGAGTGATTATTCAGCTACCCTGAAGTGGTATATCTGAACATTCTCAACAGCTAGCTTCTTGAAATTGCTATCTTTCCTTGACTTGAAGAACCTGCCCCAGTTGTATTCCTTGTACTTGGGGGGATCATGCTCCTGTAGCAGCTCCTCCAGAGGCTTTACCATCACATAGTAGGCAGGGTTGAGGAAAAAAGGGATTGACAACCTCTCTTTTTGTGAGTTTACCACCACCCTGTGCTCGACGCTCTCATACTTGTCGTTGCTCCAAACCTGTAAAAACACATTGGTTAATTGATGTTTTAGAGCCCTTTTCGACTATTCTTCCATTATTTCAAGATTTCTGAAAATTATGGTCACGACAGATTCCTAAACAACAATGCATTTGTGAAAGCCCGACATTGCAGTACCTAAATACCGTCATCAATAGTGGCAGTCCAAAAGAAAGGAAATGTTGCGATAGACAATCTTCACTCTTTCAATTAGGACCACTTGCAATTGTTATTGGAGCAGTGTCAAGAGTCACATTGGTTGTAAAATATGTGGGACCTGGTCCCTGTGCATTTCATGGTGAAGCCCCTGTTGAGCCTGTCATTCCTATTGTTGAGTTGCTTAATGTTGTAGGAATCTTGGTGTAAATCATCAATGTGTTTTGGGTTTTAAAAGAGCTAGAATTTTAGTTTTGTTAGAAGGGGTTTCTTTCAATCTATGCTAGGAGTCACATATCTCCTTCTTGGTGCGTGCATTGAAACTTTGGCTTGCTTTCTGAGTTCTTCTTTATTTAGTTGTGACAGGTTTAGGTTCTGTAATTTTCTTTTGGACATCTCGCTAAATCTGTAGGATTAGCAGAGATTTTAGTAGATTGGAGATGGTAATGACATGGTTCTTCGACTGCCCCGTCACCTCTAGCGGGATGCCATAATTTGAGTATGCAATGGCAATGAAAGAGTGTTCAAGAAATAAACTGTGGAAAATAAGAGGTAAATCATAAGTTAATCTATGATTACTGAATAACACTAAATAATACACTGTGGAGTTGTGATAGCAGAGGAAAGAAATGGTGGATTTGTACTCATATTGAAAATATGGCATTAAATAGGATTGAGTGAAAAAGCATAGCCATATAACTAACATCGGATGGATGAAAAAATGGGAATGATGGGTGTCCATTTTCATTTAGCAGTTATAGACAGTGATACGTGGAAATCTCAAACTAGGGAACATATATGAATTTTCTCATATGAAAACTTCATGTAAAGACCATCTTCATGCAAATATCTTTTTGATATCAGGCAAAGGTAATAGACAAGCATATTTATGTACAAGTCGTAGACTGAGCAAGATCTAGTTAGCTGGTACCTGAATGATGTCTCCAACATTGATGATATAAGAATTTGGGATTGGTTTGACCCTGACCCATTCACCATCAGCCTTTCGCTTTACCTCAAGTCCACCAACATCATCCTGAGCAAGGACAGTAAGCGCTCCAGCATCTTTGTGGCGACCAACACCAAGAGCAAGCTGTGGTTCTGGGCAAGGAGGGTAGTGGTTGAGACGAGCAAAGCTGGTTTGCCCCTTGAAGAATCCTTTCAACCGATCTGCTGGCAGATTCAAGCTCAATGAGATAAGTTCAAGCAACTTGTATGCTAGCTTCTCCACCCCCCGAGCGTACTCAATACAAGCCTCTCTGGTGAAAGAAACAATGTCAACAATGATAGAAATCATGGTATCTAGACACTTCAAAACGGATGGCATACATGAAATTGATACTTCAATTTCAAGTATGAGTGCTGTATCTAACATAGGGTGTGTGTTGAATGTGGCAGTAAGTAAGTTGTTTAAAACTTCTTTTATAGCTGAAGGTAAAAGGGCTAGGTGGATGTTTCTGTAAGTTGATAGGTTGGTTTATTGTGAAATGGATTTAAACAGGGTTTTGAGTGCATAACTGGAACCCACAAAGCCGATCCCACGTACAATGAGTAAGTCTTACACGATGAGTTGTTTTTAACCAGTGAAACTGTGAAAGGAGGCAAAAAAAAAAAAAGAAATAGTGTATGTGCCTAGTCCAAGTTTTAAGGCACCAACCAAAAGGACTCATCTCCCCGTCAAATAGAATTGTTCTTTTTGGGATAAGAGCGGCCCATCCAAAAGGTGTGTTTAGTTATTTTTGGGACAGATTGCTCAGTAAGATATGCAGACAGAGAGGCAAAGATCCAATAGATTATAAAAAAGTACACAGATGCAGAGATCCCACTGCTCCTTTTAAGTGCAACTTATCATCATCTTAGCAATCAGGGTCAACTTAATTTGTTCTGGAATCTAGTGAAATAAAGAAACAAGTTAAACAGACTGAATATCCTATCTTTCAAACAGTATACCAAGGGTGAAAATTTGGAAAACCGAACAAATACCTCATTTCAGGTGGATAGTGTGGCCAATGGCTGTTCATCAGTGTCTTCAATTCTTGGCCTTGAGGTTCATGTGAAGCAGAGATGAAAGTGGATTCTTCCCATGTAAAATCAAACACTTCCTTCCAATCCCTCACATTCTTGGTGTGCTCTGTGTCAAAGTAACCCAAAGGGTTCTCCTCGGTGCGCCTGACCTTGCGCTTCTCCTCCAGTGGCAAGGCAAAGAACTTCCTTGCAGCAGATTCAATTCTCTCTTGTAGTTGGAGTGGCACCCCATGGTTGATCACTTGGAAGAAGCCCCAGTTCTTGCACGCCGCACCTATCTCTGCGATGAGGCCCGAGAGGGCCTTGGCATCACTAGAATTGGAAGAATTCAATGTGGAGAGATCGATCAATGGGATCCCTCCAGCCTCAACTATTGAGACCTTTGGCCTGTGCTCTTAAGGCTTGGATGAATGTAGAATCAACCATACAACCCATCTCTATCTCTCTCTCTATCTATCAGTTAAATGTTGAGATATGGGTGCACCCCTGGAATTGGTTGAAGGTTGATAGATAGGTGATTTTATGGATGAACATGAACATCGAATCTGGGCAGGTTGAAAGTTGATAGGTGGTTTTTTGGAGGAGCATGTATATTGAATCTGGACAGTTGCTGATTGGGACATGTTTGTGGGGGGATACACATACGTATCCACTACGGATACCTTATCTTGTGTTTATTTCTGCTGTTCTTTGTTTCAGTTGTCCAATGTTGACATGTTGTTTGAGTTGGTTCGAGTGTTGTGAAAGAGTCAGCCTCACATGTATAAGAAAACTGCTAGAGATGAGGTGTCACGTCCCAAAAATCTCAACCATGGGATAACGTGAAAAATTAAAATAAAAATTTATTTTCCTGTGTTTAATGCAATACAAGCTCCCAAATATGGACCCACAAAATTTCGAAACATGATGAGTCATAATAAAATATTTGCGGAAGAATTTAAACCAATTGGTATCAATATCCAAAAATTAAACCAACACATAACTACTGAATATTAAGGTTTAAAGTTTCCAAAATAACTTAAATAAAACAACCAACAAAATTTATGTTCATGATTAAGAATTGCTACTAAAATAGTTTCTACGATGAAAGTCACTCCCGTGCGGTCTCAGACGGCTTCGTAGCCATCTCCGGGTCTCCACTCAGATTCGTCAACTGGTTCAAACGCTTGAAACGTTTGACCATTCTCCGTCTGCACAATAGGATAAGGGTCGGTACCTATGCACCAATAAACAAAATAAACAGCAAGTACAAAAGCATAATTCATAAATAAAACACAAGATCAATGTGAGTAATGACATATAAAGTTCATAAGATATTAACAATGGAATAATGACGAAAAGAACGTACAATCTATATCCATTCTGCACAATAGAGCAATACAATAATCACACAGAAGCACTACTACTGTTTTGGGTGGTCAGCCCTAACTATCTCAATCATGTCGGCGGTCATAAACCAATCAATAATCCGGAATACCGGTCAATCAATCAAGTCGGATATTACAGTGTCCGCTCACATCGGTGATCAGCCGTCCAATTACAACTGCAGTCGTTCGAATATGACCCAATCAATATACATATATATACATATCATAGTAGAATAGACCTAATGATTTATAAAGTTCTGACATAGAAACCTAAGTCAAAGTGAAGGGATGGCTGCACAATAATCTATAATCGAATATCAATCAAATCATTCAATTAACCTCGACAATATCTCAATTGATTGCCACGCCACATCACGGTCCATATCCAATCAACACAGGGTATATCAAACTCAATCATGTATGCAAACCTGAAGGTCAAAGGATAATTCATAAGCCAATCCTAAGGTCAAATGTAAGGTCTCATACCCGACAACCACAAGAATCTCTAATAGATAGAAGATCAATGCACTCCCTTTTCAATCAATGGTGCATAGACCCAATTAAGGGTTTTCCAATAAAGATGAGTTGATCTCGAATCCATTAGGATTTCCCTGAGGTCATAAGAAGTATTAAACCACACGTTAGTAAGATACCGTTTGCCCGGACGGTATTTACTCGGTCCAAAGATCCAATTAAAACTATAATTTTAACACATTAAAATCCAAAGATATCATTCAAAATTAATTTGTAAATAATAATAAGATTTAACAATCATAGTTTATAATTTTAGAAAACACGAGGACCCCATCCAATATATTTTCCAAATTCAATTCCTTATAAAATAAGCCAAGAGGTCTAATTTAGTTTTATAAAACCACCAGGGTCCTTATTTCTAATTTATAAAAACTACTAAGGTCACATGAGATGACTTCATCAGTAATCACCATTCTCTCTCCTATATTTTCATACACATCTGGTTCTGTATTAATATCGTATGGGATGACATCATCAGGTCATTTCCCCTTGGCCCCACCACATGATTAAGTCCATAAGAAAAATATCCTCAAAGTGATTTCAACATTCTCCACACAAGGAAACTATTTTTTTTGTCCAAAACAAGGCTAGGTCCAACCACCCCTCTTCTTTTTATTTCCAACATCATGTACAGAACCTATGCACACAAAACCCATTTAATATTTTCAACGTTTCACACCTACAGCAGCCAGATGGGACTGGATGGTGGGCCCCGCAAATCAAAATCCCATGACGGGTCTAATATCTAAGGTCGCTCCGTCAAACACAACAATGTGAACAGACCAGATTTGATTAGGCCTCTCCACAGGCTCCACATCAAGATTAAATGCAAATAAAATATCTTCACATGATTTTTGGCATATGCTTTCACAGCTCATCCTTCCTTCCATATGTGGGAAAATGGATCTATCATTTTGCCACCTGATTTTTTTTTTTTTTTTTTGGCTGATTGGACTGACTTTTCTGTAGTCATGATTGTAGAGTATCCGGACTTTCGACATTGGCTCGACTTGCTTTTTGTCCCAGAAAACTAAGCTAAGAAGATGAAGAGTGAAATCATTCAGATATCTTGAAGTGAGGTACCTGAATATTTTCAACATCTGTATTCTTGCAACTGCTGAGTTCTTTTGTATTGTGAAACTTACCCCAGTTGTACTCCCTGTACTTGGGGGGATTATAGGATTGAGAACCTCTCCTTTTGTGAGTTCGCCATCACCCTGTGCTCTACAATCCATTACTTTTCATTACTCCAAACCTGCAAAGTATCAATAGATGAGTCCTTTAGGACTTGTTTGGACAATTCTGCTCCAATCATGATATTTAAAAATGCATAATCTTGGCCTATTCTTATGTAACAAAGCATAATTTTGGAACGTTTGAATGTGTGACACTCACAGAGTTACACTAGTCCATGATAAGTCAAATTCACATTGGTTTTTCGATGTCTGGCCCATAATTTATAGACAAGTCTCATCTCTTCCAGCAACTGGATCCTTTTTTATGGGTCTTGAAATGCTGACATTCAGAGACTAAAATTGTTGTAAACTGAGCATCTTATTATTGCAAAATCCTTTTGAAGAAAATCCGTTGCTATTTAGTTTCTGACTCAAATGATTGAAAGAAAAAACATACGCAATGTTTTTGATTCACCTACAGCAAGGTCTCTAATAAACAAACATGCCACCCAAATGGCGAAGTAAATGGACAGCCAATTACACTTAACCAAAGGTCCAACGAGAGAATTTTGGGCATGGACCTTGCTTTGGGTCAGATAGATAATTGGGTCTGGGTTAAAATTCAAGTCTTTACAGGTCGGGTCCTATACATTGGACCTGAGTGAGGCCTATCTTGTCTCTAGCCTTGAAAGAATAATGGAGGGCCTGTGCTCGAAGGCCTGGATGGATGCTGTATCAACTTCACAGCCCATCTCTGTGTGTGTGTGTTGGAGAGAGAAAGAGATGTGGTTTTATAGACAATAGAGCTTCTAATTCCTCGAACATAGCTTTCCGCCAACATTCATGTTTCACAGCTTGAGAGTAGGAAGTGGGAATGTTAACAGAAGTGAGAGTGGCAAGAAAAGCTGAATACCCATATCTATCAGGAGGCCGAGAAACACGGATGGTGCGTCTAAGAGTTGGCATGATAGCCTGTTCTGATGTAGTGGCTAGGGGAGTGGGATCAGGTGCCGGATCAGGTGGGTCGGGAATGGGCTGTATCGTAGCAGTGATTGGTTCCGTGCGTCGCCTATATACAATTCCAGGTTTGAACCTTTCAACAGAAGATGAGGAAGAATCGGATGAAAAAGATGGTAATATAGCCATGGGAAGTGAAGTGAAAGAATTAGTTGTGTGAAAAAAATATAAATTTTCAAAAAACACAACATTTCGAGAAACACGAATTCTTTTGAGAGATGGATCATAACAAACAAATCCTTTTTGATGAGTTGCGTACCCAAGAAAAACGCATTTGGTAGCTTGCGCAGACAATTTCGTCCTTTCAAAAGGAGGAAGATGAACAAAACAAACACATCCAAAAGGACGAAGATGTGTATATGTAGGATGAGAGTTAAAGAGGCGGAAATATGGAGTCTGATTTTGAAGTTTTGAAGAGGGAAGCCGATTAATAAGATGAACGGAAGTGGATAGAGCTTCTGGCCAAAATCTAGGGGGAACAGATGATTCAAGGAGCAAGCAACGAACCATATCAAGCAGATGACGATTCTTCCGTTCAGCAATGCCATTTTGCTGTGGAGTATGAGGACATGTTCGTTGAGAAATAATCCCCTTAGATTGGAGGAATTCTTGAAAACTGTGTGACACATATTCTCCTCCTGAATCAGATCTGAGAATCTTTATGCAGGTGGAGAATTGTGTCTCAACATAGGCCAGGAAAATTTTAAAAACCTCAAACACCTCTGATTTAGCCCGTAAAAAATAAACCCAAGTGAATCTGCTATGATCATCGATGAATGTGACAAAGTATTTAAAGTGAGAATGAGAAAGAACAGGTGTTATACCCCAAACATCACTATGAATTAAATCAAAACATTTTTCTGATATAGAGGTATGCATAGAAAATGGAAGGGCTTTACTTTTTCCTAATTTGCAAACAGAACAATCAATATTAACATCAGAAGTAGAAAATTGCATTTTATTAATCAAACCAGAATTTTTCAAAGATAACAATATGTTCGAATTAGGATGTCCTAATTTTTTGTGCCACAGATGCACATTATTTTGAAGAACACATGAAAAAACGGAAGTAGATTCATCCCTAGGTTGCATAGGCAGACTAAGCGGAAACAACCGGCCACACTTAGGCCCCTTCGCGATCACCTGTCCCGTCCCCTGATCCTGTACAACACAACCAGAAGAAGAGAATGACACATTACAATGATTATCTACGAGTTGTCCAACAGATAACAAATTTGTAGAAAGGCCAGGTGAAAGAAAAACATGATTCAAAGGCAATCTGTGTGGAATATCTCCTATGGCAGTGATAGGTAAATGAACCCCATTGGCAGTTTGAACTTGGAGTTTCCCATCAGGTGAGTGAATATTAGTCATGAGTTTGGAAGAGAAAGTCATATGATTTGATGCTCCAGAATCAAAATACCACGTGGAAGGAGATGGAAAGGTTTTACCTGAGAGGCCCAAGGTGGAGAATGCTTGAAGAATCATTTGTTGAATCATTTCAGGGTTGATAGGGGGACTGGGTGCAAATTGCTGTGAAGACATAGATGAAGACGGAGAAGCAGGTGCCACAGAGTGAGAATCTGAAGAAGCAATAGCAGAATAAGCACGCGAATTACGATTTTCTGGTCGTTTTCTGCATTCAGAAATGATATGCCCGCTAGCTTTGCAGTAGTTACAAACTTTTCTCTTGCATTGAGAAGAATAATGTCCATACTCCTTACAAGTGAAGCATTGAATTTTGCTCAAATCCTGAGTTGAAGTGTCACGTCTGGGAGGTTTCCCTTTTGCCACATAAGCAACTTCAGCCGGACCAGTGGATGATTGTTGGGATAGTTGATGCTGAGTGACTATCCGTTGTTCTTCGCGGAGCACTTCATTGAGACATGTATCCAAAGAAGGAGATGGATGTCGACTCATAAGATTGGAGCGAACATTTTCAAATTCAGGCCGAAGTTTCATTAAGAATTGATCTCGCTGAGTAATTTTATGAACGTCCTGAACCCCAGATAGAGTGTCTCCGGTGATAGTAGCATAGGCAATATCCGTGTATTCAATCCAAAGGGCAAAGAAGCCGGAGTAATACTCCTGGACAGTCATCTGTCCTTGAGAATATTGAGCAATTTCATGTTCTAATTGGAACCGACGGGCTGAATTCTCTTGGTGATATATGCGTTTCAGATATCCCCACATATCTTGAGCAGTTTTATAGGGCTTAAGATGTAAAAAAAATTGAGGTTCCACTGCGCCCAACATCCAGCTCATAATTTGTGCTTCTTTGGTTTCCCAATCATCCAATTTTGCAATATCTGTTGGCTTCTTCATAGAACCAGAAATGTGTCCCCATAATTTTTTGCCTTTCAGATATAACTCAAACTGATAGGCCCAAGCAGAATAGTTTTTCCCATTAAATTTGATCAATTGCATTTCGTTCTTGTCCATTTCCAACCCACAGAGGTTAATAGTAATAGACAGACAGCAGGAAAAAATTACGAACAAGAAGAGTAGTAACCAGACAGCAACCGAACAGCCCAGAGAGACTCTAGAGCATGCAGAAAGTGTTGATGAAACAGAGGTAGCAACACCAGAGAACCAAGGAACAGCCCAAAAAAATAGTTCGAAGCAACAAATCTCAGATAAAAAAAATCCACAATTTTGGTCCAGGCGACCAAAAATTTCTGCAAAAAACAGTAGGTGGGGCCCACTGATGATTCAATCTATCAGATCAAAATGATCAGATAGATACTCTGGTTCTTCAAAAAATCTGAAAAAATAGCCAAGAACTCCTAGAAAGTCAGGCGACCAGCATAGATAGAGTTGGTGAGGGAGTCTTGATCATCGCAAGTGGGCCACTGATTGATTGGAGTGAATACGGCTGATAACAGTGCTTTCCTTCCTCCCGATTGGCTGAGAATTTCTAGAAATAGAGATCAGTCACTGTAGCGATCTTCTGAGATGAAGATGAAGTAGCATGAAGAAGCAGAAGAAGAAAAGGCAGCAGCAGACAATGTCGTAGGCTCTGATACCATGTCACGAATAAGTAAGAAGGGTCTTAGTGCAACCGAGACTTAATGGAATTTTTGGATCCCCTTGTCATGAGGATACATCATTGTATTTATCATTCAGAGATGCCCAATTTGGGCTACAATTACAATCTATCAAATCTCTTAAATATAGGATGTATTGCTGTACAAATCTGACTAGTATCCATCTATGTTTAGTATGTATTGCTGTACAAGTATATAATAAGATGGGCTGCTGAGCAGATGGGTCGTGGATGGGCCAAACTGATATTATAATGGGCCTTTGTTAACACTTTCACATTGCCATCTTCACTGCAACTTTTGACTGGGATGCTCTTTGTTGCCTTAATGGAAGATGTAGCTCACTATGTGGCTTCCCAATTGTCTGACTTAATTATTCTACTGTTTATTTTATGGCCTTAAATATGTTTTAAACCTTTTTTATTTTTTTCTTGCGGTCCTTCAATCCTCTTTTTTGGATGAGTAAAAGCCATTTAGAATATGTGTTCTGCATAATCAACCAGTCCATATAAGTTCCACAACAGCACCACCCTTTAGCTTCTGGTATGTGTAGCGCCAAGTGACACCATCTCTTAGACTGAAGAACTTGAGGCAATCGTTTTTGCAATATGCAGAGAGCATCAACCATGTCAATCCGGGTGTCTTGAGGCAGCAGGATTGTGCAGCCCATCTCCAAAACCAACAGACGGCACTAAATCGTATGTGAGTGGCAGAATCGATTAAGAGATGGAATACTTGTTCCAATACATCTCGATTTAAAAATCGAACCTCAGATGCTTCTTCATGGATAACTACATCTTTTTCGCCATCTTTGTGAGTATTTTTGTATCTCTTTTGTTTAGGAGTAGGAAGCTGAAACATGAGTTGGTTAGTCATAGGCCTTGGGGGAGCGAGTGATGACTGATGACCTACCTTAATCAAGTCTTCCTCTGACTGACTTAAATCATATGATATAAGAAGTTTGCCAAGAAGAAAAATCACACCATCATATAAGTTATAAACTTATAATCCTTCCTAGCAATGTGGATAAGTCGAGTGCTACATTGAATCAGTTAGATTGAATAAAGAATCTGCAGGTATTGGTGCTACACTTACCTGTTGTGAGACTGCAGTCAACATAAGGCAGGCTCTTCTTCACTATTCAATTGAATCACAAAAATTAACCACAAATACACACCCAATTTAACAGAGATAAGGAATGAAACACACAGATCTGGTTTGGCCAAGACATATATATACTTTTACATTCATAACATTGATACACAATGATTTGCAATCACATTGTATGGTCATATGCCCTTTAACCATAGATTAAAATATCTACCACTAATATGGCAACTTTCTGAATATCACATCAGCCATAGCAACTGGTATCAGCCATGATGGAACCAATATCTTCATTGGGATCTAAGATATGATATCAACCTCGATTCTCTAAAATAAAACCTTTAATGGAAAAATATTCGCTTGCGCACCTAACACGTAAACTTTACTCTTTTAATGACCATGATGCCCAGCATTAAAAAAACAGATAGACAAGTTGCAAGTAAAAGAAAAGGTTAGACAGAGGAGAGTACCTCTCACTGGTTTTCTTCTTCTTTTACTCCTTCCTCTTCTCTTTACTTTTTCTTTCTTTCCCTTGGCACAGAAATCCTAGCCGGAAGCAATTTCTATTATATACGTGCCTGGATCCTCTCCATTCAGACAATCAGACTCCCAATCAATCTGGGAATCTTGGGGTCAAAACTAGGAATCCATTAAAACTTGGACTCCTTGAGTAAATACCCTTATGAACCATGGGATATTCACAAATTTCACTCAAATGAATCTGGGGGCCACATTAAGATTGATAAATGATAATCTATAGTATATAAAGAATAATTTGTTTTAAGCATGATCGATTTGATGGTCGGCATCTTTGAAACCAAGCCAAATTGATTTCTTGATTCAGATGTTCTAGGAGTGATTAGTTGGATGATGAGCCCAGCCATTGGTGGGTAAGGGTTGAACTATTAGTGGGCATTTATTTCAAGCGTCTTAGAGTAAAGTGTCCATGGGTGAGTCTAACTAAGGTTGCTTCTTGAATTTTCAAGAGCCCAAGCCTAGAGGTTGTCCAGATCATTGGTCCTACCAGGTAAAATAAGACCAAGGGGATTAGACGTGATTATGGCTGTGCCAGCATGAGCTTGATCCAGGCTCATTCTGTTTTGATACAGGCATAGATAAATAATTTGGGCCTGTTTAATATTATATCCTTCTGATGTAATGCATCTCACCGCTCATAATTTAATTCTAAAGTATGACAAGTTCTTTGTTGTTGCATGAGTGTATATAGTGATTTGCATAAGATTGTATTGTTGCAGAAGTGTGTTGTCAGCACAATG
This sequence comes from Umbellularia californica, assembly GCA_028538565.1. Lineage (NCBI taxonomy): Eukaryota > Viridiplantae > Streptophyta > Magnoliopsida > Laurales > Lauraceae > Umbellularia > Umbellularia californica. Next base: position 98,634,946 of record JAPQWN010000002.1, read on the forward strand.
GATGTGTGAAGTCAAAATTTTTATTTCCTTCCTCCTTTTGTAACAAGCTTGTTTTTTGTAAGAGGTTCTATAGAAAGTGAAAAGCAGAGAGCTTCTTTCTGTTGGCTCATATTCACTACTAAAGAGTAAGATAACTTTGCAATGTTCTCCATTGATGTAAGTTAAATATTACGGCTGAACCATGTACATCTTGTGTCTCGATGTTTTTTGTGACGTTTTCTTGTCTTTACTTTCATGGTAGTTTGATGTTTGTTGATTTGGTTGCATTCCCAGAAGCACTCTGTTAGTGATTCACTGATTCTGCTGGAAAATTTATATTGCTCACCAATTATTTGTAGAAGACTAGAAGTCCCAAGTAATATATATACCTTACACATAACTGCTCCACCTGAAAACTCATGTGGATTGGGTGCATTCACATTTAATAGCTCCATATTAACACCAATACCCACCATACAAACTTGAGAGCGATTATTTGGTTACCCTGAAGTGGTATATCTGAACATTCTCAACAGCTTGCTTCTTGAAATTGCTGTCTCTCCTTGACTTAAAGAAGCTTCCCCAGTTATATTCCTTGTACTTGGGTGTATCATTCTCCTCTAGCAGCTCCTCCATAGGCTTTACCATCACAGAGTGGGCAGGATTGAAGAAAAAAGGGATCGAGAACCTCTCTTTTTGTGAGTTTACCACAACCCTGTGTTCGACGCTTTCGTACTTGTCGTTACTCCAAACCTGCAAAAATACATTAGTTAATGGATATTTTGGATCCCATTTGGACAATTTTTCCAATATCTTGATTTTTGAAAATTTATGGTCATGACAAATTCCTAAACAACAATGCATTTGTCTACAATAGTGACAGCCGAAAAGAGAGGAAATGTTGCAACAGACAACATCCACTTCAATTAGGACTACTTGCAGTTGTTAGCAGAGTCGTCGTCAGATTCGCATTGGTTTTACAATATGTGGGACCCGATCCCTGTGCATTTCATGTTGAAGTCCCTGTTGAGTCATTGTCATTCCTATTGTCGAGTTGCTTAATGTTATAGGAGTCTAGGTGTAAATCATCAATGTTTTTTGTGTTTTATTAGAGCTAGAGTTTTCGTTCTGTTAGAATGGACCTTTTTCAAGCTATGCTAGGAGTTAAATATACTGGTATGTGACATATGTGAAGTCTTATAGAGCTATATAAAATTTAAGTAAAATCTGCTTCTTTATATCCTCTTGATTAGTTTTGCATGTGGTGAGTTTTCTCCTCTTTGCATTAAATTTAAAGTTAGACTGTTGTATTCTCTATCTTGGTGTGTGCATTGAAACTTTGGTTTGTTTTCTGAGTTCTGTATTGAGTTGTGACATATTTAGGTTCTGTGGTTCGCTCTTGGACATCTCACTGAATCCTACCTTCAGGATTAGCAGATACTTTAGTAGATTGGAGACAGTCATGGCAAGGTTCTTCAACTGTCCTATCATGTTAGTGGCATGCTATAATTTGAGCATGGGATTGCAAGTAAAGAGTGGTCTAGAACAATTTAAGGAAAATAAGCGGCAAATCACAAGTTAATGCTGTGATTACTGAACAGTGAATAATACAAAGTGAAGTTGTGGTGATGATATTTTTTATTAGTAAGTAAAGATATGGTGGATTTGTAGTTATTGAATATATGGTGTTAAATAGGACCAAGTGGAAAACCATTGTCATAAAACTAACCATATCAGATGACACTATGAAAATGATGAATGTCCATGTTCACTTAGCAGTTATAGACAGCGATACCCAGAAATTTCAAACCAGGGAAGCTTTTTGAATTTTCTCCTATGAAAACTTCATGTAAAGACCATATTCATGAAGAATATCCTCAAACATCAGGCTATGGTAATCGAGAAGCATATTTATGTTCAAATCATAGACTGAGCAAATTAAATATAGTTAGCAAGTACCTGAATAATGTCTCCAACATTGATGATGTAAGAATTTGGGATTGGTTTGACCCTGACCCACTCACCGTCAGTCTTTCGCTTTACCTCGAGTCCACCAACATCATCCTGAGCAAGGATAGTAAGAGCTCCACCATCTTTATGACGACCAACACCAAGAGCTAGTTGTGGTTCTGGGCAAGGAGCGTAGTGGTTTAGACGAATAAAGGTGGTTTGGTCCTTGAAGAATCCCTTGAACTGTCCTGGTGGTAGACCCAAGCTCAATGAGATAAGTTCAAGCAACTTATATGCTAGCTTCTCCGCCCCTCGGGCATACTCCATGCAAGCCTCTCTGGTTAAACAAGACAGAAATCATGTTACCTTTTCTAAATGGACGGTGTATAACCTGAAATTGATTCTTCAATTTCATGTATGAATGTTGTATCCAACATAGGGTGTGTGTTGAATGTGGTATTAAGTAAGTTGTTTAAACCTTCTTTTATAGCTGCAGGCAAAAGCTTACATGGGCTAGGTGGATGTTTTAATATGTCAGTAGCTTGGATTTAAACAGGTTTTTGAGTGTATTAGCAGAATCCACAAAGAAGATCCCAGATAGATGGAGTAACGCTTTGATGATACCAGAGAAAGGAGGCTAAAAATGTATCCGTCTTATGCAGGTTTAAAGCACCAATCAAACTAAGTGCGCCAACTAAAGTTGGCTGATTGCTCGAGGGACCATATATAGCACCCACCTGGTAAATTTGTACTTATTAATGAATCTAGTGGACCCAATTCTGATCGAGCTTTGGTGCTATGTCATTTGAAATATTCAACCACAATCTTATCCTGATTTTCAAAAGGGACGACTGCGTATAAAACATTGGGTTGTGACAAATAAGCCTTAAAGTTTACAAGACAAGATATGGGTAGATCTAACACCGTTAGAACATGCAATTTGCAAAAGGTTGTTGACAATATTCCAATGGGAAAGAAAAATAAAAGCACTTTAATATATAATGCCCAAACACGGCATGGATACGATAGAGATATGCCATGAATATGGCGTAGTGATGTAGATTTTACACGTAAGAAGTGAAGTATATATTGGATACAATACAACATGATACATATGTTGAAGTATCCGGATATCATGTTTCTACTAATGTTGCCCACAGGGATGATCAGTGCAGAATTGACTTCAAAAACTTGCAAGATTTGTTCATTTGCTTTTGGTGCCCTTCATTCACTTGGTATTTACTTTTGGATGTCATGAAACTGTTTGTTTTAATGATAAATGTGCACTAGACAGACTTGTCAAGGTTTACGGGGGGTGGATTATCCTCTGTTTGGCATGCATGCATAAACCTTGAATAAGTCTATCCCTGAGATGGCCCCTTTTTTTTTTTTTTTTTTGTTTGGCCCATATAAACCTCGAGTAGCCCCAGTTTGGCGTCTCTATTTTTAGTCTCTGCGTCTTAAAATTTCTAAAGCAGTTAAGAGTTTCTAAAAATAGAGGTGTTTGGCAGAGATTTCCAACCTTTGCCCACTTTGGAGAAGTAGAGGCAAAGCCTCTACTTTTCCAACCTTTGCCAACTTTAGAGAAGTAGAGGCAAAGCCTATAATTCTCATAGCCTCATTCTCTGTCCAGTTCAAAAGTAGAGGGAAAGAAAAGCAGGCAGAGCAACAGTGGACTAGGCGTCCTGTCCCTTTTTTCTTAAATCTACTAGAGTAAATCAAGATCTAAACCATTGAAATTGTTCCTAAGATCAAGCACGACAATGAGACCGAATTTCAGCCGTTGGATCATCACCAATCTCGAGATATGTGCAAAAAATGTGAGCAATTTGATAGTATTTTCCAGACACAAGATCCAAAACCCTTAGATCTCTTTGGAAGGCTGAACATGGTTATGGGGTCAAATTTCAAGGTTTGATAACTTGTGAAACTCAAGATATTTTCAAAACAATATCAGCCATTGATGAGACATTCTCAATTTTGGATTAGTCCATAAGCAGTCATGTTTTTCTCCATTTTCTTATAAAAAAAAAAATTCTGGGATAATAAATCACGATCCAAACGGTTGAAATTTTCTTAAGATCAAGAATGACTATGAGAACAAATTTCAACGATTGGATCATCACCAATCTCGAGATATGTGTAAAGAAAGTGAGTCATTTGATAATATTTTCAGGATTATGTGTGCCCCAAACACTAGATTCAAGCCTTTAGATGTCTTTGGAAGGCCGAAAACAACCATGACATCACGTTTTAGAGCCTGATAGCTCGTGGATCTAGATGAATTTGTGAAGAACCATTGATTTAAAAAAGTCTATTTAAAATAAGTACTTGCATTACTAAACACTCCACCTCTTTTTTAATGGTTCTCTATTTTAATGGGTCTAACCGAAAACGAGTAGAGATACCAAACAAGCCCTTATTCCATTAATTTGAGGCCAAATTTCAGTTTTTGGAGCTAAAGAAACAGGTTTATCGGACTGGATATCCTGCCTTTTCAACACTATATACAGTAGTGCAAATACCTCATTTCAGGTGGATAGTGTGGCCACTGGTTGTACAGTGTCTGCAATTCTTGGCTATGAGGCTCCTGTGAAGCAGGGATGAAAGTGGGTTCTTCCAATGCAATATCAAACACCTCCTTCCAATCCCTCACATTCTTGGTGTGCTCAGTGTCATAGTAACCCAAAGGATTCTCTTCGCCGCGCCCAACCTTGCGTTTTTCCTCCAGTGGCAAGGCGAAGAACTTCCTTGCAGCAGATTCAATTCTCTCTTGTAGTTGGTGTGGCACCCCATGGTTGATCACTTGGAAGAATCCCCAGTCCTTGCACGCCGCACCGATCTCCGCGACGAGGCCTGAGAGGGCCTCAGGGTCATTAGAATTGGAAGAATTCAATGGGGAGAGATCAATCAATGGGATCCCTCCAGCTTCTAGTATGGAGGAGACCTTGGGCCTGTGCTCCAAGGCTTGGATGAATGCAGAATCAACCATACAAGCCATTTCTCTTCTGTGTGTGACACAGCACTACCTAGGATCGGTTGAAGGCTAAGAGTAGGTGGTTTTATGTACAAAATGGATTGGGACATGATTGGGGTGGGATAGACGTCAGCGATGATAGCATCTACCTTTGTCGTTGTTGCCGTTTTCCATTGTTGTGTCACTTGTGTGGAGCCTGTTTGAATGATGTGCCAAGAGTCTTCCTTCAAATAATGCACGTCCCATCCAACACAGTACATTTCATTCAGTAGGTGCCAAACCCTGTGACCCATGGGCCTTTATTTTATGGTCCAGACAGATGGGTCAAAATGTGGGCCCCACCATACTTTTCAGAGCACCGGACTTGGCTTCCGGCCCTTATAAGAAATATATAATGCATATCATGTAATTCAGTGTGAGTGATATTTTCTAACCATTTGATCTAAGATGATAGAAATTCAACGATCTATGTAACGTTGATTTAGTTCAATGTTGCTCGCGACGGGGCATAGCTTTCAAAGCTCGTTGTTCTAAATGTGGAACTGCCGGATAACCCTTTTTTGGGGCTGATTGCAGGAATATTCCAGCACTCATGACCGTACCCATTGGCTCGACCAGTTTCTTTTCCCCACCCATTTCATGATCGTAGACTTGGCCTCTCTTTCTAATTATTTTTATAAAAAAAATAGAATTATAAAATTATTTTGTAGGTGGACGAAATTTTAGGTCCCTACATCTGGTTCTGGTCATAGTGATTCTCACTGCTGGATTCATAAATAGGTGACCAATTTCAATTTAGGTGTAAAGAGTAAATCACTTTTTCTTTCAAATGGTCAAAATCCTTAGTTGATCAATCTAATTTCTCATATAACTTTTTTTTTATAGAACTAGAGATTTTGGCATCGCGGATTTCTCAAGATGGCATATGTTTTTTTCCCCACTAAAGATGTGATGAAAGAATTATTAAATCTTAATTAGGAGAAAGTTGGTGTGTATGGTGATGCAGCCAATACATAATCTTTGATACAGATTGATAGCTGACCAGTTGGACCATTACATTATATTCCAGGCATAGGAGGCATTTGGTGTCTCATGACATCATTTCTCTTTGCTTATTATAACCTCATAAAAAAATTTGTGGAGAGATTTCAAAAATCTCATGCAAGAAATATTTGTTTGCCCCCTCTTCATTCCCGGTTGCCCCTTAATTTGATCAGAACACATTCTACATTTGACGATCGCATTGCTTCTAGATTGGCCAATATGGGATTTCATTTCTGACATGTTTGTTTGCATAAAATACATATGATTTGAATGCATTGGAACTCATGCCATAAGAGGTCGATTGTATGCGCTTATTTACATATGCGAATGATTTAAAGATCATTTGAAAAATCCTCAAATGAGCACCATTCTCAAGCACCCTCAGTGAGCACTCCCTTTTTACAAGCACATGGAACCTCCTATGATCCATCCAACCCTCTCACACTCACTTCCTCATGTATTGGCACAACTCCAATCTTAACACTCATTTAACTGTTACTCATTGTTGGATTAGAATTAAAAAGATTGATGGCTTCTAATACTGTTATACTTGGGATTTAATTCTCCACAAATTCTAACCCACTTGAGATATTTCAATCCCCACAACCCTCCCAATTAGGATGCATCTAGGTGGGCCAGATTGCACGAGCAGAAATCTTATATTAGTATGAGGTGATGGCCTCATAGATTATCAAATATGTACAGATAGGGTTGATAGAGTTTAGTTGTAGCTCATCTGGTTAGAGACATAGGCATGTGAATAGACTCCATCAGTTCGAATGCCTGAAGTAGCGTGGAATAAAAAAAAAATTTCAATGTTCTGAAGTTTTTATGGATATTTTTCTCAATTAATTAGCCTAAGATTAGTGAAGCATGGATACTGAGGTTGGTTAAAGGCCTTGAGTTTAGAGGGTTCATCATTGTAGTTTATGGGGAACAGAAACAATCAGTTCCCCCACTAAATTGAAGAATCTTTTGGTTAATCTAGAGATGATGGCCCAAAAATGCCAGGTGTATCTTTGGCGGTGTGTGAGAAAGTGGTCAAAAAACAATGAAGATAAATATTGATAATAAAAAAAATCTGATGGAAACAATAATGACAATGGAGTGATGGACCACAAGGTTTTTGCACCAAGCCAAGGCATATCACAAGAAATTATCAAGAAAGTATGACCCACAATGAAAATGTCATTATCGATTCAGGAAGAAGGAAAAGATGGGGAATGGAATATGGAGGCACCATTTGCATATAATACTGTGATAGATGAGATTGCGAAAGATATTATTAGGATTTGATGTTGATCGGTGTCGGATCCTCTGTTGCAGTTATTACGATAACTGTATAACACTTTTCTCGAACTCCATCATAGGGCCGATGAACTACATCCATGCCAATGATATATCCTCAAGTTTTAGCTCAAAAGGAGTAGGTCTCATCGTACGATTGAGCACTACGATGGAAATGTGATCAGCACAATATTCTAACTATGCCACTTAAGCGTCTAGTAGGTTTCTATTCTGTAGTGGGACCTACTCCATTTTAACCGAAACTTGATGATATATCACCACGGGAGGTTTTACCCGTCTTGAGCGGTCTAGATTTTCTTTAAGTGGGACCCACAATGGAGTTGCAGTCACATAAAAGTGTTACACTATTATCATGTAATAGCTAACCCCGAAGGGTAGCTTAGTTGGCCTAGACCCACGGTTTGTACCCAGAGGTTGTGGGTTCGAAACTGCACTACCACACTGAGGCCACATGGGAATTTTATCCAGATTTCTCTTCTGGGCCCGTAGGGATTATTCTGGCCAAAAAGACTGGAACCCGCGTTATAAAAAAAAAAAAAAAAAAAAACCCATATAATAGCTATAATAATTTACCAAAAAAAAAAAAAAGAAACTACTAGCTATAATAGAGGATCTGGACTCATGGAAATGTTCAGTGGCACAAGTGGAGGCAGTTTAATTCACCACTGAAATTTCTCTCTTGGTCCCAGACTCCCAGCCCTTCCCTAGGTAAAAAAACACATCAGACAAATGGAACAGAAACTCCCACTTCCTCAGGCCGTTATATAAAACCTAAAGAAAAGTGGGCCCCATCATGTGATTGGTTGGACAATGATAGCTTGATAGGCCATGGAATCATCTAAGCAGACGATCCCCCATCAGATGTTTGGTTGGATGATTATGGCTTGGTGGGCCACGCAATCCGCTAGTAGGCAATCACCTATCATTTTATTGGTTAGGTAATGATCACTAGGGGAAACTGTCAAGGAAGAAGAAATGCCCAAGATTTAAAAAAAAGAGAAAAACAGAAAAAAAGAAGCAATATTGTTTGAGATAGTCTGGACATGTATAGAATGAGGCCCCATGATACAAATTGAAGGGTACAGGTTCAAGTAACTAGAACAAGGAGGAGAACAATAAAATGATTGGATAATGAAGTGGATTCTGTGGGCATTATTATATCCTTCAGATTTAATGTATCTCATCTCTCATGATTTCATTCTTAAGTGTGACAAAATCGATTTTGCATAAGCTTATATTGTTATATAATTGTGTGTCAACACAAGATATTTGTGAAGTCAAATTTTTTTTCTTCTCCCCTTTGACTCTTATGTATTCCAGTAGATTGACTCTAATCCAAAGGTTGTCGAGCTCCCAAAGAAATGGGAGGAGAGAGGCTTTGTAACAAGATAGTGTTTTGTAATAGGGTTCTCTAAAAAGGAAGGAGCTTCATTTTGGAAGCTCGTACTCTCCATTAAAGATTAAGAAAAGATTTGCATTTTCTCCTGTCAATGCAGGTCAGATAATGTGGCTGAATCACATATATCTTAAGTCTTGATGCTTTTTTATAATGTTTTCTTGTCTTTACTTTCTTGGTGATTTGATGTTTGTTGATTTGGCTGCATATTCCCATAAGCATTGTTTAGTGATTGTATTAGAAAATCATATTGCTCAATAATTGTTTGTATGAGTTCCCAAATAACATATATCATTATACACACACTAAAATCCATGTGGATTGGGTGCATTCACATTTATTAACTCCATACTTACTACCAATACACCCCACCATAAAAACAACTCCAACCAAGATAAGCATGAGAGTGATTATTCAGCTACCCTGAAGTGGGATATCTGAACATTCTCAACAGCTAGCTTCTTGAGATTGCCATCTTTCCTTGACTTGAAGAACCTGCCCCAGTTGTATTCCTTGTACTTGGGGGGATCATGATCCTGTAGCAGCTCCTCCAGAGGCTTTACCATCACAGAGTAGGCAGGGTTGAGGGAAAAAGGGATTGACAACCTCTCTTTTTGTGAGTTTACCACCACCCTATGCTCGACGCTCTCATACTTGTCGTTACTCCAAACCTGTAAAAACACATTGGTTAGATGTTTTAGAGCCCTTTTCGACTGTTCTTCCATTATTTCAAGATTTCTGAAAATTATGGTCATGACAGATTCCTAAACAACAATGCATTTGTGAAAACCCAACATTGCAGTACTTAGCAGTCCCTAAATACTGTCATCAATAGTGGCAGTCCAAAAGAAAGGAGATGTTGCGATACACTATCTTCACTCTTTCAATTAGGACCACTTGCAATTGTTATTGGAGCAGTGAGCAGTGTCAAGAGTCACATTGGTTGTAAAATATGTGGGACCTGGTCCCTGTGCATTTCATGGTGAAGCCCCTGTTGAGTCTGTCATTCCTATTGTTGAGTTGCTTAATGTTGCAGGAATCTTGGTGTAAATCATCAATGTGTTTTGAGTTTTATTAGAGCTAGAATTTTAGTTTTGTTAGAAGGGGTTTCTTTCAAGCTATGCTAGGAGTCACATATCTCCTTCTTGGTGTGTGCATTGAAACTTTGGCTTGCTTTCTGAGTTCTTCTTTATTGAGTTGTGACGGGTTTAGGTTCTGTAATTTTCTTTTGGACATCTTGCTAAGTCTGTAGGATTAGCAGAGATTTTAGTAGATTGGAGATGGTCATGAAATGGTTCTTCGACTGCCCCGTCACCTCTAGCGGGATGCCATAATTTGAGTATGCAATGGCAATGAAAGAGTGTTCAAGAAATAAACTATGGAAAATAAGAGGTAAATCATAAGTTAATCTATGATTACTGAATAATACTAAATAATACACTGTGGAGTTGTGATAGAGATAATTTTTAGCAGAGGAAAGAAATGGTGGATTTGTACTCATATTGAAAATATGGCATTAAATAGGATTGAGTGAAAAGGCATAGCCATAAAACTTACATCGGATGGATGAAACTATCGGAATGATGGGTGTCCATTTTCCATTAGCAGTTATAGATAGTGATACGTGGATATCTCAAACTAGGGAACATATATGAATTTTCTCATATGAAAACTTCATGTAAAGACCATCTTCGTGCAAATATCTTTTTGATATCAGGCAAAGGTAATAGACAAGTGTATTTATGTACAAGTCATAGACTGAGCAAGATCTAGTTAGCTGGTACCTGAATGATGTCTCCAACATTGATGATATAAGAGTTTGCGATTGGTTTGACCCTGACCCACTCACCGTCAGCCTTTCGCTTTACCTCAAGTCCACCAACATCATCCTGAGCAAGAACGGTAAGCGCTCCAGCATCTTTGTGACGACCAACACCAAGAGCAAGCTGTGGTTCTGGGCAAGGAGGGTAGTGGTTGAGACGAACAAAGCTGGTTTGGCCCTTGAAGAATCCTTTCAACCGATCTGCTGGCAGATTCAAGCTCAATGAGATAAGTTCAAGCAACTTGAATGCTAGCTTCTCCACCCCCCGAGCGTACTCAATACAAGCCTCTCTGGTGAAAGAAACAATTTTAACAATGATAGAAATCATGGTATCTAGAAACTTCAAAACGGATGGCATACATGAAATTGATACTTCAATTTCCAGTATGAGTGCTGTATCTAACATAGGGTGTGTGTTGAATGTGGCAGTAAATAAGTTGTTTAAAACTTCTTTGATAGCTGAAGGTAAAAGGGCGAGGTGGATGTTTCAGTAAGTTGATAGGTTTAAGGTTTATTGAGAAATGGATTTAAACATTTGAGTGCATAACCGGAACCCACAAAGCCGATCCCAGGTACATGGAGTAAGTCTTTGATGATGAGTTGTTTTTAACCAGTGAAAGGAGGTAAAAATAAAAAATAAAAAGTGTATCTGCCTTGTCCAAGTTTAAGGCACCAACCAAAAGGCCTCATCTCCCCGTCGAATAGAATTGTTCTTTTTGGGATAAGAGCAGCCCATCCAAAAGGTGTATTTAGTTATTTTTGGGACAGATTGCTCAGTAAGAAATGTAGACACAGAGGCAAAGATCCAATAGATTATAAAAATGTACACAGATGCAGAGATCCCACTGCTAAAATAAAAAAGACTAGGGGACACAGATAAAGGCCTTTTAAGTGCAACTTCTCATCATTTTAGCCATATTCCATCAATCAAGGTCAACTTAATTTGTTCTGGAATCTACTGAAATAAAGAAACAAGTTAAACAGACTGAATATCCTATCTTTCCAACAGTATACCAACGGTGAAAATTAGGAAAACTGCACAAATACCTCATTTCAGGTGGATAGTGTGGCCAATGGTTGTTCATCAGTATCTTCAATTCTTGGCCTTGAGGTTCATGTGAAGCAGGGATGAAAGTCGATTCTTCCCATGTAAAATCAAACACTTCCTTCCAATCCCTCACATTCTTGGTGTGCTCTGTGTCAAAGTAACCCAAAGGGTTCTTCTCGCTGCGCCTGACCTTGCGCTTCTCCTCCAGTGGCAAGGCAAAGAACTTCCTTGCAGCAGATTCAATTCTCTCTTGTAGTTGGAGTGGCACCCCATGGTTGATCACTTGGAAGAAGCCCCAGTTCTTGCACGCCACACCTATCTCTGCGATGAGGCCCGAGAGGGCCTTGGCATCATTAGAATTGGAAGAATTCAATGTGGAGAGATCGATCAATGGGATCCCTACAGCCTCAACTATTGAGACCTTGGGCCTGTGCTCTAAGGCTTGGATGAATGTAGAATCAACCATACAACCCATCTCTCTCTCTATCTATCTATCAGTTAAATGTTGAGATATAGGTGCACCCCTGGAATTGGTTGAAGGTTGATAGATAGGTGATTTTATGGATGAACATGAACATCGAATCTGGACAGGTTGAAAGTTGATAGGTGGTTTTATGGAGGAGCATGTACATTGAATCTGGACAGTTGCTTATTGGGACATGTTTGAGGGGGGATACACATACGTATCCACTATGGATACCTTATCTTGTCTTTATTTCTGGTGTTCTATGTTTCAGTTGTCCAATGTTGACATGTTGTTTGAGTTGGTTCGAGTGTTGTGAAAGAGTCAGCCCCACATGTATAAGAAAACTGCTATAGATGAGGCATATGGTTGAATTCCGTGTTGTTGATACTTTCTAACCATTTGATCTCAGGCAATAGAAGCTGAACGGTCTAAATGATGTTGAATTAGTTCGGATGTTGCCCATCAATTTGATTGTATTAGAAATAGCCAATGGGGCTGACTTTTGGCATATGCTTTCACAGCTCCTCCTTCCTTCCATATGTGGGAAAATGGAAGGAAGGATGAGCTGTGAAATCATTGGAGGGACTTTTCTGTAGTGATGATTGTAGAGTATCCGGACTTTCGACATTTGCTCGACCTGCTTTTTGTCCCAGAAAACTAAGCTAAGAAGATGAAGAGTGAGATCTTTCAAATATCTTGAAGTGAGGTGCCTGAATATTTTCAACATCTGTATTCTTGAAATTGCTGAGTTTTTTTTTGTATTGTGAAACTTAGCCCAGTTATACTTCCTGTACTTGGGGAACCTCTCTTTTTGTGAGTTCGCCATCACCCTGTGCTCTACAATCCAATACTTTTCATTACTCCAAACCTGCAAAGTATCAATAGATGAGTCCTTTAGGACTTGTTTGGACGATTCTCCTCCAATCATGATATTTGAAAATGCATAATCTTGGCTTATTCTCATGCAACAAAGCATTTGGATATATGTGACATTGCAACATTTTGGAACGTTTGAATGCGTGACACTTACAGCAGTCCATGATAAATCAAATTCACATTGGTTTTTCGATTTCTGGCCCATAATTTATAGACAAGTCTCATCTCTTCCAGCGATTCGATCCTTTTTTATGGGTCTTGAAATGCTAACATTCAGACACTAAAGTTGTTGTAAACTGAGCATTTTATTATTGCTAAATCCTTTTGAAGAAAATCTGTTGCTATTTAGTTTCTGACTCAAAATGCACCCTAAATGATAGAAAGAAAAACATACGCAATGCTTGGTTCACCTACAGCAAGCTCTCTAATAAACAAACATGCCACCCAAATGGCCCATGGTTGATCTGATCACATGGAAGAAGCCCCAGTCCCTGAAGGCAGATCCTATCACTGTGATGAGAACTGAGATGGACTCAGGGTCATCAGAATTCGAAGAATTTAATGGGGAGAGATCAATCAATGGGGTCCCACCGGCATCCACGATGGAGGGCTTGGGCCTGTGCTCGAAGGCCTAGATGGATGCTGTATCAACTTCACAGCCCATCTCTGTGTGTGTGTGTTGGAGAGAGAAAGAGATGTGGTTTTATAGACAATAGAAGCACTTTCACATTGCCATAATCACTGCAACTTTTGACTAGGATGCTCCTTGTTGCCTTAATGGAAGATGTAGCTCACTAGGTGGCTTCCCAATTGTCTGACTTAATTCTTTTACTGTTTTTTTTTTATGGCCTTAAATATGTTTTAAACCTTTTTTAATTTTTTTTTCTTGGGGTCCTTCAATCCTCTTTTGTGGATGCATACAAACGTGCTCGAAAGGATCAAGATTGAACAACAAATTAAGATCTTAAATGGTCCAAGATAGATCAGATTACATATGTTGTACTCTTGGTATACATTGTTCTACCGTTCTCTATCAGCTTAAGCTTTTGTATTTTTTCATAGCAGGAAGCCATAACCTATAAGGGGCGGCGGACCCGGGATTTTCATTTGAGGGGTGCAAACCTTAATAGGTAGTATGGTTATGGAGGCAAACTGAGGATTTCCAAGTGGATTTTGAGGTGGGCTCACAATTTTTAATGGATTTTTTTGAAATGTACCATGGTTTAATGGGTGCGGCGGCACCCGCATGGTTATGCCTGGGTCTGCCCCTGCCTATAAGATGGGTTACATGCAAATGAGCATATATCTTAAATAAATCAGGCTGTCTTAAATTCTTTTGTATGAAATTAGCACTTGACCTACACCAATCCTGAAAAAAGTTATAGCACATGGAGATGAGGGTTTGGGGTTCTCTAACACCTTGCTAGAAGACTCTGCCTGTCAAAAAAACACTTGATACTGTGCTCAGAATGCAAAAGTGAACTATGTAGGCATTTGATCCCTCTAATTTAATGAATCTCATTGCCTATAGCAGAATTCTTAAGCAGAAAGTGTCTCCACTGTTGCTTACAGCATAAGTCGCATTGAGATAACATCTCCACGCATCTAAGAAAGCTAAGACAAACTAGGACATAACTTATTCAATCGCTATATATAGACAGTAAAACTCATTTAAGTCAACCACAGATTGATAGGACAAGGCTAAAATGCCGATGTAGAAGACTATTGTCCACGCCCTAAGACACAGTTACAGCTGATTCTGGCCAGAATAACAATTCTGACCAAGATAAAAATATGGAATCATTCAGATATCTTGAAGTGAGATATTGAATATTTTCAACGTTTAGCTTCTTGAAATTGCTGAGTTTCCTTGTCTTAAGGAACCTCCCCCAGTTATACTCCCTGTACTTTGGGGGATCATGCTCATCTGCCAGCTCCTCCAGGGGCTTTACCATGACATAATGAGAAGGGTTGAAGAAAAATGGGATTGAGAACCTCTCTTTTTGTGAGTTCGCCATCACCCTGTGCTCTACACTCTGATACTTATCATTACTCCAAACCTGCAAAATATCAATAGATGAATCCATATTTTTAGAACTTGTTTTGACAATTCTGCTACAATCATCATATTTGAAAATGCATGATTTTGGCATATTCATTCATCACAACGCGTTTGGATACATGTGATATTGCAATATTTTGGAACATTTCAGTGGGTGACACTCACAACAGTCCATGATGAGAAATTGAATTCACATTGGCTGTTCAATTTCTGGCCCATAATTTATTTCTGGGTCATGCAATGCTAACGTTCAGTGAACAAAATTGTTGTAAGCTGAGCATTTTATTATTACTAATCATTTTTTTTAAAGAAAATGTAATGCTATTTGGCTTCTGACTCAAATGTACCCTAAATGATTGAAAGAAAAACCATATGTGCAATGGTTGGTTCATCCGATTAATCTATTCATGTACTACCCATTCATACAAGTACTGAATTAACCTTACTCACAATCTAGCAGCTATGATCAATGATTCCAAGAGCTTCAAACTAGGCAAGGCATCTGATCTTTTGTCCTATGAACTCCAATTTTAAGTATAAAAGTCCCCAGTCACATGCTGCATCTGATAAAAATCATGGAGATAAGGATTGAGCCAAATATATTAGTAGCCACCTGAATGATGTCTCCGACGTTGATGATGAAAGAATTCGGGATTGGTTTGACCCTGATCCACTCACCATCGGTCTTCCGCTTCACATCAAGTCCACCAACATCATCTTGAGCAAGGACAGTAAGAGCTCCGGCATCTTTGTGGGGACCAACGCCAAGAACGAGTCCAGGAGCAGTGCAAGGAGGGTAGTGGTTGAGACGAATGAAGCTGGTTTGATCTTTGAAGAAGTCATTCAACTGTTTTGCCTGCAGCTTCAAGCTCACAGAGATGAGCTCAAGCAACTTGAATGCTAGCTTCTCCACGCCCCGGGAGTAATCAACACAAGCTTCTCTGTTCAGGAAATGAAAGTAATAACTTGAACTAATACTAACTAGAAAACATGTGATTCATTAGCACTCATAAATGAAAAGCAATCAAACCCCAAAAGACTGATAATAGAAATCTATCCATTACATTCTTCCAATAGGGAAGAAACAGTTAAATTTGTCAACAGAGAGCAAATCAATTGAAGGTTGTGTTTGCAGTGAAAATAAAACTAGCAAGATTTACCATCTTCGCAATTTCTTCTGACAAATTCAGATGTTTTATTTACATGACAGATAACATAATTCTTTCTCTAATCTGCAGATTTCATTGCCTAAACTTGCAGTATTGGTCACTTGAATTTGGTGCCCCTTTAATCCCATTGTACATATATTTACCCCATGACTTCTTGGGCCCATCTGGCTCAGAATTAGTCTTTCCTAGAACGACTTATTCGATGTTTTCAAGTTTGACACTGACATAATAATGTATAATGTTGGCATGTAGGCTGTAGGCCTAAGCGTGTGGCCACCGCGAAGAGCTTCAATGGCTCTGTTGACTGGCTTGAAAAAAACTTTACCCAATATTTCCTCTGTTGCATGATGGGGATCTGTTATTGGCAAGTTATGAGAATTCTGGTTGTCACTGATGTTGAAACTATATATAAAGATGTTTTCTTTTTTTCTTTTTACCGGGAACTATATATAAAGATGTCAATCTGAGAGGTCTTTAACAGTAGACTAGGAGTTAAGATGGTCTGGAATATCAGATTTGCCAGAGATCATCACCCTAGAGCAAGCTCTTTAATAAACAAAAAAATCACCCAAATGGCCCCTACTGTTGGTTTTAGAGATGAGTGGGGTGGGTTAAACTAATCCAGGGTATTTCAAAAACAACATAGATCTTATTGCTCAATTCAACAAGGGGTGCATCAGTAGAGCCTTTGACTAGGATAGACTGATCCTCACATCAAACAAAGCATTTGCAGAATCCTGTATGATTTTATCCAAGCATAGCTTCCGATAGAATGTCAATGGACAACCAAAAGATCTGACCAGAAAATCCTAGGTATGAACCCCTCTTTTTAGACCAGATTGATGACTTGGTTTGGCTTAAAATTCAGGTCCTTACCTGTTTACCAAAACATATGTTATTATAATATAATATATGATTAGCACATGTAATTAAAAATAATTTGATAATTTTGTCTAATAATATATGCAACACAAATAATATGAGTAATATTTTTCAGAATACGGAACTTTGTTTTTACGAGGGATGGCAATGCTACATGTAGATTAGGGGTAGACCAAAATTTGTCCTCAATTTAATCGTCATTGACCTTCATTTAGGGGCATTAAAATCTCAAATCCTTGATTAAAAAGGGTTGTTCTTTCAAAATCCAATATTTTGTATTAGAGTTCAATTACAAATTAGGGTGAGTGCCACTTCATGGAGGGTTTGGTTTATGTGAAGGTTTGATATTCACCATAGGCGGGCTAGATTAGAAGTTCCTTTTTAAAAACTAAGGAGCAAATTCTCTCTTGAAGATCTTCCTACATAACATATGCTGATACTATATTAAAATTCTCAATAGGAACATTGATATTATGTTAGAATAATATCATAATACATAAGATATAATATACTTGGGTTTTGAGTAATGTCAAAGTCCATCGAAGTAAGGAAATGCACACGGGTTCTGCACAAACGCCCCTTAAGGCATGGAATGTCCCTTTCAATTTGTAGAATGGACCCACTTGCGTGCCTTCTTCTTTGGATAGTCCCTGATTACTTTTGTTATGCTCAAGTAATTTGAGTTTAAAAAGTTCCATGTTTTCTTTCAATTTTGCAGCTCGCAAAAGGATATAATCGTCTCCTCATATTTTGTGGCTTGTGGTCCCCACCTTGTAGACTTATTGGAGCTATAAAAAAGTGTCTAATTGGACCAGATATGAGCATCCCACATGGGCCTAGTTCGGACCTAATTGGGCTCAATTAGATAATCCAAAAGGATCATTGGATGCTATTTTGAGATTTTTGCGACGTATTTGGATCCATCGCAACCATCCAATTTGGACCCTTTCTTAGATTAAGCCAATCAAGTTGTCTGTTACATATTCAAATAATTCTTCATCATCAACTAATGCGTCAAAAAGTTTTAAATAAGATTTAGAGCATGGATTCCAATAACATGGTGAAAATTTTACAAAGACACAGAAACTCAATTATGGGGTACTTTCGGGTATGGTACAATCAAAAGTATAATACAGGTAGAATGGCACTTAATGATGGATCAATCTTCCTGACTAGGAAATGCTGGCCAGCGGTTACAGAGAGAAGGAAACAATGACAGGAGTCCTTGTAAATAATCCATGTGTCCAGACTTTACCTTCAAAAATTAACCCAAACAAAGATGATGCCTGTCAATCAGATTCCAAATCCTGACACGATATTGCCCAAATGGTGGTCTACCAATAATCAATTCTTGTTTTATGATGATTGATTGAATAGCCAGCCATGTTGGCCCCACAATCTTCATCAAAGACTTTGGTAGTCCACCAATGGATCTAGGTAAGACAAGTCGTGAACTAGAAAGCTCTCGAAAAGATCATGATTGTGTTGCATGATTAACATGAACTACATTCTTGGGTTTCATGGTTAACACAAAATAGAACAACAAGTCCCTTGCATTACTCCATAAGTTGGGTAGGCGTAGGCAAAGGTGCACATTAACTTGGAAACCACATGAAGGATGTGTTGTGCGGAAGCTAATGGTGGGTAATGAAATGATCTCAAACAGATAAGAGCACAGGTACAGGTCACGGTTTTGCTTTTGTGAGACACAAATATGTCAAGGAAGCAAACAGGGCCGTTACAGATAACAACGGTAAATCTTGGGGGGGCAAGAAGATTCAGGTGAAGATTGCTGATTTTGCTACCTTGACTTCCAAATCTCAGTTGCCTCCTCCACCTCATCAGAAGAGGGTGACTGAAGTAGATCGTGGAGGTGGGACTCCCCATTTGGCTCCTCTACATGTGTCTGTGGGGCTTCCCACTCTGTGTCAGAAGAGTTTCGCTGAGGTGGTCGCCTCTTCCTCTACTCTCCATGAAGAAGCATGGACTGTGAAGGATAGCTTCGGCTCGGGGGTTAGAGTTGCTCCTTGGGTCCCTAAAGAGGGAAAAAAGGACCTTTGGAGAGGCTTGGTTGGGTTCCTTACCTGTGGAAGCCCAAGGCGATTGGGAGGACGCTAGCAGGGAGTTGCAGATCGTCCCCTCCTCAACTACAGAATCGGTTAACACATTTGGCTTCACCACTCCTATCACCTCGTCCGAACATGTGGCGCGCAGCAGCTGGAGTCCTGAATGTTCTTCTCAATCCAAGAAATCCTCAGTCGTCCTCTCCCCTATCAAAAGGTTGGTTCTATAATCTATACTCGTCGGACTTGGATGACTTTTCTTCACCTATGAAGGAGGCATGTGCTTAAGATTGCGACATGGAACCCACTCCTATTCTGTTTAAGGCCGGGGTTCTTCTCGGCTTATAGAGGAATTAATACCCTTGACGCTTTGTGGTGTTCTGTCGAAAGGACTACAGTCAAGTCCTCTGCCTCTCCTAGAATGGCAGGACGCCAAGTGGGTCTCCGTCATCACTCAATGTGTGGAAGGTGGCTGGAAGAAGGCCCTTAGCGTTCCATCGACGGCTTCGGGATCCTCTCCGGTAAGTTGTGACAGAGTGTCTATCTCCATTCCGGAAACTGATCCAAGGGATGGGGCGGATTCTAAGATGAATGACTCTCAGTTATATCAACTCCATTCTGGTCTGCACCCTACAGGGTTGTGTGTGGATGATCCGGAAGGACATACTCCCTCTGTTGGTGGCTTCAATTCTGATTGGTTGCCTTTCAAAATTAAAGAATGTGGCCAGATAGTAGGGATCTCTGTTGACAACACAAAGGAGGGTTGGAGTCATTTGCTGGCTTTTGCGCAGGAGAGGGAGAGTCAGAACATTCAAGCTTCAGTAAGAAGAGAGTTGAACAGGCTGGCAAGTTCTATTAATTATGACAAGGGTGGGGGGGCTCTTCAGAGGCCGGGCTACGTAGAAGCAAGAGGGAAGAAGAAAATTCAGGAGGGAGCTCCAGGTTCTAAATGAAGATCTTATCACGGAATGTTCGTGGTTTGGGAGGGGCTGCTCGCGGACTGGTTGTCAAGGAAACTCTCCACAGCAATAAAGTGTAAATAGCTCTCATCAAAGAAACGAAGTTAAGTTCTATGTCTGATAAAATTGTGCGAGAGGTGTGGGGCAGTAAATATGTGAACTGGACTACTATTGATGCAGTTGGCTCGGCGGGAGGTATCCTCCTGCTCTAGGACTCAAGATATGTGGCAGTCTCCAATACTTCTAAAGGGGAATTCTCTGTTTCTGCTGAAGTTGAAGATCTAGCTATCAGCAAGAGGTGGTTGATAACCTCGGTGCATGGGCCGAACCCTAATTCTAAAAGACCTGATCTATGGAAGGAGTTGAACTCAATTAGAGGAAGCTAGAATGGAGCTTGGTGTGTGGGAGGTGACTGGAATATTGTTTGATAGCCATATTCCTGTTGCTACGAGCCTATTCTCAGATTGGATTAACTCTCATTCCCTTATCGATCTTCAGCTAGGACGAGCTTCTTTTACCTGGTCCAGCCATCGAACACCACCTGCAATGTCAAGATTGGACAGATTCCTTGTCTAAGCAGATTGGCTTGATTTGTGCCCGAAGGTTTGTCAATTGGCCCTCTGGAAGCCGGCTTCAGATAATTGCCCGATTGTTATTGACTCTAGACCAGAAAGGTGGGGCGCGGCACCTTTTCGCTTCGAGCTGGCCTGGCTTGAGAATAAAGGTTTTTTAATCTTTGGTTAAGGGTTGGTGGGCAGAATTGAGGGTGGCAGGGTGGGTTGGTTATCAGTTGGGCGCCAAGTTAAAGCTGTTGAAAGGCAAAATTAAATATTGGGTTGCAAATAACATAGACGAGGTGGGGAAGGCTAAAGCTAGAATCCTTGATGAAATCTAGTCTATTGACAGGATAGAAGAACTAGGTGCTCTTTCAGAAGATGACTTTGGGAGAAGACTGTATCTTAAAGAGGATTATCTCAAGAAGGTGAGAGAGGAAGAAATCAAGTGGAAGTAGAGATCTTGTTGTCAATGGTTGAAGGATGGAGATAGAAATTCAAAATTCTTCCATGGTATGGCTTCGATGCGATCGAGAACCAATAGAATCAGCGCCCTGATGAATGGGGAAGAGAGGCTAGAAAGAAAGGAAGAAATCATCCGGCACTTTCTGGATTTTTTCTCCTCACTTTCTCTAAAGAAGACATGGTTCATCCATTATTGAATAACTTGGAGTTTTCCACTTTAGGGGATGAATACGCTTCTTGGTTGGAGAGGCCTTTTGGAGAAAAAGTCCATGCTGTTGTTTTTGCCCTAGGGAGAGATAAAGCTCTGGGCCCCGATGGCTTTCCAATGGTTTTTTTTTTCCAAACTTTCAGGAATGAGGTCAAAGAAGATATCATGGCTTTCCTAGTTGAGTTCCACTTTAGAGGAAAGCTCTCTAAAAATTTAGGGGCCTCCTTCATAACTCTTGTTCCTAAGAATCTGGGTGCTGACAACATTTATGATTTTAGACCTATTAGTCTAATAGGAAGTGCCTATAAAATCCTAGCAAAAGTGTTGGCAAGTAGAATCTTAAAAGTCCTTCATTCTATCATTTCGCCTACTCAAGGTGCCTTTGTTCGTGGAAGACAAATCCAAGATGGTGTTCTCATTGCAAATGAGTGTGTGCACTCTCGATTCAAACAATGCAATCCGGGCCTGCTATTTAAGTTGGACCTCGAGAAACCCTATGATAGGGTGGACTGGGGCTTCCTTCAATATGTGCTTCGTAGAATGGGGTTTGGTCAAAGATAGAGAGGTTGGATTATGGAGTGTATTTCTTCTTCTTGTTTCTCTATTATTATCAATGGGTCTCCTAAAGGGTTCTTTCCTACTCAAAGAGGCTTAAGACAAGGGGATCCACTCTCTCCGTTCCTATTTCTCATTGTGGGGAAAGCATTTAGTCGGATGCTTGCAGCAGCAGCAGTGGGGAGACTTATTCAAGGCTTTGCTCTTGCTCCAAATTCCCCAGTGAGCTCTCATCTCCAATTTGCAGATGACGCAATTATTTTTTGCGACGCCAACAAAAACCAGGTAAAGAATGTCAAGGCCATTCTATTGTGCTACGAAGCCATGTCGGGTTTAAAGGTGAATTTTCACAAAAGCTAATTGCTTGGAGTGAGGGTGGATGATCCTACCATTTCTTATTTGGCAGGTATCTTGGGGTGCATGGTTAGCTCTTTTTCCGCTACTTACCTCAGCCTTCCTTTGTGTAAGGGAAACTCTCCGAAATCTATCTGGGACACGGTGTTAGAGAGGATTGAAAAGAAGTTGTCTACTTGGAAAGCGAACTATCTGTCTATGGGAGGTAGAGTGACTCTAATCTTATCTGCTCTCTCCAATCTTCCGATCTATTTCCTCTCCCTCTTCAAGTGCCCAGCATCAATTGCGGACCGTATTGAGAGGTTGCAGCGAGACTTTCCATGGCATGGTAAGGACAAGTCAAAGAAATTTCATTTGGAAAAGTGGGATAATGTATGTAGGTCGAAGAAGGAAGGGGGTCTAGGATCAATTAAGACCTATCCGTCAGATGAATTGCGCTCTCCGAGGGAAGTGGTTGTGGAGGATTGGGGAAGAGGAGGACTCTTTATGGATACGGGTCTTGGTAGCAAAATATGGAATCTTGAGAGATGGTTGGGATATCCAAAACCCTAATTTATCGTGCTTCTAGGTTATGGAAAGGGATTGTCTCGTCTGGAGATGCTTTTGTTGCCAATGTCAAATTTAGAGTGGGCTCCGGGGAGAAAGTTTTGTTTTGGCTAGATAACTGGGTTGGTGATAAACCCTTGGCTGAAGCTTTCCCTGCCTTTTTTGCAGTTGCTAGAGATCGTAAAGCAATAGTCTCTTCCTATATAAGTAGCAATGATGAGGATGTGAGTTGGGGCCCTGCATTTAGTAGAATTCTCACGGAGACCGAGGAGAACAATTTCTCCTCCCTCCATGACATTCTTAGCCAAGTCTCCATTAATCAAAATTTGGAAGATTGCAGGATATGGACAGCCTCCAAAGAAGGGATCTTCTCGGTATCTTCTTTCTTCGCGGCTATGTCAGGGGGTCATTCTCCAATAAACCCTTTGTATGGAATTTGGAAGTTGAAGATTCCGCCAAGGGTCATGGTGTTCGATTGGTTGGCATTGCAAGGTGGTATTTTGACTATGGATAACTAGCTCCGGCGTAGAAAAATCATAGTCAATGCGTGTCCCATGTGCTTAGCAGATGAGGAATCTATTGATCATCTCTTACTGAATTGTAAAGTAGCATAAGGGCTTTGGTTTGAAGTTCTAAGCTAGTTTCATTGTAGCTGGGTCCATCCGAGATCCATCTGTGGATGGTTTAATGCATGGTTGTTGGAGGTGGGATCAATCAAAGGAAGGATTATGTGGAGAACTGCCTTCCCGTCACTTTTATGGATCATTTGGAAGGAGAGGAATTCTCGATACTTTGAGAACTCCAACACCTCAGTTGAAGATCTTGCGTACAAGATCAAAGTCACCATCGCTTCATGGGTGTCCTTCCTTCCTCAATTTCATGGGATTTCTATTGATATCATTTTGAGGAATTGGAGGGAGGTGGTCTTCCTTTAATGTTTACTGTTGCTACAGGTGTTATTGCTCCTTTCTTTCTCTCTCTAGCTCTTGTGGTTGTGAGTTTATTTTTGGTGGTGTTGGTTTCTGTTTCTATTTTATTTCCTTTTTGGCTTTTCAGTATTTCCCTCATGTACTATTAAATTTGTTCAATGAAAGTTAACATTAAAAAAAAAAGAGTAAATCACTTTTTCTTTCATGTGGTCGAAATCCTTCGTCGATCAATCTAATTTCTCATATAATTTTTTTATAGAACTAGAGATTTTGGCATCGCGGATTTCTCAAGATGGCATATGTTTTTTCCCCACTAAAGATGTGATGAAAGAGTTATTAAATCTTAATTAGGAGAAAGTTGGTGTGTATGGTGATACGGCCAATACATAATCTTTGATACAGATTGATAGCGGGCCAGGTGGACCATTACATTATATTCCAGGCATAGGAGGCATTTAGTGTCTCATGACATCATTTCTCTTTGCTTATTATAACCTCAAAAAAAAATTATGGAGAGATTTCAAAAATCTCATGCAAGAAACATTTATTTGCCCCTCTTCATTCTTGGTTGCCCCTTAATTTGATCAGAACACATTCTACATTTGACGAACGTATTGCTTCTAGATTGGCCAATATGAGGATTTCATTTCAGACATGTTTGTTTGCATAATATACATATGATATGAATACATTGGAACTCATGCCATATGAGGTCGATTGTATGCACTCATTTACATATGTGGATGATTTAAGATCATTTGATAAATCCTCATATGAGCACGATTCTTGAGCACCGTCAATGAACACCCTCATTTTACCAGCAAATGAGACTTCCTATGATATATCCAACCCTCTCACACTCACTTCCTCATGTATTGGCACAATCCCAATTTTAACACTCATCCAATTGTTACTCATTGTTAGATTAGAACTAGAAAGATTGATGGCTTCTAATACTGTTATAGAACTGTTACTCATTGTTAGATTAGAATTAAAAAGATTGATGGCTTCTAATACTATTATACTTGAGGGCATATATTAAATGGTTAGGATAATCTAACGGGTTTTGTATTCTTTTTTATCATCCATTTGCATATCTTATGTCAAATAAGTGACAACATCCAGTGGACCTAATTTTTTCTTTAAAATATCTAGATCCTATTTTTTTCTTTAATTTTTATTTTTAAAGGAAAAAAATTAGTGGTATTTTCTTTACGTTAAAAAAATCGGCATGGGCCTAAAGAATTCTGAAAGGCAGGTCCCCAAAGGAACTAGATTAAAAAGTTAAGGAAGATGGAAAAGATGGGGAATGGGATATGGAGGCACCATTTGCATATAATACTGTGATAGAAGAGTTTGCAACAGATAATATTAGGATTTGATGTTGATAGGTGCCAGATCCTCTGTAGTTATTATAAGAACTGTGTAACACTTTTCTCGAACTCCATCATAGGGCCGATGAATTACATCCATGCCAATGATATATCCTCAAGTTTTAGCTCAAAAGGAGTAGGTCTCATCGTACGATTGAGCACTACGATGGAAATGTGATTAGCAGAATGTTCTAACTATGCCACTTAAGCGTCTAGTAGGTTTCTATTGTACAGTGGGACCCACAATGGAGTTGTAGTTGTAGAAAAGTGTTACACGATTACCATATAATAGCAACAACAGAGAATATGGACTCATGGAAACGTGCAGTGGCCTCTCATGGGTACCAGACTCCCACCCCTTGGCTAGGTAAAGAAAAATAGGGAAGTTTCAAATAAGGCCTTAGGTTCTTGTACATTTCAAAAAAGGACATAAGTTTCAAGACTTTTCAAATTAGTCCCTAAGTTTTTCAATAAAACTTCAATTAAGGCCATATGGTCATTTAAAGGTATTTTTTATGGCATTTTCTCTCAATTTTTAAAAAATGCCCAGAGTACCTTCATTTAAAGCCATGACATGGTTCTGACAGCCACTACATTTAGCCTATCTCTGTGGAAATACTAGTTTTTCTCGATCACTATAAGACTGCTAGTGAAAACAATGAAGAAAATATAAAGTTAAAGGGGGTTTTTATTTCATTTAAGGATAATTTGGGTAGTTTAAAAAAATTGAATAAAAAAGTTGCCGGAAAATAGCTTTAAATGGATGAATGTCCTTAATTGAAAACTTCATGAAAAACTTAGGGACTAATTTGAAAAGTTATAAAACTTATGTCCTTTTTTGAAATAAGGCAAAAACTTAAGGACTTATTTGAAGTTTTCCCAAAAAATCATTAAACAAATGAAAGAGAAACTCCCACTTCCTCAGGCCGTTATATAAAACCTCAAGGAAAGTGGGCCCCATCATGTGATTGGTTGGAGAATGATAGCTTGATAGGCCATGCAATCATCTAAGCAGACGATCCCCCATCAGATGATTGGTTGGATGATTATTGCTTGGTGGGCCACGCAATCTGCTAGTAGGCAATCACCTATCATTTTATTGGTTAGGTAATGATCACCAGGGAAAACTGTCAAGGAAGAAGAAATGCCCAAGATTTAAAAAAAAAAAAAAGAAAAAGAAAAGAGAGAAACAGAAAAAAAGAAGCAATGTCGTTTGAGATAGTCTGGACATGTATAGAATGAGGCCCCATGATACAAATTGAAGGGTGAAGGTTCAAACAAGGAGGAGAACAAAAAAATTATTGGATAATGAAGTGGATTTTGTGGGCATTATTATATCCTTCAGATTTAATGTATCTCATCTCTCATAATTTCATTCTTAAGTGTGATAAAATCGATTTTGCATAAGCTTATATTGCTAATTTGTTATATAATTGTGTGTGAACACAATATATTTGTGAAGTCAAATTGTTTTTCTTCTCCGCTTTGACTTTTATGTAATTCAGTAGATTGACTCTAATCCAAAGGTTGTCGAGCTCCCAAAGAAATGGGAGGAGAGAGGCTTTGTAACAAGCTTGTGTTTTGTAATAGGGTTCTCTAAAAAGGAAGGAGCTTCACTTTGGAAGCTCGTACTCTCCATTAAAGAGTAAGAAAAGATTTGCATTTTCTCCTGTCAGTGTAGGTCAGATATTGTGGCTGAATCACATATATCTTAAGTCTTGATGCTTTTTTATAATGTTTTCTTGTCTTTACTTTCATGGTGATTTGATGTTTGTTGATTTGGCTGCATTCCCATAAGCATTGTTTAGTGATTGTATTAGACAATCATATTGCTCAATAATTGTTTTTAAAAGTTCCCAAATAACATATATCATTATGCACACCCTAAAATCCATGTGGATTGGGTGCATTCACATTTATTAACTCCATACTTACCACCAATACACACCACCCTAAAAACAACTCTAACCAAGATGCAGCATGAGAGTGATTATTCAGCTACCCTGAAGTGGTATATCTGAACATTCTCAACAGCTTGCTTCTTGAGATTGCCATCTTTCCTTGACTTGAAGAACCTGCCCCAGTTGTATTCCTTGTACTTGGGGGGATCATGATCCTTTAGCAGCTCCTCCAGAGGCTTTACCATCACAGAGTAGGCAGGGTTGAGGAAAAAAGGGATTGACAACCTCTCTTTTTGTGAGTTTACCACCACCCTATGCTCGACGCTCTCATACTTGTCGTTACTCCAAACCTGTAAAAACACATTGGTTAATTGATGTTTTAGAGCCCTTTTCGACTGTTCTTCCATTATTTCAAGATTTCTGAAAATTATGGTCATGACAGATTCCTAAACAACAATGCATTTGTGAAAACCCAACATTGCAGTACTTAGCAGTACCTAAATGCTGTCATCAATAGTGGCAGTCCAAAAGAAAGGAGATGTTGCGATACACTATCTTCACTCTTTCAATTAGGACCACTTGCAATTGTTATTGGAGCAGTGAGCAGTGTCAAGAGTCACATTGGTTGTAAAATATGTGGGACCTGGTCCCTGTGCATTTCATGGTGAAGCCCCTGTTGAGTCTGTCATTCCTATTGTTGAGTTGCTTAATGTTGCAGGAATCTTGGTGTAAATCATCAATGTGTTTTGAGTTTTATTAGAGCTAGAATTTTAGTTTTGTTAGAAGGGGTTTCTTTCAAGCTATGCTAGGAGTCACATATCTCCTTCTTGGTGTGTGCATTGAAACTTTGGCTTGCTTTCTGAGTTCTTCTTTATTGAGTTGTGACAGGTTTAGGTTCTGTAATTTTCTTTTGGACATCTTGCTAAGTCTGTAGGATTAGCAGAGATTTTAGTAGATTGGAGATGGTCATGAAATGGTTCTTCGACTGCCCCGTCACCTCTAGCGGGATGCCATAATTTGAGTATGCAATGGCAATGAAAGAGTGTTCAAGAAATAAACTATGGAAAATAAGAGGTAAATCATAAGTTAATCTATGATTACTGAATAATACTAAATAATACACTGTGGAGTTGTGATAGAGATAATTTTTAGCAGAGGAAAGAAATGGTGGATTTGTACTCATATTGAAAATATGGCATTAAATAGGATTGAGTGAAAAGGCATAGCCATAAAACTTACATCGGATGGATGAAACTATCGGAATGATGGGTGTCCATTTTCCATTAGCAGTTATAGATAGTGATACGTGGATATCTCAAACTAGGGAACATATACGAATTTTCTCATATGAAAACTTCATGTAAAGACCATCTTCGTGCAAATATCTTTTTGATATCAGGCAAAGGTAATAGACAAGTGTATTTATGTACAATTCATAGACTGAGCAAGATCTAGTTAGCTGGTACCTGAATGATGTCTCCAACATTGATGATATAAGAGTTTGCGATTGGTTTGACCCTGACCCACTCACCGTCAGCCTTTCGCTTTACCTCAAGTCCACCAACATCATCCTGAGCAAGAACGGTAAGCGCTCCAGCATCTTTGTGACGACCAACACCAAGAGCAAGCTGTGGTTCTGGGCAAGGAGGGTAGTGGTTGAGACGAACAAAGCTGGTTTGGCCCTTGAAGAATCCTTTCAACCGATCTGCTGGCAGATTCAAGCTCAATGAGATAAGTTCAAGCAACTTGAATGCTAGCTTCTCCACCCCCCGAGCGTACTCAATACAAGCCTCTCTGGTGAAAGAAACAATTTTAACAATGATAGAAATCATGGTATCTAGAAACTTCAAAACGGATGGCATACATGAAATTGATACTTCAATTTCCAGTATGAGTGCTGTATCTAACATAGGGTGTGTGTTGAATGTGGCAGTAAATAAGTTGTTTAAAACTTCTTTGATAGCTGAAGGTAAAAGGGCGAGGTGGATGTTTCAGTAAGTTGATAGGTTTAAGGTTTATTGAGAAATGGATTTAAACATTTGAGTGCATAACCGGAACCCACAAAGCCGATCCCAGGTACATGGAGTAAGTCTTTGATGATGAGTTGTTTTTAACCAGTGAAAGGAGGTAAAAATAAAAAATAAAAAGTGTATCTGGCTTGTCCAAGTTTAAGGCACCAACCAAAAGGCCTCATCTCCCCGTCGAATAGAATTGTTCTTTTTGGGATAAGAGCAGCCCATCCAAAAGGTGTATTTAGTTATTTTTGGGACAGATTGCTCAGTAAGAAATGTAGACACAGAGGCAAAGATCCAATAGATTATAAAAATGTACACAGATGCAGAGATCCCACTGCTAAAATAAAAAAGAAGAGGGGACACAAAGATAAAGGCCTTTTAAGTGCAACTTCTCATCATTTTAGCCATATTCCATCAATCAAGGTCAACTTAATTTGTTCTGGAATCTACTGAAATAAAGAAACAAGTTAAACAGACTGAATATCCTATCTTTCCAACAGTATACCAACGGTGAAAATTAGGAAAACTGCACAAATACCTCATTTCAGGTGGATAGTGTGGCCAATGGTTGTTCATCAGTATCTTCAATTCTTGGCCTTGAGGTTCATGTGAAGCAGGGATGAAAGTCGATTCTTCCCATGTAAAATCAAACACTTCCTTCCAATCCCTCACATTCTTGGTGTGCTCTGTGTCAAAGTAACCCAAAGGGTTCTCCTCGCTGCGCCTGACCTTGCGCTTCTCCTCCAGTGGCAAGGCAAAGAACTTCCTTGCAGCAGATTCAATTCTCTCTTGTAGTTGGAGTGGCACCCCATGGTTGATCACTTGGAAGAAGCCCCAGTTCTTGCACGCCGCACCTATCTCTGCGATGAGGCCCGAGAGGGCCTTGGCATCATTAGAATTGGAAGAATTCAATGTGGAGAGATCGATCAATGGGATCCCTACAGCCTCAACTATTAAGACCTTGGGCCTGTGCTCTAAGGCTTGGATGAATGTAGAATCAACCATACAACCCATCTCTCTCTCTATCTATCTATCAGTTAAATGTTGAGATACAGGTGCACCCCTGGAATTGGTTGAAGGTTGATAGATAGGTGATTTTATGGATGAACATGAACATTGAATCTGGACAGGTTGAAAGTTGATAGGTGGTTTTATGGAGGAGCATGTACATTGAATCTGGACAGTTGCTTATTGGGACATGTTTGAGGGGGGATACACATACGTATCCACTATGGATACCTTATCTGGTCTTTATTTCTGTTGTTCTATGTTTCAGTTGTCCAATGTTGACATGTTGTTTGAGTTGGTTCGAGTGTTGTGAAAGAGTCAGCCCTACATGTATAAGAAAACTGTTATAGATGAGGCATATGGTTGAATTTCGTGTTGTTGATGCTTTCTAACCATTTGAACAGTCTAAATGATGTTGATTTAGTTCGGATGTTGCCCATCAATTTGATTGTATTAGAAATAGCCAGTGGGGATGACTTTTGGCATATGCATTCACAGCTCATCCTTCCTTCCATATGTGGGAAAATGGATCTATCTTTTTGCCACATGAATTTTTTTTTTTTTTTTTTTGGCTGATTGGAGGGACTTTTCTGTAGTCATGATTGTAGAGTATCCGGACTTTCGACATTTGCTCGACCTACTTTTTGTCCCAGAAAACTAAGCTAAGAAGATGAAGAGTGAAATCATTCAGATATCTTGAAGTGAGGTGCCTGAATATTTTCAACATCTGTATTCTTGAAATTGCTGAGTTTTTTGTATTGTGAAACTTACCCCAGTTATACTTCCTGTACTTGGGGGGATTATGGGATGGAGAACCTCTCTTTTTGTGAGTTCGCCATCACCCTGTGCTCTACAATCCAATACTTTTCATTACTCCAAACCTACAAAGTATCAATAGATGAGTCCTTTAGGACTTGTTTGGACGATTCTTCTCCAATCATGATATTTGAAAATGCATAATCTTGGCCTATTCTCATGTAACAAAGCATTTGGATATATGAAACATTGCAATATTTTGGAACGTTTGAATGCGTGACACTTACAGCAGTCCATGATAAGTCAAATTCACATTGGTTTTTCGATTTCTGGCCCATAATTTATAGACAAGTCTCATCTCTTCCAGCAATTCGATCCTTTTTTATGGGTCTTGAAATGCTAACATTCAGACACTAAAGTTGTTGTAAACTGAGCATTTTATTATTGCAAAATCCCTTTGAAGAAAATCTGTTGCTATTTACTTTCTGACTCAAAATGCACCCTACATGATAGAAAGAAAAACATACGCAATGCTTGGTTCACCTACAGCAAGCTCTCTAATAAACAAACATGCCACCCAAATGTCCCATGGTTGATCTGATCACATGGAAGAAGCCCCAGTCCCTGAAGGCAGATCCTATCATTGTGATGAGAACTAAGATGGACTCAGGGTCATCAGAATTCGAAGAATTTAATGGGGAGAGATCAATCAATGGGGTCCCACCGGCATCCACGATGGAGGGCTTGGGCCTGTGCTCGAAGGCCTAGATGGATGCTGTATCAACTTCACAGCCCATCTCTCTGTGTGTGTGTGTTGGAGAGAGAAAGAGATGTGGTTTTATAGACGATACAAGCACTTTCACATTGCCATATTCACTGCAACTTTTGACTAGGATGCTCCTTGTTGCCTTAATGGAAGATGCAGTTCACTAGGTGGCTTCCCAATTGTCTGACTTAAATATATTTTAAACCTTTTTTAATTTTTTTTCTTGGGGTCCTTCAATCCTCTTTTGTGGATGCATACAAACGTGCTCGAAAGGATCAAGATTGAACAACAAATTAAGATCTTAAATGGTCCAAGATAGATCAGATTACATATGTTGTACTCTTGATATACATTGTTCCACCGTTCTCTATCAGCTTAAGCTTTTGTATTTTTTCATAGCAGGAAGCCATAACCTATAAGGGGCGGCGGACCCGGGATTTTCATTTGAGGGGTGCAAACCTTAATAGGTAGTATGGTTATGGAGGCAAACTGAGGATTTCCAAGTGGATTTTGAGGTGGGCTCACAATTTTTAATGGATTTTTTTGAAATGTACCATGGTTTAACGGGTGCGGCGGCACCCGCATGGTTATGCCTGGGTCTGCCCCTGCATATAAGATGGGTTACATGCAAATGAGCAGATATCTTAAACAAATCAGGCTGTCTTAATTTCTTTTGTATGAAATTAGCACTTGACGTACACCAATCCTGAAAAAAGTTATAGCATATGGAGATGAGGGTTTGGGGTTCTCTAACACCTTGCTAGAAGACTCTGCCTGTCAAAAAAACACTTGATACTGTGCTCAGAATGCAAAAGTGAACTATGTAGGCATTTGATCCCTCTAATTTAATGAATCTCATTGCCTATAGCAGAATTCTTAAGCAGAAAGTGTCTCCACTGTTGCTCACAGCATAAGTCGCATTGAGATAACATCTCCATGCATCTAAGAAAGCTAAGACAAACTAGGACATAACTTATTCAATCGCTATATATAGACAGTAAAACTCATTTAAGTCAACCACAGATTGATAGGACAAGGCTAAAATGCCGATGTAGAAGCCTGTTGTCCACGCCCTAAGACACAGTTACAGCTGATTCTGGCCAGAATAACAATTCTGACCAAGATAAAAATATGGAATCATTCAGATATCTTGAAGTGAGATATCTGAATATTTTCAACGTTTAGCTTCTTGAAATTGCTGAGTTTCCTTGTCTTATGGAACCTCCCCCAGTTATACTCCCTGTACTTTGGGGGATCATGCTCATCTGCCAGCTCCTCCAGGGGCTTTACCATGACATAATGAGAAGGGTTGAAGAAAAATGGGATTGAGAACCTCTCTTTTTGTGAGTTCGCCATCACCCTGTGCTCTACACTCTGATACTTTTCATTACTCCAAACCTGCAAAATATCAATAGATGAATCCATATTTTTAGAACTTGTTTGAAAATTCTGCTACAATCATCATATTTGAAAATGCATGATTTTGGCATATTCATTCATCACAACGCGTTTGGATACATGTGATATTGCAATATTTTGGAACATTTCAGTGGGCGACACTCACAACAGTCCATGATGAGAAATTGAATTCACATTGGCTGTTCAATTTCTGGCCCGTAATTTATTTCTGGGTCATGCAATGCTAACGTTCAGTGAACAAAATTGTTGTAAGCTGAGCATTTTATTATTACTAATCATTTTTTTTAAAGAAAATGTAATGCTATTTGGCTTCTGACTAAAATGTACCCTAAATGATTGAAAGAAAAACCATATGTGCAATGGTTGGTTCATCCGATTAATCTATTCATGTACTACCCATTCATACAAGTACTGAATTAAACTTATTCACAATCTAGCAGCTATGATCAATGATTCCAAGAGCTTCAAACTAGACGAGGCATCTGATCTTTGTCCTATGAACTCCAATTTTAAGTATAAAAGTCCCCAGTCACATGCTGCATCTGATAAAAATCATGGAGATAAGGATTGAGCCAAATATATTAGTAGCCACCTGAATGATGTCTCCGACGTTGATGATGAAAGAATTCAGGATCGGTTTGACCCTGATCCACTCACCATCGGTCTTCCGCTTCACATCTAGTCCACCAACATCATCTTGAGCAAGGACAGTAAGAGCTCCGGCATCTTTGTGGGGACCAACGCCAAGAACGAGTCCAGGAGCAGTGCAAGGAGGGTAGTGGTTGAGACGAATGAAGCTGGTTTGATCTTTGAAGAAGTCATTCAACTGTTTTGCCTGCAGCTTCAAGCTCACAGAGATGAGCTCAAGCAACTTGAATGCTAGCTTCTCCACGCCCCGGGAGTAATCAACACAAGCTTCTCTGTTCAGGAAATGAAAGTCTTGAACTAATACTAACTAGACAACATGTAATTCATTAGCACTCATAAATGAAAAACAATCAAACCCCAAAAGATTGATAATAGAAATCTATCCATTACATTCTTCCAATAGGGAAGAAACAGTTAAATTTGTCAATAGAGAGCAAATCAATTGAAGGTTGTGTTTTCAGTGAAAATAAGACTAGCAATCTGAGAGGTCTTTAACAGTAGAATAGGAGTTAAGATGGTCTGGAATATCAGATTTGCCAGAGATCATCACCCTACAGCAAGCTCTTTAATAAAACAACAATACCACCCAAATGGCCCCTACTGTTGGTTTTAGAGACGAGTAGGGTGGGTTAAACTAATCCAGGGTATTTCAAAAACAACATAGATCTTATTGCTTAATTCAACAGGGGGTGCATCAGTAGAGCCTTTGACTAGGATAGACTGATCCTCACATCAAACAAAGCATTTGCAGAATCCTGTATGATTTTATCCAAGCATAGCTTCGGATAGAATGTCAATGGACAACCAAAAGATCTGACCAGAAAATTCAGGGTATGAACCCCTCTTTTTAGACCAGATTGATGACTTGGTTTGGCTTAAAATTCAGGTCCCTACCTGTTTACCAAAACATATGTTATTATAATATAATATATGATTAGCACATGTAATTAAAAATAATTTGATAATATTGTCTAATAATATATGCAACACAAATAATTTGAGTAATATCTTTCAGAATACGGAACTTCGTTTTTATGAGGGATGGAAATGCTACATGTAGATTTAGGTGTACAGCAAAATTTGTCCTCAATTAAAGCATCATGGGTCTTCATTTAGGAGCATTAAAATCTCAAATCCTTGATTAAAAAGGGTTTTTTCTTTCAAAATCCAATGTTTTGTATTAGAGTTCAATTACAAATTAGGGTGAGTGCCAATTCATGGAGGGGTTGGTTTATGTGAAGGTTTGATATTCATCATAGGCAGGCTAGATTAGAAGTTCCTTTTTAAAAACTAAGGAGCAAATTCTCTCTTGAAGATCTTCCTTCATAACATATGCTGATAATATATTAAAATTCTCAATAGGAACATTGATATTATGTTAGAATAATATCATAATACATGAGATATAACATACTTGGGTTTTGAGTAATGTCAAAGTCCATCAAAGTAAGGTATGAGCTAGTCAGGTCCTATACATCAGACCTGGGTGAGTCTGGATCTTGGTCCCTGTCTCTAGCCTTGGAAACATAAGCAGTATCATTATCATAGGAGAAAGATCATGCAATGCAGATACCTTAGTTCAGGTGGATAGTGTGGCCACTGGTTATTCAATATCTGCAATTCTTGGCAATGAAGCTCATGTGATGCAGGGATCAGAGTTGGCTCCTGGACAGTAAAATCAAACACTTCCTTCCAATCCCTCACATTCTTGGTGTGCTCTGCTTCATAGTAGCCCAAAGGGTTCACCTCATCGCGCCCCACCTTACACTTCTCCTCCGGCGACAGCGCAAAGAACTTCTTGGCGGCGGATTCAGTTCTCTCTTGGAGTTGGGGTGGCACCCCATGGTTGATCGCTTGGAAGAAGCCCCAGTCCCTGCAAGCTGCTCCTATCTCGGCGACGAGGCCTGAGATGGCCTCAGGGTCATCAGAATTTAATGGGGAGAGATCAATCAATGGGATCCCACCGGCCTCCGTGATGGGGGTCTTGGGCCTGTGCTCCAAGGCCTGGATGAATTCTGCATCAACCTCAAAACCCATCTCTCTCTCTCTCTCTCTCTCTCTCTCTCTCTCTCTCTCTGTGTATCTGTCTGTCTGTCTTTTGAATGGATTCTATCTGTTGCTTTTTAATAGTAGTACATGTGATAGATTATGAGGGGGCTTTCCAATTCTGATGTAGAGACTTAAAATGGCTGGTTAATGTAAAACTTTCAACATATTTTTACTGTTTATTGTATAGTCTTAGATCTGTTCTAGGACATTTTTTCTCTTTTATCTCAATCATTGGCAAAGTTGTAAAAACCATTCCCTAGCTTGGTAAACCAGCATAGAAGTTGTTACTGAGAAAGTTTGGTAAATCTGAGGTGACAGCTTGGGAGATGCAACTCACATGAGTGACAGATAGATACAGAAAGAGAGATAAACAACACCTGTGTACAGAAAGAGAGATAAACAACACCTGTGTTTCTATTGTCCTACGCATGTTTGGGGTGACTGACATGAGTCAGCTTTCTTTCTTAAACAGAACACACATGATGATACATTTCAATCAACGAGCCCGGAAAAAAAATAAAATAAAAGAACTATTTGGACAAACTCTATGGACAGAATTTGGGACAAACTGTCCACGTGGGGCAACGTGATTGGGTTTTCTCAAAAGTTGAAATGCATTGTCCCAATCACATTGCGCCACGTAGATAGTTTGTCCCAAAATCTGTCCATGAGTTTGTCCGTATAGACAAACTGAAAAAAAAAAACCAATTTGCTAATGTGCTCATTGGTGTCAGGCCAAACTCTGAATTGGAGGATCAAATTTGGGTCAGGCATTCACATCGGGCTTGGAGACCGCACCTCTCAATTAGCCTACCAAGCCATTTTATAATACATATAATTAGAAATTAGGTCTTTAAGGAAAAAAAATAAAAATTTCCTCAAAAGATTGAACTTTTTTTAACATACAGGATATTTGTATCATTGGCTAAAACAAGTCCGAGTAAAAGCACTCCACTTTTATAAATTAAACAAGTGAATGACTTAAAAATAATCCTCAAAGCTATGGGGATTTTTGGGAATTAAGCCAAAAGGCAGAGGGCATAGAACAAATTTATGTAGAAGTATATACAAGGTTCGGTTGTGGATCCATTGGACTTTGAACACATTGTTAACTAGGCCTAAACAATGGACCAAGACCCAGTTATGAGTCTAGCCCAAAATCCATGCTAGGTAACCAGGGTCCAGTGACAGCCCTAGTTGCAACTTGCAAGCCATTTCCTAGGATTATGAATGGGCTTACTCCCGCCCCAATTAGTCTGAGTCCACATCTTCCCAAATCCAGAAATGCTAAAGTAAAAATTATTCATTGGAATGTACCAAGGTCAAGTAATGGTTGGAAGCCTATATCAATATAAATTTAAAGCAAGAACTCAACCCTTATCAAACTAGGGTCCTTTTTATATTCACTTTCCTATGGGCCCAACACATCGCGGGAAGCCTCCCATGATATGTGCTATTTGCAACTTTTCCTCCCCTAAGAGCGGAGGAAAAGCTGCATTTGCACCTTAAAATTATGCCCTCTAACAATTGTATCATGTGTAAAAGAGTTGATTATGATTAATAAAATTTAAATCAGATTATAAACCTTGGATGGGGTCAATCAGAGGGTGAGTTTGACTATTGGTTGGAGTGAACTTTTCGTACTTACAAAATAAAGTGGAACAGTGATTTGAGTGGTTTGAATTTTAAAGATTGGCCCACTGATTGATTTGTAATGAGAGAATAAAGCTTCTATGAGTCATGCGCTCGATCAATGGCTACAAATTTGATGCAGACCAGTCTAGATTCTTTGTCCTGTGCTCGATCAAGGCGCCCACCCAGGTCACTCTTCTCCTTAGAATCAATGGTCCAACTCCTACCCTCACATGTATCCAGCAGTCTACTTAGAGAAGAAATGTGGTGCACAGAATATAGTTTCTGCTTTCTCCCCCACCTAAACCAATGTGTTATTAACAAAAAAAAAATGTTGATCTGATGGGCCCAACAAGTAATGTACTGCAGCCAAAAATTCTACCTTTCAGAACTACGCCAGCCCTTTGGTTGGGGTCCTGCAAATATATGGTTAAAAGGGGGTCCAGTTCAATGAAAAGAAGGTTAAAGAGTTGTCAGGGTGTGGTAGAAGGAATTCCGAAATTCCCCCTAATTCCAAAAGTCTTACATGCCAGACAAGTTTCCTTAAATGAGACTTTTGGGCTATTACTTGCTAGTAGTACTAACAACAGTTGCAGGCCCTCATTGGATGAACTCACTGCTCAGTACATATTCTCAGTTTCTCATATCAAGAAACATTATCAGAACAATTATTTGATATTTGACTTAATGCTGCACAAATTGGACCAGAGACTTGGTGGTTCAAACCATGCCCACGGAGCTAATAGGATAACCTTAACTCTTAAGACTGACTCTTCATATCCACAGTTGAGAAATACAGCAATAGCCTGCACTGAATCTAAAAATGCCAAACATTGGATGGCTAATATCTTCTGGGTCATTTTGGGTGCATGCTTTTCACCTATGGTGAAGCTCCACGGAGCATACATTAAAAAATAAAATAATAAAAAATGAGGAAGAAGAAAATCTGAATTTTTTTGGCATACTTTGGATTAACAAACTACTCATAATTACATGAATTCTTGGGAGCTTTCAGAATACAGAACAGCATAGCTACAATTTTTTGACATGCACCTTCACCTGATTTCTTCTAACCGTTACAGTCGGCAAAGTATCAACTTCTCAATGCAATCAATGATATAACTCCATGTCTCCATCGTTGATCAATAGGAAGGATTCAAACCACTTCGCAATCACTACAGCCTTCTGTGCGGTGAAAGGTCAGCAGCAAGTTGCATTGTTGCAAAAGAAGCATATGGTCCAGAAGCGGAACCATGGAAAACGAAGAACAGAAATTGATAGCATGTGTGTATCCTAGACGCTGACATCCCACTTTTGAAGGGATCCTTTCTCCTGCAAC
This sequence comes from Umbellularia californica, assembly GCA_028538565.1. Classification (NCBI taxonomy): domain Eukaryota; kingdom Viridiplantae; phylum Streptophyta; class Magnoliopsida; order Laurales; family Lauraceae; genus Umbellularia; species Umbellularia californica. The sequence goes on from JAPQWN010000002.1 coordinate 98,673,464, forward strand.
TGGCAGAGCTCTTGAAATCTATTGAAACTGCATTCAGAAAAGAACAAGAAGTTAATATTGATGTCAAATTCATTTGCCAACCACGTATGGAAAAAGATGTGAAACTAGTGGAACTCGACAAAAAGAAGAAAATCTGCATGCCTAACACTAGAGTCGGTGTTGCATATTCAGACACAGGTCACTTCTATGGTATCGTTCCTAATTTATCTTTTACCTAAGAATTTATAATAGCACTCTTGTGCTTTTTTTTTTTTTTAATTCAGATCTAATGCATTTCCACTTCTATAGATGTATTAAATTTTTGTATGTTAAGTATACAGACTAAAATTTATCTACAGTAGGATTGTTTGATCAGAGTGATTCTTCTTGTAGTTTTGGATAGGCATATGGTTATGGTCTAATTAACTTTGACATAGGTAAGGTCATTTGTCCACGGAATAATTAACCATGGAGTCACTCAAATGATCACTACTTATTTTTGGTTAAGAATACCTTTGCTATAGGTATAGTTTGGGAAAATGATAATAGTGCACTCTCAATGTTCGGGACTTTGGCCTGGATATCTGATTAGTTCAATGATTACTACTGATCAATTTAAGAAAATGGTAATTTTCATGTCAAGACAATCTGATTGGCCTATTTTTGGGCTAATATCCAGATGAGCAATCTGGATTTGTACACGTTTGAAACATCCCCCCCAAGCGAATTCTCGAGCAATTAGCATTTAACAATTTAAACTTTCATCTGTTCCAATGATAGATAGTATACATGTAACATATCCAATTAACAAATCCAAACTGAGAAGAAGACCGACATTTTAAACGACCAACAATAAGACAAGGAAAACAACAAACCTTCTCAAGAGTGCCGATGGATTATATGGAAATAAGTTCTTCTGATGAAGATTTTCCACAGATTCTTTTAAAGAGATCAAACACCCTTTGGCATTTTCAAAAGTCTGTTGGCTGAAAGCCTTGGGCGTGCTTCCGAATTCATTCTTTATCCTTTTCTCAAGGGAATTTGGATTCCTAAACCCTTTATTTGATGCTACCTTTCCTTCAGACTGAATGCAGACTTTTCTTTTCTTACAAGATGTCTGACTTGTCCCACTTGCACAAAATGAAAATTCCACAAAGATATCCCAAGAATTGCAAACTCTGCGCAGGCATCTATAAAAGGACAAATTATAGGAAGAATTTCATTAACTTAACAACACCAAAGCAGTATCTATAAAATTTGTTCTATTTTGTATATATAAGTCACCAACCCTGTCACGATCAATCTGGTTAAAGCACATTGGTTTCAAAGAATGCACCCAAGAGATCAACAGGATAACACAAGGACCAAGAAACATGAATAAATGCAACAGATATTCACACTAATAAGAACAAATATTTTCAATATCTTGAAATAACAAGATATTTTTGCAGTATACAGAAACAGCTGCTATCTATATTTTCAAATTCTCTTGAAAAGAACTGAATAATACAATACCTTTATCATAATTTTTCTTTATGGTTTCCAGTTTTATTTGAAATTGTTTTTTGCATGTTTTCCAAATATATACAAAGAAGCCCCCAAATTCTCAAAGTGGTCCAAGATTTTTCAGAGCCAAGAAATTGTAGAAAAAGAAGCATGTCACTTACCTAAAGCCAAGATAACCACCAAAAACAGGATGATTAAGACTCAACTGAATGACCTCTACAAACTCTCTTTTTTCTTTTATTTCAATCTCAAACAATAAGACTCAACTAAATGACCTCTACAAATTATCTTTTTTTATTTATATCAAAATTCACAAACCCATGGATTTAACAAAAAAAAATGGACAACAAAAAACAGAAGGCAGTGTATACCTTAAAAGATATTGGGCACAATTGACTCCGCTGTCTTTCGAAATAAGGTAATCAAGAAGCACTAGATGATCATAATGTAACTGCAAACAGGAACACAATAACATGAATGTAGTGATTCTTAAAGCATTCTGCAACAGGAAAATTGTTGAAAAGGAAAATAATATAAGAAACGAGAAAAGTGTTACGCAAATCTTAAGATCCAACTCTTCAATGAATACTAGAAAACACAAAAAAAAGGTCACATTTGGAAAGTTTCAAGGGCCAGTGTTTGGATCTAATTCAAATAAAGCAGAGTTTATGGCCATGAGGACTGAATGTCGAGAGCTTATTCAGCTTGATATTCTGAATTTGAACATGAGCCCATAGCATAGTTGGAAGGTGCCCATTGTCACAATCACAAGGTTGAGTGTTCAAGTCATGTTACCAACAAAAAAAGGACACTATTCAAGGGCATTCGTTTTGTACAATGTAATGGGAAACAACAAATCATATTGTAAAAAACAAGATGAGGAAAAACCTGTTTCAAGATGAAGTGGAAAGAGGGGAAAGGTCAGAAAAGTAGAAACAGCTAAATTGACATTCACACAGAAAAAAAAAGTTCTTTCAGGATGGAAATTTCAAGCACCCCATTCTAGAATAAATAAATAAAAACGGAATACATAAATGATGCAAAAAGATATTCCCGACTAACATATAGACGCACCTCTGCAAGAAACAAATGGAAAAGGTGTATCGGATTAAAAATACTTGATATATACAGATATTTATCTCCCTTCACCTTCTCAATAATATTGTCGTTCTGTTTGAATTGTCTGCATAGTTTTTAAAAAGAAAAAAAATGGGTAAGCAAGGTTGCCTATACCAACCAGATAATTAACAAGAAAAGAAAAGGTCTGCTTACATTGATTCGGAGGGAGAGGCAGTGCTTAACAGTTGCAGGAGCATTTCAAACAAGAAATCATCCTACAATTGTAGTAGAAATTTAAAAGTGCTCAAATAGAACTGAAAAGGCCAAACATGATTAAATGATGCATAAATCATACTACAAATACTATGGACTTCAAGCATCACAAAAAACATCTGAACCTAGAGGTGCAATTCTTATGTACCTTAAAAGAAAAAAGATAGGAGACTGAACATCATGCTAATATTATATCTCCCTTGGCCAGGAAGAAAATCAAGAAAAAGGCTATCCATTCAATTATGAATAACACTTGTTCCTTTATTCCATTTGTATTGACTATAGAGTAATAAAAATGAGCAATTTTGTTATTGTGGTCAACATAGATACAAGAATTGGAAATGGAGCATTATTGCTATATAAGCAGAAGAATAAATAGAGCAGTAAGGTATTCGACCATTTTCACAAACAACCAGGAGACGTCATCAACCAAAGAGAAGGAGTTTTTTAAGAAAGGAATTTCTGTAAAATCACTTGCATCCTCAAAGATAGATAACATTTCAAGTAGGACAGAGAATGCTCTTGACTGATCAGTTTCTGGGATTACGTACCATGGGCCAGGGTTAAGCCTGATCTTAGGCCCAAGGTTTACCAATTTCTCTATAAAGACCACTCAAGGCCGAGCCCAGGACTGTTATAACTGTAAACGTTAGGCATGGGATTTAATTTCAGGCCAAGCAAATAAAGAAAGCTTGTGACTAGAGCAAATGCATAGCGGCCAATTTTGGTTTGGTTTGGCCAAACAGCCTTGTATAAAATTTTGGTCCAGAACGCAGACCTGTTCAGCCTTGTTTCGCTGTTCTGGTCCAAATTTTGGACTATGCAGAACGGTCCGAAATGAGAAGGCAAACGGGGACAATAGTGCAGCTTTTTTTCAAATTTCTTTCTTAACAAAAAGGTTCTTCATTTTGATTTAGTAAGTAGTTTTCCCAACAATAGTGTGGTGATTATGCGAAATTGTGAATGTGCTTATTTTATGTTACCTTAGGCTATAACACTGATAGTTGGAGCTAAGAATAAGAATGGATGTCATAATTTCACATCGCAGCACAAATTTTTTTTTTATAAAATTAGTTATTTGGAACACAAAAATAACATGTGGTATTTTTAATTTAAAAGAATGAATTAAGATATATACATTTAACAAATCACTAGCTTTATATTTTTAGAATTTCCAAAATGAAACACTGAAATGATGAAAATGGAAAATTGGCCAAAATATTTTAGTCCAAAGCCAAATCAAAACAGGGTCTAAAATGAAATTGACAAGAGCAAATGGCTTGCCTCAAGACAGAAAAAGGTAGCTATTGAGGGGGCAGAAAGGCATACCTCATGCATATATAGCTGTAAAAATGATAATGCAAAGCTACTGCAGATTTTCAAGGAAGTATCATAGTCTACAAACTTTTCTGGCGGCACATGCCTCTGAAGCCACTCAGAAAGTTCTGATAAACCTGTCATGCGGCAATGTTCCCTCTCTGTGCATGGACATTTTCTACCAGTTTCTTCCCTGAAGCTGATCAAACTGAAGGAGCACTTGAAAAGAAGAAATATGGCTTGTCTTTGTAAGTGGGGAGTACATAAGCTATGCACATTTTCTCCATCAGCAACACATAATTGAAATGGAGATCCTTCTAAACAATTGTCAAAATCATCATCAAGTTCAGAGACGGGCTTGTGTAATAGGTCTTCAAAATATTGTCGAAGTAATTGCAGCCATAGGACAATAGTGGAGCATTGATGATGAATATGAAAACTAAGCCTGATCATTAGCATCTGCAGTGTTTACCATTACATGAACAATTATTTTACAGCTTAACTAAAAAGCAGGGTGCAAGGAGAGATGCTGCTGTAAAAATAAAAATAAAATAACTCCATCTTGCAAGAATCACCTAGAAATCCCTTCACAAAGAAATGAGTACATGATCCTCAGGCTGAGAAAATGCATAGCTCCATTAAGTCTCAAGCTTCTTACAAGTGGGCCCTGCAGCTAGATGATCCAAGACAGTGGTCCAATATCCCCGCCATTGACAAAATATGCAATACAAAACTCCTAGAATAGAAGGTGCAGTGTAGCAACCATAATGCACCCACGAGATAGCAGGTTCAAAGACATGTTACCATTAATAATAATAAAAATAAAAAACCTTATAGGATATCCCAGCAATCCAGAACTGTACCTTTTTCACATGTGTATGGATGGTTGTAAGCTTGTAATAATTGATACCGTATTTATTTTGTGGCCACCTATTTGTAGACTATTTATTGAAGGATTAGAATTTAGATTTGGCCCAAAGGGAGATCTCACAGCATCACTGTGGATTCCACTCATGGTAGGGCCATTAGGATGACAGCCAAGATCACCAAACTGAAGACACCGCTTGCACAGACTCAGGACCAAAGACTAAAGAGCACTGCATATTCTTGGGCTGAAGATTGTATGATTACACTAAAAAAAAAGGAAACACCCATGTTCTACAGAAAAAGCAGCATCCATTTCATTGATTTTGTGTAGCAATAACCACTGTACAGTGGATAAAAAATTATGCAGTACTAACTACCACTGGCATAGAGTGCCCATGGTAGGCTTTAGTATTGTCATAAAAAGAAGCAACAAAACTTACTGCTTACCAACATCTTGTGTCTCAAGTATCTTGACATGTAGCTCTGTTTGCAATTCACACGGCTGGAAAGACACCAACACAAAAGACTAGGAACAAGATTGATGACTTCAGGAAGAAAAGGAAGCTCATCAAAGTTACTACCACTGGTTTCCTTGAAACTATTTGGATCAACGAGGGTACAGAAAAGTTGTAGTAGTGTCCCTAAAAAGATTTCCTTCGGTCCAGGAGAACACATGTCCCGATGAAGCGATGAATCCTTACTATAGGTCATCCATGTTCCACTAAACTCATCAACATGACTCTCATGTAACAAATCCCAAGATACGTTTTGAAGAGAATAACTAAAAGACTGCAAATATTCTTCTGCAAGTTCACCATAGTCAGTTTTCAAAGATTTTAGTATCTTGCGTAAAACTTGAACTAGGCCAGTTGCTGTGGCCCAATTTGCATTCAACAGCTTTGGGAGTAAAATTGAAATGAAGCTTGTAGTATGGTAATCTGCAGTATGGGTGTAACAGCGTGCCAGCCTTTCCTCTCCAGAGATATTAGATCCAGACAAAGTGGATGAATGTATTTTCAAAATCACTGCTTCTAGACTAGCCCATAACATTTGGAAAAAACTCTTCCCATCGCTTCCCTGCAAAGTATTTGCTGTCAGTAGATAAAAAATTATTATGAAACAAATTCCAACTCATACGCAAGCTTTCCAGGCAGCCTCAGAAGACATACAGATTGAACAAGAAAATCAAAGATGACAACAGGAATGTTTCCAGCCGCATGTCTGACATATTGGTTCTCAATGGTTAGGAATGTCACCTGGTAGAGAGGGGAAAAAATAAGATCACAAAGAGTCTTGCCAAACTAGGAATATCACAATAGAAACACCTACTGAAGACATTAGCAACAGAAGAAATGCCATAAACCATGCTCAATGTAACATGAGGCCTTTAACCAAATAATGCAAAATATCAATTTCCACAAAAACTTCTTTTGTTGGTTTCCCTGCGAACTCCTTTGTCTTCTTCATAGGTGAAAGGTTATAACTTATAACTATAGGAACAGTTTGCCACTGTATGAGCATGGAAAAGTCCGAATAAATATATTAATTGCCTCCGAAAAAGTTTGTCCAAAAACCATGACTTCCATTAAAGCAAATTCAGTACTGATATCATCAGCACACAAAAAAAAAGAAGAAGAAGAAGAAAGAATTATATTATAAAATCAGATCCTTTCTTTTCTTTTTTTCTTTAATTTTGATAGCTAAACCAGATCCTGCTTATAACTGCTTAAACAAAATTTATGATAGTTCCCAATAGACCTAGGTCCCTAACTCCAACCAGTTAGTTCACTGGTTCATTTAAACTATTGTGCTAGAAAACATTCCAGATGTAACCTTACCAGAATATATACAATATTAGCTACACAATTGTAGCCTTCTCTGGAAAGGGGGTCCAAGGCATGACAGCAATTGCGATTAGAAGCGAAATTCACCCCAATTTCCTGCAATGGAAATGTCAAGTCAAGCCTTCAGCTATCCTGTTTCCATGACACCACAATGAAAACAACATCTGAAAGCTTAAAGGTATGTATTGTTATACATTCCAGCTCTGACAGTGAAGAGATTTGCTCCAACAAAATCCAAAAGTGATAAAAACAGGCTTTTGTTCTTTTCTTACACGAAATGTAGAAAAGCAAAAGATCGGAGACTGAATCCTGCTAAATGAGGTTTGCATTTCTCAAGCTGCCCTGTATGCATGTGAAAAAGTTTGCCGAAGATGATCTTAATACAAGAACATACAATTTTCATAGTTCAAGGCAAACTCCTTTAAATAACATATAAAGAAAGGACAATCTTTGTTAAAAAGGTTCTATCTTAAACAAGTTATTTTAGACTAAAGCCATGAGAGTACTCAGTTAAGCTTAAAAGTTAACCTACATGACTGGCATGCAGACAAATCAAATTGGATCCAACACCAACTAAAGTTTTGAAACAATCAAGAGTAGGTATCAATGTTACTTCCTTGTTTCACGAAAATACATGCCCAGAACACAGCCTTATTCCCTGCAATTTCAGCAACTTGGCCACAAATCCATTGGCGACCATTCAATTGATTCAAAGAGGAATAACTCAGTAGGGCCTGCATTTGAAAAGGGTAAGACCTTTGGAGCAACCCCTTTTCCTCCACCTTCACCTCACTCCAATAATCAAAATCAGAAATCAAGCCTGCAAAATTGACAGTTCAACTAAATTTTATCCAGCCGTCCATTTTTCAGGCTCTTGACACACTTTCTAATGGCCTGGATATCTCAAAGGTAAAGCCCACTCATGATCGGTCCTGAATGTATCTGTTCCATGTGCATATATGTAAAGAAGTCCCAGATTTATGTTATAAGGACTGTTGATGATAATTAAATGGAATGCTGAAAGATTCTGAAAACCTAGTCCTCCTCGTCTATTTCGGACCCAATTTTGAAAAAAGAACATAGTAAGTGACAACAAAAGAAAATTCACCAAATTGTTTTCTGAACAGAAGTTTCAGCATACACAATTCCAAGTTTTGCTAGTACAGATGGTAATTTCCCTAAAAAATTCCAGACCCTCCTTTCAGAAACATAATGTAGTACGCCACGATAAAAGAGAATTCATTTCGGAGCCTGCCAAATGAAAATTTAAGGATTTTCAATTCTCAATTTTGATAGCAGAGAGACATAAAACCTATTGAAACAAACCCATGGTCATTTAATAAAAACATGGTTTTCATGTAATGAATCTGGTTTTGCTTTTCGCCAATTTCCTGCAGGTAACGCCCTGAACATTAAAAAAAAACCGTTCTTTCCAACACTATTTCACATCCCAATCTTGTATCTCAATCCAAACCACCCTACAAACCAAGAAAGACTAATATTTTGAAACTTTGTGCATGTTCCTTTCCTTTTTTGTTAAAGTAATAACAATTGAATCATTGCATTGGCAGTCAACCAATCCAGACCATACAATAACATCACCCCACACAAGGGTTTCATCAGCTGCCCAAATGGGTCTGAAAATTGCACTTTCAAACAATAGAAACACGAGAAAAGCACATGAATTTCAATGCAGAATTCGATGGTAACAAGGCTCACTTGTTCGGAGTCCTGTCCTAGTTCATCTGTCCAAGCTTTGATTTTTCTTGAGATCTGAATGCAGAGAAATTGATTAAAAGTGGTTTAGAGGACTGTAACTGATTGGAATATGATGGGATTGAAATCAGCTTGAGTAAGAACAAGAACAGGAAATCTTTAGGATTAGAGAGAGAGATACCTGAGAGAGGAGAATTAAAAGATCCTTCTCCTTCTCCTTTGTTAAAAGAACGGATTTTTTCTCCTGCATCAGAGAAAGAGAATAAGATTGCAATAACAAAATCAAACCAAGGAAGAGAGAGAGAGAGAGAGAGAGAGAGTACGATGTGAGGAAGGAGAGAGTCGTTGAGGAGATTGCAGAGGCGGGAGAAGTTCGAAGGAGGAGAGGAAGAAGAAGCCATGGATGGCTGTCAGTGCGCCGTGCGTATGTTAGACGGAGCCAGTAGCACTAGGAACAGGAGGACTGAAATGGATCGTGGAGGAGAAAGAGGTTGGGATTCGGGTACAGGTCGGGGTCAAACGAGTCACCTGCAACGACCTGCCCCTGCTAGGGTTGGGTCTTTTGTTGGGTTTAGTAGTGGTTTTTCTGTGGGGGTGGGGTCGACTGCCTTGGATGTATAAATTTCGGCTCAACCTGGATGAGAGCAAGTCTGAATTTTGACTTACAGCTAGCACCAGCTATATTGTTGTTACGTTACAATTTTGGAGGGATTTCTTCAAGGAAAAAAATTAAAGTTTCTCCTAAATTCGGTGTGTTTGTGTGATAATAAGATTCGTTAACCCAGTCCGTTTGTGAGACAAGAAGAATCATGTTTAATAAAAAGATTGATATGATATTTTGTTAAGCTCTTTTTTCAATCTTTTGTGAGATAAATTTCTTCCGTGGAATAGGAAAATGATGAATTGATCTTCTTGAGGAGGGGGGATTTTGATTTCCTACGTTAAGGAAAAGAATGTAGAATTTCTCTGCTAGGTGTTTGATTGACCGTAAGTAGGCTCTAGAGCAGGCTAGGGATTTCAGGCGCTCTTGTTTTTGGCCTGGCCACTAGTAGGGCTGTCAAAATGTCATACTACCCATTAATACGACACGAACCCACACGATATTAACGGATTTGGGTGACCCCTTAATGGGTTCGGGCCGTTAATGGGTCGGACCCGATAACCCGTTAAATTAATGGGTCGTTAACGAATAAACCCGGTAACCCATTACGACCCGATACAACCTGCCAAAAAGTTATACTACCAAGTGTGCATCACATTACCATGCAAAAAATCAAAGTGTGGGTGACATAACTTTTGTTCAATGGGATATGCACTTAATCAAAAGAGATACAACAGTTACTTAGAAAATGGGTCTAGCCTCAAAACATAAAGTATGGCTCCATGATTTAGAAAAGAGATACTTTTTAAGTTTAATGAATATTTTTTTCAAAATTAACTAGTTAACGGGTCGTGTCGTATGACCCATTAAATCAACAAATTGGGTTCGTTTTTGGTTTTTTGACTTGTTTTCTTAATGGGTCGTGTTCGGGTTGAGGTGATTCTAACCCGAATTCATTTGACCCGCAACCCAAATTCGTTAACACGACCCGATTGACAGCCTTAGTCACTAGTAGAGATTTAAAAGAGTTGGGTGTGGGTTAGGTCCATAATATACCCAGGCCTCATCCTATTCAGAAGAGAACCTACTCCACTTGGACTCAAAGTCTGGTCTTGTACCCTAGCCAAAATCTAAGACTTGCGTAGGGACCTCATTGATTGGTGGGTGGGGAGAATTGAAAGATTCAAGTGAGACCACTCTAGACATCAAACTTAAAGTCAATTTGTTGTCCCTAACTCCTTCATCCATCGCCCATGAGCTCAACGACTTTACACACGCACACTCAATCCAACGGTCCCAATACATTCAAACTGGTGCATTCCCATGGGATCGATGACTATCAAAGAGGAGTATGTGGGGTCCATTCAGATGGGTCATAAGGTGGGCCCCGCTAGATGGTATGTAACATGAGTATATGATCATTTGTCATATTTATATATTTAAATATACTAAAATGTCCATTTGTATTTAAAAGCATTTTTTTAGATAGGAAAGATGGATTTATATGAATTTTGGTCCCGTATTTAAAGATTAAAAAGAAAAAAAGTGCATAAGCTTCCTATGCCTGATGTTGTCATTATGTAGCAGTAGCACCACCGCATTGCATTTGCTTTTCTGTGTGCACGGAGCATTTGTCTAGTCTTTTACTTCCCAAAATACGTCAGGTAACCAAGTTGGAAGTGGAGCATATAGGTCCAGAAGTATATATTTTGCCAATTTTTTCAGAACCCTATAAACATGATGTTGTGCAGTGCTTGGGGAATGCCCTTTCAAAGTATTTTTTATAATAAGATGCAAGGAAAATGCTAGTCATTTTTATTTTTATTTTTTATTTATTGATTTTTTTATTTCTATTTATAATTATTGAAAAATATCTATGTTGTTTAGATATTTATTGGGCCTCTACAAAACTTAGATGTTTTGATATGAATGGTTAGCTAAAGAGACTTAATATAGTATCAAAGTCAACCAATGTCAAAAGTGCACCCATCCAGTTCCACCAGGAGGGGGGTGGGGGTGTTTAAGAGTAGGCTCCACCCTAGGAAGAGTATTAAAAAGTATTTATACCACCTCTATGATTAAGGCCTTGAAATTTTGATAGGAATGGTATAGCTAAATAACTCATCTATTCAAATTCACGATGAGGGTAAGCACCCTTCATCATTTCCTCATCTATGCAAATTCAAGGTGAGAGCCCTTTATCAAGAAATGTGATATGAGAATTCAGCATCCGGTGGTGGTTGCCACCTTTCAGTACTTCTATTTAACCTTGACTACCACGGTACCACCTTTCCATGCAAATTCTTTTTATGGTGGAGTTGTACGTTAGACCGTCACTTGGGATTTAACTTTCATAGGGTCACTTCCCTGGGATCTTACTTGAATAGGGTAAAGCATACCTTTCAAAATCCTAGGAATTCAATACTAGTAAGAGAGAGAAACAAATAAACTCCAGTAGTTACCAAAAAAAGTTAAAATGACCATCAAAAGAGCTGCTATTACATAAAGAAAGAAATTAAAATTCAATTTTCATTCTACACAGATGAAAACTTGAACCAAGAAAGAATCTGCTCCTAGTTGTGAGTCAGTCTCAACTCCCAAGTCACAAAATCTTGAATAAAACTAAGACTGGCATCCTCCAAAAACATAGCCATGAGAATGCCAACAAGGTACAAGCAAAATAGGGCAGTTATATTTACAAAGCTGTTCCCTGAAGTAGGGAATAAATAATATAAATGAACATAGGAAAAAAATTCATAGGATGCAACACGTCTTATTCTACATCCTCAGCATCTTCCTTAAGCTTTAAGTTCTTCTCTTGGGTCAGGAAAAGGCCAGAGCATTCTTCACTGCTCGTGGTTCATAGAAAGTGTCTGATATCTTATTAGGAGGCCAGTACCGAAGCACAGATCGGCCCAGAATGTTCTTGACAGGAAGAGGGCCCCTGAAAACAAGTTTTAGCATGGGTCAGATATTGCTCCAGAAATGGGTGTTTAAAAAAAAAAGAATGAAAAGCATTAACTGTAAACTAATATCTATAATAGAGCCCTCAAAAGCATATCCTAGCAGCAATACTAACACTAGTTTCATTTGTAGTATCAGCACATACCAGACATGAGAATCGAGGCTGTTATTGCGGTTATCGCCCAACATTTCATGTTGAAGTCCCTGTTGAGTCATTGTCATTCCTATTGTCGAGTTGCTTAATGTTATAGGAGTCTAGGTGTAAATCATCAATGTTTTTTGTGTTTTATTAGAGCTAGAGTTTTAGTTCTGTTAGAATGGGCCTTTTTCAAGCTATGCTAGGAGTTAAATATACTTGTATGTGACATATGTGAAGTCTTATAGAGCTATATAAAATTTAAGTAAAATCTGCTTCTTTATATCCTCTTGATTAGTTTTGCATGTGGTGAGTTTTCTCCTCTTTGCATTAAATTTAAAGTTAGATTGTTGTATTCTCTATCTTGGTGTGTGCATTGAAACTTTGGTTTGTTTTCTGAGTTCTGTATTGAGTTCTCACATATTTAGGTTCTGTGGTTCGCTCTTGGACATCTCACTGAATCGTACCTTCAGGATTAGCAGATACTTTAGTAGATTGGAGACAATCAGGGCATGGTTCTTCAACTGTCCTATCATGTTAGTGGGATGCTATAATTTGAGCATGGGATTGCAAGTAAAGAGTGGTCTAGAACAATTTAAGGAAAATAAGCGGCAAATCACAAGTTAATGCTGTGATTACTGAACTGTGAATCATACAAAGTGAAGTTGTGATGATGATATTTTTTATTAGTAAGTAAAGATATGGTGGATTTGTAGCTATTGAATATATGGTGTTAAATAGGACCAAGTGGAAAACCATTGTCATAAAACTAACCATATCAGATGACACTATGAAAATGATGAATGTCCACGTTCACTTAGCGGTTATAGACAGCGATACCCAGAAATTTCAAACCAAGGAAGCTTTTTGAATTTTCTCCTATGAAAACTTCATGTAAAGACCATATTCATGAAGAATATCCTCAAACATCAGGCTATGGTAATCGAGAAGCATATTTATGTTCAAATCATAGACTGAGCAAATTAACACTAGTTAGCAAGTACCTGAATAATGTCTCCAACATTGATGATGTAAGAATTTGGGATTGGTTTGACCCTGACCCACTCACCGTCAGTCTTTCGCTTTACCTCGAGTCCACCAACATCATCCTGAGAAAGGATAGTAAGAGCTCCACCATCTTTATGACGACCAACACCAAGAGCTAGTTGTGGTTCTGGGCAAGGAGGGTAGTGGTTTAGACGAATAAAGCTGGTTTGGTCCTTGAAGAATCCCTTGAACTGTCCTGGTGGTAGACCCAAGCTCAATGAGATAAGTTCAAGCAACTTATATGCTAGCTTCTCCGCCCCTCGGGCATACTCCATGCAAGCCTCTCTGGTTCAACAAGACAGAAATTATGTTACCATTTCTAAATGGATGGTGTATAACCTGAAATTGATTCTTCAATTTCATGTATGAATGTTGTATCCAACATAGGGTGTGTGTTGAATGTGGTATTAAGTAAGTTGTTTAAACCTTCTTTTATAGCTGCAAAAGCTTACATGGGCTAGATGCTATCATGTTTTTCTCTTTTTCATGTTTTTAAATATTTCTGGGATAGTAAATCATGATCCAAACGGTCGATATTTTCTTAAGATCAAGAACGACTATGGGAACAAATTTCAACTGTTGGATCATCACCAATCTTGAGATACGTGTAAAGAAAGTGAGTCATTTGATAGTATTTTCAGGATTATGTGTGCCCCAAACACTAGATTCAAGCCTTTAGATGTCTTTGGAAGGCCGAAAACAACTATGAGGTCAAGTTTTAGAGCTTGATACCTAGTGGATCTAGAGGAATTTGTGAAGAACTCTCAACTATTGATTTAAAAAAGTCTATTTAAAATAAGTACTTGCATTACTAAACACCCCACCTCTTTTTTAATGGCTCTCTATTTTGATGGGTCTATCCGAAAACGAGTAGAGATACCAAACAACCTTTATTCCATTAATTTGAGGCCAAATTTCAGTTTTTGGAAATAAAGAAACAGGTTTATCAGACTGGATATCCTGCCTTTTCAACACTATATACGTATGGTGCAATCAATTAGAAGAACAGTAGTGCAAATACCTCATTTCAGGTGGATAGTGTGGCCACTGGTTGTACAGTGTCTGCAATTCTTGGCTATGAGGCTCCTGTGAAGCAGGGATGAAAGTGGGCTCTTCCAATGCAATATCAAACACCTCCTTCCAATCCCTCACATTCTTGGTGTGCTCAGTGTCATAGTAACCCAAAGGATTCTCTTCGCCGCGCCCAACCTTGCGTTTTTCCTCCAGTGGCAAGGCGAAGAACTTCCTTGCAGCAGATTCAATTCTCTCTTGTAGTTGGTGTGGCACCCCATGGTTGATCACTTGGAAGAATCCCCAGTCCCTGCACGCCGCACCGATCTCCGCGACGAGGCCCGAGAGGGCCTCAGGGTCATTAGAATTGGAAGAATTCAATGGGGAGAGATCAATCAATGGGATCCCTCCAGCTTCTAGTATGGAGGATACCTTGGGCCTGTGCTCCGAGGCTTGGATGAATGCAGAATCAACCATACAAGCCATTTCTCTTCTGTGTGTGACACAGCACCACCTAGGATTGGTTGAAGGATAAGAGTAGGTGGTTTTATGGTGGAACAGGCACACTGAATCTAGACAGAATTGCTCTTGCAGCTTCTGTACAAAATGGATTGGGACATGATTGCGGTGGGATACACGTCAACGATGATATCATCTACCTTTGTCGTTGTTTCGGTTTTCCATTGTTGTGTGCAGCCTGTTTGAATGATGTGCCAAGAGTCTTCCTTAAAATAATGCAGGTTCCATCCAACACATTACATTTCATTCAGGTCCTCATTTTTATAGAAAAATGGAATTATAAAATTGTTTTGTAGGTGGACGAAATTTTAGGTCCCTACATCTGGTTCTGTTCATAGTGATTCTCACTGTTGGATTCATAAATAGGTGACCAATTTCAATTTAGGTGTAAAGAGTAAAGCACTTTTTCTTTCATGTGGTCGAAATCCTTAGTTGATCAATCTAATTTCTCATATAAATTTTTTTTTATAGAACTAGAGATTTTGGCATCGCGGATTTCTCAAGATGGCATATGTTTTTTCCCCCACTAAAGATGTGATGAAAGAATTATTAAAACTTAATAGGAGAAAGTTGGTGTGTATGGTGATACAGCCATAATCTTTGATACAGAATATTTATACCTGGCCAGTTGGACCATTACATTATATGGAGGCACTTGGTGTCTCATGACATCATTTCTCTTTCCTTATTATAACCTCGAAAGTAAAAAAGAAAAATTATATGGAGAGATTTCAAAAATCTTATGCAAGAAATATTTGTTTGCCCCTCTTCATTCCCTGTTGCCCCTTAATTTGATTAGAACACATTCTAAATTTGACGATCGCATTGCTTCTAGATTGGCTAATATGAGGATTTCATTTCAGACATGTTTGTTTGCATAAAATACATATGATTTGAATGCATTGGAACTCATGCCATAAGAGGTCGATTGTATGCACTTATTTACATATGCGAATGATTTAAGATTATTTGAAAAATCCTCAAATGAGCACCATTCTCAAGCACCCTCAGTGAGCACTCCCTTTTTACAAGCACAAGGGACCTCCTACGATCCATCCAACCCTCTCACACTCACTTTCTCATGTATTGGCACAACTCCAATCTTAACATTCATCTAACTGTTATTCATTGTTGGATTAGAATTAAAAAGATTGATGGCTCCTAATACTGTTATACTTGGGATTTAATTCTCCACAAATTCTAACCCACATGAGATATTTCAATCCCCACAATCCTCCCAATTAGGATGCATCTAGTTGGGTCAAATTGCACGAGCAAAAATCTTATATTAGTATGAGGTGATGGCCTCATAGATTATCAAATATGTGCAGATAGGGTTGATAGACTTTAGTTGTAGCTCATCTGGTTAGAGACATGGGCATGTGAATAGACTCCATCAGTTCGAATGCCTGAAGTAGCGTGGAATAAAAAAAAAATTCAATGTTCTGAAGTTTTTTTGGATATTTTTCTCAATTAATTAGCCTAAGATTAGTGAAGCATGGATACTGAGGTTGGTTAAAGGCCTTGAGTTTAGAGGGTTCATCATTGTAGTTTATGGGGAACAGAAACAATCAGTTCCCCCACTAAATCGAAGAATTTTTTGGTTAATCTAGAGATGATGGCCCAAAAATGCCAGGTGTATCTTTGCTCAAAAATGCCAGGTGTATCATTGGCAGTGTGTGAGAAAGTGGTCAAAAAACAAGGAAGATAAATATTGATAATAAAAAAATCTGATGGAAACAATAATGACAATGGAGTGATGGACCACAAGGTTTTTGCACCAAGCCAAGGCATATCACAAGAAATTATCAAGAAAGTATGACCCACAATGAAAATGTCATTATCGATTCAGGAAGATGGAAAAAATGGGGAATGGAATATGGAGGCACCATTTGCATATAATACTGTGATAGATGAGATTGCGAAAGATATTATTAGGATTTGATGTTGATCGGTGTCAGATCCTCTGATGCAGTTATTACGATAACTGTATAACACTTTTCTCGAACTCCATCATAGGGCCGATGAACTACATCCATGCCAATGATATATCCTCAAGTTTTAGCTCAAAAGGAGTAGGTCTCATCGTACGATTGAGCACTACGATGGAAATGTGATCAGCACAATGTTCTAACTATGCCACTTAAGCGTCTAGTAGGTTTCTATTCTGTAGTGGGACCTACTCCATTTTAACCGAAACTTGATGATATATCACCACGGGAGGTTTTACCAATCTTGAGCGGTCTAGATTTTCTTTAAGTGGGACCCACAATGGAGTTGCAGTCACATAAAAGTGTTACACTATTATCATGTAATAGCTAACTCCGAAGGGTAGCTTAGTTGGCCTAGACCCACGGTTTGTACCCAGAGGTTGTGGGTTCGAAACTGCACTACCACACTGGGGCCACGTGGGAATTTTATCCAGATTTCTCTTCTGGGCCCGTAGGGATTATTCTGGCCAAAAGGACTGGAACCCGCGTTATAAAAAAAAAAAAAAAAAAAAAAAAAAACCCATATAATAGCTATAATAATTTACCAAAAAAAAAAAAGAAACTACTAGCTATAATAAAGGATCTGGACTCATGGAAATGTTCAGTGGCACAAGTGGAGGCAGTTTAATTCACCACTGAAATTTCTCTCTTGGTCCCAGACTCCCAGCCCTTCCCTAGGTAAAAAAACACATCAGACAAATGGAACAGAAACTCCCACTTCCTCAGGCCGTTATATAAAACCTAAAGAAAAGTGGGCCCCATCATGTGATTGGTTGGACAATGATAGCTTGATAGGCCATGGAATCATCTAAGCAGACGATTCCCCATCAGATGATTGGTTGGATGATTATGGCTTGGTGGGCCACGCAATCTGCTAGTAGGCA
This sequence comes from Umbellularia californica, assembly GCA_028538565.1. NCBI lineage: Eukaryota > Viridiplantae > Streptophyta > Magnoliopsida > Laurales > Lauraceae > Umbellularia > Umbellularia californica. Next base: position 98,691,178 of record JAPQWN010000002.1, read on the forward strand.
ATCACCTATCATTTTATTGGTTAGGTAATGATCACTAGGGGAAACTGTCAAGGATAAAGAAATGCCCAAGATTTAAAAAAAAGAGATAAACAGAAAAAAAGAAGCAATATTGTTTGAGATAGTCTGGACATGTATAGAATGAGGCCCCATGATACAAATTGAAGGGTACAGGTTCAAGTAACTAGAACAAGGAGGAGAACAATAAAATGATTGGATAATGAAGTGGATTCTGTGGGCATTATTATATCCTTCAGATTTAATGTATCTCATCTCTCATGATTTCATTCTTAAGTGTGACAAAATCGATTTTGCATAAGCTTATATTGTTATATAATTGTGTGTCAACACAAGATATTTGTGAAGTCAAATTTTTTTTCTTCTCCCCTTTGACTCTTATGTATTCCAGTAGATTGACTCTAATCCAAAGGTTGTCGAGCTCCCAAAGAAATGGGAGGAGAGAGGCTTTGTAACAAGATAGTGTTTTGTAATAGGGTTCTCTAAAAAGGAAGGAGCTTCATTTTGTAATAGGGTTCCCATAAGCATTGTTTAGTGATTGTATTAGACAATCATATTGCTCAATAATTGTTTTTAAAAGTTCCCAAATAATATATATCATTATGCACACCCTAAAATCCATGTGGATTGGGTGCATTCACATTTATTAACTCCATACTTACCACCAATACACACCACCCTATAAACAACTCTAACCAAGATACAGCATGAGAGTGATTATTCAGCTACCCTGAAGTGGGATATCTGAACATTCTCAACAGCTAGCTTCTTGAGATTGCCATCTTTCCTTGACTTGAAGAACCTGCCCCAGTTGTATTCCTTGTACTTGGGGGGATCATGCTCCTGTAGGAGCTCCTCCAGAGGCTTTACCATCACAGAGTAGGCAGGGTTGAGGAAAAATGGGATTGACAACCTCTCTTTTTGTGAGTTTACCACCACCCTGTGCTCGACGCTCTTATACTTGTCGTTACTCCAAACCTGTAAAGACACATTGGTTAATTGATGTTTTAGAGCCCTTTTCGACTATTCTTCCATTATTTCAAGATTTCTGAAAATTATGGTCATGACAGATTCCTAAACAACAATGCATTTGTGAAAGCCCAACATTGCAGTACTAAGCAGTACCTAAATGCTGTCATCAATAGTGGCAGTCCAAAAGAAAGGAACTGTTGCGATAGACTATCTTCACTCTTTCAATTAGGACCACTTGCAATTGTTATTGGAGCAGTGTCAAGAGTCACATTGGTTGTAAAATGTGGGACCTGGTCCCTGTGCCTTTCATGGTGAAGCCCCTGTTGAGTCTGCCATTCCTATTGTTGAGTTGCTTACTGTTGTAGGAGTCTTGGTGTAAATCATCAATGTGTTTTGAGTTTTAAAAGAGCTAGAATTTTAGTTTTGTTAGAAGGGGTTTCTTTCAAGCTATGCTAGGAGTCACATATCTCCTTCTTCGTGTGTGCATTGAAACTTTGGCTTGCTTTCTGAGTTCTTCTTTATTGAGTTGTGACAGGTTTAGGTTCTGTAATTTTCTTTTGGACATCTTGCTAAATCTTTAGGATTAGCAGAGATTTTAGTAGATTGGAGATGGTCATGACATGATTCTTCGACTGCCCCGTCGCCTCTAGCGGGATGCCATAATTTGAGTATGCAATGGCAATGAAAGAGTGTTCTAGAAATAAACTATGGAAAATTAGAGGTAAATCATAAGTTAATCTATGATTACTGAATAATACTAAATAATACACTGTGGAGTTGTGATAGAGATAATTTTTAGCAGAGGAAAGAAATGGTGGATTTGTACTCATATTGAAAATATGGCATTAAATAGGATTGAGTGAAAAAGCATAGCCATATAACTAACATCGGCATAGCCATATAACTAACATCGGATGGATGAAACTATAGGAATGATGGGTGTCCATTTTCATTTAGCAGTTATAGACAGTGATACGTGGAAATCTCAAACTAGGGAACATATATGAATTTTCTCATATGAAAACTTCATGTAAAGACCATCTTCATGCAAATATCCTTTTTACATCAGGCAAAGGTAATAGGCAAGCGTATTTATGTACAAGTCATAGACTGAGCAAGATCTAGTTAGCTGGTACCTGAATGATGTCTCCAACATTGATGATATAAGAATTTGGGATTGGTTTGACCCTGACCCACTCACCGTCAGCCTTTCGCTTTACCTCAAGTCCACCAACATCATCCTGAGCAAGGACAGTAAGCGCTCCTGCATCTTTGTGACGACCAACACCAAGAGCAAGCTGTGGTTCTGGGCAAGGAGGGTAGTGGTTGAGACGAACAAAGCTGGTTTGGCCCTTGAAGAATCCTTTCAACCGATCTGCTGGCAGATTCAAGCTCAATGAGATGAGTTCAAGTAACTTGTATGCTAGCTTCTCCACCCCCCGAGCGTACTCAATACAAGCCTCTCTGGTGAAAGAAACAATGTCAACAATGATAGAAATCATGGTATCTGGACACTTTGAAATGGATGGCATACATGAAATTTATACTTCAATTTCAAGTATGAGTGCTGTATCTAACATAAGGTGTGTGTTGAATGTGGAAGTAAATAAGTTGTTTAGAACTTCTTTTTATAGCTGAAGGTAAAAGGGCTAGGTGGATGTTTTAGTAAGTTGATAGATTTAACCCAAAAGCTTAAGCTAATTAGGTGATGTGGGATGTGGGACTTCCCAACACTCCCCCTCACGTGCAGGCCCAACATATTTCATAGACGGGCCTGTCACGTGGGCAACACACAAGAACACTGGGATCGGAACCCGCTCTGATACCATATAAGAAACCATATACCAATCCAAAAGCTTAAGCTAATAGGTAGAAGACCCATACAGGTTTATTATGACATGACAAGCCTATTACTTAGGCGATGTGGGATGTGGGTCTTCCCAACAATACCCAAAAAGCCGATCCCAAGTACATGGAATAAGTCTTTGATGATGAGTTGTTTTTAACCAGCGAAAGCAGGCAAAAAAATAATAATAATTGTGTGGGGTGTTTTCCTAATACCGAGGTTACCCCTGATTTAGGTAATAGTACCAATCAGGGACTGCCTCAATCTCATATGTCCAGCTCGGCGACTATGCCAGCTGGCACCGATGTGGTAATGGTCTCGGTAAGGGTACCGACCATGCTCCTTTTGGGCTCGACCTCGAAGCGTCTCGCTAGTAGTACCTGACCTCGAGCATGCCCGACCTTAGTGCCTTCTCCAATTCAGCCCACTTGACCGAGGTGAGCACTGAGCGTCTAATCCCCATTATGAGATGGGACAGCTACGCTGCAGAGCATACCAGCAGGTAGGGTGGCCACCGGATTCCGGCAAAGGGTTATCCCTACCTATCAATCACGTCCACATTAATGAGAAAGATTGGGGAAGATCTGATGGGACAGTGCTCTCACCTACCCCCACTCAGGAAGCTTTCACTTGTCTATATACACCTGCATGGTAAGCCCATAACAGGTATGCTAAACGCTTTATGCACTATGCAATTCATTACACTATTGCCTAAACCTTCTTCTTCCTCACTTCACTCTAGTTCAGTGACTGCACTAACTCAGGCGTCGGAGTACCTTCGGCTGACAGCAGCCAGGGGTTCTAACCTTCGTTTCTCCTCCCTTTCAGGTCTCAGGCATCCAGTGACACTCTCAACCAGCTAAACAGCATCATCACAAGCTCCATTACCATCTAAATCAAGTCCGTTATTTTTAGGCACTTATAATAATAATAATAATAATAATAATAAGTGTATCTGCATTGTCCAAGTTTAAGGCACCAACCAAAAGGCCTCATCTCCCCATCGAATAGAATTGTTCTTTTTGGGATAAGAGCAGCCCATCCAAAACGTGTATTTAGTTATTTTTGGGACAGATTGCTCAGTAAGAAATGTAGACACAGAGGCAAAGATCCAATAAATTATAAAAAAGTACATAGATGCAGAGATCCCACTGCTAAAATAAAAAAGAATAGGGGACACAAAGATAAAGGCCTTTTAAGTGCAACTTCTCGTCATCTTAGCCATATTCCATCAATCAGGTCAACTTAATTTGTTTTGGAATCTACTGAAATAAAGAAACAAGTTAAACAGACTGAATATCCTATCTTTCCAACAGTATACCAACAGTGAAAATTAGGAAAACTGCACAAATACCTCATTTCAGGTGGATGGTGTGGCCAATGGTTGTTCATCAGCATCTTCAATTCTTGGCCTTGAGGTTCATGTGAAGCAGAGATGAAAGTGGATTCTTCCCATGTAAAATCAAACACTTCCTTCCAATCCCTCACATTCTTGGTGTGCTCTGTGTCAAAGTAACCCAAAGGGTTCTCCTCACTGCGCCTGACCTTGCGCTTCTCCTCCAGTGGCAAGGCAAAGAACTTCCTTGCAGCAGATTCAATTCTCTCTTGTAGTTGGAGTGGCACCCCATGGTTGATCACTTGGAAGAAGCCCCAGTTCTTGCACGCCGCACCTATCTCTGCGATGAGGCCCGAGAGGGCCTTGGCATCATTAGAATTGGAAGAATTCAATGTGGAGAGATCGATCAATGGGATCCCTACAGCCTCAACTATTGAGACCTTGGGCCTGTGCTCTAAGGCTTGGATGAATGTAGAATCAACCATACAACCCATCTCTCTATCTATCTATCTAGCAGTTAAATGTTGAGATACAGGTGCACCCCTGGAATTGGTTGAAGGTTGATAGATAGGTGATTTTATGGATGAACATGAACATTGAATCTGGACAGGTTGAAAGTTGATAGGTGGTTTTATGGAGGAGCATGTACATTGAATCTGGACAGTTGCTTATTGGGACATGTTTGAGGGGGGATACACATACGTATCCACTATGGATACCTTATCTGGTCTTTATTTCTGTTGTTCTATGTTTCAGTTGTCCAATGTTGACATGTTGTTTGAGTTGGTTCGAGTGTTGTGAAAGAGTCAGCCCTACATGTATAAGAAAACTGTTATAGATGAGGCATATGGTTGAATTTCGTGTTGTTGATGCTTTCTAACCATTTGAACAGTCTAAATGATGTTGATTTAGTTCGGATGTTGCCCATCAATTTGATTGTATTAGAAATAGCCAGTGGGGATGACTTTTGGCATATGCATTCACAGCTCATCCTTCCTTCCATATGTGGGAAAATGGATCTATCTTTTTGCCACATGAATTTTTTTTTTTTTTTTTTTGGCTGATTGGAGGGACTTTTCTGTAGTCATGATTGTAGAGTATCCGGACTTTCGACATTTGCTCGACCTACTTTTTGTCCCAGAAAACTAAGCTAAGAAGATGAAGAGTGAAATCATTCAGATATCTTGAAGTGAGGTGCCTGAATATTTTCAACATCTGTATTCTTGAAATTGCTGAGTTTTTTGTATTGTGAAACTTACCCCAGTTATACTTCCTGTACTTGGGGGGATTATGGGATGGAGAACCTCTCTTTTTGTGAGTTCGCCATCACCCTGTGCTCTACAATCCAATACTTTTCATTACTCCAAACCTGCAAAGTATCAATAGATGAGTCCTTTAGGACTTGTTTGGACGATTCTTCTCCAATCATGATATTTGAAAATGCATAATCTTGGCCTATTCTCATGTAACAAAGCATTTGGATATATGAAACATTGCAATATTTTGGAACGTTTGAATGCGTGACACTTACAGCAGTCCATGATAAGTCAAATTCACATTGGTTTTTCGATTTCTGGCCCATAATTTATAGACAAGTCTCATCTCTTCCAGCAATTCGATCCTTTTTTATGGGTCTTGAAATGCTAACATTCAGACACTAAAGTTGTTGTAAACTGAGCATTTTATTATTGCAAAATCCCTTTGAAGAAAATCTGTTGCTATTTACTTTCTGACTCAAAATGCACCCTACATGATAGAAAGAAAAACATACGCAATGCTTGGTTCACCTACAGCAAGCTCTCTAATAAACAAACATGCCACCCAAATGTCCCATGGTTGATCTGATCACATGGAAGAAGCCCCAGTCCCTGAAGGCAGATCCTATCATTGTGATGAGAACTAAGATGGACTCAGGGTCATCAGAATTCGAAGAATTTAATGGGGAGAGATCAATCAATGGGGTCCCACCGGCATCCACGATGGAGGGCTTGGGCCTGTGCTCGAAGGCCTAGATGGATGCTGTATCAACTTCACAGCCCATCTCTCTGTGTGTGTGTGTTGGAGAGAGAAAGAGATGTGGTTTTATAGACGATACAAGCACTTTCACATTGCCATATTCACTGCAACTTTTGACTAGGATGCTCCTTGTTGCCTTAATGGAAGATGCAGTTCACTAGGTGGCTTCCCAATTGTCTGACTTAAATATATTTTAAACCTTTTTTAATTTTTTTTCTTGGGGTCCTTCAATCCTCTTTTGTGGATGCATACAAACGTGCTCGAAAGGATCAAGATTGAACAACAAATTAAGATCTTAAATGGTCCAAGATAGATCAGATTACATATGTTGTACTCTTGATATACATTGTTCTACCGTTCTCTATCAGCTTAAGCTTTTGTATTTTTTCATAGCAGGAAGCCATAACCTATAAGGGGCGGCGGACCCGGGATTTTCATTTGAGGGGTGCAAACCTTAATAGGTAGTATGGTTATGGAGGCAAACTGAGGATTTCCAAGTGGATTTTGAGGTGGGCTCACAATTTTTAATGGATTTTTTTGAAATGTACCATGGTTTAACGGGTGCGGCGGCACCCGCATGGTTATGCCTGGGTCTGCCCCTGCATATAAGATGGGTTACATGCAAATGAGCAGATATCTTAAACAAATCAGGCTGTCTTAATTTCTTTTGTATGAAATTAGCACTTGACGTACACCAATCCTGAAAAAAGTTATAGCATATGGAGATGAGGGTTTGGGGTTCTCTAACACCTTGCTAGAAGACTCTGCCTGTCAAAAAAACACTTGATACTGTGCTCAGAATGCAAAAGTGAACTATGTAGGCATTTGATCCCTCTAATTTAATGAATCTCATTGCCTATAGCAGAATTCTTAAGCAGAAAGTGTCTCCACTGTTGCTCACAGCATAAGTCGCATTGAGATAACATCTCCATGCATCTAAGAAAGCTAAGACAAACTAGGACATAACTTATTCAATCGCTATATATAGACAGTAAAACTCATTTAAGTCAACCACAGATTGATAGGACAAGGCTAAAATGCCGATGTAGAAGCCTGTTGTCCACGCCCTAAGACACAGTTACAGCTGATTCTGGCCAGAATAACAATTCTGACCAAGATAAAAATATGGAATCATTCAGATATCTTGAAGTGAGATATCTGAATATTTTCAACGTTTAGCTTCTTGAAATTGCTGAGTTTCCTTGTCTTATGGAACCTCCCCCAGTTATACTCCCTGTACTTTGGGGGATCATGCTCATCTGCCAGCTCCTCCAGGGGCTTTACCATGACATAATGAGAAGGGTTGAAGAAAAATGGGATTGAGAACCTCTCTTTTTGTGAGTTCGCCATCACCCTGTGCTCTACACTCTGATACTTTTCATTACTCCAAACCTGCAAAATATCAATAGATGAATCCATATTTTTAGAACTTGTTTGAAAATTCTGCTACAATCATCATATTTGAAAATGCATGATTTTGGCATATTCATTCATCACAACGCGTTTGGATACATGTGATATTGCAATATTTTGGAACATTTCAGTGGGCGACACTCACAACAGTCCATGATGAGAAATTGAATTCACATTGGCTGTTCAATTTCTGGCCCGTAATTTATTTCTGGGTCATGCAATGCTAACGTTCAGTGAACAAAATTGTTGTAAGCTGAGCATTTTATTATTACTAATCATTTTTTTTAAAGAAAATGTAATGCTATTTGGCTTCTGACTAAAATGTACCCTAAATGATTGAAAGAAAAACCATATGTGCAATGGTTGGTTCATCCGATTAATCTATTCATGTACTACCCATTCATACAAGTACTGAATTAAACTTATTCACAATCTAGCAGCTATGATCAATGATTCCAAGAGCTTCAAACTAGGCGAGGCATCTGATCTTTGTCCTATGAACTCCAATTTTAAGTATAAAAGTCCCCAGTCACATGCTGCATCTGATAAAAATCATGGAGATAAGGATTGAGCCAAATATATTAGTAGCCACCTGAATGATGTCTCCGACGTTGATGATGAAAGAATTCAGGATCGGTTTGACCCTGATCCACTCACCATCGGTCTTCCGCTTCACATCTAGTCCACCAACATCATCTTGAGCAAGGACAGTAAGAGCTCCGGCATCTTTGTGGGGACCAACGCCAAGAACGAGTCCAGGAGCAGTGCAAGGAGGGTAGTGGTTGAGACGAATGAAGCTGGTTTGATCTTTGAAGAAGTCATTCAACTGTTTTGCCTGCAGCTTCAAGCTCACAGAGATGAGCTCAAGCAACTTGAATGCTAGCTTCTCCACGCCCCGGGAGTAATCAACACAAGCTTCTCTGTTCAGGAAATGAAAGTCTTGAACTAATACTAACTAGACAACATGTAATTCATTAGCACTCATAAATGAAAAACAATCAAACCCCAAAAGATTGATAATAGAAATCTATCCATTACATTCTTCCAATAGGGAAGAAACAGTTAAATTTGTCAATAGAGAGCAAATCAATTGAAGGTTGTGTTTTCAGTGAAAATAAGACTAGCAATCTGAGAGGTCTTTAACAGTAGAATAGGAGTTAAGATGGTCTGGAATATCAGATTTGCCAGAGATCATCACCCTACAGCAAGCTCTTTAATAAAACAACAATACCACCCAAATGGCCCCTACTGTTGGTTTTAGAGACGAGTAGGGTGGGTTAAACTAATCCAGGGTATTTCAAAAACAACATAGATCTTATTGCTTAATTCAACAGGGGGTGCATCAGTAGAGCCTTTGACTAGGATAGACTGATCCTCACATCAAACAAAGCATTTGCAGAATCCTGTATGATTTTATCCAAGCATAGCTTCGGATAGAATGTCAATGGACAACCAAAAGATCTGACCAGAAAATTCAGGGTATGAACCCCTCTTTTTAGACCAGATTGATGACTTGGTTTGGCTTAAAATTCAGGTCCCTACCTGTTTACCAAAACATATGTTATTATAATATAATATATGATTAGCACATGTAATTAAAAATAATTTGATAATATTGTCTAATAATATATGCAACACAAATAATTTGAGTAATATCTTTCAGAATACGGAACTTCGTTTTTATGAGGGATGGAAATGCTACATGTAGATTTAGGTGTACAGCAAAATTTGTCCTCAATTAAAGCATCATGGGTCTTCATTTAGGAGCATTAAAATCTCAAATCCTTGATTAAAAAGGGTTTTTTCTTTCAAAATCCAATGTTTTGTATTAGAGTTCAATTACAAATTAGGGTGAGTGCCAATTCATGGAGGGGTTGGTTTATGTGAAGGTTTGATATTCATCATAGGCAGGCTAGATTAGAAGTTCCTTTTTAAAAACTAAGGAGCAAATTCTCTCTTGAAGATCTTCCTTCATAACATATGCTGATAATATATTAAAATTCTCAATAGGAACATTGATATTATGTTAGAATAATATCATAATACATGAGATATAACATACTTGGGTTTTGAGTAATGTCAAAGTCCATCAAAGTAAGGTATGAGCTAGTCAGGTCCTATACATCAGACCTGGGTGAGTCTGGATCTTGGTCCCTGTCTCTAGCCTTGGAAACATAAGCAGTATCATTATCATAGGAGAAAGATCATGCAATGCAGATACCTTAGTTCAGGTGGATAGTGTGGCCACTGGTTATTCAATATCTGCAATTCTTGGCAATGAAGCTCATGTGATGCAGGGATCAGAGTTGGCTCCTGGACAGTAAAATCAAACACTTCCTTCCAATCCCTCACATTCTTGGTGTGCTCTGCTTCATAGTAGCCCAAAGGGTTCACCTCATCGCGCCCCACCTTACACTTCTCCTCCGGCGACAGCGCAAAGAACTTCTTGGCGGCGGATTCAGTTCTCTCTTGGAGTTGGGGTGGCACCCCATGGTTGATCGCTTGGAAGAAGCCCCAGTCCCTGCAAGCTGCTCCTATCTCGGCGACGAGGCCTGAGATGGCCTCAGGGTCATCAGAATTTAATGGGGAGAGATCAATCAATGGGATCCCACCGGCCTCCGTGATGGGGGTCTTGGGCCTGTGCTCCAAGGCCTGGATGAATTCTGCATCAACCTCAAAACCCATCTCTCTCTCTCTCTCTCTCTCTCTCTCTCTCTCTCTCTCTGTGTATCTGTCTGTCTGTCTTTTGAATGGATTCTATCTGTTGCTTTTTAATAGTAGTACATGTGATAGATTATGAGGGGGCTTTCCAATTCTGATGTAGAGACTTAAAATGGCTGGTTAATGTAAAACTTTCAACATATTTTTACTGTTTATTGTATAGTCTTAGATCTGTTCTAGGACATTTTTTCTCTTTTATCTCAATCATTGGCAAAGTTGTAAAAACCATTCCCTAGCTTGGTAAACCAGCATAGAAGTTGTTACTGAGAAAGTTTGGTAAATCTGAGGTGACAGCTTGGGAGATGCAACTCACATGAGTGACAGATAGATACAGAAAGAGAGATAAACAACACCTGTGTACAGAAAGAGAGATAAACAACACCTGTGTTTCTATTGTCCTACGCATGTTTGGGGTGACTGACATGAGTCAGCTTTCTTTCTTAAACAGAACACACATGATGATACATTTCAATCAACGAGCCCGGAAAAAAAATAAAATAAAAGAACTATTTGGACAAACTCTATGGACAGAATTTGGGACAAACTGTCCACGTGGGGCAACGTGATTGGGTTTTCTCAAAAGTTGAAATGCATTGTCCCAATCACATTGCGCCACGTAGATAGTTTGTCCCAAAATCTGTCCATGAGTTTGTCCGTATAGACAAACTGAAAAAAAAAAACCAATTTGCTAATGTGCTCATTGGTGTCAGGCCAAACTCTGAATTGGAGGATCAAATTTGGGTCAGGCATTCACATCGGGCTTGGAGACCGCACCTCTCAATTAGCCTACCAAGCCATTTTATAATACATATAATTAGAAATTAGGTCTTTAAGGAAAAAAAATAAAAATTTCCTCAAAAGATTGAACTTTTTTTAACATACAGGATATTTGTATCATTGGCTAAAACAAGTCCGAGTAAAAGCACTCCACTTTTATAAATTAAACAAGTGAATGACTTAAAAATAATCCTCAAAGCTATGGGGATTTTTGGGAATTAAGCCAAAAGGCAGAGGGCATAGAACAAATTTATGTAGAAGTATATACAAGGTTCGGTTGTGGATCCATTGGACTTTGAACACATTGTTAACTAGGCCTAAACAATGGACCAAGACCCAGTTATGAGTCTAGCCCAAAATCCATGCTAGGTAACCAGGGTCCAGTGACAGCCCTAGTTGCAACTTGCAAGCCATTTCCTAGGATTATGAATGGGCTTACTCCCGCCCCAATTAGTCTGAGTCCACATCTTCCCAAATCCAGAAATGCTAAAGTAAAAATTATTCATTGGAATGTACCAAGGTCAAGTAATGGTTGGAAGCCTATATCAATATAAATTTAAAGCAAGAACTCAACCCTTATCAAACTAGGGTCCTTTTTATATTCACTTTCCTATGGGCCCAACACATCGCGGGAAGCCTCCCATGATATGTGCTATTTGCAACTTTTCCTCCCCTAAGAGCGGAGGAAAAGCTGCATTTGCACCTTAAAATTATGCCCTCTAACAATTGTATCATGTGTAAAAGAGTTGATTATGATTAATAAAATTTAAATCAGATTATAAACCTTGGATGGGGTCAATCAGAGGGTGAGTTTGACTATTGGTTGGAGTGAACTTTTCGTACTTACAAAATAAAGTGGAACAGTGATTTGAGTGGTTTGAATTTTAAAGATTGGCCCACTGATTGATTTGTAATGAGAGAATAAAGCTTCTATGAGTCATGCGCTCGATCAATGGCTACAAATTTGATGCAGACCAGTCTAGATTCTTTGTCCTGTGCTCGATCAAGGCGCCCACCCAGGTCACTCTTCTCCTTAGAATCAATGGTCCAACTCCTACCCTCACATGTATCCAGCAGTCTACTTAGAGAAGAAATGTGGTGCACAGAATATAGTTTCTGCTTTCTCCCCCACCTAAACCAATGTGTCATTAACAAAAAAAAAAAAATGTTGATCTGATGGGCCCAACAAGTAATGTACTGCAGCCAAAAATTCTACCTTTCAGAACTACGCCAGCCCTTTGTTTGGGGTCCTGCAAATATATGGTTAAAAGGGGGTCCAGTTCAATGAAAAGAAGGTTAAAGAGTTGTCAGGGTGTGGTAGAAGGAATTCCGAAATTCCCCCTAATTCCAAAAGTCTTACATGCCAGACAAGTTTCCTTAAATGAGACTTTTGGGCTATTACTTGCTAGTAGTACTAACAACAGTTGCAGGCCCTCATTGGATGAACTCACTGCTCAGTACATATTCTCAGTTTCTCATATCAAGAAACATTATCAGAACAATTATTTGATATTTGACTTAATGCTGCACAAATTGGACCAGAGACTTGGTGGTTCAAACCATGCCCACGGAGCTAATAGGATAACCTTAACTCTTAAGACTGACTCTTCATATCCACAGTTGAGAAATACAGCAATAGCCTGCACTGAATCTAAAAATGCCAAACATTGGATGGCTAATATCTTCTGGGTCATTTTGGGTGCATGCTTTTCACCTATGGTGAAGCTCCACGAAGCATACATTAAAAAATAAAATAATAAAAAATGAGGAAGAAGAAAATCTGAATTTTTTTGGCATACTTTGGATTAACAAACTACTCATAATTACATGAATTCTTGGGAGCTTTCAGAATACAGAACAGCATAGCTACAATTTTTTGACATGCACCTTCACCTGATTTCTTCTAACCGTTACAGTCGGCAAAGTATCAACTTCTCAATGCAATCAATGATATAACTCCATGTCTCCATCGTTGATCAATAGGAAGGATTCAAACCACTTCGCAATCACTACAGCCTTCTGTGCGGTGAAAGGTCAGCAGCAAGTTGCATTGTTGCAAAAGAAGCATATGGTCCAGAAGCGGAACCATGGAAAACGAAGAACAGAAATTGATAGCATGTGTGTATCCTAGACGCTGACATCCCACTTTTGAAGGGATCCTTTCTCCTGCAACTGGCAGAGCTCTTGAAATCTATTGAAACTGCATTCAGAAAAGAACAAGAAGTTAATATTGATGTCAAATTCATTTGCCAACCACGTATGGAAAAAGATGTGAAACTAGTGGAACTCGACAAAAAGAAGAAAATCTGCATGCCTAACACTAGAGTCGGTGTTGCATATTCAGACACAGGTCACTTCTATAGTATCGTTCCTAATTTATCTTTTACCTAAGAATTTATAATAGCACTCTTGTGCTTTTTTTTTTTTTTAATTCAGATCTAATGCATTTCCACTTCTATAGATGTATTAAATTTTTGTATGTTAAGTATACAGACTAAAATTTATCTACAGTAGGATTGTTTGATCAGAGTGATTCTTCTTGTAGTTTTGGATAGGCATATTGTTATGGTCTAATTAACTTTGACATAGGTAAGGTCATTTGTCCACGGAATAATTAACCATGGAGTCACTCAAATGATCACTACTTATTTTTGGTTAAGAATACCTTTGCTATAGGTATAGTTTGGGAAAATGATAATAGTGCACTCTCAATGTTCGGGACTTTGGCCTGGATATCTGATTAGTTCAATGATTACTACTGATCAATTTAAGAAAATGGTAATTTTCATGTTAAGACAATCTGATTGGCCTATTTTTGGGCTAATATCCAGATGAGCAATCTGGATTTGTACACGTTTGAAACATCCCCCCCAAGCGAATTCTCGAGCAATTAGCATTTAACAATTTAAACTTTCATCTGTTCCAATGATAGATAGTATACATGTAACATATCCAATTAACAAATCCAAACTGAGAAGAAGACCGACATTTTAAACGACCAACAATAAGACAAGGAAAACAACAAACCTTCTCAAGAGTGCCGATGGATTATATGGAAATAAGTTCTTCTGATGAAGATTTTCCACAGATTCTTTTAAAGAGATCAAACACCCTTTGGCATTTTCAAAAGTCTGTTGGCTGAAAGCCTTGGGCGTGCTTCCGAATTCATTCTTTATCCTTTTCTCAAGGGAATTTGGATTCCTAAACCCTTTATTTGATGCTACCTTTCCTTCAGACTGAATGCAGACTTTTCTTTTCTTACAAGATGTCTGACTTGTCCCACTCGCACAAAATGAAAATTCCACAAAGATATCCCAAGAATTGCAAACTCTGCGCAGGCATCTATAAAAGGACAAATTATAGGAAGAATTTCATTAACTTAACAACACCAAAGCAGTATCTATAAAATTTGTTCTATTTTGTATATATAAGTCACCAACCCTGTCACGATCAATCTGGTTAAAGCACATTGGTTTCAAAGAATGCACCCAAGAGATCAACAGGATAACACAAGGACCAAGAAACATGAATAAATGCAACAGATATTCACACTAATAAGAACAAATATTTTCAATATCTTGAAATAACAAGATATTTTTGCAGTATACAGAAACAGCTGCTATCTATATTTTCAAATTCTCTTGAAAAGAACTGAATAATACAATACCTTTATCATAATTTTTCTTTATGGTTTCCAGTTTTATTTGAAATTGTTTTTTGCATGTTTTCCAAATATATACAAAGAAGCCCCCAAATTCTCAAAGTGGTCCAAGATTTTTCAGAGCCAAGAAATTGTAGAAAAAGAAGCATGTCACTTACCTAAAGCCAAGATAACCACCAAAAACAGGATGATTAAGACTCAACTGAATGACCTCTACAAACTCTCTTTTTTCTTTTATTTCAATCTCAAACAATAAGACTCAACTAAATGACCTCTACAAATTATCTTTTTTTATTTAAATCAAAATTCACAAACCCATGGATTTAACAAAAAAAAATGGACAACAAAAAACAGAAGGCAGTGTATACCTTAAAAGATATTGGGCACAATTGACTCCGCTGTCTTTCGAAATAAGGTAATCAAGAAGCACTAGATGATCATAATGTAACTGCAAACAGGAACACAATAACATGAATGTAGTGATTCTTAAAGCATTCTGCAACAGGAAAATTGTTGAAAAGGAAAATAATATAAGAAACGAGAAAAGTGTTACGCAAATCTTAAGATCCAACTCTTCAATGAATACTAGAAAACACAAAAAAAAGGTCACATTTGGAAAGTTTCAAGGGCCAGTGTTTGGATCTAATTCAAATAAGGCAGAGTTTATGGCCATGAGGACTGAATGTCGAGAGCTTATTCAGCTTGATATTCTGAATTTGAACATGAGCCCATAGCATAGTTGGAAGGTGCCCATTGTCACAATCACAAGGTTGAGTGTTCAAGTCATGTTACCAATAAAAAAAGGACACTATTCAAGGGCATTCGTTTTGTACAATGTAATGGGAAACAACAAATCATATTTGTAAAAAACAAGATGAGGAAAAACCTGTTTCAAGATGAAGTGGAAAGAGGGGAAAGGTCAGAAAAGTAGAAACAGCTAAATTGACATTCACACAGAAAAAAAAAGTTCTTTCAGGATGGAAATTTCAAGCACCCCATTCTAGAATAAATAAATAAAAACGGAATACATAAATGATGCAAAAAGATATTCCCGACTAACATATAGACGCACCTCTGCAAGAAACAAATGGAAAAGGTGTATCGGATTAAAAATACTTGATATATACAGATATTTATCTCCCTTCACCTTCTCAATAATATTGTCGTTCTGTTTGAATTGTCTGCATAGTTTTTAAAAAGAAAAAAAATGGGTAAGCAAGGTTGCCTATACCAACCAGATAATTAACAAGAAAAGAAAAGGTCTGCTTACATTGATTCGGAGGGAGAGGCAGTGCTTAACAGTTGCAGGAGCATTTCAAACAAGAAATCATCCTACAATTGTAGTAGAAATTTAAAAGTGCTCAAATAGAACTGAAAAGGCCAAACATGATTAAATGATGCATAAATCATACTACAAATACTATGGACTTCAAGCATCACAAAAAACATCTGAACCTAGAGGTGCAATTCCTATGTACCTTAAAAGAAAAAAGATAGGAGACTGAACATCATGCTAATATTATATCTCCCTTGGCCAGGAAGAAAATCAAGAAAAAGGCTATACATTCAATTATGAATAACACTTGTTCCTTTATTCCATTTGTATTGACTATAGAGTAATAAAAATGAGCAATTTTGTTATTGTGGTCAACATAGATACAAGAATTGGAAATGGAGCATTATTGTTATATAAGCAGAAGAATAAATAGAGCAGTAAGGTATTCGACCATTTTCACAAACAACCAGGAGACGTCATCAACCAAAGAGAAGGAGTTTTTTAAGAAAGGAATTTCTGTAAAATCACTTGCATCCTCAAAGATAGATAACATTTCAAGTAGGACAGAGAATGCTCTTGACTGATCAGTTTCTGGGATTACGTACCATGGGCCAGGGTTAAGCCTGATCTTAGGCCCAAGGTTTACCAATTTCTCTATAAAGACCACTCAAGGCCGAGCCCAGGACTGTTATAACTGTAAACGTTAGGCATGGGATTTAATTTCAGGCCAAGCAAATAAAGAAAGCTTGTGACTAGAGCAAATGCATAGCGGCCAATTTTGGTTTGGTTTGGCCAAACAGCCTTGTATAAAATTTTGGTCCAGAACGCAGACCTGTTCGGCCTTGTTTCGCTGTTCTGGTCCAAATTTTGGACTATGCAGAACGGTCTGAAATGAGAAGGCAAACGGGGACAATAGTGCAGCTTTTTTTCAAATTTCTTTCTTAACAAAAAGGTTCTTCATTTTGATTTAGTAAGTAGTTTTCCCAACAATAGTGTGGTGATTATGCGAAATTGTGAATGTGCTTATTTTATGTTACCTTAGGCTATAACACTGATAGTTGGAGCTAAGAATAAGAATGGATGTCATAATTTCACATTGCAGCACAAATTTTTTTTTTATAAAATTAGTTATTTGGAACACAAAAATAACATGTGGTATTTTTAATTTAAAAGAATGAATTAAGATATATACATTTAACAAATCACTAGCTTTATATTTTTAGAATTTCCAAAATGAAACACTGAAATGATGAAAATGGAAAATTGGCCAAAATATTTTAGTCCAAAGCCAAATCAAAACAGGGTCTAAAATGAAATTGACAAGAGCAAATGGCTTGCCTCAAGACAGAAAAAGGTAGCTATTGAGGGGGCAGAAAGGCATACCTCATGCATATATAGCTGTAAAAATGATAATGCAAAGCTACTGCAGATTTTCAAGGAAGTATCATAGTCTACAAACTTTTCTGGCGGCACATGCCTCTGAAGCCACTCAGAAAGTTCTGATAAACCTGTCATGTGGCAATGTTCCCTCTCTGTGCATGGACATTTTCTACCAGTTTCTTCCCTGAAGCTGATCAAACTGAAGGAGCACTTGAAAAGAAGAAATATGGCTTGTCTTTGTAAGTGGGGAGTACATAAGCTATGCACATTTTCTCCATCAGCAACACATAATTGAAATGGAGATCCTTCTAAACAATTGTCAAAATCATCATCAAGTTCAGAGACGGGCTTGTGTAATAGGTCTTCAAAATATTGTCGAAGTAATTGCAGCCATAGGACAATAGTGGAGCATTGATGATGAATATGAAAACTAAGCCTGATCATTAGCATCTGCAGTGTTTACCATTACATGAACAATTATTTTACAGCTTAACTAAAAAGCAGGGTGCAAGGAGAGATGCTGCTGTAAAAATAAAAATAAAATAACTCCATCTTGCAAGAATCACCTAGAAATCCCTTCACAAAGAAATGAGTACATGATCCTCAGGCTGAGAAAATGCATAGCTCCATTAAGTCTCAAGCTTCTTACAAGTGGGCCCTGCAGCTAGATGATCCAAGACAGTGGTCCAATATCCCCGCCATTGACAAAATATGCAATACAAAACTCCTAGAATAGAAGGTGCAGTGTAGCAACCATAATGCACCCACGAGATAGCAGGTTCAAAGACATGTTACCATTAATAATAATAAAAATAAAAAACCTTATAGGATATCCCAGCAATCCAGAACTGTACCTTTTTCACATGTGTATGGATGGTTGTAAGCTTGTAATAATTGATACCGTATTTATTTTGTGGCCACCTATTTGTAGACTATTTATTGAAGGATTAGAATTTAGATTTGGCCCAAAGGGAGATCTCACAGCATCACTGTGGATTCCACTCATGGTAGGGCCATTAGGATGACAGCCAAGATCACCAAACTGAAGACACCGCTTGCACAGACTCAGGACCAAAGACTAAAGAGCACTGCATATTCTTGGGCTGAAGATTGTATGATTACACTAAAAAAAAAAAAAAAAGGAAACACCCATGTTCTACAGAAAAAGCAGCATCCATTTCATTGATTTTGTGTAGCAATAACCACTGTACAGTGGATAAAAAATTATGCAGTACTAACTACCACTGGCATAGAGTGCCCATGGTAGGCTTTAGTATTGTCATAAAAAGAAGCAACAAAACTTACTGCTTACCAACATCTTGTGTCTCAAGTATCTTGACATGTAGCTCTGTTTGCAATTCACACGGCTGGAAAGACACCAACACAAAAGACTAGGAACAAGATTGATGACTTCAGGAAGAAAAGGAAGCTCATCAAAGTTACTACCACTGGTTTCCTTGAAACTATTTGGATCAACGAGGGTACAGAAAAGTTGTAGTAGTGTCCCTAAAAAGATTTCCTTCGGTCCAGGAGAACACATGTCCCGATGAAGCGATGAATCCTTACTATAGGTCATCCATGTTCCACTAAACTCATCAACATGACTCTCATGTAACAAATCCCAAGATACGTTTTGAAGAGAATAACTAAAAGACTGCAAATATTCTTCTGCAAGTTCACCATAGTCAGTTTTCACAGATTTTAGTATCTTGCGTAAA
The DNA here is from genome assembly GCA_028538565.1 of Umbellularia californica. Lineage (NCBI taxonomy): Eukaryota > Viridiplantae > Streptophyta > Magnoliopsida > Laurales > Lauraceae > Umbellularia > Umbellularia californica. The sequence continues at coordinate 98,710,309 of JAPQWN010000002.1, forward strand.
ACTTGAACTAGGCCAGTTGCTGTGGCCCAATTTGCATTCAACAGCTTTGGGAGTAAAATTGAAATGAAGCTTGTAGTATGGTAATCTGCAGTATGGGTGTAACAGCGTGCCAGCCTTTCCTCTCCAGAGATATTAGATCCAGACAAAGTGGATGAATGTATTTTCAAAATCACTGCTTCTAGACTAGCCCATAACATTTGGAAAAAACTCTTCCCATCGCTTCCCTGCAAAGTATTTGCTGTCAGTAGATAAAAAATTATTATGAAACAAATTCCAACTCATACGCAAGCTTTCCAGGCAGCCTCAGAAGACATACAGATTGAACAAGAAAATCAAAGATGACAACAGGAATGTTTCCAGCCGCATGTCTGACATATTGGTTCTCAATGGTTAGGAATGTCACCTGGTAGAGAGGGGAAAAAATAAGATCACAAAGAGTCTTGCCAAACTAGGAATATCACAATAGAAACACCTACTGAAGACATTAGCAACAGAAGAAATGCCATAAACCATGCTCAATGTAACATGAGGCCTTTAACCAAATAATGCAAAATATCAATTTCCACAAAAACTTCTTTTGTTGGTTTCCCTGCGAACTCCTTTGTCTTCTTCATAGGTGAAAGGTTATAACTTATAACTATAGGAACAGTTTGCCACTGTATGAGCATGGAAAAGTCCGAATAAATATATTAATTGCCTCCGAAAAAGTTTGTCCAAAAACCATGACTTCCATTAAAGCAAATTCAGTACTGATATCATCAGCACACAAAAAAAAAAAAAAAGAAGAAGAAGAAAGAATTATATTATAAAAATCAGATCCTTTCTTTTCTTTTTTTCTTTAATTTTGATAGCTAAACCAGATCCTGCTTATAACTGCTTAAACAAAATTTATGATAGTTCCCAATAGACCTAGGTCCCTAACTCCAACCAGTTAGTTCACTGGTTCATTTAAACTATTGTGCTAGAAAACATTCCAGATGTAACCTTACCAGAATATATACAATATTAGCTACACAATTGTAGCCTTCTCTGGAAAGGGGGTCCAAGGCATGACAGCAATTGCGATTAGAAGCGAAATTCACCCCAATTTCCTGCAATGGAAATGTCAAGTCAAGCCTTCAGCTATCCTGTTTCCATGACACCACAATGAAAACAACATCTGAAAGCTTAAAGGTATGTATTGTTATACATTCCAGCTCTGACAGTGAAGAGATTTGCTCCAACAAAATCCAAAAGTGATAAAAACAGGCTTTTGTTCTTTTCTCACGCGAAATGTAGAAAAGCAAAAGATTGGAGACTGAATCCTGCTAAATGAGGTTTGCATTTCTCAAGCTGCCCTGTATGCATGTGAAAAAGTTTGCCGAAGATGATCTTAATACAAGAACATACAATTTTCATAGTTCAAGGCAAACTCCTTTAAATAACATATAAAGAAAGGACAATCTTTGTTAAAAAGGTTCTATCTTAAACAAGTTATTTTAGACTAAAGCCATGAGAGTACTCAGTTAAGCTTAAAAGTTAACCTACATGACTGGCATGCAGACAAATCAAATTGGATCCAACACCAACTAAAGTTTTGAAACAATCAAGAGTAGGTATCAATGTTACTTCCTTGTTTCACGAAAATACATGCCCAGAACACAGCCTTATTCCCTGCAATTTCAGCAACTTGGCCACAAATCCATTGGCGACCATTCAATTGATTCAAAGAGGAATAACTCAGTAGGGCCTGCATTTGAAAAGGGTAAGACCTTTGGAGCAACCCCTTTTCCTCCACCTTCACCTCACTCCAATAATCAAAATCAGAAATCAAGCCTGCAAAATTGACAGTTCAACTAAATTTTATCCAGCCGTCCATTTTTCAGGCTCTTGACACATTTTCTAATGGCCTGGATATCTCAAAGGTAAAGGCCACTCATGACCGGTCCTGAATGTATCTGTTCCATGTGCATATATGTAAAGAAGTCCCAGATTTATGTTATAAGGACTGTTGATGATAATTAAATGGAATGCTGAAAGATTCTGAAAACCTAGTCCTCCTCGTCTATTTCGGACCCAATTTTGAAAAAAGAACATAGTAAGTGACAACAAAAGAAAATTCACCAAATTGTTTTCTGAACAGAAGTTTCAGCATACACAATTCCAAGTTTTGCTAGTACAGATGGTAATTTCCCTAAAAAATTCCAGACCCTCCTTTCAGAAACATAATGTAGTACGCCACGATAAAAGAGAATTCATTTCGGAGCCTGCCAAATGAAAATTTAAGGATTTTCAATTCTCAATTTTGATAGCAGAGAGACATAAAACCTATTGAAACAAACCCATGGTCATTTAATAAAAACATGGTTTTCATGTAATGAATCTGGTTTTGCTTTTCGCCAATTTCCTGCAGGTAACGCCCTGAACATTAAAAAAAAACCGTTCTTTCCAACACTGTTTCACATCCCAATCTTGTATCTCAATCCAAACCACCCTACAAACCAAGAGAGAGTAATATTTTGAAACTTTGTGCATGTTCCTTTCCTTTTTTGTTAAAGTAATAACAATTGAATCATTGCATTGGCAGTCAACCAATCCAGACCATACAATAACATCACCCCACACAAGGGTTTCATCAGCTGCCCAAATGGGTCTGAAAATTGCACTTTCAAACAATAGAAACACGAGAAAAGCACATGAATTTCAATGCAGAATTCGATGGTAACAAGGCTCACTTGTTCGGAGTCCTGTCCTAGTTCATCTGTCCAAGCTTTGGTTTTTCTTGAGATCTGAATGCAGAGAAATTGATTAAAAGTGGTTTAGAGGACTGTAACTGATTGGAATATGATGGGATTGAAATCAGCTTGAGTAAGAACAAGAACAGGAAATCTTTAGGATTAGAGAGAGAGATACCTGAGAGAGGAGAATTAAAAGATCCTTCTCCTTCTCCTTTGTTAAAAGAACGGATTTTTTCTCCTGCATCAGAGAAAGAGAATAAGATTGCAATAACAAAATCAAACCAAGGAAGAGAGAGAGAGAGAGAGAGAGTACGATGTGAGGAAGGAGAGAGTCGTTGAGGAGATTGCAGAGGCGGGAGAAGTTCGAAGGAGGAGAGGAAGAAGAAGCCATGGATGGCTGTCAGTGCGCCGTGCGTATGTTAGATGGAGCCAGTGGCACTAGGACAGGAGGACTGAAATGGATCGTGGAGGAGAAAGAGGTTGGGATTCGGGTACAGGTCGGGGTCAAACGAGTCACCTGCCACGACCTGCCCCTGCTATTGTTGGGTTTTTTGCTGGGTTTAGTAGAGGTTTTTATGTGGGGGTGGGGTCGACTGCCTTGGATGTATAAATTTTGACTCAACCTGGATGCGAGCAAGTCTGAATTTTGACTTACAGCCAGCACCAGCTATATTGTTACGTTACAATTTTGGAGGGGATTTCTTCAAGGAAAAAATTAAAGTTTCTCGCAAATTCGGTGCATTTGTACGATAAGAAGATTCGTTAACTCAGTCCGTTTGTGCGACAAGAAGAATAATGTTTGAAAAAAAAAGATTGATTTGATATTTTGTTAAGCTCTTTTTTCAGTCTTTAGTGAGATAAATTTCTTCCATGGAAAAGGAAAATAATGAGTTGATCTTCTTGAGTAGTGGAGATTTTGATTTCCTATGTTAAGTATAAAAATGTAGAATTTCTCTGAGAAATGTTTGATGGACAGTAAGTAGGCTCCTGAGCAGGTTAGGGATTTCAGGCGCTCTTGTTTTTTGCCTAGTCACTAGTAAGGCTGCCAAAATGTCATACTACCCATTAATACGACACGAACCCACACGATATTAACGGATTTGGGTGACCCCTTAATGGGTTCGGGCCATTAATGGGTCGGACCCGATAACCCGTTAAATTAATGGGTCGTTAACGAATAAACCCGGTAACCCATTACGACCCGATACAACCTGCCAAAAAGTTATACTACCAAGTGTGCATCACATTAGCATGCAAAAAATCAAAGTGTGGGTGACATAACTTTTGTTCAATGGGAGATGCACTTAATCAAAAGAGATACAACAGTTACTTAGAAAATGGGTCTAGCCTCAAAACATAAAGTATGGCTCCATGATTTAGAAAAGAGATACTTTTTAAGTTTAATGAATATTTTTTTCAAAATTAACTAGTTAACGGGTCGTGTCGTATGACCCATTAAATAAACAAATTGGGTTCGTTTTTGGTTTTTTGACTTGTTTTCTTAATGGGTCGTGTTCGGGTTGAGGTGATTCTAACCCGAATTCATTTGACCCGCAACCCAAATTCGTTAACACGACCCGATTGACAGCCTTAGTCACTAGTAGAGATTTAAAAGAGTTGGGTGTGGGTTAGGTCCATAATATACCCAGGCCTCACCCTATTCAGAAGAGAACCTACTCCACTTGGACTCAAAGTCTGGTCTTGTACCCTAGCCAAAATCTAAGACTTGCGTAGGGACCTCATTGATTGGTGGGTGGGGAGAATTGAAAGATTCAAGTGAGACCACTCTAGACATCAAACTTAAAGTCAATTTGTTGTCCCTAACTCCTTCATCAATCGCCCATGAGCTTAACGACTTTACACACGCACACTCAATCCAACGGTCCCAATACATTCAAACTGGTGCATTCCCATGGGATCGATGACTATCAAAGAGGAGTATGTGGGGTCCATTCAGATGGGTCATAAGGTGGGCCCCGCTAGATGGTATGTAACATGAGTATATGATCATTTGTCATATTTATATATTTAAATATACTAAAATGTCCATTTGTATTTAAAAGCATTTTTTTAGATAGGAAAGATGGATTTATATGAATTTTGGTCCCGTATTTAAAGATTAAAAAGAAAAAAAGTGCATAAGCTTCCTATGCCTGATGTTGTCATTATGTAGCAGTAGCACCACCGCATTGCATTTGCTTTTCTGTGTGCACGGAGCGTTTGTCTAGTCTTTTACTTCTCAAAATACGTCAGGTAACCAAGTTGGAAGTGGAGCATATAGGTCCAGAAGTATATATTTTGCCAATTTTTTCAGAACCCTATAAACATGATGTTGTGCAGTGCTTGGGGAATGCCCTTTCAAAGTATTTTTTATAATAAGATGCAAGGAAAATGCTAGTCATTTTAATTTTTATTTTTTATTTATTGATTGTTTTATTTCTATTTATAATTATTGAAAAATATCTATGTTGTTTAGGTATTTATAGGGCCTCTACAAAACCTAGATGTTTTGATATGAATGGTTAGCTAAAGAGATTAAATATAGTATCAAAGTCAACCAATGTCGAAAGTGCACCCATCCAGTTCCACCAGGAGGGGGGTGGGGGTGTTTAAGAGTAGGCTCCACCCTAGGAAGAGTATTAAAAAGTATTTATACCACCTCTATGATTAAGGCCTTGAAACTTTGATAGGAATGGGCTAGCTAAATAACTCATCTATTCAAATTCACGATGAGGGTAAGCACCCTTCATCATTTCCTCATCTATGCAAATTCAAGGTGAGAGCCCTTTATCAAGAAATGCGATATGAGAATTCAGCATCCGGTGGTAGTTGCCACCTTTCAGTACTTCTATTTAACCTTGACTACCACGGTACCACCTTTCCATGCAAATTCTTTTTATGGTGGAGTTGTACGTTAGACCGTCACTTGGGATTTAACTTTCATAGGGTCACTTCCCTGGGATCTTACTTGAATAGGGTAAAGCATACCTTTCAAAATCCTAGGAATTCAATACTATTAAGAGAGACAAACAAATAAACTCCAGTAGTTACCAAAAAAAGTTAAAATGACCATCAAAAGAGCTGCTATTACATAAAGAAAGAAATTAAAATTCAATTTTCATTCTACACAGATGAAAACTTGAGCCAAGAAAGAATCTGCTCCTAGTTATGAGTCAGTCTCAACTCCCAAGTCACAAAATCTTGAATAAAACTAAGACTGGCATCCTCCAAAAACATAGCCATGAGAATGCCAACAAGGTACAAGCAAAATAGGGCAGTTATATTTACAAAGCTGTTCCCTGAAGTAGGGAATAAATAATATAAATGAACATAGGAAAATAATTCATAGGATGCAACACGTCTTATTCTACATCCTCAGCATCTTCCTTAAGCTTTAAGTTCTTCTCTTGGGTCAGGAAAAGGCCAGAGCATTCTTCACTGCTCGTGGTTCATAGAAAGTGTCTGATATCTTATTAGGAGGCCAGTACCGAAGCACAGATCGGCCCAGAATGTTCTTGACAGGAAGAGGGCCCCTGAAAACAAGTTTTAGCATGGGTCAGATATTGCTCCAGAAATGGGTGTTTAAAAAAAAAAAGAATGAAAAGCATTAACTGTAAACTAATATCTATAATAGAGCCCTCAAAAGCATATCCTAGCAGCAATACTAACACTAGTTTCATTTGTAGTATCAGCACATACCAGACATGAGAATCGAGGCTGTTATTGCGGTTATCGCCCAACACAAATACATAGCCTTCAGGCACAAGCTGCAAAAATAACAGAAGATAAACCAGCAGTCAGCAATGACAACAAATTCATTACAGGATTTCTTGAATAAACACTGTTCAAAACAAGGATTTCTTGAAAAGATGGTTTTTTCTAGGTGTCAAATTGACCACATGCTGCCTCCACAGGAGCTTAATAGCATAAAACACACAGCCAGCATGCAATTAATCCTTTCCCTGGTATTGCCAATTTGCCATTACAACTGTATTGGGTCCTTTGACAAGTGCAAGGACTGGAAAATAAATGGAAGGTGGAGGGTTTCATAAAGAGCTGCTCGGAAGAGTTCCATGAAGCCTGGCCACTCCGTGGCGGAGGTAGTGAAAAGGAGTACACAATGTTTTGAGGCATAAGTTCAACCTCCATCTCAAATTATTTAAGTTACTCTAAATAGAGTAACAGCCTTGGGACTCCTCTCCAATATGACCGCATGGATAACCCAGCAAAAAGTTTCTGCTCATGATTAGTTTCTTTATTTCTGATTCACATAGCACTATGACAGGAATGTAGAAGAATTCCATTTCCAAAGCATCCTCATTTGTTACTTACAGTTACACTTATTGAGGGCAACCAATTGTAAGTTACAAACCAAGGATTCAGTCATTTAGGCAAATCCATAACAGAAACAAAGTTTACTAAATGCCTACAACCCAGCAGGCATCAACTAATGTGAGTTCTTTCCTTTTTTAGTGCAATGCAGGTAAGTTAATTGACCAATAACAAAGAATTAAAAAATAAGGCGCGTGGAAAGAGGCAATACCACTGGATCCATTTCATAGTCAAGTGGCTCTAAAACAAAATCTTCATCTTGGATGATACCATTCACCAACAATTTTCCATCACAAACCTATCAAAAAGCAATCAACAAAAAGGTCAGAATGAGATAAATTAGGGAGAGAAAAAACAGATGAAACATATATGAATTAGGGAGGCCCACCTCAACATAGTCCCCTGCCTTGGCTACAACTCTTTTGATGAATACATCACCAGCACTGTAACCACATGCCTGCACATAGTGGTGTATATTTAGTGAGAAAATTTCAGAAAGGCCAAGTTAAAAAAACATTATAATATGAATTGCAATCTGAAATACAACATACCTTCAAGATTGGATTAGAAGGAGCCTTGAAAATCACTATGTCAGTGACATCAGGATCTTTAAAATAATATGAAACCTGTAATGTTCACAATAGAGAAAAAGAATCAACCACCAGTTCAAAGCAAACTCTTAAGCCATTCTCTTCAGTAAATTAAAGGGTCACTTGCATGCTATTCTCTTCAAAATTTTGATGACTTTCTCATATGCTTGGAATCAGAAATGAATCTGGGTACAAAAACACACATTTTACCTTCTCTGCTAAGATGCGGTCGCCCTCGTCCAAAGTCGGATACATGGATCGAGTTGGAATCGATCTCGGCTCAGCCAAGAAAGACTTATGCAGTAGTGTAACAGTTACAGCCGTAAAAAACATCTTTGCATTCTCTGAATTAATATTCAGCCACCGATTCATCCAGGAATCCATTCCCCCAATTTTCTCATTCGACCCATTCAAATCCCTGCTCGAATTCCCACCATCTTTCTCCTCTTTCCCCACGGATTTGCTCACAGATCCCTGGAAGAACTCATTGCAAGGAAGCCACTTCATCCCCTGAAAGAAGGGAAGCAAACCAGAGGGATTAAACCCAGTCATCGTCGACGACGAGATTCCAAAAACCCCCAATCCAGCCGACGAACCAGAACACAACCCAGAAAGCTTCATAATCGAAACCAATCCCAAACCAATTGGATCGCAAGCAGACGAGCTGTATGCGGCGGCGGCCCGAGGAGGAGCGAACCAGTTCCGGTCGCCGGGTCTGGAGAATCCAGACTGATAATTCTTGGCCGCCGGATCTACATCGGGCTTTTGGTTCGAGAAGAGGACGCGAGATCGGGTGGCGCAGTCGTGGAACAGCCGGCAGTTCCCAGGGCGGATTCCGACGGAGGCGGCAAGGCTATTCGCGACGTAGCCGGAGAAGGAGAAGGTGATTCTGATCGCCATAACTACTAGTTTGAAAAGACGAGGGAAGATTCGATGCAGTGCGGTTTTGGAGATGGACGGTTTCGGCTTAGGGACGCCGGCGCTCAGATGAGAGACATTTCTGCAGAAGCGGTACGAGAATCGGCGGAGCGAAGGTTGAATTGGGAAGGCGAAGAAGAGATTAGGGTTTTTGGAGAGCGTAGGAAGAGGAAGAGATTAGGGTTTTGGGGAGAAAGATACGAATGAAATGCAGAATTCTAGGGTTTTAGAGAAAGGAGATTGGATTGGATTTGCGGTTAGGGTTTTGCAGAGAGAGATGATTCAGGGTTTTGGTGCTTTCTCTCTCGAGCAGGGAAAGAGAGAGAACGAGCGCTAGAGCTCCGCTCGAGCGGCGGAGGAAGAGAGGAATGACAGACAGAAGAGGAAAAATGAAGGCGGCCCGTGAGGAGGTGGTGGTGTTAAATAGAGAGCGAGGTGGAGAGATGGATAAACAATGCCACTCTACTTTTGGGATAATTACGGAGATGCCATTGATGCAGTTTCGAGTTTTGACATCATGGGGAGTGACCGAAACAACGATTGACCCTATCGTTAGCATATTAATCACACACAATAATCACTTTACTAATCATGTGCTCAATTTTTATGGTAGGACACACTTGTGTTAGAGTAGAGTTTAAGGGCAATTATGCCATAGATGTGATCTTAACAAATCACCAATTCTCGTGATCCTCTTAAACACACGGAACACTTAAGTGGGTCATTTCTTGCTTTCACACTTTCGTAGTGCCAGCGGCTTCATGAGCTATCAAAGACGTGATCAAAAAATGTGAGCCTAGATTTCTTAACGCGGTATAAGATTTGAATCTTAATTCTTTTTATGGAAGGCCGACGCTCTAAAAATAAAAAAACAATGAATGGGGATTGCTTCTTAAACCCATGACAACCTTACACATTTGAAGCGCTTAACTGGGCCATTTCTCGCGTTTGCGCGTTCGTGGTATTGAAGGGGTCCATTGAACTATCAAAGATGTGATATGAACACGTGTGTCAAGATTCCTTGACGCGGTATAGGATTTGAATTTTGATTCTCTATGAAACGCAGACGCTCTAAAATTAAAAATCGATGAAGGGGGATTGAACATGTGTGGATTTCTTAACGCGGTATAAGATTTGAATCTTGATTCTCTTTGAAATGTTGACACTCTAAAATTAAAAATCGATGAAGGGGGATTGCTTCTTAAATCCAAAAAAAGCATTACACATTTGTAATGCTTAAGTGGGTCATTTCTCAGCTTCTGCACCTTTGTGGAATCGATGTTCATTGCATTATATAAAACATGAGATAAAAACGTGTCCAGATTTCTTAATGTGGAATGAGATTTGAATCTTGATTCTCTATGGAAAGCAGACGCTCTAAAATTAAAAATCAATGAAGGGGAACTACTCCTTATACTCAAAACCTTACACATTTGAAGTGCTTAAGTGGGTCATCTCTCGTTTTCGCACCTTCATAGAACCGTTAGGTTCATTGACCTATTAAACACGAGACACAAAAACGTGTCCAGACTTCTTAACGCGGTATGGGATTTGAGTCTTGATTCTCTATAAAATGCAGACGCTCTAAAATTAAAAATCAATAAAGGGGGGTAGAACATGTGTCTGGATTTCTTAATGCGGTTTAAGATTTGAATCTTGATTCTCTATGGAAAGTACACACTCTAAAATTAAAAATCTATGAAGGGGGATTGCTTCTTAAATCCAAAAAAAGCCTTACACATTTGAAACGCTTAAGTGGGTCATCTCACAGCTTTCGCACCTTTGTGGAACCGATGGTTCATTGCACTATCAAAGACATGAGATAAAAACATGTCTGGATTTCTTAACGCGGAATAAGATTTGAATCTTGATTCTCTATGGAAGACAGACGCCCTAAAATTAAAAATCAATGAAGGGGAACTACTTATTAAATCCAAAGCAACCTTCACACCTCACACCTCTAAAGCGCTCTTAAATGGGTCATCTTCTACGTTCACACCTTCATGGCATCACACTGATGGGTTCATTGAGCTACCAAAGATGGGACATAAAAACGTGAATCCAAATTTCCTAGAGTGGTGTTAAATTTGAATATTGCCTCTCTATGGACACTTTAAACTTAAAAGTCAATGAAGCGGGACTATTTCTTAAACCCGAGACATTAAGGGCACATTTGGCAACGATCCATGCTAAGGGAAGAATCCTTTGTTTAGAGGATTCTCTCCATCTCCAAGGAATCAACACCTAAGGGTTCCATGTTTGGATGAAGGGAGGATTCCCAATGAGAGTACCATATTATAGTGTATGGACGTTTTTACAAATATCTCAAGATATATTAAGGATCAACGGTTAAAAGTTGGTCACCTATCCGTGTTTGACCCTTCTGAACTAATGACCGGTTCCGATCTTGATTGTGGACCCCACACAAACCAGAAAATTGGAAAACGCGGACTGTTTTAATTCCCGGTATGCATTAAATGGTCATGACGTTTTTGTACATATCTCGAGATATAAGATGAACTAACGGCTGAAATTTGGTCATCTTGCCATGTCTAACCTTCTCGGAATAATGAACGGTTCCGATCTTGATTGTGGACCCCACACAAACCATAAAATTGGAAAACACAGACTGTTTTCATTCCCGTATACATTTAATGGTATTTAATGGTAATGACGTTTTTGTACATATCTCGAGATATAAGATGAATTAAAGGCTGAAATTTGGTCAACTTGCCTTGTTTGACCTTCTCGAAATAATGAACGGTTCCGATCTTAATTGTGGATCACATACAAACCATAAAACTGGAAAACACAGACTGTTTTAATTCCCGGTATACATTATTGTGAACAGTAATGATGTTTTGGCACATATCTTGAGATATAAGATGCGACGACTGAAATTTGGTGAGGTTGCCGTTTTGGAGTTGTTGATTAACAGTGACTAACGGTTTAGATCTTGATTATAGGATATAAAAGGTACATTCTCAAAGCAAAAACCTATCAGACCCACATTACCGCCCCAGTTACTAAATCGTCACTGTCACTCTGCCTTTCTCTCCTTCAGTGGATTCTATGCATCTTAAGTGGATAAGTTCGACTTCAACAATATTTGCTTCTATAGGTTTTGCCCGTCCACCCTCTCCAAATCCACACCCATCCAAACACATAAATTCCACAATCGCGCTGAAAAGGGCGAGGATTCCCCTTACGAGGACTCTTACCAAACATCTCCTAAAGTGGGAATTCTATTTTTATATCCTATGCATAAAAGAAAAACTACCCTAAAAAGCTCAAAATTCTAATAGTTTCTTACATGAAAGTGGGAGAATTCTTACAGCCGAAACCATTGACAAACAAGGACTAAAGGGCAGCTTCTTGAATAAAGTAGCAGACGAAACATATGTGGTGAAGTGCCTGTTTTGTTTTTTTATCCGTAAATATGTATCAAATCAAAGGGCAATTGTAGTTCTTCTTCCATTGTAATAGTTTCATTGACTTTCCAAGAACCCAGCCGGTATCTTCTGCTTTTTCGGAAGCACCAACCATGTAACACTCTTCAGTACATTGCATTTGACTCTCGTTTCAGTCCATCGCCTTCATAAATACAAACGCATGCTGGTGTGTACCGACTGTGATGGTGATAGCAACAATGGACGGCTCAGATTAAATGAAGAATGACCATGGCCACATGCAATATCCAATGCTTGAGCAGTTGGTAGGGGAGTAAATTGCCCAGGTTGAGCCATTTCCACTACCTTTGTGTCTAGATTTTAGGAAGGAGCAACCTTAACCATCTTGATAGTTTGAGTTTTTTCTGTTTGCACTATTTGAAAATCCATTATCGTCATCAAAATCTTGTCCCAATATTTAAATTTGAGTCCTGATTGGGTAAAAATTTAAAATCCATTTGATAAATGGGTTAAGTTCAGATTAGTCCCATACATGCTGTAGACTTTGTATTAGCCATGTGTTTCATGTTTGAGGATTCTACTTTCTCACTCATTGTCTACAAAGCATGCTCATTTAGTGGTAGAGATCATTCTAATCAAGCCAAAGGTGAATTTAGATGGACTAATGGGTAGGTTAGATTGCCCTTATATCTTGGTTAGGGTTGCAAATGGGTATCCGATTACCCGATTACCCGAAAGTTCCGACTCGTAAAAAATGAAACATATTTTAGGTTCCGATTCATAAATAGGTCCGGGTTTGGAACATAATTCAGGTTCCAATTGATAAACGAGTCTGGTTCCAGGTCCATATAGGTTCCGACCCGTCAACCCGAGACCCGGCATATGAGTCTTTGATATTACAATTTGTACTTTAAAATTAACTCTTTTTGGGCATTCTTATGTATTATACTGGATGTTGTAGACTTGATGCGTTTTTATAGGTTGAATGATTTATTTATTTTAAGAAAAAATGAAAAATAAAGAAAAAATAGAATCGATTTTGGAACTAGATTCTAGTCCTTTAGATGGACCCGGCTCCGAAGCCGAATCCTAATTTTTTTTCAAAATCGGGTCCAGAACCAACAAAATAAATTTTGATTTAAACCCAGATCCGGAAATGAAACTGTTATTTTAAAACGAGTCCGGGTCTGGATCTCGTCCACTATGATTTCGATTCGGAACCGTCCCATTTACAATCATAATCCTGGTGTCTTAGGCCCACCAGCCTAAAATGCCATGGTGTCACATAGCCCATCTAAGGGTTTAGATGGACCACCACACCCACGGTTCATATAATTTTGTGTGTCATGAACTATAAGGCAGTCAGTCGCAATGAACCAAAACTGGTGCAATGTCTTCGTTCTTTCCTTCCAGATTCCTCCACCTTTCCGAAAGCCACGTGTCACAGCGACGACCCGGGAGAGGGAGAGAAGAGGGAGAGAGCACTTCATGCGACGACCTCTCTTTAAAGACTACACGTGGCATGTCAGTAGGCCTACTGGGCCCATCAGATTTAAGAGAATTACATAAATCATGGAGTTATATCAATCTACCTGATTCAATTGGACCCAAATAAAATCCGGATCTGTTTCAGGTCCATTGGTTTTATACCCAAGGACTTCTAACGGTGCCATGAGTGTATATTCCATATTTATACATGTATATTATGCATAAAAGATATTTTGAAAGTATAATGAACGGAGGGTTCCCAACCCTTTGTTTGGACTGGATTATTCCCTCCGAGTCCAGAAAGAAGCAGGGTAAAACCCCTGTGTCCCCTAGGTGGTAAGCACAAGTGGGCCCAACTTTTGAATCCTGAAAAGGGAGGCACCGGGGGTCGATAACAAGACCTCTAGCTTCATAAGAGGGAGGAACAATGATCCCGACCACTCAACCAACCCCTTGGGGTTATTTACATCAGGATTAGGGTCTTCAATTTTGAATTCAAGCTCAGGTACAGGTCCTTATAAATAAGAAGGGAGTCGGGTCTGAGTTTGGACCTGTGTACCCTATGAACTTGACCCATTTCCATCCAAAGACGTAGCACATTAAACTTGACCCATTTCCATCAAGAGACATGACACTTCATCTGACCCCACATGAAAATTTGAGAGAGAGAGAGAGAGAGTGATGTAAGTGCATACGCATTTGGAGACATGTGGTTGTTGAATATCAAAGGTTTTTTATTCACAGAAGAATGGGAATACGTTTCATCCTCCCAACTCCCAATCCTTTTGAGTTGCTTTCAAATCTTATGTTATTCTGGGCTTTGAAAATTTAAAAAAGCCAGTCAAACGTTATGGTTGGGTCTAGTAGTTGAGGATAATGCCTCCCTTCAATGTATCTGCTCTTTAAAATTCACTTTGAAAGTGACAGACAGAGAGATCCTAGCCTTCCTTAATAATGGGCCCCATTTTAGATACCCAACTCTAAGGGTGATCCACCTTCAATCAGTTGGTAGACTCTATGTGACCATTTTAGTTGACTTGGTGCTCATTCACATGTCAAAACAAAACATTCGCCAACTTATCCTTTTTTGTGTCAGGTGATTGTTTAAGACCTCTGAACTCAACTAGACCCTCAAAAGTCAAAAAAACCCAAGTGACTCTAAACAGGCATGGCCAAGTAGTAGGTCAGACTAGTTCATCTGGGCCAACTCAGTGATTTACCAAGATGAATTGACTCAACAAAGTTGGGGTGAGTTAGAATGATATTTTGAACTATGGGCCAGACTTGAAAATGCTCTTATTAGGATCATTTTCTTGGGGCTGACTTAAAAGTCAAGCATGAATAACAAGATGACTCTCACCTTTGGATTCTGTCTCAAGCCCACAAGTCTCACCTGAGCCACCCCATTTAGACCTTCGAGATTTTTTCTAAATTGGAGCATGAGGTCGGACTAGTACTGGCCTAGCCCAAATTGTATTCATGTAAGCCCAAAAGAAACTTCTTGTGCCTATACCCTCCTAGGCCTTTTGGCTAAAAAAATACCCATTGTGCCAAGCCTGAGGCTGACACCATACATGTATACATACATTATAAAATTTTTGAGAGAGCACCTTGGCCACCTGGGGTGCTCGTGATCAATGAAAAGCGCATACAATCCCCCCACACAATAAAATGGTCACCCAATTTGACATCCAATCCTAAACCATTGGATGGAAAATTAAGAACTAACAATGCATTTAAAACCACTGAAGTTTGAGGTCAAAAACCATGGTTGCCTTCCATCTAGGAGGGCCCCAGAGCTTGCACTCAAGTTAGCTGCAAAGAACACAGGGCTCAACAGTGATTCTGATGGCTGCGCCAAGTTCAGGTTCTTTGGGCCCAAGAGGGCTCAGCCAAATGCCCACTTGGGCTTCAGAATTCAGGCACAAGAAAGTCTAAACCAAACTAGCCCAGCCCAAATAGCATTTTCAAGCCTGACTATCTCAACATTCTCCTGCAGTACACAGTGGGCAAGATCACTTGGATTGATTATTATGCATGGCCCAGTTTGGATCTTTAGAACTCTTTCGCCCTGCACTCAAATTTTTTAATATATCAAAGTACCTCAAACCCCGTCTACTTATAATCAGGCATTGCAATTTGCAATCAACAAAACAACTCACTTACAGGTAGCTCAGTTTATTCAAATGTATGACACAAAAAACATGCTCTTGCTTTATGGAGTTTCAAAAGGGCCCTAATCATCTAACCAGTGCCCAAGTATATGTATGGTTGTGGGGAATAACCGTCTCTACATGTTTTTTTCGCAGAAAGTGTGGAAAGGAGAACACTTTTCCATGCTATAGTAACATCCATGTTTGGTGCTACAGCTTTTCCTTGCAAAAGCAGAAAAATGAACTGACTTTTACATGATCCTGTGGAAAACCAGTTCAGGGAGGGGGTTTGACTTGGTTTTCCATGGAATGCAGAAAATGTTCTCCATGGAACCGGATTTCCGCAGTGCCACACAATTATACCCTAAAACAAGCACACCTTTTACCATCATTGTGTCCATATCAGTTTTTTTCTTTTCCCACAACTGTAAAGTAAAAATAATAATAATAATAATAATAATAACAACAACGGCGCTCATCTTTTTCCAGAGTGAAACCTCCTCAGTTCCATCAGGGCTCGATCCTGCGTTCCTGCCTCCTTTGATGTCTCTCACCTGCAGAGAGAGCAGCCAAAGACAGCCATATAATTTTGCTTGTGTAATGAAGGGATTTCTCTGTGGATTTGTTTCTACAGAAAATAGGAATTCTGCTCTCCTGCCCCTCAAGAAAGCAAAATCCTTTGTCGAGGAAAATCAGTTCATCTTTGTACTTTTTTTCTATAAGGATAATGTGTCACACCAAACAAAACAGAGCAAATTTCCCACTATCGCAGAATCCTCTTGTGGCACGAATCACCCTATATGTATTCATTTCAAACTCTGTTTACATTAACTTCAAAATAGGAGTTGAAATGTCAGCGGAACATTTTGGAGAGAAAAAGGAACCATCAACTTCAACATCTCAACCACTAGTCTGGTTTTCAAAGCATCCATCAGCACAAAATAGTTCCTCTTTTATTGGATAACATTCATCAAGAGATTAGGACAATGACAATTATATCATCAATGACTCTGTCTGCATACTGTGTCTGCATACTTAATGAAGTAAATGACATACATGAGTAATCTTACATGTTTGATGTTGACATCACAGTATTACAACCATCTGGGTAAGAAACTTCCTGTATTGTAATCTTCTGATGAGACTTATGTAGCCTTCAACTTACATCAACATGAAATGATGCTGACCTTCGCAAGTTAAAAGAAAAAAAAGAAATGGTACAGAGTTAGTATGGCATGGAAGCAACAATCACTAGTAGAAAAGGTCAGACACACCAATTCCAAGATCAGATTCTGAGAATTTGATCTTGACCATTTAAAACAATGTGACCTTGGGAAAGTATTTCTCTAGAACAAAGAACAGATTTTTTCAGAGTACCACAAAAGCAATAAAGCAATGCTTGGAACACGTGGCTTCTTTTACTGGTAGAAAATTGCCATGAAACTGGGTTGTTGAGCTGCCTCCACTTTTCATAAGCGCCTGGTAGAACGGGATTTTGGTTTTGAAGATTTCTGCAATTTAAGAAAACCAACAGAAGCAGAAGAAACAAATGATAAAAAACACACATCAGTTACTACTTAGGGTTACTTGTATTGGCTCTTTTCTATGTATAAAAGAAATTTAACTAAGTTGATGATAAAGTTAGGAGTAGTGTTTAACTCACCGTAGCAGCCCCAAAGCTCGCCCCTGATCCCATTGCAGCACCTACGGATAGGTAAAGGCACCATTACAAACCGATTAAAGTTTCTGAAAAGAAGGCCTTTCACATAGAATAGGAAACAATAACTTTTTTTTATAGGAATTTACAAATATTGATCACAGGAGAGAGTAATGAAGCAAAGACTTAGACAAACGACCAAAATATTTACCATTAAAAAAAAGACTAAGATATTTGAAAATTAGTTTGCTTTGGTTCTAGGAACATCAACTATGGAAGCTATCTTCTCACTTAGGCACTTAATGGAAAAATATCGAACGAAGAAGAAAAATCTTCATATGGTTTTCATCGATCTAGAGAAAGCCTATAGTAGGGTATATAGAGATTTAATTTGGGGTTTTAGATGAAAGAAGTGTCTCGAGAGATGTATTGAAAGCACTAAAGACATGTACATTGGAGCGGTAACGAGTGTGAAAATTAATTGTGGGGAGACAAGTTTCCAATGACCATAAGCTTGCACCAAGAGTCAGCTTTAATTCCTTATCTATTTACATTGATTGTAGACAAGTTAACTAACCATATTTTATAAGAGGCACCTTGGTGTTATGTTGTTTGCAAATTATATAGTATTGGTGAATAAATCGAGAAATGACGGGGCCCTTTAGAGTCCAAGAGCTTAAAAAAACTAAAATAGGTCATACAGAGACTATATATATATATATATATATAGAGAGAGAGAGAGAGAGTGCTTATCCAATACACAACTCACACATTGGGGCTCTATACACACCGGGCGGTGGGGCCCACCTAGGGCTTGGACCGGGGGGTTTTTCAAGATTTGAGTTTTGACCTATCTACCTACCAAGTTTGGGTCTCATCCAATCATCTTCATCCGGGCCTCACCAATTTAATAGTGTACAATCCATTTGGATGGGTCAAACCCAAGGGATGTGTGTACTATTGTGGGGTTGGGGTGAGGGGTCGTCCACTCAAATGGACCCCCAGGTGGCCTTGCACACAAGGTGCACAAGAGAGAGAGAGAGAGAGAGAGAGAGCATGTAACTTCAGTGGAGAAGTGCAAAAAACTAAAACTACTATGAGAATTGAAGCTTAACTCACTTATTAAGGATGATGAGATTGAGAAAGATGTCAAACATAGGATAAGAGTACGATGGTTGAAGTAGAGATTTGCTTCTAGGGTGCTTTGTGACCAACAATTACCAATAAGACTAAAGGAAAATTTTACAAGACGGTAATTAGACCATTTATGACTTATGGAGCATAATATTGGACAATAAAGAAGCAACACGTGCACAAAATAAACATAGTAGAGATGAGAATGTTGAGAAGGATGTGTGGTAAAAGTAGGAAAGACAAAATTAGAAATGACCGCTTACGAGAGCATTTAGGGGTAGCATCAAAAAGTGATATTGAGAGAAACTCGCTTGAGATGGTTTGGACTATGGACATATCCATTGTAGGTCATCATCAACACTATTAAGGAAAAATTTTTCTATACAAGTTGATGGCCCACCAAGGAGAACGGGTAGACCGAAGAGGATATAAATGGAAGCAAGGATCAAAATAGCGGTTGCAACAGGCGTAGCGGCCAATGGCCAAAACGCTACGTAGCAGGCGATATGTAGCGGTGTGGCGGTGTGAATTTTTTTAGTAAAAAAAAAAAACTAAATCTCATGTAGCAACCAATCTTTTTTTTTTTTTTTTTTTTTTTTTGTGATTTGAAACCATATAAGGGTAGAGACAACTTTAAGAAAGGCTAAAAAAGGAGAAGAAATTGAAAAAAATAATGTTTTAAATTACAATTACTTGCTCTACTAGGTTTTAGACCATAGGCCGCTATTTTCAAAATAGTGTAACAACCTCAACCGGTACGGCTGATAATGCCGCTGCTATGCTACGTAGCGGCCGCTATTTTGAACTATGTATGGAAGTAGTAATGGCAAATCTGAAAAGGTGCAGATTATCCAAAGATTTGGCTCGAGATAGATCGAAATGGAGAAACAAAATTCATGCAGGTGACTTCAACATAGTTTGGATAAGGCTTTGATGACGGCAACGATGATCATAGGTATGCATTATAGCAAAATTCCTAACATTTGGTTCAAATGCCAACACCTTCTATGATTTCTTTGTTTTTCTCTTCTTCTTTTTTTTTTTTTTTTCTTTGTTCTTATTATTTATTTATTTTGGGTGGGGTGGGGAATTCATTTGTCGTGTACCAAAGGTCTGTTTCAAAACAATAATAATTACAGTCTCCACTTTGAAAATATTCATGTAATTGAATCTTCACTTCAAAGAAGGCATAGAAAAACATCCAAGATACTGCGGTACAGCATTGGAGCACCATATGCAATGGCTACAAACACCAATGTGTAATGGGTGCATACCTGATGATATGCACCATATATGATCCACATCTGTGCGTTTTTTGACCATTTAGTGTTTCTAGTTCCTACCAATGATAAGTAGAGAAACTGTAACGTATAACTAATTGGAAAGATATCAATATATTTTGGGTGATGCTACAATGTGATAGGTTTTGATGCCTAAGATCAATTATTAACAAAATGGACTTAAGTTGAACAAAGCAAATAGGTTAGCACAGGGCAAGCAAAGCAAAATAAGCTAGCAGAGTATTCTGCAATCATTGAGTGGCAATTCGATTGAAGGGCCATTTTTATAAGCAATATTTAAAAACCAGATCAGCCATCAAATAGGTGGAGGCTAAGGTTTGGTCGAACATGGTCCAAACAGTGATTTGTTCTAGTCAAAATTATGATATGAAGAAAAATCTAAAAATCTTATTAAAAATAAATATGATTTTTTTAAATAATAGCATTAGAAGTTGCATAATAAATTTCAGAAAATAAAACTAATGACCATTTAAAGTTTTAGGATTGTCATATTTTTTTCCCCCAATTTTACTCATTGGCTGGTTCCTAAAAAACTAACCAATTTGTAAGGGTTCTACACTGTAACCAGAGTTCAAACAAAAGTGAGACCATTTAGTTGAGAAATGTAGCAGTTCCAGTTCAGTCTGGTTTTTAAAACATTAGAAGGTGGTTAGAGTAGCTTTGGAGATGAATGTTCTGCAACAAAGAAAAGAGCAGTGAAAGCACATGATGTTGAAATAGCCACTCTACAATGGATGTGTGAAATCGCAAGAAACACAAAGATAGCTCCAATGTAAGAGAATCACGAAATTCTCTTCAGACAGTATGTATGCAAACAGAGGATCAGAAAGTGTCCATGTACAATGTATTGAAGGGTTACAAGTTTAACAGGAGAGAGACCAATAAATACCTTGCATGTAGTGGGGAAAAAGATGGAGTAAGGAGTTACTGACAGCGTGCCCTTAAATAGAGTTGATTGGAAAAGTATAACTCATCATTATTATGCTATGATTTTCGCTGATGCAATGCATATACAATATTTTATTGCATGATGCAAAAATTGCTGTATTAGAGAAATGATAACACTCAAATGGTTGCCAGGGAAAACCATGCAAGCACCTAAACACCAGATGACAATTTTGAAATGTATAGTTGATGTAAAAACAAGGAATCCTTTTGACATCCATGTTGGTAGAAATGGCTGTGCAGTATGGCCATTTGCACGTGAATATATTGTTTCTTGTAGTAACCGAAGACAATAAATAAACACACAAATAAAAGAAATTCAAGGCATACCTGAAGCAAAAGGTGATGAAAATAGTGGGGTGCTTCCTAAGGCAGGAGTAGAGAAAGATGGTGTGCTGGCCCCAAAAAAAGATGGAGTTGTAGTCGCAGGAGTAGAAGTAAAAGATGGGGTGCTAGATCCAAACAAAGAGGGGGTCGGCGTTGACCCAAACAAAGGTGTCGATGACCCTAATGGTGAAGCTTGGGTTGAAAAACTTGATCCGAATAAAGTAGAAGTTGGGGCAGATGCTGACGGGGTGGAGAAGAGAAAAGATGATGAGGTGGAGGCAGAAGGAGCAGAAGACGTGGCAGTAAAAAATGAGAAGCTACTAGCTGATGAAGCTGCAGAGGGTCCTGCAGATGGCTGAGGAGCACTTGACGCTCCAGGCATTGCTGAGCTGGCAAACAAACCGGCAACTTGAGTGGATGGTGGTGAAATTGACAGTAAGTGTAAGGTTGGGTGAACTCTTCTAGCTGCAGCTTCTTGTTTGGCTGTTTCACGCCGATCAGCTTCAAGAAATGGATCATTTCCATCACCCCGGCGCCGCTGGTCAGCAAGGTAAGCTGTTTTCATAGATTCAATATATTGGTGAAGACCTTCAACCTGCAATCGTAAGGCAAACGGGGACTTAAACAATGCTCCAATAAATTTAATAAAATTGAACTATCCACAAGAATACATGAGGCAGAAACAATTATCAAGCCAATATCAGTAGTACACCAACGAAGCTATGAAAAAGAAAATTAGCAACTAGATGGGATCAGTAGCTTGCCCAGCCCCTCCAAATGCACTAAAAGCGCAGACAATCATTGCAACATAAGGAACAGGAGGCCCTCTCCAGTAGATAGGCATTGATAGAGAAAATGCATTGACAGCACAGGCCAATAGCCGAATGGCTGCAAGCTGAAAACTTAATATGTGTGTAGTTTAACAGTCCAACGGCAAGCCCTGTCGGGCCCACCAGATCATCTGGAGATGCTAAATTTCAACAATGGCCCATCCATGGTGCAGTCAATAAAGACAGACGATACCAATCACCAAGGGTGAGGCACACATGGTTAAGGGCAAAGAGAGCTACAACATGGGGATATTCCAAAGGCTTAAATGCATGTTTCCCGTTGGGAATGGAGTCTTATCTCTTGCAGGCACTCTTATGATGCAAATTGGCAGTGTCTAAGCCACACGAGATCTCATTGTGGGTATCGCATGTCAACAAGTATAATGAGGACTCTCAGGTTGGAATATTCAAAGCATAGTTCCAGACTCTTCACAACACGATTGAATTCTTCTAATGCTAGTTTAAACTCTCTTTTTTTTTTTTGTGGGGGGGGGCTCAGTTGACAAAAATTCATTATGCATTTCTTTGAAATCTAAACAAAATATTTCTTTGAAATCTAAACAAAATATTGAAACGTTTATTGTTTTATTTTTTTTCAGTGAGATTTATAAATTACCTTATATTGCTATTGGTTTTACTGACTTTCTATTAAAAATGGACATTTGTCTAAATTTAATTTACAAAGCAGAATCCGCCGATCTTATGCTCTGGATTGTCACATCAGGTGCCTAATTCAGATTCCAGCAACCCACCCAGATTCATGCAACTTTGCATGTATAAGCATCTAATGTTCATCAATGAAGGATGACGACCATCATCTTAAATATGTACGGCTCCACTGGACCTTATATATTTCAATTGGGACCTGTTGTTGGTAATCCACACCATTAATCAATAGGCGACCATGGATAGATCAACACCAAATCTCGACAATGGAACACTGATAACACTTTGATTAACAAGAAGCAAAATATATTTATTTGTTTATTTATGTTTTTTTTTTTTCCTTTTTTTTTTTCTTTTTGGTTTGGGGTGGGGGGTGGGGGGGGGGTGACGGGACCTTACCTTGGCAGCCACATGAAAAAAGTAATCGTGCACATTCGACATAACTTTCGGCAGAGAATGTAACAAGGACATGTCTGAATTGGAAGAACGATCATCAGTATCTGAGAGGAGTAGCTGTTCTAATTCTTCTATCCACTGCTTACATTCACCAAGGTACTTCTCAAATCTAGTGACAGTATTCTGTAAAAAAGGAGATGGCCTCCTTGGAAGCCCACTGTAGAATTCAAAAACTGGTACTATAGAGCTAGACATTGGTTGAGTAGTCGTGCTAGGAACAATTGCTGCTCCTGAAATCTGAGTAGAAGCTGCAGTATTTGAGGCACTTGCTACATTTGGATGAAGAAACCTCGGCCGAAGCATCATAAATGAGCGGACTGCAACCTCAGTGTCCCTCAACATATCTTTAACAACTGTCATAAGCTCTTGCAACAAGATTTTCTCCCTTTCCACGGCAGTACTAATTCCCCCAAGTTCCTGTTAAGGGGAAAAATCAAGTATCTGGCATCAGTTAACATCCAAAGATGACCAAGTGATTAAAAACCATGCAGCAGAATTGTTCAGTTTGCAAAGCATATGGCAGAGAATGTTGTTAAATTTCTTTTTTTTATCGGTCTTAAATTTCATAAAGAGAGCAAACAGTTTGAAGGGAAGTGAATGAGGAAGCAGATAAACTGGCAAAATCAGTAGCAGAGAATGTTCTATTATTGTTGATGGATTGTTAGAGATCTTGTATGATGCATATTATAGGAAGCTCTCTTGGTACATTCTCATTTTTACATTATGAATGAAATCTTTTCTTCTTTTTTTAATGGTGTTATATTGAGATCTTTGTTATTTTAGAGAGTGAATGCACACAGCATCACTTTACCAGTCAAAATACATGATTCAAAAAAAAAAAAAAAAAAAAAAAAAAGAAAGAAAGAAGATATCAGTTCAGCCCTTACAGAATCAATTACTAAAAAAAAAAAAAAAAACCTGTTGGATCCCCATTACATCAGGCATTTTCAGGAATGGCCAGATCATACCTAATGAGTCGAAGATAGATGGGGATGTATTTTAGATACCATTTGAACGTAGCAATGAAAGTGAAGTACATTATGATGTCAAAGATAGATGGGGATGTATTTTTATGCCTTCTGATCATAGCAATGCAAGTGAAGTACATTACGATTATAAATGAGTCAAGGAACAAGAAAATATCCATAATAGAAGTTGAGACTTAAGATTGCCTTTGCAAGGAAGGAAAAAAGAAAGAGAACATAAATAATAACAATAGTAGCAGTAGCAGGAGTGCTAAGGATGATGATTATGGCAATGACAACAACAATGATGATAATAAAGCACTAGAACCAAGTGGATACCGACAGATACTTGGTCTTGAGGGGCGAAAATTCAGACAGATTGGTTAACCAAATTGTTCAAACGATTGAATAGAGGAATAATGTTTGATGACTGAAGAAAGAACACATTGACCCCATTCTATAAGAACAAAGGTGAAATTCAAAACTACGCAAATGATTGGCTTATCAAAATTATGAGTCACTGACAACCCCTTTCTACAAGAATAAAGGTGAAATTCAAAACTATGCAAACAACTGAGCCATCAAAGTTATGAGTCACTGAAGGAACTCTAGGAGAAAAATGTAGATCAGTAATTTTTTATTTTTGTGTGTGTGTGTGTGTGTGTGTGTGTGTGTGTGTGTGTGGGTGGGTGTGTGTGTGGTATTGACATGCCAGATATTTTAAAAAATTAACTGGGTTTGATCTAGTGGAGGTTGAAGAAAAAAAGGCATTCCTAATGTGTATGTCCGTATCATAGAAGACTTATACGAAAGAGCGGAAACAAGAGTAATAACTGTGTGTGTCACAATTGAGTTTCCAGTTAAAGTTTGATTGCAACAAGGATCTGCGCTGAGAACCTATTGACTCACCTTGATTATGAACAACTCAACAATAGATATCATAGCTATAATCTTGGATGCATGTCATTTGCAAACGATATAGTACTCTTTTATACTCATCACTGAGGCAAGAAAGCAAGTAATGACAATCTAGAACTTCGAGAAAAAAAAAGAGTGAAAGGAGTTGAAAATTAGTAGATTGAAGACAGAATACATGGATTGAGTGTGCCAAAAAAATAACAATAAATGGAATTGCAAGTTTAGTGGTTTTTAAGAGTAGAGAAGATGTGTTGGTCAAAACTGAAAATGATTCGCCACCATAGTGTGGCAGATTTTGATATCTAGGAACAATTGTAGAACAAGTTGGTGGATTTGACTTAAAGACATACTAAATAGGACTTATGCAAGGTGACAAGTGGAGACAAGCTAGTGACGTGTGATGAAATTATTGAGTATCACTTCAATTAAAGGAGCATTTTTATAAGATGACAATTAGATCCAGTTTGCTGTATTGGTATAAATGTAGACATCAAAGAAATGAGTGGAAGCTTCAAGCTAAAGGACATGTGTATGGACTGTGCATGGTAAGTTAAATGTGTGGATCTATAAATGATAGATTTAGTAATGAGTACATAAGAGGAAGCTTACAGGTAAATTCAATGAAAGGAAAAGATTCAAACATACCATTTGAAATCGTTTAGGCATGTACACAGAAGGTAAGAAATAGCGCATGTACAGCATATCAAAAGATTACAAGATCGAGGGACAAGAACAGGGGAGACCAGGAAAGACCTTGAATGAAGTAATTAATAATTAAGAAAAGCATGTTAGAAAGCAGAGTTACAGAGATCATGACTTCAAATAGAGCCGAGTGAAGGAGTAGAATACACAACGGTGATCTTTAATAGTTGTATAATGATACATTGACATTTAAGTTGAAAACCCCTTCATGAATATATGACTAGTTTTGAGGGTAGCATAACAGGTGCACATCGAAACTGGGGGCAGTGAATGGCTATGCTGATAGCATAAGAAAAATGTCATATGCAGCATGTCGTAATAATTCTTTCATGTCAGTAAATTTGTCATTTTACATGCTTGAATGATATCAAAAGGCTTACTATCATTGGATTATCAGTCTCAGAAGTCAGAAGCAAACAATGTGGTGTAATTAGTCAAACAAGAACTTTCAAGAAAGGTTTTTTAGTACAATGGTCTCAAAATTAGTGGAAAGCAGCCAAAATATATGGAGCAAACAAACAAACAAACAGGGCATTTATGAGTCGGGAGGATGATTTAGTCAAATCTGTAACCCATGTAGTTCCATTGTGTGACAGGTTGATAGGTTCCAATAAGTGGATGGAACTACAGAACAAAATTAAGGGCTTGTCAAGAGGAGAATATCACATGCAGAACCACTCTAATATGGGCACAGTATAAGAAAGAAGGAAAAAGCATACATGTGGTTTAGATGCAATGTTAAGATGGACGTGCTGAGTAAAAAGAAAGGACATAAATAGAAAAATGAGTCCGCTACAGGAAATCTATAGATGGTTCAAATGACAGAAATATGGACCACATGTAAGACAATATATAGAGCTTGTACAAAGAATTGAAGTATTACAAGAAATAAATGCTTGGAATCATGAAGTAAGAAGTGGCATGTAAGATTGTAAACAGACGTGAGTAAACAAACTTGACCTACAAATCCAACTATATATAAATGGTATAAGGATTCGGTGACGATGATGACAAGAAGTAACAATCAGTATAGAAGCAAGACTAAGCTGCTGGTCACTCATATGTAACTTCAAACTAGAAAATACGACAGCCAGAAATTATGCCTTTCGGAAGTGCCAAAAAGCCTTCCACAAAAGAAAGTTGTTCGAGCAACATACCGAATCCCAGTACTCAAATGTTGGATATCAAAACTAGAAAAGGTTAAAGGGCTGGGAGGATTAACCTGCACAATATGACTAGCATCAAGCTCAAGTCCATCATTTGAAACTGATGAATCATAAAGACGGCTGCATCGATCTAGCCTTTGGCTCTCATCCCTATACTCCAAAATCCGCTCCCTATATAAAGCATTCCCAATGGGTGAACAAGTCATATCCATCCAAAATATATTCAGCATTATAACCATAGGTTCCAAAAGAAAAGGCAAAACAAATTGAAGGTTCCAATAATGCAACTGAAATAAAGATAGATGCTAGTAAAAGAAACAACTAAAAGGTAAAGTAGATGCAGCTTAGAATGAAGTAATAAGCTCGAACGATGGGTGTGTGAAATGGGAAGTAACAAGAAACACTGAGTGCATAAGATAAGAGAAACCTTAGGAATGACTCAAATCAGTAATGCTGTGAAGAATCTAGCGATAATTATAAACCAACAGAACAAGTCCCAAAAGAAACGGAGAAGACAAATTACATCCCATAGTTGGTAATAATGCAAAAGCATTTAAAATTGATGGAAATAGATTTTCAACCAGTAGCAACAGAACTAATAGACAGATGTTCATATTCCACACAAATATACAAAGAGTTTCTTTTCTCAACAGAAGACTCTGTTGTTTCCATAGAAACATCACATTTCAAAAATATTTCACAATGAAAGTCTACTTGACCCATTCTGTATTTGGCTCTTTGACAATTAAGAACAAATGGGTGTCTGGAAAGTCATCAAGCGGTCCAATTCAATGCACATGTGTAAGCATTTAATGGGGGTAAACCAAGTTGGACCTTCATAACAGTTCATATGTTTGGATAAACTGAATACCTGTAAGTGACAGTTGATCTGTTATTTACCACGATGAATAACATGTAACAACAGAGATACACGTAATTAAATTTACATGCAAAGTGATAGTGGGGGAACGGAGTCCAATGTGTCCAAAGTCCAAACAAGGCCAAACAGGTGATTTTCCTTCTCTTTTTTCAAAAATATACACCAACATACACTGTGGGGCACTGAACCTCCTCCCTCTATGGGCCCACAATCACTAATGATCATCAAGTGGGCACCACAGCATTATCCCCTATTGAGAAAAACCGCATGGTAAGTATAAGAGAGCAACTGTCCATTCAATGTACATTCACTTGCTGAATCCAGGCTATCCACCTCTCCAGCATAGGATGAATTATACCAATTGGGTCGCCTTTCAATGTTCCAGTCCAATCCGCTGTGAGTGTGACCCAAAATGATAGGTCAATCTTTCAGTAAAACAATTCTAAATGAACAACCCAATCATCCCATCTGGTACAGAGCTGAATGTTTCACAGAAAAAGCAAGACCAAGTAGGACATGCCACAGAAATGCCTATGCTGGGATGGAATGATGGCAAGAAAGGACATAATTAGGAATAAGCACATGAGAATAAGCTTATGGGTAGCTCTTATGGAACCAATAAGAATAATCAAGAATATCATTTGAATGGTTTGGCACACACGCATAAACCCAAAAGCAACACCTACACTGCGAATTGATCCGATACAAGTTCAAGGAAATATGAAAGTTGGAAGCCCATCAAAGAACCTAAATGTGTGACAAGAAAAGACAGATTGGATTGTGGAGTTATTGAGAAAGTGGCTTTAAATATGGTTAAGTAAAATTTACAAAGCCATACTCAGATAATAGATGGGATAAGAATTCAATGATGACGGAGGTGAAGTATAACATGGACAGTTTAATTTTTGTTCTCAATTGTTCTCTCTTCAACCTCAAACATTTCTTCTACAGAGGAAGATCTAGCCATCCAAAACATGCCCCACTAGATGAACACTCAAGATCCAATTGGTGGGTTTTTCCCAACTCAGCAAATTCGACCATCCTATCCAAATTGGGGGCTATTCAGGTCAATAATACCCATTACAAATAGAGGGGTTGCATACCATATATGATAGAGATCTATATCTAGCTCTCCCTCATTTAAAAATGCAAATCAAACCCTAAACGCCAAAACCTCGAAACCCAAGAAAAAAAACATAGAACACCCATATCAAAATTTAGAGAGAGAGAGAGAGTACTCGATCTGTAAAAGGAATTTCTGGGAATCTGGGTGCAAATCAGCCCATTTGGTACTGTAATTTGCTGGAGATTTATCTGTGGTGAAGAGAAACATCTGCTGCTGTTGCTGTTGCTGCTGCTGTTGCTGTTGCTGCTGCTGCTGCTGCTGCAACTGAAACTGAAACTGTTGCTGTTGTTGGGGTTGGAAAAGAGACTGCTGCTGCTGCTGTTGTGGCGATGGGGAGACGAAAGAGAATGCCATTTCCCCCTTTCTCTTTCTCAATTGATCAATCGAGATCAAGGAATGAGTAAAAATCCCTCCTTTTCTCTTGGATTTGGGAGAGAGAGAGAGGAAGAAATCCCTCCAATTTCAAGCTCCGAACACCCAAAAACCCTCCCTAAAACCCTAGACAGGACAAAACTGGTGCTACAGGGGCAGGGCTCATTTTGGTGTGTGTTCATAGGCCAGCTTGGGTTGAGCCAATTTGGTCCAAACTCAGCCCATTGAATTATCAGGTGTTTATTTGATTTGGCCCCGGCCCACTGACCTAGTGAGGGAAAGTTAGACCATGATAAATTCCATTTGCAAAGTCTGCATCCTTATTTAGGGATGTTAATGGGTCAGATTAGGGCCAGACCAATGTGTCCCCAAGCCCAAGCCATTTTATAATTGGGCCTCGAAATTAGGCCTAGCTTGACCCACAGGCAAACATGTTAAGCCCAAGCCAGCTCAGTGGAGCTCGCTTAGACCCACTTTTGATTGGTACAGCCTCTTTGATGTTCTTGTCAGCCCATGATCCGGAAGGGCAATGTTTATAATATAGAACCTTCGCTTACGGTTTTGGATTGTATCTAAAAAAAATCTATAGTTAAGATATTATTAAACTTTAAGGCCACTATGATCATTTAGTGGGGCTGATTTTCTGGCCCTTTATAATAAAGGAGATCTTTCTATTTACCCTTCTCTGCTCTTGTTGACAAATATGTATCTAAAATAATATACAACTAGAGCAATGCCCCATGCGATGCACGGTTTAACCTTACGCAAATTAAATAATAAAATAAATTTAACATTTAAAGTAATTATTAGTTAATAAATAAAAAATCTGAATGATAAATTCATTTTTATGATTTCTAAACATAAGTTCATATTATCACATAATTAACTAAAAAGAACGTAATAGTATTCGAGTTAAATTCTCAATAATGTTAGAAGCACATTTAGATTTTCAGTAAGATTGGAGGCAGTCTTATTGAATTGAATTACAAACATGCATTTAGAATAGAAACCAAATGAAAGTTTGTGTGAGGTGCAAAGGAAGATGGGTCCTAATATTTTAGAAGAGATGTTGCATTGGGGGGAGAAACAATATTTCTATATGTAAAGGGATGTCTTCGTACGTAAAGGGTTATATATGTTCTTGGAGTCTTTCCTTGGATATACCATGCTAACGTCGCTCAAGGAGAGAGGAGATTTACCTTTTTTTTTCCCCACTGTTTCCTCTAACTAACATCGAGCTTTAAGGTATAGAATGTGCTCGTAGGATAACATTGTCAGCTATAACTTATTATGCTATTTTCATTTCCCTCTCTCCATCATTGGCATGGACCAAGGTGAGCCCTATAGGTGAGTTTGCATAGTCTTTGCACCAGATTAAAGCTCTACGTATACATTCCAGTATAAATAAAAATCTATCTATAATTACAGTCCAAAGGCCTGAACCTTGTTTGGCCCCATAAGTTGAGTCAGAACATCCAACTGGGCCTAAGCCAGCCTTTGGGTCGCGTTGGACAGTCCAAACCCATAATTATTTTATGTGAACTTTGTTGAATTTGGGCCAAACTCTGATCCACTGACAATCTAGTTGGGTTTAGGGAGATGGGTGGATTGTTGACACCTTATGCATAAACTCATTCATCTTCATTGTTGACACCTTATGCATAAACTGATTCATTCTGCACTAAGATCCAAGTGTGCCCTAGTTATTGTAGGAAACTTCCACCGTCGTTTATCTTTGCCAGTCAGAAGAGAACAGGCCCCCATTTCTGTGAATCTTGCAATTGCCACTAATCCATTTTATAGATTGAAACTAAAAAACTACCAAATGTGTAAATGACCACAACTTCGACTGCATCACTGAGATTTTTGAGCAAGGGTTGAGTTACATGAGAGAAGGTGCTAGACACCCCTGATCGACCACCAAAGAGTGGTCCCACACTTAGATTTAAGGCCTTGATTTCATTTCATGCAAAGTGAGGGCATATTTTTTTATTGTAACATAATTGAGAAGTTTAAAACTTTAAATTTGAATGATAAAAATGAATAGACAACAATAAATATCTAAAAATGACCATTAAAAACTGTCACCTTCAATAGAAAATGAATAAGGAGAGATGGCAAATGAAAACTCGGCCCATTAGCTATCACCCTAACGACTTGGATCCGGTCCTATAGTCATGGGTAGAATAGCTAAGTAAGTCTTGGGTCATTAGAAAAATCAGTCCCATTTAATTATTTTGTCCCTTGATTTAAGGGTTTTAAAGTTTAATAAATAGGTTACTTTCGACTCAATCCAAAGGCCAGTAAATATCTAAAAATGACCATAAAAAACTATCACCTACAATAGAAAATGAACGAGGAGAGATCGCAAATGAATACTTGGCCCGTTAGTTACAACATTGACTTACTTGGTAAGTAAATGAATTTGGGTACGGATTTAGGTAAAGAATGATATTAAAATAACATTATGTTTATAATAGATTTTTTAAAATTGAGGAAATATGTCGGGCCTCGGGTCTACGGGTCCGAACCAAGATGGAACCGAACCCGGACCCATTTACTTATCTGGGCTTAAATAAGAACCCATATATATAAAAACCGGGTCGGAATCTTCGGAGAATCGAACACCCATTTACATTCCTACCTTCTCCTGGTCCTTCTTTCATTGGCATGAATCCAGATTTTGATGCCCCCACCTGGAAAAAAACGTGGGGCCCACTAACTTAATAACACACATGGGCAGCAGGCCATTGACAGGATTCAACGGTTGAGATTTTCATTAGTGTGGGCCCCACTGCACCTGGGATGAGAGGATCTCTGCAGTGTCTGTATGGGCCTTTTTTTTTTTTTTTTTGTGTTGGGCAACTGCGGACAGACGCCTCGTGGTCGTGGTCGTGGTACCAACACGGCTCGAATCGCGCAACCGGTGCCAGTGCCAGACCAGACGCCTGCTGTCTCCCTCAGGCGCACTCCAGCAGACGATGTGGGACGCACGTGCCTCTATCGGTAAATATGCGCTTGTAAAAAACACAACCAAATGCGGTAATTTCGAGAAGAAGAAGAAGAAGAAGTGGTAGGAACTGGGGAGTAACGCCATTTCAGCTACAAAACAGAATCAAACTAACAAGAAGAAGAAAGCCAATCCCTGCCTTACCAAGATGGTTAAAACCTATGGGTTAAACTATTTAGGTCATGGTACGAGATATGACACCAACAAATAAGAAAAGGAGTAAACATGGAGGGGTTACTTTGCTGAGGACAACAACCAAATTTTCTTTCTTGTTTTTCTATTTTTCACAATTAAAAACCTCCATTCTTATTAAAGAATCAAGGGCGGCTTGGTTTTGCAATAAAAACTTTGAGCATTTTTGCTGGAGGTTTTATAAATTCTTCAAATGCTATATCTTAGTCTTACATGATTCACAAACCCTCATAATGTTTTGAAAATACAATTTTTCAGAAAATTTGCTGGCCAAAATGTGACATTTTACAGATTAGCTGTTCAAATAGAAAATTCGAATTTTTCTTAAAGGACAACAACTGTTATTATTGCTAAGAATTGTTGTTTTAGAAAGAATCTTAAAACAAATACGCCAATTGCCATATTTTTAAATTTTAGAAAGAAAAGAGGTGTTATTTGTAAACTTCTTTTATATAAAATCTTATATATGCCGTGCTACTAGGGATGTAAACGAACCGGTTACGTTCGGGTCCAAGGCAGACCCAAACTTAGAACCACTAAGGAGAAGCTGCACCTGGAATCGTCTCAATAGGGATGTTAAATGGACCAGCCCAAGCAAGCCAATGGCTGGGCTGGGCCTGGAGTGGGATGGGCCGTGCCTGGACTGCTCGGCGTGCCTCTTTAATTTTTTTTCCAATTAATTTTTTCGCCTTTTCGATATTAAAATTAAAAATTAGAACACATGCACGGAGAATGACAAAGATCTTTAAGTGTTTCGGTCAAATTTGACCTACTCCACTGAGAAGATAACCATTTGGATCTTAACTTCTTAAAAGTTTGTAAGTAGGATTACCTTCAAAATCTTACAACTTTTTAGAGAATAAAATTAAAAAAGAATAAAAAAAACTTGTATATTTACAAATTACAATGAAGGAAGAATAAAAAATCAGATGTGTAGTCCACTAATGTACTCTGCTAGATCATTTGAAGGCCCCTTTAATGTTGTCTTTTGATGACTTGATCTTTGGCCCTCCAAAAACTTTTTAGTGATAGTAAAAAAGTTGAATGCTTTGAGATAGAGCTAGAGAGTGTATAGTGATTGAGAGAATTGTATAAATTGGTGAGAAATGAGAATGGGAGGGTTAGAGTATTTATGGACTTTTTAAAATTGAAAATGACACAAAATACCCCTTATATGGCCGTTTTATGATGAATTAGGGGGGAGTAAAATGGACAATTTAAAAAAAAACTAGCCATTTTTGGGCAAGCCAGGCGAGATGTGCATGGTGGGACGACCGTTATAGATGGGTTGGGCCTTGTAGGCCATGCCCATTTCCTCGGCCTAGCACAACCCATGGCACAGGCCAGCTCTCCATTTGACATCTCTACGTCTCAGGGCCAGTTTCTTGGTTCCAGACACAAAATTTTTAAGGAGAAGATTGAATCAGACCCGAAACCAGAACTATATATGGCTGCGGGTATGAACTTGGGTTTGAGTCTAGGTAGAGAATGGTATTGAAAAAAAATCTAATTTTAAGGAGAGATTCTTCAAAATTGAGGTACCGTGTCGAGTGCTGAATCCAAGGGTCCAAATCAATGTGGAATCAGAATCGGACCTGAACCATTTACTTAGTGAGGCCTAAATAAAAACCCAAACCTGATTTCTAACGGATTGGAACCTCCAGATAATCAGAGTTTCAGAACCCATTTATATCCCTATTTACTACTGCGTATGTATGTTCACCTCACTATACAACAATTTAATGTGGGGCCCACCTTTATGTGATGATGAACATCTCTCGTCATAGATAAATAAAAATGGGAAAAGAATAACTTTAACTTTGAACTAACAAGTTAATGGGGCATTTATTTACAAGAATCCCAAAACAATTAAACAAGTTAAGGGCACAATTATCTGCAATAATTTCATAAATATTACTTTTGAGATGTCACTTTCAACCTCTTAAATTCTCCAAATTATGATACATTAGAGGCACAAGTGTAAGAAAATATTTGAAAAACTTGGTGGACATACAATATCTGAAAAACTTATGATTCTCATATAAGTCCAAGTCTCTTTGAAAAACTGCTCTAACATATTGAGAGAGAGGTCAAGAAGAAACATTGCATTCCACAACTCCACTTGATATTTGGAAGATTAAACCTGATAATCCCTGACATCAGTGTCAACTCTCATTGAAAGCCTGCTGCATGTTCACATCATTTATACTTGGAAGTGGTCCACCTTCTTTTCTTGCAATGAATACATACTTCAGTCAATGTTTTTGACTTTCAAACACAAGAAGAGAATCCAAAGAGAAGGAGACGCCATGATTCACACGTGATATGTGTCATCGATTTGTCGCAATATTACACTTCTTGTAGATGGCACACCATCATCACTCATCATTTCCATGCAACTTTGATGTGTGGATGATAGCTGGTGGGCCATCAAATGGAAGGTAGGGAAATTTTGAGAAGCAACAGTCAATTGATAGTAGTAAGTAGTTTGTAAACCGAGTTCTTTTCTACCTCGCCAAGTGGGCCACCATGTGATTTCAAGTGTCATAGGAAATTCAAAACTGTTGATAGTATCATGTTTTTTTACAAATGTCAGAGCTGCCTAGTGAAATTACTTTCCTTAAACATACATACATACATACATAATATGGTCCCATTTTTTTAGTTAAATTTCTGACAAGAAATTTGTGATGATGGAGATTTATTGATAATGATGTAATGGCTGTCTCATTGATATTTTTAAATTCCATATTTCTTTGTTAGGATTTTCAATCTCAATGACATGAAAAGTCACTTTTATTTTTGGCATTTTCATATTACCACTTAATAATTTTTGGATGCCGCTGCGAGGAGGAGGATTTAGGAAATCCACCACCTTTTGTTGAATTACAAATTCTCTACACATGAATTCTTTGAAAGGAATGGAGCGTGTACTGCATACTTTTCTTTTTAGAAAGAAGCTCAAGTTTGACGGTCATGAAATCCACCTTTAGATTAAAATATAAAAAATGATGCCTTCTAAGATTACTTGGCATGAGGACCACATTAGTAGTTTAGGATGATCCAATGGAGTCGATACTCCTATTTCCCCTCTCCCATCATTAACAAGGCTAAGTATCTTACATGTCATAACTCGTCATCTTATATCCAACAGTCTCCACCAAAATTAAATTCTACAAAATAATTATTGTTATTATTATCATCAAAGCCTTGCATCCATCTAAACTTACTACAGCTTAAGATAAGATAAGATAAGTTAAGTTGAAGCAACCTCAAGTGTGTGGTGGGGCCCACATGGGGACCCACGTGGGGGTGGGGATTGGGGGATTTCAAGGACACCTTGGGACCCTGTTGAATTCATGAATTTGCACATGTACGTATCATTTTAGGTTGAATTAGGGATTTAATTAAGTGAATTGCATCATTATCTATATAATTACATCATTTCATGCATTTCACCTAGAAACATGAATTTTCATACTTTTAATACATTTTCTGCATTAACTTAGAATGCTTTGCAAATTTTCTCTGAAGAGTCCCAGTTGGAGTAGAACTTTGTTCAGATGGGTCCCGCCTCAATATGAGTTCTTCAGTATTTAATGTGTTAAATTAGAATATGCAGAAAATGAGAATTGCAGGCTCCTGTCACGGAACCCACTTTCAAGCACACATTGTCATCCTGGGCCCGGCATTGCTGAATTGAAGTAAATTGAAGAATTCACCATGTGGACCCCACACACAAACATATGCAAATTAATCAAAGGAGGGGTTCACTCATCATGTCAGTGAAGAGTCCTAACTACAGTAGAAAACTTCTCATAGGGCCCACTGTTCAAGCAGATGAAATGTCCCACTTGGCAGGGTCCACAGTAGTTGCATATTTGAAATTATTAATGGATGATTCAAAGAGTATAAATTCTGATTGGAACAAAAGAAGAGGAGTTTGAATTATCCCCATCTGATGTCCTTTCAAAAATGAAAGTTGTGCAGAGATAAAATCCAATGCAAACCAAAATTTACAAGTTAATCCCATTTTTCTCAGGACAACTCATCTTCAAATGGCTATAACTTTCAATATGACCGTCAGATCGATGAAACTTACCTACTATTGGAAAGCTTATTCAGAGTAGATATCTATGGAGCCCAAGAACCTGCAAATCAAAGCGATATTGACAAAGTTATGGGTCCGGAGATTTTCATGTTCATTTTTAGGCGGGAATGCAATTAAATCCACACTGTTGATAACGAATTGCAACACATCTCTTGTGGGACCCCATATGAAGATTAGCCAAGGACACCTAAATTAAGAAAGAGAATCATCTCAAAGCCAAAAGTCTTTCCAAAAGAAAAGTTAGCTTGGAGAACAAGAAAGAATCCCTACAAAGAAGGAAAAAAAAGACCTAAAAGGGTAGTACTTCTTTACTAAAATGGGTTTGCAAAAGGCATAAAAGAAGACATGATAGAGACCCATAGGACCACATTCCATACATCCAAAACAACTTCACCCATCTTTCTTTATTGATTTATTCTCTCCTAGCCACACCTTCTCTTCCTTACCTCTTTTCTCCATTATTTTATTTTGGTAGCCCTGGGCTATGTCCAAGGATTTATTTTGAAGGAGAATCTTTGTGAAGGAGAAGTTGTAAAAATGAAGTTCTCAATGAAAATCATATATTTTGCAATGGATGAGTAGATTTCTGGATTGGAGCACACAGATGAAGCTAAGTAGATCTTTAATTTAATCTATGTTAATTTTTTATTTTTTTATTGTCTCTTTTAAATGCATGCTCTATTAGAATAATAGATCTGTCTTCATGCCTTAGGCAGCCTCTGTTTTGATTTCTAATGAAAATAGTTTGATGATTTATATTTATTTTGATAGATTATGCTTAGGGCTGAGATCCTTTGATAATTTATGCTTAATTTGATGAATCATGCTTATGGTTTTTCATTCTTTTATGAGGTAAAGAAGGTCTTGGGTTGTGACCTTATTCTTTTTATTAAAATTTGATTTTATGAAAGACAAATCCTCCATATACAAAACATTGAATTGTTTCTGATCTGAGTTATTTTTGAGACAAATATTAGAATAATTGCATGGATGGATTAATTATCTTGCTTAGTGGATTTTGGATGCTCTGATCTGTTTTATATATTTGATTAGTTTGTGTTTCTGAATTTTTCTAGTTTTTTTTTTCTTGGATC
The DNA here is from genome assembly GCA_028538565.1 of Umbellularia californica. Taxonomy (NCBI): domain Eukaryota; kingdom Viridiplantae; phylum Streptophyta; class Magnoliopsida; order Laurales; family Lauraceae; genus Umbellularia; species Umbellularia californica. The sequence continues at coordinate 98,747,769 of JAPQWN010000002.1, forward strand.
TCAATTACTTATTAATCTTTAATTTAAAAAAAATCAGATTTTAAATCTTAACTTAGTAGTGCTCTCTGTGAGATTCGACCTGTTCTTGCCATTGTCTAAAAAAGACAACTGTGCACTTGCAGTAATAAAGGATTGAATTTAGATTTACATCAAACCATCATCTTCGGAAAAAATCAACCCCAACCGTGGTTTTCATTATCTCCATCTGGGGCACCAAAAGTTTAGTGGTCAATCCATTTGGATCGGTACACAGTCGATCTAACGGTCTAATAAATTCGTATCTGACCAAAAGTTGGTATACAGTCGAAGGGTGGACGAACTTTATTTTAAGCTTTAGCTTAGGAGAGCCTGGCATCTCTCTCTCTCTCTCTCTATATATATATATATGTATATATGTAAATTCTCAAAAACTCCCCTATCTCAAAAGGGCAGTTTGTGCCCTTATCTATTAGCTAATAATTTAAGAGAGAGAATCGGATGTGTATCACTGATGACATGTGTCATACTTTCATTGGCTAAAAGAAGGGATATATATATATAGATATTGACATATTGTCTAGCTTATAATTGCACAATGGCATTAGAAATTGGGCAACTCTAATAGATTAAAATAGATACAGATTGTCAAAGGCTATATTGCTCAACTAGTTAGGGGCGTATGCAAGTGAAAGAGAAGTGTAAACCAAAAGAAAAAGATAGATCTGATTCAATTGTTAAATCAAGTCAGCATTTGATTAAGACCCAAACCAAATCTGATATTCGGTGGACCTTAGATATAGATTTCATTGTCCTTCGAGTGATCATGGAAACAGATGTGTTTTGACTACTATAAGTGCATTGTAAGAAGCATGCATCCCGAGACACCAAAAATGGCCCCACGTTTGGTGGATGAGTATTCCGGGGATACATTATAAACAAACATGAGAATGGTTAAGTATTATGCATCTCTTTAAACTTTAGAGTTGTATTGTGGGGGCTCATTATCACAACGCATGCTATTGGATTGAATTCTCTCCAGAGGCAGATTCATTGGCCTGCATATCATTCAGACTGGATTGAGAATCTCACCATTGGGTCAGGGGAGGAGGGAACATTGAACATTTTGCTATTGCAAATAAAGTTCATAGGCCTGCACATCATTCATATCAGAGAGAAACGGGATGGATTAGTTTTCCTAAGAACACCCTTCCTCTGCATGGAATTGAATATATTAAAATTCTTGGTCAAATGGGCTCCAACAAAGAGTTATTAAAGAGGCGGACAGAAACAATATAAGGCCGAGATGTACATAAACTTGACTTTTCTACAATTTGTATTATTATGGTAATGGGTGGGTTTTCATTCCTCATCTTCCCTTAATCTCTCTCTGCAGAAATGATGATTATTTGATAGTAATCTTAGAATTAGGATATTCATCTTATTTTCTTCATTTTTAATCGCATTTGTAGTACAAGTCTTAGAACTCAGTGCACAAAACAAGGGACAAGGTAGAGTTTGTTTTCAAAATCCATTAAAACAGAACAATCTCAATGAGAAGAAAAAGATCTGAGATATCATTTCCAACATGAAATGTCCAAGTTATTTCCAGTCCTCAAATGCCCTTGTGTAAAGTGGGGCCTACCTTTAAAGCCTAAGATGCAACACTATTGTGGCACACTGTATAGGATGTGAACATTTCTCACACATAAAATGACAGTAGAATAGCAACAAAGTAGATGGGAAGGGAGAGGGGCACTGGGAATAAAGGAGTAGACAACTCAAGGGGCCCTCTCAAGGACCTTCCATGAGGCCATCACATGTGCTGTCAGTGAGTACATCCAATGGCTCATCCATTGGAACACATTATTGATTGCTAACAATACAAAAACCAATTCAGTGAAATGGATCTAACATTGGAAGTAGAGAACTTCTCTTCTAAGATCATTTAAAAATTCACCTGTAGGCCACTAATCAAATGGTCAGAGTAACTATGCAAATATAAAATTTTGGTCCATGGTCAATCTCTTTCAGGCTTACATGATGATCAGTTCAAATTCAAATGAAGAGCTCAATATAAAGCATGGCTCCCCTTAGAAGGATTTACAAACATAATGATGGGCACCCAAAATCTTATTTTGGACCCCAATTAATGGGAATTTCTTTTATACAAATGCGGGTTATCGAGAATTCCATATATAACCAAGCATTTTAAAGACGTATACACCTCTAATGGCATCCACTTTACTCCTTGACTATAAAAAGGAGGAGGATGGATGGAGTTGGAGCTGAATAGAACCTAAAATTGTTTTAACTTTCAATTTCAGCTTAAAGTCCATTGGCTACTACAATATATTTTTTCTAATGAAATCCAAGGTTGAATAACAGTCAAATTAATGTCAAACTTGGATGATTTTTACTTCAAATGGGGATAATGTATGAAGAGATTATATTGATCAGAAATTGGACCTTGAAAAACAAAAATAAAAGGTCATAAAGGAATAGAGTATTTTAAACTATAGATTGAGATCTCTGTATAAACAAAATGCTAAAAATCCTCACTCATGCTTCCCCTATTTAACTCTCTTCATACTATCATTAAATATATATTATCATTATCATCAACAATAAGCTTTAACCTGTTAATATAAGATTAGTCAAAACAATTCTCTCATAAAACACACCAATATACACATTAAAAAACTAATGCAAAAGTAGAATACCCTAACCCTCTCCACAGGCACAGACTCACAGTCCTCCAATAGTCCAACCCCAACAGCAATTTTCAACAGTTCCAACATCATTAATTCAATGGCATTTTGGGCACATACCTGAAACATCAACACTCCACCACCTTACTCATCTCTTTCACTCCATTCCACTCCAAAAGAGACATTGTAGAAACAGCAGTGATTTTGAGTTTCCCTTTTGTCCAAATCTTCTTCCCCCCTTTCTCTCACTGTCCCATCTCTCTCTGACACCCACCAAACACTCAACACTCTCCCCCTTCTCTCTCTCTCTCTCTCTGACAACTTAACCCATCCATCCCACATTCCCTTTCTCTCTCTCATTATTGCACATTCTAACCTTCTCTCTTCTATAACCCAGTAAGTAACCCAACAATAAAATCAAATCAACAACAGCAGCTCCTGCACAACAAGTAAGAAGGAAGAACAGAGCTATATAATTATATAAATACATAGAGAGAGGAATGAGGGACTTGTCTTCTTTCCTGCAATAACACAAGAAGAGTAAAGGAAGAAGAAGAAAGAGAAGCAATGGATGAAAGGCCAGAGGCAGAGCTGATGTCTATTCCGGCGACCCCACGAGCGTCGACGCCGGAGATACTGACGCCGTCCGGGCAGAGGTCACCTCGTCCGGCGTCAAACCCGAAGTCGACTGCGTGGACGCCGACGTCGCTGATATCGCCAAGGTTCCTAAGCCCAATAGGGACGCCTATGAAGAGGGTGTTGGTGAATATGAAGGGGTACTTGGAGGAGGTGGGTCACCTCACCAAGCTCAATCCTCAGGACGCTTGGCTCCCAATCACTGAATCCCGCAATGGAAACGCTCACTACGCAGCATTTCACAATCTCAATGCGGGTGTTGGATTTCAGGCACTGCTCTTGCCTGTGGCTTTTGCCTTTCTTGGATGGTACTAAATACTAATACTTGCATTTATATAGTATCATCTGGTTACCTACTTCTTCATTTGTATTATTACCCATTACTTGACATGGGTTCTTGGTGGATTTTGTTTCAGCTGCTGGTTTCTTCTTCTTGGTGATTTTGTTGTTGATTCTTAATATTGTTTTTTTTTTTTTTTGTACTGTGAAATGATATTTGGTTTTTTGGGTGGATTGGGGGCTTTTATTTTGATTTTCTATCTTATTGGTGTTTAAAGATTGGATTTTTTTATTGAGTGATATATGGGATTTTTCTTTGTTCTCTCTCTGTTTTTTCTAGTGTTGTTACTGCTAGCATTCTACTGCTGCTCTTGATTTTTTATTTTATTGTGATATGGGATATGCTTGTTTAGGTAGTGTGGATAGATTTGGGGTTCTATTTTCCAAATGTTTTGTTTAACTTTTTATCATTTTCTCTTCTAAAAATGAGATTTTTTAGGGGATGATAGATGGGGTTTGTGTATCTGTTGTTCTTGTTGCAAATTGCAATGTTACTGTTACTTTTCAATGTTTTCTTTCTTGTCATTTGTTGTTGCTGTTGTGACATGATGCTTGTTTGGGTTTGGGATTTTGTTTTCTAATCTTGATCACTTATTTTTATTTGGGATTTTTTTAATGGATATGATACATGGGTTTTCCCAACCTTTTTGAGTTGTTCCTTTTCTTGGATGCGCAATTCGTATTCGAGCTATGTTGTTGATTGTACTTGCATGCACTGCATTTAATTGCTTACCTAATATATACACGGGTTCTTGGTGTATGTTCTTTTAACTACACGTTGGATAGTATTGGTGGATTTTTGGTTTTATTGTTCCAAATGGTCTTTTCCATCAATTTTTTTTATATTGAAAGACTGGATCTTTATTGGATTATAGATGGGTTTTTCCCCTTTTCAGTTGCTATTTTCTTGCATTATGTAATTCATTTTGTAGTATTTTTGTACACATATTTTTATATAGAAAGCATCCTCTTCATTTACATTTTTCAGTTAATCATACTTGGTAACTAGCCCTTAATGCATGTTGTAATTTTTCTTGTTAACAAGTTTACATCTCTCTCTCGCTCCCTCTAGTTGGTTCATGTATGATTATATTTTAGGCTGGAATCTGCAATGTTTTTGAATAATGTATAATGTTTGTTCTTCCATATTGATTGTGCTTCAGATATGATATTTTTTCTTGGCTTTTGCTTTTAGATTTGATAATGAAAACAATTAGGGTTTTTGGGGTCTTTTGATACTGAAATCTTACTTGTGTCATGTCCCTTTCATCTTTATCTTTTTCCCCATTTCCTTTTTCTAACACCGAAGTTGAATTGTTTAGAAGGTTTGTCTTCATCTTGTCTGTCACTTTTCCCTCTTTGCAACGAACATGTGCTTTCTTTTCCCTCTTCTGCCTTCCCTTTTAATTTTGTATTGTGTATTGGGCCAGCTTAAAGTAGTGTATCATGTTGCCAACCTGGAAATACTCATATGCAACATTGGAAATACTCATATTAATGGGCAAAAATATTGGATCATTTTGTACCTCAAGGCAAAATTTACAACTCTTTAGTAATTAAATTCCAGTTCCCTTCTTGTTAATTTTGGTTTTCTAATGTAAAGGACTTTTGAATAGATATTAAGACTTGTATGAATTGACTCAACTCTGTCTTTTGAGAAACTAAAAATAGCAAATGGGACATTTGTTTCAGATTGTCACCATTCACCATTGCAAGCATATGAAGGTTATCTATTATCATTTAGAGCCTCATCCCATAAATCTGGTGTCGTCATGTTAAGGTTGTCTATGCAGTTAGGAAATTTAACAAAATATCTCAGCACCAATACTCATGATACAAAATCTTTTCTTATTTTTGTTTCAATTTTTCAGTGAGAAAAAAGGGACTTGAATCATCCAAGTTAAAATAGATTCAGTGAGTCTGTACAGAGATTTTTGAGAAACCTGTTCATTCCAAGCATTAAAAACCACTTTTTTTTTTTAATTAGAAATTTGCCAAACTACAAAGAGTTTTCAATGGATCATGCTATTTTCAAAATGGCTATAAACTTGGCTTTTCATGACACCTTTTTTCAAGAATTAGACTCAATTCCCCCACCATATGTTGTTGTTGTTGTTGTTGTTGTTACAATTACAAATTGTTTTTACCTTTTTCCTTTGCTCTGAGTTAAGTGGAAAACTTATTCCAAATTAATGTCTTTGGTCACATTGCAGGAGTTGGGGAATAATTTGCTTGACTGTAGCATACTTTTGGCAACTCTACACTTTGTGGATTCTAGTTCAGCTACATGAAGCTGTTCCAGGGAGGAGGTACAACAGATACGTGGAGCTTGCACAAGCAGCATTTGGTGAGTCTTCTTTCTACCTTTCAATTAGTCTTTCCTTAGACAATAATCAACGTGGTGAAGTTGTATGTGTATTAAAAGAGGGTGACTCCTGGTAGCCCTGGACCTTAAATATTGTGGGAGCATCTAGGATGCATCCAAATTATGGGCGTGGGTGGAATATGTAGAGGACATTGAGGAGAGGTAGTGGACCAAATAACACTCCAATAATACAATCCCAATGTGATTATAAAACCTTGAAGTTCAATGGTTTTTTGAATGCAATTTTTTTTTCTTTCTTTAAAGCCTGGGCGTGTTTGGCAATTAACTAGTTAAGTGAAAGTAAAGTGAATCCAAACAAGAAATGACAAAGGGTCATATCAAAAGTACACAATTTCAAAATTCCCTCCGAATTTTTCTGAAAAAAAGTAAAAAAAACAACCTCATTTTTCCACTAAAAGACAAAAACTCCACTTTTCTATACAAGAAGTTAAAAAGATTCCATAGCAAACAACTAAAAACAAAACACCATCATAACCCCTTATAGTTTATTCTCTCTTGATTTGATGCTTCACCTCACCATACTTCAATTCACCATACATCCAAACGTGCCTGGTTTTTTATGTTTGGATTAGTGTTAAATTTGGGTTAGCACCAATTCATGGGGGCATTTAGCGTGAAGGCTTGAATTTGACATGGGTGGGTTCCACCATATGAATAATGAATGCTGTAAAAGTAGGCTTACATAAAAGGGTTTTTTTAAAATATAATTTTCCTTGTATGATGTTTTGTCTGCATTTACTATTCGTACCTATAGTCCTTATCTATCAGTAGCACTAGTGGAAAACCGATGCGAGACAATGACATGCCTGCAATGCAACCAACACATGAAACACCAAAATAGAAAATATGTTGTCGTCGTTTCTCATATGCTTATAAAGATATCACCTAACTAATTTCAATGAGAAGTGCGCAATGTCACCAGCTTAAGACCAGTTATGGCCCAAAATTCTTAGAAATTAGTCCAGACAGAATTAGTTTTAATTGAGCTTCCCAACAACACAAGTACTCGTAAGGAAATCTGTAAATCGCAATTTTTTTTTATGTGCAAAACTAATGGTGTAGCTTGTTTGTCCGTGGTTGGTCTCAATAGAGATCATTGTGTAACAAGAAAATAGCTAGAAATAAAAAGGCTCCGGGTTTGTTAATTTAGCTTTTAGCATTTGAGTGATGTGATTATGAGGTACAAAAGGAAGATTCAATTAACTTCTTTCTCCAAATAAATTAGCAACGTAATATAGATGACAAAAAATTGCTAGATCGGGTATGGTATGTCTACGGTTCAAACAGTGGTCAGCATTACACTTAATCACTCATAGTGCAATTAAGATTGTAAGAACCTTTCTTTTCTTTGGTTTCTGAGAGGTGCAAACTCAGGGAGTAACTCTGTTGCCAGGGAGTGTTTATCATACTAATGGATGGAGTTGCATTGGTGTTGTAATTACCAGGAATTCAATATATATCTGATACTCATTTAATCATAGAATACCTTCGGTTTCTACATTTTTTTGCCAATTCTGCTTCTTTCTGGTCCTTACATGAGTTGAAAATAATATTATTTCTGGATAATAATCCCAGTATCAGTTCTTGATAACGGAAATGGTCATGGGAACGGAACAAGGAAAAAGTTAGAAACTATGCCATTTTATAACCTGAACCACAGGACCTGTGGGTACTGCATAGTTCAGTGAGAGTGGTGCACTCAAGTAAATGACTCATTAGAGGTACAATCTAATCTTTTCTCAGGTTGCATTTGAAGCATCCTGAATGGTTCAGTTCAAATAATTTAGAAAAGTGAATGGATATTTTTTTCTGCGGTTAGTTTTGGACCTTTTGGTGGGTGTGGAAATAAATTAGGTAGGAATGATGAACTGTTTTGATAATAAATCAAGTTGAACTTAAAGCAAAAAAAGAAAAAAAAAAAAAAAAAGGAAAAAAGGTTTGATCTGCTGAAATCATCCCCCCACCTAAGGGGTCAAAGCTTAGCCACAAATGCATATATAAAAGGAAAACATATTGCCTTTAGAAAGATTCAAATTGCCATGCTTCATATCTATATACTACATACATTTCAAGGCTTAAAAGTTGTAACTTGTAACTTTAATCTGTATTTTTTTATTATTATTATTTTTTCAGGGGAAAGGTTAGGTGTCTGGCTAGCCCTGTTCCCTACTGTCTATCTGTCAGCTGGGACAGCAACCGCCTTGATACTTATAGGAGGGGAGACAATGAAGCTCTTCTTCCAGATAGTTTGTGGCCCGCTCTGTTCATCAAATCCTCTATCTACTGTTGAGTGGTATCTGGTATTCACTTCCCTATGTATTGTCCTCTCTCAGCTACCCAATCTCAATTCGATTGCGGGACTCTCTCTTATAGGAGCAATAACAGCAATCTTTTACTCTACCATGGTCTGGGTCCTATCTGTTAGCCAACCAAGGCCGCCTACCATCTCTTATGAGCCCCTTAAATCCCCCTCCTTCTCTGCTTCAGTTTTTTCAGTCCTTAATGCTCTTGGAATCATTGCTTTCGCATTCAGAGGACACAATCTTGCATTGGAGATACAGGTATGATTGATTATCATCAGTGTATCTTTGGATGTACTTCAAATTGCTTGTGGTTTGAAATTTTTTATAGAATGAATGGTTATTATTACTTGCAGTTTGTGATGCTGCTGTTTTTAACAAGCCACAATTGGTGGATCATGCTTTTCTGCCCCATGTCATCATCAGCCATGATTGTTGATATTGGGCATGGTTTGAAACTTGAGTTTTTTGAACTGGACCTGGTCTAAGACCTGGTCAGCCTTGATTCAACTCATGAAGACTTGACCTAATCCAGTTGTCTTGTCAAGGCTTGATAATGTTTTTAATCTCTATGTTTTCTATATGCTTTTTTTTTTTTTTTTGTATTTATCAAAAAGAGAGATTATACTTGCAAACCTTGGCCAAGATCAGTCACATGATCCAAGTTTATTTATGTTGCTGAGTAGCTGTGGGACTTTGAAAAATACTGTAACTTGCTTCCACTTGATGAGATTTTTTATATTTGAGTCATCCTGAAAACAGAAGTGAACAGCCAGCAGTTGCTGATAGCAGCCAAGCCGCAATTGCTAATTGGTGGTTTAACCTGTGAGACGATATGATTAATCCTACCACTTCACAATTAGTATCCCACATTAATTTGATCCTCATCCAACCTATAATCACCATTAGATTGGTCATGCGGAACAACATACGAAAACGATGCACTTCATCTCGTTGAACTTTGTGGTGGGGCCCATTGCCACAATGGCACATGGGCCCATCCAGAAGGGGAGAGACATCTCACATTGCTCTCTTCTTTCCACATGGTATGGGATACTGGGGAGTTTTCTTGGAAAAGAATGTCACTTCATTGTTACTGTAGGGACAACTCTTGGGATTGTGTTGTGGTTCCTGCATCTTAGAACCTCTAAACCTTCCACCTTGTTGAGAGAATCTGTCCGAGGCTTCCTTCCATGGAAAGATAATGGGTAAAGGTGCCCTGCGATCCAAGCTCTCCGCTGCTTGGTTGCCCGCTCAGGCATCCATCCTACGGCTTGTGTGGATAATAGGGAGTGATACTTATGGGTTGATCTCTGGTATATCTCCCAGGGGCCCCTTTATAGTGCACAATCTCATCTGCTGCATTGATTGGTCCTTGGTCATTGTTGCTGGAGGCTTGGCAAGCAATCTGACTCTTCCACAGTACCTTCCACCAACACATCTGAAGGCTAAAATTGGTATAAATTTGAGGCCCTTAAATCATGGGTTAAGATGATCTGAAAGCCCCCATTTTCATGCACCCATTGGGCATACATAGATCTAACTTACCCCATGACTTGCATGCTATTAAGTGTGCCTCACAGACCAGACCACGGATTGCTCAACAGCAGCCTGTCCACCTTGGATAATGAATACCCATTCATTCTTCCAAAAAAATAAATGAATAAAGAAAACTGACTTGTGGTTTTAGGTACATCCAAATGGATCCATGGGATGAAAAATCGCAAGTATTCTAACTAACTTGCCAACTGGATTTTGCAGGCAACAATGCCGTCGACTTTCAAACATCCTGCTCATGTGCCCATGTGGAGAGGAGCCAAGGTTGCCTATTTCTTCATTGCCATGTGCTTGTTCCCTGTTGCTATTGGTGGCTTTTGGGCTTATGGGAACCTTGTAAGTTATTATTCATCTTCATGGCCAATATGCTATAATATCATGCAGGTTATCAGGTTATACTATTGTAGTTGCAGTGTAAGGCTCAGCTTCTGGTTCAATTGGATCTGATTCTGATATCACAATGAGAAAAATAGAATAATATAAGAAAGACATAAGAAGAGTCAAAACTAGCGGCTCAACTTGACCACTAAATACAAGTTTCAATGGTTTTGACTGATTTTTTTTATTAGGTTGGTTGTTTGATTTCAGTCTGGTCTGCTCAGCTATGAATTTTAAACCAGTAGTTTCTGGATATACAAGCTGTGTCATGTGTTGATTTTCTTTGTTGTATGAGTACAAGTATGCATGCTTGAAAATTCTATCTCCTGTAGCAGTCTTATGGGGTTTTTAGTTGGATTGATTATATGAGATTATGTATGCAAAAATGTGTACTAATCAGTAATTATTAATGCCAAAGTTTGTGGTTTGCTTCTATATGCTTGTATCTATCTATGTTCTAAATTTCAGTTTTCTGCTGCATCTGTCTTGTTGTAGATGCCTCCTGGTGGGATTTTGACTGCCTTGTACAGGTTTCACAGCCATGACATCCCGAGGGGACTCCTCGCGACAACATTCCTCCTAGTTGTGTTCAATTGCCTAAGCAGTTTCCAGATTTATTCGATGCCAGTCTTTGACAGCTTTGAGGCGGGTTACACCAGCCGCACCAACCGTCCATGCTCAATCTGGGTGAGGTCTGGTTTTCGGGTCTTCTATGGCTTTGTCTCCTTCTTCATTGGTGTGGCACTCCCTTTTCTCTCAAGCCTTGCTGGCCTGTTGGGAGGCCTCACTCTCCCGGTCACTTTTGCCTACCCTTGTTTTATGTGGGTTTTGATAAAGAAGCCTCCAAAGTATAGCTTCAACTGGTACGTCAATTGGACACTAGGGATTTTAGGGATTGCTTTCAGCCTTGCTTTCTGCATTGGGGGTGTGTGGAGTATGGTTACAAATGGCCTTAAGCTGAAGTTCTTTAAGCCTAACTAAGGTTTACAAGGAATTAGGAGAATGTAATGTGCACAAGAGTTCTATAATTATGTGGAAGATGGTCCTATAATTGTACAACAATGAAGTGGAGCAAGTGCATATACACGAGTTCTTATTGTATTTGTTTTGAAGTTTTAAAGCTGCCCACCTCATGTGTTTGTAATCAGATTTTGTCTTGTTTCCTCATGATATGTATCAATGTGAATGGTTTGATAATGTTATCTGTTGAGATAAAAGAAACTAGGGGAAGTTTTTACTGAATTTCTGTCCATTGGTTGATGAAAATGGGGTGAAAAAACATAGTTGAGTGAATTGAAACTATGAACATATGTTAACTACTTTCTTTCAAGGAATTTTTGGATGTACCTGAAATGGCAATAGTTTTCATAAAAGGGAATGTTTATCCATCTATATTTTGGTTTTTTTGGGTGGCCACAGAAACATCACATGAGATGGTGCATCTCTCTGCATAATCTTATCCAAACCATCAGCATTGATGCATGATTGTTGATATTGATTTTAGGCATGCCATGAATTATTTCCTCAAGCAATAGTAAGTGCCAAGATGCTGATATCCCAAAGAACCATTAATATGGACGTCCCCTCACTGGATACAGTACTATGACTAAGAAGGCCATACTTTTGGAAAGAACCTCATAATGATGAGGTCTTCCTTCTTTAAAATTTCCCAAGAATAGTCTTGTCAGTTGTCATAGGCAACAAAGCCACTGACGTACCCCAACTTTAAGCATTTTAAAAGATAAAGCTTCTTATTGAGGTGCAGACATGAATGTAAAGATGTTGGAAAGGCCTTTAGCTTCAAAACAGCAATGAAAAGTCCTCTTTTATTCTTCCCACGAAAGAACATCCCTGCCAAAGGCATGTGCTCAGCTACACAATAAATCCATGGAACCTTCATCAACAACCCTGTTTTCATGAAAAAAAAGAGGTACATTTGGATGTACCCCAGATTAAAAAAACAGTGCAAACATTTGAATACTTGGCAGTGGAGGACAATTTGTTCTACTATGCTTTTTGTGCAAAGCTAAATTTGGTAATTGCACTACACACAACCAGTGTCTGGAATTACCTTAATAAAACATTATCAGCGTCAGTCACCTTTGTTGATATAGAGGATTTGAAATCAACAGCAATACATCAGGACACACAGGCCCCATATTTTGCAACCACATTCTTGATTAGAACCAGCTGTTAGAGTAGATTGAGTTAAGTTTCAAATACTCTGTTAAGATTAAAGCTGATGATATGAAACAGGATACAGACATCTTTTTGAATTGAAGATCACTCTTTCAAGTACTCTGGTTTCTAAAAATCATTAGATTTGAGACTGTACAAAGGATGAAGAGTTGCCCACCCGATGTGAGTTCAATTCCAGTCACACTTGACTTGACCCACAGCACAATGGATCCAAGTACTTACAGAACAGAAAGTTCAGACAATTGCAATCTGGGGTACATCCAATGCACCTTAACCTGTTCTCTCTTATCTCACAGCAGATGCACATGCATTGTAGGCATTAACACAGGGTTGCTCTGTCAATTTACTCTGGCCACCAAGAAGTATATCTCCTGTGGGCAGAGAAAATTGCAAATTCAAGAGAAGATTTCAGAATTTTGAATTCCAATAGCTTCAAATTGGATCAAAACCAACAAAGTCATCAGCATTTTAAAAAGATATGGTCATGTTTTGTTAATGGCTGGCCTGGCAGTGAATGGAGTTATCTTTTGGGCTTCTGGCCTAGAGTGGCATGAGCTGGGCCTTAGGCTTAGTTTCAGGTCCGAAAGGTGGATCTGGTCAGATTTTCCAGCTCAAACAATAAACAGGTAATGCTAGGACAAGCCTTCATCAGACACAATGTTCAGTTGGGCCTCGACCAAGCCCATGCAGACCCATTTGTTGTCAGAATAAGATAGACAATGTTTCAGATCCATGGTAAATTAAGCAGTCGACAGTCATTATCATCATCATTGAAGCATCTTTTAATCCTAAACACCAATTTTCAGGTGACCACCTTCTGTGACCCACTAAAATAAAAATGGACGGTTGTAGTGAGTAGAGAGAAAATGGGCCAATCTTTTGCAATTTTCATCCTTTACATGGGTGTAGACAACCTGCTTCAGATTGAGGTTAACACTGGACATAGATCCAAATAGATTCAACAGTGATTAAGACAAGATCATGGGTTTGGAGACCCCACCACCCCCAATATCACCTGTCTTCAGGCTCAATCTTTTACTTGGGTACTTCACGGAGCAATGAATGCCACTTGTCCAAAATCTAGGATGACCCTTGATTCTTTTCTGGAAGATTTCAGAAAATGATCACTCATTCTCCATATGATCCTGCCATTTGGTATGATTGCAGAGGGCCCTCTGCATGTCAGGTACAATTCAAAGCTCCTATCCATTATGCCCTTTGACCCAATGATAAAGGGTTTCTTCACTTTCCAAAATTGACCTTTCAATTGGCCAGGCCTGGGCCTATGAGAACTGGATATTTGAATAGGCCCAGCACAACCAGTTCACATTCTGGGCCTGGAGGAACTCAGGCTCAACCATTGACAGCCCTACCCAAAACTATGGTGGATTCATGTCGTTTTTCACCACCTCATGTCACTCTAATTTATTCCCATCTTTCGCTTGGAATTGCCAACAATGTATTGAAACTAGATCTAACCAGTAGATGATTGTTTAAAAACTTTGAATAAAAATATTCTGAATTTAAATTTTAAATAAATTTGAATTCAAGAATGATTACATTAATCTAATCTATCTCGTTCTCTCTTTTAAAAGAATGGAGATATGTTTTGTTAAATGAAAACGTTGAGAACTTATGAGAATGTAGCTGCTTGGATTTGTCTATTAAAAACTAGAGAAAAATATCCAAAAAATCACCTTAGATGGCCACTAATCAAAAAATGCCCCAGTAGTTTTATGAAATAAAATCGGTCTTCCCACCAAAATTATCTCTTTTTTTACCCTTTTTCAATGAGTGTCGATGTCGTCGCTCATTCTAATCTTTAGCAAGACTTTATAAATGAATGGGCGACGACGTCGACGCTGTTTTAAATTGTAAAGTTTGGCAGCATATTCTATCAGGCGATTACGTCGACGCTGATCTTAGTTTGGGAAAAAATCCATTTGATTCATTACGATGTGCACACGCACTACATGATCCAAATAAACCAACATACATCCTCTACCTGCTTCATTGCAAAGCACAACTACAAAACATGGAATACAAGATCAAAAACTTCATATTCAAATAACTTCCTTACCACCACCCTACATTGATCAATCTCTAATGAATTTCCAACATTATCCTTCTATATTTGAAAAGGTCAAGACTGAAAGAATTACTAGTAGCAACTTTCTAGGCTATTTACAACCAAACAAAAGTATCTAAAGGGTGGCTAACATAACAATACATACAATAAAGTTTCAGATTTGTACAAAAAGGCCAAAAATCTTTGGGTTCAACAACATCCTATTCAGATATAACTACATTAATCGGAAGCTCTTCAAGATTCAATCAGTGTGCATTTAACTCGCAGATTCTCTTGAAAATCTCAAGAACAATTTTGGAAGGTTGTAGGAAATAGAAGGAAGATGAAGAAACCCTCATAAATCGTCATTTTGGAAAACAAACAATGGGAATACGACAAGAAGAATATCTTCATGTGATGGGATGCTTGAATCTATGATGTTTCAATTCAAAGGAAGTTGAAAAATGACCTATGGGACTACGTTGTAGGTTGTTAAGGAAGGAGGCAATGAAATCGCCAAATAAGGGAAAACGATGGGGAGGAAGAAAGGGAAAATAGAGTTTCAGGGGTCTTGTAGGGTTCAAATGAATGATGACGTCGTCGCTCAATGAAAACTTTAATAAAAAAACTGAAAGTGATCCTAAGGGACCACTTTTGTGTCATATGAGCTACTGGGGCCTTTTTTGGTTAGTGTCCATCTAAGATTATTTTTCGAATAAATTCCTAACGTCTTATGGATGTTGCATATTCTTTAGCTTTAGAAAATATTGAACTCTACTGAATGTGTACAATCCAAAATATCCATTTGGTATTATTTTAAATCACAATTGTCACTTTGATTCCACAATATATATTTTATTTTCCTAGAATTTCTCCTTTTCTACATCTTTTGGTATTTTTTGTATTTTTTATATATAGGAAATTCTCAAAAACTCCCCTATCTCAAAAGGGGAGTTTCTACCCCTATCTATAAAATATCTATAAATTTTCTGCCAACGATATAATAGAATCTATAAAATATCTACAATTTTAAGAGAGAAAATTGATAAGTGTATCATTGATGATACATGTCACACTTTCATTAGCTAAAAAAGAAGTTTTTTTTTTTTCTTTCTTTGTGAAAAATGTCCGAACAGTTTTATAGGATAACTCTATATATATATTTATTTATTTATGGCAAAGCTCTCCTAACCTCAAATTTATAAGGATATATCTAAGGGCCATGTCATGGATAAACTAGAAAGGACCACTGATTAGATGTGACCGAACCTTAGCCCATTGATTTGATGTTTGATTCTGATTTGTACAAATCAGTGCTGTGTGTCAGGCATCCCCTGCATCTTTTGGGCAAGGGGGCCAATTTTCGCACCCCATGTTTTAATAAGGGCACCACATCTGTAGGTGTCCATCGACACGCACGCACGTCACGTCACGTCAAATCTTTAGTGCACATCCTTCATACTTTTTGTTACTATGAAGGGCACGCACGTCCACTTTTTTCCTTCATACTTTTTGTTACTATGAAGGGCACGCATGTCAAATCAATGAGTTAATGTTATCACAAAAAGTCTATTTGTCCCAAATTTCGTGTCCCGGGATAAGCCCGACTCCACAGGGAAGGGTGTGACCAAAATACCCTTCCCTGTGGAGTCGGGCTTGTCCCGGGACACGAAATCCGGGACAAGTAGCATGGCTGATGTTATCATGTGCTGTACGTATTTTTTTTTTGTTATCATGGAAGGGCACGCACGTCAAATGTTCTGTGTGATTATATTTATCTTTTCTATGGCTACTACTGACTGACCACACTCCTCGTTCTGTTTGATTGCAATGGCAGGAGACTGGCCTGTTTGGCTTCTGACAATTTGGATGTGACCAAGTGAGTCAACTCAGTGAGTAGACTTGGCAATATTTATAGTGTGATAAGCATGCAGAATGCAGTGTATTGGCAACTGACTATTCAGAAACTTAACTAATTTGATGTGGGAGGTGTATAATCAGTTGTACCTTTCTGGACTACACCTTCTGCCCCTCGGATTTGCATGGATTCCCTCCACTCAATTTTGTAAATGTTATCTAGACTATCCAATTTGATTAAGGCCATGTTTCTTTCAAAGAATTTCTGACGGGTTTTCCATCAGTCTGGATTTTTTTGAAAATCTGTCAGAAATTCTTTGTTTCTGTGGAAGAATTTGGGGGATTCAGGAATGCTGGCATTTTAAAAAACCAAAAACCTGGGGTTTTAAAATCCCCTTGAGCCATCAAGGTTTTGAGAAAACCAAACTGGGAGAGGAATTCCGGCACATACCTCATCTTCTCCGATCTTCCAATGGTCTTCTTCATTTTCGCTTCTCAGAGCACGGCTAGAGTTTTAAAAGGTATGGTTCCAAGGCCATTTAAAATCCTTATTAATCAAAACCATTTTTTACTTTTTGCTGCTTGAATTGTGAAATTGGTATATAAACAATGCATACAGGAGTAAAATTCCAGTCAGAAATCCTTATAATTATGAAACAGAGAATTCAGAAAATCCAAGAATTCATGAATTCTCAGGCAGGAATTCAGACATAAAAGAAACAGGGAATTCAAAAATGACAGAATTCAGTAGCATTTCAGAATTCCAGCATTTGAAAATCCCAGACATGAATTCCAGGAATTCTAGGAAAGAAACGGGCCCTAAGTCATGCAGGGATGGGATCATGGGACATACTATGCTCAAGATTCTCATCCTATCCATTCAAATTTTTTTTCACTCTCTTTCAATTTGAGTATGCATAACAACTTTTTTTTTTCTTATCAGACTGAATATGGGAGGGCCATACTAAGAGTGACCCATTATATCTACATGGTCCGCAGTACACTCAAAAGGTGCAGGGCTACAGCTACAACAAAAAAAAAAAAAAAAAAAAAAACAGAGCAACATAAGCAGGTGCAGAGGCACAATGGTTTTCCCCTTTTCTTCTTTGGGGAGCATGGTTTAAAATCTCGGTCTCGGTCGCGGTATCGGCGGGGCCGAAAAACCGATATGATATCGGTATCGGTCGCGAATATCGGTCTGTCGTGGTCGTTGCGGTGTAAATTTATTTTTAATCTAAAAAAATTCGCAAAAATATCAAAAAAATCTAGAATATTAGAAAATACTGGAAAACAATATTTTTTCCATTAGTAACAACAATAAATCTTCCACTATTAATACAAATTATGATTCATCTAATACAATGGTTTCAGAAGGAAATATAGAACGAGTACACTGAATGTATGATGCAAGTTGTTCTGTATACGGTGTAACCCATGCAGCTGCGCAATCGTTCATGTATGTAAACCATTGAATCATAATGGAAGGCATCGGGTAACCCTCTGCCAAGGCAACTTGGGCAAAGTGATTATTATTAACGAACCCGATAGTGATAGTAACATGTTCATGCGACGGTGGAGGCACTGATCGCAGTGGCAAAAATGTCAAATACTGGTCAGAATTAAAAAGATGTAATATGACATTGTAACTTAAAGCAATCAAGTGACCCATGTCAGGCATTGTCATCCAGTTCTGAATTGGTGCCGGTCTATCTGATTCCCAAAAGTTCAGTGAGTCGTAAATGGAACATGCTCGATCATAAATGCCAAATATGAGAAAATATCGACCTTAGCCAGATCGTGCAGAGCAGATATAGCGGTAGACATATCTGAAAAAAAAAATAATGTCCAGATACCACTGGCCGTGATCGCAATCCAAAAAATTTCTGACCGTTGGAATGCTGATCTGTCGCGTCTACCAAATAGTGCTCGTCACCACGAATCCACAGAACCAAACCGCTCGTCGATCGGAGGTCGGATGAAGGAATTACGGCCAATCAAAGTTGCTGTTGACTGATTTGACCGGGACCCGCACGCGCCGACGTCACGAGTTGGTAGTGGCACTGTTCCCTCTTCCCTTGCCTTGTACGCGTCTCGAGGCAGCACCAAAGCACATGAGTTGAAACACGTTTTTGCCTAATGAATTTGTGGCACACATCCCGATGCTGAAAAAGCAACCAAGTAACTTTAAAATTCAGCCAACCAACTGTCCCTTCTTTACCTTCACACGTCCCGATGCAGCAAGGTCCCATCATATAGGGGTGCATAACTAAATATTGTGGTGCCAATATGAGCGCCCTTTGGGCAATCTCACAATGTATTCTAAAGCTATCATCACCTCCATTGACATATGGGCACCTATAATCCAAGTCAGGGGTTCTCCTCTGATTTACAAGCGTTTAAATCCATGCTACAACCTTAATCTCCTCCAGTGACCACCTATGGTACTCGAACTTTTTCTTTCTCATAAATGAAAAGAAAGGACGAGAGAGGAAAATAAAAATAATGAACTCATATCGACCATGTGATTGGCTCAAATGTTGCATGATCAACCATCCAATATCTAGGCATATGATTGACATTTTAGAGACCCAAATTGGCACAAGAATGAACCTCAGCGCACGCTCGAGAGAGAACTGCCTGCACACACGAACTAGGGATCTCACATAAGGAATTTTGAGCAGCCAGATGAAAAATGGAAATTATGTCATTGAAGATCTCAAAGTCATCTAACATCCAGTGATATGTATACGAAGGAAGATCATTATCTCTCTAGTGAATAAATTTCAAGTTTTAACTAGGTGCATGAGGGGAAGCCTGACAAATTCAAAAATAAGATTGATTAGTTATAATGAAATTCACTTAAAACGCCTATGTACATAACAAGTAAAGACTCAAACCAACTTCACTTCAACTTACAAAAAATAGTAAGTTCACTGAAAAAATGGCAAGCCACTCCTATTTAGACTGCAGACCAACTTAAAATCCAATTAATGCTTCCTAATCATTCAAGTAAGAAATGGACATCAATTTTACTAAAAGAAGATGAAAATCCAAAACTTTAACAGAATACTTTTAACAGAATACTCGAGGCATAAGAACTTTTTAGTCAGTTTTTGTTGTTGAAGTACTCTTTTGCTAGTCTTCCATTCAAGTACAGAAGTGAATACTATATTGAATTAAAAGTACTCTTATTAAGAGTGTATGTTTAACTTTCCAGTTTCACCTTTTGATCTTGGTGATCCAAAGAGTCCCCCAAAACTTGTTCTACATCGTATCTCAAAACTTATGGCAGGTTTGTTTGGCAAGTCTTATTTGATTAAAATAGAGCTTATTGAAATAAATCTGTTTGAAAATTGTTGTTTCAATCAAATCTTTTTATAAATAGATTGTTTCGTATGTGTCTGATTTAATTATGAAAAGCAAACTTATTAATTAAAATAATTATATGAGCAAAATCTTTTTATAATAGTAGCACGAGCAAATTTTTCATAAGATTAAAGTAGTATATACAAACCTGTCACGTGATGGAAATTATATCAACAAACTTGTCAAGAGAAAAGCAAAAAGACTTTGATAGCTTGAGACATTCAGGTTTATTTGAGAAAGTTATCTTTTGATTACCTTTTTAACCATATGGGCATCGCCAAAGAGCCAAAAGCATACAAAATCTATTTGAATCGGTTCTATAAAATAGACATAAGAAATAGACCTTGCCAAATTACACTTTAATCTCTTTCATTTACTCATGTTCTTCTAACTTACATCCAATTATGTATCTTTTTTAATTCAACTATAGCTGATCACAAATAATTGGATTGAGATTTGAGTGAGAACACTTAATTTGATAATCAACTGCGATGAATGTCCCTAATGGAGAGAGAATTACACAATCTCTCTCTTTTAATCTGATCATTAAAATGGGTTGGTAACTAGAAAGGGAAAAAAAAAAAAAAAACCATCTTTCCATGAAGAAAATCTGAAGAATGGGTCATGTTATGTCCACATGTAAATAAATGTAAGTCATTTTATCAGCTATCTTAAGCTCTGATGGTGATTGGTGAATTTGTGCGAAGTTAGATGCTACATATTCAAATTAATGAATTCTCTTATAGAACTCATGGTACCCATATTAATGTATAACAAGATTTTTATGACCAAACTGCCAATATTAAAAGCACCCCCTCTCTATGAGAAGATGAGACCAGCACATCATGAATTACTCACTGCCAACACATGGCTGATTCGACTCTACTTTACTTCGGTTTCTACTGTAATTAGAGAAGATTCAAGATTATTTGTAGTTTTAAGGCTTATTACATATGCATGATGACCATTAACAAAGAACTACTCAATGCCATGCAATGGATTGTTTTTCAAAATTAGAAGGGCAAAAGCCACTGCAGTTGGAGCCAAGATCAGACAGAGGTCCTCACAGAAATAGGATTTAAAGTTTACACATTGGTAATTGGGATTTGAGAGTGTACAAGGCCTTGAATGGAGTTTTAGCCTATGTTTTGATGGAGTATTTTTACAACAAATCCCAACACGTTAATATACAAAGTGGGGAGATTTAGAACAGTTCATCCATGATGGAGTGTTGGGAACAAAGAAATCAAATTTTCAGGCCCAACGCACACCCTAATTTCTAATGGCCAAAACTTTGATTTCAAACTACATATTTTCAGTTATCTTATATAAAAGAAATGAGTATGTTCGAGAGCATTGATAGGTGATAAATTAAGATGAACCCATTGGCGACCACACCCATGAGGTGCTTTTTTTTTTCCATGTAGGTTGATGAACCTTGAGAAATAGGGATTGGGTGATGTCTTTCTACTTTTAGTAACAATACCATTCTCAGAAAATTGTAGGTAGCCATGAGTCATGACCCATGCCATTGTCAGGAGTAATCTCCCCCTTGGTTCCACGCATCCACGAGCGAGAGGTGTTCATAGGCTGGGCCAGGCTAGACTAGGATCAAGCTTGACCTGCAATAGGGATGAATTTGTGCTTTCAGTTCTTTGGAGGGACCAGGGTTAATTATGTAGTTCGGTAGTTCAATGGAATGGGCCAAGGCCTATGTTTCACATAGAGACTGATAGAATTCAAATGGGCATGACCTGGTCAAACCTTTCAGGCACGTAATCTGAATTCAGGACTGTAAATCTTTGCCCATTCCATCTTTAAGCCTGAGGGGTAGTGCAGTTGGGGAGGACTACGGCTCTCTCCGTGGGCCTGACTGGTGGATGTGGTTGTGGGGCCATTTGCCAAGGCAGAAGCCTAATTTACCTGGTGCATGAGAGAAGAAGGGACTTCACATGACCGGAGAATCGTCGCGGGATTTTCGAATAGGCCGGAGACATCCTATCTTGTCAACAACAAAAAAAATATATATTTGCCCATTTGCAAATCACACCAGACTCTCTGTATTGACAATAGAATATCTTCTAAAAAGCTACTTGATGATTGCTAAAATCTTCTGCATCTTTATCTGGAATATTTCCATTTTTCATGGGATTGTGACTTGTGAGCAGATAAGTGTGGGTTTCATTTGAGGCAATATTTGGATACTTGTAACTTGATGGTTGCCATCCACTCGCTTCACCCACAACAATTTGTTTACCTGTATAATTAGGATCAGGAAAGGAAATCCCTGGTCATACTGACCACAAGCCCAATCGACCCAACTAAATCCAGGTCTGGGTTGACCCATTTTATATTATACATTGACATTCCGACTAAAATTTAATAGGTTGAGCCAAGCTGAGTGGGTCTCTGACCCATCAACCTGAGCCAAACCAACCCAACTCACCCTTCCTGGCCCCTTTAAATCAATCAACAGTTGTTTGAGATGACCCCTTTTTGACTTCCCAGTTCAGTCTATCTAGGTTGAAACGGGTAGTTTTCCCTTGAGCCTATAAAGGAACCCACAATACTAAGGCCCAGGCTGACCCAACCCATCCCATTACCATCCAACAAAACAAGATCGACTAGACCATCTCCTTACAGCAGGTGGGTCAGAGTCACCCATGACCATCAAACCCATGCTATCTGAAATCTCAGCCATTGATTTTCATGCCACCAGGAATCAATTCCCATGCATTAAACAACTGCCCATGTTTGCTGCTGAAGTTGTAAACCTCATTCACATGCTGTGGTACAGTCTCAAAAAAACATCCACAGAACTCATCATCCACATATGCATCTCAATTCAAACGGTGGGCCCCACTCATTGTAATGGGTGTACCCAAAATTGAGAATTGGGGCATAAAAAATCACAACAACAATCTTGAAAGAAATTGCAGTCAATACAACAACAGAATCATATACCCCTATACCAACCAAACTGCAATTCCCACATTTCATTTTACTTACATACCCCCTTAAAAAAAAGAGAGAATTTTCTTTTGACTCTTAAAAAAAACAGAAATTTTGACTAGACACGACCCTCTTTAATTTAATACATACACTCATTTTCTTCTATTTCCCGACACACCCACTCACACACACACTGGTCTAAAAACCCCATATATCGTCCATCCTCAGTAACAGACACCAACTCTAACATAAAACCCCCCCGAAACAGCTACAAATCACGAAACTGCCACCATGACCCGGCACCCATCATCCACTTACGGCAAGCATCCGTTTCCAGGGGTCGAGATGGCGAGATCAGGCCAAGTGAAGCAATCCCCATCGTTGAATCCATCTCCAATCCCCATCTGCCACGTGGTCGAAGCAGCCTCCGCCACGTCCCCAGCCATCGGCCAAACCCCTCGACCGAGTCCGAACCCAACCCCATCGAGCCCGACTCCGAGTCCGGACCGGTTCACGGCCGGGTCGCCGAGAGCCAGGAACCCGGGGCAGGAGGAGGCGAGGAGAGAGCTGAAGCTCCCAAACCCTTCCAGCTCAGACGCCGGCATCGGAGCCGGCATCTCAGATCCGGACATGTTGATGGAGGGGATGGCGGAGGTCGGATCGGCAGAGGAGGCGGCGACAGCGGACGTGGCTGAGGAGGAGGAGGAGGAGGAGCTGCGAGAGCGCTTGTTGGACTGGGTGTGAGATTTGGAGCGGGAGCCGCCTCCAACAGGGACGTCGCGGAGGGTGCCGCCTTGGGTCCAGTAGCGGCGGCAGGACTTGCAGAAGTGGCGGGGCTGGGAGAGGTTGTAGTTGTTGTAGTAGCAGAACTTGGTGTTGGTGGAGTCGCAGCGGGGGCAAGGGAGGTGCTGCTCCGCCTCCGGCGCCTGAGAGGGCATTGGAGGGCCTCGGACCGATCTTCGCTCGCCGGAGTCGGACGTCATTGTCAATCAAGAGAGAGAGACAGATGGAGAAAGAGAGAGAGAGAGAGAGAGGGCTGTGGGGGTTTAGAGAGAGGGATGGGGGGGTTGAGGGGTTTATAAGGGGGAGGAGAGTGAGATTCGTCCGGTGAGGAGTGGGAAACGTGTCTCGGGAGAATAAAACCCGGGTGCGAGTGAGCCGGCTTGGAAGTGGTGGGTTAAGCCGAGTGAGAAGCTGAGGCTCACAGCCCACTGTTCGGATGGTTCATGGTTCCTACTCCTTAATTGTGGGTGGGGTCCAGTTTGAATCTAGTGACATCTGGATGGCCTGAGATTTCTTGGGTTCTCATTTTATTCTATTTTGGAAATAACACTTGTGGGTTATTTTGTGGGCCCATTAGTGCTATCAAATATAAATTGACGAGAATAATAAAATAAATATAATGATATTTATAAAATGAATGAATTATTAATTATTTTTTTTTTTCAATTGAGAGAATGTAGGTAAATATTAAAGCACCAAGCTTATCCTACTTGGCATTCTCCCTTAGAAAAAAATGTGGTTAAATTTATATATAAAAAAAATCTATCTATGTCACCCACTCTTAATTTTTTATACAATGAAGCATCAAGACCTATCATGTGGTATGTAGATGGTTCCTCCTTCATCAAATGAGATTTCACTACTATGGATGGTGCAATGTTGCATTGGGCAGCGATTGGATTGCTCTTTTGGATACAAATTGGAAAAAAGTTGAGAGGCTCTTGGTATCACTTTACACCATGCATCTTGATTTTGTTTTTGTTCACTATTTCTCGAGAACCCTAGATAATAAGTTCAAAGTCTCCGATTGTTTATTGTTTTCGACTCTTTGTACATGCATAGTTGTTTGTATAATGTTTGTATACACGAGTACTTAGGACAGTAGAACTTGACGACGAACGCCAAAAATCTGATACAATGCCTGCATATGATGCCTTTTCCCTTCCTCTATTGATAAGCTTAACATCAACACATAGTGAAATAGCAATCTAACATTTGCATTTGCTTATCTTTACATATGATGCTTATGTCTTAATTCATAGAAGTCCTACATCGTATTATATTGTGTTCCTCACTTTTTCACTATTGTTTTCAACTATCTTCGCTTTATGGATCTTATATTATTATCACTGTCATTGTCGTCATCATCATTTTTTTTCTCTTTCTGTCAAATGTCTAAACCTCTTATTTGGTGGTTAAATAAAGGTTTGTACTCTCATTTTAATAGTCAAATTGAGCATCTCAGATGGACTCGATTGGTTTGTGATTTCGATTTTTCTATCCAACTAGAACCCGTTAATGCGTTAAAAATAGGTTAAAACTGCCTATGTTAGCAAAATAAAACCACGGCGGGATAGACAGATAGATGCTAATAATCCTATTTTTGTCACTATGACATCATGGCTAAAACCAGTAGAGCTATTCTCAAACCAAGCTAGCCAATTATACAACTCGACCTCTGGTTTAGTTTTAGCACCCTGTTTTCTAAAACTCGTAACAATCGTATTTATGATCTTGTTAGTGAAACGGCTTTCAGTTATTTCATGTGAGTAGAGACTATCTCAAAAATACGTTATGATTTTGCTGTTGATTTCAGTAGAACCGCCCTTGCTATTCTTGGAAAAGTGAATAACCCACAAGGGTGCACGCATCACAATCTTCTTCCAATCTCCTTACGGTTCTTCTTCATCACCTTTGACTAACTCTCATGTTCCACACATCTCCAACAAAAACTTCTACAAATGGCCCATCTATTATGATGCCACGCCAACAAACCATTGAGTATATATATATGTATCCTTATGTAACACATACATATTGTATAATACTACACACATTATGTCATTAGTGGAAGTTCTTAATCAGTTATAATCATTGGGAAGCTACTAAATAAATCATGTCATTAGTAGAAGTGCTTAATTAATTATAAAGTTGGGAAGTTATGTATGGACAAGTCATTCCCAAAGATGATGATGAGGATGAGGATGCATTGGATGGTGGGGAATTATTGAATTTATGATGTTAAGAGTATTGATGGCATTGAGTATGTAACATGGGCTTTGCTTTGTTTACAAAATTCATTCTTACTTATGAAGAGAGGACCCACTCTACGCTGAGTAAATGTGAATTAAATCACCACCTTATGAACTAAGATTTGGTTGAAATTTAGTTAACTTGCTTTTGCGCTTATTAAGCTACAACTTAATGTGACTTGATCAAGCTATTAAAAGGTGGCCTAGTTTTATGGACAGAGTTTAGACATTGGAGTAGGAACTTAAGTTCATATTGTTACCTCAATAAATCACAACAATTGCCCTCAGATAAGCAATTCATGTGGGTCTGAGATGTTATACGTTTAGTGGTTTCTTAATAGCCATCCATTTGTTAGATGATTGAATGATGGCCCACAATAGATGAAGAGGCTTAGAAAATCAATTTTGTTCCTACTCATGTGGACTCTGTGATTACCCATTGAAAGGTACTACACCACAATATATAAGAGATCTTACTCTTTGATTACTTTGCTTCCTTAAATCTTTTGCAATAATTAATATTGCAGCAAGTTAAACAAAATATATTTCTTAATTAAAGTGATATTCACTATTTGATTGAAACATCATTTAGGTGCAATACTTGAGCACATCCATGTTTATGTGGGGTAGTATTTGTTGGGGTTGAGGGGCTTGATTGAGTTGATCCTGTAATCCATGTATAGGACGTGGACCCCATAATAGCAATCTTTTAAGATTCTTATTACTACAATTTTGAAGATTTTTGATGAAACAGGATCAACTATAAGGGAAAAGGCTCTCCCACGTGCAGACGCATATGTGGGGCCCACTTTGATCAATGCAACTCCTTTAGATACTCTTCTCAGCCCATGATATGACGTACATAAGGCCTAGTTCCATACTCATTGAACCTTTGCATAGAGCTGTATTAAATTAAAAAAAATTCTACGACTAAGACATCATTAATCTTTAGGGTGTTAATGGTGCTGAAATTCTGAGTCCTCTCTGTTTATCCTCCTCCCATTGATGTCACATTCTTTTCAATTGGCCTCATGAGCTAGAATGCATATGAGTTGTTTGCAAGCTTGATTGTAGGTCCCATAAGGAGACGAAGGGAGAAAAGTATGGGTGAGACCATTCTCCCAGATCTGTATAATGATGTTGCAATGGTCCTATTTAACATTATTCAATTGTACTAGTAATGGAATAGATATAACCAATCTCATTTACAACGACCTTAGTTAGAACAGCAGTACAGCAATAATAAATTGCATACTAATAATAATCATCTGGATGTATGAGCCGATTGGAGTAGTGGAGTGGGTGATTGGAGTTTGGCTTGGCTAACCGTCAGTAAGAGTAGTTGCGTTGAGACTTGAGAGACTTGAGAGACAGAGAGAGAGAGAGAGAGAGAGGGGTTGGAGACAGTAGCGACAGCATGATTGATGTCGGGCAGCGTGGGGAGCAATAATTGGGGTGACCCGCTCCAGCGCCAAGACGTCGAGTCCGCATCAGATTCTCCAATCCGTACAAGCAGCCCTCTCTCTCTTCTTCTTCTTCTCTGCCGGATTTCTCGGTACCCGCCAACTTCGCCTCCTCTGCCCCTTCCTGACATTACAAACCTACCCTACCCTTCCTCCTACTACTCCCCCTTCTTATTACACTTCTACTCTCCCTCTCATCTTATGCTTATTCGCCCTCATCTCTCTACTCTCATTCTATTCCTCATGGGCCAATTTCTTAGTGGACCGAATGGATATTTCAATCCGATTAGCAAATGGGTTGGGCTTAAATTGGGTCCATATATGATAGTCAAGTTAGTAGACCTACTTGACTGTTTTACTTTAGCATGCAATTCTACATGAATTAGATTTGAGAAATAAGGGCTGGGTTAGCTTTTCAAACTGAGATTTAGATTGGTAAGAATAATGATGAGTTATTAGAACAATAGTAATGCAAATGGTGTCTCCCATATGGAATTTCAAAATGCTCGAGGTGGTTGGCATTTGGAACATTGAATTTCTAAGAATTTTGTATGACAAAAGTAACATTGGAATGCCACTTTTATAAATTCTCCTGAATGGAATGGGAAATTTTAAATCCTATGCAGCGTGTCACTCGAATTCCCAACCTTGGGTTTTTATTGTGGGATTATTATGAATTTTCCAGATTGTCCTCCATCATGTTTCACAAATGCTACAATGTAGCATTTCAAAAACTTAATGATATTTCTAATTTAGGATGTAAATGGGTCCCTGATTCTCCGATAATCAGGAGGTTCCGACTCGTTAAAAATCGGGTTTGGATCCTTATTTAGGCCCCCATAAGTAAATGGGTCTAGGTCCGATTTCACCTCGATTCGGACCCGTGGACCTGAGACTCGACATATTACCTCAATTTTCGAAAATCTCTCTTAAAAATTATGTTTTTTTAAATATCATCCTCTACCTAAACCTAGACCTGTATCTAGACCCATCTCATATATGGTTCTGGTTTTGGTTCCAGAGTCAAGAAACTGGTTCCGAAACGGTTCCGGGTCCGGATCCGGTTCCACCTTCTCCTTAATGGTTCTGGTTCTGGGTCTACCATGGACCCGAACCCGAATCCGAATCCGAACCAACCCATTTACAACCCTATTTCTAATGGGTTGATTTTATGAATTCTAATGATTCAAATAGAGAATTGGAATTCTATGAAGACAACAACTGCCATTACTATGAGGAGTTCCCATCAGAAATATCTCCAAGTAAAAGGGTCCTAGAATGATAAAATAGTTCATGGGAAACCAGTTGTTAAATTGATTTAATTAAAAATCAGTTTAGTCTTTGAACCTTAGCCTTGTAGCCACTCAAAAGGGGGCCATATTTTTCATATTCTTGAACTAGGTTTAGTGTTCTCATTTCCAACTGATGAAAGAAGGTGGATTAATTTGCTCCGGGCCATAGGCTTTTACCTTGTTGGATTAATTTGATTGGACCCACTTCCAACCCAAACCAACTCTATTCAATCTGACCCATTGCCAACACTAGTGGCCTGCTGAACTCTGACTATGTTTGGTCTATGGCTTTTCTGCTGATTAAGTGGGCCATGTTAAGGATGACCAATTGACATCCACTATTCATTTGTCAATGTCACCAGGGAACGGTGGGACATCTCACGCATGAATTTGTCTGATAGCTGTCAACGTTATGAGTTCTACCTCTTATTGTTCATAATCAGAACATGTTCTTCTGTGGACCCTCAACACCTATCCATATAATAACTATGCTTGTTTGTAGGTGGAAAATAAGTCTATCCTGTACAATTATTTCATTATGTTCAAATATCAAATACAAGGGGGGCTAGCTACGTCATCTCATCATCACCATGTGTGTGGTGAGACAATATTTTACTAATAAAACCAAACCTTGGATGTGAAGTTTTTGGCAAGAATGATTATGCAACTCAAGCTTTGTCATGTGCAATCCAAATGTCTAGATATTAGAAGGCTTAGAAACCAGACCAATCATCCATCCAACAACTATAAAAATTTAGATACACTTGACTATTTGAGTTCACCTTGGTCGATGGGTCCGGATCCCAACCTAGTATAATCCTTGAGAGAGTGTGTGTGTTAGGTGGGGTGCGTGTGTCCTCAAAATTTGATTCAAACCAAATTTGTTTCACCGTTGAATTAAGTGTTTGATGAAAAACATGATGATAAATATGAATAAGATTATGTTGCAACATACAGTTGATCTAAGGGTGGAACAAAATATAGTAAAAGTTGAGGATAACCCATATGACTTGAGGGTGTCTATTTTGATTGACATGAATTTCAAAAGGTGGGTCTCACTGTGGCACTGAATGTCCAAATCATTCGTATGGACTAAATTTGTGAAGATCGTTAAGCAGAATGAAAAAGCAATTAATGTCCCTCTAATTTTGATCAAAACTGTATCCAACTCTTTAATCCCTGACCTGCCACAGCTCCACTCATGGCATCATCCTAGCAAACAGTTTCTTCACAAATCACAAAATATACGAGACCCACCTGAGCACTAGGGCTTTTCAAGAGAGAAATTTGGCCTACCAAGTCTCTATTCAATGCAAGTAATATGCTCTAGTCCAAGATGAAATGAAGTCCGAATTATCCAAACCGAATTTGACCTTGGACTCAAAATCTCTATCCCACCCAAAATCCAATCCCTATTGTTGTCCTTCGAAAAATTTGAGTTTCCTATTTGAAATTGTGAAAATTCACAAAAATGAATATGTGGAATGTTACTTCTGGCACGTAAAATTTACAGAATTTCAGATTTTGAAATACGAGATGATACATGAATTATTTGCAACTCTACTTGAGAGGCTATATATTCTGCACATGTCTGCAGAAGTGTGAAGACCAGCAATCCACAATCAAACCACATATAATAAAAAGACACGAGAGATTGCATGTCTCGGCAATATACCTACATCAAGATTTACAGATTACATCTTATATATTAGCACACTCTTTGTTAAACCCTAAAAAAACCCATTAATATAATTACCAAAACACCCTTATTTCAAATTAGGTCCCTAACTAACTCAATAAACTTTCCGAAATAGAAGACATAAACCCAACACTATATTTGAAAGAACCTCACTCAAATTTTCACAAACAATAGTTCTTGCAAATAAAGGGGGGGCGTAGATACTAGATACATGTGAAGTCCAATTGAAGGATGGCATTTGAGATTCACAAATATATTTCCCAAAGATAGGACTTCGCAAATGTCTCCTCTAAAAACACAAAGAAAGGCCGGGCCCTTCATATAAGAAATTATGTCGGCATCTGTGCGGCGCGTAAGCATATATAGCGCATGGGCTTACACCCACATAGACTATAGTCTTGGACTCGGACAGAATAAGGGCAGCAATCGAGGCAGACAAAGACGGGAGAGAGAATATATGATTCCTCAGTCCCAAGGCTCCTCTCTTACATTCCTTGAGCCTCGTGTCTCCAAATTCTCCCAACTCCCCTACCCACCTAGCCATCATGGCCCACTTTTTTTCCTATCATCAAACCACTCTAAACCAAACCATGGCCCACTCTCCAGCGATCAAAACATCAATCAACGGCCAAGATCTTTTGTACAAATCAAAGGGGCCAGTCAAAATGATGTGAGATGATGATGATGGGGGTCATGATGGGAAAGGAAAGGAGCTGCTGCCCGAGCTGACCGAGCGGGCAGCGTATGGTGGTGGTGGTGGGTCAGAGTCAGAGGATCAGATCAGAGATCAGATGCTGGATGGTGGCAGTGGCACGTGTCGGGCGGTAGCAGGTGGGGGTGCGATTCGGGCGGCACGCGAAGGGAGCAGTGGCGACGCGATGGGGGCCCACCGAAACCTATCACACGTCGCTTTCAGATTCCCCGAAATGCTTCCTTCCATTCCTTGTCTTCCTTTGAACATGTCGGTCTTCCCCTTTGACGATTTCTTTTGCCAATTGGTGCTTCTCTTCCAACTAATTACGGTTCTGTCCCTGAACTGGAAGCAGCGATTTAAAAATCTCTTTCCCTCCTGTTTTGGGTCTCTCTCCCTCATTGACTCGGTCGGGTCTTATGTTTTTTTATCAACGTGTCTGTTTGAACAACTGGATCATCGCGACCGTTCTTTCATGCTGTGGCAAATTTGTCATCCGTACATTATCATCTTCATCTCGGGGAGAATTATTTCAATTTTTGGTACCTCAAGTGCTATTTCAAAAATTTGTTGATGTGGGGTGAAGTTTTTGAAATTTATTATTATATTGCTAGTCATGTTGGAATTAGATTCAGTTAGTTCAGTTGGCCTAGAACCATAGTTTGTATTCGAATATTATAGGTTCGAAATTGCACTACCACATTGGAGTTACATGGGAGTTTACCTGACTTCTCTCTGGATCCAAAGGGATTAGTCCAGCGCAAAGGGTTGTGAGCCCTCTGAACAAAAAAAAAAAAAAAAAGACAATCACATTTGAATGAATTAACTTCTAGGAGTAGCTTAGTTGGCCTAGAACTACAGTTTGCATTCGGAGGTTGTAGGTTCGAAACTGCACTACCACACTAGCACTATGGAAGAGTTTATCCGACTTCCCTATAGGCCTAGAGGAATTAGTCCAGCGCAAAGGGTTGGGAACCTTTCGATAACAAGAAAACCCTTCATGTTTGAATTTGAAATTTCTCGAACAAGAACTTCATGAATTTTGGTAGAGAAACATGCCTTTTAGAAATCTCAGGTGGATCAAAACTCTCCGTTTTCCACTTCAACATATAAACAAGTCCAAAAAATTAATGTTAGTGTAGGTATTGTATGCTTTTGTAAAGGAATTAAAACTCCCATTTTTTAAACTTGACGACAAATGTTTGCTTCTCATGCATCAAAACCATTTCTATTAGGCAATAGCACAAATCACTTTTAATAGAGAAATGATTAGATATTTCGGCTGCCCTCCCATTTCACTCTCCTTTCTTGATACAAGTCATTCATATTACATACCTTCTTTAAATACGTACTTAACAGGTATAGCTCCAATTAACATAATTATCATTTCATACTCATTAATCAATTCAATAGTGGATATCACACTAAAGAAAGCTCAGATTCTAGTCCTTTCATGCCTAGTGTAGAGAGAGAAAGAGAGGGAAAGAAATATCAAAACAAAGTGAATTAATAATGAAAGAATATAAGAGGTTTACAGTTAAAGATCTCTCAATTGTCGAAGATTTACAGGCGAAATATACTTGGAGCCTCCATCAATGAGTTGCTTGGCGATTATAAGATTTGCAGCCTCACTAGGATGGTATGGATCCCAAAACACATACTTAGAACGATCATCACACAGAGAAGATGTAGGCCCACATGGGATGATTCCTGCAAATTGGCCCCCATTACCACAACAAGCACGGCTTGCAGATCTAAATCCTGCATTGCACAATAGTAAAAGAAAAATTGATTATGATTACTTTCTGTTAATTGAAAAATTAAAATGAGAGGTAGCCTCTCTAATTTGGTCAAAGTAGGTAGAAACAAAACTTTAAAAAGAATACAAATATTGAAGTTAATCATATATTTTATATGTAATCAATCCAACATCGGGTGTGCTCTGCTTGGAGCGAAAAAGGGATTATGTGCACCCACATAATGTAAATTCTTTAACTTTGCGCAATTTAGTTTGCATGTTGAATATCTATTTTTTTTATTGGTAACATGATTTTGAACCCACAATCTCGAAGTTGCAATAGTAAGCACCTTCATTTTAAGGGCTTTTGTCTTGCGTACCCAAATTTAAAGTGTGCATTGTCTACATTTAATTTAATTTAGTTGACTGTACTACTACTTGTTGTACAATATGTATACCTCTGTTGATATATAATTGAGAAACTTGGGTAAAATTCAGGTTCTCACAGCCCAAATCTAACCCAAAACAGAACAAGCCCAACCCTCACCTTCTGTTGAGTCTTGAGGTTAGATTTGGCGAAGCCCAAATTGCAATTCAAATTTCTTCATACTTCTATAGTAGTATTGAATATTGGTAGGCATGTAAAATCCATGAATAAAAAGGCCAATGGCCACATGCCAGCATTTGTGATTGAAAGAAAGAAAGAGAGAGAAAAAGAAGAAGAAAAAGTAATACCCACCATATTTTGCATAATTGGTGATCAGTTCCATGACTAGATCAAAGACATTTGCCAAGGCAAATGTGGCCCCTGGAAGATTTTCGTTGAGCTCCGTTAAAAGATCCCTCAATCGGCCATTGTATTGGACTGCCAGTTGATTAGGTAGCTTGACACATTCATCCTGGTTCACTCGATTGATGGTCCTCTGATAAGGAATGCATCCTATGGGCCCCACATTACCTATCACAAACTTTCGGGCATCCAAATTGTAAAGCCTCTGCAATTGTTTTCCAAAGAAGAAGTCACTGAAAATAACTAGTAAAAGAAACATAGGATAAAAGTAAAAAAAAAAAAAAGAAGAAGAGAAATGCATAATAAATGGGGTGATTTCCCATAGGACTTGTTTGTGCAATGGGATAATTCCGCTCTCTTTTATTTTTATTTCCATTTGCACTCCTCGCATGGGAAATCTTCTCTGTCTAGAAAAATCAGTTCATTTCTTTTTTTTTTTTTATTTTTTTTTTATTTTTAAGAAAAGGTCTCACACAGAACAACTAAATAGTAGATTGCACGAAAAATCAAAATAATATTCTTCTCGATTATGGAATCCTATTATCGCACACGCCCTTAACATTGTTTGTATAACGTTGTGAAATAGGAAACATCGGTTTTCTATTTCGTAGAGATGGAAGTCGAGGGATCTTGAAATCTTCTTTTGCATGGGTTTAATGCCCTAAAAGATAAGTTTTTTTTTTAATTTTTTTTAATTTTTAATCTTTTTGCAGAAAACAAATGCACCAAATGGAAGAAAAAATAGGTGAAAAAATGGGGCGGCAGTCTCCTTTATTTCTGCATCTTTAGTGTCACACAAACGTGCTCTTAAGTTTTTTTTTTTTCTTTAATCCGAGCTTATGGGGGATAGGAGACCCCTAGTCCTCTAGTGTGGGGAGTACACCTCGGGTGAGTTGGGGGAACCCTCTGGTGAGGGGAGTTGGCCTCTGGTGAGGTAGCACAGCCTTAGACGAGAAACATTGCCTGTCTAGATTGGAACCCAGGGCTCTCAGGCAAGAACATGTGCCCCTTACCAATTGCATACTTGAAAGATCGGTTCATACTTGAAAGATCCAATCCGAAAAGATTTAGGCACGGACTCTCTTTTGGGCTGCTTGAAAATTAGGTTTGGGTCTACTTCAAGGTCGGTCCATACTTGAATACCTATTTACTCTCTGTATAAGGCCCAATGGCCTATCTAGGCTGGTGCCAATTCAGGAAGTAGAGCTTCACTCAAGGCCTTGAAGATAAGGGGATCGTCCCAATGCTGTGATTTAAGATCTTGAAAACTTGGCTTTATAATACGAGTAATTTCTTCTTCAACAACCTAGATCATGAGCTGAGAGTATGGTAAACGGGAACTTTTGGGTCTTGATGCTCAGGGGCGGAACTAGGTGTTAGCAGGCAGGTGCATTCCAGAAACCCTTAGATAAGGTCTTAAAAGATTTGATTTGATTATTTAATATTTACACTTGACCATATGCCACACCATCTAAACAAAAATCCTGGATTCGTCATTGTTGAAAATCCTGGATTCGTCATTGTTGATGCCTTTTGGGGCCCAGATGACCCTTGGTTCCATGTCCGAGTCAATCGGGTCTGCTTGATAATCGGGTCTGGGTCGACTACTTCAAGTTCGATCGATATTTGAATACCTATTTAGTGGGATCCATGAGGCCCACCTACCTAGGCTAGTGCCAACTCAGGAATCAGTGCAATCAAGGACCTTGAGGATAGGGGGTGGGTCAGTTTCACCACCAAATGAACATCCAAGAGCTGTGGATTAAACTTTGGAAATTCCATCATCTAAAAACTGTAATTTCTTTTTCAACAACCAAGATCAGGGGCTGAGAAATAGATGATGCATATGGCA
Source organism: Umbellularia californica (assembly GCA_028538565.1). Taxonomy (NCBI): domain Eukaryota; kingdom Viridiplantae; phylum Streptophyta; class Magnoliopsida; order Laurales; family Lauraceae; genus Umbellularia; species Umbellularia californica. Next base: position 98,783,054 of record JAPQWN010000002.1, read on the forward strand.
AAGAAAATCTGCGGGTTTCGATGCCTTTTGGGCCTGACAGAAAATAGGGTTCAGGCCCAGGTCAGCGGCTCTTTGCTGAAATACTTGTTTGACAAAGTGTATAACATATGTAATAATGTGCTGTATGTAAATTAGATATAATATTAGATACTAATTATTTATATATAACATATATCATCATCCTTATCATCATCAAAGTATTGTCTCAACTATGTTGGTCCGCTACGTGAGTGTATGACTTAGACTGTTCATCCAGCAGGCCCGACAAATGGAGGGCCATCACAAAAAATTATTTGTGAAATGTTCCTAATTGTTCCCCTGCATGAGTAATGGAAAACAAACAAAAGAGAGAGAGAAAAGATTTACAGTTAGCTGTGCCCTCAGATTAGTGATGAGGTGATCAATGAAGGCATCTGGAGATTCAGATATTCTTTCTCCAACTGAGAGGAGTGGGAGGAGATAGTTGTTCAGGAAGTCATTTGCTCCAATGGTAATTGAGAAGATTGATTTCTTCCTCAAAAACTCTACTGCTTTAGAGGGTCCCAATAATCCATCCAACTGCTTCCTAGTAATGTTAAAGTAATCAATCTGGATATCCATCCCAATCCTATTAACCTGCAAAGCAAAAATGCATGGAAGCTCTAGTTGTTCATACACATTAATCATGGTAAAAGGAAAAAGGAAGAAAACAGAATAGGGAGGGATGGATGAGAGAAAATTACAAAAATTCTGCCAGTTTGGTTCATGATTCCTCCTCCTCCTGAACCATAATTTACTCCATTTAGTATGGCAGAGCCTGTGGCATTTGGAGCGAGAAAGGGGAGAGCATAATTTGGTTGACCCAACTCCTCTCCTGCAACAAAATTCAAAAAAAAAAAAAAAAAATTTCTTTTATTTTTCTTTTCCTCTCGAGAGAGAAACTCAACCCCAGATGGATAGCATAAGTCCATTATCATCACTATTATTACTACTGTTATTGTTGTTGTTGTTGTTATTAGTTGTTGATGATGATGAAAGAAAGAAGAACAGTTCATCCGGTCCATCTCACTATTGATGGGGCACACTGTAGAAGCGCTACAGGTTGGATGAACTCATGGGCCTAACCATGACCCATAACAAACGAATAGGAAGACTTTGGGTGCATTCCATCAATCTGATGGTTCAGATATGAAGTTTGGCTTCACCTAAACAGTTGAAAAAAAAAAAGGACCTGAAGTTTGGGTTAAGCTCTTTATGAACTGCCACTCAGAATAAGGGTTATCAGATGAATGCTTCAGATCACTTGATGGATACAGTATATGGGCATCCAGTGTAGTCCAGATCTGGGTTATCCCATGGACTAAAATTTTGGGGTATATCTGTCCATTGTGAGAATTCGCGTGACCGTGTGGGCCTGTGGTTTGGCCATTAAAACCAATAATCAGTTGAAATGCATGGTAGTTGGTAGCTGCTTTAGATCAGGGACCAGAATGTTGAACGGGTCAGACTCGGCCTCGCAGGTTGGGCCTATTCAAAATGTTAGTTTTTCTAAACCTGTGGTTCAGCCCATTCAGCCCTAGTGGTGGGCCACCTGCCTGTAACCCTATTAGGGTTGTAAACGGGTCGGTTCTGGTCTGGGTCCATGGCGGACCCGGAATAGTTTTGGAACCGGTTTCTTGGTTCCGGAATCGGAACCAGAATCAGATATGGGACGGGTCTGGGTCAGATCCGGGTCTAGATAGAAAATTATATTAAGCAAACGTGATTTTTAGGAGAAAATTTTGAAAATTGAGGTAATCTGTTGGGCCTCGGGTCTACCGGTCCGAACCAAGGTGGAACCAGATCCGGATCTATTTACTTATCGGCGCCTAAATAAGGACGTTGGCCCGGTTTTTAACTGGTCGGGTAATCGGAGAATCGGGGACCCATTTACATCCCTCAACCTCATTCCTTTGTTGGATGACCTCAACTCGTCAAAGCAATAGAAAACATAGGAAGAAAATCTATTTTCATTCATGTTTGCATGGAATTGATTTATATCTTGGATTATAAAAAAAAAAAAAAAAATTCTTAGGAATCTCTAAGAATTTTTTTCCTTCAACTTCTTTCTTTTTCCTAAATTAGACCACTGAGTTCTAAGGGTAGACTTCCAATATGAGGACCATGGATTGTCCCAAGTTTTGGTGACTAAGCCGGACAATTGTTCCTCCAATTTTAGCCACTTTAATACAAATACTTTTTTAAAAATTTGTCAAAGTTTTAACTTCATGCAAATTAACAAATAGCTTCTAACCATATGTATCCGGGCTCTCTCTTGAGTCCCAGCTCCCATGGCAAGGGGCACAAAAAAAAAAAAAAAATAGCCCCTAATTGTTGTCATGCTTCTTTTTGTGATACCTTCTTCTCATGGTCCTCCTCTATTTTCTACATTTTACCTTCCATATGCAAATTATTCATACATTTACACCTCTATATGCGCATACCATTCAATTCATTCAATACTGCTAGTAGAAGAATCTGAAAAGAAAAAGCCAAACACTTACCAACAATGTCTCCGATGGTCCTCCCATTGGTGTACCTTCCCGTCGGGTTACCTCCAGACGCCTTAAAATCAATGCCATTCGGCGCGATGTTCGCCTTCGACAACGTCGATAGGTAGTTGTTGTTACCGGCGTCAACCAACGAATCGCCGAAGATGAAAGAAGCTCCCAGTGCCTCACCATCACCTCTAGTAACAGGAGCCCACATGACCAACATCACCACCAAAACAAAAACCCAGTTGAAAGACCTCATGGCTATGGCACTAGTCACTTCCTATCCTTTGTTCAAACTTCAAACAATACTACATGAACATGGTTGTTCTCTTCCCTATTATGGACTTTGTGGCTTTATAAACACTCCTCTTTAAATAGAAGAGATTCCATGAAAGAAACCTTTGAGGAGGGACATTTAACATGGGAGATGATGTGGCTTTGACCCTTATTTTCAGAGGGGGAAAGCCGGTTGGTGAGGAGATGTCTGCAGGTGGTTCATCAACACTGGAACTTTGGGGTTAACTCTTTTTGGGGATAAAGGAACTGGTGTGTATGGGAGTCAAAGGGGTTGTTACACTTCAAACATGTAACATTAATTTTATGCATGTGTTTGGTCATCTGTAACTCTAGGTGGTGTTTGAAAAGGTGGGGAGTTTTAAAACCATTTACCCATTCCAATTTCTAAACTTCTTGTGGAGGAGTCTAGGATTGGCAATTTGTAGTCCGACCCACCAACCCTGACTGAACCCAGCCTGGTAATTAGTGTTTGGGGTTGACCCATTTTACTTTAGGCCTGGTTCAGGTTGACATTTACTACTCAGTTAGACAAAATGGTGTTAGTCCAGCTGCCAAGTGCCAACCCGACCTGAATTAGACATGTTCTGGCCTGTTCATTGCTGTCTAACCTGTCAACCAAACCCACACCCAACTTAGACTTGAGGGTTCGGTTTGATGGACTTCTGGGCTGTGTTTGGATTTGAATTTTTGAAATCATGATCAATGAATATGTTGTGTTGACGCTGGGCCCATACTCATAATTCCATGACTCAAACACAACCCAAATCGACTCATTACACTTTAAGCTAGCCACCAACTCGACCAAACCCGACTTGATAATTCAGAGTCTGAGTTGAAACTTTTGCCTTCCAAGTTGTGTTTCGGTTGGAATTTTGTGCCTTATCAATAAATGAGTCAGGTTGGGCTTGGGCCCATAGTTTCTTACTCGACCTTCCCACAATTAAATCCAACCCAATCTGACTCATTGCATTCAAACTAATCAGATCCACCAAAGTGAACCCCACTCGATAAAATATGGTTCGGATCATTTTTGGGTTGAGACAACCTGACCCTTAAATGGGTTGAGGACTTGACGTTGAGTTTGGCCCATGCAAATCAACTTTAGTGGACAAAAGACCTGACCCATTGTCATGCATACAAGTTGATGACGAAATGGAATAATTTGCCAAAATATAATAAAGGACGATCTAGACCGGAAAACCCATGTAATTAGTTGTTTGTGTTGATTGTTAACCAAATGGGATTTGAGAAATTCAGATCTAGTGTATGTTCTGTTGGCAAAACTCCACCACCCAACTAGAAATGTAGACTTTCAGTGAACTTTATATTCTAATTAAGTTAGGACTGGTTTAACAGCCCAAGTGAACATCCACCAAACATGGCACCCACATCTTAGCTACAGATGACCATCCATCTGGTGGGCCCCCACAATGGACTTCTTGTGTTTGGGAAAAGATATTGATCAGGTAAACCTGACCTTTTAATCTTCTCATTTATTGGAGCCCACTGTGTCTTTTTCTCCTTTTTGAAAGGACCACCATTTCCATTTGTTTTCAGGTCAGGTCCTTTGGGTGGTTTGGGTCCATTTTAGGGATTCCAACTAGCCAAGCCTCACAAGCCAGCTCGGCTCAGCTCGATAGGGTTCAAATCGTGAGCTCGGTTTGCTGTCTCATGAGCCAAGCTCAAGTAGGGTCAGCTCGAGCTAGGGCTTTTTTTTTTTTTTTCGCTATAAGAGGGTTCCCAACCCTTTGGGCTGGGCTAATCCCTCCGGGCCCAGAGGGAAGCCAGATAAACACCCCTGTGGCCCCAAGGTGGTGGCACTATTGAACTCAACATTTGATTCCTAAGGAAGGGGGAAGCTAGGCCTGTTAAAAAGCTCTACGAGACTTGGCTTGAGCCTGGCTCATTGAGAGGCGATTTGGCTTTTGATTATGTGCATATTTTAAGTACATACTAAAGATAAAATGTAATTTTTTGGGGGAGAATACTGCATAATTAGTGTAAGATTGAAAAACTGCAATTCAATTGGTTTGTATACATTAAAACTAACTTTATTTATTTATTTTTCTGAAAATTAACTCAACAGGGTTATAGTAACATTAGAAATTATCGTATCCTCACAAGAAAATCTATATATATATATATATATATATATAATTACATTACATTTAACACCTCTTCGACACTTGATCTTTAAGGCCTTAAAATGTTTACTTGCCAAATCTCCAGTTAAGGTTGATTTTAAACCATAACCTTTTGTTCCTCTTAACTCAACACTTCTTGTTCATGCCTGAGTCTGTGCAAGTTTCAGTCAAACTCATCCGACTCACTCGACTCAACAGTGTGTTGAGTCAAGCAAACTCGTCCAAGTCTATGGATTTTCACTTGTGTGTTTGTGTGACGAGGAGATAATGCGCCCTGTTGATTTTCATTTTCACAGTAGAGAGGAATCATGCATTCCTAGGAAATTGAGATTCTCTCTAATGAGAAAATTCAGTTTTTATTTTTTATTTTTTCCAATTTTTTGCGTGGACAAGTGTTGCCCCAGACAATGGAAAAGTAGTGTGCACCAAAAATCAGAATAACTAATTTCCTCTATATTGCAGAATCCTTATAATTGCACGAACATATCTAGGGACAAGTTGGAGAAAATGAAGGTGTTTCTCTTAGGTGGAAAGTAAAGACACACTTCTAGGCTAAGATGCAACAAGGATTTTCAACTTGATGGGAAAAGGCTACAATGATGATGATGGTGGCAGTGACGGTGAGGGGAAAGATGCATAGAGGAGCTACATATTCTTTTAATTGTTATGTTACTTTGCATGAAAACCATCTTCCTAAGAACACGGATCATCCGAATATGAAGCGACCCGTGCAAGATCTTTGGTTTATGTGCATTTTCTTTTTCTTTAAGCTTGACATTTATTTTTTGAAAGAAGAAACTTCTTTGACTTATTAATTATTGTCTATTTTATGTGATCAAATTACAAAGTTAAAAATTTTCCCCCTTTTTTAATACTTGAATATATGGATAAGATATATTTGTGCCCATTAGCTAACTGTTTATAAACCAACAAGCACTATGTTGTATAGGCGCTCTGGAGGAAATCTGGACATATAATCATTTTAAAATTTAGCACTTTAGTGATCCTGCCGCTCCGCTCTCTGGGCACTTAGGTTCTAAGAAATTAGATTTCAATGTTCATGTTTGGGCAAGAGAAAAAAATGATGCAGCAGCACCACTATACAACGTGAGACACAATCGTGGGCTACATTTGGGACCCAATAAAGCTTAAGAGATTTTCTTATCTCTTAATTGTTATTAGTTCTAATTTTAGTAAGAGTTGTAATTAGGATTAGATTTCTAATTTGAATAGGATTCTTATCTTGTTTCCTAATTTGATTAGGATTGTCTTAGCCCTTAAGTTTCTTTTAATATATATATATATATATATATATATATGGGAAGTGCTCCTATGAGAGACACTCTCACCTTACCATGAGAGATAAGGTGGGGGCCCTCACATTATTCAATGCCAACAACTTAAATGTGAGGGCCCCCTATATCTCATAGAAGCATCTCCCATAAATATATATATATATGGCATTGCAGAGATCATAATCTCAACCGATTTTGAAATTAATAGAATTTTTGTTGTGGGTTTATCGTTGAAGAGTGTCTTTATTATATGACTAGCGCTTCAGGGCCCGCGCCCAACGCGAGCCTTTAATTCATCGAATAAAAACTCAATTTAAATTGAAAGTAGACACCGCGTAAACAAACAAACTACTGTATAGGATTTAGTTCCTGATTCTTTTTTATTTTTAGCCTAAAGATCTAAAGTGTGACCCACTAATGTGATTCTCTATTAATTTAAAGATATAAAAAAAAAATTTATGGGGTCAACCTCTATCAATTACATGCCTTAACAATTTTCTTGGGGCCTAAACTTTAAATTTGCACTCAGTGGGCCCACTAATGTTATTCTCTATCAATTTGAAGTCTCAAAAAATTTCTTGCTGTGTCCACAAGAGGATGGGGGGTTTAAGATAATACCGAGTAATTAGAGGATCTAGAGTTATCTAATTTAGTTTGGATTTAAATTTGAATTTCAAGGAAGCCAATTAGTTTGGACTTGAATTTGAATTTCAAGTTTCTAATTTAGTTAGAGAAAAATTAGGACATTGGTGATTAAATTTAGCTTAGCAATCATTGGATTATTTTCATAATAATAACCATTAAACTTTGTACCTCTATAATCAATGGGTAGGATGATTTGATTAAAGATGTTATGGCATGTAAATGGATGGATACGTTATTTCTGTTTAGATTAGATTAGATGACTTTAATTTATGGTTATGACAGATCATGGGGTGTGATCTATCAAGCTGGGTGGGGTCCACCAAATCAACGTTCTCAAAATCTTTTGAGAGATTTTATGATGATGTAATAGGGATCTAATTGAGAGATTTTAGGATAATTCAAGAAGTAATTTCCTTTGAGTGCAAGATGATTTGTTTTAGCATTGGACGCATTCTTTTGGGGCTTGTTCATTTTGAGTCTTTGTATATTCTTCCTTTCTTAGTTCCATTTGCAATTAAGCAAAAAGAGAAAAATAAAAAAAAAAAAAAGGAAAGAAGGAAGAAAGAAAGAGAAAGAAACCACATCATGACATCAATGAATAAAAAGAATACTAAAAAAGAAACTGAACATCAAAGATAGAAGAGAATTATATTCGCCATTTATATTACTTGTTCATCTGAATAACTCCTGCCTGAAAAAATCCAGCTCTATTCATATCACTTCCAATTGATTGACAAATTCATAGTAAACCCAATTGCATATATCAATTTTATTAGAATGAAATATATCGATCCACGCCAATTTATGGTAAGGCATGTAAATGAATAGAAGAGAATCAACAGATAAGTTAAGGTGGCCCCAGGTGCATAACACAATGTGACAGCAGGAGAAGATGCAATGCAGCTCCCAAGTAAAACAACAACCACAACATCCCAAAATCCAGTTTCAAGAACCTTGGATCGAACTGGAATGGATATTCATAGCTCAGCTCTATAATTCCATATGAGGCCCACTCATAGTAAATGGTTCTAAACAACCCATCAGATTGATCCTGTATCGAAATCTTCGTTCCACTCTTTTTTCCATTTTTTTTAACCTTACTCAAAATGAGGCGTTCTACACTCATCAATATGAACATTCAGCCCAACTCTACTTGGAATGGAATTTAGCCCAGATAAATACATTAAGGAACAGTTGTTTTGAGTAATTTAGACATCATACGTGGGCTACAGATATGCAAATATAGGGCTCAGCCTGGAATCAAAATACCCATCAGCAACAATCAAGAAAAAACAAATATGCATATTTTAATCCTACAAATATCTAAATCCTCATTCCAATAGGATAGGATCTGCTGACATAAATAAAATAAAATAAAATAAAGAACATATGAGTAAAAAGGATATGAATGCATAAGAATTCATGTCATAAGTGGTTAAAAATGAGGATTCCTCTGAAGATGTAAGAAAAATAAATAAAAATTAAAGTGAACTGAAAGAATATGTTTAACTTGATAACTTTGTTTTGTTCTTGAATCAAGATGAGGGTTTGCAACAGAGAATGTGTTAAAAAAGTATGTTAGAATCTCGTAGTAGTGAATCGATATGAGGATGAGGGATAGTAGATGAGGATGAGGGACGGTGGGGTAAGTAAAAGAGAATGTGTTAAAAAGTGGGGAAAAGGAGAGATTAAGGTGGGGGCCCTCACGTTATCCAATGCCAACAACTTAAATGTGAGGGCCCCCACCCCTATCTCTCATAGGAACATCTCCCATAAATATATATATATATATATATATATATGTGGCATTGCAGAGATCATAATCTCAACAGATTTTGAAATTAATAGAATTTTTGTTGTGGGTTTATCGTCGAAGAGTGTCTTTATTGTATAATTCTTTCTGCGGAAGCCCTTATTGTGCTTTGGCACCTGCCATCCCAAAAGATTGCATAAAAAAAAAGAAGAAGACGTGGCTCCTTTTGTGAAGTCACATCTTATTCATTCCAGGATACCACCATAAGCAACTCCCAAATGAATTCTGGTTATTTTTTACCAGCCAAGGTGACTGGGCCCTTAACTGATGCAGGAGTAAACTCGAGCACACACACTAGGGGGGACTATGGAAGGCCACCTGCATAGAGGAGATGACTGCTTGCACGCACAAGCCAGAAACCCAAGGATTCAACACTGGGTAGTTGGGTGAGACCTTCAGTGGGTCAGTGCAGCCAAAACCTGACCTGACACGACCCCAACAAACTCAGGTTGAAATCTATTAACTGGAACGGCCTCTAACCTGTGGAAAGAACTGCCATTAAGGGAGGGGTCAGGGCATCACCCATTTAACCTGACCCATTACAACACCTGTATATACATACAAGTGTGGTGCAGATGGTATTCTGTTCTGTGCACTAGGCTGCCACCAATAGTGTACTGACTCTGGCTTTTTGGCTTTGGACCCAGCACCATGAGACAGTCTAGGGTACATACATCTTCTTGAGGCCAGGGGAAGGGCACTAGGTCTGTTGAGTTGAGACGAGTAACTCTGGAAATCAACTCTGAGTTGAGTAACTCAGGCGAGTCTTGACACATTTGATGAACCAAACTAAGTGAACTATTAAGTTGAGTGAACTCTCCCCTGACTTGGGGAAGTCATTGGCCTGATTTATTGGACCCAACATACCCTCTACATGGGACTTTTGACCTTCCTCCTATCCTCCCCATTGTATCATCTTAGACCTATCTTTCCCCTTGTACCCATCTAGCTCGAACCCACTAAAGCGCTCTCTCTCTCTCTCTCTCTCTCATCATCCAGAGAGATTCTTATAATTCAGTTCAAAGAAAGGATGAAAAGAATCACAGCTTTGTAAACTGGGTCCTGCTCTGGTTGGCCTTGGGCCTAGTTTGGCTGATGCCCAAACTGTCCAAATGCTACATCATAATTCTAAAGCTCAGTTGGAATCAGTAAACTCGTCCAAGTTACTTGAATCAGCAAAAAAGCTGAACTTAGCAGAAATCTCAATGGACTCAGTCGAGTTCTAATCAAAATCAATAGAATTTTTAAAAAATTAATATTCTGTTTTCCTTTTCTTCATATTAAAACTTGACTTTTTGTATAGTCCAATACATGGCCGAGTCTCAAGACTAGACTTTACAAGAAAACCTACGTTCAGATATTGTCTTGTAGGCATTAGGCAAAGAAGTGAATTGGCCAACATGAATTCCAAAGTCCCAGTCGATTACTCCAAGACCACAAAAATACAACCCTACTCCTTGCAATCAACCTTTACCAACCCCCACACACACACACCCCCCCCCCCTACCCCCCTATTTCATATATATCTATATATCCATCTATGCACTTTATTTTGGAAGCCAAAGGAGCATCCCATGCATCAACCCTGTTGTCTACATCCCAAAAAATGGCTACTGTCTATGGGCATATTTCCAATCCAGACCAAAATGGGGCAGGCCTCAACTCTTTCAAACTCACCCCTGCCAGTTCACTATTCCTCTTCTCCCTAGCCTTCATCTTGCTCCTCACAATCCTCTGCTGGGTTCGCCGGAAATGCACCGTGATCATTGAAAAACCTGCCAAGTTCAGCGCCGTGAGAAAAATGAAAAAGAGTACAACAACCCCAGTATCCATACTTGACGTTAAGGTGATGCTTCCCAGCATAATCATCTTTCGCGATGAGGCCGACATGAAGAACAGGTATGACCCGTTTGAGTTCGCTCATGTTCCAGCAGTCCGACTCGGTAAGGGGACTCTCGGGCCACTATACAAGGTGGTGCTTAACAATGGCTCAATCGTTACGGTGCGAAAGCTCCAAGTGGGGTTGGCGAAGCCAGATGAGATCAACCGTTGGATCAAGTTCTTTGGGGGGATTCGGGACAAGTGGCTTTCGCGCATAATGTTCAGCTTTTGGTATGGGGGAGAATCCTTTATTGTCTATGAATACATGTGCTTGGGAAGCCTTGAGGAGCTCTTACATGGTGAGTAGAATTCAATATCCCCTTGGCCCTGTTTATTTATGTTCTTCTGAATTTTGATTATGATTACTGTTGGTCTCCTCATGTTCGGACTCCACAATCAAAATAGGGCCCATGAGTTCTAGTAACTGGGGATGAAATGAGTCCAGCCCATGGTGCACTCAGACCCAGATCCATACGTCTGGACCCATATGGACCTGCACCTGCAACTGAACTTAGCTTGTATAACTACCTGCACCTGCAACTGAACTTAGCTTGTATAACCACCTACCACCTACCACCTGCACCTGCAACTGAACTTAGCTTGTATAACCACCTGCACCTGCAACTGAACTTAGCTTGTATAACTACCTGCACCTGCAACTGAACTTAGCTTGTATAACCACCCCTCTGACTTAGACTACAATCTGTTACATACTTTGTTAAGAGCACATCTAATATTTTCAGTACTAGAGAAGTAACCCCATTTCATATTTGAGATAAAAAAAAGTACTTGATTTAAATGTGTTTGAGGTCATATTACTTTTGCACATATATGCCATTCTGATTGTTGGGTTTAGCGATTATGAATCACATGGATCTAAACCGAACTTCAAATAAAAAATGAACCCAATTCTGGACCAGTACTAGGCTTTTCAGGACCCACTTTCACCTTACCAATAACTCGGAAAGAGATGATAAACTCAGATATGGATCAATAAGCCGCAACCTATTCTGGTATTTGTCCTAGCATAGACTAGAATGTTGAAATGAAATTTGTATAGCTGACCACAAGATAGATAGGACAAGGCTTTGATGATGATGATATGAAGGATCATTGAGCTGACTCACTAGGACAAATACCATCTCAAGCTCAACAACAATGGGTTCAACTCACTCATCAAGGCATCCAAGAACTGACTCGCTGAGTTGATCAAGTTTGGTTCTAAAGGATGATCATATATATATATATATATATATATATATATATATATATATATATATATAAGCACTAACCAGCCTGTGTCTAATCATCTGGTACAATGTGTGTAGGAAGGGAGGGAATACAATTCACTTCCCTGAACTGGGGAATTCGCTGGCATGTCGCTCTTTGCACATCTATGGCAGTTGCAGCAATCCATAGTAGGGTCACTGAGAACAGGGAAGGGCTAGTTTGTGGTGTAATCAAGGCCTCCAACGTCTTGATCCGGACCGATTTCTCCGCATGTCTTTCTGGCTTTGAATTGCCTTACCTTGCTGGTCCGAAGCTGATCATTAGAAAAAATCCCGGAAGGGCGGCTCCAGAACTTGTCCATGGTCATGGTCCGATAACATTCACTCAGAAATCTGATGTCTATAGCTTCGGCATTCTACTTCTTGAACTGATCACAGGCAAGAAGCCCATGTTTAGTGATGAACACGGGCAGGTAAAGTTAGTTCAATATGTACAGTGTAAAAGAGAGAGAGAAGGCTTGCAAGGTATAATTGATACAAAGATGGTAGACATAGTAGATGATGGAATGGCCAACATGGTCAAAATTGCTGAACTCTGCCTTAAGCAGAATCCAAAGGAGAGGCCCACCATGGATAGAGTGGTCGGCATGATCCAACATTTGCAAGATTAGAGAGCTCACATCCTGTCCTAATCATGGCCTTTTACATCATTGGGTTTTTCATTAGGGGACAGTCACAGGTGTCACCAAAACACAACGGGTGTTTCTGTTTGGAGTAAATGAAAGAGGACGACATGCTTGTAGAATAAATCTCGGCCATTGATTGGCTTGCAAAGAAATCAGGATAAAAAAAGTTGTATATATGTAGATTTTGATGGAAGTTATTATGCATGTAACAAGTGTGAGATATGATGAGCACTAAGTGAGTACCCTTGTGTGGGATAGGCCATGAGGGTTTTGCAGTAAGGGCCCATTTGGATCTCTTTGTAAACATGGAAGTACAAGCAAATGAAAAGTGTGTGTTTATGGATAGCCTTAGTGCCCAGAAGTTACAGTTGCGTTCTGTTATTTGCCAAATCAAATTTTCAGATAATTGGTGTTACGGCTCACCACTGGGCAACAGAGCTCAGTCATACAGTTAGAATTCCTAACCCTTTAGCAAGCTAAATAAAACTGAGTTCTTCAACTTTGGACTCTATGCTTATGGGATTCATCCAAGAGATGTGTCAAATGGATTTTTGCATTGACGCACACCCTGTGCAGTACTCTCGCAAGTGAAAAAACAAAAACTCTGCGTAAAAGGTCATGACCATTTTTCACATGGAGCCCACGAGCAAGATGTAGAAGAAAAATGATATCCTACATTAGCACTAGCATTTCATTTTCATCATCATGCACATCAGGGTGGCTGACTTGCTTTTAAATATGCTGTATGTTCCAAGTAGTCTCAACCTGGAGAGAAACCGCTTAGATCTTGCGCTGCTCTATCTTAATGGAAGATTTTTCATCCTCCTCAAATCATTTCTCATCAGATCTATGAAAAAAAGACACCCTTCTTGCAACATAGCATTGACTGGTACCAAGTTACCATCTTCAGCATCATATCTCATCTATTTTGGGGTCAGATTAGGATTTCTTCTCCCCACTCATCATTTCTTAGCGTTAAAGATCCACTTTGATGTTTGAATTTCCACAGAAATGCAACTTTCTACTCCCTGGAAATAACCTACATTTTCATGCAAAAAAGTACACATGAACAAAGTACATTCTTCCACGTCTTTTCACTCGTCTTCTTTGCTTTGGATACAAAATAAATCCAAGAAAATAAAGGATTCCCTCTACCTTTCGCTTCAATGCAAAATAATAAATCTAAGAAAATAAAAGGGCACAAGCCCCCCTCCCCCAGTTTCTGGAAATAAGATACATTTCCATATAAGCCTAACCAAACAGAGCCTAAGTTCTTTGTTACCCTCCAACTGATTTACCAGAAGCCCGGTCCAGACAACAATAACTTCTTAACCAAACAAATTGGATTCAAACTGAACCAAAAGGAGTGCTTAAACTAGCAAATCAAAGCATAACGAGCTGAACCAGGCGTGACTGCTATGATGTTATTTCCCCTGCACATGCATGTGGACAGTTTTAAGTTTTAACAAAAAAACCATTTAAACATTGTAATCCCATCCTATAGTTCTTCATCGACATCTACGAATGAAGATTTCTGTCAGGATCGGCCCCAAATGTCGAGGTAACTCGGACAGCAAAAACATGAGTTTCATGCATTTCGATAGTCTTTCCAATAAGTGAGACTTGTTTCTTTGGAAGATGAGTAATTTGAATAACAAGTAACCAATGTTTCAGGTGACTAGATTTATAGATCAATTGAGTGCAAGGCAAATCAAGTTCGAGAGGATCCAAACAGGGCAGTTGGAACTTCTGCATGCTGTACTTTAATCACTAGTTAAAATAACCATTGAACATTATATTGACCACAACATCAAACATTATTAATGTTTTAAGGCCAACTTAGTAAATGAATTGATTATGGCGTGCAAACATTAAACAAGCATAATCCCCCAAATACAAACCAGATGGAAGCTCATGGGTTCAGCTTCCTATGGAGGTGACATGCAAAGAAAGGGGCCAAAGGAAGAGAATTTCTACTGCATTTATAGACACTAGTTTCATAGATAATTCAGTGTGATCACAACACAGACACTGCAATAGATTCATCAGAGATATAATACAGAGTGGATTTATTTTTACCTAGAACCAAAACACTCAGAATGAAAATAAAAAGAGTTCTTCAACAGTCTTACACATCTACAGGATTAAATCCCAAGAACCGTTCTAGACATCTAACCAAAAGCTGATGAGGTCAAAACCTATAAGGCACGACAACATATTCACAAGAACTTGGAAGTAAGAACAGACGTGGAAAATGAGATCAATCAATTGGTTTCATGATCAGGTGGAAGAGAGTACCAAGCAGGGGACTTTCCTTTGCTTCTGAGGAGCCTGGTGAATGGAGAGTCCGGCATCCTAGCTTTCTCGTCTTCTTCTAGCTCCTCCTGGGTTTTGGGAAGACCATCCGGAATAGGAAAATGACTTTGGTTTTGATCATTGGCATTTAGTTGTTCATTTGCTTCAAGCTCTCTGTTTCTCAATTTTCTGGTTGCTGCAATCCCGTTTAAACATCCCATTAGAGTTTTCACTCCACCAGATTGAATGAGCAGCTTCTCCACATCCTCTTTAGAAGACTCCCTCTGAGGTTAAAGACATGAAAGGAGTAAGGAAAGAGATCCAAATTCCAATACATTATGCAGGCAAGGGAAAAAACTTGCACAGATGGGTTAGAAATTACTTCAAGATCTTTCAGCTCAAAGTAGGCTCTCCAACATTTGTATGATTCATCACCTTCAAGGGTGGAACAGTAATCTGCAAAAATAAATGAAAACAAAATATTACCAATGACTAAGAATGTGGGACAAAACAATTGCAACTCTTTTCACAATGCAAGTATGCTAGCATTGCAAAGTATTAGCAGGACCTCTCAAGAGCACACAGGACAATATGCAGGGCCTCTTTTGGAAGCATACTCATATTTAAAAATTGATGGCATGATCTTTCCACTTTCCAACCATAAACAAAATGTATCAACAACTATTTTAGCCTTTCAGGGTGGAAAAGATGCAGAAGGTTTGAGTCCCACCTAATGCAGTTGCAGAAACACAACGTCTTCTGCTCCACCATTGAACAAAAAACAAATGCAAGTGTTTTTGTACATCCAAACATCCTTCAAACAATAAAACTAGCCACCATCATGATGGGAGCATTATCCCATCTATCAAGGATCAGTTGCATTGAATTGGGTAATAAGAATAATTTTAAAACAGTAGAATTGGTTCATGCAACTGTTTCGTGAGCACAATTTTAAAATCCCATCTTGCATTTAATCTGACTGATAAATTTGAGTCCATGTTGGTTTGCACGTATGAACACAGAACCCAAATGCTCCATTTTGACCCAACTAACAGCACAGACAACTCCACTCAGTTATGTAAACTGATAAGATCATTAGAGAACCATTTTCACCAGGAAGAGGGGTTCAGAATATTCGAGTAGTTTTCGTATATAAAATGGTTTGGGGGAAGCTTAAATATACACAATGTAACACCCTGGTTTGCACCTTGTACGTGACAGATACTCATTGCCAAAGACTGGCAGACAAATGGCAAGCCATGACTGTTAATCCTATTCCACCTATCATTATGGGCAATGATTGAATAACCACATCACGGCAATCCAAAAAGGTCCCATCCTTGTACTTTCAGGACGGGTAAATACTGAGATCAGAGTTTCACCTTTAGAAATGAACTGCCATTTTCCCAGCTGATTTATCTGCGTACCATAGGCCTAGCGAGGCCACATCAACAGGTGGGAATTCCAGATTCGCTCACTGAATTGGGTAGTAAGCATTGTTTTAAACATAGTGATCTAGCAATGTTTCAGCAAATGACCATTATCGATTGCCATTACAAAAATGGCCATTATTGATTTCAGATTTGTGGTCCAAACTCTTTAAGCAAACCCATATAGATAAAGGTCAAATTTAGATGATTATGATAAATGGCGCAAACCCAAAGGAAATACTTTTTCAAAATTGAGTTACAGCTTAGGTTTTATCAGTATAAACCTATGATGCCCACAAACGGATACGGGTATGGATACGGGTACGAAGATCGGGGATACAACTCTCCACTTTTGGAAATCTAGGACACGAATACGGATACAGATACAGGTGTCCTAATTTTTTCTTTAGATCACTTTTGAATTAATAAAATTATCATTGTTTATGTTCGTTTCTAAAATTTTCTATGTATGTAGGATATGCTAAACCTGCACCCTAGAAGTATCGGTGTAGTATCAGGTACCAATACAAGCGTCATATTGGTCCAATACGGATATGTTGGGCTTGTACAAGTATCAGGGTATCATAGATATACCTGCATCCTAGAAGTATCGGTGCAGTATCAAGTACCAATACAAGTGTCATATTGGTCCAATACAGATGCATTGGGCTTGTATAAGTATTAGGGTATCATAGGTATAAACAGTTCTACACACAGATAGTTGTAAATTCCAGATTTTAGTGATTTGAGAGTGAAGGTTAGAAAGGACAAACAACCTATATCAAGCCAAGGCGGTAGGGAGGGAGGGGGTGGGCGGGTTGGTGGGGGGTGTCTAATGTGACCAAGGATGAATCTCGGAATGACCTTTGTTAAATATCCCCTTGGGAGAGCGGGAGTTTGAAGATTAGATGATATGAAGATCAAAGAGATGAATCTCGGAATGACCTATGTTAAATATCCCCTTGGGAGAGCGGGAGTTTGAAGATTAGATGATATGAAGATCAAAGAGAGAGAGAAAGCAAGATGTAATCAATTTAATGATTCTTTCTTAAAATCTCCCTAGGTTCGCGTCAATTGTAAGGACAAAAAAAAAAAAAATTGTAAAACAACACTATCAACTCTGAAACTTTTTTTTTTTTTTGTTAAAAAAATACCTGCTTCAAGTTTTATCAACTTGTATTAAAATGGTATTCAAAGTGGTTCCAAAAGATTGTTACACTTCAGAAAATTTGAAGGTGTAATTGAGAATCAAGAAGGCTATACTTGGACAGACAAACTATGCTAAGGAATAAATATGTAAAAAGAAATTCAACTTCGAGGAGTTTTTTCAGAATTTTTTTTCTGAATACAGGAATTTGGGTATTAAAACCACTGAAAAATGTAAGTGCAAAGAGTAGTTTGCATAAATGTTTCTAAAAACAGTTTCAAAGTGAATGGAGCTCTTTTTAGAATTTTTTAAGGTAAGGGTGTTTCTCCAATTGACTCAAAGTTCTGGTGTATTTTGAAAAATAAAAGATGCATCAACAATCGGAAGCTACCTAATTTTAGAACCCACTATGGAGTCAACTATTGTGACGGTCCGTACTGTGATCGATGGAGTCTTAAGATCAGATTCTCTTTAAAAAAAACGGGGGAGAAAGTAAGATGCAAATCCACGGAAAGAATCAGGGAAAGCAAAGAATTGATTTAATTAGTGACGAAGTCCAAAAAATTTAAGAAATCTCTTCTCAAAAAAAAAAAGAGCTGTAAGATTCTCACCGATTAACAAAAGAAGAGGATAAGGAATAAGAACAGAGAGAAGCGTCAAGATCAGATATCTGAATATCCGGGGAGAGTGCGAGGAAGCAAGATGCTGATAACAAAAGGATGCAAGCTATTTTAAAAATCCGTACAAAAATCTTCCCTTCTATTTCAAATGAATCAGAGAAAGTAAAGAATCTAAAAGCAATTCACCACGAGTTTCTTCCATGATAAAAGAGATAAAACAGTAACCGGCAAAAATCCAGCAAGAATCCATAATCAGGCAAATTTTCACGGAAAGAAGAAATCTACCACATGAATCTCAGTAGAAAACACATATTCTAACCGATTTGAGCAACAGAAGAAGGTAAAGAACAAGAAAAGATAGAAGTCACAAGAACAGATGATCCGAATATCCAAAAAGAGTGCAAGAAAGCAAGATGCAAATGATAAACGGATCAGGATGCAACCTCTATTACAGATCCATTCCGGAATCTATTCATCGATTTGAATGAAAAGAATCAGAAAAAGCAAAAAGAATCGACGCATTGACCGCAGATTCCACGTAAATATTCCTGAAAACGCCAGATCCTCATATGGAAGCCGTATTTCTGATCCATTTCGGAACCCATATCCATCGATTTCAATCGAAATCAACAAGGCAAGCATCGAATCAACATAGCAACTGCAGATTCCATGTAAACCATAGAGATCTATTTGCCTACGAAAGAAAAACTTGCAAAACACAAAGATCTTTCACATAAAGAAGAATAAATCAACCACGTAAACATCACTGAGAACGTCAGATCTTCATATCCGATCTGAACAAAAAGAGAAGAAGAAGGAGATCTTTTACCTGCGAGATCGTTTTCTGTCTTTTGGATGAAGGAGGGCCCTTTGACTCCGCGCTCGATCTTGCTTCTGCTAAAAGGCTCGAGCTTTGGAATGTTGCAGGCGCTGCTTCTCTGAGAAGAATTGTTGCAGATCGTCGAAGAAGCTCTCGAGCGTGACAACTCCGGAGCATCTAGAAAAATAGACGACGAAGAAGAAGATGGAAAAGGAACGGAACTCATCATCTCTGCGATGCGATTGTTTGATCTTTTGGGAGGAGAAGAAGGAAAGACGTTTTGAATGGAATGGATTAGGAGAGGGGCTGTTTGTTTAATAGGGTGGGGTTTCAGGTCTAATCAGTATTTTTAATTTGCATGCTCGATGTATCGAGTCTAAATCAGTCGCGATGATTAATGGAGATGAGTTTTTGGATAAGCATTAAGAAGTGCTGCGGTTTTTAGCATATTGTTTCATGGCAAGACTAAACTTGTGCAAGTGGCTAAGGATAAGGCCGAACCCTCCAATCACTCTACGGCATCCGTGGGTCCACATGCAGTTCTTAACCCACGTTAAAGATGACATTGTTTGCGTGTGATAGTATTTGCTTGTTTTGCGAATTGAGATGGGAGAGATTGAAAAACGTTTTTTTTTTATTTTTTATTTTAACTCTAGCCAAGGGGGCTGGGATCCAAGAGAGACCAAGCATGCACATGAGAAATAGCCCACTCAAATGAAAAGGAAGCTCGCACACATGGATAAAAAGCCCATGAAAAGCTAATCCGCACAAACAGAAAGATGATGTAGTCGAATTTCAAAACTCTAAATAGCTAGATAAGAACTGACGCTCCTTGTGGCTTTGATAAAATTTGGAAGTTGAACAAAAATGGTAGATGGAAAAATATCCGAGATATTTTGCGCACAGTAGCACAAAGATATTTTGAGTGCGCGTCGCTTTTACTTGTCCCCTTCTGTGCTCTTGTGAGCATTAGCATGGTTGTTGGGAGCTCCCTAGCGCATGTTCCAAAGGGATCTCGGAAGGAAGCCCCACCATCTAGACCCTTTGGATGCGTGTGTGAGAGATTTTTCTGAATTGAAAAAACTTTACAAAACCAAGTGCCTTTTATTTTGTCATGTTTTGAAAGGTCCTAGAGAGTTTGGCCCCATTTGAGAATTTTCCATTTGTAAATTCCATTTCTAATTCAATAGTGTCAATGGGATCAATGAGCTTAAAATGACCAATTTAGTGTTACAATGCCGATTTGATGAGCTTAAAATGAACAATTGAGTGTGTTAACTTTGTTTGATTATTAAATAGGGTTTAAAAAAAAAAACTTGATATTGGATATAATAGAAGTAGATCCAAAACTTTGAATTGACTATTTTTTTAAAATCCTTACGAGAATTCTATAAATGGGTCCAAACTTGATTTTACTCTAAAGACAATTCTTTTTTCTTTTTTTTTTTTTTTTTTTTTTTTGTAAAAAGAATGACTTGATTCATAGGGCCTATTTCTTCATTGGAATCCTTGACGGGAATTCCAGTTGTTAGGAAATTTTGAAATTCACGTCAGGAATTCCTTGTTTCATCAGCAAAATTTAGAGAATTCCAACATTTCAAAATTAGTTCCCTTTAAATCCTTATGAGAATTTTATACATGGATCTAAACATGATTATACCCAAGGTCAAGGAGACATTTTTTTGGGTTAAAAAAAAGACTTGATTCTTAGGGATTGATTGTTTCTTTGGTGTAATCCTCGACAAGAATTTTGGTTGTCAGGAAATTTTGAAATTCTTTTCAGAAATTACTTATTTCATCAACAAAGTTTAGACAATCCCAAAATTTTGAAATTTATAAATACTTAAAAAGAGCAATTTGTAAATGCTACCTTAACCTCATGTAAGAATCTAGAATTTCAAGACAGTGACTTTTAAAGGTATTTTCAAGTTGTAATATTTAAAAAAAGACGAAACTCAGGCACACTCAATTTCTAAAGGTAATTTTGAGGTTGAAATTTTTAAAAAAGTTGGGTCCCATATAATGAATTATAAAGGTGGATCCACATACCAACATTATAATTCCTAAAAGGGCCTTTAATGAGATTCAGACTTGTGAATTCAAATTGGACTCAGGTATTTACTGTATCATCTTGAGTGGGCTTCGTGCATTCTTTAGGTGAACATGCCATTTTAATAGTTTACTTTCTACCTGTAATAACAAGATCTTGCGTTTCGTAGCATTACATTTCTATTTTAAAAAGAGGTTTTCATTTATTAAATTTTTATAAAAAGGGGCCACATTTAAACTTGTTAGCCACTCAATCAAAAGCATATTGTTCATTACTTTCATATTTATCACTCAATTTCATTCCTTCTAATCAGGTGGCAAGTAACATCTCATTTATAGACTGAGTTTTTATAGATGAAAAATTTAACAAACCTTTTTATTTATGGTTGCCCGCTGGTCCAACACTGCCACGGATATTAAGTCAACCGGTCATCATTGTAACGAAAAGGATTATTGTTTTGCTTCCAAGATTTTGCACTTAAATCACACCTTTTAGACTAGTTTTGATTAGGATTTTGACATCAAAAAAGAAAAAAATTGATGAAAATGCATAGTTCAAACATATAAGAATTTGGTATGAAAATATCACAATAATATTGTAAAAGTTTAATTTATATCTATAACTCTCTGTGCATGTAATGAGCATATGTTCCTCATAGATAATTTTGTATGAGAAATTAAATTGGCTAAGTTAAAAAATGCAATCACCACAAATATGCTTGTGTCAAAAATTAAGAGTACTAGTAGCACTTACCAAGTCTAAACAAATCAACATTCTTAATTACAATGCCTTTTTAGGTATAACCAAAACCATTGAAAGTTTACATAGACCCAATCATAACACCTATCCACATTCCTAAAAAGATTTTCTCGCCGGCTCTTATTGCAAATAAGGGCAATGAAACTCCAGAATCCCAAAGCATATGAAATAGCCACCAACGAGTAGAAAAACACAGGACTATCCAGGATCTCAGAGTTGTCTTCTTCTTCTTCTTTGTTATCTCGAGTTTGAGATGGATTGTTGGATGAGCAATTCCATGGTAAAGGTGGTCCACAAAGATCATGATTACCCTTGTAGCTACTCTCATTGAATGTAAGAAATTGTTTCTCATATGGGATCACACCTGATAGACTGTTGAAGGCAACACTAAAGGTGGAAAGTGAGTGAAGTTGAGTTATTTGAGGTGGAATCATCCCGGCTAACTTGTTATATGAGAGATCTAAACTTTCAATATTTTCTAAGCTTTGAAAGGACTCTGGAAAATGGCCAGACAAAAGATTGTGAGACAAGTTTAGAGAGCGAAGTTCTTTCAATTTACCCATTTGGAGTGGAATACTACTGATCAATTGATTCATGGACAAATCAATACTGGTCATCAAAGAAAAAGGAAGACCCTCATAAGTTAGGATCATACCCTTTGTATTCAAATTAGTTTTAACTCTAGTATATATTGCGTCGAAGCTATACACACCAAGACTCAAGATGATAGGTCGTTCAAACTGTGGTCCAAGTGATTCGTCAATTTGGATTGGAACTTCTTCCGTCCAAGAAGAAATGTTGTTGAGACAAGAGGGTATGCTTCCTGAAATTTTGTTACTTGAGAGATCCAATATGTGCAAATTTTGCAATTGACAAAGTTCTATTGGGATAGAGCCATCAAAGAAGTTGTTACCAAGGAAAAGTAAAGCCAAATTCACAAGGGAAGGTAACCAACTAGGAATAAAACCTGATAGTTTGTTCCCTCTTAGATCAAGAATGATCAATGAAGAACTCCTCAGCATGTTAGATGCGATTGTTCCAGTAAACTCATTGTTATCAAGTAACAAAACCACCAACTCGGACGTATTCCAATTTTTTGAAAGAATGTTCCCATGCAATTCATTGTTTGATAGTTTAAAATACCTGAGTGAGGTATTGTTTCCAATCAAACCTTCTGGCATTTCTCCGAAGAGCTTGTTTTGTGATAAGTCCATTGTTTCTAACTTCTGTAACTTGCTTAAGGATAAGGGGATAGCACCTTGTAACACATTTGTAGACATGTTAAAAGCAACTAGATTGGGGAAAATGGTGCCAATGTTAGGAGGAAGCTCACCAGAAAAATCATTGTTGGATATGTCCAGATATTTGACTCTTGACATATTGTGATGAGTAGGCTTGGGAAATGGGCCTTCTAGAAAGTTACCTCTGAGACTCAAGCTGTCAATAGTGACATTGTACAGTAACCATGAAGGAATTGTCCCTTTCAAGGAGGTATGGCTTAACTCTAAAGTTTGAAGACTCTGTTGAGTGGAGATGAAGGTTGGTATGCTATGGCCGGTACGTTTGTTAAGAATGCAATCGTTTAGCAACAAAGACATCAGTTGGAAAGTTGGAACCCACATGGTGCTCTCGGTTTCGACCTCTAATTGTATATTTTCTGAAAGGTCAATGAATGAAAGCTTTGAGAGATTGGCAAATGTCGAAAAGGAAAACAAGCCATCAAATTGGTTTTGTGATATATAGATGTCCTTCAACATTGTCAAGTTGCTAAAAATGGATGATGGGATGTTTCCTTTAAATTGATTGTGACGAAGATTCAGGTAGACAAGATTATGCATCTTACCAAAACATGGATCTATATTGTTCCCAAATGAGTTCATTTCTAAATCCAAGTCTTCCAGGTTCCTTAAGCTACAAAGCCCTGCATGAATAATAATGAGAGAGAAAAAATAAAAATGAAAACTCATCATCAAAATTAAAAATGAAAACTCATCATCATTGTCATCACAGTCATAGACATTATGGCTAACATCATCATTATAGACTTATCAATCTGGCTTGGCATAGTGTGTCCAACTCAAATACGTAAAGAAACCAAAATCCATCAGTCAAAATAATTTTTATAAAAGTGGTCTCCTTCTAACTCTCTTTAAAGGGGGATTTTTCTTACAATTGATTTTGTGCAATTGAAGAAGAAAATGAGTCGTTAAGTGAGTATACCTTGAAAATATACAATGTTTGTCTGATGTGGTAAAGGCATACGAAAGATAGTGCTAATTTTGCTGCAAGGTTGGCAAAGCAACTCCATTGGCTGAACATCGGTAGAAATTGTGCTTCTTGATTAGAGATATGTTGGAGACAAGATTATATATTCCTCCACAATACCAGAAAGCTCCTAGAGATAGTGTGATGTTGTTACAAAGTTTCTATAATCAAGTGGGAGTGTAAGGTCCCGGAATTCCAAGGTTGTAATTAGTCTAGTTAATTGTACTTTTAGTTAATTAAGCTCGTTTATAAGCCAAATATGCCCAATTAATTATTAGGATTGCGTGTACAAAGTTGGGTTGAGATCCGAGCCCATTTGGGTACAGTAGGGGTGTGTGTTGCTATTTCCGAAAAGTTCTGAGGGCTTTTTAGTATCTTTCACTTTTCGAGATTTTAGCATCATCCGGTAAATTACCTAAATTCCCGGATTTTGTCCTTATGTTACATCTCGATCCGGACTCTCGAACACGACCCAAAACCCGACCAGACCCGAACCCACTCAAGCCCATATTATCATTTTCCAAAAATACCCCCATCCCCACCTTTATCCTATCATATCCCCATTACCCTTTCTAGGGCACGAGGGAATATGGAAAACCTCCCCCGCCCCCACGTTTCTCTCCCGTTCTCTCTCCCTCTCCCACTTCACTCACTGCCTCACCGTCACCGGTCGACGCCGCCGCCGATCATCACCATGACCGAGCTCCTCTCTCTTCTCCACTCTCTCACTCATCTCTCCCTCACCCAGCCGTGCTGCCCCACCGTTCTGGAGCACCACGCCGTCTCCGTCGGCGATCACCGCCAGCACCATCGCCGGTCACCACTGAAACCCAGCCCATCTCTCTCTCTCTCTCTCTCTCTCTCTCGTTCTTCTTCCTTTCTTTTGATTTCTTTCTTCCCCCCCTTTGCACAGTGGATCACCAAGACCCCATCACTACCGATGAAGTGGGCCACCTCCTAGTAGGCCCCATGATCTCACCCACCTTGCAGTCCCACCTCTGATAGTCACCATCGATCATGGCCATCCAATTTGCAAGCCTTCCTTCCATTCCCTTCACTCTTTGGTAAGCTCTTCTAGCATAGACCTTCCCATTCTTGTAGTTTTGTATTTTAATTTACTTTTATTTTGCTAGTTCTCCCTTGGTTTGATTTGTTGGGTTATTGAGGTAGGATTGGTGGATTTGGGCATTTTCAGTCACCGGCATATATGCTTTGATGACTGATGATGATTTAGATAACCACATGCTCATTTGATGTCTTCGATTTGTGCTCGGGAGCATGCTTTAATAGAATCTTGACTCCACAATATAGTCGCGTGTCAGGTTTTGGTACTCTGATCATCAATTCCAGTTTTATTAAGTGGAAAAGAAGTAATTAGCCTTAAATTTGAATTTTTTAACTCTACTCTGCAAAACAGTACTTAACCTAAAATAATTAGTCGGTCTAAATAACTCCAAAGCCATTTCTTCAACTCATTCCAGGAATTCTTCACCGTGACATCTTATGTATGAGTTGATAACGAAAACTTGATCAGCATTTCCGACTCCCTTACGACCCGATCTGTTTCTGTATGAGTCGTTCATCATAAGTATTAGGAATCAGATGAACTCAGTTGTCTTCGTCTTTTTAAGTAATGTAAATCAACTTAACAAATATTACATTTTACTTGTACTATTCCTTGTGGTGACCGATCCTCTGTCAATGCTCTTTTCAGTGCTCATGGACAATATCGTGGCCATGGCCAACCCTCTAACTGAAGACAACAAATGGGTAAGGCAATTATTCTAGTCGTTGCCAAATACTTAATATCCAATTATGTGCCAGATATTCGTAGTTCTTTGGGTAGATTCAGTTCCTCAAATGGCGCAGTCTCAGATATTCGTATATTAGTACTTTGGGTAAATCCCACAACTAAAAACAGGATCCCCATGCGTTTCACCAGGTAGTACGTGGCAAACAATACCAATGCGCAGTGCATAGTATATAGGTGTTGAGTTTATTAGTTCAATTAGAAAAAAGATGAATGGTGAATATTATAGATACGATTCCCTAGGGCAGTAAAAAAATAAATAAATAAAAGCAGTTGATGGAATTTCATTTTGTGACACAATGCTTTCGAAAATAAAGTACAAGATGTGAATCCTAGAGCTGAAAATGTCCCCATTAACACACCTTGAACTTTGTTTTCGCTTGCATCCCATTATCACACCTTTCACACCTCATTTCTGAATGTGATATGTAAAATAAGTGTGAAAAAAAAAAGAGTAAATACTACTTATGTAAATAGGTGCATACAAATGACCCTTATATGTAGTGAGCTGGTTGGGATCACTTTGATACATGTGGTTCAGTAGGAGAAGGGCAAATGGAAAGATCTCTTTGGAAAAAGAGGAGCCAAAGAAAATTAGATCCACTAGATTATCCTAGCCCTTGATTTAATAGCATTAAAATTTAATGATGTATTAATCGTAGATTTTTTTAAAATTCAGTTCAACGGTAAGTGAAGGTTCAAGGAGTGTAAGAATCAAAGAGGTTGCCTTGCTCGAAGATAGGCGTAAGTGGGCTGCATAGAGATGAACTGCACATGTAGTCCGCTCATAAGAGAACAATCTCCCCCTTTATCCTAGGAAGTTAAATATTAAAAAGATATAGCGATTCTTTGTCGATATTCAATCTTTCACCATTCACTCTCCATCCCTTCCATTCGGCTAGATGAGAGCCTCTTTTCTCTAAATTCAAAAATAATTTTGTCTACCTCTAATTGAATTTCTATAAATTTGTAATAATGACTAAAGGAGCTTCTAAATAAAGGTTATTGAAAAGTTGAAGAGTGAAGGGCCAAAATTAAGAATCCGGTTGATGCTGCCAAATTCTTAAGACTATTATAACTGGGGTAAAGGGCAGGTAGTTATTTTTCTATTAATCCTTCATTGTTATAATTTTTAATATAAAACCCATTGCTACGAAAAGTGTACAAGCGTGAAAGTCTTTTTTTTCCTTGTAAATAAGAGTATAAGTTATTTTAACTCAAGATGGACTTTTGTGGGCAAATCATTTCCCAAATAGGGCCTGTTGTGGACTCTTAGTTGTTTTGATGTTTGCGTAATTGGATTGTTTAGACCTGTTTTTCTAACAAAATAAAAAGTGCGGTACCTCTCATGGCGTCGGAGCCTTTCAATTTGTTGTTTCCCAAGTGTAGCTCAGTCAATGAAGTCAAGTTAGATATCCAAGGAGAAATGCCATCATCCGTCAATTGATTTGATTGAAGGGTCAACCATTCCAATTTCTTCAGTCCTGTGACATCATAAAAACAAATCATGTTTATCCTCAACTTGAAGCGGGCCCTTCCATTCAAATGGTGATCCATAATTTCAGATAACGAAACATCCTAGAAATATCCTGGACATGGGAACTTTTGCAATATAATTCCGTGACAGCAGACACACGGTCTTAATAACCAATAAAGCAATGATGGAGATTTTGCCGCACAGTGAACTGATGATGATGCAATGCTAACTCAATGGTCTTGATCGCTCAAGAATGGACCCGCATGGTAATCTTCTTGTGAAACATGTTTGAATGTGGCACGTTTCCATGACATTTGAATTGTCAAAACAAGGATCCGATCATGGATTTAACCACAACCATGTTGGGCCCTATGACGGGCATGAGCAGACTCAGTAGGATTGTGAATATCTACTACTGATCAAGAACTGGTTACTTACGGTTGCAACTTGGACGGGCTCCACTAGCACTCAAGCTGTTCTATTGGGTGCAGCACATTTTCTCAATTTGGACGTATTAAATGATGTGGCCCAATAGCTACATGAATTGAGCCTAGTCTTATGATAAAATGAAAAGCCAAGTAGATGGTTTGCTGTTACTCGACGCATTTAATACAAAGGGCATGCCCTAATATCTTGTTAATTGCAAAGTACCTCATTGTGAACTCAAATTAAAGAGAAATGTTATGGGATTTATACCTGGTATTGAGTTGCCGAAAAGGCTGCTAAGATTGTTTCTGGACACATCGAGATTCTCAAGTAAGGAGAAGTTTCCCATACAGATCGGAAGACTGCTGAGGTAGTTGTCATTTAGTTCTAGACTTGTCAGAGCACTCAATCGACATAAACCTACATACAAATATCAAATAAGCATTACAAGAGCAAAGACAATCATAATATGAGATGGTGATACAAGTCACAAGAGTTTTATGAAAAATGGTTTGTACTTTTATCGGATGCTCCAGATCATTTCATTATCGGGTTATGATTTGCATCCATGGCAATGGTGGAAATATCATTTTGAGGATATCACTGTATACGGTGTAGAGCATACATGAAGTATGCAGATTTTCTAATTTCTATTTACCTTTGAAAAGTAAGCTAAGCCCAAAATCTGGCTACCCAACCTACAATTCAAATGCATCGTCCATTTGAATTCAAATCTTAATTCCATTGTTAATCTGAATTCAAATCTTATAGATGGGTCATTCATCATGCTTGATTATAATGCAATCGGGATATACTCTGTATGGTTCACTCTTAAAGGCCGAAAGGTGTTTGTTTATCTTTCTTCGTGAAATATATATGTATTAGCTATTGCAAGATCAAAGCCTGTAACGAAGTTGAGGATAGTTTCTCTATTGTTGTTCCTTTACTAAAGCAATATCTAAGATAAACTTTATGATATCCATCGCTTGCCTTACATGACAACTAAAGTCTCATCTGGTTACTATACGTTTTTCCTTCATGATGCAACTTTCACACTTAATCCTCTATGAGGTGCATATGCGTTAATTATATTTAAAAGCTTAATATCCAATACAATCTTGACCATTATAACCCTAGTATTCAATCTTTTTACCTCCGGTATCTTCTCTTTTATGTGACTAACCACAATATCTACCTTATTAGAAAACCTTAAATCCACCCCCCCCCCCCCCCCCCCCCCCCCCCCCAAAAAAAAAAAAAAAAAGTTCATAAATCAAAAATTTTCTCTGAAAGTAAAAAAGTAAAAAAATACAATTCAATTTTCATGAGGGAAAAAGGTCAGGCAAGATTTCAATCTCATCGTATTATCTTAACCATTGATTTAATGGTAATTAAGCTCGGTCTGGATTTAACAGCAGTCATCTATATTTTTGATTTGTTATAAGTTTATTAGTTGAGAATTTTTATAAACCTTCTCGGCGGGGGACATGGTTATGAAGACTAACAAGTACTGTTGTTGTATTTTTATAGGTCCGAACCCAGCTGAATTACAAATTTTATTTGTTCTGTGTACAAAATAAGTTAAGGCAGGGACCATATAAAATAGAAATCCTAATTGTTCAAAATAAACATCCTCAAGTACATGGAGTGTCCCGTACAAATGTGATAATCTATGATTGTGTCTTTTTTAAGTTTTTCAAATAATCTACCGTTTTCAATAAACAAAATAAAACTGTGATAATGAATATACATAAGGTTGTGATATGATAATGAATAAAAAAAATACAAGCAAATTTGGAATGTCTTAAAGATATTATTAGGTAGAAAACAATTCAAATAAAAACATATATTTTCAGTTTTATATATGTATTATTGATATGTAGTAAGACTTCATAATAAAGATTTTTCTTTTACAAAAAAGGCTCCTCTATTTTCATAAAATCTCAAAAATGCTCTTATATTTTATCGTTTTCTTAAAATCTCTCTTGACTAGCTAGTAAGAAGAGCAGACCATCCAACTTTGTTTGTTTTGACAGATTTACCCTTGAGAAAAACTAAAAAGAAGATATCCCTCAAATTAAAAAGTTAAAAGACAGTTGTGCCTATCATATCATCATGTATA
The DNA here is from genome assembly GCA_028538565.1 of Umbellularia californica. Classification (NCBI taxonomy): domain Eukaryota; kingdom Viridiplantae; phylum Streptophyta; class Magnoliopsida; order Laurales; family Lauraceae; genus Umbellularia; species Umbellularia californica. The sequence continues at coordinate 98,812,778 of JAPQWN010000002.1, forward strand.
ATAAGCTAAAACGACCAGATAGTTTATCCACCTCAGCTATGTGATCGAGTCACATTGGAATAGCTAAACCTTTGTATGAGTCATACAGAAATTAGGAATGCTAGACATACATTTCATGATTTTGGTATGCCCATACTATAATTGAAGTGTGGGCCCAATGATGATTTTCATCAGTTATTAAGTGTGCATGCCACATATCAAGGAGCCACTGCATTTGGCAATTTCGGCACAAAGGGGGCCGATGAATTTATGCGCAGGACAAATTGTTATCCGTCAATGAGTGAGGCCAATGTGGGTTCTATTAATAGTGGCCCCACTTTTCATTACCATATTTACCTAGAACCCACTAATAAATCCTCAAAGGCTGGGCACACAGCAATCACCATGCTTTTCATCCTTGCGTGGCCCCACTTTATCGATGGAGGGCCCCTCCATGGTTTCACCACTATGTCACCTCACTTTTATTCCCATCGTTAGTGGGTCCCATCACCACTATGATTCCATCACATGAGGAAAAGTGGAATGTAGATATTTTTGTATTCTTCATATGTTTCTCAAAATTCATGATGATCAAAGATATGAAACTTCACATCCTGAGTTTTATTATTTTTGTGAGAGTATAAGACGGTTTGGATCGTGAACTGCGCCCCAAAAGAAAAAAATAGAAAATTAGTTCCATGTGTGGAGGATTCATATGCAAATGTTATATATATATATATATATATGTGTGTGTGTGTGTGAAACACATTACCATATTTGTCAAAAACTCAATTTTCACGTGAGATGTATTCAACAATTTTGATATGTTTAGAAATTTTGAAAGTTTTTTACAAATTTTTCAAAGAAAAAAATCAATGAAAATTTAAGACTAGAGCGCTGGTTGCTTTAGTTGTTTTTGTTGTTTGTGTAATTTGATTGTTTAGGCATGTTTTTCCTGAAAAAGAAAATTAAAAAAAGAAAAAGAAAAGGCATGGTACCTCTTATGGTGTTGGAGCGTTTCAATGTGTTGTTTCCCAAGGATAGCATAGTCAATGATGTCAAGTTAGATATCCAACGAGAAATGCCTTCATCCGTCAAGTGATTTGAATCGAGACGCAATGTCTGCAATTTCTTCAGCCCTGTGACATCATAAAATCAAATCATGTTTATCCTCAACTTGAAGTGGGCCCTACCATTCAAATGGCGGTCCATAATTTCGGATAACGCAACATCCTAGAAATATCCTTGACATGGGGAACTTTTGCAATATAATTCCTTGACAGCAGACACATGGTCATAATAACTATAAAATCAATGATGGAGATTTTGCCGATCAACGAACTGACAATGATGCAATCCTAAATCAATGGTCTCGATCACTCAAGAATGGACCCACGTGGTAATCTTCACGTGAAACATATTTGAATGTGGCAGGTTTCCATGACATTTGAATTCTCAAAATGAGGATTCTACACATCCACATAGGGCCTTCTGTTAGTAGACTTTGTAGGATTGTGAATATTTACTACTGTTAAGAACTAGTTACTTAATGTAGCAACTTGGACGGGCTCCACCAGCACTCAAGCTGCGCTATTGGGCGCAGCACATTTTCTCAGTTTGGGCATATCAAATGATGTGGCCCAATAGCTACATGAACTGAGCCTAGTCTTATGATAAAATGAAAGGCCAAGAAGATGGTTTGCTGTTACTCGACGCATTTAATACAAAGGGCATGCACTAATATCTTGTTAATTGCAAAGTTGGGTCTCTTCAGGCCCATGAAATTAGCATTAAATGATAATTATAGAATTCATAGATTTTTAATTAAAACATATGTATTAGAAGTAAAAAATATCCCATAAAATTTATTAAGCGATCAAAGATGATAGATAACAATTCAATATGTAAAATAATTAAATATGTGGATTTTTTAAGTTTTAAAAGTAGATAATAATAATTAAAAAAATTTACATTTAGATTTTAAATTCGCTTAAATTCTTACCGGTTTGAACAGTTCTCATGGTTGAGCGACAACATGGTTCATATATACTGATATAAATAGTTTTGTTAGAGCTCAAGCTCAATATGTAAAAGTTTTGGTTGATCCAGATCGGACACATCACGAAACAAATTTTTTTAGATGCTGCTGTGTACATCTAGGATATTCTTTTACTCACGAAAATAAGAGAATTAAATTTGCTGTTGATATGGATTTTAATTCGGGTGGTTTGAAGCTTTGTTCAGATGTTCCAGATCAGTTCTTTATCGGAACTTTTTTAGGATAACATCAGCCGGGAACAATAACTGTAAAATTTTAATTTTTCTTATTAGGATATTCCAAACTAAAAAAAAAAAACCTTTTATTTGTATTACTGAAACATCAAATTTTATAAAAAAAGTTCAGAAAATGTTATGATACACTAAAATAATTTTCTTAGTAAGAAGTTAGATTTTAAAACCTTAAGATCTGATGATAACAATGATGGATGATTCACCCTCTTGTTAAAGTCTTGTCACAGTAGCTTTTTAACTATATGTATTTGAAACTCTATTGGGTCAAAAGATTATGGTTAACCATTATAAAGACTGTGTGGGGGTATTCCCCAAGGCGACCGACCTCAGGTCCCGGCCTCGGCAAAAGCATGAATACCGACCTCAGCCCTCGGCTAGGCGCTCCATTTCGGTAACATGCCCCTTGGCTTCGGCCTCGGTACAAGCATGAGACCAGGAGTTCAGCCTCGGCCTTGCTCCATCTCGGTCTCGGTCAGTCTGCTGATCGGGATGACCATGGACAGCTGTCATGCCACGGCAACAGGATAAGGGCACCGCCCAAAATCCCTGACACAGCTGCACCGCCCATCCATCAGGGTATGGCCCGATGGGACAGAGTGGGCTACGATGGGATAGAGTGGGCTACGATGGGACAGCCTCTCAAGTGCTTACCCCAAATCCACTCTCCTTCTCTATAAATACAGAAGCCTTCAACAGGTAAAAGGGGGGGCTATCCACATGCTGCTGGTACGCTGTCTCCTCCCACACTTCATCTCCTACCTCTGTTTAGTCCTGCACCTGCAACTAACAACGGCATCGGAGAGCCCTGCGCTGCCCAAGCCAGGGTCCTCTGACCCTCTTCTTCCTCTCCTTTCAGGCTCGAGGCATCGGTTTTTCTATCATCTACAAGGAGCTCTAGCCTCCGTCCTCTTTCAGTGGCCCTCAAAATCACTCCCTCTTGGGTCTGTGAGTTTTTGTGCGCTTACAATTGGCGCCGTCTGTGGAGATAGATCAAAAAGCCATCTTCCCAAACACCATGCCTCAAAGAGCCAGAGAGGGACGATTTCAGCAGCAGCTTCATCAGCCCCAGCTCGGCATCGTCTTCCACGACGCATGGGAGGTTGTCGACGATCCCGGAGATCCTGATCAAGCGGCTCATGGTGAAGCAGATGAAGAACGGGGACGCCCGGGGAGGCGCCCATCTTGGCGACGCCCATCTTGGAGACGCCCATCCCGAGGGCACTCGCATCGCGGCGACGCCCGAGGGCACTCCCATCTTGGCGACGCCCGACGCCCGACGCCCTTCTCAGGCTTGGCGACGCCCGACGCCCTCTCAGGCTCGGCGACGCCCGACGCCCTCCCAGGCGCGGCGACGCCCGAGACCTCCTAGGCGCGGCGACGCCGGCGCGCGACGCCCAATGTCGCCGACGCCCAATCTCGGCGACGCCTGAAGTTCGCGACGCCTGAAGTCGGCGACGCCCATCTCGGCGCGCGACGCCCAATGTCAGCGACGCCAGAAGTCGGCGACGCTCGAAGTCCGCGACGCCCGACTCGGCGACGCCCTCGGCGGCAGTGCCTCCCCCAGCTCGACAGGCAACCAATCTCTTCCACCTCAAGGAGAGCTGCTAAAAATCCCTCGGGGCCCTCGCTTCAGCGGCACGATCCTTAGCCGTCAGCTTCGATCGCACGATCCTCTACCGCCATTGGCGGCACGGTCCTCTACTATCAGCTTTGATGGCATTATCCTTTGCCGCTGGGATACTTCATCATCAACCTCAGCTGCAATGCTACTCTCCAGCTCGGCAGAAGTAGACTCTCCAGTTCGGCAGCAGTGCATCGAAGCCACCAGCTTCGGTGACAGTACCAGCTGGGCGAGCATGACTCGGTCCTCTCCAGCTCGGCAGCAGTGCCTTCTCCCGCTCGGCAGCAGTAACATTCGCCCTTTCAGATGAAATCGAAAAAAACAGGCTCGGTGATGCCACCAGCCTCGAGAAACAAAATTACACTGGCCCCGGTAAAAGTACCAGCCAGTTACGTCCCGATTTCGGAAAAAATCAAGCTCGGTGATGGCACCAGCTTCGAAAAAAGCAGGCTCGGTGATACCACCAGCCTCGAGAAAAAGATTACACTGGCCCCGGTAAGAGTACCGGCCAGTTAAGTCCCAATCTCGGCATACAGCATCTCGGTCCTGCACCAGATCGCTGCCCGACAGCTTACACTGGCTCCGGTATAAGTACCAGCCAGTCGAGTCCCGAATTAAGCATACAGCATCTCGGTCCTGCACCAGATCGCTGCCCAAAAGATTACACTGGCTCCGGTAAGAGTACCAGCCAGTTAAGTCCCGATCTCGGCATAAAGCATCTCGGTCCTGCACCAGATCGCTACCCAGAAGAGTATACTGGTTCGGTAAAAGTACCAACCAGTAATCAAGCTCGGTGATGCTACTAGCCTTGAACTGAAAAAACCGTCAGGCTATTTAGCTTTCAACTTCCTAGAGGAAAGTGCACTCTAGAAAGTTAAAAGCTGGGGGCTTTGTGTGGGGGTATTCCCCAAGGCGACCGACCTCAGGTCCCGGCCTCGGCAAAAGCATGAATACCGACCTCAGCCCTCGGCTAGGCGCTCCATTTCGGTAACATGCCCCTTGGCTTCGGCCTCGGTACAAGCATGAGACCAGGAGTTCAGCCTCGGCCATGCTCCATCTCGGTCTCGGTCAGTCTGCTGATCGGGATGACCATGGACAGCTGTCATGCCACGGCAACAGGATAAGGGCACCGCCCAAAATCCCTGACACAGCTGCACCGCCCATCCATCAAGGTATGGCCCGATGGGACAGAGTGGGCTACGATGGGATAGAGTGGGCTACGATGGGACAGCCTCTCAAGTGCTTACCCCAAAGTCCACTCTCCTTCTCTATAAATACAGAAGCCTTCAACAGGTAAAAGGGGGGGCTATCCACATGCTGCTGGTACGCCGTCTCCTCCCACACTTCATCTCTTACCTCTGTTTAGTCCTGCACCTGCAACTAACAAAGGCATCGGAGAGCCCTGCGCTGCCCAAGCCAGGGTCCTCTGACCCTCTTCTTCCTCTCCTTTCAGGCTCGAGGCATCGGTTTTTCTATCATCTACAAGGAGCTCTAGCCTCTGTCCTCTTTCAGTGGCCCTCAAAATCACTCCCTCTTGGGTCTGTGAGTTTTTGTGCGCTTACAAAGACTATAATGGAAGTAAATAAGAGAGAAAATATTATTAGTAAAAATCCAAATCCCCCAGATTTTGTTGTCCAACTCCTCCAAAAAAATCGGAATTTGAATTTAACTTCAAAAACTTGTTGTTTTTTAGAAAAGAAACTCCATTAAATATTTTATGTTTTTTTTCCAAAACGGATCCTCTATTTTCATGAAATCTCAAAAAAGGCTCCTATATTTTATGTTTTTTTACTAAGACCTCTATTGACTAGCTACAAATAGATGCAGGCCATCCAACTTTTTCGTTTTGACTGAGATTTATCATTGAGAAAAAAACTAAAAGAAAATATCCCTCAAATTAAAAGATAAAAGACAGTTTTGCTATCATAGCATCATGTAATAAGCTAAATCGACTAGATAGTTTACCGACATACATTAACATTAGGAATGCTAGACATACATTTCATGATTTTGGTGTGCCCGTACTTTAATTGAAGTGTGGGCCCAATGATGATTTTCATCGTTTAAGTGTCGTCCTTGGTTATCGTGATCGGTATCATCACTCCTGGGTTCTATCAATATGAAGGAGCCATGCATTTGGTGATTTGGGCACACAGGGGCGATGAATTTATGTGCATGCCACATTGTTATCCATCAATGAGTGAGGCCAGTGTGGGTTCCAATGATAGTGGCCCCACTATTCATTTCCATATTTACGTGGCACATGGCTGTCGTGTATCCATCGATGCGAGGGTGCAATGACCATGCTAGCTTTTCATCCTTGGATGGCTCCACTTTATCGATGGAGGGCCCCTCCATGGCTTCACCACTAGCTATGTCACCTCACTTTGATTCCCATCTTAAGTAGGTCCCATCACCAGTGTGATTCCATTACATGATGAGAGGTCTTCCCAAGGTGGTCCTATTAATGGATGTATCAATTTTATTCATCTTATAATGATTTCAAATACAAATTACCCTTTTCCGTGCTCATTTGAACTTGCTCGCTTTACTTGCTCTACTAAAAAATCCTTTACTTGTCCTTTTAAAACTTGAATTTGAACTTACTCGCTCTACTCTCATACTTATTTCCCAACCAATTAAGCTACAACCAAGGGACATGTCGTTCATCTTTTAACGAATGAGATAGATATGAAAATAGAATTTACGTATGTAAAAACTATGTGAAAGATATTATATTAAGTTTGTATGGATATTTTTCTGAGTGGAAATAGTAGGTATTAGACATAATGAATGGTTCAAATCATGAATTGGGGCTCATAGTCACAAAAGGTGCAGAAATTTAGTTAATTTTCTACTTTTTCACATCTCTCCAAAATCCTTGAGGATCTAAGAAATAAAATCCCATGCATTGGGTTTCATTATATAAATGAGGATATTGGATAGTTTAAATCATGAATTGAAGGCCCACAAAAGTGCAGACAACCGAAAAGTGGGATTTAGATTTTTTTTTTTTTGCACTATTTACATATTTTTCAACACTCATGTAGATCAAAAATAAGAAACTTCACATGTTTACATTTATGATTTCGGTGAGAATATAAAATGGTTCTGATTCTTAACAGGGCCCACAAAGAGTTTAGAAAATTAGTTTCATATGTGAAGGATTCATATGCATACGTTATATGTGTGAAGCACATTATTATATTTATCAAAATCTGTATTTTCACATGAGTATATGAGTATATTCAATAATTTTGATGTGTTTAAATTTTTTGAAAGTTTTTCACAAATTTCTCAAAAAAATAAAATCAATGAAGACATAAGACAGGCGGCTAGTTGCTTTAGTTGTTTTGGTGTTTGTGTAATTAGTTTATTTAGGCGTTTTTTTCTAAAAAAAAATAATAATAAAAAGCATGATACCTCTCATGGTGTCGGACCCTTTCAATTTGTTATTCCCCAAGCTCAGAGAAGCCAATGATGTTAAGTTAGATATCCATATGGAGAAATGCCATTATCGGTCAATTGATTCGAACTGAGATACAGTTCTTGTAGTCGCTTCAGTCAAACAAATAATGTTTAACAACCATTACTAGAACTCTCTATGACATGGGAACTTTTGCAATATAATTCCATGGCAGAAGACACACGGTCCCGATCACTGAATTAATGATGGAGATCTTTCCGCAAAGCCAACCAATATAATAATGTAATATAAATTCAGTGGTCTCGATCAACTCAATAATGGACCCCCTGTCCTACTAACCCAAAGGGTAATCTTCATGTGCAACATGCATGAATGTGGCGGGTTTCTATGATATTTGAATTGTAAACAAGAGGCTCCCATGATGATGGCTCCTCTATTTTCATAAAATCTGAAAAAGGCTCCTATGTTTTATGTTTTTTACTAAGACCTCTATTGACTAGCTACAAATAGATGCAGGCCATCCAACTTTTTCGTTTTGACTGAGATTTACCATTGATAAAAAAGTAAAAGAAAATATCCCTCAAATTAAAAGATAAAAGACAGTTTTGCTATCGTAGCATCATGTAATAAGCTAAATCGTCAAGATAGTTTACCGACCTAGTTATATGATCAAGTCACATTCAATCGCTTCCCAACCCTTTGCATGAGTCATACATTAACATTAGGAATGCTAGACATACATTTCATGATTTTGGTGTGCCCATACTTTAATTGAAGTGTGGGCCCAATGATGATTTTCATCAGTTAAGTGTCGTCCTTGGTTATCGTGATCAGTATCATCACTACTGGGTTCTATCAATATGAAGGAGCCATGCATTTGGGGATTTGGGCAGAGAGAGGGGCGATGAATTTATGTGCATGCCACATTGTTATCCATCAATGAGCGAGGCCAATGTGGGTTCCAATGATAGTGGCACCACTTTTCATTTCCATATTTACGTGGCACATGGCTGTCGTGTATCCATCGATGGGTGGGTGCAATGACCATGCTAGCTTTTCATCCTTGGATGGCTCCACTTTATCGATGGAGGGCCCCTCCATGGTTTCAACACTAGCTATGTCACCTCACTTTGATTCCCATCGTAAGTAGGTCCCATCACCAGTGCGATTCCATTACACAATGAAAGGTCTTCCCAAGGTGTTCCTATTAATGGATGTATCAATTTTATTCATCTTATAATGTTTTCAAATACAAATTACGCTTTTCTGTGCTCATTTGAACTGACTCGCTCGCTCTACTTGCTCTACTCTCGTACCCTTTACTTGCCCTTTTAACACTTGGATTTGAACTTATTCGCTCTGCTCTCATACCCATTTTTCAACCAATTAAGCTACAACCGAGGGACATGTCGTTCGTCTTTTAATGATGAGATATGAAAGTAGGATTTACACATGGCAAAACTCAAATTAAAGAGAAATGTTATGGGCTTATACCTGGTATGGAGTTGCTGAAAACGCTACTAAGATTGTTTCTGAACAGATAGAGATTCTCAAGTAAGAAAAAGTTTCCCATACAGATCGGAAGACTGCTAAGGTAGTTGTCATTTAGATATAGACTTGTCAGAGCACTCAATCCACATAATCCTACATACAAATATCAAATAAGCATCACAAGAGCAAAGACAATCATAATATGAGATGGTTTACCGACCTATTTATATGATCAAGTCACATTCGATCGCTTCCCAAAACTAGTTATTAACATTAGGAATGCTAGACATACATTTCATGATTTTGGTGTGCCCATGCTTTAATTGAAGTGTGGGCCCAATGATGATTCCCGTCAGTTAAAGTGTCGTGCTTGGTTATCGTGATCAGTATCATCACTCCTAGGTTCTATCAATATGAAGGAGCCATGCATTTGGGGATTTGGGCACAGAGGGGGCCGATGAATTTATGTGCATGCCACATTGTTATCCATCAATGAGTGAGGCCAATGTGGGTTCAAATGATAGTGGCCCCACTTTTCATTTCCATATTTACGTGGCACATGGCTGTCCTGTATCCATCGCTGCGTGGGTGCAATGACCATGCTAGCTTTTCATCCTTGGATGGCTCCACTTTATCGATGGAGGGCCCCTCCATGGTTTCACCACTAGTTATGTCACCTCACTTTAATTCCCATCATAAGTAGGTCCCATCACTAGTGTGATTCCATTACATGATGAAAGGTCTTCCCAAGGTGGTCCTATTAATGAATGTATCAATTTTATTCATCTTATAATGATTTCAAATACAAATTACCCTTTTCCGTGCTCATTTGAACTCGCTCGCTTTACTTGCTTTACTAAAAAACGCTTTACTTGTCCTTTTAAAACTTGAATTTGAACTTACTCGCTTTACTCTCATACCTATTTCCCAACCAATTAAGCTACAACCAAGGGACATATCGTTCATCTTTTAACGAATGAGATAGAAATGAAAATAGAATTTAAATATGTAAAAACTATGTGAAAGATATTATATTAAGTTTGTATGGATATTTTTCTGAGTGGAAATAGTAGGTATTAGACATAATGAATGGTTCAAATCATGAAATGGGGCTCATAGTCACAAAAGGTGCAGAAATTTAGTTATTTTTCTACTTTTTCACATCTCTCCAAAATCCTTGAGGATCTAAGAATGAAATCCCATGCATTGGGTTTCATTATATAAATGAAGATATTGGATAGTTTACATCATGAATTGGAGGCCCACAAAAGTGCAGACAACCAAAAATTGGGATTTAGAATTTTTTTTTTGCACTATTTACATATTTTTCAAAACTCATGAAGATCAAAAATAAGAAACTTCACTTGTTTACATTTATAATTTCGGAGAGAATATAAAATGGTTCTGATTCTTAACTAGGCCCACAAAGAGTTTAGAAAATTAGTTTCATATGTGAAGGATTCATATGCATACATTATATGTGTGAAGCACATTATCATATTTATCAAAATCTGTATTTTCACATCAGTATATGAGTATATTCAATAATTTTGATGTGTTTAAAATTTTTGGAAGTTTTTCACAAATTTCTCAAAAAAATAAAATCAATGAAGATGTAAGACAGGCGGCTAGTTGCTTTAGTTCTTTTGGTGTTTGAGTAATTGGTTTGTTTAGGCGTGCTTTTCTAAAAAGAAAAAGAATAATAATAATAATAATAATAATGAAAAGCATGGTACCTCTCATGGTGTCCGACCCTTTCAATTTGTTGTATCCCAAGTCCAGAGAAGTCAATGATCTCAAGTTAGATATCCAAGGAGAAATGCCATCATCCGTCAAGTGATTTGAATAGAGAGCCAGACTCTCCAATCGCTTCAGTCCTGTGACAACGTAAAAACAAATAATGTTTAACAACTTGAAGTGGGCCCAACCATTCCTAGAGCTCTCTATGACATGTGAGGTTCTGCAATATAATCCCATGGTAGCAGACACACGGTCTGCATCGCTAAATTAATGATGGAGATTTTTCCGCAGAGCCAACAAATAACGATGTAATATTAATTCAATGGTCTCGATCAACTCAATAATAGACCTCCTGTCCTACAAACCCAAAGGGCAATCTTCATGCGCAATATGCATGAATGTGGCAGGTTTCTATCATATTTGAATTGTCAATAAGAGGCTCCTATGATGATGGATATATTCACATCCATAGTGGGCCAGGCTGATGGGCAACCAAGGTCTGCAATCGTACTAGTGCATGTAGAACAGTATTGTACTAGTGTATGTTTGTTAAAATGTCATGTAGAACTGCGTTCTAATTATTGCGACCTGGACGGGCTACACCATCGCCCAAGCTGTGTTTTTGGGCAACACATTTTCTTTGTTTGTTTGGACCTCATGATTTGGCCCAAAAGCTTGCAAAAACAAATTGAAGGCCAAGTAAATGATTAGTTGTGAACTCAAAACATTTAAAACAAAGGGTTTAATATCTTGTTAATGGTTGTTGGGCTTCTTTCGGCGCCCGTAGCACTGTAGCAGTGTTAAAGCTGCACAGTGGATGAATGTTTTTCAAACGATGCCAGAAACTGATAAAATGATAAGGTTTAGTGATGCAACTAGTAGTTCAAACCATGAAATTGGAATGAAATTATAATTAAATAATCGATAGATTAAATATAAGAATCTTAAAATTATATATTAAAAGCAAAAAAAAATCCAACAAAATCTTGTTAAAAGGTCAAAGATAACAATTCTATATTTGAAAATTGTTTAAAAAGTGTATTATTAAATTTTGAAATAAATCCTATTAAAATAAGGTTTTACGACAGTAGCCTAGTGGCCAGCTGGAAAATATACCCGGACTTTATTTCGTATATGGCCAAAGACATACCTCTTGTGTTTATAGATGTTTCCTTTAGAAAACTTAATAAAAATTCCTATATTGGTTTTGTTATTTGGATTAATGGTGCATGTTCCTATGTCGGTTCAATGGAAGGTCCAAATGTTTATTCCCCAAAAGAAGTTGAAATGAGAGTCATTCTCACTATGCTCTTGAAGGCGAAAAAAATGGAGTTTCAACAATGTTCTTTTACTGCCCTGGATATTCAATCCATCTCCTATCATTTCAATTTCTTTATTTTGCTCATATTCCAAGAATATTTAATCAAGTATCTCATGAACATTCCAAGTCGGACAATGGGTTGAACATAAGGTCTAACTTTAAAACAGATTCTCTGGTTATGTGATTAGAGGAGGTCTGTCTTTTGTGCATCTTTGGCTATAGGCTTGTTTTGTGTTTTTGTTTAATGAGATTTTGTACTACCAAAAAACAAAGATGGATAATAATAATTAAAAATTATGCTTAGCGTGTAAATTGGCAAGAGACCGTACGTATTTGGATAATTCTAATCTTTATCGGGATAGTTATAAGAAAATATCTTTAAAATATAAATAGATTATATTTGTACTACTAAACGTAATTTTTTTTTATAAAAAGAATTCACGCAATGTTGTAATACACTAAAATACGTTCCTAGTAATAAATTACATTTTAAAGCCTTATGATGATGACAATGACGAGGATGGGATTATTCACCCTCTTGTTAATGTCAAAGTAGATTACTTTCATGATTTTATAATTATTCTAGTTAAATCACAATACTAGATATTCACTTGTAGAGTTGGAACAATAGCTTCTTTCTCTTTACATTTGAAACTCAATTGGGTCCATCGACAATGATTAAAAAAACCATAAGCGGTAGTAAGAGAGAAAATCTTATTAGTAAAAATCCAAAGCCCCCAAATGTTGTAGCCCAACTCCTCAAATAAGCAACCCAATGTTTAAAATTATGAATTCTAAAGGCCAAAAAAGCCAATTTAGTGTAACATCAATATTTTACTCTTTTTTTCCTTTGAAACCTCCATTGAATACAAATAAGGTTGCAACTCACTCACCCCAGTTGTAACCCTATTAACAGTAACTAATAGGTAACAAAAACATACGAATTCAAATTAAGGAGAAGTATTATGGCCTTATACCTGATATTGAGTTGCCAAAATGGCCGCTAAGATTGTTCCCGGATAGATCGAGACTCTCCAGGAAAGAAAAGTTTCCAACACACATCAGAAGATTGTTATCATCGAAGTGGTTGCTGCTTAGATACAGAGACTTGAGTGCGCTCAATCCACATAAACCTACATACAATATCAAATAAGCATCACAAGAGCAAAGACAATCATAATTCGGGAGTTTTTCTTTTTACAAAATGGCCCCTGTACTTTCAAGAAACCTCAGGATGCCCCTATTTTTTTATGGTTTTACAAAAAAACTCACGTGATTGACCGTTAGACTACAGTCAAATTGTATAAAAGTAAGTGCTTCCTTTCTAAATCTCCTTTTTATTCCTTTTTGACCGATTTACCCTTGGAGAAAAGCTGCAATGAATTGTCACTTGAGTTTTACTCATCATATGTATCCAACCGAAAATGAATAGAGAATAGGACAAGGGAGGTCAGTCAGCCCATTTCCAGCAAGTTACCAGAAAGGTTAAAAGGAACGTGCCTGTGAGAAATCCAATGGCACTGCACTGAAAGTGGGTCCAAGTCCCCATCATTAAAGACCTTTATTGCACTATTCCCGGTCATTTAATCACAGATGGACTACATCTAATAGCCCATGTAGATATTTCTTGTTTTGGCAACATTTTTTTTTTTTTTTGGAACTTTTTTGCCTACCTTATGAACAGAACAACCTACTATACTATGTGCCACACATTGACGGTTATAATCATGCTAGATAAATTCACTCCTTTTTCCTACAGTTATGTCTACTACCCTTTCTCGGTTTTGGTAAAATTTTGAGGACATGACAAATTAAGCATTTTATCAATACATCTCCTTTTGCTAACAAATTGCAAGGTCCTTCACATCGGCAAATCTTTGAAGCAGGCTACCGGAAATTTTTTTAATTTTTCACCTCCTTTATTTGGTTAGTTAATGGTGGGTAATTATAGCCCACATTGAAAGAATTAGAGGATTTGAATCAACTGACTTTCGTTCCACAATTCCTTTATGATTTTTACCACATATAGTGCCTCAACCCCGCCTTGACAGCCTAAATGCAAGGAAAAGCTTGACACTTGACACTTAACTGAACCAATACCTTTTACCAAGAAAATTAGGCCAAAAACTGAACCAATACCCATTGGGTTGGCCTAGAAGTGGGCCTGGGATAACACTTGCACTTGTTGCCTTCCCATTGGCTCAAGAACCAACGCATCCTTTAAACGTGATAAGTTATGTGCTTATAGTAGCTATGGCCCCAATCTTGCCGCGACCAGTGCAGAGTAGCATAGCTGTAGCCTGAAAATGTATCTTGGTTCCTGAATTTTATGGAATCCCTCCAAAACAAATGGGCCACAATGGGAACTTTTCAAGTTATCTAATTTAATCCCCTCTAGGGAATCGGGCCCACAGCTGAAAAATAACATGTTTATTCCTCATAATAATAGGCTGGCGCGGTTTGCCCACTGCCCAATCATTGCGTTTTTTCACTTTTATCTAAAGATAACTCATTTAGGTTTTTTTAGGGGTGACGAATTGGCCTAGTACAGAGAGGGAGAAAGGAAGCAATTATTTATTGAACAATCAGATTATCAGTGAAGGGAGATTTTAGTAAAAACATAAAGTACAAGGGCCCTTTTGAGATTTTGAGAAAATATATGGGCCTTTTTTTGCTAAAATAAGGCTAAAAATTAAACACATTACTTTATGTCTGAAACTGGATTCGGCTCGACCCAATGAACCTAATGGAACTAATTCATTGAACTTTGGTCAAATCCTGACCTCGTTGGGCCCATCTCATTCAAGTTCAAAATGTATGAATTAATTCATAATTAGGTTAGACTTTCGCTGCCTACATTAGATTATAAAATGCCATAGAATTCGTGTCAGGTTTGGGTTTCAGCTTTGCATACCCAATTTGAACTGGGTATATATAAACTAAATGTTACGTTGTATACAACCTAGAGTTTAAATGAAGTATACAAATTTTCTAATTTTTATTTTTATTTGAAAAGTAAACTAAACGATGAGATTTGGATGCCTGAGTCAACCGGGCAAGTTAGCTAGGGTTTTATTTGGGTCAGGTTTGGGTTTGAAATTAACTACAAGCTAATTCTCGTTGCTCTTGGATGGAGCCATTACTCGATCAGACCAGCAAAACTTGCAACCTCAAACGACTTTTTTCAGAAAATAGAAATCGATATATTTAAAAAAAAATGTAGAAAAAAAAAGGAGCAAAAAAAAATTACAAAAAAAGGAACGAAGCTAACATTCCTCAATAACCATACCCTATCAATGTCCTAAGCGTAAATTACTTTAGCTAACAAATGAGCAACCTCATTAAGTTTTTAGAGGAATAAAGTTGAAATAAATACTATTAAAATACTTACCCTATCAATGTCCCAATCATTTCTATATAAATCATTTTTATTGCTATTTTACCTGTTAGAGCACTAGAGTAGGATCCAAGATCATTGCCCTGTAGCCACAATTCTTCTAACTTTGATAGGTTGCTAAGACATGGAGGAAGTGCTCTGCCATCAAGATTGTTTCTAGCAAGATATAAACCTCGGAGATTTTTCAATTCACATAAACCTGCAAAATTCAGTAGGCATATATGTTTTTATGAGCCATGTCAGCCAATGTCTGAAAACCCAATAAGAGGTCAAAATGGCCGGTTGGATGGTTTGATTAAACTAATTTGGCGGATGCTTTTTAAGGTCTCCATGGTGATGTCAAAAGTAAGAAACCAAAATGAGGTTAAATTGTTTGTCAGGACTGGAGAGAGGAGATTAGTGTTGGTAATGATTAACCGGCATGAAAACAATTAATGATGTGGGTCCAAGCCTGTTAGCCTCATAGAGTCAATACCTACAAAAAGGTTATTATTAAATCTCGATCAATAATTTTAAATTATTAACTCAAAACCTTAAGTAGACTTGCCCGTATGTGCCCTATATTTGGCTCGGTGTTCCGTCATGACGAGTTGACTAAACAAATTCGCAAGTCAACTCTTCTAGTTTTTGAGATAGCCTTTATTTGTCAGTTGAGGTTTAGACTCAATTTGTGATGGTTGTTATGGGCCATATTCGCGTTGACAAATAACATCTTCATCCCAATGATACATATAACACCAAGTGAATTGAGATTTGAGCAGATGCCTAAGGAATGTGATGTTCGAGAGTTTTGGGTTATCTTAAATTGGACCCAATACAGGGTGTCTCATAGGAAGACAGATGGAAAAGGAAATTGTAAGAAGGACCCATCCACCAATTAGATTTTCATATAAAGAAAGCCCTTCCAGTTCCTTTAATGGAGCAAATAAGGAAGAATTTGGCTACCATATTCCTAGTATATTAATCTTTCTTCTCTTACCCAAGTAAGATCGATTAAAATCAACCTAGATGTATATGTATCGAAGTCATAAATACAGGAAATAAAATTATTAGGCTGTTTTTTAATGCTTGAATTTTTATTGAAATATATCTTTTAGAGAAATAAACAAATGAAAAGGTACATTTCCTCTCATTCATTTCACCCTTCTTCTTTTTCACTCCGTGCAGAAAGGCCAACCCTACAAAACCAATGGGTGTAAGAACCATGAGAGAAATAGGAAACATACTTAATACGGAAATGGACGTCCAAGGAGCCGCTTTCATTACTTTTATTTAGGGGCCGTGATCTCCGCTAACATGCTTGTTCCTCGTAATAATAGGCTGGCGTGGTTTGCCCACAACCCAATCAACCCATCCATGTCTTTAATGGGTTTCTTCATTGCGTTTTTTCACTTTTATCTAAAGATAACTCCTTTAATTTTTTTTAGGGCCAAGTACAAAAGCAATTATTTATTGAACAATCAGATTATCAGTGAAGGGAGATTTTAGTAAAAACATAAAATACATGGGTCTTTTTGAGATTTTTGAAAATAGAGGGGCCTTTTTTTTTGCTAAAAAAGTGGGAGCTAATATAATGATGGTTAAAGTGGCTGCTATTCCCTATGGGGCCCACGTGAATAATGTATCACATTTGATGGCTTTATGTGGGGCCCACCAGGCGCATCCAATGTTTATGGAATTTGGTGTTGGGACCATTTACATATTCATTCATGACATGATACCAAAATGGAAATTATTAGATGGGGTCCTCCATACATTTGCAGGTGTTATGTGGTTCGCATGATTCAGAGAATTATTGGATGGTCACAATCGAGTTCTGACTCCGGGTGGGCTGCACCAAGTGTGAGCGTGTTCTGAAACTTTTTAAGGCCATATCTTTCACGTGGCGTTACTTGAATCAGTTTAGCCAAATATCTATTTTTCATCAGTGGTTATAGACAGTTATAGTGACTGCCTCTCAACTTAGGTGGGTCATGACCCAGCCTATTTTGGTATGGAGTTGGGCTGTGTTTTTAGGCAAGTGGTATGGGCTTGGGCCTTATTTTAATGCCTTAAAGTAGAAATCGCCTTATGCTCACTTTGGGCCGACCATGGCCTGGATGCGACCTACATCCCTAGCCAGTTTGCCAAGTTACTAATAAAGTAAAAGTGATGTAAGGCATCAAATCAAGAGAGAATAAAATACAAAGGGGCTCTGATGGCATTTTGTCTTTAGTCGATTGGTAGGGAATCTTTTTAACTTATTGTTTAAAAAATGGTTGTTTAAAAAATGGGTTTTTTTTTGTCATTTAGTGTTTTTTTTTTTACTTCATTTTTTAAATAAGAAATTTTTTTGAAGATGCATGTATACTATTGATATGATCCCTTGTCTAAAAAATGGAGGTTTTACATTACTTTTACTAATCTAATAAATTGCCAAAAGGACTTGAGAAGGGGGTCCTGAATCCTATTACCCATACCAAAGGATCTTGTATTTGAGGCCCAATTTGAGAACCACCCAACCCGACGTTAGGACAACTAGATGGGCCTGGATTAAAAAAAAAAAAAAAGAGCATTTTTACCTCAACCTTGACAGCCTAAATGCGAGGAAAAGGTCGACACTTAACATTGTCCGTGCTTTTCAATTCCCAGTGGTTATATAATTGTTCTAATCCCAGGTTCTTTTGAATCCGGCTAAATCAGAATTTGCTTGGGTTTTAACTGAACCAATACCTTTTACCAAGAAAATTAGGCCAAAAACTGAACCAATACCCATTGGGTTGGCCTAGAAGTGGGCCTGGATATGTTGGGATAACACTTGCACTTGTTGCCTTCCCATTGGCTCAAGACCCAGCCCATCCTTTAAAAGTGATAAGGTATGTGCTTGCAGCGACCAATGCAAAGTAGTATAGATGTAGCCTGAAAATGTTTCTTGGTTCCTAAATTTTATGGAATCCCTTCAACACTAGTGGGCCACAACGGGAACTTATCAAGTTATCTAATCTAATCCCCTCCAGGGAATCGGGCCCCATAGCTGAAAAATAACATGTTTATTCCTCATAATAATAGGCTGGCGTGGTTATAAACAAGTGGGCCACAAATGGATCTGGATCGACCCAATGAACATAATGGAACTAATTCATTAAACTCTGGTCAGATCCCGACCTCTTTGGGCCCATCTCATTCAAGTTCAAAATGTAGGAGTTAATTCACAATTAGGCTAGACTTTCGATGCCCGCTTCAGTTTATAAAGTGTTATAGAATTCGTATCAGGTTTGGGTTTCAGCTTTGCATGCCCAATTTGAATTGGGTATATATCAACCAAATGTTACATTGTATAGGACCTAGAGTATAAATGAAGTATACACATTTTCTAATGTTTATTTTCAGTTCAAAAGTAAGATACCTTTTCAGGTCTCCACGGTGTCAAAAGTAAGAATCCAAAATGAGGTGAAATTATTGTTGGTAATGATCAACTGCCGTGAAAACAGTTCATGATGTGGGCCCAAGCCTGTTAGCCTTGGTTGAGTACATATCTCATAGAGAGTCGGATGCCTACGATGCATCCATCTCCTTGCAATCTAAGCCGTCCATATATCAGTCATGCATCCCTCTTTTTGTTATCCAGGGCTATAGTTATTAGGTGGCCTATAGGTGATTAAAAAGGTGTAATTGGAAATCGTTGAGGTCCCCATACCAGGAGTCCCTCGTGCTTGTTTGAATTTAACTGAGCTTGGATTTCTAATACACCCCTTCATTGATCATACATTGAAAATAAACATATATAGATTTTATAGATTTGTAAAAACATAAAATACAAGGGCCTTTTTGAGATTTTATGAAAATATAGGGGCCTCTTTTGCTAAGAAAGGCTAAAAGCTAAACACATTTCTTTATGACTAAAAATGGATCCAGGTTGACCCAATTAACCTAATGGAACTAATTCATTGAACTCTGGTCGAATCCTGACCTATGCGGGCCCATCTCATTCAAGTTCAAAATGTAGGAGCTAATTCATAATGAGGCTAATCTTTCGCTGCACGCATCTGTTTATAATGTGCTATAGAATTCATGTCCAGTCTGGGTTTCAGCTTTGCATACGCAATTTGAACTGGGTATTTATGAACTGAATGTTACATTGTATAAGGCCTAGAGTATAAATGAAGTATATAGATTCTCTAATGTTTATTTTTAGTTGAAAAGTAAACTAAAGGATGAGATTTGGGTACCTGAGGCAACCGGCCAAGTTAGCTAGGGTTTTACTTGGGTCAGGTTAGGGTTTGAAATTTACTATATCCTAATTCTCGTTGGGCTTGGATGGAGCCATTAATTACTCGATCAGACAAGCAAAAGTTGCAGCCTCAAACCCCTTTTTAGGAAAAATAGAAATCGTTATATTTTAAAAAAAAAGTAGAAAAAAAAAAAAAACAAAAGGAGCAAAAAAAAATTATAAAAAAGGAATGAAGCTAACATTTCTCAATAACCATACCCTATCAATGTCCTAAGCGTAAATTACTTTAGCTAACAAATGAGCAACCTCATTAGGTTTTCAGAGGAATAAAGTTGAAATAAATACTTACCCTATATATCAATGTCCCAATCATTTCTATATAAATCATTTTTATTGCTATTTTACCTGTTAGAGCACTAGAGTAGGATCCAAGATCATTGTCCAATAGCGACAATTCTTCCAACATTGATAGGTTGCTTAAACATAGAGGAAGTGTTCTGCCATCAAGATTGTTGCCACCAAGCTCTAAATATCGGAGATTTTTCAATTCGCATAAACCTGCAAAATTCAGTAGGTTTTGATGAGTAACGTCGGCCAATGTCCGAAAACAAAATAAGAGGTCAAAATAGTTAGTTGGATGGCTTGGTCACACTAATTTGACGGATGCTCTTTGAGATCTCCATAGTGATGTCAAAAGAAGGAAGAAAATGTGGTGATATTGATTGGCCTACAGTTTTGGGTTTAGGATTTGTTAGGATGGGAGAAAAGATATTAATACAGGTAACGATCAACTGGCATGGAAGCAGTTCACGTTCTAGACACAAGCCCATTAGGTCTTGGTTGAGTACATACATACCTCGCAGAGAGTCAATGCTTGCATAAAGGTTATTATTCCCAAGATACAAGTTCCTTAAGCTTTGCATTTCAGAGAAGGCTGCCAAGAGAAAGAGAATTAAATATTAATATTAGTCGAAACATAGAATTGACAATATAATGATACTTAGAAGAATTTCAAAACCGAAAATGAGGTAATATCCAATCCCATTTACATTCATCTATCTCCTTTTAATCTCAACCATCCATCAACCAGTCCTCTTTCCGTTACCCATTGATATAGTTAATTGGTGCCCAATCGTACATGAAACAAGGGTAATTGAAAATGGTTAAGGTTCTTGTACCATAAACCCCTCGTACTTGCCCAATTTCACTGGGCCTAGGGTCCTAGTACACCCCTTTGTTGTCATACTTAGAAAATAGACATATATTTCAAACATCATGAACCCAATGGCACTACTAACTCCAAGCAGGTTGAGATTTGAGTAGATGCCCACACATAGTAACATAATGGAATGAGAGTGAGTTAGATTATCTTAAAATGGAGCCTACATGGGCTATTTGATTTACCTTGAGGTGCGACCCATCCACTGATATGATTTCCCGCTAAATCAAGTTCTTCCAATTCCTTGAACGCGGCAAATAAGGAAGCATTTGGATACCAAAGTCCCGATCTTTCATCTCTTATAGAGAGAAGATTGATTGAAATCACCCTATATGACGATGAATTGCATTTTACTCCATACCAGTTACAACAATTCTTGCCAACCCAATCTTCATTGGGGAAAGAGCCATGTGGAGGGCTGATGGAATCTTTGATTAGCAGGAGATGTGTCCTCTCTTCTTCTAGACACTCATGACACCGATTAAAGTAATGACACCAAATGATCACAAGAAAGATAGCAATCTTGAACATTGGCACGAACATTGTAACGGAAACTTTTGTCTCACAAGAAAGTAGATAGAATGTATAGCAATAACACACTATATATACATGCGGATGGGGGATATTTTTGGCATCACAGAAGTGCCAGGCTATGCAATGGAAGTGTCGGCTTCAATTCACATGCATCGGTCAATGAAGTCAACTTTGCAAAAAAGACAGAAAAGTGTCCATATCCTCCAATACTACAAGAAGTTCATCAGGCTACTTATAAAAATAAATTAAAATAAATGCCCATCTTTATGGCTATTTTTTATTTTGGTAATGCTCCTCCTTCATCTCTTCCAACATTTGATTCAATTCACACTGGAGCTGATGTAACGATGATAATGGCCCTTTCAAATCAATTTCTTTTCCAATATCAGGCAAATATGAAAGCTTTATATGGGGGTTTGAGTGCTTCTATCAAGGAAGGCTTTGAAAATGTAATTGTAAAAGGTGATTCATCCCTCATATTTAAAGCATTGGACCAAGATTTGAATTGAAAAAGGCTCGTAGGGCCCACTTATAAAATTAATCAAAACAAATCCCCATCTTTTATCTTTTATAGGTTGTCCGTGGTAAAAATGTCAAAAATCAGTAACATTCGTACTCCTCTGCGAGGTGAACAAAGCTAGGGATAGATCCGAGGGAGAACCAATGCATGGTGCACACGAACCCAATTTCCCTTTATAGATTCATATCTGGTTCATGTTCTGATTCACACACACTAAACCTATGAATTTTTACCTAATCTAATGTCAACTACAAATACAAATTTGCATATGCTTGCGAAATAACAAGTGAAGTGTAACAGTATAATTTAATAAAAGATTTTCAAACTAAATTTTATATCGTAACAACAAACTCATTTGGGATTAGCAGTTGGTATCTAAGTCCATTTATGCTCATTCATATGTGTCATCCCGCTTTCTTCTTCCATTCTGGCATCCTCTACAGACATTTTCTTTTCCCGTAAAACTCTACAGAATTCTTATAAGTTGAAGGGGTGCAGGAATTCTCCCATAAGACCTATCTAATAGAAATCAAAGCCACATGAACACCCTTACTATGCGTAGGATATTCTCAAATTTTATTCTAAGTAGTAGTTGCTCCCTCCATAAACTATATGAAAAAAATTGTGATTAATAAATATAAATAATAATTAATAAGATTGTATTGATGACATTATTCATCATATGTTTAATTACTTGATGATAATTTCGAGACATCTGGTAGGTGGTGCATGATGAAAGTGTTTTTTATGAGTACCTCTGATTTTACATGTAGGCTCCACGGTATAAATAAGGTCGGTTTGATTCCGTACACTGAAAAAGGTTTTTGGCAGACCTGGACTCCACTTATTGTGGTTCTGGGTCAAGTCGTCTTCCCCCGGTACCATATCTCATTCCCCTCCAACACAAGCAGATAGCAGTCTGATCACACTAGTGCTGTGCGTTCACATCGACATCCACACCCTCTGGTTTTTGACTCAGGCGAGTCGACCTAAAATAACGGAGCCATTCATGACAAATTCAAGACACTCAAAATAAATGTCCTAACCATATATAAAATGTGCCAAAAAATTTCCCAACAAAAGTTGGCCTCATCATATAATTGAATACCATGATTAACATAATACGATGCATTTTTAAGCCTTATTTGGTATGATAGTATCTCTACTGTTATTCGTCTAGATCCATCCAAAATAGAGCCATAAAAAAATAAAAAAAATAAAAAAAAGAGAGGCAAAACTCTTATTTTCACGAGCCCATAAACAAGGCCTTCCATGGATTTTGCCTTTACTTCTTTAAAATTCCCAGAGGGTGAAATTGTATACCAAACGCTTTTAATTTTCAAACTGGATAGATATAAATTTATTAAATAAGTCCCCTATCATGCCACATGCAGGCTCCAATTATAGTCTTCCCAGTTCCCAATTTCCAAGAGTGGGTCGAGTAGTCATCATCCAGAGGCCATTACAAGCCCACACAATAACAAATCCTGTAACCATTATTCGGAATCCGATAACCAGAGCACAATTAAAATGTGGGTCAGAGCCGGTGACTCGTCTGAACTCGACTCATTTCCCTCCTAAAATTAAAGAGTCAACATTAAAGAGTCAACAAAATAAGGCTGAGTCTTGTCACAGAGATGTGGTGGCGTCCTCTCATCACATGGGTTGAGGTGACTTAAAGAAAGGGTGAGTGGGTCTGCTTATAGGCAGTGCGCTTGTAAAGACATTAAAGCCTTCTTTTATAAAAGCGGTAGGGCCCAAGTCCAGTTAGTTGTTGCCACCGTACAAATTGACAAATATACATCCGCTCTTATTATTATGGGGCGCACAATTGGGTCCCATAAAAAAAGTTCTCACATATTATGTGAGAACAGTTCTCATCTGAATATTACCTTATTATTATTTATGAGACATCAGTTACATTTACATGTGATTCACTCTTCAATACACAAAGACAAAAATATCCACCGTAATCATAAAAAATGATCATGAACTGTTTAGATCCGGAGAAAGGAAAAGAGAATAGGCTTTCGTGGAGGAATAGATATGCATGCAATAGATCTATGGAAGAAATAGATGTTCTAAAAGTAGACGCTTTGGTGAGAGGAAAGACCGGGTTAAAGTAGACGTTTTTTAATCCAAATTTCATTCCCTATCCATTGTCATCTTTCCAAAGAGGATCGACGGCATGGATCGTGATTCAAGGGCCTACAGAAGTCCATTAATATAGATCTAAATCCACGACAGATCAATAGCCCAAATTTGACACCGTGGTCATGTTTGAAGTTCTGAAGATATCCACCGATTCAGATCCTGTATCAATGGCCCACAACTAAAAAAAATACAAAACTCAACCCATCAATGGGTAACCTATTTTCAAAGACTCCTTGACATCCAGAAGGAATTAATGGATGAAACTTGAGCTGCTAGCCAATTTTACCCTTCTAATGAGGATCAACAGTTTGAATTTTTGGTTAAAATGAATTAAAAGATATATGATTAAACCTAAATTGATTCTCAAATATTAATATATTCCAAGCTGGGGGCGCTCTTAAAACATTCTAAATCTGGATCCTTGGGTTGAACTTACATAGATCCAGTTTTCGGATCCAATTTGAATGGATATGGATCCAAAATTCTCCTAGACACAAAAAGAAGTTGTTCCATACCCACTTTTTTTGGAACCAAGGACTTCAGCCACATGGATTATTGGATATCCATTTCAATCCTAATGAAGGCTAATATTTTACATTTTTAGAGCTGATTTAGCAAGCCTGATATATTTAAGCGAGAGAAATCAATTAGATTTGTTTGATATAGAGATAGTTTAGTGGTATATAAATGGTTTGTCATGTCTATTGTCTGGTTCATTTAAAAAAAAAAAATTCACCTATAGTGAAAAGTATATGGACAGAGTTCTCACACAGTATAAGCAATACCAGTAAACTTGTATTAGAGCAAAGAAATTTTGAGGTAAAGGAGCCTTTAGACTGTGATTTATTGGTAGAATATTAACGAAAAGACCTTTGCCAGCTTTTTGAACGTACCATAAAAGGTGAATTGCAAAAGATGAAACTATCACTTCTATGCCATATGCATCCGAAGTGCTAGATCACCTTCACAGAGGCAGTACAAGTAGCTAGGGGCAATGCGATATCAGATATAAAGAAAGAACCTTGGAAAAATGGTTTTCACATCTTGTCTTTTAAATGATGTATACAACAATGATTAAATCAGAAGAAAATCTTAGATAAAATATCTAAAATGGCTCATCTGCTCATTATAAAATGATGGTGAAGAACAAGCCAGAAAAACAAAGAAGTACTGCACCAAATTCCGACACTATTTCTTGTGCAATATTGTGAGAAGGAATGCTTAAACACATGTCGTGTGTTTATGGAGCACATCCATTATTACACATAAGGGCATATTCGTCGTCAATTACCTTTGTCTTAATTAGTAGGAGCACCATTTAAATAGTTTTTTTTTTTTTTTTTATCCACATCCTACCCATTAGATCAAATTCTAACGGCTCGTCTACATTTAGAATCCCTAGAGTAAAAGTAGCACAATGAAATTTGTTATATAATAAAAGTTATGTTGGCAAACTTATAAAAAAAAAAAAAAAAGAGGTCAATTGCAGCTTTTTTTTATATGTATGACAGAAGTACAACTTTTTTAATTTATTTTTTGAAAAAGCAGCAAAGGTCTTGAAGCTGATTCAACTAGATAGATATGAATTTATTAAATAAGTCGCCTATCATGCCACATGCAGGCTCCATCTAGTCTTCACAATTTCCAAGAATTTTGATAAGATCCATTTCTTTGTTATTTGCAAATTTCTGGTATGAAGGATTAGGAGTGATTGGATTCGACAGAGACTCTAAGAATCTAGGAAAATAAAAGATAGATAAAAACCTTGATCAGGCTTGTCTACATAATACAAGGTTGGAAGTCTACAGCAACAACCAACTCATTTGGGAATAGCAGTTGGTATCTAAGTCGATTCATGTCAGATTATGTATGCCATCAAGCTTCTTGTTCTATTTCTCTCAAAAAATCCTTGACTTGAAGGGGTGGAACTCTCTGGTGGCACGGTACCTACCCAATAAAAACTTCAGCTGCTCATCAGATGTTACTCCAATAAAAATTGTACCCACTGTAAAATTGATTATATGATAAAAACTTTGATTAATGATACATGAAATTTTGTTGAATTTTTTTTATTTTTTTGTTAAATCTGTAGACATTCCATTAGTAATGAGGGTATTTACTATGAACAGCTAGGATTTTTATTAAGTAGTCCCATAGAACATTAAAGTTTGTAGTTAGATTTTCAATAGCCAAACTTCAAAGGATTGGGACTCTTTACCTACCGACAAGATATGGAGGTTGCAATCAGAACCGAAGCATTTTCTGAGAACTTACGCAATGGACAGTAGACTTCACTTTTTTAGTGCTATCTCCGTCAAGTCATTTCTCCCCCACCGTATTGAAGTGGTCTATGTCACTCACATGTAATCATTCGTCTAGTCAAGCTACTCCACATTGGATTCACACTGGAGCTGCATCAACACCATCAGCTTCATCTGAGTCCTTCACACGTAGAACTGTGAGTAAAACAACACCACACCCCACCCCCCCGCAATCAAATAAACCTAAACTTTAAGATTGAAGATGCCATAAATAATAAGATTAATACAATGTAATGAATTATTAGTACTTTATTCACAATTTGACAAATTTTATGGAAGGTCCAATTTCCATTAGTCTAAAATTTGAAGACTTTCCATACATGGTGAGGGAGTTTCTTTTCATATTGGAAATTCAAGCACTAAAGTTACACTCTTTTAACTCAAGGGCAAGGGCAGCAATAGTCGGTTTTCTGGTGAAATAAATGGATGGGGGCACTGTTAAGACTTTTACTTTGGTTGACTGACTTTGGCTCACGATAAGTTCTTTCCATGTAATTTCAATTTGACATCAGCTGGAAGTGGTCCATACGTTAGAAGAATTGACCGCCCACCAAGACCAGCAAGTTGGGACCTAGATAGTGACAAAAGCAAAAGCAGCTTGCCGGCCATATATGGCACATGGACTGCACTGTCAGTCATGGAGAGCAACGTAGTCAATACTCCTAGCATTCTAATCACATTTGCGTGACTATGCGGTCAGAGGTTTAGACATGATAGAGATAATCATGGTCAATTCAATGGTTCAAAAATATTAGAGAAATAGAGTTACCAATCTCCTTACCTTCATGAGAAATAGAAACCAAAATCTCCTTACCTTCAATAATTGGTTATGCATAAAAGAACTTTGATATTTTGAAGAGGGAGGATCCCGCGGCTGAGCGGTGGGCGCAAGTGCCTTGGAACATGTGTTGGGGCCCACTTTTTGATCCATTCTAGTGGGATGCCACAATAGTTTTGGATCTCAGGAATTATCACCCATATAAATGAATTAGACTGTTGAATCGAGGGTACACTCATTTTGGATAATGAAAACTTGTTAGCTATGGGTACAGTGGGATTGGTGATGAGTCGGTAGTTAAACCGGCTTCTAGTAACCTCTATAATTGGAAATTGTTAGCTCTTTTTTTTTTTTTTTTTTATTTTAAGAAAAAGTGATTCTTTAAAAGGAAGAAAACAAGATGGATAGAAAAATCATTGGAAATTGTTACTTGAGTCGGCTTTTACTAAAAACACAGAAAATTAGGGCCTTTTATGGTTTCCAAATAAATTTGCCGCAACCTTGACATATTTTATATAATATAGCATAGTGCCTTGCATTCAACTTTGATCGATTACACGGTACTTTTGTCTTTTAGCCCGCATTGGAATTGGTTGGGCTGCACATCATAACAGACTCGACCTAAAACAGGTTTATAGCTGCAATATCCATCTTTCCACTTGATGGATATAGCTAAGGTTAGGTTTGATAAATGAATTATTTTCATTTTAATATACTACAATAGAAAATAAATTTTATTTATTTGTATTGTATTTAAGGGGGTTTGAACTCAAAATCACTCGTTCTTTGAAAGCTCATAATTTAGATGTTATTCATTTAATTGATTCATTAATATGATTAAATGGTA
The DNA here is from genome assembly GCA_028538565.1 of Umbellularia californica. Lineage (NCBI taxonomy): Eukaryota > Viridiplantae > Streptophyta > Magnoliopsida > Laurales > Lauraceae > Umbellularia > Umbellularia californica. The sequence continues at coordinate 98,840,629 of JAPQWN010000002.1, forward strand.
AGAAATTAATGGATTAATGTCTCATTAACCCAAAAGTCTACTATAACGAGAATTAATGTTTTTTGTGCTTTTTACGTAACATACTAAGAAAAATAGTTTGCTTTGATGGTTTGAGATTAGTGTTGCAAACCAAACGGTTCTAGGTTGGAACCATACTAGATCCGGACCCGGATCCGTTTCTAAATAATGGTTTCGGTTTCAGGTCCGTTTTTTGTTCAAAACCGGTTTGTTGGTTCTAGACCTGGTTCCGATGGCAAAAGTGGAATCCAATTTTGGAACCGGGTCCACTGAGAGGACTGGAATCTAGTGATAGAATCGTTTCTTATTTTCTTCACTTTTTTATTTTTTCTTAAAATAATCATATCATTCAGCTTATAATTGTGCATCAAGTTAATTTATTACCACCAGAATTATATATAAAAATGTTTAAAAAAAAGATGATTTTAAAGTACAATTTACAAGATCAAAGACTCATGTGTCGGGTCCCAGGTCCACGGATTGGAACCTATATGGACCCAGAACCGGAGCCGTTTATCAATCAAAATGTAAATTGGGTTATGGACTCGGACCCATTTATGAATCGGAACCTATTTACCAGACTTTTTACGAGTCGGAAGTTGCAAGTAATCGGAGAATCAGATACCCATTTACAACCTTGTTTGAGATGAAATATACTATACAATGTATTGTTTACCCCATAGAAATTAGTTGCACAATTAATGGCATTACAAACAATCTCTCTCTCCACATATCTCTATTTTATGTTGCCAAAAGTCATCATTTCCCTACCCACATGTTTAGCGCAAGCTCCATTTGCTAGTTCCATAATATGGATCCCTCCTAAATTTAGTTGAATTGGTTCTAACACTGTTGAGTTGTTGAATTATCATTATAATAAAAGTAGAATTTTCCTCCCATGGAATTATTCTTTTGTGAGACAAACTTAGGGCATTTTTGTGAATATAGCAAGTTATATGGAGGTTTTATTAAGTCCAAGTCCCAATGTTCAGATGGGTTCCAACCAGGTTTATCAGCACCCCCAGCTCAATCTAATTACGGAATGCCATAGCCACAGTTGGAAGTTAGAATTCAATCCCGGCCGCACAATAAGCATGTAGTTCATTCTTAGAGATAGGCCCCTTTGTTTGCCATGAAATAAAATAAAGATAGCTATTCTTACATCTGACTTTGACTTTTAATTTTGCTTAGTGCGATTTTTAATTTTGCTTTCCAACAGTAACAGCATCCGATGATGTTTGGTTAAATCATAAAAGTAGCTATTTTAACATAGAGGTATCTTAAATTATTTGTGTTTAAAATAATCGTATAATTATACAATTGTTTGGTTATGTGAGAAGCATCATCTTGATCTGCAAAATGCTTCTGATATATATAGTTCCACTTCATTTTGAATCAGATTCATTGCCTGCAGCCGAACTTAAACATTTGACCAAATATATCTCTAAATGATATAGGTAATAATTCTCATCCATTGATATCATCATTTTTTTTTATTATCAATAATCCGATCCATGGATATCATCATCTCTGCGCCATATTATATAACTGACCCATGCTAACATCCATTCACCTCACATTGTTCTCTGTTTACCAAACCCATTATTATTAAGATTTCAATTCAATGGACCTTTTCCACTCAATCTCAGTCTCAGAGGGACCTTGTCCCTTTCCATCCCAGCCTCTTCCCTGCTTTATTTTATCGCTACTCCCAAACTAGCTAATCCTCCTATTCTCAACAGTTTCTAAGTTTCGAATCATCTAATTTGAATATGAAAATCTTCAAATACTCCAAACAATAGTTCTGATGTAAATGTTATTGGTCATGCTACAAATAATACTACTTTTAATAGCCCAAGGGGTCCTACTGTACCAGGTCTTTGTATGTAAATAATTTTGGGGACTGAGGCGGTTAGTATTGTGTATAGTTGTGCCCTGTGTTTTGTCGGAGGCCTGTTTTGTGTTTGTTTTGTTAATAAAATGTCCTTTTCTCAGCAACAAAATAATAATAATAATAATAATGTAGTTTTTATTCACTATATGAACAATCTTATGGCGGGGCCAAATTCTATTAGTTTGAAATTTGGAGACATCTTATAGGTGGTGAAAGAATTCATTTTGAACAGCTCAGATTTTCAATTGGTGGATCCCATTACGGGGTTTCCACTCTACGGGGCTTCCACTCTTTTAACTCAAGAATTCTCAATTCAAAGACTTTGAGGATACAGATTCCATGGTGAGTGCAACAACAATTAGTATTCCAGTGAAACAGATGGGTGGAGTTCTGTCTATTTTATGACCTTGACTCCCTTTATATTTTATTTTATGTCATGAACAAGCAGTCCATTCACTAGAAGAATTGACTGACCTACGACGCCCAACAGGTGGGGGCTTAGACAGTGACCAAAGAAAAAGCCGCTATCCTACCAGAAAGGCCAGATTGAGTGGATAAATGTCAGTCATAAAAGAGCAACGTAATCAACACTCCCTACGTTTGAATCACGTTTCTCGTGTCTATGAAATCTAGACAATGATAGATTCTCCCTCTCTTTTCTTTACTTTTTCGTGGGGTAGAACCTAGAAGACAATGGTAGATTATCATGTCAATACAATGGTTTAGATATGGGGTTTTGATTGCAGATAATCTTTAGCCATTAATAATCGCTCCTGGTGACAAAGTAAATAATAATTTACTACAAGTACCTGTGTAGTTTTTATGGACTAAATTCTCCTAAATTGTGCAATATCACATCAAATTATAAACTATGTGATATCGTAAAGATATAATCAATATTTAACTCAACTAGAGGGGAATTTTTATGCGATATTGCATAAATGAAAAAGTTACAGAATTCGCAAAAATAGGGTATGTGATGTCACACAGTGAAGGACATTTTAGCCCATAAATACAAGACAGGTGCCCATAGAAAATTATCTCAACTTTTGTAATAAGGCGTAATTAATATCTATGCCTAAAGGTTACCATAGAGGAAGGGGATAGAGGAGAATGCGTGAAAAAAAAAAAAAAAGGATATTGCCCATATCCTTAAACTTGGCATTTGCTATTTCCCACAAAGTTGTTCGTGCAAGGGATGTGCGATATCGTAAATATTACCCAATGCGATATGGTAGGGCTATGCGATATTGCACCGTTATTGTACGAATTACTTTGCGGAAAGTATTTAAATTTAGACTATTTTAGGGTAAATATCAAATCTAAGGACAGCCATCTAGTCAAAATCCCTAAAAAATATTTTGTCAGTGACGATGAAGCTATCATCGTGTTCAGGAGTGAGGGTAAAAAAGAAAGTGAAAAGGAACCCAATGATATTGTGAGTCATATATTATGGGTTTTGGACAAAATAGTAGAGAAAAAGTAAATGACGATCTGCCATTTTGGAATCTTTTTTTATAGGGTTCACTCTTTTAATGAGTCGGGATATAGTAGAGAAAAAGTAAGTGACGATTTACCCCATGGTGATCATGGGTGGGCCAATCCCTCAAAGGATCGTGATCCGTCCTTTAACAGAGATAAACTCCACGGTGAGTGTAGCAATAGTCGGTATTCCGGTGGGACGGATGGGTAAGGCACTGTCAAGACGTTGACCCTGAATTGATGTTGTGTTATTTCCATGTAATGAGGAGCAAGTAGTCCATTCGTTGGAAGATTTGACCGACCCACTCTGCCCCCACAACAAGTTGGAGCTTAGACAATGACCAAAGTAAAAGCAGCTAGGCCACATGGATAGCACTTGCCTCTTTTGTGGGCCAATATTTGTAAAAATGAGATTTAGAGATATCTCATACATGGCGAGGGTATTCATTTTGAAGGTGAGAGAGCATGGCGCATGATAGCAATAGCACTTGCCTCTTTTGTGACTGGAGACTTGGAAGTCTTGATTTATCTCAGCCATTTCGAGTGCCCATCATTGTCAGTTGTGTCTTTCAATGTGCTTTTGAGCATTAGCATATTCATCAGGAGCACCCAAGACGCGTGTTTTAAGGGTTTCCTTATAAGTAGGCCCACCATATGGACTTTGCATGTGAGGTGTGAATGATTTGGTACTACTATTTGGCAAAGACAAACTATTGAGAAGAAAAGTCTTTTAATGGGTCCAAATCTGGTGAAGGTTTACCGTGGGTGATGTGGCGGACCGTGATTGGTCCACCCACGATTACCATGGGTGAAGTCCCTTGGAGGATCCCAACTCCTCTTTTAACCCAAGAATTCTCAAGCCAAGGCAAGTCATTGGTGAGGCACTATCAAGTGTCAAGTGTCGACTATCAAGACCTTGACTCTGTATTGATGATATGTCATTTCCATGTAATGAGGTGCAAGTAGTCCATTCGCTGGAAGACTTGACCGACCCACTTTGCCGCCCCCACAACAAGTTAGTGCTTAGACGGTGACCAAAGTAAATGCAGCTAGGCCACATGGATTGCACTATCAATCATTAAGGAGCAAAGGTAGTCCATACTCCTTGCATTCTAATCACGTTTCTCATGACAATGAGATCTAGACAAGGATAGATTATCATGTTAATTCAATGGTTCAAAAATTTTAGAGAAATAAAGTTAACAATCTCCTTAACTTTAATAATTGGATATAATTACTCAAATGACAATATATTTTTTTTTTGCTCTCTACAACTGCGAAATTCCTATATATAAGTAATTCCGTATATTGAAGAGATGAGTAAATGTGCCATTGCATGCTCGTTGTAAATTAGTAGCTTATGATAATTGAAGAGATTACAAGTGAGTGTCTGTGTGTGTGTGTGTGTGTGTGTGTGTGTGTGTGTGTAAAGTGGTGGGGATCCACCTGATGAAAGTACAGGCCCTTCAAAATGAATGTACTCCCTAGTGCATGAAATAAACATAATTTCTACTTCAACATGAATTGATCTCGCCATATGATTTAGCATATGACAAATAATATAATTAATAAATCTACTGTATCATTACTCATATTTATTACTCTCTTCACTCGTGGGCCAATATTTGTTAGAGTGAGATTTAGAGATATCTCAAATCTCATACATGGTGAGAGTTTTTATTTTGAAGGTGAGAGAGCATGGCGCATGATAGCAATAGCATTGCTTCTTTTCTAACTAGACTAAAGACTTGGGAATCTTGATTTATCTCAGCTATTTTGAGTGCCCATCGATGTCAGTTGTGTCCTTCAATGTGCTTTTGAGCACTAGCATAGTCATCAGGAGCACCCAAGAGGCCAAGATGCGTGTTTTAAGGGGATTCTTACCTGTAGGGCCACCATATGGACTCTGCATGTCAATTGTAGACCCACAATTGACTCATCCAAACTCGCCCCGTCCCACTGACACTCCTTCTACAATTGGTGCCAACATGACAAGTGAAAAAAAGTTGTGAAGTTGGTGTCGAGGCAATGTTTCACCAATGCCCAGCTTGCCCGTTCGGCCCAACACACGTAACAGCAATGACCGATATCAATTAGTTAAGAGGTAGGCAGGGCCGGCCTTGCTTTTAGGCTCACAGTTTAAATCTCGACCTGTATATTTGGTATGATACCTAAATGCACTGAATGGAAAAATTGAGCCGGGGCAGTTCCATTATAGGTCCGGGGTTTCTCTAAAGTTGTTGGATAACAATTGCAACTCCATTCAATTTTCATATGATTTTCACCTGCAATTCGTTTTACCATGTCTATTTTAAGTAGATGTGTGGCAATAAGTTTACTATATAAGGTGTGAGAAGAGAGGAATAAACGATCTATCTAAGTTTTTATACAATTTAATAAGCTCTTGGACCTAAAAAGTCTACCTTAAAAGAAAGAATGAGTGTCAAATACATTGAACAGTTCAAATAATGAACTAGCAAAACATGCCCGTGCTAATCCATTATATAAAACATCTACAAAACTTTTTAAAATGATAAGAATTTTACAGAATGCAGCACACACCACCCATTTGGTGCTGATGAAAATGGTATCACTGAATGCTGCACAGAATAGCAACCAAAATCAACATTGACGTATCCATCCCAATAAGACTCGATACAATGAAACCATATCCATAAATGAAATGTTCATAAAATCTTAAGATATCACAATGGGACCAGTTCCATCAAGCAGTGACTTTTCAATTAATTGAACAATATCCTAGTTCATCAACCTGGTCACTGGATGGAATTAAGAAATAAGAATTCCCACTCCAAGCATAGAAATAAAACCACAAAGAGCTTTTAGCTCTCATGATGAAATGACGATAATCATGATAATGAAGACACTAATTTGAAGGGCACTGTTAAAATGATATACACTGTTAAAATGATATACATTGATGACACAAAAACTTACAGGATATAGTGGGAAGTAGGGTTTCATATGGCCCATTTAATGTAACCACACCTTAAACACCAATTTGCTTTAAACAAAGAGCATCTATTGGAAATGGAGCCTTCAATGATATACCTAAGAATACAAACAGATAATGACCACAGTAGAGCAATAGTACAAAACACTGCAAGTATTCTTGAATAAGCAAAACAACTCCAATATTGTCAATTAATCCTCGACTGATACAGTGCATAAACAATAAGATCAAATCATAGAGTCCGAAAATAGTTGAAAATCTGAAAATCTAGTAACGGATAGTCAGGTAGTAAACAAATCAAAATTGATTCTATCTTACAATAGACATATATTCAATCTTGCCCCATCTAAAATATTAAAAAAAAAAAAAAGTATTGCACAAAGATCTGTCTTCAATTAGGCACAAAGATTTGTCTTCAATTAGGCCCAGGTATGCCTCTGCAGCCTTTCTCAAGAAAAGCAATATATGGCTGTAGAAATGCAGATTAGTCAGCACAACACATCCATTAGCAGCAACATCCAATGTCACATTCATTAGAGTATCCCTAAATACAAATTAACAGAAAGCCCTTTTCAAACTCACGTTAAATTCCTTGGCAATTTCATGGACCAACCTTTCAAATGGAAGTTTTCGGAAAAGGAGCTTTGTGCTCTTCATAAGCATAGAATATTAAAATAAAAAATCCCAGAATAGGTGCATTCAACACTAACATTAGGTAAGTCAAGTTGAACAATTGAAGCAAAAGAAATTCAAACAAATCACTCGGAAAAGCAACAATATCTAACCTTACAATCTTGGGCAAGCATTTTGAATGGCACTTATTGGGTAAGATGCTCTATGATTTTATTTATGGATATCACTGCATTGAAGAGGAAGGTAACTCATCCACCACATAATATTAAAAACCAAAGTTCCAAAATAGGTGCATGCAATAGTAACATTAGCTATTCAATAATTACAATTAAAGGAAAAGAAACTCAAAAAATAAATGTCAAAGAGCAAAGTTCTAAGGCGGTATCTATGGGCTTCTGTGCTCCTCCAGTTGCAATGGTAGAATTCCAATCAGCCTAAAATGGTAAGAAATAAGTTTGTCTATGTGGAGAAAACTTTGTTAATTTGGTTTATAGGCTTAAGACAGTATGCCAGATATGTCAATGGTGCTTCACCAAAGTAACTGACAAGTCTACAATCGGCTCCAATTGGTTCTTGTGAAATTATAAACAATAGGGAATAAAGTTAGGAAAATAAAAAAAAAAAAAAAACACACATGCTTTGAATCAATTCTCCTCTCATATTGTAGATGTGCTATAGCTAATGTATTGAATATTAGTCATTTCCCTGATACATATTGTAGATATGCTCTAGTTCTAGCAAAGTTCCCGCTTCTTTTTCTACATGGTCAAAGAAAATATAAGAGGGAGATTGAGAGAATCGCATTGAAGAAATTCATTGAAAAGGACTTTCCAAACAGAGATTTTACAAAAATATAAACAGGAACAGAGAAATCAAAGGAAACACTTATAAGAGGGAGATTGAAAGAATCACATTGAAGAAATTCATTGAAAAGGACTTTCCAAACAGAGATTTTACAAAAATATAAACAGAAATAGAGAAATCAAAGGAAACACTGGCATACCCCTTTGGTGGATGTGTGCCTCCATGAAAATAAAAATATAAAAAATCATTAAAAATTGGCATAGAGTGGAAATAAAATCAATAATCCATGAAATTCTCAAAACCCACCAACAGAATCCGACTACAAACAAAACCCAGATCTTAATAGATTAAAAAAGTTAAAAAATGAGAGAGTAAAGGAAACATGGCATACCACTTGATGGATGTATGCCCATGCTTTCTGAGTTTCTTGATTCAATTCATGTGATAAGGAATGGTAGTGAGCTTGTAAAGCATTGATTTCTCCATTTTTGAGACAATAAACCAAAATCTCAGGAACCAAATAAAAAGAAGACACCAGAAGCGAATGAAATTGAAATTTTAGGGATAGGAGTACATGGACTATACTAAGGAGGGCAAGTTTGTGACAGTTTCCAGCATTTTAATTTTACAGTGATTATATTTTTTGAGACCAAGGATATCTCATTTTCTAGAGTTTCGGTTTCTAGATTTGGTGTGGTTTAACATTTTTCTTGGAAAGATCTTTCTACTGTCTGTAGAAAGTTCTTCTCTTACTGTGGGTCTGAATCTTCTGCTAAATTTACAAAAATGCTTTAATCTTGGGAAATGAGTGTGTAGTTTGTTAACACAGAACAATGAGAAAATCATTCATTTTCTACAGATAAGGGCCACCTAGACATTGATCCAAGTGCAGGATATATTTGAACCGAATCATATCATATCAATCTTAATTTTTAATATAAAACATCCTCAAAATGGTTACTACTGCCTAAAGCACTTGTTGGTTCGGGGGTGTATCATTTATGAGACATTTGCCTGCATCCAATTCAAGTTGGGACTTTCCACAATCATTTGAACAGAAACAGAGATTTTAAAAAAATATGAACAGAAACAAGGAGATTAAAGGACACACTGGCATACCCCTTTTGTGGATGTGTGCCTATATGAAAATAAAAATATAAAAAATTATTAAAAAATTAATAAAAAATTGACATAAAGTTGAAACAAAATCAATAATCCATGAAAATCTCAAAATCCACCAACAGAATCCAAATACAAACAAAACTGAGATCTTAATAGATTAAAAAAGTTAAAAAATGAGAGAGAGATTAAAGGAACGTGGCATACCCCTTGATAGATGTATGTCCGTGCTTTCGGAGTTCCTTGATTCAGTTCTTGTGGTAAGGAATGGTAGTGAGCCGTGTGATGCTTTGATTTCTCCATTTTTGCGACAAATAAACCGAAATCTCAGGCACCAAATAAAAAGAAGATACCAATAGCGAATGAAATTGAATTTTCAGGGAGCAAAGCAAAGAAGCGAATGAAGTCTCACTTCTTGAATTTCTAACAAAACATACAAAAAACCTTCCTAGGATTCTTCAGAGGTAGCAATGAATAGTCAGATTCTGCTCCTCCCTCTATCATTATCCAGATTTTTTCTCTTTTTCCCCTTTTTTTTGGCTTTTTTAATTCTCATGCATCTTTTCCTATCCAACTAAGTCTTCAAGTTTTGTTAATTAGAGATTCCTTTGTCGGAAAATTGTGCCTTTTTTCGAGCAGTAAGTCAATTTTTTCAATTTGCTTCTGCTATCATCTTTTTTTTTCTTTGGCTGAAAGGGGAATTAGAGTTGCTAACATTTGATTTTGGAGACCAAGTTTTGTCCTTTTGATTCTCTAAAGAATTGGGGTGTCGTTTTGTTTCTTAGGATGCTTCATACGTAGATCGCTATATCTCTATGATCTGCCATTTTGTAATCTAATCTTGGATTTTTATTGATGTTTCTTTGTTTCTATTTATTCTTGTAATATGAATTAGAGTTTTACTGGTAATTTTTAGAAGATTAGAACCCTGGAGATGGATGGGAAGTCAATCAAGCTGCAGATTGTGAGTAACTTTTTAGTGGGATTCATGTAAAGGGAATTTATATGCTGATAGATTAGTTAGGAATATTGAGTTTTCTGTATTTTGTTCTATTTATTTAATCTCAGTGTGAATTTGGATCAAAGTTATAATTGAACCCTGCCATGTATGAGTTCGTCAAGGTAGACATTTATATTACAATTACTAATTGGCATTGTAACTAACCAAATGGCATTTAAACATGTTTGAATATTCCAAACTAATCTATCAGCATATCTGGATTTTTCTCTGATTTGCCTTCATTGAGAAATTAAAGACCATGTAAATTTGTTCTAGAGTTGCCATTGACATCATTTCATTCCTGCTAGTTATAAAGGGAATTCCAACCAATGTTCATTTCTTGGACCCAAATCTTCTATTTCCTAACAAATCCATGAAAATGCTAATTTCAGCCAAATTCCAAAATCCTAGAGGCAAAAAAGTTTTAAATATGAGGAGAAAAAATCAACCAGAGAAATAATCATACATGATGTGAGGAGGTTGTGTGACAATACAACAATATATACCTAGTTGTCATCATAGCATGTCAAATCAATTCCAACAATTTGAGAGTATTCCATAAAGAAAATGGACAACATTGAATGATCACCCAATCATAAAACAGAACAAATAAACAATAGAAACATGGAGTGACACTTACCTACTTAAGAATGATCAGCTCCATTTGTCTCTTACTCCAATTATCCATCCTCAATCAACAATCTTCAGTCTCCAACCCTAGGATCACGAACTTGACAGTCTACAACATGAGGGTTCTGTAGAGGGTTATGTTGGCATAAATCAAACACTGAGATTATGCATGACCTCTTAATCAGAATTGCAACCAACCATACTGAAAATCATAGCGAGAGCGACCGTTGCGCTGATGGATGTGCTGGAGAGGATGGGAAAAAGGAGATGGATTGGCAGTGGAACCCCTGAGAGGTGTTGGCAAGGTAGAGGAAATAATATGCAAAGAGGAACACGGAGAGACATTCAGGAGCATGTATGAAATAAAGAGGGGTGATAGTTCAAAACTGTAATGGAAGAGTTAAAAGGGTGGAAGGGAGATGGGAGAGGAAACATTGGATGATTTAAAGGATGGTGAAAATTGAAAAGGCATGGCTTCATATAATAGTATAATAGAGAGGCATTGATAAGAGCCAAAACCAAATCAATTGGCAATTTCTTAATTGAATCTCAAACAACCAATCAGTTTCTCAATTGAATCTCAATTGCAACCAGTCAGCTTCATATTATATATAACTAGCAGAAGATGCCCGTGCTGAGCACGAGCAAGAAACTAATGGCATTTGCAACATGAACTCCATAGAAAGAGGGAAGATAAAGATCATTTTTATATTACATACATCTACTACAGTGGAACAAATCCCAGCAGATGGACATTGGTACTTTTAAAACGGGTTCAATCACTGCATTAAATTAGTGAAAATATTTTGTAATATAGTTCTTTGTAAGTGGAAGCCATTTTATGCCACTGCATTGCAGATGATTGAAACCAGTGCTTATAAATGTAGAGAAAACACCACCAATACAGACTTAGCCATCACTTGGTAACAGATATATTGTAAAAAAAACATGAATTGCACCAAATGTCTACAAACCTCAACAGCACATGATAGAGAGACTAAGTTAAATACCTCAAAGTAGTAATCAGGGTACTGTATGAACCACAACTATATAGTTAGACAACACTATGGAAGTCAATGTTGATAAAAACATATGTGAAATTTAAAAAAATAAAAATTAGAGAAGAGAGAGAAAGAAAGAAAAAATAGGTAGCATGGAAGTTCCATGCACAAATTAAAGTTGGGGTGCAAGAACATAATTGCAACAAACATTAAATAGATATAGATATGCATGCATATAAGGACTTTGTATATTTAAACACAGTGGTCAACCTTAGAAATATGTAAACAGTTTATGCATTGCCAAGAAATCATGGAGCTATAGGATTAAAGATAATCTTAACAAAAGATCACGAGCACAATATCTTTTGTAGTTTGAAAAAAAAAAAAAAATTCAACTGTGAGAATGTGCAAAGGAGGATTTTGTGATATAATACAATACTCAACCATGAAATACATACAAACAGTTTTTGCACGGACAGTTTTTTTTTTTTTTTGTAAGTGTACTAATCTCAGAGGTTAGGAAAACAGAGAAAATAACAGGTAACTTTAGAGTTTCGACAGATCAAGAACGATAAGCTCTCCATTAAAGGAATGAGTACTCCTCTATCTACAACCTAACACTATAGATATGCGCCCAGATTCATATTCCAACAACAATTGGGCCTCATTCTGCATAAACCAAATCACATTACCTGCAAAAGTCAATGTTAATATATGATGTACCATATATGTGCAATTAAAGAGAAAAGAAGGAAAGAAAAGACCAGTTCACCTCTTTAATAATACTTCGTAGAGGCCCATTTCACCATGAATTTCCTACATATTCAATTGTCTCAAGTTCAGACCAGCTATGGGTTGAGAAAAAGGTAGGACTACTTACATGGCATAGTCAAGTTGATAATATACTGAAAAGTTCTTCTTCTTCCCTTTTTTTTCTTGCCGAAAGCTGAAACCAACTAAAGGTTGAAATAAAATTAGGATACCTGATTTAGCTTAGTCAAATTGATATTATATAAAACGTAATCTTTTTTTGTTTATTTCAAATATAGCTTGCCTTTTGCTCTAATAATTAATTATCAATAACTCATTTGACGCGGTCAATATGAAAAATCAATAAGAATTGCATATATATATATATATATATATATATATTGAAAAAAGGGACTTATCATCATCCATTTAAAAAAAAAAAACCAACCAATTCCTGAGCTCACTTTTTAATAGGCCATCTTAGAAGCTCATTTCATCATGAATTCCTATGTATTCAACTGGCTCAAGCAACTATACACATTATACTAAATGCTATTACAATTTACTGTTCTGTTCATCATTAAATCACAATCCAATATTTCTTTACTAACCACTTCATTGTTGGTCTTATTTGGTCTCTCCCTTCTTCGGGATTAAAATGGGTACCCAAATACCTATATATCTGATAGATGCAACCCGGGGAAAAGTGGCAAGGGCATGTAACTTTTTTAAATTCAGGCAGGGTTGTTCACAAGGTTGATGCTCGCACACAAGTATATCCCAGTCAACTGGTATCATAACAGCCTTTACTGTTAATTTTATATTTAAAGTAATTACTTTTCAAATTCGTATCCTAGTATGATAAGAATACACCACTTATAGATGCATGTACTACTTGATTATTAATCAGAGAGTTTTGAATACAAGAAGCTTTTTAATTTGTTTGTGCACATTAGTGTTAAATAGAAGAAACAATTTTGAAGCATTTTTGCCTGCAACCAAAGAACCAAACACGAAATTCCACTAATGATTAAGGGCTCATAGAATGGAATGAAGAAAGCAAAGTTGCAAAATTAAGGTTCATTATGAAACAAAACATAGATCTGCAAGCAATGAACATAAGCTTAGAGAAAAGAAGAGAAACTAAAATAGAAACAACATCCCCTTCAGGTTCATGTCTACATCTTAGAGGAAACAGGTGAAGTTGTTCCTGCAAACTTCAAAATACCATTACATTTGATGCTCTCAATATAAAAAATCAATAAAATTGTGTTTGTATAAATATATATATATATATATATATATATTGGAAAAGGGGGCTTACCATCATCCAATAGAAGAAACAATTTTGAAGCATATTTTTTCTTGTAACTTAGTAAAAACATATAAAGAAGGAAAGATGGTGCCACCTTACATCTTACCGTATAAGACCATACAACATTTTTTCTTAATATTTGTTTTTACAATAGGAGCTGCATCACCTGCCTTCAAAAAAAAAAAAAAAAAAAAAAAACCTTTCAACACAACACCTTTGAGAACAAAAGACAAACCTACATGACATGATTGTGTGGAAAGAGAATGAATCCTAAGATATTCTGTATATGATGAACAAACATGACACCCGCTGGCAACATTATAAAAAAAAAAACACACCAAATAAATGAACATGAACACAATTAAAAAATGAAAAAGAAAGGAAAACTGCAACATATTGTATGAAATTCGAAAAGAATTGAGAAAGAAAAATAAAGACATGCCATCAGAAGACATGAAAAAAATGTTGGAATGCAAAAATCATTTATGACCCATTGACTTTTTTAAGGAAATTAAACAATGTTATAGCCAATGACAATGTCTTGAATGACAGGGACTTATTGTTTGTGCACATAACGTCAAATGCCTTGGCTATTTTTCCTAAAACATACTTTCTATACAAGTTTAGAAGGTAAGATCCCTGTAGAGGCGTCAAAGACAAACATGAAGATGGCTTTCTGAAAAAAAAAAAAAAAAAAATAGAGATGAAACAAACGCGGGATGTTGGGTGAAAAATAATCGGATCCTGGTCAAAAATCCATGTCACAATGTTGGAGTAGCCGTCCCCATTGATGAGTTAAGATCTCTATGCAAATCAAAGTTCTTCATTCACCACCTTCTAAAAGAGAGACCTCCAAAACCCAAAGCTCAAAGATAGAAGGTTTGCACGTCTGCACACTAGAGAAAAGAAGAGAAGATGAGGAGTCGCAGATGCTTTAAAAAACTGTTGTAGAGGAGTTAAAGGGAAAGGGGAGGAAACGTGTGAGGTTACTCACAGGATGAACAGGTGAGTCCAGTGGATGAAACTCAATCTTGTATTTTGGTTCACGAGACCTGCGACCAAATGACCGCCCTACTGATCACAAGGAACGGGAAAACCAAAACAGTGCCGATTATATTGAATCTGAAAATTATACTGAACAATCAAATAATATAAAATTATATTGAATTTTTTTTATTTGATTGTTCAGTAGATTTATTGCATCTCCATCCTGAAGAAGAATATCATCACACATGAAAAGTGCCAAATCCGAAAATATAAACTTGTCAGGAATTTTAAGCACAAGAGTGAAAATCTTAGTTCACCTTACAAAATTCCACAGATGTTCATATTCACAGTTTCTTCGCTCCAAATATTGAAAAAAGGAAAGAAAGAAAAATAAAATCCTTGCCCGATCAAATAATCACCATCATCATATCTAAAACCTCTTATCTTACAAACATTAATCATTAAATTTGCAACAGCCTTTCAGAAATTCATGCCAATGAAGATGCAATAAGATTACTCACTAAAATACAAAATTCAATAAATAAATTGCAACAATCCAACCTCTGCTACCATAGAATGAGAATTAGGTTTCTTTCATTTGATATTACCATTCAATAGAAGAAAACTCTAATTACTTGGACGGGTGCATGAGATTACATAAATGGAAGATGGGTTTCTGAAAAAGATACTCAAACAACAACAAAATCAAAATAAAACAGAGAGAAATATTATGCAAGGTGATTTTGAAGTGCCATGTGATACTCTTGATCATTAACAGAGTGTCCAGCTCCTATTGAGTGAAATTTACCCAGACAACAATCCCTCCTAGCCCAATAACCCATGCTTAGCACGGTATCTCCCTTGCACAACAAAATAAATAATCACATATTTAAAAAAATTATCTCTTTTCGTGCGACAAATTGGATAAAATAGAAATTGAAAAACTGGAGCTAAAAGGATATAGTTATGTAGGAATAATTAAAACATGAAAGCTTGATAGAAAAATGAGTGGGTAGTTGCATGTTACCATTGTCGGTAAAAATAGAATCCAAAACCTCCCAGCTTAATATATAAAATTCAATTTTGCAATCGATTATAAAATTTAACTCCAATTTCAAAATTGAATCCAACGTCTATCATATATAATAATTGGGCCTCACTAATAAGTTTTTATTACTCATTAAAGAGTACATGCCCAATTAGCACTTTGATCCAAGAAAGACTTACTATCAGATCAAAATTCACAATTTTAGACGATACTAATAATGATTCATCAGCATGGTTTCGATCCAACGGTCAATGTCAATCCCATGCGTTTACAATCGCCCACACTTGATGAGAGATTGATCAATGGTCCCGATATCTATTTTGACGGATAGAATGGACCAATCAATTCCAATTGAGATATCTCGGGGACACACTCGCGAAGAACGAAAAGATAGCAAGTACATCACTGACGAGCCTGAACCTCCTCTTATTTAAAACCCCATCAAAATAGGCAAGTCCATTCATCATAATCATCTTAATTTGAGCTCTATGTATATGGTTTGGCTTAAAGAGTTTGGACCACAAATCTCTAATCGACAATGGCCTTCATTTATGGCAATGGATGATGGTCATTTTCTGAAATATTGTTTAACAAATCAGGATCCTCTGAGGTACTTGACCCATGGTGGGCGTATATGGACAAGTCGCGGTCCGCCACTTCACCGTAGGTAGAAGCTGCGATGACACGAGCAGGCTGCTTGCAGTTGACGTGGTAGAACATGATTGTTCTCCCCACGCTGTCCATGACCAAATAATGTATTTGAATTTGGATCTCTTACTTTATCCCTTTCATGCCTTTATCCTCAGAGGGAGTATTTAAAAATAAATAAAACCTCACAGGGAGTATTCTAAAAAGGACGTGGAGAAGCTGCTCATTCAATCTGGTGGAGTGAAAACTCTAATGGGTTGTTTAAAAGGGATTACAACAATCAGAAAATTAAGAAACAGAGAACTTGAAGAAAATGAACAACAAACTGCCAAGGATCAAAACCAAAGACATTTTCCTATTCCAGACACGCTTTCCTTTCCAAAACCCAACAGCAGCTAGAAGAGGAAGAGGAAGAGAAAGCTCCCATGCTCCTCAGAAGCATGGAAACTTCCATGCTTGGTACTCTTTTCCGCATGATCATGAAACTGACTAGACTGATGGATCTCATTTTCTCTCTGTTTTTTTTTTTTTTTTTTTTCTATTTTAAGGTAGAAAACTTAACCTGAGGTGTCCTCTGTGGAGCAGGCTCATCGAAACGACGATTAAGAAAGAATATTTAACTTATGTATTTCATAATTGATCAAATGTGCAACAAAGTCATCGTCTGGTGGAATGAAATTTTGGATGAAGGAACGACTTGAGGATTAGAAATTTTCATAAGTAGGCTCAGTAACGAGCCTTACAAATTTCTCCCAAGTGGCAGTGCATCTAGCTTGATATAAAATAATTAGCTGTGGGCCCCAAAAGCTTATCTTTTGTGCTTTTGGCCAGTTGGAGGATCATTGGTGGACCATATTTCATACACATCGTATAATACTTGCTTAAGAAATAAAACATTGCTCTTGGGTGTCAGAACAATCCTCTATAATATTTTCAGCAGTGGGGCCCACTTTTGCACTATGACTCCCTTGTTGGTTGGCCGTACGATATTTTTGTCACAATTGCGTTCAACTCTTTGTTGCCAAAGGCCCCATCTTGATTAAACAGTATTTCATATTTCAGCCACTTAAGAGTTTCAAATGATTTTTTTAGAATTTTTGAAATTTCAATTCCTTTGTATTTTGGTAGAATTTCAGATGCTCCACTTATGATGCTCCACTTATGTAGAGGATTTAGGAATTACACCGAAGGGAACAATTTTTAAAAAATTTAAAATTATCCAATGTAAAAAATCAAGGTCAGGCAAATCAAATAATGGAATTGAGTCGGCTTGGCCAAGTTCAAAAAAGCGAACACTGAATGGTTCAAGAAGTCAAGAAAGCCTTTAATGACCTATTTAAATGTCTAGTCAATTTGTTTTAAGCTATTAAAAATAAATTTAGTGACGAGCTTTACAAGTAATTTAATAATGGTTAGATTTTCTTTCCAACGTGATTTTAATCTTTTAAAAATAGTGCGAAAGGTCCTTAAGAGGCTCCAACATATTCTTATGGCGCAAATTCGAGAAAGAAATTTATTTTGGATCATTTTTCTAGTTGACTTAATTTAAATTGAGACTTTGCTGGACTGGCTAATCTTTAAATCTATGTTTCCATTAGCATGTCTTTCAAATTAAATGAAACATTTTGGCTATCCCACTTAAGGTAAAACTAAAAGATAACAAGCTAAAATAGTTTTTAGCACTGAATGGTTTTTATTGCTTATGTTTTTCCCCTTAAAAATAAGAGAAAGTACCCTATTTTCCACTTAATTAATTAATTTTTTTAAGGGGAATTTTATTACAAGAGAAAAACATTACAATTTGCATAATCTTGCTGAGCTCATTGAGCTTTCACATTGGAACCCAATCATAAAAACTTGTAATTTCTTGTAAAACTCATGCTTCTGGCATTTGTATAGAATGTATGGGGTGAGAGGAATGTAAGATAATTTTTCATCAATCATCTTAAAGAAATGACCAAGTCTTTCATAATATAATTTTACAAATTCATAGGCACAAATTTTCCAAAGATAATTTTGTTGAAAAATTGCGGAAGTTGAAAAGATGAATTGATCCATGGGCATTTAGACTTGCAGCTTCATGGTCATTCAAAATAAAATTTCCATTGCAAAGATTCTAATAGACAGTCCCGTTCTACCTAAGATTTAGATTTCATATTCTACCATAAGAAAATGAAAGTTTGTTAACTCTGATAAATTGGTCAAATAGAAAAACACCAAATTAGATTATCAAATGACATTCATGCAAATAAGAACCTTATAACATGTAAAAAAAAGATGGGGGTGCAAAAACACATCAAATGAGTGTTGCAAGACTGAAGCTACAAATGAACATGTAAAAGACCGTGATGCATATATGCAGACCAAAATAAATTGCAAAAAATTACTACCGTAAGACTAAAGCTACAAAGCAATTATGCAAGTAAAAGATATAAACATGTAAGGGATTGTACCAATATAAACACAAATGACTTCAAGAGCTTTCAAAACTTAGAAGGTACCAACAAACTGGTAGAGTCAATAAAAAGGAAAATGGAATTATGGAGAGGGGAGAGACGTACCGCAGTCCAGATGGTGGGATAGCAACTCTTGGTAAGAAGGCAGCAACGGATTCCGCTGCTTGTGGCAATTCTACAGACACCAAAGAGAGCACAAAAGAGAAGTGTGTGTTCGTGAGAGAGATAAAGAAAAGGAAAAAGGAGGGGTTGGGTCTCATTTGTTTTGCCTTGTTACTTCATCATACAACTGTACTGCAGTGGTAATGTCTGATGATTTACCAGGAGACTTTGGTGCTAACATATTTCTATGCGCAAATGTCATAGTCCCACATCTAAATTCTTGTGTCGGAATATACATGGATCATGATTCATGAATGTTTCATATCCAAATCCGAATTTCTAAAAAATTTAAAAATAAATTACCTACTTAGATACCTGCTGATCATTGATGTATTCCACAAAAAGGGCCTTAAACCAAACATTTTCAGACACTAATTGAATTTAGAAAAAAAAAAAGGGACGTACTTCAGCACCCTTCATCAGATGGCTGCCAATTTTCCCAGAAAATGATATATTCTAGATAGATTACCAATAAAAGCTCAAGGCTAGTGGCCCACACCTGTAAGACCCCGCCCCGAGTTAATCAAGATTAACTCTAATTAATTGCGATTAATGCTAAATAATCGAGTCTAATTAGACTAATGATGGTTAATGACCCAACTCGATGAGATTAGTCTCAAGTGATCGAATTAAGCCTAATGAAATGATAATGATGGGTATTAAGTGAATTGAATGATTTTAGACTCAAACTAAGGAAACAAGACCTTTTTCGTAAATACGGATTTATACGTATTTTGTCAAATACGGAAACTCTTAATACCAACGCGTGTATCTCGACGAGTACGTTAACTTTCATAATAGGCTCGAAGTCATCCGACGAGTATTGACTCAAGTGAGCCTCCATTTGACTTGAATCGGAAATAAGAAAGAGAGAGTGGACTTAGTTGCAAAAAGGCCTTATAAGAGATGAGATGAGCTCTCTTGAGTCCATTCTATTTCATCCCATTGTAGAGAAAACCCTAGGTTCTTTCTCTTCTTTCTCTTCCATTCTCCTTCATCAAAGGGAGAGTCTAGGAGTGATTTAGAGAGGGGTTTTGAGGAGTTCATCTTCAACTTCATCCTCCTCCTCAAGCCTTCTTCTTCATTGTTGAAGTGATAGAGCTTAGAAGGGAACTCAAGATCTTTTGTTTGGAACTACAAGTAAGTAATGGTTCTTCTCTTAGGATCTACAAGTTACATTGATTAGTGAGGAGAGATTTCTAGCACAAATAGCTTAAGGGTTGTGCATTTGCATGTTTTATGGATTTAGGGTTTGAGATTTGGGGGTTTTCTTCTCCAAAAACAAGCTAAACAAAGAGGACTTTGGTAGCTTATCTTCAAGAGAGGCAAGTATAAGCATTTGGTTGTAGTTATTGTTAACTATTGTAGAAATACTTGGAATTTCCATGGATTTAGATTTTTGGTACATTTTATTGAGTTTTGAGTTGTTTATGGATTGAATGGAATGATTAATGGATGCTTAAATGTGTGGTTTATTGATGGATTGTGTATGAGGAGGGGAATAGAAGATTCCCATTTGATTTGTAGAGTTTTGAATGGATTCGAAGTAGAGAAAGATGAAGAAGAATCAGATTTCGGACTGATTTTTGGAAGGGTTTCGTCCCAGGTCCGATCGATCGGACCAGCAGGCCGATCGATCGGACAAGTCATTAACTGGACATGTTTTCAGTCCGATCGATCGGACCTGCAGGTCGATCGATCGGACCAGTCACTAACTGGACGTGGTTTCAGTCCGATCGATCGGACCTGAAGGTCCAATCGATCGGAGGGCTCGTTTTGAGTCCGGTTTAGATCGGCGATTAATTGTGCCGGTACCTTATTTATAATTAGGAATGGACTATAAATGAGTCCTAGAACTAAGTGTACCATAATTTAAGGACTATTAAGTATAGAAAATCGAGGGAAGAATGTTAGTAAAACAGTGAGTTTTGGATTTTACGAAAGTTGTGGCACTCCTTGTGAGTATAATGCTCCCTAAATTAGTTCGAAGACTAATCGTGGAGTAAAGTGAAATGATTGAGAATTAAGGATAATGCAGGAAGGACTTCATGGTTAATAAGTTGTGGTCTAAACTCCATGGATGTTAACCATGGGGACTATAATGCACACACTAAATATAAATGTGATGTTCATCAAGAATAACACGTGCATTTAGTACCGTTGGCGATATCTATATGGTGGTTTAGATCTAAGAAAGAATTAAATAGAATCATAATTGTCCAGCAATTCCTATTGTAACAATGTATCCCAATCTAATGTGATTGGTATTATTATCCTTCTCTTCTCTTACTATGAAGAGAATCATTGAATTGAATTGAATTGAATTGAATCGAATCTAGGATTGGATCGTTCACTGAGAAATGTTGACCTTGGAGTCTGGCACTACCTAGCAATTGTACTAGAACTCTAAATGAGTTCAATAAATGAATAAATGAGACAAATGTCTAATCCTACTGCAGTAGATGGTATTTGGGGGCGTTCCGGAGCTCCGTGGTGATGCTAGTTGTCCCTGGCCCTGACACTAGTAAGTCCCACTAATTCCGATCATATCTATGGTATTGATCGATGCCTTCCATTTGGAAGATGAATCCTTCCTTTGAGGGAAGATGGCAATGATGAATCCTTCCTTTGAGGGAAGATGGTAAATAAAATGAAATGAAAAACGAATGCTATGGTAGTGTCCACCCAATGTACGACCACAAGTTTAGCTTTTATGTACACACGTCCCATTGTAGGGACTTCCCAGACTTATCTGGTATTGGAACTGTTATTAATAGATGGAACGAGTTTAATTATGGGTTAACATGCTATTGCAATATCTGTTTATACATTGTTGAACCGTCGTGTTCATTAGTGTTATTGATGACATTACAGGCTCGGTTGCCCTTGCCGGTGCAGCAGCGCCCCCGGCGGGAGCGGAGGAGACCGTTCCGGTTCCTCTAGGAGGTTTGATCGAATGGAATGGCCGGGGTACCGTTTGACACGGGTACCCGAGTGCGAGAAAGAATATTACATTTTGGAAATATTTTGTGGAGTCATTCTTTTGTATAATCATTTTGGGTTGTAATTAATGGTCATTGATGTAATTAATGGTCGTGGCACAATATTTTGGACATGCACCATTTGATGGACAAATGATGGATAGTACACATGTATAAGGAACATTATTTTGTATACATGTACATCTTAATTGCTATTGTCAAGTGAAATCGTTTCCGCAGGTTGTGAAATTAACAGGTTTGTTGAGATTGTTATCCCTTGTGGATTTCGTTTTAACTTCGGTTAATTCGGGATTTACGGGAGTAAGTATGGAATCACGGCTCGGGGTTACCGGATCTCGGGCCCGGGTCGTGACAACACCAGACATGCAGTGCGTGGCCACATCCGGACTCCTTTGATAGTCGTTCCACTCACTCCTATCATTTATCACAGGCCATCAAGATACAAAAAGCAGAGGGAAAACTAAAGGAAAAAAACATCCCAGCAGAGGAGGAATGAAAAGCTCTCCTCTCTGCAACGCCCACAACAAAGAAGGCTCCAATATCCATCTCATTCTCTCTCCCAAAAACCAAACCAATATTCACCCCCACTGTCCTCTTTATCCTCCTCAACGTCGTCAGCGTCACTATTGCCTTCTCTTCCTCCACCCACAAACAACCAGACGACAAAACCAACAACAGAGAAGAAATAAAGCATAAGTGGAAAGACTCAGAGAAAGCGTCGAGAGAGGGGGGAACGTGGGTTTTCGGTTTAGGAAGAAGAAGATACGTTGAGGAAGGTGAAATGAAAACCCAATCATGCAGACGTGGCTTATGAGGTCAAAGTAAATTACTGTGGGTCAAAATAAATTGAGGTAATTGATGCTGATTTCTCAATTGAATCCAATTGGAAATAGTCCCTTTCCATATATAAGAATGGATTTTCAGTCAGCAAGCTAAAGAAGTGTTTATATAATATTCACATTCATTTCCATGCCCATTTACAATTTACTCAGAATCAATTGCTAATAGGATATGCATAGCTTAAACTTCATGTAAAACTCTTAGTATAGATATCGCCAAACATGGCGACGGATGCTAACCTGTGAATATCTTATAGGCATTTGGCAACTTGTGAAAATCCAATAGGCATTTGGCAACTCACACTTCTGCAAATAAAGGTTGTAATCAACAAAAATTGGATTAATTCAAGGTCTGAGAGCCAAATGACATTCTCAAATTTATTATATTGTTTCAATAAGTAAAACCCACTTAAGAAAATGAATAAAGTTCCATACCCTCTCCAACCAGTATGACCAGTACGTGCTCGACAGAATTGAGATTTCTCTTGGAAGAGCTAACAATACATGAAGCTGATCCGCAAACCCAAGAAAATTCAAATTAAAACTTTGAAAATAAACGGCCAAAGGAATAATATCAAGAAGTCGATGGAGATCGGCACAACCATTAATTTAAAAAAAAAAATAGAAAAAAAAAAGAGAGAAAGAGATATTTTTTTTTCTTTGAGGAACAATATCGAATAGATGTCGGGCGTTGCGATTGATGTACCAGAGTTTGAATCCTGGGTACACCGCTTTCCACATGTAACGCCCCGTCCCTTAATCTCCTATTAATATTAATTAATTGTGTGATTAGTTAGTAAGTGTGTTTAGAGTCTTAGCGAGTCGGGTTTGACGTGTGGCTCATGCGTGCGAAGTCTCGTGCGAGTCCGAGTTTGTTTGGATACCCTTTTGTTGCAACCCAATCCGGACCCGACCCAAGAACCTGACCCGAACCCAACCCAAGGCCCAAATGGGCTGTTTGGTAATTCTCACCCATCCCTTTTAGGTCACGTTGAGCAAACCCGTCCCCCCCATTTTCACAACAGCAGCAGCCCTCTCATTCTCCCTTTCATCATCTCTCTCTCTCCCTCACTCTCCTCGCTGCTGCCGGACGACGCCACCACCGGTCACCACCTCCAAGCATTCCATTCTCTTCTCCACTCTCTCATCTCTCATTTCCCTCTCATCTCTCCCTCTTCCCAGCAGCAGTAGCCCTCATCTCTCCCTCTTCCCAGCAGCAGTAGCCCTCATCTCTCTCTCTTTTTCCTCTTCTCTTCTCCCTCATCTCACTCACTGCCTACTGTTCCGGAGCTTCACCGTCGCCGTCGTCGTTGCCGGATCCACCTGCACCACTACCCACCACCACCGAACCCACCTCTCTATTTTTCCATTTCTCTATCTCTGTTTTTTTTTCCATTCCTCTCTCTCTGTTTTTCCCATCCTTTTCCCATCACTGTTTCTCTCTTTCCTTCTCTATTTTCTCCCTTTATTTCTCTTCCTCCCTCCACTCTCCTTGCTGCCAGCGTTAATCACCTTCTCCATCACCATTCCACTATTTCTTTCTCTGTTTTTATTTCTTTATTTCTTTCCCCCCCTTGCTGCAACGTGGACCCATCTCATTCCATCTCTCTTACTTCCTTTCTTTTTCTCCCTCTCTAATTCACTCATCTCACCAATCCAGCCCACCTCACCCATTTCCTTATATCATTTTCTCTCATCTCATCTCCCTCACCTCACTCCACTCACTGTCAAACGTTGACTTCTTTCTCACCACCCATTTCACCATTTGCATTTTCTACTTCTTTATTTCTCTCTTTCTTCATTCTTTCTTTCATTCTATCTTTTCCCTCCTCCTTGACAATGGACCACCAAAGAGCCACATCACCACTAATTTAGTGGGCCACCAAATCAAGCGGGCCCCACAACCTCCAATCATCACTATCATCTCCACGTGGACCCCGCAAGCTCAACAATCTCCAATTTGCAAGCCACACTCCATCCACCCATTTATTTGGTAAGCTCATCTCCCCCTTAGGTTGGATTAATTACTTTGGGTATAGTAGTGTGATAAGGTAGCTTAGAGCCTTACTTTCTTTTGGTTTATGTTTTAATTTAGTTTTTATATTGCTAATATTTTCTTAGGTTGGTTGTTGGGCATTGGGCTAGGATTTGTGGATTTTCAACCAAAGGCAAGTAGATATTTATATATATGCTTGGATATGTTTGTCTCTCTTTTGATTTGATAATTAATGATGATTTAGATAACCATATGCTCATAATGTCTTTGATTTGGAGAACATGATAATTATGTTTAATTGTTTAATGAAATGATATCTTAATTGGATGGATATTAGATGATGGACTTGATGAGAGGGGGTATGGATGTATGTGGAGAGGGCTAGGCCCTATTCTTGTATTTGTCTGCAGGTGTGGATGAAAAGGGAGTTTCTCCCCAACTCAATTCGGTTACAGAAGCTTCATTCTGTTTTCTGAAACCACGCGGTTGACCGAGGATGAACCGGGGTTCTTTCTTAAGGGCCTCTTTGACTTAGAATTGGATGGACTTAGGTGGAACCTTGGCTCATTTGACTTTGTACGAGGAGCGTTTTGAGCAGATGATTCCTTGTAGTTATTTCTGTTTTCTCGGGTTTCAATTCATCTCAATCTTGAACGGAATGGGACAACGGGATACCCTTTTTATATCTATGCACGAAGAGATTCCGTTCGGGTATCGCGAACCCTAATTCCTTTCGTTGACTGAGTAGGGTTGTACGAGACTCCGGGAATAACAATTGACTTAGGATTGGATTGTCTATCGCTTTTGATTCTACATTGTACCGTCTGGTACTATCTACATGTAACGAACATGTTCAATAGATCTGTTTGCTTTACTTTGTTTATGGATCACACTGAGAACTTAGATGATGAACTTAGGATCCCTTTTGATGTTCCGTTTGTTTCGAGGTTTGGTTGAAGTGTTGAGGCTAGGAGGCTTTGATTGTAAGGCTTGAAGAGAACTACTATTTAAGTTTGTTTGAAGTTTGATTTTATTTGGAATAAAGTAGTTTCTCTAATATTGTTGAATCTTGTTCGCGCAAGAAAGCCTAGCCCCTCACTGATGTTTATTTAGGATTCCTTGTGTCAGGCACCACTCAGCTGTTAACGTTCAACACAGCTGGGGCACCACCTATGTGAGGACTTGATCTAGAACCTTGAGGCAAGATTGGGCCAGAGCCCACGGGGCCCGAGCCGCATGAGCCCAAGAAGACTGTCTGCAGTTCGGATTTGGTGTAATGGACACCAAGGTGTAATGGACACCACTTTGAACACTTTGATTGAAGGGTTATGATCCCAAACTATTTATATCTCCACCACGACTCAATGTGAGTAAGGGAGGGCAATGACACTATCCCGTGGTAATTAGCATATGTGGACCGCCTACTTTGATAGTATGTTCATGATTCAAATGCAATGCGTTTCGTATAATCAGACCGCTATGCATTTCATATGATCTTGTTTATCGTTTACTCTCTTTAGTACTGCATATCTTTAGTGATTTATATATCTATCTGCCTGCCGACCGTTGTGTTTGATGATGCTACTCTTGGTGCATAGGTACCGAGCCTTTCTACCCCGAGGAGGAGGAGGCGACGGAGGAGGTTCAGGCAGATCAGCCTGATGACTCCCTAGAGTACAGTATGGACGGCATAGTATAGCCGTATCGACCCCGTACACGAGAGCCTTCATGTTATATCTGATTAGTTTCTTCTTTTGGTTTATTATCTTTTGATTAGGCCTAGTTTTAGTGTGGCCTTCTTTTTATTATTAATATTTTGTTAACAGTCTCAAACTTGAACTCTAGATATGATATTCAGTATTTGCTCTTAAACTCTACATCTTTAAGATACCAATTGCATTTATGAAGCTTCCGCTAATTGTTATATGTATATTTGAGGAAATGTTTACACCTCACAGCGATCTTCGATCCGGATGGGACATGATTAGGGCCAGGTTGCATTTGATTAATGTTAGAAAATTTTTAATTGGCCCTAATTTCACGCATAACCCCGATTTCTCTTTTGGGGGCGTGACACCACATGTGCAGCATAACAATTCAAAGTTAAAAAAACACCCTTTTCATTTCACTATTTCAGCAGTTAAAAACAATTCAAAGGGTTCCCATTTCAATAGTTGGAGGCCCATAGTTCACTCCTATCACTGCCGGAAGCATGGGTGAGGTGAGACACAGGATTTCAACCGAAGAGAAATTACCATGGAAAAGTCCACAGCCCATTTGGGTAAATGCTTATTTCAACAAACTTATGCTGCAGTTATTTAACATCTTAACAACAACAGACCCCAGTTATATAATCACACCAAGGAAGATGCAGAAATGAAGAGAGGAAAAAAAATGCAGAGATGTAGAGAAAGATAGAACCGAAACTAGAGAGGGAGCGCATCCCGACTCAGGAGAGAGAAAGGGGGTGGTTTGTGCGAAGTTAAAGGGCTGCGAAGAAGAGAACGTTGGCTTGGGGAGTTACTAGCAAAACCCCTGCGATATGCACGGACCACTGAATTTGTTCCTCTTCCCTCTCTGACTCTGATTAGACGATGGATGGGGCCCCACCTTGCACGGGTTCACCCCATATTGGATAGCCCGCAGGTCTTCCTTCGAATCCACGGATCAAATGGCTTATCGGGTGTCCCACCTGGATCCCGGTATCAACACAAGAAAATCAATTCCCTGTACCAACGGGGATCCGAAGAGGAAGGCAAAATGACCCAAGAGTATAGTGGTGGACAAAATCAAAGGAGGACCAGATCATTTGAGTGTCCTTATGCAGGGAATGATAACATTGATATTTAATATAGGCTGATCGGGCACGGGTTGTTGCCCTAGCAACAATAGGTGGAAACATGTTTTATCGTATATTAATACTGTTTCAATAGGTTCATAACGTGCCCCAGCACGGGGTGTTGCTAGGGCAGGTGTAAAATGATATCCACCTTACTAAGGTGGTGTTGCCACTTATAATGAAATATCGTGGCTAGCACGTTAATCCTGAGTGGAAAATGAATATTTATATAATTAATATACGTGTTGGGTATATTTGCGTCATTTAATTAAATTGTTTACAAACTATATTCATAACCTGCTAGCGCGGATTGGCCATGGGACGATACATTCCCTCTCTAATAAGATATATGTTATTAGTATATTCGTTACCTGAATATACTAATAATTGTGTCGCCAATATACTCACACGGCCATAAACGTGTTAGATATTTAGTGTTTTAGCGTAAACTTTAATATTCATGTCCCTTAATAATGATCAATATTTTAATATTATAGGATCGAAGAATATTGATATCCTTGTTACCCTATAATAGATTAATAAAACTATTGACTTATTGCCACTATATAAATTATAGTGGCAATGTATATAGTTATAGTTTATATCAATATATAAATAGGTACTTGTACATTAATTATATGAATATTGGAAAAAATACACTATTAAGTGGTATATTATTACAATGGAGAAAAATAGTAGGTTAAGAATAGTACAAACGAACAATATACTATTAAATATATTATAACAATTAAAAATATGTAATTACTAATATATACAATCTTATAATATATTATCCCTGATTTATCTATAGTACTATTTTGAATATATATTGTAGATATATCTATAGTACTATTAGAGATAATAAAATTACATTATTAATATATTAGGTCAAAACAATTAATATAATAATATTCATACCATCTAATAAATTATTAAATTTTAAATACGGGTGTAGATATATATTTGTACCGGGACCCAGGTTTATATTATGTATATATAAACACGGGTACAAATATTACCTTTAGATAATATTTATATTAATATTGATATAATATTAATAATTATATCAATATTATCCAATTAATTGGATACACATTTATATTATTGTGTGCAAAAGGTAATATCCTTTATATTCTTAAATATATTATAAGAGTCATCGTATATATTCATTTTTTAACATACTATTTTAATCACAGACTTGTTAAATTACATATAATTATACAATATATAATTATATCTAATTATATTTCTAAATTATACTATTGACCTAATTATATCTAATTATATTTCTAAATATATATTAAATTATACTATTTAATATATATTATTAATATATTAATATACTAATATAGACATGACTTAATAATAAAATATCTCTAATATATTTTTAATATCCAATAATGGATATAATATGTACCTTATATTGTACAATAATGGTGGTTATCAACACCCCGTGTTCCACACTTATTTCAGTATGCCTACATATTATTACAATATATTTACCGTGGCATGAATATCCCATTTACCATGGTATAGAAATTATGTGGGAAATATTGTAATGAAATATTACAATATATTATAATGTAATTACCAAAGATATTATCAAAAATATCCAATTTTCGTCGGGCAACAAAGCATTTTGCCATATAATGTATGATAATTGTTAAATTATCAATATTAAATAATCATTATTTAATGATATATTACCTGGGAACGATTAAATGATATAATGTTCATAACCTGTATACTATAAAACTTATAAAATGATCAATATTTTATAATGAATAAAACTATGTTATTAGTATATTCATTATATTAATATTCCCATGTATTATTATATAAATGATATCATTTTTAAATATATAGAAATATCTAAACATTCATGACACAAATGGCTAGATCTCAGTTGATATTATATAAATATGTAACGGACCTCCACCACATGGCAAATCTATATTACTAATGGAATGCACGGACCACAGAATAATGTATCTCTATTTCAACATGAATAATGAAAAAGCAAATACTTTACACATTTCCACATCAAGTTCAGATTTTGTTTCCACTGGGTCATGCTGATCATCTGATCCAATTTAAATCAAATATTTTTTTTCTTCATTATATATTTGCCTTTGATGTAATCAATCTTACCTGGGAAAACAATGTTTCTCTATTAGCATATTGTATCTTGCTGGAAACACGTCATCTTGATAAAAACACGTCCTCTCCCTCTCTCTGATCAGACGCTGGATGGTGGGTCAAACAGTGCCCACCTCGCACGGGTCCACCACCTACTGGGTTGCCCGTGGGTCCTCCTTCGAATCTACGAATCCAATGGGTCTTCGGGTGGCCCACCTGGGTCCGGTATCAACGCAAGAAAATCAAGCCTTTTGGAATCACTATACTGTTTGGATTTCTAAGACATCTAAAACACGTCCTCTCCCCTCTCTGATCAGACGCTGGATGGTGGGCCAAACAGGGCCAACCAAACAGCAAGATGATTATGATGAATGGACTCACCTATTTTGATGGGGTTTTAAATAAGAGGAGGTTCAGGCTCGTCGTGATGTACTTACTATCTTTTCGTTCTTCACGAGTGTGTCCCCGAGATATCTCAATTGGAACTGATTGGTCCATTCTATCCGTCAAAATAGATATTGGGACCATTGATCATATCTATCATCAAGTGTGGCCGACTGTAAACGCATGGGATTGACATTGACCGTTGGATCGAAACCATGCAGATGAATCATGATTATTTTCGTCTAAAACTGTGAATTTTGATCTGATAGTAAGTCTTTCTTGGATCAAAGTGCTAATTGGGCATGTACTCTTTAATGAGTAATAAAAACTTAGTGAGGCCCAATTTTAAAATTGAAACCACTTGAAACATTGCCTAGGAGGGATTGTTGTCTGGGTAAATTTCACTCAATAGGAGTTGGACACTCTGTTAATGATCAAGAGTATCACATGGCACTTCAAAATCACCTTGCATAATATTTTCTCCCTGTTTATTTTGATTTTGTTCTTGTTTGAGTATCTTTTTCAGAAACCCATCTCCCATTTGTGTAATCTCGTGTACCCGTCCAAGTAATTAGAGTTTTCTTCTATTGAATGGTGATATCACATGAAAGAAACCTATTTCTCATTCTATGGTCCAGTTTAGTTTAATAATCACTCACAACAGGGCAAGAGCACGTGGCTGTAAGGCTGCATGATCATGCAGAGGTCTTGGCATATAAATGCACGTTATTTGAGTTCTCTAACACTTTATTTAATGGCCTCCAAGATGGACACTACTTTTTTACAGAAAATTCTTTAATTGAAAATCTAATAGTATATATAACCCAAATGAATGTCAAATTGGGTTTGGCCCCAATTCATGGGAGGGATTGGATGTTAGGAGGAAGATGGGATCATAAGTGGGCACTATGTGGACTATAGCAAACTCTACATAGCTTACCCATCATTTTGGAGTGTTTATTTGCTTAATATTGTATTTAGTATGGTCTTTATGTCAACATCATCATAGTCTTACTGCCCTGGTAGCAGAGGTTGGATTGTTGCAATTTATTTATTGAATTTGTATTTTAGTGAGTAATCTTATTGTATCTTCATTGGCATGAATTTTTGAAAGGCTGTTGCAAATTTAATGATTAATGTTGTAAGATAAGAGGTTTTAGATTTGATGATGGGGATTGTTTGATCGGGCAAGGATTTTATTTTTCTTTCTTTCCTTTTTTCAATATTTGGAGCAAAGAGAATGTGAATATGAACATCTTTTTGGATTTGGCACTTTTCATGTGTGATAATAGTCTTCTTCAGGATGGAGATGCAACAAATCTGTTGGTTATAACTGGAATTTTTAGTGTGAGTACCTTAACCCACTTACAAATTCCTTCTTACCAAAGCCTTAATAAAGAAACTGACTGATTCTAATCTTCTTTGTCCACAAGTAATAATGTAATATATTATTCGACTTGGTGGGACTCTTTTACTTCCTCATATATTTATTCTTCTATTGCTTTCTTTTGTTTGTGAGCATAGCTTAATTAGACAATGTTCAAAAAGACAGGAACTCCGTTGATGAGAAAA
The DNA here is from genome assembly GCA_028538565.1 of Umbellularia californica. Lineage (NCBI taxonomy): Eukaryota > Viridiplantae > Streptophyta > Magnoliopsida > Laurales > Lauraceae > Umbellularia > Umbellularia californica. Next base: position 98,872,321 of record JAPQWN010000002.1, read on the forward strand.
ACGATGTTCAGAAATTGAAGGACTCAAGTTGAAGTTACATTGAAAGACAACAGTTGCCTATTCTCTATAATAGTAGTTACTTTTTGCCAATCATATTTAGTATATTTCACTCAAGTTACATATGTTCTATAAACTTTCCTAAGCTATCAACATATTATATTCAAATTTACTGGCTTTAACCAAGAGCATGCAATTCAATATTTAATTAGATAAGAAGTAAAAGCAAAATGCCTAAGGTTCAAGTAAGTAAACAAAACAGTAAGAATTGAAGGAAATGTGTTTCACTTTGAATGCAGATTCATCTCAACTCCAAACAAAGAATCAAACAAGCACTACACGGGTCTAGCTCTATAATAGGAAATGGCACAGTAAAGTAAGACAAACAGAAATTAAATTTTTCTTTCTATTTTATCTTCTATTTTTTTTACTTTATATTCAATCGAAATCTTTCACTTTAGCTTTCTTGGCAGGTGACTAGATTTTTTTTTAATCTTCTGTAGTATTTTTACTAATGGATTCATGGACTATTCCCATCATTCACTCTCATGCTATTTAGACTTTGTTGGTCTTGCCTTTTTTCTTTTTTCAAATGTGTAATAAATAAGTAATGTTTCTTATTGTATTTGTTAGTTGTTCCAATTTGCAACACACATGAATGATAATCTAGCTTGGAAATCTCACTTATAAAACAAAATCTCAAGAAGTTGAGTTAGAAAAAGCAACTAAACAGCTGAAAGAGACAATTACAATAGATGGGGAAGAGACTGCAAGGTGCAAAGCAGCAAAGAAAGCGATCAAGTCTCTTACTACTATGGTTCAAAATCGCGGTTCGTGGTCATCGTGTCGAGGTTCGCGGTCACCGTGTCGCGGTTCGCGGTCATCGAGGTCCATTGCGGAGCGGATTTTTATTTGACCCCAAAAAAATATAAAAAAAAATCAAGAATATTATAAAATGATAGAAAATAATGTTTTTTTTTCCATTAGTGGTCACTTTAAAGCAAAATAACGGTCCCCTTAAGTTATAACATTCTGTATTATGGCTGCATCGCTGTATATACTAAAATAAGCTGAAATATCATAAATTTTACATGATGCGACCATAATTTTGGGCAAACTAATAGTGTTAAACGTTTAAAGTCTATAATCTAGGAATAATACTAATAGAGTTAGTGCATGCGCAGTACTCAACTTAATAACTCGGTCATTAAGGAGTGTGTCACATCCCAAAAAATACAACCATGGGATAACGTGAAAAATAAAAATAAATATTCATTTTCCTGTGTTTAATGCAACATAAGCTCCCAATTATGGACCCACAAAATTTCGAAACATGATGAGTCATAATAAAATATTTGCGGAAGCATTTAAATCAATTGGTATCAATATCCAAAATTAAACCAACACATAACTACTGAATAATTCATAAATAAAATACAAGATCAATGTGAATAAAGATAGGTGATGATCATAAGAGATTAACAACACGATAATGACGAAAAGAACGTATAACCTAAATCCAATCTACACAAAATAAAGCAATACAATAATCATACAGAAGCAATGCCACTGTTTTGGGTGGTCAGCCCTAACTATAAAGCGGGAAAACCCGTTCAAAGGCCGGCGGTCATAAACCGGTTCGTAATTGAAATCGTAGGCCGGATAAACCGGTTCGAAATTCAGATATTACAATGTCCGTACACATCGGTGATCAGCCGTCCAAATACAACTGCAGTCGTTTTATATGACCTAATCAATATACATATATATACATATCATAGTATAATAGACATAATGATTTGTAAAGCTCTGACATAGAAACCTAGGTCAAAGTGAAGGGCTGGCTGCACAAAATCCATAATCGAATACCGATCAAATTATTCAATTAACCTCTACAATATCTCAATCGATAGTCATGCCACATCACGGTCCATATCCAATTAACACAGGGTATGCAACTAATAGACCAACATCACGTATGCAAACCCAAAAGTCAAGGAATAATCACAACTCAATCCTAAGGTCAAACATAAGGTCTCATACCCGACAACCACAAGAATCTCTAATAGATAAAAGATCAACGCACCAATTCTCAATCAATGGTGCATAGACCCAATTAAGGGTTTTCCAATAAAGATGTGTTGATCTCAAATCCACTAGGATTTCCCTGAGGTCATACGAAGTACTAAACCCACGTTGGTAAGATACCCTGTGCCCGGACGGTATTTACTTGGTCCAAAGATCCACTTAATAACATATAAAAATATAATTTTAACATATTAAAACCAAATATACACTTTTAAAATTTAATTTGCAAATAATAATAAGAAATAACAATCCTCAATTTATAGTTTTTAGAAAATACTGAGGACCCCATCCAAAACATTTTCCACATTCAAAATAAGTCAAAGGATCTAATTTGAGTTCATTAAAAACTACAGGGCCCTTTTTCCAAATTCTAAAAAACTAATGGGCAAGGTGATAAAATAGAATTCTATGCCCTTATTCCAAAACGAGCCATGTGAGTCCTTTTTCCTTATTTAATGCCTTTTTCCTTATTTAATGTACTTCCATTCCAAGTCATGCCCATTCACACCATTCTTACATGAGTCTCCTCTCTTTTGTTTTTATTCATATCCTGCCAAAATCCTCACCCATAGCAACCATCCCAGGAGGTATGCATCACGCCTGTTATAGAAAGATGCTAGAATAGTGGGCCACACCCTCAGATCAACTACATCAGTAGTGTCGCCCCAACAAGTACGGCCACAAGAGTGGACCTGATCTCTAATCGGATCAAACACTGGGTCCCACCACACTAATAATAAATAAAAAGAAACACCTCACACTTCACAGAATCCATCCAAACCCCTCACAGAACCCGTTCCTGAATAGGGCTCTGCGCTGGCACGGCTAGGGTGTTGTGATAGTGGGCCCCACTGGGCCCCGGCCTCAGATCAACCTCACCTTCAAAGTCCCTAGGGTATATACGGCTATAAGAACGGATCAGATTTGATCAGGTCTCCCCACGAGCCCCACATCAAGATTAAATACAAATAAAAGATCGTCAAGGTGACTCAGGCCCCAAAGTTTAGAATCAGTAGATGGTGGCCATATATGCAAGGTCTCATCTCAAAAATAGAGAAAATCAAACCTTAGGGCATAAAATGGGTTTCTACATGCATCCACACTCAGAATCAACGAGAAACACAAGCATTAAATTTATAAATTATGATTAGGTACTTGCGTGAGGTCCGCGGTTGAGGGAGACTGTCTAGAATTCCTACTGCAAAAGCCCAAAGTGCTAACTCAGAGAAGAGTTGAAAGAGAGGGAGTTGTGTGTGAAAATAAAAGAGTGTGGTGGTGTATAAATAGGGAATAGGAATAGGAGTTGTAGTCTAACTTAAATTCTAAATATGATAGAGTTTGGGTTCTAAAAAGATAGGAGTTTAGATTAGAAAAGGATTATACCCATTAAACTGGGCCCGAGTTAACTATGGGTCAAGACACCTATCCAACAAGCCTAACCCACCAACCTAAGTCTAGCGTCGTCCCCACTTAGACTAATCACATATTTAACTAAAATACAATCAATTATATAATAATAAAAAAATAAATAATATATCTAATAAAATAACCCAAAACGTCACAGTGTGCTTACCTTCAAGTTTCAAATTTAAAGTAACATTCATCACGTCAAAATGAATTAACTTGCTAACTTAAAGTAGTGGAGTTTGGACAATTGTAACTTACATTGGCTTGATTTTTAGGATGAGACATGAATGCCCAAGAGGCAGGGCCCGAGCCTAATGCCAGAACGAGATCTACACTAAATGTCATTAGATCTATGACAAATATAGAACCCAAAAGCAAATTAATCTAACACATTTTAAACACATTTGACAAACTAATTTGATGAAATCTAAATGATTTCAAGAAAAGCTCCAAATTTAAAAATAAAAAAAGCCTAGATCTAAGAAAAACCAAGTGATCAACATCAAATAAAGGTATTTAACTCAATAAAAGACTTAGATAGATCTACTTTATACAAACTTTCAAACAAAAAAATTTGGATTTAAATAAAAAAATTCAAAAAAATACTGAAAGTGCTAAAATCTACAATATGGTGCTCCAAAACTCTAGATCAACAAGCCTCAAGCATTTCTAAGCTATTTTGAGTCCAATCTTGGAAAAAACTCAAAAGAATCTCAAAAAAATATCACCAAATAATATCCCTTGAGTTCCTTGTTCTTTCCCACGGATAAATGCACCAAGATCTTGAGAAAGTCTTGAGTTTTGGAGCTTGGAGAGGTCACACACAGTTAGAGGAAGGCTCAAGCTCGGTTTGGAGAAGAAACAAATGAAAAAGGAGTGAAAACACAGATTTTAAAAAAAAATATTTGTCAGCCGATAATATCGGCCGTTATAGCGGAACGGCCGATATTTTTCCCATAACGAGTGTTTTGGGCAAAATATCGGCACGATGACGGCCGTAACCGTTACGGTGAGGCTGTTATTTTAAACATGCTTACTACCCAACTATGAATCTTCTATTTTGCCCTAGCTTATGTGGAAGTATCCATTGGAAAAACTATATTTTATTTGCTATGAAGGGGCACGGCATATGGAAGCGAAGCTTGAGATTCTGTATACCAATTCTTAGGCTATTTCTTCTTATAGTTTTTAAGTGCTAACCATATTTGCATTCTTTATCTTTTGCTTTTCTCATTCCAGAATAGCTGCATGCCAACGAAGGACCTGAGAGTAAGGCATATCCTCGCTATAAAAAGATTTTTAATTGAAATTTATAAGTAGTTGAATGGGGTTTTAACGGGAAAAACCCTTGTAAATGGGCATTTCATAAATTTAGACCCAATAAAACCGGGCAGACAGATGTGGTCCGAAAGTTACGTTTCTTTTTTTTTTTTTTTTTTTTTTTTTAGCGCTATAGTCGATATCGACGCTCATTCATAAGTTAAATACCCAGTTTCGAGTCTTCTTTTCCCCTCTTCATCGTTCGTCTCACGTCTGCAACACAGCCTGGCGACGAACAAGAGCTGCAGCTCTTTGTTCACTCCATTAAGGGTGGTGGTTGCACTCCTTTAAGAGGTAGGTACACACTTGAATCTTTATTATTAGTTTGATAGTTTTCCCAAAAACTTGGCATTCACCCAACTTGTTGATTCATATTCTTCCTTTTATATGTTACCAGCCCTAGACAAGTAATGAATGACCTTGCTCTGTCCAAGAAAATGGCACCCAAGTGCATCTAGAGTTGTGAACGATAAATATTTGCTCCTAAAAAAAACACTATCATCTTTGATTTTCCATATGTTTTTGGCTTTAGGGTTTTAAGTGTGCACTTTTTTACTGTCCCAGAAAATGGCACCCAAGTGCATCTAGAGTTTTGAACGGTGGATATTTGCTCCTAAAGTGACACTACCATCTTTAATTTTCGCATATGTTTTTGGGTTTAGGGTATTAAATGTGCATGTATTTGACAATAAAGACATCACTTCTCTTCTTCACTGTATTATTTACCCTAACCTAAACTAAAACACAATATTCATGCCCCATGTTAATTCCTTTTCATCTATTTCCTTGACAAGATCTAGAAATTTTAACAGCACAGTTGCCTTGTCCCATGAAATTGTTATAAAAGGTGGAAATGTTCCTACAGCTATACTATCTTATTTAGTATTTTTAATCTTTTTTTTGGTTGAGGGTTTAAAATGTGCATAGTCTCTGTATGGCATTGTTTAACAATACAATTAGTACAAGCCTAGGAATATCACAATGCATTTGCCTTAAACATACATTTGGCCTTTCACCATGGGCATTGTTTATGCCTACATATTCACCTTTTGTTCCTATCACTATTATAAACTAATTTTATATTTATAAACAGAATGTTAGAGTGCGAGGTTCTAATCATATTCCACTACGATGGAAACTTTGAAATTGATATTATGCATCCTGTCTATAACTGAGGAAAGCAGAAGATGAGGTATTATGAGTCATTGTTGCCGAGGCAATTGAAGCATCTAATTGGGATTCATCTATTGAAAGTTTAAGTATAAAATACCTTCATCACAATGGACGTGCATTTTCACTAGCTAGCATTGAAGATCAAAGCAGCTGGTCGGGATACAAATGGGATCTACTTATATGTTTCTAAAAGTTGGAACAATGGACAATGTAAAGGAGGAGAACAATATGGGTATGTCAATTTGTTGTATTCTAAATTATGCTTTATCAAATATTAATCCTAATCCCTTGCATTTTGTTATATGTTGATGCACTGTAGGTTTCAGAGGAATGACAAGCATCGATGTTTACTTAAAAAATCGAGGAGTGTATTGATAAATTGCAAGGGAAAAGAAGTGAAAGATAGGACAGCAGTTCAAGAGCTTCCTACAGTCGATCTCTAAGAAGATAATGACATGCATTTTTCAACTGTTCGAAACATTACAAGTTCGCATGCCACCTTAGGTCAAGAAATTGATGTTGGTAATGTAGAGGATGGGGCAGAGTATGGTGATGAAAATCATTTTGATGAAAATAATTTCACCGGAAAAATTCCAATAATTGTGATGGGCTCGGATAGAAGCAACGTTGCCGATGCAAATCCAGTCAACAATGCATGTCCTTCAAGTGAACATTCAGGTGTTAATTTCATCGACAATATGGTACCTGAAGAATCTAATGCAGACATTGGAAACAATTCAGCACGTGAAATGTGGGTTGGCCGTGAATTCCCTGATCGAGACACATTTCGGAAGACTGTGGCTAAGTTTGCAATTTATGGAAACTTTACTCTGAAGCACTTGAAGACAAACATGTACAAAGTGACAGCATGTTGTAAAGATCAGAATTGCCCTTGGCGTATTCATGCCTCTATCGTGGAATCAGGACCACAATTCAAAGTGCGTACTTATAATCCTGTCCATAGATGCTAGAAGCCAATGATGGGGATGGCTCATAAACAGGCGTCAGCATTGCTAATTGCGGAGTTCATCATGGACAGAGTCCGACAAAATGTCAATCTGAAACCAAAAGAGATCATGAACGACTACCAAATGGAATTTGGGACAACTATTAGTTACAGAAAGGCACATATAGCAAAGGAGATAGCCCAGCGTGCAGTGCGAGGATCTTACGAGGAGTCCTTTCAAATGCTGCCTAGTTACTGTGTTGAACTGCAGAGGACCAATCCATGCACAATAACAAACATAGACACCACATCTGAGGACCGTTTCAGAAGATTTTTTTGGGCATTTGGAGTTTGTCTAAGGTCTTTCATTAGTACGTGCAAACCAATGATTGCTATAGATGGGACACATCTTCGAGGGAAGTATTTCGGTGTCTTGCTTGTTGCTGTTACACACGATGCCAATCATAAGCTCCTCCCCATCGCTTTTACCTTTGCGGAAGCCGAACGACGTGATAGTTGGGAGTGGTTCCTTGCAAACCAACATATAGCGCTGGGTGAGCCTAACAATTTGACTATTGTGTCGGACCGTCAAAAGGGTCTTATTCCGGCACTCTTGAACACCATACCCTCTGCAAGGCATTGTTATTGTTGCCGTCACATTGCCGAGAATATTAGAGTAGCTTTCAGTGATGCGGTAATTGTTATGAAATTTTGGCGTACCGCCAAAGCAAACAGGCCGTTTGAGTATGATGCATATATGACTGATATACGGGCAGTCAACCAAGAGGCATTCACCTACATTGATTCAATTGGAAGGCAACGTTGGGTTAATGCATATGTAGAAGGACGGCGGTATGACATGCTCACTAGTAACGCTGCAGAATGCACAAATGGCCTCTTAAAGGACACGAGGGTCCTTCCTATTACAAAACAGGTCGAGGAAATACGGGCCAAGCTAATGGAATTTTACCAGAAGCACCATCTTGAATCGGAAACAGTTACAAGCCGTCTAACACCTTATGTGGAGAAAGTTTTGGAAAAAGAAAGTGAAGAAGCTCGACGATTGCATGTTCGTGTGGCTGGTCTAGTTAAGTTTCAGGTACAATCTGCGGAGTACATGGACGTCGTCGATCTTGAACGCAAGACCTGCACATGTCGAAAATGGGTGATTTTGGGGATCCCGTGTTCTCATGCATTGGTTTCAATAAGAGTTAGAAACTATGATCCATATGAATTCTGCGAACATTGGTATCTATCAAGTGTATATTGTACGACGTATAGTGAAGTGTTGCATGCTTCCCGTGACAATAAACAATGGGAGCACACATTTGATGAACGAGTTTTGCCACCACTTGCTACTAAACAGCCAGGGCGGCCAAAGAAGAATAGGATTCGGACTGAGGAACGTGGCCGCCAACGGAGGGCAGTCACATGTGGTAATTGTGAGGAGAGGGGGCATAATCGACAAAGTTGCCGCAATCCACCGACGCAAACTTGAAGATGGATGGGGGATGCACGAGTTAATGTGAACTCCTTTTTGGTTCTTGTTTATATTTTTTGGAAAGGGGATGCAAGACTATATGTGAACTCCTTTTTGGTTGGTATTAGTATTTAGTGCAAATGTGATGGAAGATGCAGACGTCTGGACAATGTACAGTCTACTGAAGCATTTTTTGGAAGGGGGATGCAAGAGTCAATGTGAACTCCTTTTTGTTGTTGTTAGTATCTAGTGTACATGTGATAGAAGATGCAGCCGTCTGAACAGTGTACAGTCTATTGAAGCATTTTTTGGAAGGGGTATGCAAGAGTCAATGTGAACTCCTTTTTTGTTGGTGTTAGTATCTGGTGTACATGTGATAGAAGATGCAGCCGTCTGGACAGTGTACAGTCTACTGAAGCATTTTTTGGAAGGGATCCGCAAGAGTCAATGTGAACTCCTTTTTTGTTGGTGTTAGTATTTGGTGTACATGTGATAGAAGATGCAGCCGTCTGGACAGTGTACAGTCTACTGAAGCATTTTTTGGAAGGGGGATGTAAGAGTCAATGTGAACTCCTTTTTGTTGGTGTTAGTATTTGGTGTACATGTGATAGAAGATGCAGCCGTCTGGACAGTGTACAGTGTACAGTCTACTGAAGCCGGCTGCCAAGTGAACTGCATACAGGCACATATAAGAAGACATTAAAACAGAAGCAATGTGTAACCTAAGTCTAAACATCATAAAATTTACTTGGATAACACATGTATAAATTACCCCATCAGTCGGCAAGCTGTTTAGTTGGTGTCTGACTTCCTTGACTGTTGCGAGGGCTTGGGGGTGATCCTGCAACCTCTTATGCCATGTCTTGAAAAGTGGAAATTGTATGTCCTTTTTTCAACTAGGATCTGGCCGAGGAATCCGTCCGATAGACATTCTTGAGTAAGCCCATATCTGCGATGGAAAACATCAAAATGCAAGTGTTAGTTAGATATTAAATAATACACCCAAAAATGTTAAGTTTGAGAATTATCCACCCGTAACAGCTACAAAGGCCTTGTGGGTGTCCTGCAAAACTCTCCCTCCTCATCTTGTTGATCTTTCCCTTTCCTTCAGCCGTTTTCGTCTGGTGGCCCCACCAAGTTACCTTTGCCAACATTTTATAAATATTTGCAAGGCATGCGGGGGCCTATGCATAAGGCTTGAATTCTTTAAATAATTCAAGCAGATAAGCAGGCCCCCTCGCACCAGAAGTCTGTGTGAAGATCTGCCCGGCCACCAAAAAGAACAAATATGCTCGGGTGGCTCTTATCTCATAATCTTTGATTTTCTTCTTTTCATCATCCTGCCAGGCGGAAGGTTTGAAGTTGTCTTCAAGCCACTTAAATTTTATTGTCATACCAACATAGTCTAGCTTCTGCCGTGGCGTGATCCCAAGCAATTCATCACAAACCGGTTGTACAAATTTACCGGGGAAAGTTCGTCCAGTTACCACTGGGCCATCGACTGGCAAGCCATAAATATAAGCAACGTCTTCGAGTGTTATAGTTGCTTCCCCAGATGGCAAATGGAATGAATTTGTTTCTGGGCGCCACCTCTCTATCAAAGCTGTTATTAAGGCATGGTCTATGACCATACGATCTATGCCAGCCAAGTGGCGTAGACCCGTCTGCCGTACATATTGCTTTTGGACATCTGTAAGCACTCATATATGTTTATCGGGATGCATCTCATCCGTCCGAAATCCTTGTAAAAACAACAACTATTAAGGTGACCCCATGAACAATAGAACAAAACTAAGAAATTACAACTTTAAATACAAAATTGAATTTAGTTTTCAGTATACCTTTCCGTGACTGATACCCTCCGAGATATGATTGTTTTGGTTAAAGAGGAGTATGTTTGGAGTTTCAACGGGTTTCTCTTCATTGACCTGCAAAATATCAACAAGTTTTTTAGACAATTAATCTGGACTTGGCAGCATTGAAGATCATTGATTTCACTAGGTGAGGAAAAACTTGATTTTCATGGCAGTGTGTGTGCACAATATGGAATTACAGGTGTTGGTGAGATTATCTGGAATCATAATGACTATGCAGCCTGTTGTCGCTTCCATAATTCACCCCTTACAATGGCCATTCTAATAAGACAAAGGCTTTCTAATTCAAGCTATAGTCCACTACAATAGCTTTTCTCTTTTCCTACATTCCATGATCAATACCATAATGTAGATCAGTTAGCTAACAAGAGACGTCCATGATAACATGGTATTTATAGCATTTACCAATTACATACATGACCTCCTTTACCCTCCCTACCTAACTATAGCCATGTTCCATAATTTTGTGCCTCTCCCTCCCTCCCTACCTCCCTATTTGCCTAATATACATGCATGCACATAATTGGTTACACACACACAAAAGAAAGATGAAATCATATTGCTCTACAGTTGCAAAAGGATGTGGGTTGCACTGAACGCAATACATAAGAGGTTCAGGTCATAAGGATTCCAAAGGTTCAATTACGAAAAAAGAAAATTAACAATGGATAATCCCACTCTTGAACTCTAGAACCTACAGCTTTAATATTGGCGACGATAAAAAGTTGCGGCAGACCAATAGATAGGTTAACAGATTTACCAATGGAGCCCATTTTGTTGTAGCACCTGAATTTGGACTCTCACAAAAAAGTGTAGGGAATGTATGGTCCTATCTGCATAGTTATTACTGGAGGCATCCAATAGTTTTGCATTCCTTTTAGTTTGAAAATGAATTGACAATTTATTTTCTTTTAACAGCATCTTATCAAGTTGTCGGTCAAAGGTTTAAAACCACCAAATCACTAGTAGTTTTGAATGATAGGATATCCATGTGGGGCCACATTGCATCAACTGTTTGTATCACCAAACAGTGGACTGCACGTATATATCTTCCAGCCAATGCAAGTTTGTTTGCCCTTGGATGAAGGGTCCTATACTTCCTCTTTGTATTTGAAAGATTATCAACCCTTGAGATGTTCATGGGAAGACGAAAGCTACAGGTGTTTACTGTTTACGTTGGATTGGAATTATTCAAAAGGGTTGGGGATCTAATTTGAAGCCTTGTGAAGATGTCTACCTCTTTTTTAATTTAGGGACAACTGTTGGAAAGATGCTCTCCTTTCCCTTCCCATGCCACAATATAATACTCTCTCTAGAATGCCCACATATTACTTTTTCTGGAGTGCCCACATATTATAATACCACATTACATCTGTCTCTATGGAGTGATCATTAACAAACCACCACATCTAACTGGAGTGCTCACATACACAAAAGCAAATAAAGACAACAATTGAACAACTGTATGTAACTTGCTTGTTTGGCCACAGAACATTAGTGGCAAAGAGTAAACCACCAAAACATATATCCAATGCATGTTAAGAGAAGTGATGTGTAGTTTAGATGATTGTGATTGTGTCCAATTAGCAGTTTCTTTAGATGAGTAAACTGCACTTGCTACATATGCTTCTTAAAGGAGGATAAATCACTAAAAATAAAAAGCATTAATCCTATGAGTCACACAAGCAAAATTTCATCCTCAGACCAAAGAGAGGGGATCCACTTCTAGTTTGTTGTTGGGGATCTTGTCGGTAATTTCATGAAATTGTTACCGTACTTCAAAACCAATTTACTATGATTTCAGAAAACCCAGAACGTTTGCATGAACATGTAACTTGGTTAATGTCATAAACAGGATGATACAATAACTTCCACAAACGGCAGTGCTCATAGTCGAATAATCCCTTCTAAATGGGCAAACTTCTGTAGATTTATAGCATCTCTCTCTTTTTCTTGTTCTTTTCTCTTTTTCTTGTAATTACAAAGTTCATGCCATTTCTAAACTTAGAAAGTTTCAAAAAAGAATCAGTAACTAGAATGATGGGTTTTAAGCCTTCTGAACTAGATTACTCTGAGTTTGTAGAAGTCGATCCTTTGTCACCATACACAGGGCCGTGAGTGGGAGAAAACCCCCCACATCCATAGCAAACAACACCCCCCCCCCCCCCAGGTGGGCCCCACAAGGACCGGTTCTCAGCAAAGGGGGACCCTTTTTAATGAATATATGGATGTGTGGGTATTTCACAAAATTATGCAAATTCAAGAATGCTAACAAATATCATTCTGGTAATTCTGCTAATTAAGAATATTTCTGCGGAACATTATTAGAAAGGTTCTTCTTTGACTCATCTCAGAAAAGAATATTTCCAATATGATTCATTTTTGGTTTGGAATAATTTTCATACCAAGAATAGTGCCAATCGGGGCCTTAGCCTCCTCAAAGTGTACCAGATTTGATGTCTTTCCCTTTGTTTCTTCTGTTCTTTGCTTTCTATTTATCCTTTGCAATCTCTACATCGTCATCGCTAAAGCTTTAAGATCCAAATTTGTAGCTTTCAAAGCCATCAAACTTGCAAGGTAGTATTGGATTGAGAGAATTTTAAAGCTTGCTCTTGCAAGGCATGGGGTCCTAAAATTTTACAAAGCTTGCAGTTATGATCTTTTGTAATTTATGCTGTGTTCACAGATCTTGAACCAGCTGTGAACAATGAGCCTTCAAAGAGGCAGCGTAGATGGAATTCAGAAACCATAAAAGTTCCTGAATCACAAACAAGCAATCTAACACCTTCGAGTACACCTAAGGATGCATTTCAGTCTACACGTGCATTCACTAGATCTGACTCAACAGTCAGTGGAGATGCTCCAAAAGAGCGTGTTGTAAGTGCTTATGGTTTTGGGTTTCTGATTCCTGAATGTTGATAAAGATATTGAAACTGAAAGGGTATTAACAAAAAAAATCATTTTTTTTTTCCTTTTTTTTAATGGGTTTTGCTTTGCTCTTGAGTTTTGATAATTGGGTTGATTTTTTTTTCTTTCCTTGATGCAGTACAATGAAAATCCTTGGCAAAGGTTCTTGAAAGACGGTGTATGGGATTTTTCTCCAAATTGCCCAGCTGCCCCTTTTCATCTCTTAAATGGGTCGATTAAAATGGTGGATTGTGATGCAAGTACAGAGCCTTTGATGAGTATGAAGGGATTGAGTTTGCTTGGAACCATGTCAAGCTATATGATTTTCTTCAGAGCTGAAGATCTTGATTGCAAGTCTTTCCCTTCCGAACGATCAAAACCATCAAAAAAAGCTAACTCCCTTCTAAATTTAGGGCACAAAAACAAGAACAAAAACAAAATACCTCCATGTGCGTCAAACTGTGGCGAATGTTTGAATAGTTGGCGCGAATCTTTCTCTGGGACCACCGCCTGGGACCACCATCGAGAGGATGAAAGGGAAAAGGTGATGAAGACAGTGAGAAAGGGAAAAGGTGAAGAAAACAGGGTGAGAAAAAGGGGCGTTTTGTCCCTTTGTATGAAAACTGGATAGTCGATATCGACTATTGCAAAAAAAAGCTTAAAAAAAATGCAAGTGGCCCATGGGACCTCTTCTGTCTGCCCGGTTTTATTGGGTCTAAATTTATGAAATGCCCATTTACGAGGGTTTTTCCCGTTAAAACCCCTAGTTGAATTTGGAGTTTCCTATTTGGAGTAAAGCATCCTCCCAACTAATGGTGTTGTGTCCTTTGCAGATGGGCTGTAATAAGTTTTATTGGTTGGGTTGGATTTGGAATTCAACGGATGCATGAAGAATTAGTGAGTGAATTGCATTATTTTCCATTACAGGATCTTGATTGCCCAAATTATTTGTGTCTTATGTACTATCTTTTTTATTATTTACACCGGATCACGTTCACCTAAGTTTTTATGTGATCATTCTATGCTCTTTAGGCTAATCAATGCAGAGACTTGTTTTAGTTGAGTTATGATGTTTATCCATTTCTTGCAATTGATGTCACCTTCCTATTTTGGATAGACCAATCAAAGGTGAAGTAGAAGAGGATAATGGTCTCTATCCTCACCTATATAATACGTGCTATATTTGAAGGGTAGACTGGACACAAACCACCATTATCAAGGGTGTAAGGTCCCGTCCCGAGTTAATCAAGATTAACTCTAATTAATTGAAGTTCATGCTAGTTAATCGTGGTTAACTAGTTTAATGGTAGTTAATGACTAAACTCAATGAGATTAGTCCCAAATGAACTTAGTGAAGTGGTAATGAGGATTAGGTAAATGGATTGTGTTTAAGGCTAATTAACTGTGGTTAATTGAGCTAATAATGGTTTATGACCAAATAATGTGGAATTGACCTCAAATGAGTGAATTGGACTTAATGGAATAGTAAGAGATGGAATTGTATAGTTTAAATGGAGTTTTAGACTCAAACATGGAAATGAAGGACTTTTATGTAAATACGAATTTTCACGTATTTCGTCGAATACGGAAACTCTTGATACCAACACGTGTATCTCGACGAGTACGTCAACTTCCGTAATAGGCTCGAAGTCGTTTGACGAGAATCCGGTCAAATGACCCTTCATTTGACTTGAATTGTAATTTAGTGAGATTAATGGACTTAGATGCAGTTAACTAGCTTATATAAGCTAAATGAGCTCAATGAGATCATTTATCTCATTTCCAAAGCATTCCAAACCCTAGGCACCTTTCTTCTTCCTTTTCTCTTCTTTCCTTCCAATCTCATTTAATCAAGCATCAAACAAGGAGCTTGCAAGTGTTTTCAAGAAGCTTTCATCATCCACTTCATCTTCCCCAACTTTGTTTTCAATTTGTGAAAGTTTGAAGTTTGGATTCAAGGTTTTCTTCTTGGAATCAAGCTCTAGCAAGAGGTTTTCATCTATTCAACCTTCACTAGAGGCAAGTACATATTCATTCTTATGAGTTATAATGTTTTTAGAAAGGTTAGGGTTCATTTGAACCAATTCTTGAAATTTTGCTTCAGAAAGTCTGAAGCTCAGAACTGAGCTTCTGGGCAGGTCGTCGGTCGTTCTGGGCAGGTGTCGGTCGACCGACGGTCAACCGACGACCTAACCGACAGTTCTGGGAATTGTCTCAGAGAGTTTCAGCTCTCTGGAATTCTGACCGACACAGCCGACATAAGAGTGTCGGTCAACCGACGAGCTAGCCGACAGATCTGAAATCTGTCTTAGTGAATTCCAACTCTCTGGAATTCGAACCGATAAAGTGTCGGTCAGCCGAGATGGTGTCGTCGGTCAGCCGACACCAGACCGGGGCTTGACCGACAGATGTAACAGACAATGGACTGGAAATCCAGCTTCTGGAATTTGAACCGAAAAAGTGTCGGTCAACCGAGAGGCCAACCGACGTTGTATTGTCGGTTAGCCAACAGGCCAACCGACAGCTGAGTTAAACTCAGAGAAAATTATGGGAATGAAGCCTAGTTTGTACAGGTTGTTCCATGTTAATGTCTAAGCCTACATAGGTGTTAGCGAAGGTCGTCCTAATGTACAAATCAAATGCATAAAGTGATATTCATCAAAAATAACACGTACATTGGATAACTAACGCTTCACTCATTTGTCTTGGCTTAGAAGTATGAATAGAATCCTTGAAGTGACACAGAGGTGAACTTCATTGACATAATGCACGAACTGACATAATGTACGAATTGAAATGAATAGTCACTAAAGGTGACAGTAAAGTGAATAAATGAATGATTCCTGCTGCAGTAGATGTTGGGGCGTTCCGGAGCCTCGTGGAATGCTAGTGCTCTCTGATCAAGACACTGGTAAATTTCCACCATATGTGATAAGCATGTAATGAAAAGTGAAACAATCTTGAAGCCTCGGCCATGAATGGTTTGCCCTTTCGCCTTGTGCTTAATGAAATTGATTAAAGGAAATTGAACAATATTGAAGCCTCGACCATGAATGGTTTGCCCTTCCGCCTTGTGCTTAAACTACTTCCGTTGGAAGACACGAAATGAAAAGATATGAATTGACATAGATATTTGCTATGAGACTGAATTAGGTTATATAGAACTGTTAAGTTCTTGAATTGATAAATTATTGTATAGAATTGATAATTAACATGAGAATTCGTGAAAATGCATGTCTTGTTGAACCGTCGTGTTCACGTGTTATTGATGATGTCACAGGCCCAGATGCTCGTGCCGGTCCTGTAGAGGCCGCGCCGCCTGCGGAGGAGGCCCATCCGTTACCTCCAGGAGGTTTAGCGGAGTGGGCATAGTTCAGAGGGCGAGTGTGAATGAATGCTTTTGTAATGGTTAGTTTTGAGATGTAATTAGATACCAACTGCATTGTATTTTAAATGTGCAGTGTTGGTTTTAGTGGACTGTGAATTTGTATGTGAACTTTACTTTTGATGTAAAGTTAATTATCGTCAATGTATATATATATATATTCCGCAATTTGTACATTGGCAGGTTCTTGTGTTTTGATATCCCTTGTGAAGCTTGTCTTAACTTCGGTTAATTCAGGATTTACGGGAGTAAGTATGAGCTCGCGACTCGGGGTTCGTCCGTAGTTATCAGATCTCGGGCCCGGGTCGTGACAAAGGGGGCACTAGATCAGCTCCTAAGTTTTTACTCGGCCGCCTTGTTTCTTTAGTTGATATTATGTTTAATAATACTCTATAGGTTGCATTCTCCATGCACAACATTGCCTACCAACATAATATTACATGCTTGGTCATTACATTCTTATAGGGCATTGGTTATTTTCTTCCTTGTAATTTGGCCTCTTCTATCTTATTAGCTTTAAATCCAAATATATTATTTTTCTTTATGTGAACATGGTATTTTCATCTTTAGTAGATGTTCGAAAGATCAAAGCCATTTTTAGTGGGTGGAAATGGAATGCATTGTACTAAATTGTTAATTTATTTGGGCCAATCCTTGTGTAAACTATTGGAAGGTAATATTACTTGATGTGCACTCACATATCGGGGACTTTCAAAACCCTTTTTTTTTTTCGTTTTAGGAGAGGCAAAAGCCGTTTCAAATGAAATGAAAAAAAAAAAAAAAAAAAAAAAAAACGGGAGGGCATCGTTCCGTCCCTGCTTTATTCCCTTCGCGCCAATCTTCTAAAGCGTGCCCAAATCCTTTTTACCTCATTCCCTTCGCGCTCAAATCCTCATACTCCCTCCCTCCCGACGAATCCGACATTCTGTTTGAGGAGCAGTGGAGAAGAGGATCCAGAGGATTCTGGACTGCTGCGTCGTCTTCGAAAAAATTGAGAGGATCCTGGCATTGCTCTCAGGTTCTGCGCATCGGAGAAGTGTTCAAAACCGTTCCAAAATAGATACTAATTGTAACAGACACTTAAACTTGGAACGGTTTTAGAAAATCTGGAAGTGTTTATAACCGTCTCAAAATTATTAATTTGTAACAGTTTTAGAAAATATAAAAGTTTTTAGAACCGTTCCAGATATTTAAAGAGAAAACTACCCAAGAAAGGACTCTAGATGGCCACTAGTCAATATTGCACTGAAGTGGTTCCATGTGACCACTTTCGTTTTCTTTTTATTAAAGATTTAAACGTGTAACGACGTTGTTGCTTAATATCCCATTTAAACATGTGACAACGTCGTCACTTAATCGACTGAAACCCCATTTCCCTCATTTTCCCTTCTTCCTCCCATTGTGTCCCTCCTTTCTCTGGCGGTTTCCTTCTGCCCCTCCTCACACTCTCCCATAAAGCACCTCACTCCCTTCTCCAATTCCTCAGCACTAACCCACCCATCTTTCTCATAATCCACATCGAATTCCATCCACAATGCGAAACAAATCCATAAAGCGAATTTTGAGTGGCTTGCAGGTATGATTAATTACATCAGTTGTAGTCTCTTAAATGTTTCTCTGGTGTCATATTTGGTGCTGTGAATGATCTAGATGGGGCATCTGCTTTTTCATCCTTTTTGCCTTGACACCAATTGCATGTGCATAAATGCTGCTACCAGCTGTTATGGGCTTTGAAATTAAAAGAACAGCCCCCACTTTCATACTCATTCACTGCTTTAGAGATGTAATTAGTGCTCCATTCTGTATCATTGAAAATTATTTGAAATAGAGCCATCATTATTTTTTCTGCACACATTCAAACCTGAAGCTTTTTTTGTTTTCATGGTGGTGTCGGTAGGATATCGTTTGACATTGTGGATGGAATTCGATGTGGATTATGAGAGTGTCAAGGAATTGGAGAAGGGAGTGAGGTGCTTGATGGGAGAGTGTGAGGAGGGATAGAAGGAAACAGCTAGAGAAAGAGGGGAAACGATGGGAGGAAGAAAGGGGAAATGGGGGAAATGGGGTTTCAGGTGATTAAGCGACAACGTCCTATATTAAGCGACGACGTCGTCACATGTTTAAATCTTTAATAAAAAAAATGGGAAGTGGTCACAGGGAACCACTTCCGTGCAATATTGACTAGTGGCCTTTTTTTCGGTTAGTGGCCATCTAGGGTCCTTTTTTTGGTAGTTTTCTCATATTTAAATTTGGTACAGTAAAGGAAAATTTGGCAATGCCTAAAACCATTCCAAACTCTCTAATCTGGAACGCTTTTAAGAATATTGGAACGGTTTTCAACACTTCCAAATTTTTACATTTGGAACGGTTTCCATCTACTTCAATGTTTTAGGAACAGGGGGTTTTGAATCGGTTTTGGACCGTTCCTATTTGTATTAGGAACGGTTCAAGGCTGTTCATGTTTGTTGTTTTTGGTGTAGTTATAATGAAGCAGAGGTTTATTCTCTTCTAGTAGGATGTCGTGAGTTACAAAGCTTGGGAGGAGGTAAAGCAATTATTGAAGGTGATACTTTTTCAGCTATTCAGTGGGGTTTTGAGAAGATTTTTCATCCTTAGAGATTGGCGGCTTGGGTGGAGGAGATTCAAGATATTTCTATACAGTTAGAGGCTACTTTTCGTCATGTTCTAAGAGAAGCAAATATGGAGGCGGATGATCTAGCAAAGGAGGGAGATTTCGATCTTCTATTATTTTTTATGTTTAATCTGTTTGTATTTTAGTAGGTGTTGCATTTTTGTTTTTTCTTTCATGTTTGTAAGCTGGTTTTGGCCTTTTTTTTTCTCGTTTTGATAATAATAAGATTTACCATTTTATATATATATATATATATAAAAGGTTAAGATGGTGGTGACGGTTTTAGAGGGATTTGCTACCATAATTATATAGTACGAAATTGGGTGAAAGGTCTCATGTAGGGTGTTGGTTGTTCAAAAGACTATCTTGTATTAGAATCTCAATGGTCACTCAAGTAGACTACGAGAAATTAGAGATAGGTCTTGTTCAATTTGGTTTTAAGTACAGAATAAAATCCACAATTTAAATTGTTCTACATAATAGTTTTTTAAATTCTTTGTAGACTTCGTTTGTATTGACTTAAACAGGTTTATGTACAAGATGCAGGTTATGTATATGAAATGAAATTGAATTTTTTTTTATAAAAAAACTATTTGATTTTTTATTAAATTACCACTTTTAGTGGGGGCCACTTGACCGCCGCTAAAACATTTGCTCTTTTTCTTACATATAGTGGCAACTTTATCTTACTATTACCTACGGCCATTGTCCCCCACTAAAAGATATTTTTGTCATTTAAGATACCCGCGGAACTTTTTGCCGGCGGCCAACTGCCCCCACTAAAATAATTAATAGCGGGGGCTGTTGGCCACCTCGAAAACACATACCCACAGTTTCTATAGCGTCGACTTGGCCGCCGCTATAAGTTTTAGTAGGGGCCACTCTATGTTTTAGTGGTGGCCCCGCCAAAAGTAGTTTTCTTGTAGAAGTATAAATCATCATCATCAAAGCCTTGTCCCAACTATATTGGGGTCAACTAAATGAATTATGTTTCTCCGTTCCGATCTATGTTGAGTCAAATCTTCAAATATGATGCACGTTTTCATATCCATTTTTACTACTTCAATCCACGTTCTCTTTAGCCTACCACTTCCCTTTGATGTGACAAACTTTTCCTTATTGACGCCTAGATGCAACATAAATAGTTTTGAATATTCCCCTCTGGTGGTCGGTTGGTGTACTTTTGACGGCACGCATTATTTACGAGCTGGGTCATTCCTCCAAGGATTCGAATTTGCAATCGCTTGGCTATAATACCATCTTAAATTTCTTTTGCAAGTTGCAAGTGATTCATACCAAAACCTTGAGGCATAATAGTAGAGGCAACATAAATACTTTTCAATATTATATATGTAGTTTCTTTTTTTTGGCTCCATATCTCAACCCATGACCTAATGTTTTAAGCCAAAGGTTTAAACCATTAAGACAAGGTAGAGATCAGCGGGTTTCATGTAGTTATTATAAGATGAGGAAGATGGAAGATTCATCTAGTGATGAGTTTGTTGCAACTGGAATTAGACCCTGTTTGGCTCGTTACAATGTGCTTAATTGATGGTTATGGTAACGGTGGCAATGATCTATCTGTGTCCATATATGGGAAAATGATAGACAAAGGTTTCACATCTTTGATTGACGGATGCTAATGCTACGAAGCTTTGAAGATGGGAAGAGGGGAAAGGAATTGTCTTTCAAATGGGCATTCTTTTGGTATCATTAACAATTCCGTTTGCAAGGAAAATATATATAATGAGGCACATGATCTCTTGATGCAAAGGAACATATTTAAAAATGTCAAAACTATACCGTATTACAAAAGCCACGGATTGTCAATGGTCCTTCTCTGTTTAAGAGAAGTGACTATTTTGTTCTACTGCGACTTGGCCGACCGGTTCAAGCTCCAGTCCCATTGACAGTCTTACTAGTGTCAAAGCTCATTAAACTATTATGTCTTATTTGTGCAAGGGGAGGATTCAAGCAGATTTTTATTTAATGGGAGAAAGGAAACTTGCGTTACTACCCATCTCTTACAAAATCAAAACCCTCTCTATCAGGAGTTTGTTTATATTTTTGACGCATTTTTAGTTTTGGATTCTACTGTACATAGGCTCAAATATGATTTGGTTCCATATTTGGGGCCACAGTTTCCACACATGATGACCCGTATACCCAAATACCACCACAACCCAATGCGAGTTGATCATGATATTTTATTTGTCTACGGGACAAAGTTTCACTTCATTTTTCTGAACGGTTTTACCAGCTGTAGATCCTGAGAGACTTGTTTTTTACGTCAATATCAGTGTACACTATACACTAACATACATATTTTTATTCTAATAAGAATTAATCATGGCCGTCAGAACCTACTCGAGAGAGAAGCCTGTGATACAGATTATCAGTTCAAGAAATGCAATCATCTACAAATTGGGGTCAACGTGTTTTTCTTTTCTTTTTAGATTTTCTTCTCTCTTGTTTTTCGAATGCCATATCAGCATTCATGCTTATGCCCCGTGCTTATCTTTTTAGTTCTAATGCTTATGCTTGTGCTATGCCGACAAAGGCAGGAGGAAATGAATGCATTGTGTGGATCTTTTTTTGTAACTTTTTTTTGCCAGTTGGCCCGTGGCAAGGAGATCTGAAGTAAATCTGCCCATTGAGGGATTGATCCCTAGGTGGAGCAGTGAGAGGGAGTGCGTTATCTACTGCGGCAGCTCTATGATTCTTGGATCTTTTATTGTAACTTGAACCGAGATTCATATCAATATAATATGCGTTTTATACTATATTTGTTATTAGTGGTATTATTTCTTCATTAGTGATACCAAAAGGTGCCTTTGCAGGAACATATTTAAAAATGTCAAAACTATATCGTATTGTTCATTTGCAGCCAACAATAAAAGTGTCCTTGTCGATGTTTGGCTCAATCTCAAGTCCCAACCATCCAAATTGCAAAAACTAGCAACACCATGTGCTACGCACGGACTACAGAACCACTAAATGCATAGATTAATACGTATTATTTTTATTAAATAATTTAATTAGTAAACTGTTGAGTCATTTTTTTGTTGCAAATTTAATTTTTATGTGTTTTTCCATATGTTTTATTATTTACGTGAGCTATAAATGGAGCTTGCTGAAGCTCGGGCAGGTGTAAAAGAATTAAATGAAAGACATATTAACAATAAAACAACATAATAGAGTAAGTAAATGTAATTTTAATAACACGAGGTTTACAATATACACATTCATACGAATTATACAAATGAGAAGGCACCACATTCTAATTTTGAAATGTTTACGTTAACCTCTAGAAATCTAAAATATTTACAAATTATAACACAGACAATATCAAACAAACTATTCATGCCGAGTAATTGTAACTCCATCTTTCAAGTGCTTCGCAGTGGACCTATCGAAAACTTTTGGGTTCCGGGAGGCCACTAAATTGTAGAAGACTTTCGAGGTCTCTACCTCTTTTTCATCTCAGATGGGTCTTTACCACTTCTGGGCCACGATTGCAGTGGAGAGGAGAGTAGAGTCCTCCCCCTTTCCTCTCCTTTTTTTATTTTTATTTTATTCCAACCCATCAGGTTCTGCCTAAATCACCCAAAGACAATTGTTGTTCCGCCTGCACTGGATAGTGGGTCCCACTGGGCCACGATCGCAAATTGACCTCTCGGTGTTTGGTACTGTATTTAGGGTGTTTGGTTGGGAGGTTTAGGTGAGGACTTGATTTTCTTGAGTTGATACCAAGACCCAGGTGGGCCACCCGATGACCCATCTGATCCGTGAAATCGAAAGAGTACCCATGGGTGACCCATTAGGTGATGGACCCATGCGAGGTGGGCCATGTTCGGCCCACCATCCAGCGTCTAATCAGAAAGAGGGACAAGACGTGTTTTAGGAAGCAGTTAAGAAGTTGGAATATATTTTTTTTAAAGTTTCAGTCATTGTTTGGGCCATTCAGTTTTACATCTTCTCAGCTTGATTTTCTTGCATTGATACCGGGACCCAGGTGGGTCACCGGATTACCCATCTGATCCGTGGATCTGAAGGAGGACCCACGGGCGACCCATTACGTTGTGGACCCCTGTTTGGCCCACCATCCAGGGTCTAATCAGAGAGAGGGAGATGACGTGTTTTAGGAAGCAGTTAAGAAGTTGGATTTTTTTTTTTTTTAAAGTTACAGTCATTGTTTGGGCCATTCAGTTTTACAGCTACTCAGCTTGGTTTTCTTGCATTGATACTGGGACCCAGGTGGGCCACTCGATGACCCATCCGATCAGTAGATCCGAAGGAGGACCCAAGGGCGACCCATTAGGTGGTGGATCCGTGCGAGGTGGGCCTTGTTTGTGCCACCATCTAGCGTCTAATCAGAGAGAGGGAAGAAGCAGTTAAGAAGTGAGATTTTTTTTTATTAAAGATAATAAAAAACACAATCCCCTGATCAGATTGCCCATTGGGTCCCATAGTCCAAGACACCCAAATAACTCTCCATGATCAAGGTGCTGAATGGCCCAGGCCTTTTATTTATTTATTTTTTCGTTGCTTGTGCGCAGAGTAATCTAGGAGATGGGCAAACACCATCCCTGACATAGAGTCCTTCCTCTTTCCTCTCCCTTTTTTTTTTTTCCAACCCATCAGGTTCTAATCAGATCACTCAAAGATAGTTGATGTTCCGCATTGATAAGTCCACAAAACTAGGTCATTAACTCATCATTTCATTAGCATTTGTGGACTTAATTAGGTTTAACTGCATAGAATTACATTCAATTTCATGATTATATGCATTTGAGGATATTTTTGGAGAAATGGTCAAAATTGGTCAAAATTCATTAAATTGCATGACTTTTTGAAATTAAGTTTTTCTCATCTCATTTATCACTCCAAAATTAGGCTTTTGGTTTCATCAATACATATCTTGTTATTTTTGGCACCATGTGCTATTTTTTTGGAAAGTTGGTCATTTTGGTGCATCACTAGGAATGTAGGGTCCCATACATGGTTCATAATTATTTTCTTACATATGATTAATGTGAAAATTGCCTCTTTCAATTTGTAGGAGAAATCAACATGGGACCTACATTGATGAAATTTGAGAAGAGAGAAGTCAAATAAGCAAGCAAAGAGAGAGTCCAAGCATGCTTGGAAGTCCACAATGGGCCCCACACACCCCATTGCATGCCAACATAGAAGCTTCCATTTTTGCATAATTATTCCCGGATTTTTCAAGGGCAGCAACTTAAAATGGCCATAACTCTCAAACCGAGTGTCAGATCGGCGCAATTTAGCCACCGTTGGAAAGCTCTTTTCGAGTAGATATCCGTAGAGCCCAAGATTACCTAAATCAGAGCTATATTGAGGGAGATATGACTTCGGGAAGTTATCTGCTACAGTTGTAGGCGGGAATTGCAAGAGATCTCAATATTTGGGAAGTTTATTCCCTTTACATCATCATGTAATTTTTAGAGATATTCTTGGAATTATACAAGGAAAGTGTATGCATCAAGAAACCTAATAGGGCAAGGAGATCTCTCAAATTTAAAAGTCTTTCCAAAGAAAGAAGTTAACTTGGAGAACAAGAAAGAATCCTTACCCAATAAGGAAAAAGGAGACCTAAAAGGAGGGCACTTCTTTACTAAAAGGGGTTTGCAAAAAGCATAAAAGGAGGCATGATGGAGACCCATAAGATATTCCATACGACCAAAGCTCTCCCTCTCTCATATTCCTTTCTTTTTCTTTCTTCTTTTCCATTAGTTTATTTTTAGTTTTGGTAATCTTGGGCCATGTCCAAGGATTTATTGTGAAGGAGAAAATTTGTGAAGGAGAAGTTGTAAAGATGCAATTTTTAGTGATAAATCAAGAAGCATTCTTTGCAATGGCGGGCTAATTTTCTTGATTAGAGTTATGGACGAAGGTAAGTAATTGTCTTTTTATTTGTTTAGTAATTCTAATTTGTGTTCCATGATTATGTGCTTAATGATTAATAGGCTTGTCTTCGTGCCCTAGGCAAATCTCTATTTTTATTTCTAAAAATAAAAATTAGTTTTTGATTACTCATGCTTAGGTTTGATAGGCCATGCTTAGGATTTAGATCTTTTGATGGTTTATGCTTACTTTTGATGGGTGGTGCTTAAATTATTTTTATTCTTTTGAGATGAAGGAAGTCTTGAGTTTTGAATTTTTATAATTAAAAAGGGATTTTTAAAGTTAGATTTTCCAAATTAAAAACATTGATTTGTCTTTGATTTGAAGTAAAAATTGGAACAAGTTAGGGTTACTTGATAAATAATTGGTGGATGCTTATTGGATTCCTATGCTCTAATCATCTTCATTAATTGGTAGATTTCGAATTTCTATATTAGTTGCTTAATTTTTAAATATAAACTCAAAACTTTTCTTAAATTGTTAGTTAATTAGTTTTCTTAATTTAAAAGTTTCTTTAATAGCTCCCTGTGGGTTCGACCCGTTCTTGCCACTGTCTCATCTAGACACCCGCGCACTTGCGGTATTTTATGATTGATTTTGATCACATCACGCATGCACAGGATAATGGGTTCCACTGGGACACGATCGCAGATCGTTGGTTCTGTATTCCAGTGTGCTTGGTTAGTGTGTTTGGTTGGGAAGATTAGGTGAAGACTTGATTTTCTTGCATTGATACCGGGACCCAGGTGGGCCACCCGATGACCCATTTGATATGTGGATCCGAAGGAGGACCCACGGGTGACCCATTAGGTGGTGGACCCGTGCGAGGTGGACCTCTATTCAGAAAGAGGGATAGGACGTGTTTTAGGAAGCAGTTAAGAAGTTGGAATATATATTTTTTTAAGTTTCAGTCATTGTTTGGGCCATTCGGTTTTACAGCTTCTCATCTTGATTTTCTTGCGTTGATACCGGGACCCAGGTGGGTCATCGGATTACCCATCTGATCCGTGGATCCGAAGGAGGACCCACGGGTGACCCATTACGTGGTGGACCCATGCAAGGCGGGCCTTGTGTGGCCCACCATCCAGGGTCTAATCAGAGAGAGGGAGAGGACGTGTTTTAAGAAGTAGTTAAGAAGTTGGAATTTTTTTTTAAAGTTTCAGTCATTGTTTGGGCCATTCAGTTTTATAGCTGCTCAGCTTGATTTTCTTGCATTGATACCGGGACCCAGGTGGGTCATTAGATGACCCATCTGATCTGTGGATTTGAAGGAGGACCCAAGGGCGACCCATTAGGTGGCGGACCCGTACAAAGTGGGCCCTGTTTGGCCCACCATCCAGGATCTAATCAGAGAGAGGGAAGAAGCAGTTAAGAAGTGGGAATTTTTTTTTACTAAATTCAATAAAAACACAATCCCCTGATCAGATTGCCTATGGGTCCTACAGTCCAAGACACCCAAATAACTCTACATGATCAAGGTGCTGGATGGCCTAGGCCTTTTATTTATTTATTTTTTTTCGTTGCCTGTGCGCATAGTAATCTGGGAGATGGGCAAAGACCATCCCTGACATAGAGTCCTCCCTATTTCCTCTCCTTTTTCTTCCAACCCATCAGGTTCTAATTAGATCACCCAAAGACAGTTGTTGTTTCGCTTGCACAGGATAGTGGGTCCCACTGGAACACAATAGCAGATCGTTGGTTCTGTATTCCAATGTGCTTGGTTAGTGTGTTTGGTTGGGAGGATTAGGTGAGGGCTTGATTTTCTTGCGTTGATATTGGGACCCAGGTGGGCCACCTGATAACTCATCTGATCCGTGGATCCGAAGAAGGACCCACGGGCGGCCCATTAGGTGGTGGACCCGTGCAAGGTGGGCCATCCAGGGTCTAATCAGAGAGAGGGATAGGACGTGTTTTAGGAAGCAGTTAAGAAGTTGGAATATATATATATTTAAAGTTTCAGTCATTGTTTGGGCCATTCAGTTTTACAGCTTCTCAGCTTGATTTTCTTGCGTTGACACCGGGACCCGGGTGGGTCACCGAATTACCCATCTGATCCATGGATCCGAAGGACGACCCACGGGCAACCCATTACGTGGTGAACCTGTGCAAGGTGGGCCTTGTTTGGCCCACCATCCAGGGTCTAATCAGAGAGAGGGAGAAGACGTGTTTTAGGAAGCAGTTAAGAAGTTGGAATTTTTCTTTTAAGTTACAGTCATTGTTTGGGCCATTCAGTTTACAGCTGCTCAGCTTGATTTTCTTGTGTTGATACCGGGACCCAGGTGGGCCACCCGATAACCCATCTGATCCGTGGATCCGAAGGAGGACCCAAGGGCGACCCATTAGGTGGTGGACTAGTGCGAGGTGCGCCTTATTTGTGCCACCATCTTGATCAGAGAGAGGGAAGAAGCAGTTAAGAAGTGGGATTTTTTTTATTAAAGACAAAAAAAAAAACACAATCCCCTGACCAGATCGCTTATTGGGTCCCACAGTCCGTGACACCTAAATAACTCTCCATGATCAAGGTGCTGGATGGCCCACGTCTTTTTTTTTTTTTTCGTTGCATGTGCGCAGAGTAATCTGATGGAGGGGATAACTCCATCTCTGAGATAGAGTCCTCCCTCTTTCCTCTTCTTTTTTTTTTTTTTTTTTCCAACCCATCAGGTTCTGCCTAAATCACCCAAAGACAGTTGCTGCCACATATTTCTCTTAATTTTTTTTCTACAGGTGATGCAATCCTAAACTGTTTATCTCTTACTTACTCTAAGATGAAAACGGATGGCAGAGGCGTTGTTGCTACAACGAAGATGGAGTTGCAGGCTGACCACTAATAGTGACCGTGCTGCTGGAGTGCCTTTCGTTGTTGTTTTGTATTCTAAAAAATTAGAGTCATCGCCCTCTTCTCCTTCCTTTCTACTGCTCCTATATTTCTTATTCTCTTCCTCTTCTAAGAGTCCCTTTTTTTTTCCAATGTTATTTGTATTTCCAGTATCAATGTTATCTGTATTTCCAGTATTAGATCAGTAGTGGGACCTTTGTTTTATAGGAAGTTATAGGGAAGTTAGTTTAGAGGGGAGTGGAGTGTGGAGAGAGAGCAAATCATGACAGCTGTCTTCATGTAAGGGAGACTACATTCCCTTAGAGATATAGATAGGCCAGGATGGGCCCTCAGTCCACATTAGTTTTTAAGTTGCGATGATGAATCTATAGTTCACTAGGTTAAAATTGAATTGAATTGTATTTCGATTAGATTTCTGAGTGCCTGGATCTAGATGCAGCTACAGATTATGGCTTGATGAAGGGAATGGGCCACTCGCAGGCTGCTCTTGGTTTCCTTAAGTCCAGGGAATTGTACCATTTAAGCATTATTCTAGGGTGAATTAGGGACTTAATTAGGTTAAATGCATCAATTTTCACTTAATTTCATCATTTCATGTGATTTTACTTAGGAATTGGAATTTCCACATTTTTCACATTTTCTGCATTATTTAGTATTTTATGCAATTTTTCTTGGAAGAGTCTTAGTTGGAGTAAAACTGTGTTTGGTGGGTCCCACTTCAAATTAGTCTCTTCAGCATTTTATGGGTTGAATTTGAAGGTGCTGGAAATGTAGGACCCGTAGAACCTTAGAGAAGACTTGTAGAATAGTCCTACTAGCATGAGGGCTTTACAATGAGACCCACATCCCTATGGGACGACGTCCCACACTCTCTCCCCTCAACCAGGAAGATTCCAGAAGCTTCCAGATTATTCCCCTATCCTTATCTCTTAAGAAGTTCGAAAATTACAAAAATTATTAACAGAGAGAAAGATTGAGCAAACCGAAGCCAGAAGTGGACCCCACCTCATCTTGGACGCCCCACTCCCTCTCTTTCTTATCCTTAGCATAAAAAAAATCTTCCTCTCTATCTCTCTCAATCCTATCCAGATTTGAAGATAAGATAAAAAAGAGAGATAGAGTTGGACTCTACATGGAAGCAGAGTCTAAGAAGGACTCTACATGTATGTCCAACACTCTCCCATAGCCCTCATCTCTCATGTAAGGAAGAGTCCTATTGCAACAAGAAAGTCAGCCATGTTTTGCTCGTGACAGCCTATCATAAAATGGTCATAACTTTCAATCTGACCGTCGGATCATTGAAATTTACCTACCATTTGAAAGCTTATTCAAAGTAAATGTCCGTGGACCCAATATCAAACAAATTAGAGCTGAAATGACCAAGTAATGATCTTGGGAAGTTGGCTGTGAATTTTCTATTCGGGATTACAAATTGGAGCTGAAATGACCAAGTAATGATCTTGGGAAGTTGGCTGTGAATTTTCTACTCGGGATTACAATGAGTCACGACAAAAGTGGGCCCAATCATTGTTCAAAATTTGAAGTAATTGTAAAAGGGTTAGGAGATTAAAACTCTCATCTTATCTCATCCAAAACTTGGAGCCCAAGGGATCATCCTCTCTTAAAGATAATTGCAAGAAAGAGAAATGATCAAGAATGGCTTTGAGTTAAAAAAAAAAAAAAAAAACTATTTAAGGGGAGCAACCCGCATGTGAATTGGCATGCAATCACCCCCTTGGATGTCCACTCTTCTCATCTCTCTCCTTTCTTCTCTTCTCTCTCTGATTAAGTGTATTTTGAGAATTACTTTTGGGTATTATGAAGCCTTGTTCCAGAAATTAGGACTAGAAGAGAGAAATATGAGAGATCTATTGTACTAATATGGAGAAAACAATGGAAAACTCTCTGAAAGTTCTTCACTATGGAGGAGTAGTATGCTAGATTGGAGCATCTTGATGAAGTTAAGTTAGCTATTTCTGCTTTTTTATGCAATTCAACTTAATTGTATGAATTTCTCTATATTATGCAGCTTTATCATAAGAATAAATCTATTTGCATGTCTATGTCGAACCTCTACTTAGAATTCTATTTATTGTACTTTGATCATATATGCTTGTTTAATAGATTTACTTAGGATCTAATCTCCACCCCCCCCCCCCCCCCCCCCCCCCCCCCGTCCCATCCCCAAATGGGATTTAAAAGTATTTTCGCTGCCTCTACTAATGCCTCGAGGTTTTAGTGGCAATGGTTAGCTGAAGAAATTAAATAGAATACTATAGCGTTTTATTTCTATAAAAGAAAAGAGTCTTTGGTTTATAAGATTCTTTTTTTAAAAGAGGGCCCTCATTTAAAGATGCTAGCCATCCGATCAAAACAATTGAATGCAAATTGTTCATTGCTTTCATTTTTTTCATTCGATTTCATTCCTTCTAATCAGGTGGCTAACATCTTTTAGAGTGAGCTTTTATAAATAGCTAATTTAACAATCTTCTGTATGAGAGCCTTCCCAACACTATTGCATATCTTAAAACCAACCTTTGATTGTTTTAATGAAAAAAGAAAGTCGTTTTTCTTGCAAGTTTTGCACAAAAACATACCTTATAGACTAGTTTTAATTACAACTCTTTCATAGAGAAAAGGTACTAATGGATGTAGCTGTCACTAGATGTAAAAAAATACAAGAGACCGGATCTGGAAGTTATCTACTAAAAAAAATGAGCATCATCATTATGAACCATTATATTTAGAACTTTGAAATTCATCATCACCATAGTCTTGTCCCAACTGTGTTGGGCTTGGCTACATGAATTTTGTTTCTTCATTCCTATCTATCATGAGCCAAGTCCTTAGATACTCTATACTTCTTCATATCCAATCTTATTAATTCCACTTATGTCTTTGGCTTACCATTTTTCCTCGGCAAGCCATCAATTTGTATAATAGAAAGATTTTCCCCACCGATGCTATTGCTCTTTAGAACTTTGAAATAACACTAAAAAAATGAATTCATTAATGGCTAACATTCATCTCCATAGATTGAACGATTGGAAATGACATGTGAATTAGTTCTGATCATGATAACTACAAATATCATCTACCAAAAATGACTTTCATCTACTATTTCTAACCATCCAACTTGAGGTAATGATTCTTAGTCATTCGCAAATTTTTGTTTTGTCCGTCATTTTAAATTCATGGCTCTAGTGGTTAAAAATGTTTAATGGTTAAAAAACGATCACAACTCTCCTGGCCAATACTAAGCATATGTTTCTTAACATAAAAAATAAAAAAAATACTAAGCATATGTGGGTCTCTTTGGTATATCTTGCATTCTAATATTTAACTCCTTTACAATGCATTTGATGTTCCAAATTCATAATACTAGTAACACTTTCAAAGACTAAACAAAACTACATTCTTAATTACAACAATAGGTTTATGTAGCCTTAATCATAGTACCTATCCACAATCCTGAAAAGCTTCTGTCGCCGGTTCTTTTTGCAAATGAGGGCAATGAAACTCCAAAATCCCAAAGCATATGAAATAGTCACCAACAAATAGAAAAACATCGGATGGTCTAGGATCCCAGATTTGTCTTCTTGTTCTCCTTCTCTATCTTGAGTTTGAGATCGATTGTTGGATGAGCAATTCCATTGTAAAGGTTGTCCGCAAAGACCAAGATTGCCGGCATAGCTACTCTCATTGAATGTAGAAAATTGTTTCTCAAATGGAATCACTCCTGATAGATTGTTGAAGGCAACACTGAAGGTGGAAATTGAGTGAAGTCGAACTATTTGAGGTGGAATCATACCGACTAACTTGTTATGTGAGAGATCTAAACTCTCGATATTTTCCAAGTTTTTGAAGGACTCAGGGAAGGTTCCAGATAGAATATTGTGAGACAAGTTTAAGAAGCGAAGATCTTTCAAATCTCCCATTTGAAACGGAATACTATCTTTCAATTGATTCATGGACAGATCGATACCAGTGATCAAGGAAAACGGAAGTCCTTCATAAGTTCGCGTTGCACCCTTTATAGTTAAATTGGTTTTAATTCTCGTATACGGAGTGTTAATTGACGAGTAATTAGCTGTACCCATAAAATTTATGAATTGCGGTCCAAGTGATTTGTCAATTTGAATTGGTATATCTTTCATCCAAGAAGAAATGTTGCTGAGGCAAGAAGGTATGCTCCCTGAAATTTTATTATATGAGAGATCCAATATATGAAGATTTTGCAATTGGCAAAGTTCTGTTGGGATAGAGCCATTAAAGAAGTTCCCGCCAAATAGAAGTAATGCTAGATTCGGGAGAGATGGTAACCAACTCGGAATAAAAACCAGAAAGGTGGTTCTCTCTCAGATCAAGAATAATCAATGAAGGACTAGTCAACATGATAGATGTGATGGTTCCAGTAAATTCATTATTATCAAGTAGCAAGACTACCAGCTCTGTCAGGTTCGAGTATTTCAAAAGAATGTCCCCCTGCAATTTATTATTTGATAGTTTTAAAAACTTTAGTGAGGTGTTGTTTCCAGTTAGTCGTTGTGGCATCTCCCCAGAAAGATTATTTTGCGATAAGTCCAATGTTTTTAAATTTTGTAAGTTGCTTACTGCTAAGGGGATAGCACCTTGTAACTCATTTGTGGACATGTTGAGAAGAACTAGATTGGGAAAAAGGGTATCTATGTTAGGAGGAATCTCACCAAAAATGTTATTGTCAGAGATGTCAAGTTCATAGAGCATTGATGTATTGTTATTAGTAGACTTAAGAAACGAGCCTCCTAGAGAGTTACCTCTGAGAATCAAGTGTTCAATTGTGACATTGTATAATAACCATGAAGGAATTGTCCCTTGAAGGAAGGTATGACCTAAATTTAAAGTTCTCAACATATGTTGAGTGGAGATAAAGGATGGTATGTGATTGTTGCTACGTTTGTTTAGGATGCAATTGTTTAGCAACAGATGGTATAGTTGGAAAGTTGGAAACCACTTCGAGCACTCAGTTTCAACCTCTAATTGTGTGTTTTCTGAAAGGTCAACGTATAAAAGCTTTGAGAGGTTGGCAAAAATTGAAAAAGAAATCACACCACTAAATTGGTTTTGTGATATAGAGATGAACTCCAGCATTGTTAAGTTGCCAAAAATGGATGGTGGAATGGTTCCTTTGAATTGGTTACGACGTAGATTTAGATAACTGAGATGATGCATATTACCAAAACATGGATGTATATTGCATTCAAATGAGTTCCCTTCTATATCCAACACTTCCAGGTTCCTTAATTTGCAAAATCCTGTACAAGTAGGAATAAGAGAGAAAAATTAGAATGAAAACCTAGCATCCTCATCATGATCACTATTTACATGTTTTTATTTTGACTGATTAGTATCAAATGGAACTCATCTTAGATATTTAGTATTACATTGTCCACAACTTAGACGAATAAAAATGGGAAAAGCTATGGTGTAATTGCCTTTCCTAGATGCATGCATACATGCATGCACATATATATATATATATATATATATATATGGGAGATGCTCCTATGAGAGATATCTCTCACCTTACATGAGAGATTAGGTGGGGGCCCTCACATCCATATCCAATACCAACAATCTCTCATGTAAGGTGAGAGATACCTCTCATAAGAGCATCTTCATATATATATATATATATATATATAGAGAGAGAGAGAGAGAGAGAAAGAGAAAGAGGCACGTGCTTGGGAGCATGCATCAAGACAGTCACCAAAGGCGGGATCCCCATGAGTTTCACCGGTCATTTGTAACAAACAACACTTATGCTCAATGCACAGTACGTAGGTGCTGGAGTTTATCGGTTCAATAAAAAAATGAATGGTGAATATTATAGCTATGGTGCCCTTAGGACTTGCAAAAGAATTACAATCAGTTGATGGAATTTGAGTATACAACTCAATGCGTTTAAAAGCAAAGTGCAAGGTGTAAAAGTTAGAGCTGAAAATGTCCCCATTAACACAACTTTAACTTTGCTTTTGCTTGCATCCCAGGATGTGACATGTATGTACAAAAATAATATATATGCATAAATATTACATATGTAAATAGTTGCATACAAATGACCCCTAAATGTGCTGGTTTTGTCTATTTTGTTTTGAGCTCATCACAGGATGTATGTATAAGTTACCACAACAATATAACACTTAGATAACAAATGATTGCCTGTCATACTTTTGATTCGCTACTTAGTGACAGCAAGGACCATATTATATACTGTTGGGTTTTCTTCATTTTATTTAATAAAAGATTATTAATAGAAATCTTTAGAAAAAAGGACCATGACTTACTGAGTTAGTGTTGTGCGAAGAAGGAACATGATCGGCCCCCCTTTATCCAAACAATGTTTTCCCATATGTAGTAAGTTGGTTGGGACACAATATTGATACATGTATGTTCAGTGGGAGAAGGGCAGAAGTAAAGATCTCTTTGGACAACAGAAGCAAAAATAAAAATCAACTCCATCGGATTATCCTAGTCCTTGATTTAATATCATTGAAAGTTAATGGCATATTAACCGTAGATTATTTTTTTATTCAATCCAATGGTGAGTGAAAATTTAATGAGTGTAACCATCAAAAGGTTGCCTTGCTCGAAGGTGGGCGTAAATGGGCTCCATAGAGATGGATTGCACATGTAGTACGCTCGTGCGAGAACAATCTCCCTTTTTATTCTAGTAGGTTAAATCTTAAGAAATAATACAATTCGGTGTATATTTTGAATCTTTCACCATTCACTCTCCATCCCTTCCATACCACTAGATGAGATCCTCTTTCCTCTAAATTCTAAATTAATTTTGCCTACATCTAATAGAATTTCTATAAATTTGCATTAAAGGACCTTTTAAATAATGGTTATTGAAAAGTTAAAGAGTGAAGGCCAAAATGAAAATTCTGGTGGATGCCGCCAACTTCTTAAGATTGTTATAACTGGGGTGAAGGGCATGTACATATTTTTCTATTAATCCTTCATTGTTAGAATGTTTTTTTTTTAAAAAAAAAAAACCATTACTACGAAAAAAGTACGAGAGTAAAAGTTATTTTAGCCCAAGATGAACCTTTGTGGGAATATCATTTGGGTTGTAGAACCATCTAGCTGAGAGAGGACCTGATGTACACTCTAGTTGTTTTTGTGTTTTTGTAATTGGATTGCTTTGGCGTGTTTTTTCTGAAAAATCAAAAGCATGGTACCTCATATGTTGTCGGAACCTTTCAATGTGTTGCTTCCCAAATATAGCTCAGTCAATGATGTCAAGTTAGATATCCATGAGTGTAATCATAGATGTTTTTGAAATTTAGTTCAACGGCAAGTGAAGGTTCAATGAGTGTAAGCATCAAAGGGGCTCATAGAGATAGTGTGGTATTGTTCCAAAGTTTCTATAATCAAGTGAGAGTGTAAGGTCCCGGAATTCCAAGGTTGTAATTAGTCTAGTTAATTATATTTTTAGTTAATTAAGCTCGTTTATAAGTCAAACATGTCCGATTAATTATGAGGATCGCGTGTACGAAGTTGGGTTGAGATCAGAGCCCGCTTGGATACAGTAGGGGTGTGTGTGTCGCTATTTTCGAAGAGTTCGAAGGGCTTTTTAGTATTTTCTGCTTTTCGAGAATTTGGCACTATCAGGTAGATTACCTAATTTCCCGAACTTTGTCTTCCTACTGCATTTCAATCCAAACTCTCAAACGTGACCCAAAACCTGACCCTACCCGAACCCACTTTAGCCCATTGTATCATTTTCCAAAAATACCCCCATCCCTACCTCTTATCCTATCAATATCATATCCCCATCCCCTTTTTTATTTTGGTCACGCTGGAAACCCCCAGCCCACATCCCCCTTTTTAGGTCACGATGAAACCGCCCTCCCGAGCAGCCCCGTCGGCCTTCCCTCACTTCTCTCTCCCTCTCTCACTTCACTCACTACCTCACCGTCACCGGACCACGCCGCCGCCGCCGATCATCACCATGACCGAGCTCCCCTCTCTTCTCTCTCATCTCTCTCATCTTAAATATTTACACCCTAAGAAGAAATTACAAAGTGTGGCTTTTTTTAATAGCTGACAACCAATCCGAGTCATTGTGCTCCTTTATCTGCTGTTGAAAGTGAAAATGAAACTGAAAAATATTTATAAAAAAAGATAATACTATCAAATGAAATAAAATAATATCCTTTTTTTTTTTTATAGTTTCTTTGGATAATTAGATACATGGTTAATGATGAATTACAAAAATTGAGGGGTCCTCAACTAAGAGAAGACCAAACAAATGATGGCTAGGATCTTCTTGTCATTTCCAATTTTGGGGAATTTTCTATTAAAGTTTATCCAATCATATTCTGGTGTTGATAAAATGACTTTTGATCCTACTTGCGCATTCTCCAGTCTCTAATATCATATTATATTACATGTAAAGGTCATGGGCCCAGGTCCCACTACCTTTGATCTTTGTGGTCATTATCTATAGTTCAAAACTAAGTCATATCATTTTACTGAGACAAGTAAAGGGAGGCCCCGCGCTGAGCCTGCGTCCCAAAAAAAAATGGTCATAAATCAAAATTTTTCTCTGAAAGTAAAAAAAAAAAAAAAAAAAAAAAAAAAAAAAACAATTCAATTTTCATTAGGGAAAAAGGTCAGGCAAGATTTCAATCTCATTGTATTATCTTAACCATTGATTTAATGGTAATTAAGCTTGGTCTTGATTTAACAGCAGTTAGCCATATTCTTGATTTGTTATAAGTTTATTAGTTGAGAATTTTCATTAACCTCCTCGGCAGGGAACATGGTTATGAAGATTAACAAGTACTATTGTTAGATTTTTATGGGTCCGAACCCGGCTCAATTGCAAATTTTATTTGTTTCTGTGTACAAAATAAGTTAACGCAGGGACCATATAATGTAGAAATCCTAATTGTTCAAAATAAACGTCCTCAAGTACATGGAGTGTCCCATAAAAATCTGATAATCTATGATTGTGTCTTTTTTAAGTTTTTCAAATAATCTACCGTTTTCAATAAACAAAATAAAAATGTGATAATGAATATACATAAGGTTGTGATATGATAATGAATAAAAAAAATACAAGAAAATTTGGAATGTCTTGAAGATATTATTAGGTAGAAAATAATTCAAATAAAAAAATATATTTTCAGTTTTATATATGTATTATTGATATGTAGTAAGACTTCGTAATAAAGAATTTTCTTTTACAAAAAGGCTCCTCTATTTTCATGAAATCTCAAAAATGCTTTTATATTTTATCGTTTTCTTAAAACCTCTCTTGACTAGCTAGAAAGAAGAACAGACCATCCAACTTTGTTTGTTTTGACTGATTTAGCCTTGAGAAAAACTAAGAAGAAGACATCCCTCAAATTAAAAAGTTAAAAGACAGTTGTGCCTACCATATCATCATGTATAATAATCTAAATCGACTAGATGGTTTATCCACCTCACCTATGTGATCGAGTCACATTGGAATAGCTTGCCGAACCTTTGTATGAGTCATACATAAATTAGGAATGCTAGACATACGTTTCATGATTTTGTTATGCCCATACTTTAATTGAAGTGTGGGCCCAATGATGATTTTCATCAGTCAAGTCACAAGTGTGCATGCCACATATCAAGGAGCCACTGCATTTGGCAAATTGGGCACAAAGGGGGCCGATGAATTTATGCGCATGACAGATTGTTATCTGTCAATGAGTGAGGCCAATGTGGGTTCTATTAATAGTGGCCTCGCTTTTCATTACCATATTTACCTGGAACCCACTAATAAATCCTCGAAGGCTGGGCACACGGCTGATCATGTATCCATCGACGGGTACAATCACCATGCTTTTCATCCTTGCGTGGCCCCACTTTATCGATGGAGGGCCCCTCCATGGTTTCACCACTATGTCACCTCACTTTTATTCCCATCGTTAGTGGGTCCCATCACCACTATGATTCCATTACATGATGAAAAGTGGAATGTAGATATTTTTGTATTCTTCATATGTTTCTCAAAATTCATGATGATCAAAGATATGAAACTTCACATCCTGAGATTTATTATTTTTGTGAGAGTATAAGACGGTTTGGATCGTGAACTGCGCGCGCCCCAAAAGAAAAAATAGAAAATTAGTTCCATGTGTGGAGGATTCATATGCAAATGTTATATATATATATATGTGTGTGTGTGTGTGTGTGTGTTTTTGTGAAACACATTACCATGTTTGTCGAAAACTCAATTTTCACATGAGATGTATTCAACAATTTTGATATGTTTAGAAATTTTGAAAGCTTTTTACAAATTTTTCAAAGAAAAAAATCAATGAAAATTTAAGACTAGAGCGCTGGTTGTTTTAGTTGTTTTTGTTGTTTGTGTAATTTGATTGTTTAGGCATGTTTTTCCTGAAAAAGAAAATTAAAAAAAGAAAAAGAAAAAGCATGGTACCTCTGATGGTGTGGTAGCGTTTTAATGTGTTGTTTTGCAAGGATAGCTCACTCAATGATGTCAAGTTGGATATCCAAGGAGAAATGCCATCATCCGTCAAGTGATTTGAATCGAGATACAATGTCCGCAATTTCTTCAGCCCTATGACATCATAAAATCATATCATGTTAATCCTCAACTTGAAGTGGGCCCTACCATTCAAATGGCGGTCCATAATTTCGGATAACGCAACATCCTAGAAATATCCTTGACATGGGGAACTTTTGCAATATAATTCCTTGACAGCAGACACATGGTCATAATAACTATAAAATCAATGATGGAGATTTTGCCGATCAACGAACTGACAATGATGCAATCCTAAATCAATGGTCTCGATCACTCAAGAATGGACCCACGTGGTAATCTTCACGTGAAACATATTTGAATGTGGCAGGTTTCCATGACATTTGAATTCTCAAAATGAGGATTCTACACATCCACATAGGGCCTTCTGGTAGTAGACTTTGTAGGATTGTGAATATTTACTACTGTTAAGAACTAGTTACTTAATGTAGCGACTTGGACGGGCTCCACCAGCACATTTTCTCGGTTTGGACGTATCAAATGATGTGGCCCAATAGCTACATGAAATGAGCCTAGTCTTATGATAAAATGAAAGGCCAAGTAGATGGTTTGCTGTTACTCGACGCATTTAATACAAAGGGCATGCACTAATATCTTGTTAATTGCAAAGTTGGGTCTCTTCAGGCCCATGAAATTAGCATTAAATGATAATTATAGAATTCATAGATTTTTAATTAAAACATATGTATTAGAAGTAAAAAATATCCCATAAAATTTATTAAGCGATCAAAGATGATAGATAACAATTCAATATGTAAAATAATTAAATATGTGGATTTTTTAAGTTTTAAAAGTAGATAATAATAATTAAAAAAATTTACATTTAGATTTTAAATTCGCTTAAATTCTTACCGGTTTGAACAGTTCTCATGGTTGAGCGACAACATGGTTCATATATATTGATATAAATAGTTTTGTTAGAGCTCAAGCTCAATATGTAAAAGTTTTGGTTGATCCAGATCAGACACATCACGAAACAAATTTTTTTAGATGCTGCTATGTACATCTAGGATATTCTTTTACTCACGAAAATAAGAGAATTAAATTTGCTGTTGATATGGATTTTAATTCGGGTGGTTTGAAGCTTTGTTCAGATGTTCCAGATCAGTTCTTTATCGGAACTTTTTTAGGATAACATCAGCCGGGAACAATAACTGGAAAATTTTAATTTTTCTTATTAGGATATTCCAAACTAAAAAATAACCCTTTTATTTGTATTACTGAAACATCAAATTTTATAAAAAGTTCAGAAAATGTTATGATGCACTAAAATAATTTTCTTAGTAAGAAGTTAGATTTTAAAACCTTAAGATCTGATGATAACAATGATGGATGATTCACCCTCTTGTTAAAGTATTGTCACAGTAGTTTTTTAACTATATGTATTTGAAACTCTATTGGGTCAAAAGATTATGGTTAACTATTATAAAGACTATAAATGGAAGTAAATAAGAGAGAAAATATTATTAGTAAAAATCCAAATCCCCCAGATTTTGTTGTCTAACTCCTCCAAAAAAATCGGAATTTGAATTTAACTTCAAAAACTTGCTGTTTTTTAGAAAAGAAACTCCATTAAATATTTTATGTTTTTTTTCCAAAACGGATCCTCTATTTTCATGAAATCTCAAAAAGGCTCCTATATTTTATGTTTTTTTACTAAAACGTCTATTGACTAGCTACAAATAGATGCAGGCCATCCAACTTTTTCGTTTTGACTGAGATTTATCATTGAGAAAAAAACTAAAAGAAAATATCCCTCAAATTAAAAGATAAAAGACAGTTTTGCTATCATAGCATCATGTAATAAGCTAAATCGACTAGATAGTTTACCGACCTAGTTATATGATCAAGTCACATTCGATCGCTTCCCAAACCTTTGTGTGAGTCATACATTAACATTAGGAATGCTAGACATACATTTCATGATTTTGGTGTGCCCATACTTTAATTGAAGTGTGGGCCCAATGATGATTTTCTTCAGTTAAGTGTCGTCCTTGGTTATCGTGATCAGTATCATCACTCCTGGGTTCTATCAATATGAAGGGGCCATGCATCTGGTGATTTGGGCACAGAGGGGGGCAATGAATTTATGTGCATGCCACATTGTTATCCATCAATGAGTGAGGCCAATGTGGGTTCCAATGATAGTGGCCCCACTTTTCATTTCCATATTTACGTGGCACATGGCTGTCGTGTATCCATTGATGCGTGGGTGCAATGACCATGCTAGCTTTTCATTCTTGGATGGCTCCACTTTATCGATGGAGGGCCCCTCCATGGTTTCACCACTAGCTATGTCACCTCACTTTGATTCCCTTCGTAAATAGGTCCCATCACCAGTGTAATTCCATTATATGATGAAAGGTCTTCCCAAGGTGGTCCTATTAATGGATGTATCAATTTTATTCATCTTATAATGATTTCAAATACAAATTAGCCTTTTCCGTGCTCATTTGAACTCGCTTGCTTTACTTGTTCTACTAAAAAACCCTTTACTTGTCCTTTTAAAACTTGAATTTGAACTTACTCGCTCTACTCTCATACCTATTTCCCAACCAATTAAGCTACAACCAAGGGACATATCGTTCATCTTTTAACGAATGAGATAGATATGAAAATAGAATTTACATATGTAAAAACTATGTGAAAGATATTATATTAACTTTGTATGGATATTTTTCTGAGTGGAAATAGTAGGTATTAGACATAATGAATGGTTCAAATCATGAATTGGGGCTCGTAGTCACAAAAGGTGCAGAAATTTAGTTATTTTTCTACTTTTTCACATCTCTCCAAAATCCTTGAGGATCTAAGAAATAAAATCCCATGCATTGGGTTTCATTATATAAATGAGGATCTTGGATAGTTTAAATCATGAATTGAAGGCCCACAAAAGTGCAGACAACCGAAAAGTGGGATTTAGATTTTTTTTTTTTTTGCACTATTTACATATTTTTCAAAACTCATGAAGATAAAAAATAAGAAACTTCACATGTTTACATTTATGATTTCGGTGAGAATATAAAATGGTTCTGATTCTTAACAGGGCCCACAAAGAGTTTAGAAAATTAGTTTCATATGTGAAGGATTCATATGCATATGTTATATGTGTGAAGCACATTATCATATTTATCAAAATCTGTATTTTCACATCAGTATATGAGTATATTCAATAATTTTGATGTGTTTAAAATTTTTGGAAGTTTTTCACAAATTTCTCAAAAAAATAAAATCAATGAAGATATAAGACAGGCGGCTAGTTGCTTTAGTTCTTTTGGTGTTTGAGTAATTGGTTTGTTTAGGCGTGCTTTTCTAAAAAGAAAAAGAATAATAATAAAAATAATAATAATAATGAAAAGCATGGTACCTCTCATGGTGTCCGACCCTTTCAATTTGTTGTATCCCAAGTCCAGAGAAGTCAATGATCTCAAGTTAGATATCCAAGGAGAAATGCCATCATCCGTCAAGTGATTTGAATAGAGAGCCAGACTCTCCGATCGCTTCAGTCCTGTGACAACATAAAAACAAATAATGTTTAACAACTTGAAGTGGGCCCAACCATTCCTAGAGCTCTCTATGACATGTGAGGTTCTGCAATATAATCCCATGGTAGCAGACACACGGTCTGCATCGCTAAATTAATGATGGAGATTTTTCCGCAGAGCCAACAAATAACGATGTAATATTAATTCAATGGTCTCGATCAACTCAATAATAGACCTCCTGTTCTACAAACCCAAAGGGCAATCTTCATGCGCAATATGCATGAATGTGGCAGGTTTCTATCATATTTGAATTGTCAATAAGAGGCTCCTATGATGATGGATATATTCACATCCATAGTGGGCCAGGCTGATGGGCAACCAAGGTCTGCAATCGTACTAGTGCATGTAGAACAGTATTGTACTAGTGTATGTTTGTTAAAATGTCATGTAGAACTGCGTTCTAATTATTGCGACCTGGACGGGCTACACCATCGCCCAAGCTGTGTTTTTGGGCAACACATTTTCTTTGTTTGTTTGGACCTCATGATTTGGCCCAAAAGCTTGCAAAAACAAATTGAAGGCCAAGTAAATGATTAGTTGTGAACTCAAAACATTTAAAACAAAGGGTTTAATATCTTGTTAATGGTTGTTGGGCTTCTTTCGGCGCCCGTAGCACTGTAGCAGTGTTAAAGCTGCACAGTGGATGAATGTTTTTCAAACGATGCCAGAAACTGATAAAATGATAAGGTTTAGTGATGCAACTAGTAGTTCAAACCATGAAATTGGAATGAAATCATAATTAAATAATCGATAGATTAAATATAAGAATCTTAAAATTATATATTAAAAGCAAAAAAAAAATCCAACAAAATCTTGTTAAAAGGTCAAAGATAACAATTCTATATTTGAAAATTGTTTAAAAAGTGTATTATTAAATTTTGAAATAAATCCTATTAAAATAAGGTTTTACGACAGTAGCCTAGTGGCCAGCTGGAAAATATACCCGGACTTTATTTCGTATATGGCCAAAGACATTCCTCTTGTGTTTATAGATGTTTCCTTTAGAAAACTTTATAAAAATTCCTATATTGGTTTTGTTATTTGGATTAATGGTGCATGTTCCTATGTCGGTTCAATGGAAGGTCCAAATGTCTGTTCCCCAAAAGAAGTTGAAATGAGAGTCATTCTCACTATGCTCTTGAAGGCGAAAAAAATGGAGTTTCAACAATGTTCTTTTACTGCCTTGGATATTCAATCCATCTCCTATCATTTCAATTTCTTTATTTTGCTCATATTCCAAGAATATTTAATCAAGTATCTCATGAACATTCCAAGTCGGACAATGGGCCGAGCTTAAGGTCTAACTTTAAAACAGATTCTCTGGTTATGTGATTAGAGGACGTCTGTCTTTTGTGCATCTTTAGCTATAGGCTTGTTTTGTGTTTTTGTTTAATGAGATTTTGTACTACCAAAAAACAAAGATGGATAATAATAATTAAAAATTATGCTTAGAGTGTAAATTGGCAAGAGATCGTACGTATTTGGATAATTCTAATCTTTATCGGTATAGTTATAAGAAAATATCTTTAAAATATAAATAAATTATATTTGTACTACTAAACGTAATTTTTTTTTATAAAAAGAATTCACGCAATGTTATAATACACTAAAATACATTCCTAGTAATAAATTACATTTGAAAGGCTTATGATGATGACAATGAGGAGGCTGGGATTATTCACCTTCTTGTTAATGTCAAAGTAGATCATTACTTTGATGATTTTATAATTATTCTAGTTAAATCACAACACTAGATATTCACTTGTAGAGTTGTAACAATAGCTTCTTTCTCTTTACATTTGAAACTCAGTTGGGTCAATAGACAATGATTATAAAAACCATAAGTGGTAGTATATAAGAGAGGAAATCTTATTAGTAAAAATCCAAAGCCCCCAAACGTTGTAGTCCAACTCCTCAAATAAGCAACCGGATG
Organism: Umbellularia californica; assembly: GCA_028538565.1. Lineage (NCBI taxonomy): Eukaryota > Viridiplantae > Streptophyta > Magnoliopsida > Laurales > Lauraceae > Umbellularia > Umbellularia californica. Next base: position 98,916,366 of record JAPQWN010000002.1, read on the forward strand.
TTTAAAATTCTGAATTCTAATGGCCAAAAAGGCCAATTTAGTGTAAGATCAAAATTTTACTCTTTTTTTTTCCTTTGAAACCTCCATTGAATACAAATAAGGTCGCAACTCAATTACCCCAGGTTTAACCATAGTTGCAATAACTAATAGGCAACAAAAACATGTGAATTCAAATTAAGGAGAATTATTATGGTCTTATACCTGATATTGAGTTGCCAAAATGGCCACTAAGATTGTTGTTGGATAGATGAAGGTTCTCAAGTAAGGAAAAATTTCCCATACACTTCGGAAGATTGCTATCATTGAAGTAATTGCTGCTTAGATCTAGAGACTTTAGTGCACTCAATCCACATAAACCTACATACAATATCCAATAAGTATCACAAGAGCAAAGACAATCAGAATATAGGATAGTGAAACAAGTCAAGAGCTTCTTTTTTTTTCTTTTTTTTTTTTTTTGACAAAATCACCCATGTCCTTTCATGAAAACTTAGAAAGGCCCTATTTTTTATATTTTTACAGAAAACTCCCGTGACTGACCATTAAACTACAGTAAAATTGTATAAAACTAACTCGTTCCTTTCTAAATCTCCTTTGTTATTCCTTTTTGACCCATTTACCCTTGGAGAAAAGCTCAAATGAAATTATCACTTGAGTTTTACTCGTCATATGTATCCAACTGAAAATGAATAAAGAATAGGACAAGGGAGGTCAGTCAGCCCATTTCCAGCAAGTTACCATAAAGGTTAAAAGGAACGTGCATGTGAGAAATCCAGTGGCACTGCATTGAAAGTGGGTCCAAGTCCCCATCATTAAAGACCTTTATTGCATTATTCACGATCATTTGATCACAGATGGACTACATCTAATAGCCCACGTAGAACTTTCTCGTTTTGGCAACATTTTTTTTTTTGGAACTTTTTTGCCTACCTTATGAACAGACCAACCTACTATACTATGTGCCACACATTGACGGTTATAATCATGCTAGATAAATTCACTCCTTTTTCCTACAGTTATGTCTACTACCCTTTCTCGGTTTTGGTAAAATTTTGAGGACATGACAAATTAAGCATTTTATCAATACATCTCCTTTTGCTAGCAAATTGCAAGGTCCTTCACATCGGCAAATCTTTGAAGCAGGCTACCGGAAATTTTTTTAATTTTTCACCTCCTTTATTTGGTTAGTTAATGGTGGGTAATTATAGCCCACATAGAAATAATTAGAGGATTTGAATCAACTGACTTTCGTTCCACAATTCCTTTATGATTTTTACCACATATAGTGCCTCAACCCCGCCTTGACAGCCTAAATGCAAGTAAAAGCTTGACACTTGACACTTAACTGAACCAATACCTTTTACCAAGAAAATTAGGCCAAAAACTGAACCAATACCCATTGGGTTGGCCTAGAAGTGGGCCTGGGATAACACTAGCACTTGTTGCCTTCCCATTGGCTCAAGAGCCAACCCATCCTTTAAACGTGATAAGTTATGTGCTTATAGTAGCTGTGGCCCCAATCTTGCAGCGACCAATGCATAGTAGCATAGCTGTAGCCTGAAAATGTATCTTGGTTCCTGAATTTTATGGAATCCCTCCAAAACAAAAGGGCCACAATGGGAACTTTTCAAGTTATCTAATTTAATCCACTCCAGGGAATCGGGCCCCATAGCTAAAAAATTACATGCTTATTCCTCATAATAATAGGCTGGCATGGTTTGCCCACTGCCCAATCATTGCGTTTTTTTCACTTTTATTATCTAAAGATAACTCATTTAGGTTTTTTTAGTGCTGACGAATTGGCCAAGTACAGAGAGGGAGAAAGGAAGCAATTATATATTGAACAATCAGATTATCAGTAAAGGGAGATTTTAGTAAAAACATAAAGTACAAGGGCCCTTTTGAGATTTTGAGAAAATTTTTGGGCCTTTTTTTGCTAAAATAAGACTAAAAATTAAACACATTACCTTATGTCTGAAAGTGGATCCGGATCGACCCAATGAATCTAATGGAACTAATTCATTGAACTCTGGTCGGATCCTGACCTCGTTGGGCCCATTTCATTCAAGTTCAAAATGTAGGAGCTAATTCATAATTAGTCTAGACTTTCGCTGCCTGTATCAGTTTATAAGGTGCCATAGAATTCGTGTCAAGTTTGGGTTTCAGCTTTGCATACCCAATTTGAACTGGGTCTATATAAACTGAATGTTACATTGTATACAACCTAAAGTATAAATGAAGTGGACAAATTTTCTAATGTTTATTTTTATTTGAAAAGTAAACTAAACGATGAGATTTGGATGCCTGAGTCAACCAGGCGAGTTAGCTAGGGTTTTATTTGGGTCAGGTTTGGGTTTGAAATTAACTGCAAGCTAATTCTCGTTGCGCTTGGATTGAGCCATTACTCGATCAAACTAGCAAAAGTTGCAACCTCAAACCCCTTTTTTCAGAAAATAGAAATAGATATATTTAAAAAAAATGTAGAAAAAAAGGAGCAGAAACAAATTACAAAAAAAAGGAACGAAGCTAACATTTCTCAATAACCATGCCCTATCAATGGCCTAAGCGTAAATTACTTTAGCTAACAAATGAGCAACCCCTCATTAAGTTTTTAGAGGAATAAAGTTGAAATAAATACTATTAAAATAGTTACCCTATCAATGTCCCAATCATTTCTATATAAATCATTTTTATTGCTATTTTACCTGTTAGAGCACTGGAGTAGGATCCAAGATCATTGGCCCCTAACCACAATTCTTCCAACTTTGATAGCTTGCTAAGACATGGAGGAAGTGCTCTGCCATCAAGATTGTTGCTATCAAGATATAAAACTCGGAGATTTTTCAATTCGCATAAACCTGCAAAATTCAGTAGGCATATATGTTTTGATGAGCCATGTCAGCCAATGTCTAAAAACCACCCAATAAGAGGTCAAAATGGCTGGTTGGATGGTTTGATCAAACCAATTTTCTGGATGCTTTTTTAAGGTCTCCATGGTGATATCAAAAATAAGAAACCAAAATGAGGTTAAATTGTTTGTTAGGACTGGAGAGAGGAGATTAGTGTTGATAATGATCAACCGGCATGAAAACAATTAATGATGTGGGCCCAAGCCTGTTAGCCTCATAGAGTCAATGCCTACAAAAAGGTTATTATTAAATATCAATCAATAATTTTAAATTATTAACTCAAAACCTCAAGTAGACTTTCCCATGTGTGCCCTATATTTGGCTCGGTGTTCCGTCATGACGAGTTGACTAAACAAATTCACAAGTCAACTCTCCTAGTTTTTGAGATAGCCTTGATTTGTCGGTTGAGGTTTAGATTCCACTTGTGATTGTAGTTATGGGCCATACTCGCGTTGACAAATAACATCTTCATCCCAATGATACATATAACTCCAAGTGAATTGAGATTTGAGTAGATGCCAAAGGAATGTGATGTTAGCGAGTTTTGGATCATCTTACATTGGACCCTGCACAGGGTATCTCATCGAAAGATAGATGGAAAAGGAAACATTGGGAAGGAACCATCCACCAATCTGATTTACATATAAAGAAATTCCTTCCAATGCCTTGAATGGAGCAAATAAGGAAGAATTTGGATACCATATTCCCAATCTAGTAATCTCTCTTCTGTTATCCCAGTAAGATCAATTGAAATCACCCAATATGTATTTATCCGAGTCATGAATATAGAAAATAAAAATTTTAGGCTGCTTTTTAATGCTTGAATTTTTTATTGAAATATATCTTTTAAAGAAATACACAAATGAAAAAGTACATTTCCTCTCATTCATCCCAAAGGGCGTATGAATCATGGGGCATGAGAGAAATAGAAAACCTACTTAATATGGAAATGGACGTCCAAGGCACTGTTTTCATTACTTTCGTTTTAGGGCCATGATCTCCACTAAAAAAAACTCAATAACTATTTGGACCAATGTCATGGGGAGAATTCATGATAAAGTTGCTAATTTGAAGGGTGATACTCTAAGTTCAGTGGGCAAGCTAATTCTTCTTAAATCAGTTTGCTCTAATATTACAATTTACTAATTACTGGCTTCCTCACTAACATATGCCTATAAAGATCAATGGCTTAGTTAGAGCTCCTTCCTATGGATATGAGCAGATAGTCTCGTGGAATAAAATTTCTAATCCCCGTGGAAGGGGCTGAGAATATGGAATTTGGGCATTCAAGCAAAAGCATTTTATGTTAATTGATTTGGAGATGTGTCACATAGGATAATGCACGGTAGGTTAAAATCTATAAAAAAAAAATTAACACAAAAGGTGTTACTGATTCGGAGATATGTCACACCTTAGCCTCTACTTTTGGAAGAGAATGTGAAAACATAAACAAATAGTGTTAAAAAACTTTGCATGGTATGTGGAAGATAGATCTAAAGTTAGAATTTTGGAAAAACCTTCCAATACCTTGGCTCTTGGACCTCTTCCTATAGATGGAGTTAGCAGAGACCAAATTGCTTACTTGGTAAAAGATTTGATTAGGATCAATTTACAGACAAACCAAAAGGTATGGAACCAACAGAAAATTATGTCCATATGGAATGTACCCTCAAAAAAATTTGTTTTTATATGGAAGCTCCTCCTTAATCATATAACGACAAGAAGCCATCTTTTATTCTAATCAAGATTGCTCCTTTAATGGAATGGATATTGAGACAACTGACCACCTATTCAAATCCTGCCCCTGTTCTTAAATGATTTGGAATATAGTCTCACAATCTCATTTCTTCCAACCTATCTACTAGTACTTTCATTAATTCATGGTTTTGGCCGGCTCATAAGAGAGATACGGAAAAGGGTTCTATTATGTATTGACACTCGTGGAAAACTAGAAATATATTTATCTTCCAATTGCACCCCCCCTAAACCCATTTCAGCACATCAGTAAAGCAATATTATTCAAACACTAATGCAAAGGTTGCTTGGGGAAAGAACTGTCAGATGAAAATTGAGGGCGCCCCTCCAAATAAATGGCGTCCTCCTCAAAGGTGGGTGAAGCTTAATTTCGATGGGTATTTTGACCAGTCAAGCGCCTACAATGCTAGTATTGGAGCTGTGATAAAAAATCAACAAGGATTGATTTATAAAGCATATGCATCTCAGATGAGAATAGACTATCATAATGTATAGAGGGTCATAATGTGGCACCCACACTTGGAAACCGCCCCCTGAGCTGGATTATAATTCTTTGCACTCTAGCAGGTCTGTCAATCGGTCTCCCAATAATCCCACCCAATGTTGTAGATCTAGGTACATATTATTTAATGATCTCCATTTATAATTTTTTAAATAATTTCATTTGGTTCTAAGATTAGTATGGAACATTGGAACATACCCTATTAGCAATTTACCTGTAGTACGCTAATATACTACATGTTTTTTTTTTTTTTTTTTTTCGCTATGTTAGGCACGGCTAAGGAGTGACCATACTATATATACTTGCATATTTATGTAAATAAGAATAGATAATGAATATAATAATACCATATAATAAAAGGACTATCATAATGTATAAAGGGTCGTTCCTTCTAGCAACATGCATCATTTTGGTGGGGGATTCTTGTATAATTAAGGAAACCTTATGTGAAGGACTAATACCCCCATGGAAAACTGATGGACATACGGAAGAAAATTCTTAAATTTCTGCAGTCCCTCCAAAGTTGGCTGGTCAATATCTCCAAGAGAGAAGGAAGTAGGTTGGCAGATGATTTATCAAGAATTAAACCACCAAGTAAACAATTTGGGAATCAGTTGTGCTTAATTAGTTCATGTCTTGACATACATATGCAGGAAGTCCAAGATGCAATTTGGAGTCAATTTAGTAGTGGTTTATGGAGTGTTGTGTTCCACGCTATTGTTAGTGTTTTGTCTAATCTGATTGGTCGTCTGTGTTGTCTGTCATGTTGCTTGTCTTATTTATTATTTCAATAAAATCTTTTTTTTAGCAAAAATAAAAAAAATGACATGTTCTAAAAGAAATACAACTTTCTCCTTCTTATCTATAATCATGATAAATGATCAGGCTCTTCTGACAATTCGTCTTAATCATTATAGAGCTGCCCGTTTGCTCTACCTATGTGGGACCGGACCTATATATATAAAAACAACAAATGATATTTCCTTATGAACTTCAATGATTTATGTAGTACTTATTTTTATTGCTCGTTTTACCTGTTAGAGCACTAGAGTAGGATCCAAGATTGTTGCCACCAAGATCTAAATATCGAAGATTTTTCAATTCGCATAAACCTGCAAAATTCAGTAGGCATGTATGTTTTAATGAGTAAGGTCAGCCAATGTCTGAAAATAAAACAAGAGGTCAAAATGGTTGGTTGGATGGTTTGGTCACACTAATTTGACGGATGCTCTTTGAGGTCTCCATAGTGATGTCAAAAGAAGGAAGAAAATGAGGTGAAATTGATTGGCCTACAGTTTGGTGTTTAGGATTTGTTCAGATGGGAGAAAAGAGATTAATGCAGGTAATGATCAACTGGCATGGAAGCAGTTCAAGTTCTAGACTCAAGCCCATTAGGTCTTGGTTGAGTACATATATACCTCGTAGTGAGTCAATGCTTGCAGAAAGGTTATTCCTCCAAAGACTCAAATTCCTTAAGCTTTGCATTTCAGAGAAGGCTGTGAAGAGAAAGAAAATTAAATATTAATATTCGTCGAAACATGAGAATTGACAATATAATGATAGTTAGAAGAATTTCTGATAGTTAGAAGAATTTCAAAACCGGATATGAGGTAATATCCAATCCCACGTACATTCATCTATCTCCTTTTAATCTCAACCGTCCATCAACCAGCCCTCTTTCCGTTACCCATTGATACAGTTAATTGGTGCCCAATCGTTCATGAAACAAGGGTAATTGAAAATAGTCAAGGTCCTCGTACCATAAACCCCTCGTACTTGCCCCAATTTCACTAGGCCTAGGGTCCAAGTACGCCCCTTTTTTGTCATATGTAGAGAATAGACTTATTTCAAACATCATGAACCCAATGGTAATAATAACTCCAAGCGGGTTGAGATTTGAGTAAATGCCCACACATAGTAACATAATGTAATAAGAGCAAGTTAGATCATCTTAAAATAGAGCCCACATGGCCTATTTGATTTACCTTGAGGTGCGACCCATCCACCGATATGATTATACCATAATCTTAGTTCTTCCAATTCCTTGAATGCGGCAAATAAGGAAGCATTTGGATACCATAGTCCCGATCTTTCATCTCTTATTGAGGAAAGATCGATTGATATCACCCTAGATGATGATGAATTGCATTCTATTCCAAACCAATTGCAACAATTCTTGCCGATCCAACCTTCATCAAGGAAAGAGCCGTATGGATAGTTGATGGTGTCTTTGATTTGCAGGAGATGTGTCCTCTCTTCTTCTAGACACCCGTGACTCGGATAAAAGTAACAACACCAAATGATCACAAGAAAGATAGCAGTCTTGAACATTGGCATGAACATCGTACCTGAGGCTTTTGTCTCACAAGACAGTTGATATAATGTATATATAGCAAGAACACATTATATATACATGCGAAAGGGGGATATTTTAGGTATCACCGAAGTGCTAGGCCATCCAATGGAAGTGTCGGCTTCAATTCACATGCATCGGTCAATGAAGTCAACTTTGCAAAAAAGACAAAAAAGTGTCCATATCCTCCAATACTACAAGAAGTTCATCATGCTCATAGGGCTCACTTTTAAAAATCAATCAAGATAAATGCCCATCTTTAGGGCTTTTTTTTTTTTGGTAAAGCTCCATTTGGTGGAAGAATTATGGCCACTCAATGATAGGCCATATAACCTACATGAATGAATGCCTGGTGTTAGTAAAAATTCCTTACCTTAAATAATTGGATATGGATTATCATGCCGATAGATTATCATCTAAATTGAACGGTTTAGAAAATCTAAAGAAAAAAAAAACGATTAACAACCTTAAATAAATAACCGGATATGACTAGGGCCTATTTCTTTAATGAGATTCAAAGAATTCTTGTCAGGAGAGTTTCTAAATCCTTTAAACATGTGGACTGCCTAAATCCCCCTTTGTACTTACATCATCTAAAAAATTTAGCAAAAGCCAAAGGGATTGAAGTTCCAAGAATCTCAAACATCATTTGAAACCTTGTAGGTGGTTGAAAATTTGAAATTCTAGTGAAGAAACATGGCGTTTTGCTATGTTCCATCGCTAAAATTTCTAATTCCTTATAGAATTGTTGACTTGAAGGGTGCAACTCTCTAGTGGGACCAACCTTAGAAAAACTTAAGCTTAGGCTGCTCAAAATGTACACACCTTGATCACATTGGTAGGACATCTCTAATTTTACTCTAATAAAAGTTGTCCCTGCTGTAAAATTGGTTGTAAAAAGAAAGAATATCGGGTCAATTTTATGACCTTGACTCCCATTGATATATGGTATGTTCTTTCCATATAATTTCAGTTTTACATCATGAACAAGCAGTCCATTTGCTAGAAGAATTGACTGACCTACGACGCCCAACAAGTGGGGGCTTAGACAGTGACCAAAGAAAACGCTGTTATCCTACCAGCTAGGCCAGATGAAGTGGATGAAGGTCAGCCAAATTAAAGAGTTACGTAGTCAACACTCCATGTGTTTTAATCACGTTTCTCATGACAACGAAATCTAGACAATGATAGATTCTCCCTCTCTTTTAGTTTTTTTCTCTTTTTGTGGGGTAGAAGACATTGATAGATTATCATGTCAATACAGTGGTTAAGATATTGGGGTTTTATTTGTAGATAACATTTAGCCATTAATAATCGCACTTGGTGATAAAAGTTAATAATAATTTACTGCAAATACCTATGTAGTTTTTATGGACTAAATTCTCCTAAGTTGTGCAATATCACATGACATTATAAACTATGTGATATCATAAAGATATAATCAATATCTAACTCAACAATAGGGAAATTTTTGTGCGATATCGCATAAATTATAAAGTGACAAAATTCACAAAAATAAGGTATGTGATGTCACACAGTCAAAGCCATTTTAGTCCATAAATACAAGACAGGTGCCCGTAGAAAATTATCTCAGCTTTTGTAATATAGTGTAATTAATATAAATGCCTAAAGGTTACCATAGAGGCAAAACCCCCAAATGTTTAGAGAAATAGAGTTAAAAATCTCCTTACTTGCAATAATTGGATATGACTACTCAAATAGCTTTTTTTTCTTCTTTTCTCGCTCCCATCCCCAAGTAACTAATACCCAGATTTACCATCAATGTCACAAACATAATACAAATTAGGGGTCAAACAAATGATTCCACGATTCCCATATATAATCTTCACTGATGTCGTATCTTTCTCATTACGATCTTTAAAAGAAAATTTTGGGAACTTGTACATTCTAACACCCTAAAATTTGTGAAAATTGTATTCTTCCATTGTCTTTAATTTACTCTCAATTGTAAAGACTGATATCAACATAATCAAGACCGTAAACTCATTTGTTCTGTTATATTTCTTCAAGTTTTCTTACAAGTTTGGTATCTTAGGTTTCAAATCCCTACTAGTTTGGTATGCTAGGTTAGTAGGTTTCAAGTCCCTATATATCGGTCCATTCAGGTCAAGCTTTAGAACCAATTATGGGTTCTGCATGACATTCATTCAGATAAAATGAATACAAGAATAGGTTCTGGGAGCTAGTCGTCGCAGCAATGCGTTTCTGTGTAGACTTTTTTTTTGCTCTCAACTCATTTCTTCTAATTATGAGAACTGCAATGTTTTCTAAGAACTTGCATTTAGGGAAGTGAGGGGAGAAAAAAGGTGGGGTCTGCTACCGTTCTACAAGGGGATAGAGGAGAACATGTGAAAAAAAGGGATATTGCCTATAGAGATGTCCTTGAATTCGACATTTGCTATTTCCTATAGAGTTGTTCGTGCAAGGGCCGTTCGATAACATAAACATCATCCAATGCAATATCCGTGTGATATTGCACTATTACAGTACGAATAGCTCTACGGGATGGATTTAAATTTAGACTATTTCAGAGCAAACATTAAGTCTAAGGAGAACTGTGTAGTCAAAAATCTCTAAAAAAATTTTTTGCAAGTGACGATGGAGCTATCATCGTTTTTCGGGGTGAAGGTAAATAGGAAAGTGAAAATGAACCCAATGAACTTGTGAGTCATTTATCACAGGTTGGGCAAAATAGTCAAGAAAAATGAGAAAACCAGAGATCTGCCATTTTGGAATCTTTTGGAAGGGAGGGGCTCACTCTTTTAACGAGTCCATATCTGGTGAAGGTTTACCCTTGGTAATGTGGCGGACCAATTACCATTACCATATGTCAAATCCCTTGGAGGATCCCAACTGCTCTTTTAACCAAAGAATTCTCAAGCCAAGGACCGGAAGGATACATACTCCATGGTGAGTGTAGCAATAGTCGGTATTCCGATGGGACAGATGGGTGAGGTATTGTCAAGTGTCGACTATAAAGACCTTGACTTTGAATTGATAGATATGCTATTTCCATGTAATGACGAGCAAGTAGTCCATTCGCTGGAAGACTTGACCGACCCACTCAACCGCACCCACGACAAGTTGGGGCTTAGACAATGACCAAAGTAAAAGCAATTACGCCACATGAATAGCACTATCAGTCATAAAGAACCAAACGTAGTCATTACTCCTTGCGTTCTAATCACGTTTCTCATGACTATGAGATCCAGACAATGATAGATTATCATGTTAATTCAATGGTTCAAAATTTATAGAGAAATAGAGTTAACAATCCCCTTACCTTTAATAATTGGATATAATCACTCAAATAGCATTTTTTTTCTCTCTCCAACCACGAAAGTCTTATATATAAGTACTTCAATATGTTGAAGAGATGAGTAAATGTGCCATTACATTTGGTCATGGATAACAAATCCTGGTCACTCGTTGTAAAATTAGCTTATGTTGATTGAAGATAGTGCAAGTGTTTGCGAGTGTATATATATAGAAAGTCGTGGGGATCCATCTGTTGAAAATACAGTTCGTTCAAAATGAATGTGCTCATTAGTGCATGAAATAAATAAAAACTCTACTTCAACATGAGTTGGTCTCGCCATTGAACATATGACAAATAACATGATTAATAAATTTACTGCATCATTACTCATATTTATTACTCTCCTCATTGGTGGGCCAATATTTGTTAGAATGAGATTTGGAGATATCTCATACATGGTGAGAGTATTAGTCATTTTGAAGGTATGAGAGCATGGCGCATGATAGCAATAGTTTTGTGACTAGAGACTTAGAAATCTTGATTTATCTCAGTCATTTCGAATGCCCATTGTTGTCACTTGTGTCCATAGTGTGCTTTCAAGCATTAGCATAGTCATCAGGAGCAACCAAGAGTTCTGTTTTAAGGGAATCCTTACAGGTAGGCCCACCGTCTGGATTGTTTGGTTCTGGATGCATGTGAGATTTGAATGATTTGGTACTACTATTCATTGAAGACAAATTATGGTGAAGAAAATTCCATTTACGAGAAGATTTCAAGAGTGGGAGAAGATGCATTTGAACATACACATACCATAAGGTGGGGTTCTCTTTGGTTTTTATTTTCAAAATATAGATTAGGAATTAGTTCTCTTCTATACTACTCACATTATAAATTGAGATTCTCTCTATCAAAGAATTTTTTTTTTCTTTTTCGCAAGGAAAATAAGTCTCACTAAATAATTGAAAAAAAATATACATAAAAAAAGAACAATTTTATTCTCTATCGCAAACTACTCTTATTGCACAAACACACCTTAAAGTAACTACTATCTATTATTATATGTGTCGATTGAGTCAACTGTTAAATCAAAATCTAGACGTGCGTACTTGTGCAATGAAAGGATTTTGCTCTGTGCAGATTTTTCATTTTCACAATAGGAAGGAATCAAGCGTTATTTGAATGTGCAAATATTGTTTTATGCATAGATTTAAATTAAAGTGACACATTAGACTTATCAGATCTTGATAATAATAATAATAGGCCCTCCGTTTGAGCCATGAATGCTTTAATCCGTATCTCAAATTTGACCATGTGGAAGTAAGATAAAATTTTATCCTTTAATTTTAGAAAGTTTATTGCTCTTAACGTAGATAGCCAATTCGTGAAGAGCTAGGTGGGGGCGGCCTTGCTTTTAGGCTCACGGTTTAAATCTCGACTTGTATATTTGGTACAATAGCTAAATGCACTGAATGTCAAAATTGAGCCGGGCCAGTTCCATTACAGGTCCGGAGTTTCTCTATAGTTGTTGGATAACTTTTGCAACTCTATTCAACCTCTATTAATTTTCATATGATTTTCACGTGCAATTTATTTTACCATGTTTGTTTTAAGTAGATGTGTGGTCGTATAAAAATTAAGAAGTTACTTATATAGTGGTGAGAAGAGAAAGAGGAAGGTGGCGTTTGGCGTCTCTCAATTTTACCTCTTATTGACTTTAACCGGTTTCAAATAGACTTTAGACCGTTTGTCAAGTGTCAACTACTTTTACTGTGCCCTTTTGTAATGGAGTTAAGAGAATATATGTCTATTTCGCATGGCCAACAGAAGTACCATATTTGAAACAGACATTTTGCACTTAAGCGGACATACCCGCCCCCAAACAGTGAAAACACGGTAACCCACGACAGTCCGTTTGTTTCTTTTTCTTCTGATTTATGGGCCCCTAAATCAAGATCTAATCCATTGAATAGATTCATAGGGTTAAACACAGCTACATATCCAAATTTCAACCGTTGGATGATCTTATAATTTTAGATATTTTCAAAAGCACCCCTATAGTTTGATCCACATTTTTGACATTTGTGGGCCCCAAACAAAAGATCAGAACCGTTAATCCTCTTTGGAGAGATAAACATTGCTATGAGGTCAGTTTGTAGTGCCTGATTCAATGTAGATATCAAAAAATCGAAGAAAGACTTTGGACCGTTGATGCACTAACCATTACTTAACTGTGTTCTGGATTTGTATCACACAGTCTGATTTTTCTCTTTTTTCCAATGGTGGGGCCCTAAAATATAATCTGAATCATACAAGTTCTTAGGCTGACTAAGAACAACCACCATATCAAGTATCAACCAGTGATTATTCACCAATCTTGAGATATTTGCAAAACAAAAGTGAACAATTGAAGTTAATTTTTGGACTTTGTGGGCCCTTTTATCAAGATCTAAACCATTGACTCTCTTAGGAATACTACAACAGCCATGTGGTCAAGTATTAGCCACTAATTCACTGTCTATATCAATAAATTTATAAAAAAAATCAACCATTGATTTTAAAAAATCTGTTTTAATCGGTTTAAAAGTGTTACCAAACAACATAATTCTACACTATCTATTTCAAATAAGGCCATTTGAAACAGATTTGTTTTATACAGTTACATTTCATATAGATAAGAGTCACCAAATAAGCCCGAAGAAACGATCCATCTTTCTCAGTTTTTATATAATTTAGGTCATTTTTGGGACCACTAGTATATTTCTTAAAGACCATTCATTATAGACCATACAAGAAAGAGCCATAGAAAAAAGAGAATAAAATAAAAGAGTTTTTTTTACAAAAAGGCCCCTCTTTTTCCAGGTAACATCAAAAAGTCCTCTGTATTTTATCTTTTTACATAATACGCCCTTGACTAACCATAAATGTTTTAAAAGGGGGCTTGCTATTGGCACACAGAAAAATCCTTTTCCCACACAAGGAATCTAAATAATTTTTAATTACATTTTTACCCCTGTATGAAATGACCAAAATATCCAATCTCCCTCCAAAACTCAAAAACTCTCTTCTTTTCACACACACAGTCGATCTTCTTCTTCCCTCCCTATACTCCCACATAGAAGTCATCTTCTCCACATCTCATTCTCCACTTCTCATTATTCTCCACTTCATTGTTGTTTTGGCATTTCATCTTCCTCCATTTTGTGTTCTTAGCCAACTCATTTTCCTCCATCTCCTTCTTCTTGTAGTTAACTTTTTTCATTAGATCTATCTAGTGCAATGAAGAAAGAAAAGAACAATGAAATCGTGCCTCTCAATCAGAGCAGCAGTGGAAAGGTCCGTTTCAATGTGATTTGTTCGTATTTTTTACCATTTTAGGGAAATTTTTCTCAACTGGGAAGTTGCAGACTCCCCGATATGTTCGGACTGTAAGATCCGAACAAACTGAGTTTGTTCGGACTTTTATGTCCGAACAAAATAAGTCTGTTCGGACGTATACATCCGAACAAACTCAGTTTGTTCGGACATATACGTCCGAACAAACTGAGTCTGTTCGGATGTATATGTCCGAACAAAATGAGTTTGTTCGGATCTTACAGTCCGAATATATCGGGGAGTCTGCAACTTCCCAGTTGAGAAAAATTTCCCTAAAATGGTAAAAAATACGAACAAATCACATTGAAACGGACTAAACGTATCAAACGTTTCAAATAGCTTGTAAATTCGGACGTCTCATTATGTGAGACAATAGATTTGGATTGAATGTAACAATTTTGAATGTAACAAGTTTTTTTTGGATATTCGAAGTTTGAATGTAACAATTATGCATTTAACAAAGTTGCATGAATTGCACTTATTTTTTACTGTTGTCATTAACATAAAAATTTAGTTTATCGGTGTGTTCGTACAACTCCATACACATTTGAAACAAAACAGGGTTTGTTCGGATCTGTATGTCCGAACAAATCCTGTTTGTTCGGACCTGTATGTCCGAACAAACCACACTTGTTCAGACATACAGGTCCGAACAAACAGGATTTGTTCGGATCTGTGTATCCGGACACTACATCTGTAACAATTCATTCAATAGTCCAACAAAGTAATAAAAAGATAACAATTTCCAAAAGTAGAAAAACTTGATTCATTCAAAGTAATTCATTCAAAGTAATTCATCTAAAGTAAATCAATCAAAGTAATTCATTCAAAGTACTTAATCCAAAGTAATTCAATCAAAGTAATTTATTCAATAGAAAAGTTTCCTAAGTACAACCATCGAAAGTACAACAACTTGATTGAAATACAAATTTACAAAATTCTTCAAACTTCTACAAATTTCTTCAGTTGTTCCTTCCCCGTGTTGACCTGCTGCGGCTGTAGCTTTGTGAACTCATATGCGGATGTCGAATGGTTCGTTGAGCATCGGCTATTGACATTCCCCGCAATACATGGGCAACTTGATTCACATGAGTATATAGTCCCCGTGGATCTTCAACCCAATGGTCCTCACCCCTTCCCATCACTTCATCAATAATGAACAGTGCATCCGAATTACGTTGCTCATAGTCCACCATACTGCTAGACTGTGCTTCTTCGGG
Source organism: Umbellularia californica (assembly GCA_028538565.1). NCBI lineage: Eukaryota > Viridiplantae > Streptophyta > Magnoliopsida > Laurales > Lauraceae > Umbellularia > Umbellularia californica. The sequence continues at coordinate 98,931,757 of JAPQWN010000002.1, forward strand.
ACGGGGAACAAAATTAGAGTGAGAATTTGGGTTTTGTAATATCCTCCATGAGACTCGTTTATACCAATCCATATAACCGGGTACGCAATCTGCAGGACGCCTTACGGGTTGACTACGGTTCAATGTAGACAGTAGGTGATTAGGCCATCCCTCCCAAACTTGATTCATGTATTGATACGCGATATGGTAGTCACGGGCAGTCGGACCTCGCGTAGCTCGAATGGGGGCTAATGGCAGTGCAGGAATAGTTTGTACTCTCCCAAACTGTCTGAGCACCCTATCCGGATGATAAGGCTCAACCACGTCCATGCACTTGATGCATCCACAGTAGTATGAAACCTCATTGAAAGGGTGATAGCGCCTAACATCACGATATGGGTCCCAAGTGACCTGAAAATATTGAATCGAAGCATAAGATATGAAGATACATAATACAGAATAATAACTTCGGGTGATAGAAAATGAGTATGAAAGTATGCGTAATTACCAAGTCAGTGCTCATTGAATCAAGTCTCTCTCGTAGTGCTTGTAAAGGAGCAGACTCCCTACGAGGGACCCATCGATGGACTCGGGGATGTTCTGGCTGATAGTGAATGTTTGGAGTTGGAGCCAAACATTCGAAGTGCTCGTATACCCAAGATTCCAATAGAGTTAGGTAACCGGCCATTTGTTTTACTTCATGCCGAGTTGCTAGCCCCATCTGCCTGTATAAGTATGCCAGTGCAGCAGTACCCCATGCATATGAATGTACGTTGTCCAAATCCACCAGATGTGTAAGAAATATGATAGGCACCCGTGTGCAACTCTTGTCTGTGAACAACGTACATCCCAATAAGTACAGAAGGTAAGCTCTGACTGCACAGTCAATCATCTCCTCCCCATCTTCGTCAGACATTCCGCCAAACCTTTCCCGTAACCACTCCAATCTAACAGATTGGCCCCGCACTTGGATCAGCTCATCATGTGCCTCTATGGGCTCTACTCCCAGTGCATCAACAAGGAGTGCTTGAGCTTCCTCATATGCCATTCTATCATTATACGAGATAGTCCGTCCCGTCACTGGGATGCCTAAGATGGATGCAACATCATCTAAAGTGATGGTCATCTCACCAAATGGCATGTGAAAGGTGTTAGTCTCGGGTTGCCACCTCTCCACAAAACCCGATACAATAATCTTATTCACACTGCGGTATGATGCAGTCACTAAGGGAGCTAATCTGGATCTGGACATCCAATGCCTAAACCTATCAGACCCATTCAATTGCCATTGCCACAATGGCACTTTCTGACCATGGCTTAGACATTTCAGTGCTCCTCGATCCTGCATTCAACAATTGATACAATATTGAAGTTATTCCCCAATAAATCAATCAATCAATCTTAATATGAAATAAACGAAACACACCTGTCCACTCCAAATATACCCAGCTATATGTGTATCAAAGCTGGTCAATAAGGACCTGTCTTGTGGCCCCGGACCTGGTTCCACATCCATATCAGGTTGTTCTTCAAGGCCCTCCTCACTAAGAAGAGGTTCTTCTGCAACCTCGTCCACTCGGTGGCGACGCCTTCTGTTTGAAGCTGTGGGTCGCACCCTAGAAGAGCTCGGTCGGTCCATATCTAAAATAAAAATACAGACATTGTAGGAGAATTCATAGTAAGTTCAGCTACAATCAAATTTATTCCCACATGAGTTTATCACATTAATGCACATTAAAGAAATGGGGAAACGAGTCAAATAAAAATAGTCTTTGAAACAAGCATCATGTTCGGACCTTAATCCACACATTAATCCACACACTTTTACCAAAAAAAAAAAAACTCAGCATCATGTTCGGACCTGAAGGTCCGAACAAACTATTCATGTTCGGACTTGAAGGTCCGAACAAAACACATTTGTTCGGACCTGAAGGTCCGAACAAAACACATTTGTTCGGACCTGAAGGTCCGAACAAATCACATTTGTTCGGACCTTTAGGTCCGAACACCTCGTCATTTCTGGGAACACCAAAATGAAGCAGACATTGTATGGGAACCGACCCAATGCATGAAAAAAGTATACCATTGTTTCTAAAATCCTCCATTGAATGAGAATCTATCCCCATAACAATTTTGCATAAAAAAAACACATCTAAGATGGATACAATGGTAAAGAATAAATGGTGAAGCAAAATGAAATGAAAATGGTGGAGATAGAGATTAACCTTTGGAAGAGGAGATAGTGTAGATGACTGGGAACGCCGGAGGAACGCCGGAGGAACAGAGACGCCGGAGGAGGGAGTGTTCGATCGATTTTGTGTGTGGGGAGAAATAGAATGAAATGTGTGTGGGAAGAAGAAAGAGGACGATGGAGAGGGGGCTAAAATGGGGATATTTGGTGTGTGGGGAAAGAAAAAATATAAATTTTAAAATATTGTGATGTGTGTGGAGAGAAATTGTGTGGGAAAAGGATTTTTCTGTGTTCCAATAGCAAGTCTCTTTAAAAGCCGTTAGACTCTCCACGTTTTTTTATTTTGGACTAAATTGCCCCTGAGAAAAACCCAAGGTGGAGAGGAGCGGAGAGAAATGAACCACTGAGAATCACCCCATCAGCCGCTTACAACCAGTTTCTAATACTATCGTCTTCCCCAATATCCCCACCTTGTAGGGAAGGCAGTGTGGGCTGCTGCGATCACCGGAAGATGGGTTAGAAGCGGAGAAAAAGGAGACGGTGGTGAAGAAAAGTGACCCAGCCATGAGAATTAGATGCCCAAGTGCAGATAATAAACACCCACAGGAAGAAGATAAGAGGAGCAAAAATACAGATAAAGAACCTGCTATGCGCAAATAAGTGGATGATAATAGTGCATCACGCGAGAGGAGGGAAAAAAGGAAGGTTCTTTCCTAGGATCGATGGCCTCTTGATACCATGTTCTAAATATTAATTTCAACGCACAGTCACTCTGCTGTTTATGTATTCTGTATTTATAATAAAGTCACAAGATTGTCAATGGTGATCCTACTGATAAGAGATAAATCCAATATAATCTTTATCTGATCATTTAAATAAAAATCCATCTTTATCTTCTGTATTTGAACCACAAATGATACACTGACTGACAGTAATCATTATTCTGGACTTGAGTTTGGTGGAGATTTAGATGAATGAGCTGATTGGCCAACAGACTGTTGGTGTTTGGATGAACGAACAGAGGGAGATATGATCGTCGGTTGTGATTTTGGAAATGGATGATGAGAGATGGAAAGTTGCAGGTGGGTCTTGGAATGGGTTCTAATGGTGATGAACGGATGTTGTAAGGATGAGATGGTTGAGAAGAGAGATGGAATTGATGGGCTGGTTAGGAAGTTGTTCGTTTAGGAGGATAAGAAGATGAAATGGGTGTTGAAGAGTCTAGGGTTCGGGATTAGGGAAACAGGGGATGTTTGGTTGAGCAGTCATCAGGAGGCAGCAGCCCGTGATCGAGGGTTCCATTGGCCAAACTCTTGCCGTGGGTTGCTCAGTAGGGTCCTGAACTGCTTGGGGAACCTAGCCAAAATAGGTATCTTTAGATCATCAGAAGCAACTTGGGACATCAATTGAACTGTTCTTCAGTCTGCTCTATTCCACATTCATAAAACTCTACAAATGAAGAAGCCTGAAACGAGGAAAGCAAAAAGAAAAACATCCATGTGCAAGGTGGTGTTTGATAGGGAGTGCTTGGTCGCATGGTAGAATTTCATGTTTGGCTTCATGACATGTGTGCGTGCATAAAAATTACGGACTTGGTTTAGATGATGATGAGAGTTTACGGATAAGCTGTTTAGCTGAGCAGGGACGTCTTTGATGATCCAAAACCTGAAAGGGAAGAGAAAACAGAGGTCAGGGCCCGAGGCTGCTGTCAGCCAAAGGCACTCCGACGCCTGAGTTAGTGCAGTCACTGAACTAGGGTGAAGTGAGGAAGAAGATGAGCAAAATAGCAAAGTGCAGGCTAAGTATCTTGCATACCTGTTATGGGATTACCATGCAGGTATATGTAGGAGAGAGTAGAAGGTTCCATAGTGGAGGTAGGTGGGGATACTTGTCCCATCAACCCACTCCTAGGATCCTTAGTGGGGGTAGGTGAGGATATTTGTCCCATCGAATGTCTCCTCAAGCCCCTCACATAAATGTCGAAGTAATAGGGAATGTCCCTTATCAGCATTCGGCGGCCACCCTATCTGTTAGGGGGACTCTGCAATGTAGCCGTCCCATCTCATAATAGAGATTTAGACGGACAGTGCCCATCTCGGTAAAATGGACCGAGATGGATATCACCGAGATTGGGGTTGCTTGAGGTCGGGTACTGGTACCGAGACGCTCGAGGCAGAGCCCAGAAAGAGCGAGGCCGGTACACTTACCGAGCCCAACTCCAACTCGGTGCCAGCTGGCACGTTGCCGAACTGGGTTGAATGAGGTCGGTATAACCCCTAATCGGTATTTCAGTGTAAGGGTCGAAGATCACCTTGGTATTAGATAACCACTTCACACAACATGGAACGTTGGAGAAGGCCTGAAGTCCAAACGGTTTTGGTAATCTTCTTTCTCCTGTGCCCACCGAGGTTTTTTAAGGGTAAATTAGTCAAAACAAAAAATATGGATGGTCATAACTGTTGTTTTAAAGTGTACTGTTAGTCAAGGGAGGCTTTAGTAAAAAGATAAAGTGCAGGGGTCTTTTTTAGGTTATGTGAAAACATACGGGACTTTTTGTAAAAAAACTCAAAATAAAAAGAGGTGCTTGGTAATGCAAGGGTCAATGCTAAATAGACATTTTTATATCATTGGTTGAGAGTTTTTTCATATATTTCTTGAGATCCACAAGGTATTAGGCCATGAAAATTAACTCTATGGACGTGCTCAGCCTCGCGAAGAGATCTCACAGTTTGGATCTCGTGTTTGGGTCCCACATAATCCACAAAATTATACCTAATGGCTCACGTTTTTGTACATATCTAGAGATTGGTGATGATCCAACGAGTGAAATTGGTCTCATGGTGATGTTTGATATTGTGAACATTACTAACGGTTTGGATTTTATTTTACACGCCTCTAAATAATAATAAAAAAAAACTAAAACAGTTTATTGCTCACGGACAAATGCAATACTAAGCATAATACATCAATGGTTATTTTTGTTTTACACATATCTCAAAATTCACAAGGTATTATGTGATCAAACTTTGCCACATAGCCATTTTCAGCCTCCCAAACATATCCAACGGTTTTGATCTTATGTTTGGGGCCCACAGATCATAACGAATTATATCCAATGGCTCACGATTTTTGGCACATATCTCGAGATTGGTGATGACTCAACGGCTGAAATTTGGATACATGGCCGTGTTTGACCTTTTGAACATTTTCAACAATTTGGATCTTGATCGGCCCTCTCAAATTTGGAGAAAAATTGAAAAAACCGGATTGTGCATAAAACATTGTAGCTCCGCCTCTTCTTTTTTTCCCCTCCAATTTCTCAATTACCTCATCAAGGGGTTTGTGGAAAGTAGAGGCAATACTTCTCTAAAATGCGTAAAGGCTGAAAGGTCGTGCCAAACACTCTATTTTTTCAAGCCTTTATCTATTTTAGAGAAATAGAGAAATAGAGGGAAAAATTAGACCTCCCAAATATGCACTTAGTAAGGTCTTGGAGCCCAAAAGGTTTACCTTATTAAAAGAAAGAATGAGTGTCAAATACATTGAACGGTTTAGATAATGAATTGGAGCTTATAAACGTGAAAAAAAAAATTATAAAGTGGGATTTAGTTATTTTAAAAAGCTTCCCCATATTTCAAAAGATCTATGAGGATCTAGGATATAAACTTTATATGCTAGGGTTTAGCACTTTTTTGAGAAACTAAGCAGTTCGGATCATGAACTAGAGGCCCGCAAATTGCAAAAGATAAGAAGTTGGATTTTGTTGTTTTTGTGCTTTTCATGTATTTCTCAAAACTTGAGGTTCTAAGATACAATTATTTTTAGTTGTTTATTATGGAATCCTTTTTACTTTTTATATGGAAAAGTAGAGTTTTTTTTTTCTTTTAGTGGAGAAAGGAGATTGTTTTTTGCCTTTTCTAATATGGCGGGAAATTTGAATTAAAGTGCTTTCGACGTTACTTTTTTTTTTTAGAAATTGGGGCTTTACTTTACTTGACTCTATTAATGAGTCCATATTTGTGAAGGCTTACCTTGGGTGATGTGGCGGACCGTGATTGGTCCAGCCATGATTACCCTGAGTCAAATCCCTTAGAGGATCCCACCTCCTCTTTTAACCCAAGAATCCTCAAGGACCGGGAGGATACGGACGATGTGTGAGGCATTGTCAAGTGTCAAGTGTCGACATCAAGACATTGACTCTGAATTGATAGATATGTTATTTCCATGTAATGAGGAGCAAGTAGTCCATTCGCTAGAAGACTTGACCGACTTACTAGGCCGCCCCCACAACAAGTTGGGACTTAGACGATGACCAAAGTAAAAGCAGCTAGGCCACATGAGTAGCACTCAGTCATAAAGGACCAAACGTAGTTAGTACTCCTTGCGTTCTAATCACGTTTATCATGACTATGAGATCTAGACAAGAATAGATTACCTTTAATAATTGGATATAATCACTCCAATGGCATTTTTTTCTCTCTCTCCAACCATGACAGTCTTATATATAAGTACTTCAGTATTTTGAAGGCCATTACATTTGGATAAGATCATATATGTGGTCATGGATAACAAATCCTGGTCACTTATTGTAAAATTAGCTTATGATGATTGGCGATAGTACAAGTGTTTGCGAGTAAAAAAAAAATTTATATATATATATATATATATAGATATACAAAGTGGTGGGGATCCATATGTTAAATTACAGTCCGTTCAAAATGAATGTGCTCATTAGTGCATGAAATAAATAAAAACTCTACTTCAACATGAGTTGGTCTCGCCATAAGATTGAACATATGACAAATAACATGATTAACAAATCTACTGCATCATTACTCATAGTTATTACTCTCCTCATTGATGGGCCAATATATGTTAGAATGAGATTTGGAGAAATCTCATACATGGTGGGAGTATTCATTTTGAACATGAGAGAGCATTGCGCATGATAGCAACAACATTGATTGTTTTGTGACTAGAGACTTAGAAATCTTGATTTATCTCACCATTTCGAGTGCCCATCATTGTCACTTGTGTCCATATATAGTGTGCTTTTAAGCATTGGTATGGTCATTAGGAGCACCCAAGAGGCCTGTTTTAAGGGGATACTTACAGGTAGGTCCACCATCAGAACTTTTCGGTTTTAGATGCATGTGATATTTGAATGATTTGGTACTACTATTTGTCCGGTCCAAGACAAACTATGGAGGAGGAGAAAAGTCTTTCTACGAGAAGATCCCACATGGATTTTTAATGCTCTGTTTTTTTTTTTTTTTTTTTTTTTTTTTTAAGTACTAAAGAAGTAGGAGAAATTAAGGGCGGAGAAGACGGATTTGAACATACACATCACATAGGGCGGGGTTCTCTTTAGATTTTTATTTTTTAAATAGAGATTAGCAATTAGTTCTTTTATACTCCTCACATAATAAATTTAAATTCTCTCTATCAAAGAATATTAATTTTCTTTCCTTTATCGCAAAGAAAACAAGTGGCACCAAATAATTGGAAAAAAATGCACAGAAAAAAATAATTTTCTTTTCTATCGTAAATTCCTCTCTAACAATTTTATTCTCTATTATTATATGTGTTGATTGAGTCCGTTGTTATATAAAAATATGGACATGAGCATTTGTGCAATGAGAGGATTTTACTATGTGCGGATTTTTCATTTTCGCAATAGGGAGGAATCCTGCGTTATTTGAATTTGCAAATAATGTTTTACATGTAAATTTAAATAAAAGTGATATTTTAGACTTATTAGATCTTGATAATAATAATAGGCCCACCGTTTGAGCCTTGAATGCTTTAATCCGTATCGCAATTTTGATCATTTGGAAGTTCGATAAAGTTGTATCCTTCATTTTTAGAAAGTTTATCGCTCTTGACGTAGATAGCTAATTCTTGAATAATTTTCCTGTAAAGTGCACAAACTTCTATCCACCTTGTTATCTTTTTTTTGCTGGTCAATTACTCTGGTTGCATTTTGCATGTGGGCAGCTAGCTACCTAGGGATTGTTTTTTTTTTTTTTTTTGGTGTACCCCAACCAAGGGGGCTGAAATGGTTAACTCACCCTGAGTCACAATTGACTCATCCAAACTTACCTTGTCCCACTGATAGTCCTTTTATAACTGGTGCCAACATGTCCCATGATAATACAAGTCGACATTGATGATGATTACATTCCTTTTCTTCTTATTATCTGTTCTAAAATGTTAAAATCCATTTAATTTACAAATACTGGGCCTCAAGGTATACCTCATATTCCCACTGCGAAAATGTTTTCATTGAAACATATTATAAATTGAGCCGGGCCCAACACATGTAACAGCAAGAACATAAGACATAAAACTTCACACTTTGGGGCTCGCTGAATTTAAGCCACTGCGAAAATGTCTTCATTGAAACATATTATAAATTGAGCCGGGCCCAACACATGTAACAGCAAGGACATATGACATAAAACTTCACACTTTGGGGCTCGCTGAATTTAAGAAAAAGCTTTGTATTTTAAACTTCAGCCTTACTTGGTGCATGTGTGTGCCTGGGGAAATAGTCCTGACCATTAAAAATATCACAACGAGACCTACATCATGAAAAAACTGCAAAAATTTGGATGGTTCATATTACAATTTCGATTTGAAAGCTATTCTTGCGTAAATTTTGATTTTTAGAGAAAATGAAAGGCCAACTTATCTTTGAAAAAAAAAAAAAATTTGCAAAAAACTAAAGGCAGAATGTTGACCAGCTTGACACCTTTCACTAATTTATAAAATATTCATGTCATTTACATGTAAATGACTTACCCTGCTTGGGAGGTGTGAAAACTTTTTCATGAAAGAGAGTTATTTTACACACATTTTTTACACATGCAATTATAAAATCCCCGAAATAAACATACATGTATGTAAATTTTCCACATAAGTAATGATTACATATGGACATAATTTCCTAAAAGTGATTGTCGTCTTGAAGGAAATTGGATATATAAGATCCTTGCAGGGGCCATTCTAGAAAATCATTTGAGAAACATGAAGAGTTTTGTTTTTTATTTTTCTTTATTTTATAAATCCATACATGGATAATGGAAGGTACAAAATTGAACCGGAGTTGATGTCAAATGATCATTATATCAAAGCTTAGGTCATATCTGAAAGCAATCAAAGACTCAATTTTTATTTTCAAAAAGTCTATTTGGACAAACTCTATGGACAGAATTTGGGACAAACTGTCCACGTGGCGCAACGTGATTGGGCTCTCTCAAAAGTTGAAATGCATTGTCTCAATCACATTGCGCCACGTGGACAGTTTGTCCCAAATTCTGTCCATGAGTTTGTCCATATAGACAAACTGTTTTATTTTAAGGTTAAATTGAACTATGGATATGGTAACAATGAATGTCTAATTGAGTTTAGTGACAATTCATGAGAAGGGGAGAAGTAAAAGACGGCTTGGAGATCAAAGATGAGCCTCACACTTCAATGCAATGAGTGTACACAAGGACTCTCTCTCACATACGAAATTCCTTTATATGTATATAGTTAAATTCATCAAATTCTCATTTAAATATTAGGACCTACAAACCCAATTACATCTCCTGTATTGATTGAGTTGCAGTACTAACTGAGCCACCTTATGTCTACCTTATCTAATGAATAAAAAATCCAATCTGCAGCAAACAAACAAACAAACAAAAAAAAAAAAAAAAAAGTCAGTACTAAACTTCAAGCACTACTTGCCCGGGCTGGACTTTGGATTTTCAAGCACTTAATCTAAGCCCAGCCCATATGCTAAACGGGCCCAAATCTTAGATCAGATCTAAGTTCTAACCCCAATATTAAACTTGGCCGTGCCGGAGTCAGGTTGTGGCACAAACGTTGCCCAAAGTAGACTGGGCTGGCCGGATTTGGCCTGGCTGGCCGTGGCGAGGCTCCCACGGGAGAAAATCTTTCTATGAGACTGAGATACTCTCTCAAAGCATGCACAAACATCTTATACCTTTCTCGGCCTTTTGGCTAGTAGTATACACAAACACGTTTTTCTCATTTTGACAACTTGTCCCAACTGGGGCAGTAAAATATTGAGACAACTTGTCCCAATTTGAGCAACAAAATAATGGAATGCCACACCATCCCTCCCTAGATTATGATTTTCCAGTAGAAATTCATTCCCCAGTTATCATCATCCGTGTTGCACGTCAGGAATCTGATTTTCAGAGGCCAGCTAGCAAATCACATGCATCGCATTATTCTAATAATCATATGATCATTCTACTTTGCAAAATGGTTGAATCACATTTTCTTTTATACATACATATATATATATATATATATATATATAAAGAAAGGCGGTTCATCTCAACTACTGCATTTCTACTAGAAACGAAAAAAAAAAAAATACTGCATTTATTTGCATTCAACCCAAGTTTTTAATAAGGAACGTCAGCTCTTATCTGGCTGCCCAGGGTTTAAACGCTGGGTACGTCACCACGTCCCGCTTGTGCGGCCTCCTTTCCCACTTGAGTAGGCTACCTTCCCGTGTGTATGTGAACTCTTTGCTGGGTCCCAACCCTCTTGGCTAGGGTATCAAAGAAAAAACCCAAAATTTTAATGTTGGCAGATAAATTTATATATTAGAATCTTGCCTTAATTAGTAATAACAATATATACCAATTACATAATGTTGTTGCGGCTCATATGCCAATGAAAATTTATCAACTATATTGTTCACACCTATCGATTTTCTCTAGTGATAAAAGGTTTGATATTGATAATCAGAACTAATAAACGAACATTTTTTTTTTTTCATTTTGCTTTTGATAAACACTCATGCATCCGGAAAAACGACCTACACCTTTGATACAAATAACCCTTTGATCATCTTCTTACTATAATGAGAAGAAAAAGGAGGTACAATAATCCATTGTCAATGGCTTCCAACTCTCTATTTTTCTTTTAAACAATGAGAACGAGGTATAATGAGAAGACAATGCTACCAAATGCAAGGGTTGAAATCTCTAAAAAGAAGCGTGCAATTTCCTTGAAAACGATGAGCCCATGTAGATTAGGCTGAGTCCTTACACAACTTCAAGAAGAGAGGAGTCCATTTCAATATATCTCTTGAATATGCCGAGGAGTTGAAATAGAGAGAGGGGCAAGGGAAAATAGAATAGAATTTTGGGAATGGAGTTAAAATAGAATTTTGGGAATGAAGTCGTGCACCCATATGAGGCATTCCTCTTTCATTCCATTCAATTTCCAGCAACATAGGATAGAGATGGGCCATGGAAAATCGCCAACAGTGAGATGAAAGGCAAACAACAATAGTCGTCCTTTATGACGATCTTGCCTAAGAAGACTCCAACGACTTGCAAACTGATCTGGGAAATCAATACAATATAGACAATCCGGACTATGAATTTGTAAAATTATATTATGAAAGACTTGGTCTTTTCTTTAAGATGATTTGACGAAAAATATCTTACATCCTCTCACCCCATTCATTCCATACAAATGCCAAAAATATGAGTTTTCCAAGAAATTACAAGTCTTTAGGATTCGTTTCAATGTGGAAGCCCAGTGAGCTAACCAGAATTATGTTATCTGTTAAAGGTTTTCAGATATGATATCTAGATTGGTCAACTCAACAGCCCAATATGTGCAAAACAAATATAATATACAGCGAAAATAAAATCAACAAGCACGCACCACAAGAGACACCAAATATAATGTGGAAAACCCAAACTGGGTGAAAAACCACGAATCCAAACTGTATTAGCAATCAAGCACTATGAATCTCACAATTACAAGACATTCACAGATCCATCCCAGGATAATGACTACCTAAGGACTGCAGTTTTCTCTTGTGTAACTTCACGCCTCAACGACTTCACATACTTGATTGCAACATATTCAAACCCGCTTGACTCCTCAGATCTTCGACGAAAGAAGATGATCTTCTACAAGGGAAGTAGAAGAACTAGCTCTCTAGATGTGCTCTTGTAACACAACTCTTCCATGGATCTTTAGAAAAAAATTCTCTCAATTATAATACCTAACTCATAACTTTGAGAAGGGTAGGCCAAGGGTCCTATAAATAGGCTCAGGGACGTGCTTAAGGTTGCATAAGTTGATTAGGACTAAAATAAGCAATTTGAGCAAATCTAGAAATAGAAAATCTAATTCGCGTCAGACTCTTTTGCGTCTCTTGCTTGAGCGGATGGAGGCGTACACGAGCAGATGGACATTTTGTCTCAGCATCTGGTTGCCTTTTGATAGTGCACACTCGAGCGGACCTGTAATTTGGTTCCGGAAATTCAGCTTTTCTAATCCTTTCTTACTCATTTTTCTTTCCTTTTGTTAGAAAAGAGCAGTTGCCAGGAACCCAAGATATTGCGTACAAATCATTGCGGAAATAACTATAGACGAATATAATTAAAGATCTCTCTGATTTGATCTCAGTCTTACAGCAACCCGAAAATCTCAAGATCTTCTATTGTATTCCTCTATACTTGAACTTGCACTAGGGTGTGGGCCTCTTCTGAGAATTTTGCTCTCCAAAATGAGATTTCTCTTCTTTTTATTATTTAACCTATAGAGCAATAGCGCATATATAGGCTACAATAGGGACCTTAAGAAGGAAATAAGGATAGGCATCTTATGGAAACTGAAAACCCTAAGTCGACCCAAATTAGAATTCCAGTTCCATAAATTACAATTCAATCCACTAAAGAATTATAATTGCACTATTGTCCTTATTCTCAAAATAATATTTCGAGCTTCTTGTTATTAAATGCTTATTAATTCCCTACATTAAGATTTCAGATATCCATCGATTAAATAATTACTGACATCTATATTTAATCGATATCTATATAATTCCTTGAAACCTTACACTTAACTTATTTGATATGTCAGACACAAAGTCCACCGCAAGGTTTGACATAATCAAAACTTAAAAGCTTCATAAAGGGGATATCATCAATCCCTATTACGGGACTTGGATTCCGTTAATAAACTAATATGCACCATACACGTAGTGTAATCATCCAATTTACTAAGATTATTGACCCATAAAAATCTCACTCCTTTGTAAATCAAAATGCCAAACACTAAATGTATGTGTCTATTATTTATGTTGGGATTAAGAGTACAAGCACTCATAATAACCATTTTGATGTTAATCATCTTATATAGTCAGTATAAAGACAATAAACCCAAAAACAGTTCTGTTTAACACACACAAAGCGTACTAGCATAATGAGTCGAAACTATACCGTTTCTCGCAGCCAAGACAAGCCTGCTGAAGCATCATACTACAATCGTGCCGATGGTATGTCCAAATCCATCTAAATTGTGAACAACAACTTATATTCTACAAAAATCGACAAATAAGTATTCCGTGTATAAGTATAACTCTACACACCAACTTGTCTACTTTATGGAATAAAAGACACCTACATGCATAATAATTAACAATACAACCATTTGCCCATATAAAATCTAAGTTAGATGAGAAGGCAAAATATACTAAAAAGTGAATCAGTCAAAGACAAATACATAAAAGTATGTTTTTAGTATAAATTCCCAACACCTTCAACATACTTCTAATTCTTCCAGATTTTCTTTTTCTAATCCTTCAAGTCTTCTATATTCAAACCAGAATCTCAGTCCTTTTTTAAAAATAAAAATTACAACTCAGTGGACCTAGAGTTTTGTCCGACCCATGAATTAGCCAACACTAAAAAACCTAACATCTGCAATCTTATGTCTCTTACAATAAAATTTGCGGTTCGATGAAAAAAAAAAGAAAGAAAGAAAAGAACAAAGAGCAAACTAGAGTACTTTCTCTTATTTTTAGGCGGAAAAAGATGAGCAATGAGAACCATTTAGTGATAAAAAAAATAATAAAAAAACTATTCTTTTTAGCTTTTAGTTTTACCTTAGGTGGGATAGCCAAACTGTTTCATTTTGAAAGCCATATATTAATGGAACCGTAGATTAAAGGATTAGCCAGTCCAGCAAAGTCTCAATTTAAATTAAGTCAACTAGAAAAATGATCCAAAATTTTTTTTCTTCCCCTAATTTATGCCATGAGAATATATCGAAGTCTCTTAAGGACCTTTCTCACTACTTTTGAAAGATTAAAACCACGTTGGACAAAATATCTAACCATTACTAGAATAGTTGAATAGCTCATCACTAAATTTGTTTTTAATAGCTTAGAACAAATTGACTTGACATTTTAATAGTTAAAGCCTTTTTTGGCTTGAAGTGTTGCTTGCTTGAACTCGGCCGAGTTGACATGATTCGGTTATTTAATATGACCGACTTGATTCAATGGTTTTTCGCTAGACTCATGGCCTATTTCTTTACAAAAACTCGTAGAATTCTTGTTTAGAGAATTTCAAATTCTTTGAAAGTTGTCCTCTTTGGTGTAATTCCTAAATCCTCCTCCTAGATGGAACATAAATTTCAGCAAAATAAAAAGGAGGTTGGAATTCCAAAAATTCCAAAAGGTCATATGGGACATTTTAAATGGCTGGAATTTGGAATTCAGTTTAATCAAATTGAGTCCTTTGGCAAGGAAGAGTTGAATGCAATTGTGACAATTACTATTACAAAAATGAAGCTAAGAATTCCATTCAACAACAACGTAAAAATAATAACAACAACAATGATAACTAAATAAGATATAGAAAAGTGAATTTTATTAATATATATAGATAATATTAGTCATAAGAAATACATTCCAATTTTTGTTACCCATTGATAATTTCAAAGCCCATTAAAAGAAAGTCACCCCAAATACGTAAATTGAATAAAAGATCCATTTCATCAATATAAACAAACCTCAACAAAAAGTAACAATTAGAAATCGAATATTAGAGAGAGAGAGAGAGAGAGAGAGAGAGAGCATCCAAATGAAAGCATAAATGACACACATGAAAAAATAAACTGAAATCATATGAAAAATGTACTTTTAACATGTACCTTATGCTATGGTTAGTCCAAAACCACGGCTACAACAACATGTTGAGTGTGATCTGTGATAAATACCTTCTTCTGTGCACTTCTAAGTACATGTATGCCTAAATGGAGAGGTGATACAGATGGAAAGGAAGTTGGGTTTACTTGTGAGAAAGAGGGGAGTTTGGTAGTAGGGAAGATGACTTATGAGATTTTGTTGAATTTGAGGATGATACTGTGATACCAAAGAAGGCAGTCTCGATGGGGATGATATGATATACTTCTTCCTTTTTTTTCTTTCTTTTTTTTTTTTTAAATATCTTATTTCAACCCCATCTCTTCTACTTCCTCGCCGTAACTAGCTACTTATTTTTATTACATCAAACCACTTGCTACTCTCCACTTTAGTTATACTTCTTCAGTTTTCTTTTTAAAGGGAAGTGCTCCTATGAGAGACACTCTCACCAACTTGGTGAGAGATGGGTGGGGGCCATCACATTTAAGTTGGGGGTCCTTGCATTTAAGATGGTGAGAGTGGATATGGAAGTGAGGGCCCCCACCCATCTCTCATAAAGTTGGTGAAAGTGTCTCTCGGAGCACTTCCCCTTTTTAAATATCTTATATTTTCACCCCATCTCTTTTACTCATTTATACCCGAGTTTTTTTTTGTTTTCATTTATTCAACTTGTTCAATGGAAAGAGGTACTCCACGTAACCTTTTTAATATATGCATATTAAATTTATAATGCATGGGCATAGCCATGCTGAGCACGGGTTGTTGTACTAGTTACTCATTACCATATTACTATAGAGGATTATTCCACTCCGAAGAGTTATGTTTTATTTCTTAAGCTAATACTAAATCACATCTATGAAATATGGCCCACAGATGATCCTCCATCAGGCTGAAAGCACAAAAGATCAGTTTTGGGGCCCAAAACTTATTATCCCATGTGGAGCCGGATGCACTGCCACTAGAAATTTGTAAGGCGAGTCAGCGAGCCTAATCATGAAAACTTCATACCCTTACAACAGAAGATGACTTTATTGCACAATTGACCAATTATGAAATACATAAGTTAAATATTCTTTACCAATCATTGTCGCCGTGGGCCCTCCCTATCTTATGTATCTTCTTTTTTAGAGTGAAAATTTTCAATAACCCATCCAATTAGGGGTTTTCATGGCTCGAGTCAAGCTAAGGCCCGGCATATTTAGGCTTGGCCCGACCCATGAGCACCTTGGGTCGCACCCCTACGACACATGAACGGTTTGGATTTTTAACCTCACAAATTTCAGAGGACACCTCATGTTCCGTTTTCTACTTAAAAAACAAAAGAGAGCTTGGTATGTAAATATGTTCATTTACGAACGGACGAGCACCATCTTCCTTCCCACGTAGTTGGACTGGACCCAGAGAGAGAGAGGGAAAGAGATAAATCCCAATTTCTAGGGTTTTCTCGTTACGATCTGTCGATCTGAAGATACGTTTATTACTCTGCAACATAGAATCTAGAAAAAGGAGCAGGGGAATCTCGTTTTCGTGGAAAATCCGATTCGTTTTCTCTCAAATAAGAGTCGAATTCTGCTCCAAAGAACACGAAAGCGAGAAGGAACAAGAGAAATTTTAGGGTTTCATATTGAAAAAAAAAGAGAGTTTTTTTAGAGTTTTGAGATCATGAAGGCGATGGAGACGCTGCAGGATCTGATCGAGGAAGCGAAAGTTCGGACGATATGGTGGGCGATCTGCATCTTCGGCATCGCCTACTTCTTGTCGCGTAAGAAAACGAGCTTCTTTGATATATTCCTATTGCAATTTTATCTGTTCATGGCGATTTTTCGGTAATTAGGGTTGTATTAGTGCTGCATTTGATGTGTTTAGGAGGAGTCTGTATCTCTTAGTTTTCAATGTGATAGGAGTAGGGTTTTGATGAGCGAAGCCATAAAAGAAAGATTTTTTGAAGTTAAATCAATTCGTTTAACTGTTTGTCTGAGGAAACGCGGCATAATGTGAGAATTCTGGTGTCCTTTTGGATGTTCCTTGCCAAGGGAAGTGAGAAGAACATATCAAAATAACCTCTGATATGTTTCTGATTTCATGTGCAATGAAATGACCAATGATTCAGGATGGGATGGAGGAAAAGTGATACCTTGATAGATACTTTTGTAGATTTTTTATGCAGACCTAAATGCATACCGGAATAAATCGATTGCATCTCTCATCTTCAAAGTGTGGTGCCATAAATCAATTTTATTTTTCTGATGCGAACTGTGAAAAGTAAATGATATTTAACTGCAAATCTCTGCACAGGACTTTCAAAACTCGCAATTTGAGGGAATGGCTCGGGCGAGTCAGATGGAGAGACTAATCCGAGTTGACTCGGTCAACTCGGGAGAAGAGAAGACATAAATTTTTTTTTTGGTTGTGGTTGTTGTGGGGGTTGGCATTTTATAAGCTACAATGAATTTATAGAACTGTACTTAGTAAAAGTATAAAATGGAAAGAGATTTGCATAACAAGCACTCATAATATATTATGTATGAGTAATATATAGCATATTGTGAGTACTATATAGCATATATTGTACTAGGTACAATCGTAATGCTGAAGGTCAGTTTCAACACTTAATTTTTTCCATAATTGAATGGAGTTTCATTCAAGAAAACCAAAGCAATGTGGCAACAACAACTGCCACAACTAACCAACATCATTTTTTTTTTAAACAGTAAAATTTATTAATAAGAGGGGAAAATCCAAAACAATAAAAAAAAGGAGAAAACTCAAAAGGGGTTGTCATTTTATTAGCTACAATAAATTTTTAGAACTGTACTTAGTAAAAGTGTAAAATGGAAAATGGAAAGGGATTTGCATGACAGGCACTCATAATATATTATGTATGAGTAATATATAGCATATTATGAGTACTTTATGGCATATATTGTACTAGGTACAATCGTAATGCTGAAGGTCAGTTTCAACACTTAATTTTTTCCATAATTGAATGGAGTTTCATTCAAGAAAACCAAAGCAATGTGGCAACAACAACTGCCTCAACCAACCAACATCAATTTTTTTTTTTTTTTTTGTTTTGAAAATAGTAAAATTTATTAATAAGAGAGGAAAATCCCGAAGAATAAAAAAAGGAGAAAACTCAAAACAAACTATACATCGAAGGATAAAGAAGAACGAAGCACCCCTTCCTTAGCGGGGTTATCCTCTGAAACATTGGCCTACGTAACACATGATGAAGGACGGCATCCAATTGACTCAAGATATCTTGCACTTCCTCCACCACATCAGCCAACCTCCAAGGATAAGAACAGTTGCCTAAACTCCACTGAATGGTAGAAAAGGAATCTCCTTCAATGATAACTTTAGAACCTTCCAACTTATGCAACTCGCTGCAACCAACCAAAAGAGCCTTCATTTCATATTCATTAGCATGTAAAAAATCCACCGGCCTAGAGAAATTCCTTATAGTTATGCCATTCTGGTCTCTAATGACACCTCCAATACCACCTCTTCCAATGGCTTGAACATAACTTCCATCAAAGTTTAATTTGAGAAAACCCTTAGGGGTACATTCCCATGAAACACTGTTTAAAGATTTAAAGACCCATCCACCTTGAAAATGAGCTGCCCATGATCTACTTAAACCCTCCAAACACACCCCTTTAAGCTCTTTTCTTGAAAGCACCCATTCTGAAACATACCATATAATAGATGCAACAACATCCTCCACCGAGTTACTCTTATTCTTGAAAATACGATTATTCCTCGTCAACCAAATTTTCCAACAATCCGCGTACAACACCGCCTTCCAAAGAATTCTCATGCGAATATATTTGATTCACAGACGCCAATGATGAAAAAGATACGCTACTTTCAAGGGCATGACCCATTGAATATCAAACACTTTAAGAATAGCAAACCGCACTTTATGAGCAACAACACAATGGATAAGCAAATGATGCACTAATTCCTCATCCAGTAAACACATAGGGCACCCATTGACAATAATATGCTTATGCCTCCTCAACTTGTCTAAAGTAAGAATTTAATGAGACCTTGCCACCCAACATAAAGCTAATACTCGAGGAGGTACTGTAGAGTGCCAAAACCTTTTCCCAACTTGAAATGGATTAGATGAATCAAGCAGAGCATTGTAAAATGATTTAACTGAAAAATTACCTTTGACCGCCGACTTCCACAATCTAACATCACATCCTCCACCATTAACATAAACATTGTCTAATAAATCCATCATGCAAGTGTAGTCAACAACTTCTCTATCAGTTATATCCCGACGAAAATTAAAATCCCACACAACTTCGCCACCAGTAATATGGAAATTATCTGCAACAACAGCTTGCTGTCTCCTGTCTAACAAGTAAAGGTTAGGAAAAAGAGTAAGAAATGTAGACTGCCCACACCATTCATCATGCCAAAACCGAACCCGACGCCCATCACGCACTCGAAAGCGAATCCATGGAAAGAAATCATCCTTCACTGATAGAATTGATTTCCAAAATCCAGAGGCCTTGAACAGTTGACTTGGTACACACCAACCATCATTATCCAACTTATACTTAGAAATAAGGATTTGTCTCCACAACCCTTGATATGATTCCCCAATCTTCCATAACCACTTTTCTAATAGAGCTTTATTAACTTTCTCAATAGATTGGATCCCCGACCCCCCTTGCTCAGTAGGCTTGCAAACCAAATCCCACCTAACCAAGTGATACTTCCTTTTTTCAACATGATCATTCCAAAGAAAATCTCGTTGGAGCTTTTCAATCCGACACACCACACTTTTAGGGTTCTTGAAAAGAGAGAGATAATAAATAAGAATGCTCTGCATGACAGACTTAATCAAAGTGATTCTCCCTCCCAAAGATAACATCTTACCTTTTCAAGAACTCGGTCTTTTATCTACACGCTCCAAAAGTGAACTCCACATAGAACTCTTGGGAATGCCCAAACATAAGGGCATCCCTAGATAATTAGAAGGCAGTTTGCCAACTCTGCAACCAAAAACATTAGCCAAAGTAGCAACCTGACTAGCTGCCAACCGGACACCTATAAACTCACATTTGCCATAATTGATTCGAAGCCCTGACAAAAGTTCAAACCATTTCAAAATCAGTTTCAAATTGTTAACCTCATCTACTGAAGCATTACGGAATATAATAATCATCTGCAAATTGCAAGTGAGTTACCTCCAAACTAGAATCATCAATAGCATATCTTGTAATTAACCCCGTCCGTCTAGCTTTCTCATTCAAGGCTTCCACAACAAGAACAAACAACATAAGAGACAAAGGATCACCTTGCCGGATACTGCGAGAACTCTTGAAATAACTTTTAGAAGAACCATTCACCATTATAGAAAAATGAGCTGAAGATACACCACTCTGAACCCATTTACACCATTTATATCCAAACCCTATTCTTTCCATCATATATTGAAGGAATCCCCAATCTACCATATCATAAGCTTTTTCGAAATCCAACTTACAAATCAGTCCCGAGAGATTTTGTCAATTCTGAGAATCCATACATTCATGAGAAACAATGACACTATCAAGAATTTGGCGTCCATCAACAAATGCAGCTTGTTTATCAGACGTAACTTTAGGAAGTACCTTTCGCAGACGATTAGCAATAACTTTGGCTAAAATCTTATAAAGACTCCCAATCAAACTTATTGGCCGGAACTCCTTAATTGAGATAGCACCATCTTTCTTCGGAATCAAAGCAATATGAAAGACGCTCCAAGCTCCCTTGCTATAACACCATTTTCATGGAATTCATTAAAAAACACTAGCATTTCATCTTCTAACATATCCCAAAAATAGTGGAAAAATGCTATCAGAAAACCATCAAGGCCTGGAGCGCGATCTCCCCCCATACCAACCATGGCTTCTCTAATCTCTTCTTCTAGAAAATTGATCTTCAAGAGAAGAAGCAGTAGAAGTAGAAAGCGGACTAACAGAAATCCCATCCATCCGAGGCCTTAACGTATAGTCACTAGGTTAAAGCCTTTGAAAAAACCGAACAATTTTTGTTTCAATATCAGATTTTTCCTCCCATAATCTTCCCCCAACTTCAATAGCATTTATCAGATTCACAGGACGCCGGGCACTAGCAA
Source organism: Umbellularia californica (assembly GCA_028538565.1). Lineage (NCBI taxonomy): Eukaryota > Viridiplantae > Streptophyta > Magnoliopsida > Laurales > Lauraceae > Umbellularia > Umbellularia californica. The sequence goes on from JAPQWN010000002.1 coordinate 98,953,048, forward strand.
CAGCATGGAAGAACTTGGTATTAATATCTCCTGCAGCCAACCATTTATTTCGAGAATGTTGCTTCCAACTGATCTCCTCTTGAAAAATCAGCCTTCGAAATTGCTCTTTAAGAGAAATTCTTCTATTCGAACTCTCTTCTTCATACTTCCCATGTTCTACCCTCCCATCAATACTCTGAATTTCAGATAAAAGATAATGCTTCTTTTCTGATATGCAGCAGAAGACCTCCCTACGCTAGACTTGAATTTGCTTTTTAAGGAATTTCAACTTTTGAGCTAAGTGAGAACCCATCCTCCCACTCACCTCCTTGGCAGCCCACCATTTTCTAACACAATCTTGGAAACCTGTTTCTGAGATCCACATTAATTCAAACCGAAAAGGCGGAGGACCCCAATCTTCCAAATCTGTCTCAACAAGGATAGGACAATGATCTGAAATTAGTCTAGCCAATGCTCTTTCAATACAATCCGGAAAAATATTGAGCCATTCAGAAGACACTAGAAACCGATCCAGCCGACGCATAATCGGATCCCACTGCATATTAGACCATGTAAAATCAGCTCCTTGGAAAGGTAAATCTACAAGATCATTACTCCTGATCCAATCACTGAAATCCCTCATAGCTGAAGTAATGACAGAACCTCCTTTTTTTTTTTCTGATGGAAACCTTATGCAATTGGAATCCCCTCCCACCGCCCATGGGCGCTTCCATAAACCAGCTACCTGAGAAAGTTTTGTTCAAAACTCCACCCTATCATTTGAAGAAGATGGCATCTTTTAGTAAGACAGAAATAGTAAACCTTCCCACAAACTCATCTATCTTTTGCCAATAAGCCTCATTCCAGACTAATAAAATGCCCCCTGAAGCACCAATAGAATGACGCATAGCAAATTGACTATCTGACCATGGGCAAATAGATCTAATAATCTGAATATCAATAACCTCCATCTTAGTCTCCTGAAGAAAAAGTCGTTCTCCCTTAAACAACTAAACCATGCTTTTCAACACCAACCTGTTGGAAACAGAGTTCATCCCACAAACATTCCAAGATAAAAGCTTCATAGTCCCAACAATGCCGCACCCATATGCTTTATCTGGACGATCATAATTAGCAGAGAAAGCTAATTTCTCCAACTCTCTGTGCTTTGGATTTCTCTTTGGTTTTGTGGCCTCCCATACTTCTTCCCTTCACCTCCATCATATCACGAATTAAGCTTCTCAGCCCACCTAACCAGTCATCCATCAAAATTCCCAGCACATTGTGATTCAGGGAGATCCAAGAAGAAGTGGGCCCCCTAGTGGATCCCACCAAGGAACCCTACAATGATTTGCTTTTTTTAAATAGTTTAGTAATGTTAGTAATTTGATGTTATCTCTGATTTGACTTAATCAGAGAGATTTTAGTGATTTGATTTACTTAGAGATTTTGGAGAGTTATTTTAGGAAGTACTGATAATGGTAGTTTCTTTATTTTAGACCATTCCTCTATTATAAATAGAGAGGAGTTCTTTATTGTAAGTGTGCTATATTTTTAATAAGATTTCAGAATTGTTCTTGTGAGTTCCCCTTTGGGGTATTTCCCCTAAGTGATCTTAGGGTTCTGAGTCTTAGGGCTCGATCTTACCGTCAGAAGTGTAGATCTTCATTGTGGCCTCCGGGCAACGCCATCACATTGGCTATTTCAATCATTTTTTCTTCAATAAATCTACTGGTTTTTTCTACCACATAGTCATTATTAGGCACATCTACAGCTAGAGCTTCAACATTATTTGTCGAATCCACCATCAATAAAGCTTGATTTTCTAGAATATTAGGATTGGCATCATGCTCACTGTCGTAGGAAATACCGTCACTATCTAAAGAATGATCTCCCCAACAGCGATCCTCATTCATCCTAATAATTTTCTGAGAATCATGTCCAACAGGGTTGGAACAATGATCCAAAACCTGTTTTTGAGCACTAGCTCCATCAATAGAAGGGTCACTTCCCTTACCCGAAGGCACCTGGGCCTCTTTTGGGGTCGCCAAACCATCCCTATCAGCAATACCTGGGCCTGCCACGTTCTCTTGTAATATATGATTTCTAGAAGTGGCAGAAAGGTCATCACGCAATTTCCTAAGAACCCCTTTGATTGGAGCGCAAGCAAAACTTCCGTTTCCTGCCTCCCTTGCAATTTCTCTTGTGCCGACTCCAAAACTCTTGTGAGAGGATCACCAACAGATGGGATGTGAGATTTGAAATTTAAATCACCTTGAAATCTGCCATCAATCAGTGCATTTCCCTCCAGAAAAATCGCATCTTGTTTCTGATGCAGGCCGATCAAAGGCCAAGGCCCGCAAGCCCTGATGGGGTCCATATGATCTCTAATTTTGAGATCCCTATCATTAGTTTAGATAGTTTCTAAAATAGTAGAGTTGCTTAGTATATTTACTTCCTAAATTCTATTTTGATTAAGATTAGGTAGTTTCTTATTCTAGAATGTCTTGGTTATTAAGAAAGAGTGCTGCTCTATATATAGAGGAATTCCCTATTGTAATGTTCATGCTATAATTTTTAATAAGAATTCAATTGTTCTTGCACGTGAGTTTCTCCTAAGGATATTAGGGTTTTTGAGTCCCATGACTCGATCTCACCGTTGGAGGTGTAGATCTTCACATCAGTTTCTCCGATGTAGGTCTCCTGATAGCATAATTCCGGCAGCCCCATCTTCCCGCAGCACTTGCAACTATCCTCCACAATAACAGACACAAGAAACCTGGCACCTTCAACTTCCAGGGGAATGATTTCTGGCAATCGTCGCTGAAGATCACACATAACCATTAAGCGTACCCTGTCACGTCTCTGTTTGGTGTTGGCTTCATCATCGGTCTCCATAACTACACCCAAACACTCACCAAGACATTGAAACACCATTTCATCCCAAGCATGTAGAGGAATGCTGACGAACTGAACCCAAATAGGTTGCAGAACAGGCCCAATCACCTCCGTCCAACGGTCCAGCCTCTGAACAGGTTTATCAATCAGAACTGATCCCATTTTCACCAACCATGAGAAATCCTCCCATCCCTGGATGAATCCAGAATAGACATGAGTGTAATTTTTTCACTTCGGCTTTCACTTTCACCTCCAAAGTGAACCAGCGAAGAATATCTCCCTCAGTTGCATCCAGGCAAGAAGCAGTTCCCTCAAAAGAATTAATCACTTCTTTTTTCAAAACCAAAGCCAACGATGCAGCTGCCTTACCCCCTTGAAATCACCCAGAACTTCAGTCCAAGCCTTTTTGGTACCATGACTTGCCTTCGGTGGATATGTTGAATTCACTCCTTGATTTTGCAGACTAACAGCACCGAAATCTTTCCTTGTACTTTCAACAGCAAGACTATAGCCGGTCTTCTTAGAATTCCTGTCAACATATTTAGCTTTCTGCACCCCAATCCTTCTACCACCAACTATTCGTCCATTCAAACTCCTAATTGCCCTATTTGCATCCCATTCGGATTTAAACCGCACAAATCCAAACCCTCTGCCTCTCCCATTAAGCCTATCTTTTGGCAAAAACACATCGAAAACTTGACCCACCTCCCTGGAAACTTCGAACAAATCCTTCGTTGTCACCACCGGAGAAAGATTTGTCACAAGCAGAGACCAACAATCCCTTAGCCAACCCAGATTAGAACCCATATTTGCTCGTTCTTCAAATCAGAATTGGGATAGAAACAAATTCATTATTTTCCTCTCCCAAAGTATCCTGCTGAAACTTTAGAGAATTGTGTTCTGCCCTCGATTCGTTGATACTCTGAGCCATCATCGCCCTGGAGGGATGAGATCCAAAACAATCGAAGGTAGTCGCAAGATAAAATTGGTAGATTGAAAGGCGTTACTAGATTGGAATCGATGATGAGGACAATTTGGTTTCTATCAACCAACATCATTAGGAGAAGACATAAACTAAACTAGTACAAAATAATATTAGAGAATTATACCAACAGCACAATTAGGAGTTAGGACAACCCTTGGATGAAGAAATTTTGAGAAAAAGCCTACAAAATAGAGTCGCTATCTGCTTCCTTTTCGGCAAAAATATTTGTGACCTCATTAACTTCTCTCAAGACATGAACTTTCTGGAAGCTGTCTACCTCTTTTCTTTCTAATAATAGCATCATAGTGTTCACTTTCTGAAAGCTGTCTACCTTTTTTTTTTGTTTTTTTTTCTGTTACCAATAAAAATAAATGTGCTTTGAAAATTACCTACCCTTCTCCATGTATCTACCTCACTAGAATCTTTGGTCCCGGTTATACTAAAAAACACCATTGTACTCACCCTTTTCTCATAACACTAACACCACCTGTTCTTAATGGGTCTAGCTTTCCTCTCTCTACTCTGTCCACATTAAGTTTGAGAGTACCAGCTGGAGGGGATCTGCCTAACCACCTTCTTTTCCTTGTGTATGCTGCATTGGAGATGCCACCCAGCTTGTCAAAAATCACTGATTTTACAATCTGAACATTCATTTAATCATTGAAAGATGAGTTCATGTTACTTTTACTTCAAAAAAAAAAAAAAAAAAAAAAAAAAAACAACTATTCAAGTTGATTTCAGCTCAAAAAAGCTATACAAGTAATATGTAATTGATACCAAAATACAAGAAAAAAGGTAAAATTAATTTTCTTTATAGTGTTATTGACATGTGATCTGGGAATCCGTTTGCCAACATTTAACAATTGAAAGTTCTCGTACCTGGCTTGTATATATCTAAGAAGAGAAAAAGCTCTATTAGAGTGCTTTTCAAAAGTTTGCCCTTTGAACGCAGTTGTAGCAGCTTACATTTTTTCATTTTTTAGGACCTGTCACTTGAATGAGAGAAGTGACTTGATAGGAATATTTTAAAAAACACCAAGGTGTGATGTGAGGGTGAGGCATTCCAATTGTGACTTGATAGGAATGTGTTAAAAAATGAGATTCTGTGTTGCGTTGTTGGCCTCTATCCTTCCAGACTTTTGGAGCTTCTCTCTAGACAGCATCATGTACAATTGGAGGGATGTTGCTGCTCCTTGATAAAGGATCTTTCTCTCCCACTTTTGGTTTAGTGCCCTTGTAGTCTCCTCTTTGCTCTTTTTTGTGTTTTGTGCTCCTTTTGGGTGGTGGTCGTCTTTTTGTGGGGTTTCCCTGCATCTCAGTATTAATCTTTTATACTGGAAAGCCTCTTCCTTTAATACAAGTCATCATTTCAAAAAAAAAAAAAAAAAAACACCCAATGTGTGATGTGAGGCATTCCAATTGGCCAAAGCGCAAGGTGTGAGTCTCACTAGCACATCTTTTTTTGAGAAATAAAATTATCGAAAATATTAAGTATATTAAAAAGAAGTCATACTTGCTAGAGTTGTAGCCTAGCGACCCAACCGTGGAGTTTGATTGAAGCACGTGTGCCATGGTGTTTTGGTAATTGCCAAAGACAAGTATATAGTACAACTATGAGAATTGAAGACTATGAGATACCACAAAGTGATTCTTTCTGTTACCTTGACTCTATAATTAGTAAGGATGAGGAGATTGATGAAGATGTCAAATAGAGGATAAAAGCAGGATGATTGAAGTGGAGACTTCCTTTTGGAGTGCTTTGTGATCAATGGATGCCAACAAGATTGAAGGGAAAATTCTACATGACAACGATTAGACTAGCTATGACCTATGGAGCAGAATGTTGGTCAATCAAGAAGCAACATTTGCACAAAATGAAGGTAATGGAGATGAGAATGCTGAGGTCGATGTGTGGTAAAACTAGGAAGGATAAAATTAGAAATAAGCGTTTTCGCGAGCATTTAGGGGTACCTACAATAGGGGATAAAATTAGAGAAACCCATTTGAGATGGTTTGGACATGACCAACGTAGGCCGGTAACGGCGCTGGTAAGGAAAAGTTTGCTTATGAAGGTTGATGGCCCGCCAAGGGAAAGGGGTAGGCCAAATAGGACATGGATGGAGGTAGTAAAAATAGATATGAAGCCGTGTAATATATTTGAGGATTTGGCTCAAGATAGAACGGAATGGAGAAACAGAATTCGTGTGGCCGACCCTAACATAGTTGGGACAAGGCTCTGATGATGATGAAGATGATGAGGCTATATGGCACAAGGGGCCGTTTTCTTTTCACTCATGGATAGGAAAATGGGTTTTACATATAACATATATAAATGTACTTGCATATGCAAATGAACAAACTGTTGTTCCATGTCTGTGGAGTCATCACAAACATCTTGAAGCCATGCCGAATGAGTCTTCACGCATTTGGGTTGCTTAAGAGTCGTCATGCAAGGCTAAGTGAGTTTGTTTCACTCAATATTGGAAGAGAGGTTTGAATTGTTTTTAGGTGCAATGCCAATGGAGGGTGGATGGGGAGTCTTCAGACACATCCTGAAGCCATGCTAAGGGAGTCTTTAGGCTTGCATTCTTCGTTCTCAATTAGCAATTATATCCTCATATTAGTGTGATCAACAATCTTTGACTCTTAGTTAGAGACTATATTTATAATTTCTAAATCTAAGAAAATCACAATAAATTAATTTTCTCAAGAAGAACTTCCTAAAATACGAGATTTGACACTTGAAATGACCACATGGCTCTTATTGATCACATGACTATTAATCATGTAAGTTCTTTGGTCAGTCATTTTTGGCCGGTCACCTACATCAAATCATCAGATTCCAATGCCTTGAGCATATTCCTTTTCATTGGTAGTTCCCATAACCTAGATCTAACTCGAACTCGTTTCGACCAATTTCATTGTTAAAAGATTATATTATATTTTTTCCTTTCATTTAGATCTCGTTTATTTAATTGCCATTGAATTCCAAGTAAGCCATGCTTTTATATCGAAAGGGCTAAAGGGGCAGGATTAAAGGTGAAGATCCACAAGGGGTCATCAAGTACTCTCTCCTCTAATAGGATCATAGTAACTGATTACCCACCCATCACTTACTATAAATTAAATCCTAGGAAAGTGATGGTCCCTAGATCTCCTCCATAGACCCATCACTGCCCACCTCTTTAATACTCCTTGGACAACACATTTTTCTATGAATTCCTGGGAATTTAATATGAAGAAGGGAAGTGTACTCTTTTTGCATTTTTGTATAATATTCTTTAGTTAGAATTTGTACCCTAATTGTCTATATGCATTCTTCGATATTTTGTTCTTTTATGAACTGCTAAAGTTAATTTGAAAATAGGATTTTCAACTTCTTTATCAACTGGTAAAAATGTGACTGTCAAAATCTCCTGGGCCTTGATATCTTAAGTTTTAACACATTGCACATCTTTCATTGGCTTATATCTCACATGGCAATACCTAATGGGAGTCCTAGACCTAGTGATGGTTCTTTTGTTTTGTGAGCCGAAAATGCTGGTTTCCAGATGTCTTGAATAGTTCAAATTATACATGCCATTTTTCCTTTTCTTCGTAGGTTATAAAGCAATTAAATGTTTGGCACTGAGTTTGTATCTTGGAACATTGAATTTGGTCTCTCTTCTGTCATTGTGCTTTCGTCTTATTGGTATTTTCTCCCACATTGATCCATATCAGGCAGCCATTAATACTGCACTGCTAAATGACTTTACATGTTTATTGCAGACACAAGTAAATCGATGTGGACTAATATCCCGATAGCATTTCTTATGCTCTCTGCGTTACGCCTTCTATCTTATAAAGTGGAATTCTGCTGGAAGGTTCGGCCAGTTCGTCGACCAACATATCTGTCTCACTTGCAGAAAAAGCAGTTGTCATTGGATGATCCCCGTATCTCACCTCCACCGACTGCACCAAAATGGAGGAGAAAAATCGGTTCGCCTCTTGTTGAGGCTGCTGTAGATGATTTTATTAATAAGATCTTGCAGGACTTCATGGTTGATCTGTGGTATTCAGCAATTACTCCTGACAAAGAGGCCCCTGATCAGGTGCTCATGCTTATCAAAGATCTTATTGGTGAGATATCTGGAAGGATTAAACAGATCAACCTTGTCGACTTGCTAACAAGGTGCTTTTATATTACTATTGCAACTCATGGACAATTATTTCTACTTGATTGGGTATTTTTCCTTTTACTGTCCAAATCAAATTACTTTGTACGTTTCAGGGATATGGTTGATTTAATAGGTGACCACCTAGACCTTTACAGAAGGAATCAGTCTTCTATTGGTGTGGATGTTATGGGTACATTATCTTTTGAAGAAAGAGATGAAAGGTTACGGTATCATCTGATTGCTTCTAAGGAGCTTCATCCTGCTCTATTTTCTTCTGAGTGTGAGTACAAGGTGTGAGTGAGTCTTCTGATTGATAACATTTGCTCTTTATGCTGCAGTACACACATTTTTGAGCTTTCATTTTGGTTTCAGGTCCTTCAGAAGCTTATGGCAGGAGTCTTGGCTGCTGTCTTAAGACCAAGAGAGGCTGAATGCCCACTGGTACGAAGCCTTGGCAGGGAGTTTTTAACTTGCCTGGTTATGCAGCCCATTATGAATTTTGCCAGCCCAGGGTAAATTACAATGGCTTTGTACAACTCTTTTGTTCTGGTGAATGGTATTATATATTAATGGTACAGGTACATTATATGACTGATCTCACTCATGTCATTCACATACACATTCGTGTACATCATAATATTGAAAGTATTTGGTTAGAATTCACAAACGCTAGTATGAGAGGCCTTTTCCTTGGTCTCACAGGCTAGTATATCCTTTGTAAATTTGTATAGGTTTTACCCGGAGTGATTGGACCTTTTGGGTGGCGAGAGAGAAGTGAGGGGTTGGGGAGTGGGTGGAGTGTGTTGAAGAATGGATTACATTTCTTAGATATGGACCTTGATTGATGTGATCAATGTATATTCTATGCCATATTTCAGAGCATAATAGAAGAATGACAGTGGAACAACTAATATGAATATCAATGATTTTGTAGCTTGTAAGAATTTCATGAATGTAATTTAGCATTTCTTGACCTTTATGGACAGCATAGTAGCATGACTAACATTTGGTAGCTTCTATGGAGGAATTTCATGAATGCCACATAGGATGAGAAACATGTGCATGGTCAAAGAAGTTTCATCATGATGTATAATTGAACTAACCTGCACGGAAGATATGCAATATTGCACATCATTAGAAGTTTGACTGTTGAGTGTTCACATTCTGTTATGGTTGCATTTTTTATTGTACTAAATAATGGCTATTTTACTGTCCTTTACAAAGGGTAATGTACTTGTAACCTATATTTGTTTCACTGAATGGAGAATAATGATATAGTTGTACATTTTTTGTTTTCTCATGTTAAGAAATTAGAACATCTCTGTTTCAAGTAAAACTTCTGTTGACTTTAGTGTTATGTAGTAGTAGTTGCAATATGATTGGAGTGCACATTAAGTTATTATTAGGAGGTAGTGTTGTTGCTGTTGTAGTCTTGTTAAAGTTCTCTTTGCTTTTTGAAAACCTTCACTCTCTCTCTCTCTCTCAAAATGAGAAAGTCTAATTCAAGCAATGCAATTCTTTGTTTTTCAGGTATATAAATGAGTTAATCGAATTTATTATTCTAGCTGCTAATGATGATACGAGTAGAGAGGTCAGCCTTGGCAAGTCAAATGATGTCAGTGGTCAATGCCATGATCATTCTGTTGCTTCAGGAATTAATTTGAGTGTTGAGGCCCTTGCAAATAAGATTGTGGCCCCTTCTAGTCAATTAAGCAATATTTCAGTTGCTAAAGTCAGTGATCACGGGGGTACATTCTCTGCTACCTCTGAGCATGGCCATATGCACACACATCAGACAGATTCTCTGCATCATTTGCAGCCACAGTCAGCAGATTGGGCAAGGGTCTTGGATGCTGCGCAGCAGAGAAGAACTCAAGTTCTTGCTCCTGAAAATCTAGAGAACTTATGGACTAAAGGAAGAAACTATAATAGAAAAAAGGACAACCTCACTAAAGCAAGTGCTTCATCAGGATTAGTAAACAAGACTTCGGTGGCCATTGATAGCGGTTCCCATATTAGAGACAGGGGGAATGAGAAGTTAACCAACACACATGGAAGTGCACTAGGAACAGATGATAAGTCCACAATGAGGATAATGCAGGGTTCCTCTAATGCTCATGAAAGCGGGGGAATGCATGTGAAGACTCAGTTGTCTCAAAGTTTGAACAAGGGACCACCTTCCGTGGGAACTCATCTTGCTGATGAGTGGGACCATACTGCTCAACCTGTGGAAGGCAACAAGACTCTACTTAAGCGGTCTAGTAGCACTTCTGCTTTGAAAATTCACCCTGATATTGTTAAGACCTTTACAGGAGAGACTGGAGAGGCTGTTTGTTACAAAGAGTTTCAGAACATGTATGGGGGCAAAGAAGAGGCAAGTGCTTCAAGTTCCTCCTCTGCATTGGTTTTGGACAGTGACGGATCATTCAATGCTCCCAAACTCAAATGCCGGGTGAGTATAATTTTCCTGCATTTATGTGAATGATGTGAATTTAAAGGGAGTTTGGCTTGTTTCCTTTTTCTTTAATTTGTATGTTTTTTATTGCATATTATTTAATTTTGTTCTTTGTTGGATCACACTTTACAAGTTTTTGTTAAGTAGTATGGAACTCCCTAGGTTAACTTTTCCACTTTTGCAAGCATAGGGTTGTAAATTGTGACTGAGCTGACCTTATTCAAATAAAAAGCATTTTCTTGCCTTTTATTATTATTATGGTTCTTATTTTCATATTTTTTTAAAAAATGCAAAAATTAGCTGCCTAATATGCTTCATGATAAAATGGAAAGAGATGTAATGTCCTTTAGTGGCTAGACTTATTTAATTTTTAGTGGTTCAGTGGTACTGAAAAGATGATACATTCATCATCCGCTTTATCACCATCAAACCTTATCCATCAATCTCGGTGTAGAATAGTTTCTATAGTTAATCTAGCACCCTGTTCTTGTATCTTCTTTAAGAGATCGTGATTTCCTTTCTAAACCTTGCTATCACATTATTGAAAAAAATACTTAAAAGTAACCCAAATCTTTACCTAAAAATAATTTGATAAACGTACACAATCAACGCAGTAATATGCTTAATAAATAGAGTATGTCCAACTAACTTCTCAGTCCAATCTCTACTGATGCTTCCTAAACTTCTGAAACCAGGCTGGAAGAGACTGCTTAAAGCCATATATTGCATTCTTGTATTAGCTCAATTTGTCAACCCATCTTGCAACAAAACCTAGTTGAATATACATACATGCTCTTGGAGATAGCCTTGACAAAATGCATTTTTAATATCAAGCTGATCGTCTAGCTATTCCTTGTCTGCTGCAAGTGAAAGAAGGATTCTCACTGGATTTAACTTTGCCACAAGAACCAATTCTATATGGAAATTCGATTGATATGTTTGGGTATTTCCCTTAGCCACGAAGGGGATCTTGCACATATCTGTTGACCCATTTGATCTGTGCTTATTGGTAGACACCCCTTGGCATCCAATTGCTCTCTCCCCTGGGTAATTTGGTAAGTCTCAAGTGCTGGTTCCTCACTAATTTCCTCATACATCACGCTTTTCACTGCAGATAAGTGAAGCTCTCCAACATTGGAAGGAATCTAATGTTTTTTTTCTCTCTAGAGAATAGGCAATCGAAAATGCACTCTTCAGGCAATTGGGAATAGGTATGCCCATGGAGATAATTTTGTTGTAGAGACTAGATTAAAACACTTTTATCTCTTCTGGTTGGATGGATATCCAAGGAATGCACACTTATTGCCTTACATTTTAATGATCCCTCTTCGGACTGAGTACATTTATAAAACAAACATAGCCACACACTTTACGAGGAACAATAGATTCGATGCTTATATCTGAAAATGGAAAGGAATTTAATTGGATGCTTACCTTGTAGTGCCTGGAATGGCAATCAAATCATTCAATATGAAGCTATGAAAACAGCTTTCGTCCAATAGGATTTAGGAGTTTTCATACAAAAAAAAAGAAGATCTTTAGAGACTTTTGGATAGTCTATTCTGTCTCAGTGACCTCATTCTCATGTGGATTACATGAACACGTTGAATAATAATAATTATTTAGTGGTTAACTGTCATTAATGAATGTAAACAGTACAAAAGAAATATACTGATAAAGCTCACTCCGAGAGACGAAAACAAGCAGGAAGATGAAAACCAACTTACAATAGAATGCAAACAAATATTGTAAGAAGCAAACTAACCCTGACGCAGGACTCCCTCCTTTGCTAAAGCATCTACCGCCACATTCGCCAATCTTCTGCCCACAAGAAAAAGACGCGTTAAGTTTCTAGCGAGATCAACTAACCCTGACGCAGGACTCCCTCCTTTGCTGAAGCATCTACTGCCGCATTCGCCAATCTTCTGCCCACAAGAAAAAGACGCGTTAAGTTTCTAGCGAGATCAATCACCTCTTCCACCTCATCCAGCAGATGCCAAAGTGGTTTACAATTGGCTGAGGCCCATCCAATGACACATTTCAAATCGCCTTCTAGCCAAATGTCCTGAAGATCCAGGCGATCCCTCAATCTGATCCTTAAAGTGCGGATTCCAACCTTATTAATAGTTATTAATAGAACAATAAAATAACCTGCCAGACGAGAGTAAAGCAACACATGAAAGGACTAGCAATCCTGAATAATGCCACCTATTCCTGCATTATCCAAATTACTCATAGCTTCCATTGAAGTTCAATTTGTAACTTCCTGATGGAGGAGGGGAACAAATTGGACTATTCCAATGCACCACAGAGCTTGACTGGGCAACCTATCCCAGTGTGACATAATAATTGATGAAGAGAAATATTTAAAATGAGGTAAGGAAGAACCCAAGAAGCAACCATATATCTGGCTGTATCCATTAATGACTTCACCAAGGAACTTTTTCCCTCAAAACAACATTCATTCCTCTCTTTCCATATGACCCAAAGGATGGGAAAAAAGGAGAGTCTCCACATAGATCTGCCGCTCAACGAGCCCACCGCTGGCTTCCAAGCTCCAAACAACTCTAAAGAGAACCAGGGGAGACCAGCTGCAGTCAAACCAATCAAGCACTGATCCTCATATCACAAGTGCCACCCTGCAATTAAGGAATAGGCAGTCCACCGTCTCCTCATCTGCAGGGCACATTGGGCATTAGTGGATTACTATTTTCCTGCGCTTGTGCAGCTTATCCATCAAGGGGACGCCACCGTAGAATGCTATGCAAGCAAACACATCAACCCTTGGGGGAGCCTTCATGGACCATAAACTGCAAAGGGGAGTAACAGCAAATGGTCTCTGCATTAGCAAGGAAAAGAAAGATGATACAGAGAAAGACCAATTAGAGGAACCTGTCCAGATCTTCGTATTGGAACCTTTAGTCCGGAATGTATACCTGGCTAACAAGATTCAAAGGAGGAAAAGCAGCTGCTCTTCCTCTGATTGTGTGAGACTTCTTCGAGAAGTGCGGCTCCAGTGCTCCACACAATCTGACTTTCAATCCTTTCCTCCTAGGAACTCACTTTAGCTTGCCAGCCTTGGGCACATCTAAACAAAAGCAGGAACTGAGAAGCCAAGGCACTATTGCCCACCTATTTATTAGGCCGAAAATCTACCTGTTCACATGAGCCAATCCAATATCTGATGCGTTTAACAAATTTTCCTTTCACCGATATTATCCTTTTCCGCAAAGCCAAACATCGATAGTTAGCATCTTGGACTTTCCAGCCCTCTCTCAAAACTCCACATTAGCTTCTAAGATGAGCTGCCATGGATTTTGCGATTCCTCAGCAATCTTCCAACTTGCTGCAAAGGCTGATACAAGACCACCCTCCTTTTCTAACTTGCAAACCGAAGCCCAATCCACCGAAGGATAGTCCTTACTTATTTCTTTCCTTGGACAAAGGAAATCTCCCTGTAACCTTTCTAATCCTCTTAATGACACCCATGGAACGTTTGAAGGTGAACATGAAGTACACTGGAAGGTTCGAATAAGGGTAAGTACCTTCTTAAGTAAGAATTAATACCGTATTCTAGCAAGTTGCATCAAATTGTGGGAGACCTTTTCCACGGATATGTGATTGCAGAAACTTATTTTTAATGACTGATGACGTACTTAAGAAAACACTTGAGAATTTCTGTAACTTAATCCCTACTTTTATCAAGTACATAGTTGTCATCCTTGAACAATTATTAGTGGAAGTGATATAGTAGTTGTTACCAGAAATAGAAGAGTACTTACTAAGACTTGAACATTGAACTGTGCATTCTTGAAATGTTTATTGCTCTTACCAAGGTTCACCATAGTGGTTGTCGTGGGCGTATCAGCTGGTGGGCAAAACGATAGCAGGATAGCAGGCATATGTAGGGGTTGTGGTGATATAAAAAATCTGAAAATATAAAAATATGAAAATTGGAAAATGTTAGAATCTAATTTTTTAGTAACCAAGTCGGAGGTGTAGCGGACCCTCAGTACATAAAGCTCCTTTATTGTTGTATGATTACAAAATAACAGTATGGATCTGTTTGATCACATATATATATATATATATAGTCATGTTGGTCAGCTATATTAAGTTAAAAGGTAGTAAAATGTTAATTATCAAATAGATTTACCAAAATTTCATCTGTTGCATTTCTGAAATCTAAATTCAATTAAGCAATTTAGTACAGCTTTAGGGAATATAGGATATATAAAGTAATTGTTTTTTTTAATTAAAGTTTAAAGTTCAAACACAAATGACAAAACATCTTTCATCAATGGAACAATGTATTTTGTTTGAGACCTGGGAAACATAGATTATAAGTTAGAAAACATTTAGATATGATTTGTTTGCCCACATTGAGAAAAATCGTTTTTAAAAAATCCTCAAAAATCAGAAAATAAATAGCAAAAAGATAAAAAAAAACTCAAACCACTTGGGATTGATCTATGGGAAACGTAGATCTACAAGTTAGAATGCATTAAAATTTGATTTAGTTGGCCTTCTCTGAGGGGAAAAATATTTTTTTTTGAAAACCCCCAGAAAACAAAAAAATAAATAGAATTTCTTTTTTTAAAAATAGCTCATACTATTTGGGACTGATTTATGGGAAGCATAGATGTATAAGTTACAGGGCATCGAGTGATTCATACGAAAGAAAAAGAAAGAGAAATAAGTATATATACATATGCACACACACACACCCAGATATATATATATATATATATATATATATATATATATATTAGGGAGATATTCTGGTGCATCCATCCCTCACCATTTTGGTGAGGGACAGCTGACGTGGAAAGCCCTATCCTTTAAAGCATTAAGGAAGCCCAGTGGATCAAAGCATTAAAATTCCTAGAGCCCACCAAAAGGAGTGAGAAATTTCAGGGGCATTCTTTGGTTTCCCCTTCCAGTGCATCTATCCCTTCCCTTTCGTTTTCCCTTTCTTGCTCCACGGGTTCGACATTCCGGAGAGAGGGCTTCCAAGGAGATTTTCCCCTTCATTCTCAAAGGAGATTTTAGGTCTTAGTTTCGTCTCCCCTTCTTGCTCCACGGGATACAGTGCTCGTTTTCATCTCCCCAACAACTTCGTCCGGCATTGCTAAAATATCTCTGATGATGATCATCTCCATTTTTCTAATTTGGCGTTTCAATTTGCATAGCCATGTTACAGGGAACCCAATACCATAATGCAGTGGAATGAAGTTCATTATGTAAAGCAAACAAAACCACAATTCAGAAACAGGAGAGGGAAACAAACAGATCCAACTACAAACTCTGTTTGGAGCTCAAATGAGCATCCATCTACAGCACACCTCCTCCTTCTCCAATCTCATCCACAATATCACAAAATCCCACAAAACAAAAACCCACATAAAATGGTTAAGGCTCAGGCTCAGGCTCAGGTTGAAATCCAGCCACCAGTTATATGTATTTCCATATTAGTTTCAACCATGCGTACAGTCCAACCATCTCAATCTACTGGGGTAGAGGAAAACCTCAATTCAAGTACCAACAGGATTCTCTGTGCCTAGTGGCGATCAATATAAATGGCGTACAACAAAACTTTGATGGACTCCAAAAACTACACATGAACAAGTGGAAGAGAGAGAGAGAGAGAGAGAGAGATGCGCGGCGTCCCTGAGAAGATGAGAAAATCAAAATGGTAGGTCCCTGAGAAGATGGGTGGCATCCATGAGAAGATGGAAGGAAGATGGGTGGCGTCCCTGCGAGTCGAAATGGCAGGTCTTGTACTTGAAAATGAAATGGCAGTGTGATTTTGACGCTCTATTTTGGAGTTGAAAATTCAAAACAGCATTTTGGCGGGCGCTGGAAATCTTAGTGCTTTGAACGTATGGGCTTCTTTAATGCATTAAAGGAGAGGGCTTTCCACGTTAGCTGTCCCTCACTATTTTGGTGAGGGATGGATGCACCTGAATATCTCCCTTATATATATATATATATATATATATATATATATATATATATATATATATATATATATATATATATACATAGATAGGTCTATATGAGCAGGGCTCTCCTAAGCCGCAGCTTAGCTTATCCTAAGTTGAAGTGCTGGTCCCACAAATCAAAGTTGATTATCTCTGTTTTTAGCATGATGATCGTCTCCAAAATCAAGATATATCAAATCAAAACTGAATTTTTCAGTTCCATCATTCTAAAAACAGAGATAATTGACTTTGATTTTTGGGACCAACACTATTTCAGCTAAGCTAAGCTGCAGCTTAGGAGAGCCCTGCTCATATATATATATATATATATATATATATATATATATATATATATTCTTCTCCAGAAGCAAGTCTCCACTGCATAGCAGGCGATATGGCAAAATAGTGGGGACCGTTATGGGCCGCAACAGTTGTGAGCTATGCTGTTTACAAAAAACTGTATCGGCTTTGCTCAACACTGTTAATAATGTGACCAATATACTACGTATCGGCCACTATTTTGTACTTTGGCTCTTACTATTACTTGGAGGAAAGGAAGGCCTATAATTACTTATAAAATAGGCATTGTTTCTTTTATGTCAACTGTAAGATGCCATTCAGATACCATGTTTCTGAAGCTCGTATAAGTTTGTATATGGCAGTTTATTGAACTTTCAATTTGGCAAACGTGTTCATTTCAAAAAGACAAAATTTATCTTATATAGTTGTTCATGTGTGTTTGTGCATATTCAAACCCATCTTCGGTTCTATATTGTAAGAAACGGAATGTAAATGGTTAAGGTCAAGCAACTCTTCTTTGACACTAATTATCTCATTTCTATCTTCTGATTATGCACTTTTTAGATCCTTCTGCCAAACTTTACCTTGCATATGCCATTTTCACAATATTTTTGGTGCAACATTGTATCTGCAGGTTACGGGGGCATATTTTGAAAAAATTGGGTCAAAATCTTTTGCAGTTTATTCAATTGCTGTAAGAGACGCTGAGAACAGGGCTTGGGTTGTGAAAAGAAGGTATTGTCTGTCTATGCAGTCTATTCCCACACATGCATTTAGGGTTATTTTTTCAAGCATCCCTTTTAACTCATTGGGCACCATGATTGAATATTTTATACAATCAATGTCTCGTTTTGACCGTGGAGTTTATTCCTTATTCATCTGCTTTTTAGAGGTATAATATAATATATTTTCCTAACGTTGCTTTTCCTCATTGGACACCATTTCATATATTTTTAAAGATCTGTCATTATTCTACATAATTTACAAACTCAGAAAACTGACTCAAGGTTACTCAGTTGAGTAACTCAGTCAAGTTTGAGTAGTCATTAGTCGGACTTGTTCAACTCGTTTGACCCAATTACATATCAGGCCAAGTTTTCTCGCCCTAATTTGGACAAGCCAAAATGAGTATTAGAATCATGCTAGTTTGTTGTAAGGTGTATGGCTACATCATCATGTGTTCTATTTCTGGCACCTTTGATATTTTTTGATTCCTGGTTTGCAGATACCGAAACTTTGAACGTTTGCACAGGCATCTTAAAGACATTCCAAATTATACTTTACATTTGCCACCGAAGAGGTTTCTTTCATCTAGTATTGATGACTCTTTTGTTCTCCGACGATGTATTTTACTTGACAAATATTTGCAGGTATGATTTGTTTACCCTGCTTTCATTTTCATAAATGATGTGTTTATTTATTTATTTTGTTTTCTGTGTGGGAGTATTCACTTACCATGCTGTTCTTTTAGGACCTTTTGTCAATAGCCAATGTTGCAGAGCAGCATGAGGTGTGGGATTTTTTAAGTGTTTCCTCAAAGGTACATAGCTGCTCAACATTTCTGGATTCAACAGTTCTGGTGCTTTTGATTAACATGCATTTGTTCTTTTGAACCTTAATGTACTTGCTGCCTCTAATGCGACACTACCCTCTTTTGGTTTTTTGTGGTTTTGAAGAATTATGCATTCGGGAAATCTCCCTCAGTGATGAGAACATTAGCAGGTACATGGCTCCCTGATTTCTATCTTCATCAATTTTATTGTGAATTTCCTTTTGGCATTATGTATTCTGCAAATCATGGCAGGCTTACCATGTTAACTCCTTTGCATATGTTGCGGAGAGAACTTAAATTGGCTGCTTTATATGATATCAGTTACAATTTAATAGGAATGCTAAGCTGTCTTGACAGCATTTTTATTGCTTTGTGTCTGCATCCATATTGTTTCATGGTTTTTGCCTCAAATCTCCATTGGTCATTAGACCTGCGAGCCTGCATCAGTGGCATGCTTGAATGTTAATCAAGCAAGCAACTCTTTCAATGGGCCATGGCGCGGAGGTTTCAAGGATCCTGTTGATCTGGGTCTGCCTGGAGATAGGTCATTCAAACAAAATGCCACTCCCAATCAGCTGTTTACCGACATGGCGGAACCTAGGGATTGTTGAATCTGTGTGCTTATGTGCTATGCCCACCACGGGATGATTTTTTTTCCCAATCACGATGTTGAGCTGACCAGGATATTGGAAACTACGAAGAGTGGCCATCTAATATAGGGATGGATTCCTGGTTGTTAGGAATACTGATATTTCCTAGCATGGTTGTTGGCTAGCTCTAATGTATTGATCATCACCTGAATAAACAGATTATACATATTAAAATATAATCATTCGTGCTGCTCATTAACCTTAATTCTTGGTACTGCTGTTCAACAGTCAATGTGGATGATGCCACGGATGATGTTGTTCCTCAGTTCAAAGGGGTTTCAGATTAATAAACAGATTAGACATATTAAAATATAATCATTAATGCTGCTCATTAACCTTAATTCTTGGTACTGCTGTTCAACAGTCAATGTGGATGATGCCATGGATGATATTGTTCGTCAGTTCAAAGGGGTTTCGGATGGTCTACTGCGCAAAGTTTCTGGACCTTCATCATTACCTCATGCAGCTTCGTCATTGATAGCAGAGAGGCATATGACACTATCTTGGAATGAGGAGGAGTCAAGCAGACCTAGTCCAAGCTGCAGTAACATGGAGACATCTGATAATGAGGAAGAAGGCATCAAACATGGCACCCAGGAAGAAGCACTAATTAATGGATGGCATTCAGACAATGAATTGAACTCCAAATGCTTCCCACCTCGAGTGATCAAATGCTCTGATGAATCTAGAGGCATGGTTTCTGAGAGGAGCCAACAGCCAGAGATGAAGTTTGAAAGGCTTGGTTTGGATGGATATTTAGCAACAAATTCTTTGGCAATGTCTGATCCTGCAAGTGATCCAGTTCAGGTGCCACCAGAGGTATCAACAAGATTTTTGTTCTATTTTTCTTTTTTGACTCCTTTAAATCCAGTAGAAATATTATTTCCAGTTGACCCCAGTTTAATGGAATTAGGTTACAGTTGAGACAAAATCATTTGAACCATTGGATGTTTTGTTTGGTGCTTTATACCAATGTACCCTGAATATGGAGGATTATTCATATATACTACTGTATAGGTCAGGAAAATTTTGTTGTAAATGATGCTGTGATGCACTTTGTGGTTCCCAATGGAGACATACTCAGTTCAGAGGGATAAAAGTGGCAATTCCTGACTTGACCTACCAACCCAACCCAGATTCAGTGTTTGTATTGAGCTTTTTTTATTTCAAGACTGGATTAGGATTGCCATTTTCAACCCAATTAATAAACAGGATGGCCCGACATGCTATTTGATTGGCAACTAGATCTGATGAGCCCATGAACCCTACCACCTCATTTCACATCAATCTCTCAACCTAACCCTAAGCCAATGTGGTTGTCTAGGGTGAAGTTTTCTGACTAAGTGGGTTGATCAAACAGGCCAGTTTCCAGTTTTTGACCAGGAAACTCGTGAGTCGACCAGGTGGGTCTGTAAATTAATTTCTAAATTTTTTTATAAGCCTAACATTTTTAACAAATAAAATACGGAGTAAACATAAGAAACTATATTGTTTTCCTGAAAGAATCTTTATATCTACATATCGAGATTTATGTCAGTTTTGTAAGAGGGACCATGAGAGCTGGGGAATCATTTTCCAATAGTTCTGGTCGTAGTGTTTCTTCTATTATTCCCTGCAGTATTCATTTTTCCATATTTTTCCGTGTGCTTACTCAATGTGGGCACTGAAGACCACAGCCTTACGTTGAACTTTCACTCCAGCTATTCATTTCTTTCTTTCTTCTTTTTTTCTGGACTTATACTAGACACCTGAAAAAATTTCAACGGAAGTTTCTTCATGTGTTACTCAATTTATGCTTCAAAAATTTATGCTTCAAATCATTATGTTTGACGTGGCTAAGGCTCATTTGATAGGATCATAGCATGGGATAGTTGTATTTATAAACCATAAAATCATTAGAAATATGTGTGCGCGAAATAGTTGAGATTTTATGGCTACATCAGTACATCTTGACTGAATTGATTGGATCTCTTATTGACTGAATTGATTGGTATGTGTTTTTGAGTCTGTGTTTTTGAGAATAGACAAAGGCTATTTATAGATTACAACCAAAGACATTAACTCAAAACTAAAAAACCTAGTCATAATCATACCTGGAAACCTAATCCCATAACAAAGAAAATCTAATAACATCACAACTCTAGCCTAAAATAACTCGAATTTAAGCTAATCCTAATCTATGAAACTTACTCCCAAAATTACAAATAAACCCAATTTCCTAGAATTACAAGTAAATTGAATTGTTTCTATACATTCTCAAAACTCCCCCTCAACCTAGTAGATAGATACTTATGTATCAACTTGGACTAAACACCAGGGTTTAAAATAATGAAACGGCTGTTATGAAACGGTAACGGCCCTAACCGTAATGGTTTTTTTTTTTTTTTTTTTTTCTAATAATAATGGTAATTTTGTGATGAAGGTAAAAAAAAAAAAAGCCAAAATAACGGCCGTTATGACCGATGTTCTGAAAAAAAAAAAAAAGAAAAAAAAGGGCCAACCGATATATCGGCCGTTATAGCCGATATTTTTGGATGGATTTTTTTTTCTCTCTCTATTTTCTTTTTTCACTTCTATTTTTCCTAAGGGAGAGATAGAGCAAATGATCACATGCATATGTAAAATGAAAAAAAATGAAATGGAGGAAGGAAGACAGAGAACAAAGAGCATATGGTTGTAGGAATAAAAAAAGAAATGAGAAAGACAGAGGAGGAACGAAGGAAGTACCTGGAGGCGGAGGCCGGAGATTACATTTTCGCCCGCTAGTCATAGTTGATGACCCCTTGCACATCGTTGCTGCTGCCCTTTCACTTCACCGTTCCCACTGCCCCCGCCCCTACTCTCCTCCTCCTCCTCTTCCTCTCCTCTCTTCCTCTTCTCCTCCTTTCCTCTCCTCTCCTCTCCCCCCTTCCCTCTTTTTTTTTTCTTCCTTTCCCCGATTCAGTTTCGATTCCAGCATTTTGCCCTTTTTAGGGCTTGTAGTTGACAATGCCACACGTTCACATATTGGTCTTTTTAGTTTGTGTCCCCTTTTCTTTAATTTTGCTAAGACCCATTAGACCTTTTAATTGAAGGGCTCCATTTTACTTTTCTTTTTTAAAATTTTAAATGGGCAAGATGTTACTTTTTTTTAATTATAACTCTTTATGCACTTAAAAGAAGTTTAAATCCGCTTAAATATATTTAAAACACTAAAAGGTGGTCCTCTTTTAAATTTTTTTATTACAATAAGATCTAGGCCCCACTATCACGTCGACCACACTTGTAAAACATGTGAATAAAATTTTAAAAAATTCAATTGAGTATAAAAATTTTTTTTATTAAACTTACACTATCTAATAAGGCCTACTTATGACAAAAAAAAAAACTCTAAACCACTAAAAAAATGCCTCCTCAAATGGGGTCTTAGAAAAATTTACTTCATTAAAGGGAACGTAAACATAGTTTTTATTTTCTGAAATTAATGATATTTGGTCATAAAAGCATTTGATAACCATAATTTCTTGTAAAAGATTAGATTCCTGAAGTCTCATTCTAATAGGCTAATGATTCTAATAATGTGGCACGCTTAATTTGATCATGGGCCCAACTATGATTAGAGTGAAATACAAATTATTTTTCATAATTTTTTTAGTGCTATGGCTTTTAAAAATGAATTACATTGATGGATCTATAAATTATAAGGTTGGGGCGAAATATTAAACACTAAAATAGCATATTTAATAATAAAAAATTAAATAGCAGTGATACATAATGTTATAACTTAGGAGGACCGTTATTTTGCCTTATAGTGTGTACTAATGGAAAAGGACATTGTTTTCTAACATTTTATAATATTCTGGATTTTTTGGATATTTTCTCAATTTTTTTTGGAGTAAAATAGAGATTTTCACCGCTATTGACCGTGAACCGCAACACGATGACTGCGATCGCGATTTTGAACCATGCTAAACACCATATGTACGCTTCCTCTTTATTTTTTTCTTTTTGATGGAAAAGGATTTTAGATCACCAAAACGTACACTAAAAAAAAAAAAAAAAACAAAAACATAAAATACCTAAAATGTTACAGAGCTAAAACCAAACATCATTCCCAAAGTGCAGACTTGAATGACGACCTTCATCTTCAGTTTGACCTTTGATAGGCATCACACCTACGTCTTCGCATCTTGTAAATGAATGTTGAGGATCTGAAGAGGCAGATTATAAACTGTTGTGAACATTGGGGTTGCCCACTTCGCAAGGGCATTTGCAGGAGCATTAGTAGTTCACTTACAAAATTGGGCCCTTGACATCCCAATATGCTATAAACATTGTGAAAATTTCCTCCAAGAGATTATTAGGTCCCATGAAAATCCCCATCATTCTGAAGGGACACTGAGATTGTCTCCTTTAATTACAACATTGTTGATATTCCTGAAGAGGCATAATTGTAACCCAGCTAGTAGGGCTGTAAGCTCTGCGTGCAATGGGTTTGTGGGATTTATCTTGCCCGAGAACCCTGCAATGATTGATCCATTTTCTGTGCGATTGAGGATGATGGATCTTCTATCTGCTTGCAACTTGATTGATGAAGGAGATAAAGGCTTCATCCCCTCTACAAACTCTTTCTCAACAACAATACTGATTAAATTGACCCATTTATGCTATGTAGCATATTTGATGAGTTTGCATGCTACACAGCATTCTCACACAAAACTAAGGATGGACGCTCACCCATAATGATTGCTTGGATTCACACGACCAAGTAACTTATAAGTCCTTATAAAGTTTTCTCCCCCTGACTTGAATGATATTATAAACTTTTGTGATGAAAAGAACACCTAATATCGAAGTCCTAAATAATCTTTGTTGCGCTACTGTGTAGTTCACAATAAATATAATCTCTTCTCTTTTGATGTGTTGCAAAAAATGTCCATTGTGCTTTGCTGGTGGCAATTATCTGTCTGTAGGTCCGTCTCTGCTATTTTCCACTGTTTTTTTAGTCTATTGGAGCTAATGGACCACTAGATCAGATATGTCTTGATCTCTCCCAGAAGCATATGGATCATGGAGTTGAAGAACAATATGAGAATGATGGTTTTGATGAATATGCAGATGATTAAAAAAGAACCTTTTTGAATGTTGGATTGTGCTGATTGTCCTTTCAATGGGTAGGTCCTGCTGCCAGGAGCGTGTAGGAGAAAACAGATAGCAAATCCGAATCATGATGATTCCACAATCATCATCAAAGACTTTTCCCAACTATGTTGGGGTTTGCTACATGAATTTTGTTCTCCATTCTGATTTTTCTTGAGCCAAAATCACAGAAAGAAATATGGCCCATGAAATTGATCAAACCAATCACATCTTGCCTACGTCTTGCTGTTGACTACTGGTGTCAGATCTTTGCTGTTGAGCACTTGACCTTCTTTACTACAAATCACTTCCGGATTGGGCTTGCTTTCTAGGTCACAGGCGGGTCAGATCCAGCTTGACTTGGGCCTTGACTAAACCCCACTTGCAGAAAGGACAAAAGGAAGGCTTGAAGTGCCACTGAGGCGACACTCCAGTTGTCGACAGCGTCTAACCATCCGACTGATCTTGTGACACCTGACACGTCACAAGGCTTGGTATCTGTGCCAAGTCCAAGGGCAAAAGCCTTCCCCCCTCCTCTCTCTCTCTCTGTGAGAGATAAAAATGAGAGGCGTTCCCTTCTCTCTGCAATTGTTGGCAGCCACCAGAAGTTTGGTCTGCTCTTACTTCTCTGTGGCAGCAGATCTTCATTGTTCTTTTTCACACATCATTGCGAAACCTTCAAAAAAAAATTTTTTTTATAAAAAAAACCCCACAACTTGTTTAACTGAGAGTTTATACTCTCTCTCTCTCTCTCTCGTGTGCGCGAGCACACACACCCCTTTTTGCAACTGAAGAAGCAAGGGCCTGTGCAGCACTTGCTGCCTTTCCCTCTTTTTTTGTGTGTGTTTTCCAGTTAACCCTCTCTTCTTGAAATAAAACCAAGGGGCACCCTTCTTTCTTCTCCGGTTTCTCTGCACTACAAATACAGACCCAGTGACCTGTGGGCTGCGGCCCACTGAGGCAATGCTTTTTGGGAAAAGGAAAGTAAAAGATAACCGAAGAAAGATATAGCAAGGAACCTTAAGGAACTTGTTTTGCTATCAAGTTGAAATTTCGGTGCTACATGTTAACTAAATTGATTGAACTCTTATCGAATGAATTGATTGACCTGTATTATTAAGAATAGCCAAAGCCTATTCATAACTTATAACCAAATACATTAACTAAACTCCTTAACCTATTTATTCATAACCATAATAGGAAACCTAATCCCATAACAATAGGAAACTCTAATAACATCATAACTCTAGTCTAAAATAACTCGAATTTTAAGCTAGTCTTAATTTTGAAACTACCAAAATTACAAATAAACCGAATTGTTTCTCAAAATTCTCAACATAAATAGAAGTTAACAGGAAACTACTTTATGAGAATTTTTAATCAATTTTGTCTGCATTAAGAGTCCTCAAAGGTTGATGCTTCTAAGACTGAAAACCAGCGAGAATAATAGAGGAGCGAAATTTTTGCCTACGTGGACATTCCCATCTGGATGTTTTAAGAGGTGGGGGGGGGGGGGGGGGGGGGCATATCGAAAAAGGGACCCTCTGAATTTCACGGTACCCACCATGACAAACATGGACTTCCCGATGTAGGAACATCCACAGGAGAAATTTCCCCTAATATAGGAATATGGTCTTCTTGTAGTTGTATTCTTCATTGTTCTGATATCCTTCTACCCTGATTCCTCTGCAGTGGACGCCGCCTAATTTAAGTGTGCCGCTGTTGAATTTAGTCGATAAGATATTTCAACTTAATAGAAGAGGGTGGCTGAGGTGAGGATCTAACATCATGTTTAAGTTGTCCATTATTTTTAACATCTATTTCAGTTGTTGGAATTAACTTTTAAAAATGAAGTCATCATCATGTCCTTTGATATTCAAATTGCAGGTCATATACTTCATGTTAAATTTATTATGCAAAGAGGAATATGTTCTTAAAGAAGTTTCCTAGTTCATAGTTTATTTCTGTGATTTGTAGTCATTTAAAAATTTCTTTATCTTGATCTTATCTTCCTCCTACTAATGCTCATCAAGCTGGTAGACAGAATATAAGAGTAGATAATTAGAACTGTTCTATCTTTAAAAAAAGTTGCCCATTTTTCATGATAGTTAGATTAAGAGTAGACATGACGGTTGTTGGACATGAGCCCCAAGTCCCGACATCTATAAAAGCTCCATATGCCTTGCCTTATCCATGAAAGTATCCAAGTGGTGCCTGGGGAAGATAGGCACAGATCCTTATGCAACGGACTGCACTGTGCTCATGCTCTCAGAGACTGCCATAATCGTCAGACTTATTGTATATTTACACTATTTGAGATGTAACTGGCCTAGATTATGCCAAATAATCTAGTCTTGGTAGCGGGTGGTACAAATGTATAAAGGAGACCTTCAAGCAAGGAAGGAGCTTTTACTCCCAAAAATCATCTCTCTCTCTCTCTCTCTCTGCTTGTCAAAGGGCCTGGAGTTGCCCTTACCCTACCCCACCTCTCTGCTTGTCAAAGGGCCTGGAGTTGCCCTTACCCTACCCTACCTCAGTTTGTGTAGGGCCGGGCCTAGATGGGCCAAAGCCCTTGAATGGCCTGCTCTACCTAGGCTCTTACCTTACCCTCGAGGGCCTGGGCCCAGGGCCTGAAAACAAGAATGCCAGTTTTTTTTTTTAATATTTATACACTACCATCGAGCATTGATAGGTTGTTCATACAATTGTACTTAATACTACCCAAAACTTGGAAAACAGAGAACACAAAAGTGTACACCTACTAATAAAGACAGGTGCTGAGAATTTCATAGAATGCAAATAGATTAATATACATAAAATTTAGAAATAGTCGTATTGGCACATTTAGATATCCTTAGGAAAATTGAAATTTTCAAAATCTTTTGGCAGCAGTAGTTGAATAAATGGTAAAGAAAAATAAATAAAGATCAACATATATTCGCGCCCTCGATGTTAGATATTAAGAAAAAGGTAACAATGGAAATAGACACCAATCACAATTATTGGCTGTTTCTTATTATTTTTATTTTGGGTTTTTTACCACTATTGATGAATATTATCGCTGTCTACCTTTATCCCCATTTTCTTACTGTTATTCTATTATTATCATCGTTTTATAGGCTATTTATATATATATATATATATATATATATATATTAAGAAAAAAAAAAAAAAAAGCAGGGCAGGTCCCCCTTTTCAAAGGGCTGGATTGACAGGCCTGGTTCTACGTCATGGGAATCTGTTTCAAAATATGGTTTCAGAGCCACATTTATTGTCTCTTTTGTGTGGGCCCTTGTCAAAAGGTAATTTGAGCCATGAACTT
Source organism: Umbellularia californica (assembly GCA_028538565.1). Taxonomy (NCBI): domain Eukaryota; kingdom Viridiplantae; phylum Streptophyta; class Magnoliopsida; order Laurales; family Lauraceae; genus Umbellularia; species Umbellularia californica. The sequence goes on from JAPQWN010000002.1 coordinate 98,980,448, forward strand.
AACAATCTTGATTTGCAAAAGCATTTAAGACTCTTTGCAGTAGGATTATATTCCATTGCTACTAGAAGACTTTATTCAAGATTGTGAGATTCTTTCTCACAAGACAGCGTGAGTGTTGTGGATGATGGTTATGTTTCAAGCTCAACTTGATGGGTGTCCAGCTCATGCTGGGTGGTCTAATCAAAGATATTGAATCATTCATCAGCATGGTTTTGTTCTGGCCCCAAGCATCAGCGTACTGTCAATGCCTCGGAACTAATGGTACATCATCTAGGCTTGTTGGGGGCCATTTGCTTGGGCAAAATCCCTCTTCTTGTAGAAGGCTATGTGCTGTTTGGTGTGTGAGTTCGTGCTCTCTGCCTCTTGGGAAATTACGGATATCATGTTGAAGATCAAGGATCAACAACAAAACAAAATTAAAAAAAGAAAACAAAGTTTCAGGATAAGAGCATTACTCTTAGATGCAAGCAACAATTACAAAAGAGATGCCTCCATAGAAAGGATCCTATCAACCCCTTGTTTGGCTAATGCATTTGCCATCCCATTGGTTAATCAGCTAACATGTTAAAAGACTACCCGAGAACATGAAGATAGAAATGTTGTCTTATTGAAGTAGAACTGAAATTTCCACGGACTCATCTCCATTGAATTAACCCACGAAATGTGCTGAGGGAATCACTTTCCACATCAAGCTCCTCTAGGATAAAACCAGAGTATAAACACAGAGCTTCTAGAATTGCTAAAACCTTAGCTTCATTAGAATTTTTCACCCCCACATTCTTGGAGAACATAAATAAAGCCTCCCTCGTGAAATTACGAAGAACTCCTATCCTCGCTGAACTTGGTTTACCTCTCACCGCACCATCCACATTGAATGTCAAGGACCCAATGGAAGGAAGCCTCCAAGAGACATATTTCTTCCCCTTGGATGACAAATGGTGCAAGCGTCCAATTTCAGAAGATGTCATCAAGCTTACACCTTTACTTCCTTGAATTTCTTCCTGCATAACCAACTTACTGGCCTAAGTCCCACCAATGAAACTATAGCATCAACTAGGGATGACGTTCCCCTAAAAATTGTCATTACTTCTTTCCAAAAAGACCATATAATTGCAAAAGGGGTATATGCCTCCATATCAGCAAACCACGGCCATAAAAATGAACCCAACCTCCAAGACTTAATGAAGGCGACAGGCGATTTAGGAATACACCATGAAATCCCACAAACCTTAAAATCCACAGATGTGACGCAAAATCACAGTGATGAAATAAATGGTTGATCGCAACTGCTCCCTGGTCTCCCATATATAGAACACTTATCAACAATATTCTATAAAGTAAAGCCTTTCCTTTGAAGATTATCTACGGTCAAGTGATTGTTAACCAACAAAAAACCTCTACATGAAGAGCCAGGCCACACCAGATGGATGCCATAGAAGCCCGAGAGAGGTCCTATCAAGGCCATATAGAAATACTTGGCAGAAAACATTCCAGAAGTACTTCCAATTGCAAAAGTTGCTCTCATTTCTGCAAATGGAAGTGTCAGAAGACCCAATATAGACTCATGCCCAACTGCTTCATGCTGATGCAAAGCTCTCCTAAAAGAGATTACACAAGACACACTACTCCCTAAGTGAACATAAGATTCTCTCCGAATTATTTTTATCTGAACTACCTGAAACAAGCTAGGGAAAAGACCAAACAAATAGCCCACGCCCAACCAATCATCAGTCCAAACCCGATGTACCTCCTTTCCCCAGTTTTAAAAAAGAGCCCCCCCTGTCAAACGCCTCCCCCCTTCCTCGAACTCTATAATTCTGTCTCTTTGAATTACTACATTTTTCAGCAAATCTATCTTATGTCGTTTGTGGTTTGAGATTATGACTGAAATTTCTCATCTAACAGCTGTGACACGTTAATAGTACTTTATTGGCATCTCAGCCTCAGCTACTTGTTTTTCGATGAGTTAAAACAAGTTGTACAAAGTATGTTCAGTTTCTACTGTAATTTTCATTCTATTTTGACATTAATTTCTCTCTCTCTCTCTTAAAAGTTAACATTACTCGATCCTCCAACCACAAGGTTGCAACTCTGAGCACCTTCCAATCATGCTGCGGGCTCTTTTCTACAATGGCAGTGTTGTATCATGTTAATATTACTTTATTGGTTCTCGGCTCAGTGTTTTCATAAGTTAAACAAATTGTACAAAATATAATTTTATAAGATATTACCAATCTTATACCAGAAAAAAAATATATCAATCAAGAAAAAAGGTTCATTGTATATTGGAATTATTTTAACATGGTAGCAGCAGAATGTGTTTATACAAATGTTTTAATAATGGAATAGTTTGGTATATTCTCTCAAGTATCATTATACACAATAAGAAAATAATAGAACTCTAATTTCTAATAACTCAGTATTATATTATTTGACAATGAAACACGGTACATTTAAATATTTCTGTGTAGGCTTGTAAACTCCCAGTTTGTGTATAGGCTCTGTTTCCAGGTTTCAGGACTGACAAAGGTGTTACTGTTGTGAATTCTGTAACAGTTTACTTTTATAAATATATATCAGCACTTTAGCCAAAATAAGAGAGAGAGAGAGAGAGAGAGAGAGAGAGAGAGAGAGAGATTGCAATATCATGAATGTGTCTTTTTTTAATAACAATGATGCAACTGCAGCCTTGACTGGATTCTTACCTTTGTTGTCCTATGAACTATACTGTTTGTAGAAACTATACTGTGCAGCATGCGAGTGTCCCTTTCTTTTGCCGGGTTATATAGGAGGCCTTCCTGTGTCTATCCCGGGACATCTCCCCTGGTGGGAGAATGTCTTAACCATCGGCCTAGCTTCGCGGGTCTCATTTTATTTCTAAGAATGTACTACATGATAGTTTTATGGTATGTTTGGAATTAAATTTCTTGACCTCTGTAACTGCTATAGCAATTTATGCATACTTGATAGGGGATGAATTTCATATTATAAACTGCTGCTTGAATTCCTTCATAAATTTGATTGCGTTTTCTTCTTTATTCTACTTTCTGCAGAAGACAGGTTTTATGGATTTCCAAACAAATTTTGCAGTTAATGATGGAAGATGCTATCGATGACTGGCTGTTGAGGCAAATAAATTGGCTTCGGAGAGATGATATTATTGCCCAAGGGATTCATTGGGCTCAAGATGTAAGAACTGAGAAAAATTGTTCTGTCATTCTACATTTTTGGTGGAACTAGATTATTAATTTATTACTACATTTATGTACTTGTTGCTCTTAGTATAGAAACCATAAATTATGTAGACTGGTCAGAATAGAGCCCTCAACCACTGCCATTTTATCCCCAAAAAGCTAATTTTCATGGGCCCATTAGATTAACCTTTTAACTCTCATATACTAGGTTTTACTATATGCACATTTGAAGAAGCAAATCAAAACACTTCATAAATCTTGTGTAAGCTTGACAAGAGTTTATGAGCAAAATCTGACGTGTAATAACAGTAGCAAATAGGTGGTGATCCAATCTTAAATAAGCACAAGGCTCATCCCAAGATTGGTACTAAATCATTATGCCTAGATCTAGGTTTCTACTGGGCCAATGCCTCATATTTCAGGAAACCCTTAGCTAATGCTTACTTGCTCCAATATAACTACCGCAAAGACCTCTTGCAAGGTTTTCCCCCAAGAGAGTTTTCATATACAAGTTTATTCTCATTCCAGGGGCTATTAAAGGCGCCCTATACACGAGTTAATAAACACAGTACAAGAGGAAGGAAAATTGAATTAATCTCAGTGATTCATTGAATTAATGGATTTGATCTAAACCTTACCAAATGAAAGTATACTATGACTGAAGTATCATTGACAGTAGTTGAAATGTGTCCTAAAAGCATAAAATATATAATATCAAACTAATCAAAAGTTAAGGAAAATAAGAGGGGATGCCCCATCTTAAGTTCTTAATATTTGGTTGCATGTATCATGGCCTACTTGTTCTTCTTTGCCGCTATCTACATCACTAAAGCTCTTCAATCAGTTCATTCATAAATGTGGGATGCTGCATGCTTAATTTTTAACCCTTTTGTGGGGCATATGATTTTACTTTAGGAATTGTTTGTTGCTTATGTTTTTGTTCTTCATGGTCAATCCTTCATTTTGGTTTATGCAATTCTGCATTCCTGTTAATTTTCATATATTTTGATACACAATTGATAATACAAGAAAATGTTTGGTTACTGAATCTGAATGTTGTTGTGAGTCTGGATTTGTCTTCTGTTTGCCGAAGGCAATCTGAAATGCTGACTCCATATCGTGATAGTTGGCATTTTCCCCCAAAATGACACATTTACTCAGAGTCTCCGTGCAACAAATCTTATATAAAGTATTGTTAGTTTGTTCTCATTTTTATTTATGTTACATAGGGATGGTAGGAGTTTTTATTTCCAAGTCATGTTGCTAGTAGGAGTCAAAGTCATACCTAGAAAGTGAGTCTATTGAGAGAAGCAAAGAAAACCCAATTGATACTATAAGCATCAGATGTCTGAGCCACCCTTTATATTCATGTTTTCTCTTCAATTGAACTTGATGAAAATACAAAATTCTTTCTTTCATGATCTTTGTGATGATTTATACACTCTCCACTGGTGATGACTCTGTTGGTGAAGACTTTGAAGGCTTCAAGCCTTGTGAATATCATGCGATGGCTCATTTCTTCCCAACACTCCACCAATACACCAATATGGTGCGAATAGAGCAAAAGGTTAAAGTTGTGTGAGGAACCAACAATGAATAAAGAAGAGATGTTCTAAGATTGAAAAGCTAGGTTTTGAGAGGCACTTTTATTCATTTATGAGATTTTTTAAAAAATAGATCTTGAAAAAAAAATATTGCCACAGATTGATGTGATGTTAGGAAAGAAAGAGGTGCAAGGGAAGCGAGCCTAGATGATCTTGTTTCCTTAAGGTATATGAGAGAGTGACCATGTCAAAAGAAGGAACATTGATGTGGCAGTGAATGGCACCCTTTAGAAGGGGGAGAGTGTTATGTCAAGCTTTGATGTCACACTCTTTAAAGGGGAAGAATTTTCACACTCGAGTCATAATTTATATTTCATAGAATCATAGATTTGGTTCACTTGGTCTATACCATTTGTTCATTTAATCTAGCGTTACACCAATTTCTTTGGTACACCATAAATGGTTGCTTTATTTTTTGCTCTTAACCATCTATATTTGCATAGTAGATTAACTAAACTATGAGTCACATGGTGAAACTTTGGGGGAAGAGTGATAGAGTTCTACAACCTTGATTTTGTAGAAAAGTCCCCAAGTGCAAGGTTGTTGTGAAGTAATTAATTCTTGGGAGTCCTAGGTCGATCCACAGGGATGGAAAGTAGATCCGCGCTTTTCTAACCTAATCAAACTCTACTGTTAGCCAAAAAAGAAAAAAAAGAAAAAAAGAAAAAAAAAAAACTATACAACTGATTGGGTCTCTTGAATAAAATTTATACAGTGATTACAACCCATTAAATAAAATAAAATCCTAGATCAAACTATGAAAATAAAATTGCTGCAACCACAAGAAAATAGAATCAAAACAACCGATTTAAAGAAATAAAATAAATTGTAAAGAACACTGAATTACAATGATACATTAATTTTGAGGATCTAGGATCCACTGCTTCCTAATAACTTGAGGTGCGAGTAGCTCCGGATCCCTCCTCTGAAATAGGTTGTCAATTTATTTCAGATAAAGGAATGACACTAGTGTATTTTAAACGACCATCTTCAAAAATAATTTTTAATCAACATCAGCCACTCACATGTTCTTTTGCACATTCACTCACAGGGACTCTAAGCATTCCATATATATTTAAGCGAAAATAAGAAATCAAAGAGTATGTAGAGCGCAGCAACTAACATACAAATTACTTCTCCCTGAATAAAATTACTATAAACACACTGTTCTCTAATCTTGTCTACGCGTAAAACAAGTAAAAGTGCAAAAGTTTCACCCTTTTTTAAGAAAAAGAACCTAGCCTTTTATGGTCTTCAACATCATTGTTTAATCCGTAGTTTCTATGAAGGATAGAACTAGAAATGACTACATAAGAAAATTATAGGTGGTTTTGTAGGACGGGGAAGAAGGAATGCCATTTGAGTGGGGGAATAAGTAATGTCATTTGAGTGGGTTGTGGCACATCTAGATAAGGCTATACTTAATCCCTGTAAGTCTAATTGAGGGGATACAATTTCAAGGAACTAGGAGAAGCGGGGAATGATTAAAGACATTGGGATAGTGAGGAGATAAACTACGAGAAACATGGGATCATTAAAGATATTGGGTATAGTGAGAAATGATGTTGTCATATGGAATAGGTGAGAACATGGCTTTAAATAGGATGTAATAGTAAAGCAGAATGTACAAAGGTGGGCTTAAGTAAATGTACTATTGGAAGATAATGGGTCTGTCATGGAGAAGTCACTAGTTTGATTGTAACATATCCAATGCTTGACCATTAGTAGCTACAGAGTATTACTAATATCCATGTTCTTAGCTTTGCTCGTATAGGGGTATGTGGGATGACTTTAGAAATCGTAAGTATAGTGATACATGTATGTTTTCCATTCCTTCTGTTGGTAGGGATGTAAATGAGCTGAGCTGGGCCATGCCTGGCCAGGATCAAGCTATAGAAGCCTAGAACCGAGCTCGACTAGGTTTTGCTGATCGTTAGCTAAGCAAGGAGTGGATAGGTCTTCTAATTTGGTGGCTTTCATTGAGTGATGTTTCTTTGTCTTTTACTTTTCCTTTTCGTGGTATAATTATTTTATACCATTGTGCTCTTTTTGTTTGTTCGTGTGGTTTCTTGTTTTTGGCTTTCTCTTTTAATATAATTTATCGTTAAAAAAAAAAAAAACTAGTTAAGCTTACTCTCTGCTCAGTATCACTTAAGCATGCCGGGTTGGTGGGAATTCAGCTCAATATCGAGTTGAAATGCTAGAATGCCTCGACAGTTGCTACTAAGAAGTCTATCATTAATCGGCACATTAGTCCAATCAAGCAATCAGCCATTTCTACATGAACTTGGATAGAGAAATTGGTGATCCAGTCTGTAAATCAAGCATCTGGAATTCACTAACTCATGATCCTGATTACCACAACCCAGATTGTGGTTCATAACTCCAGCATCACGAAATGCACCAATTTACTAGCCTTACTGCTACAGCCCAAATCACAGGATATGACCTATTGTGATGTGGTTTTGACCAAAGCTTCATAGAATGCACCAATTCACGATCGTGATTGCTACAAACCCAATCGTCAGTACGTAATTCTAGCTTTATTTATAAAATGTGTATGCATGTCAAAAAGCATTTAGTTAGAGTATTTGGTGCTGCATTAAAACATTAATAGTATGTGCAGCAGTACTATATACAATTAAGTGTGCATGTTTTGCTAATAATTAATAAGCAAGTTAAATAGTGGATAATTTTTTGTAATATGTATGATGTAGTTATGTGGTGCATGTACTTTCTGAACATTTTATGACTTCATATATCCTTGGCTGAAGAATACAGCATAGATGGTGGATTATTTTGAATTATTCAAATTTAGGAACAGTAACCTATGCAGAATTTAAATTTTACATAAGCCAGTAATCTCTTCAATTTAAATTTTACAGAAGCAAGCAATCTCTTCAATTTAAATTTTACATAAGCCAGTAATCTCTTCAATTTAAATTTTACAGAAGCAAGCAATCTCTTCTTGCATAACTTTTATTTGAATTATTATTAGCTGGTGGCCAGCTATTATGGTTACCAAAAAGCAACAGTAGCAAGCCGTTGACGTTCCGAATTTGATCTCTTTTTTTTTTTTTATTTAAATCAGGTTCTGTGGCCTAATGGTACATTCTTTTTGAATTTGGAGAATGGTCGAGACAAAGTGGATGGTGAGAACTTCAACCAGAAACCTATACAAAATGCAGGAAGGTTAGGTGGTCATAATGTCCCTAGACCTTGCTCCTTTGAGTTGCAGCTTGAGGCAGCTCGTAGAGCTAGTGATGTCAAGAAAATGCTCCTTGGTGAGAATGTCTTCCATTAAAATTAACACAATTTCTCTTATGTGTACCATTTTTAATAATGTCGAGCCCATCTCGAAAGAATAAAAATGGAGCATGATTTTTTTTTTTTTTGTAAGATTTTACTAACATTTTTGCTAATTTTTTAGTGAAGGTGTTAACTGTAATGTAGAAGTACAAAACATCTAGGCGATGTGCCTGACATGTCCATTGTAATGTAAATATGTGTCTCATATGCTCATGCATTTTAGTCAATGTATGTTGGGATCTAGGTAAACAATCTTTAAAAAGAAGACGTAGGCTTAGGTCATATTTTGAGGTTGCCCTTAATTTATCTGTGCCTCTAATTGCAAATGGTATGTGCATGGATGATGATACAGCAGACCCCACCGTTGATGGACTATACGGTTGAAAAATAACTTCGGAGGACAATTCTTAAATGTGAAGGTTGATGGACCATCTTTTTTTATAATAAAAAAGAACTAAATTAATTAATAAAAGAGAAACTGATATCATTTTGTAAGTATTGCTAGCCTATCCAGTGTATGGTCCACAATATTGCAAGTGGATTACCTTTGTCACCGAAACCAAATCAGAAACAACCTTATGCTTTTGCATAGACTAGTGTATTTTTAAAATAGGATTCAGTTTATTCTCTCAGGAAGCTGGAAAGGTTTTGTTTACTTCAAAGAGATCTGCTTTAACTCTTAATTACAACTAACAAATTTACTGTCAGGTGGAGCTCCAACTGCTCTAGTCAGCTTGATTGGTCATAAACAATACCGCCGTTGTGCTAAAGACATTTATTACTTCCTTCAGGTTGTGCCTATATCTACAATGTCCTTAGCACACACGATTGTTGAATCTTAGCTTACACTTTTCCTCCATTCCCTTAATTTACCGAATGCACATTCTTTGTCTTTTGCATTGCAGTCAACTGTGTGCCTGAAGCAGCTCGCCTATTGCATGCTGGAACTGTTGCTTGTTTCAGTATTCCCAGAGCTTCGTGATGTCATTCGAGACATACATGAGAAGGCAAATTTCCAAGCGGCACAAGGAAGTAAATTGTTTTGACACGCATGTCCTGTACATCTCCCTTTTTTGCCGGGTGGTAGAAAAAAAAAGCTCCAAACTTCTGGAGTCCCATGCTATCTGCCGCAGCAATTTGTGCACACTGGGATCCTGAGTTGAGCTGAAGAAATCTAGTTTGCTCAATTAGTGTGAGTATATGGCTGGGGATGGGTCTGTGTTTGTTTTATTTAAGCTGTATAGATGTACATTTGAAGTTTGTAAATAATTCTTTTGGAGTACACCACCTCACATGAATTTTTGTAACCATACCCATGAAAATGCAATGAGTAATCAAATTACAGTGTGCTAAACCAGCATTTCTGCCAGAATGTAGTGAATTCTCTTGATGGTCTTGGTTTCTGGTGTTTTCAACTTCTATTGATTATCTTGTTTGTCACGGAATACCTACAAATCTGTTACCAGTAATTGTCAAAGGCAAAAAAGCATAAAAATGTAACTTGAATGTCACTCGGGTTATCTAAACGGATGGATCCTGAGTTATGTATAAACTAGGTTGACAAACCATGTGATAATCTTGTCACTGTAAGGAGGATGTGATTAAATGGCAATGGAATTTTGGCTTCTGTCAGTCCCAGGCAAGCACACTAAATTTCTGCAACTAGTAAAATTCACTGGTATGCAAGTTTTTCAGTGGTTGTCTTTCCCTTCTGGTGAAATGGTTATATGCATAACCAAACAGGGATTAATAATGGGATTCTGAGAATGCACTGGTTATCAGTTTTGTGGGCACTTGAAGAAAACAGTATGCGAAATCTGTGTACTGCTAACATAACTTCTTTTATGCTGGGTTTGGCTCCTTTCCGATATTGGGATTGGATAGAATTACCTTGAATTTAAGTATCACACTAGAGACAACAGATTACTTATATTTTCTGCTCCCAGAGGCTCTATTTGGAAACTAAAAAATAAGTTGCCCAACACTCAAGTTTACATCTAAATCTGATCACCTTTAATTCTGTTGACTGGTAAGAACATGACACAAAACAAGTCATGAGCAACTGAGGTCATTTATCAGAATGCATCAGCTGTAAAAAAAAAAGTTATAATTTTGCCAATTGTAGGGCCCACGTCCAAAAGCAGGAGGATCCGAGTTTACTTCTGAATCAAATTCGGAATCCATCCACCCACGTTGAAAAGGTTAAATACTATACTGGTATCCCTGCAATCAGTAGGGAAGATATTTATCGAAACAGATGCCTTTATGATCATTTTGTGCAAAGGTTAATCAAATACTAGAACATCAATTGACACCTTTATATCTTTGACATCAATGGGCCACAGTTAAAAATCGTACGATTAGCTAAAAGTCATTCCATGGTTGTAGCATTTTTTTTTTTTTTTTTTTCTCATACTACACTTGCTATCTCTGCAATCTAAACTTGTAAAGGAAATTTTGAAATGGCCAGAGAAAGTTCAACATTTCTAGGGTGTATTGTCATTTTTCTCATTAGCTCTTGCGGGGGCTTCCACCTACTATTACAACTTGCATCAACAAAATTATATAGTATAGTTACTCAAGGGGGTCAAGAACTTTTTATACACCATAAAAGAGATGACGAGGGAGAGTCGAGAGTTAGCTTGAGGAGTTTTCCAACCTTGGTTTGACCATGAATTAAGCGAGCTATGATACCTGATTACTTATCCAAGCCCAGCGTATTCATATCGGACCGATACAACCCTTGTATTAATCTCTGATATTACATCGATACTTTTAGGGAACAAATTTATTATATCCTACTTACCAAATCTTTTATTTCATGTAGTTCTTTCAATTTTCTTACTTTTCACCATAAAAATGCAGAAAGTGGATGAAAAAAAAAAATAATTTCCTTAATTCAAAAGTGATCTAAAAAAATAGGTACCTATATATGTGTCCTGAATTTGCAGAAGCGAGGAATCTATCTTTGATCCTCGTATTAATGTCCGTATCCATATATATATATATATATATATTTGTGTATGAGGGTGCCATAGGATGCGAGGTTTTACTAAAAAAACAATGATCTTGGGATAAATCTTTTTAAAATTTTCTTATAACGTGGATGGCGGGTTTGAGCCCATCTCTGTATATTGATTTTTGTCTGAGAGAGAGAGAGAGAGAGAGGAAAATTATGAGAGGTCTGTTCCCTTCACAGTGTCAAACTAGTAACAGTACTAGCTTCCTCCTACACTCTCAATTCACCCATTTGAGGTGGTGTTCTCTCAAAACACATCATCAACTCCCAGATCCATCACTTCCCTCTCCTACCCATTTCAACAGTCTCCTCAACTCCACCACCCAATCAAGAAACACCCAACATGCCACTCAAATCCATGCCCAACTCATCACACATGGCTACATCTCTCTCCCCTTTATCCAAAGCAACCTCATACACATGCTTGCAAGATGTGGCCAAGTCAATGATAGCCTCACCCTCTTCTCAATGGCCCAACACAAAACCATTGTCACTTGGACCTCTCTCATCACCCATTTCTCCCACAGCCTCCAGCCCTTTGAAGCTCTATCACTATTCTCCCAGTTGAGAGCCTCTGGCCTCCAACCAAACCACTTCACCTTCTCCGCAATTCTACCCGCATGCGCCCACACCAGCACACCCATTAATGGCAAACAGATGCATTCACTCATTGTTAAACATGGTTTTGAATCAGACCTCTTTGTTGCAAGCGCATTGGCTGATATGTATGCCAAGTGTGCTGATTTAGACGCGGCGAAGAGGGTGTTTGATGAAATGCCTGAGAGAAATCTTGTGTCGTGGAATGCGATGATAGTTGGTTTTACGCATAACAAGCTTTATGAGGAGGCTGTTGGAATGTTTCGCAGGCTTCTTGTGGAGGGGGAGATGAGACCTGACCAAGTGAGCTTTTCGAGTGCTTTGAGCGCATGTGCAAGTTTGGGCAGCTTGAATTTCGGCAAGCAGGTGCATGTTCTTGTGGTGAAGCTTGGTTTGGAATCTCTAGCTTATGTGAACAATACTTTGGTTGACATGTATGGCAAATGTGGATGCTTGGATGCTGCTTTCAAGTTATTTAGTTCTATTAAGGATAAAGATGTTGTCACTTGGAATGTTTTGATGATGAGTTGGGTCCAAAATGATTGCTTTGAGGAAGCTTGTAATTGTTTTTGGGTCATGAGAAGGGAAGGGATTTTGCCCGACGAGGCATCATTTTCGACATCCCTCCATGCTTCTGCAAGTCTAGCTGCATTGAATCAAGGTACTTTGATCCATGGACAGATTATCAGAACTGGGTTTCAGAGAAATCTGTGTGTTAGAAGTTCTTTGATAACAATGTATGCAAAGTGCGGGAGCTTGGACGATGCAACTAATGTGTTTGAAGAGAACAAGGACCGTAATGTCGTCTCCTGGACCGCCATGATTGCTGCATGCCAACAACATGGTTGTGGAGACCGCGTGATCCAGCTGTTTGAGGAGATGGTGGGAGAGAAGATTGAACCCGATTACATAACACTAGTTTGCGTTCTTTCAGCTTGTAGCCATAACGGATTAGTTGAAAAAGGATTTCATTACTTTGACTCCATGTCTCAAGTTTACGGGTTGAAACCTGGGCCTGAACATTATGCATGCATGGTTGATATGCTTGGCCGAGCTGGTCGCTTGGAGGAAGCAAAGACCTTTATTGAATCAATGCCGGTCAAGCAGGACCCAACAGTGTGGGGAGCTCTTCTTGGCGCGTGTAGGAATTACAAGAATCTGGACATGGCTAGAGAAGTTGCACGGAGGCTCTTTGAGATGGAACCAGAGAATTCAGGGAATTATGTGCTGCTTTCAAACATCTATATGCATCATGGAAAGCTGGAAGAAGCTAAAGAGGTAAGGAGATTGATGGGGATGAATGGAGTGAGAAAAGATCCAGGGTGCAGTTGGATTGACATCAAGAACACAACTTATGTGTTTACAGTCCATGACAAATCTCATCCAAGGACAGATGAGATATATAAGATGCTGTACAAATTAGCTGAACTAGCAAAGACGAAAGGGTATGTGGCTGAAACCACCAATGCAGTTAATGATTTTGGAGAATACAAGGAGCAGAATTTGTGGTATCACAGTGAGAAACTAGCCCTTGCATTTGGCTTAATAAGTGTACCTGTTGATGCCCCAATTATGGTAAAGAAGAATCTAAGGACTTGTGGCGATTGCCATACAGTTATGAAGTTTGCTTCAGAGATTTTCACTCGAGTGATTATTGTCAGAGACATCAATCGGTTTCACCGATTCACCAATGGTTCATGCTCCTGTGGGGATTACTGGTGATCGATGATTGCAGCACTGTTACCATGGTTTTAAATAACAACCATTATGTAACAAGTTCTCTCATGTGGCATTTCTAGGGGTGTTTATGGCCCAAGCTCAAGCATTTCTAGGCTCAGCCGGCTTTAGAAACACACGCATGTATCCAGTCCATCCAAGCCTGACACGGCCATTTCTGGCCCACGCCTGCCCATTTAATCAATTAGGCCAGGTTTAGGGCTTTCTATCACTTCATCCAAGCCCAACCCAAATATTCAGAGGTTCCAAATTTTACATCAGCTCCAGCTTGAGTACTAATTCCCAAGGCAACTGATCAGCCCAAAGGAAACTAGGCCTCCATATGGCCCAGGATGTCCCGGCGCAACCTACCAGCTTCTGTAGTCAAAAAGAGGGAGAAAGAGAAACTTTACTTTTTTATTATTTTATTGACATCAAAATTTGAAATTTCAGCCGTTCAGACTACACAAGAGCTACTACACAAGAGCTACATATGTATGTGAAGACCAATTAAGACTTCGGCTGGTTGTTCATTTCCATTAACAATACTCTACCTTGAAGTTCTGGAATCAATCTCATAACACAATGACAGAGAATACCAATGGCATATCTCAGATATTGTTCATTTTGGAATCTAATGTTGAACAGAGATATGAGTGTGGAATGCCTTTAGGAAATTTTCGATGTATGCATGTCCGAGCAAAGAACTTAGCAATACGTAATACTTTTCATTCTTTGACCTGTTGAAAGTCATTGGGTTCTGAAGCAAGAAAAGAGAAAAATATGTGTAATTTATCTCATGTAAATAATATGACAGAAGATTGAATATGCGTATCTTGGTTATCAGAGCATTGAAACTATGATGTGATTAGTTCCATGATGGTTCTATGGTTCTATTGCAATAGATTCCATTAATGTTGAATGTGCTTCTCTAACAATCTTTTTTTCTTAAAAGAAAGTCTCTGACACAATGCACCTCACTGTTACATAGAGATCAAATCTTAAATTCAACCATTTCTCTGGTTAACTATTTCGTGCTGCCACTGCTAATGATTCAATGTTCTTTAAAAAAAAACAAGAAGAAGAAAAGGTGAAGTTGTATTAGTTGCTATTGCTGCAATGCTATATCTTACCTTCCAACACAGAGTCCCTATAGTTCACAGCTGTCTGTGAATTGTGAATGCATAAGATATCCAACATCTTTGCCCAAGACTTTTCTTCAACTCACTTAATGTGATATAGATCACCTAGATTTTTCTTTTAAAAAGAAGAAAGATATTATACAAATTTCAAACTCAATGCATGAGAGAAACAACGGTCAAGACCTCAACAAAAGCTAATTTACTTTCCTCTTTAATGAGTGTTATTTTAATTCTTCTACAGAATTATGTACTTTTTCCACTTTGCTATGATAAAATCAAGGCTTTCAATGCAATTAATTAAGGGTATAAATCAACAGCACAGTTTATATTTTGGAACAAGTCACGTCACTAGCCAATCCACTGATAGCTTGTTAGTAAGGCATTTCCATCTCCACAAAAACAGTAAATTCCAATAAATTCTTAGTTGTATTTCTATTGATTAGAGACTTGGGTAGTGTGTATGCAGGTGTGTGGGGTATTTATCGGTGGAAAAGAAAAACTTGCCATGTAACTTCTCTTGCGTCAAGCACTTTTAGTTCCTCAGTTCACAAACAATGACAATAGGTTCGTATGAGTCCCAAATCTTCCTTTTCTGATCTATATTGACACAAGATTGCCTGATCAATTGCAAGATTTCCATTTCTTATCAATCTGGACAGGATACAAAATATAGGAAGACGTTAAAATCACTGGCTAGATGCAAGTGTAGTTTGGTGGCATGGAGCCATGAACATCTACTCAGCTCTATACTCCGTACTTACCATAATATCATGTCCTGTTTTTAAAGCTAGAAGAAGCATTATTTTGTTGGCTTTGTAGGAAAACATTAATGAAATGGGTCAAAGCCAAAGAGAGCTGTAATACATATGCATTTGAGAAGTTGTCACATCAAAATGAGCTCATGATTACTTGCACCACAAAAGCATTTCTACCCGATATGATTGGTATTCAAATATGAATCAACCTTTTGTCTACATTCTACCTTTTGAAATGGCTTCTCTGCTTTTTGAAACAAGGGCTCTATATATTTCACCTCAAATACCACCCTATTTTAGTGGGATTTCAAGCAAAAGATTCCAAAAGGGGAGAGTGGATTTAGTTTTTCATAAACTTACACATCACCACCAGGGGCATACCTACATGTTACTTATGTGGGTGGGGAGATTCGAAAAATCTCTTAAATAACACTTTAAAATTTTTTATTTTATTATTTAATTTGATCATCGTCCGCACCACCTAAATGAAAATCTTGGATCCGCCGTTGATCGCCACACTCCTTGACAAATTAGATATCGAAGGGACCTAGTAGAAGGAATACTTTTTCTGAGTTTTTGGATTAAGAGAATCGCCTAGTGATGCGCTCTTTAATTCTTCTTCTTCAAGCCTTATCAGGATATCACTCCACTGGCCACCTTTAGATGATGTGAACATTATTTGGGACGATTTCAACTTCAACAACTTGATTTTGGATCATGCCATTATTATTAGTGCCTGCCCCTAACACGGTGTGTATCATCTAGTAATTGATCATCATGAGAAAATTCGTGTGTGTGTGTGTGTTTTATTTTATCAACTATTGCATCAACAGACCAAAGGATATCTGCAGTTTCAGCTCTCTTTATGGCCCACTCAATGAATTCTCCAAATCCGAACTATGAATCTAGATCCATGACCTCTGCATTGGCTCGAAACTGAATTAGGTTGAGGTAGGGCCGAAGAGGGGTAAGTCGAGGTAAGTGTTTGTTTATATAAATAGGGTTGAGCGGTTTGCCTATAGATCTAAGTAAAATTTGCTTCAATTTTTTTCTTTCACGAGGGTTCCCCGTGGTATTTTACCCGATGGCCTATTTGGTAAAGTCACTTTACTAGTGAAGTGAAGTTAATGGTCATTTCAAGAGATAACAAAAGAAAAGTTATCAAATTTCAAAAAAAACCTCTACTTTTTACAAAAAAAAAAAAGGTAAAAAGTTACTTTCTCATACTTCTAAATGACAAAAATCTATATATATTTTTTTAAAAGATAAAAAAATTACATTCTCATTTCACTAAATGACAAAAATCTAGCGTTGCTTATTTAACCCCTCTTCTTTTAATATCGTAATTTGACCATTCACTTCACTTTATTT
This sequence comes from Umbellularia californica, assembly GCA_028538565.1. NCBI lineage: Eukaryota > Viridiplantae > Streptophyta > Magnoliopsida > Laurales > Lauraceae > Umbellularia > Umbellularia californica. The sequence continues at coordinate 98,997,155 of JAPQWN010000002.1, forward strand.
TACTAGTGAAGTTACCAAAAAGGCCAGATAGGATTGCTCCTGGAGGTGCATGCATGAAACCCACACACACATGCACCAGACAAGCTTGGTGTAGAATTCAAACATACAACATGGGAAGCAAATGGGGACAAAGCTAGGATTTTCATCTAATAGGGGCAAACTTGATTGACCAATAATATTAGTAGACCCACTTATTCCCTTATTATCTACATAAAATTCACTTAAAGAAAAAATTCCTGTTAGAAGTAGATTACATGTAAAATCTAACTCTATGGGGCCTACTTAAGCCAACTTGGATCAATTTAGCTCCTTTCATATTTATATCCTCACCTCCATTAGGTCACACGTAAAGTCCAACTCTATAGGGCTTACTTGAGCCAACCTTTGATCAATGTAGCTTCTTTCATACTTACAAGTTATATCCTCACCTTGATTTAGCACTATGTCAAGTTTTGATGCTCATCGATCATTTACCTACTATTGGATTGGATCTCATAAAAAAAGAAATAAATTAATATTAAACTAGTATTAGACTTTATGGTTGTTAAATCATGAAATAGGATGCTTTCAATGTCCTTGGATGTCATCTACACAATAGAGACGGTTAAAAAAAAAAACATGATAGAAGAGTTCTACAACAATATGCCCATTTATGAAACATCTAAATTGTTGAAAAAAAAACTCCTCATATAGTGTATAGACCTTAATAGATTTTACTTAAATGACCCAGCTTAAGATTGTTAACTTTTAAAAAAAAAATATTCCATAAAATTCTAATAAACAAATTCAAAATTTTCACATAGATCATTTTGATTTTGCCTGAGATCATATTTAGTTATATTTTTCATAGAGAATTAGAGAATTTATTTTATGGGGTTTATATTTTTCTAAAGTATGCCCCACTCAAGAGCATTGGCCCAAAAGGACCCACGTCGTAAGCCTTTAGTTTTATTAAGTGGGCTCCGCTCAAGAGCTTCATTAAATACTCTTGAATCATGGTTGGATGTGGGATGGGACATTGGCAATGGATAAGATGAGAACGATGCATTAGAGAGAGAGAGAGATATTAGCATAAAATTCTAGAAAGTTGCAAAATAAACACTGAAAATTGATCTCTAAAATACTCCTGTAGGAAATTACCTAAAAGGACATCTATCAAACTTTCTACATCTCCAACTTTTCTCTACACACACCCACCCCCACCTAGCCACGACTGTCCCCTCCGATAGTACCGCCGGAGGGGGAGATGGAACGAGAGAGAGAGATAGAAAGAAAGAGAGGATGAGAGACAGAGAGAGGGTGAGGAGGAGAGAAAGAGGGAGATGGAGAGAGAAAGAGGGTGGGAGGGTTGGAGAATGGGAGAGGGAGAGCGACAGTGGGTGATGGTTGGCAAGGAGAGGGACAGAGACAATGGGAAGAAGAGGGAGAGCGGGCAGTGGGCGGTGGTGGGGGGAGGCGGGCGACAGAGAGGGAGAGATGAAGAAATGGGGGGTGTAGAGAGAAGTAGAGAGAGTAGAGGTTAGGGTATTTTGGGAAGTATAGGGTGTGCAGAGAGTAACTATGGTGAGTGTAAAGAGTAGCAGTGTACAAAGACGAATTTTCAGTGTCTATTTAGCAGCTTTCAAGATTCTATCTTTTAGTAAAAACGAAGGTCAATAATACTCTCATTAAGACGAGAACAACCTTCTTACTTTCTAATTCAAGAACCTTCTTACTTTCTATAATGTGATCAATGATGGGTTTCGTATTATAATGAAAATAGGTTTTACCCTTGGCAACTCTAACCTGACTTGGTAATCAAGGGTTTCGGTTAACCATGTTGTCTTCAGGTTGGGTCAGGTTGACATTTCTTGTTTGCTCAATAAATGCAACGAGTTCAAGTTGAGTCCAGTCTTGTTGTTCGACCCACTAAACTCAACCTAAAACCAACAAATGTATAAATTTGCACTATCGTCTTCCAACCCAATTGAAATCCAACCTATTAATTAGGGTTTGAGATGATAGTTTTTTACTTTCGAGTTGTGTCTGGGTTGACCCGAACCAACTCATAGCTACTCTAACCCGGCTTCTCTCTTTCTAACCCGCGCTAATTCCTTGCGACTTCCCGCCAATTTGTAGATCTGGCAAGAAAGACTGTGTCCCGCGGGACTTGCACTGCATGGTGTCCTTGCACTCCACTTTGCATGTGGTGAACTGGGCCTGGATGGATGGGCTTAGGGATGCAAATGGGTTTGAATTCTTCAATTACCTCGAGATTTTGACCCATCAATAACTGGGCTTGGGTCCTTCTTTAGGTTCTAAAAAGTAAACGGGCCTGAGTTCTGTTCCACCTTGGTTCCAGCCCATGGACTTAGGAACCAACATATTACCTCAATTTTCAAGAACTCTTTTTAAAAGAAAGTTTAATTTCCAAATCATTCTCTACTTATGTCAGGACCCCTATACGTCCCATATACAGAACCGGTTCGGATTCTGGTACCATCTTATAATTAATGGTTCCGATTCTGGAATTAGGAAACTCATTAAGTAATTGTTCAAGTTTTCGATATACCATGAACCCGGACCCAAACTGACCCGCCTACATCCCTAAATGGGCTCCTAATAAAAAAATGTTGAATCCACTCGCTTGAAGAGATCCAAGTTGAATGAGTGTCCCACAAATGGGACAAACTCGTCCGGGTTAATTTTTATTTATTTTGTATTTTTTACAAGAGATTGGAGCCCATGCACTTAAGTGCACTGCAACAGTCCTAAACACCTGACTACCAGTCCATGACTCACTCGGCTAGAATTATGCATCGGCCATTTAAACCATCCGGATCCTCAAATGCTAGGCCATAATTCTTTGATTACCTCTACAATCCATCTTAAGACCTATAGTCTTTTGAAATTTATCAAAATTTATCACCATCATCATCTTCCACAGCAGCAATAGCTGTGGAGCCTTATCCTATTAGTGATTGTTCTACTCTGAAACTCATCAGCAATCTCTGAGTTGGTCTACTATCAAATTTATCATAGGCAATATATTTTAGTAAAATATAAATGAAAACTTTTGGCATTGTAGGAGAAAATTTGCATGCAAACGTTAAGATCCAAGGCCATCAAAAAATTACCTCATCTCCACATCAACAACTAGAGATCAATCTATTAAAAAAAAAAACTAGAGATCAATCCTCAGTTGGAGAGTTGATGGTGAGGGATGGGCAGGGTATGCATGTGCTTACTTGTGTATTCACAAAGAAGAAAAAGAAAATAAGTACTTCACAAGTAATCAACTTGTGACAAATTCCAATTAGATTAAGGGCCTTTTCAGTTTTTTTATTTTTTTTATTTTTTGGTAAAACTAAGGGCGTATTTACTTGAGAGTGCTTTTTACGAGAATTCTAACTGTGAAGAATTCCTAATAGAAATGAAATGACTATCCATTTAATTCTTGAATTCCCTTTTTTATTGCCACCAACTAGGGTCTAACAATGTGAAAAGTGACTTTTGGCTAGTAAAATTCTCCTAGTTCCAAATTTTAGAATGCAACCCTGCTTTGAACATTTTGGAATTCAACATTTTTTTTTTATTCTTTTATTGGAGGGTTCCCAACCCTTTGGGCTGGACTAATCCCTCCGGGCCCAGAGGGAAGCCGGGTAAATACCCTTGTAGTCCCTAGGTGGTAGCACTAGTGGACCCAGCCTTCGATTCCTAAAGAAGAAGGAACCGGGAGTTGATATCAAGACCTCTAGCTTCGGAAGAAGGAGGAACCGTGATCCTGACTACTAAGCCAACCCCTTGGAGTTAGAATTCAACCTTTTAAAAATTAATATTTGAAATTCTCTCTCTAAATTGAATGTTTCCAATTGGTTGCACCTAAAGCATGCCCTAATTTTGACCCTGCCACTGCCCCCAAAGACAATGCTGTGACCACAATTTCCTATAGTCTGTCAGACACATCCTAATCCTAATAAATGTTATAGAATTCACACCGTACAAGCACGCGCCGTATTTCTTCTCTCTTCTCCACAACTCGACCGTTGGAGGGAGGGAGGGAGAGAGGGGAGAAGGGAAAATGGTGACCTTGAGGAAGAAAGCAAGAACCCTAGAAATCCCTGCAAATCCCAAGCATGGAGAGGAGAACCCATCTCCAAAGCCCAGCAAAGATGACAATGTTTCTGGGTACGAGCAGTGCAGGGACGAAAGGATCAAACAGAACTTGCAGCGGATGCAGAATCTCGGCATCTTTGATCTCTCCAGCAAGCTCAAATCCCAATCTCATCCCACTAAACGCCCCAACAAGAAAACCCCTGAAAAGAAATCTCCTCTCATCAATCCCTTACCTCCCAGGCGGTCTTCCAGGTATATATATATTTGTTCATATCTGCTGTCTTTCTTTCTTCTTCTTTGATGAGAGTGCTTTTGATCTTCTTCTTCTTCTTAGTGGGTTTTTTTTTTTTTTTTGGTTTTGATTTAAGAGCTTCTGTATCTCCTTTTGTATGTTTATTAGTTAAAAACTCCAGGGAAAAAAAACCCATGTTTGGCATATCACATTGTTTCTATTCAGTACAATGAGGCATACCTGTTATCAATCCGGACACTTAAATGCAAATCTGACCTGGTGAATTGTCAAACACCCTAATTTGACACTAACCCATTTAGTATCAACCGTTGGATTGAATCAGGATGATGATGATGATGGGATTCGACTTAAAAAATGATGGATTTGTGTGTCGCAATAAAAATGAACATATAAAATTTTAATCTTTGAGGGCCTAAAATGAAGTGCTAGCATGGTCTGATTGGAGAGATGTTCTCCATGCCACTGATCTTAAGAGGTTTTGTTAATTAGTAAATGACCTTTTGAAAAAAGCTAAAAAAAAATAAATAAATAAAGAAGTAAAATATTATTCATATTGATCTCATGTCTATTATTCATATTGATCTCATGTCTATGGCTATTCTCACTCCGCTGAATAGATTGAATCGTATGAGCATTGAATTGTAAGATTTGTACCTGAGTGGTAAGATTCACTTATAAATGTGACTCATTGTAGATACAAATCGTTTTCTTTAGGATTAGATTAGATATGAATCACGGGATTCAATATATGAATGTTAGGATACTGAAAATAAAGTTGTTTAGTATATAATTAATATAATCTTGTATAGCTGTTGATAAAATATTCTTTTATGTAAGTACTAGAATGAATACAAGGTTATATTAATTGTATACTAGAGGCATTTCTGGGAATGGTGGGGTAGGGGGTTGGTTTGAAGGTGGAGGCAGGGGTTTGAAAGGTCACAGAAAGTCCTGTTTTGATGGCCTCAAGTTTTTTATAAAGATGACTGAAAAGGTAAAGAAGACGGTTTGTGTGTGTGGAGATGTCAAAATTTCCATGATCAATTGGGGGGCCTACATTCGGATAAGTGCCAGATTTGGACTAGCAGTGATTTAGAGGGGGTGGGGGAAGGTGTGCCTCAAGGGCTGGATCAATTCCAGAGATAGGAATATCTGCAGTTTCGTGTATAATATCTGCAGATGTATGTATTGCGTAAAACATCTGCAGTTTTGTGTATTTAATCTGTTTTATGATAAATATGTGACAATCTTGTACTAAAATATGGCTACTTTATTTATTGGAATGGCAAGAGCCCATGGGACTGTGAAAGGTGCTCGCTGTTGCAACCTTGAGGTTGTGGGTTCAAGTCATGTTACCAATTTAGGAAAAAAAGAGAAAGAAAAAGAAGAATTTACTCTGAGTTTCTGCATTTTGGTGTTTCTTCTTTCCTCACTTTTCTAGTTTTTTCTTTTTTCGTTTTCCTTTTTTTAAATGATGTCTTTCTAGTTCATCACACCTAGGCTTGGCTAGTTATTCATTTAAATGAGGTTTTCTTGCTTCATTTTGTTTTTTTATATGTTGGGCTACTTTCTCCATGGTGTTAAGTTTCTGCATGTGTGTTTTGTCAGAACGACTTATGCGTTGTATGTGTGTGCATGCGGTGCTTTTGTTTGTGCTTCTTTGTTTGTGTTTTCTTCTAAAATTATTATTTCTCTACACAGACATCACACATGTTGTACTTCATGTTTTACGTGTTTTTTGTCTGTCATTTTAATCTTCAGAGATGTTGCTTAATTATTTATGGCTCTTTTGTTTTTTTTTTCTTTGGGTTTTAGATTGCAGAGTGTAACTCCTGTTAGCTATGTGGAAACTCACAAGGTGAAAGCTGAGAAGTCATTGGGGGATGAGAAGAATTTAGTGAGAGAAGGCCGAGAGGCTGAAGTTTATACCGAGGAACATGATAAGTTATTGGGTACATGTGAGGAGAATTGGGAGCTATTTAGGGATGGATATGGTGACGATGGGAAACGCATATATGATCCAATTAAGGGGAAGACATGCCATCAATGCAGGTTAGGCTTCACTTTCTTTTCACTGCTTTGTATGAGGAGCTAGTTAATAAAATTCAGTTACCATTCATTGAAAAAATATACTTCTTAAGGCACTCTCTGATCTAATGTTTTTATTGTTTGTCAGACATTCACTTGTTGGTGTTTTTATTTGGTATCATTATCTATGATTTTTTAAACTTGTATTTGGTGTTCTATGTGTAGACAGAGTAGAGAGTGACTTATTCCAACTTCACAAATGTGGATCTCTACATTCTCAGAACCTATTTCCATCTTTTCTTGGCTGACCTTTTCTCATAATCACATGTTAAATTATGTAAGAAGGCATTTCTCTACATCTATGATGAAATGTTTGTTTGTAGATCACTTGGATGGACCACATAATTTTAGGCAAACAAAAATTAGAATAGAGACAAATAACCACACAAAAGAAATAAAATAAGAGGAAATTTATGTGATTTGTTACAATGTTTTAAAAATCTCAGACTAGATTGACTGCTCCAACCTGGTTGAACCAGATCCACTAAACTTATATTGACTGCTTCAACCTGGTTGTACCAACTACCAAGTGAAAAAGTTTCTTCTCATCACGCCCCTGCAAAAGACAGTCTCTTTGAAGCCTCTTGATGTAATTTTCTACTGACACCGGCTATGTTGCATAGATACTTTAAAATGGGCAACTTATCGTGCTGTATCATATCCGATACTTCACTTTTTATGTGTAAAATCCGTGTCCATGACATGTCTATAGGTGTCCTTGCTGTATCCATGCCGTATCTGGGCATCACAGGAAACCGAGCATCTAGTAATAGACATGAAGTGGATAGAAAGACTGACTAGCGACATGAAGTGGATAGCCCCGCCCCCCACCCACCCACCCAGCCCCAACCAATCTTGCTTTCCAAGAGGATAGTTTCTTCTCAATCACTAGGTCCCAAACATCTTTGGGCCACTTTACCTAGATATAGGGGCAAACCTAGGTAAGAGGAAAGGAAAGTATCCACTCTGCAACCCATAATATCGGCAAGATGACAGAGGAGAGCATTGTCTAGGGAGATCCCAAATGGAGCACTATTGAAATGATCAACTTTTAAATCCGAAATGCTTGAAAGTGCCGAAGAATGGCTATTTCATTCTTCACTTGATCTTCCTCTGCTGCTCAAAAGAAAAAGGGTATATCTGTGAATTGTGCAATGAGTGATTGTGGGAGCATTCGTTGTTGGTTTAATGCCTGTGACTAAGTGAGCTTCACCTACGACTATAAACCTATCATTGAGGCCTCGCCGGCGATGACAGAGAAATGGGGAGAGAAGATCCCCTGATGGAGACCTCTTTGAGCTGAGAAGAACCGATTCAGAGATTCATTGATTAGGATGGAGAAAGAAGTGAATAATGTACACTCTTGGATCCATTCTCTCCACTAGGAGCCGAAACCCATTGTGCGCAACAAGTAAGAAAGCAAGCTTCAATCAACTATGTCAAAGGCTTTTTTCTAAGTCCAACTTGCAAATAAAGACCCGGTTCCCTGTCTTTGTGTTTGGTATGAATGCATTCATTGGCAATAAGGGCCACATTAAGGATTTTTTTCCCCGTTAACAAAAGCACCTTAATTATGGGAAATGATGGTAGACAATATCTTTTGTAACCCAGTCGCTCAGATTTTGATCAGAATTTTGTATACGCTTCCAATAACGCTGCTTGGTATGAAGTCTTTTAGATGATTCCATTTTCATATAACTTATTATGATTTGTTGTTTACTTCTCTTAGGTATTTTCTTAACTACTTTGTGCTTTACTCTTATTATGCAATGTTGAAATGTGTATTTGCTTGGTCCTTATTATGCCTACTTTTTTCTAGGCAGAAAACTCTTGGTCATCGTACACATTGTGGAAAATGCAACCTTGTCCAAGGGCAATTTTGTGGAGATTGTTTATACTTGAGGTAAATTTTTTCATCAAAGCATTCCTTCTTCAAAACTTATAGTCGTAAATCCTATAATATAATATTCCCATTTCTTTATTAAATTTATTCAATTTTTCCATGTGATATTTGACCCTTTTTTTTTTTTTTTGGTGTGTCGAGCATGTAATTACTACTAGACATGGTGAGACACATCATTTTGATTATACTGAAGTACAAAAATAGTTACGCACTTAGATGTTTGCCTTTGCATGTATGTTTTGTGTATCTATGTAAGCACACATTAACAAATTGTGGATGTAACTAAGGTATACTCATTTTTTAAGCAGCACTGATGAACCTAACACCCCTATGTTATCACAATGACATCAGAGGTCAGTGGGTCATCATCATGTACATGCTTACCAGATACCATCTTTGCAATACCTAAGCATCTCTACTTTTGGCTTCTTCTCATAGAGAACAATGATGGCAAGGGTTTCCAATTTCCATTCATTCCCAGAAAATATTTGAATCACCTCCATCCTTGTAATGGGAACTTTGGCAGATCTTTCATTTTCAGATCTTTTGTTCACACACTTCTAGCATGTCTACCCTTGTCCTATGGTCTCAATCATGGTCATGACATGAGTCACTCGATCTCTAATCATTCTCATAGAGCACAGTGATGGTGAGGGTTTTTGTCCATTCCCGAAATTTCTTTGAAATCTTCTCCGTCCTCACCATGGAAACTTCCGCACATCTTTCATTTTCAGATATTTTGTTCATGCAGTGCCCTCATCCGCTCATCCAGAAGCTTCTCAACCAACAATTCGTTTGCTTCCTCGGTTGTAACCATATAAGTTGCTAGTTGAACAGACACAGGGCACCATGAGAAGGGAAGGAAAGCACATGCTAATTTAATTCTAACACCTGCTTCAATTCTAGATATGCTTTAATATCAGATGATGTAGATTGAGTAATAAGGACTGTAGCAAATAATTAAGTGATTCAAAATCAATAAAGGGTAAATTGAGACCTTTTTGTAATGAAGGTTTGATCATCATCATCATTGAAGCCTTGTCTTATCTAAGCTAGGTTCAGCTTTTGCATTCTCACCTCTTTAAAACCTTTCTATTGAGCAGTCTTAATTGGAAAATACCTCTTGTAGTAAACCTAGCTACATGGCATAAACTCGAGCTTGTTCTCTGAAATATTTGATTCATCATTTAGGCATTGATTACTCTCTTCATAGGTCTCATCACATTGTTCGCATATTTGATAATTCGCTAGATTGAACAATGCTAAATATTTCCTTTCTCCATTCACCAATCAATCATAGTTTTTTGATTGATTTGTTTTTTGAAAAATTTAATTAACCAATCAATCATAATTTTTCCTATTGAAACCCCTTGATGTTTGAGAATGCTATCTGGTCCTAATGCTCTATTTTTCTTCCTCCTTACCAATGCATATTTTACCTTTACACTCGAAAATGCTTTGATCATTCCTGGATCTGGTTCTAAATGACATTTACTTGCATGTTCTGCTTTTTATATATATTTTTTAATCATTGCTGAATATGTTATAGTTTTGATTGCTCTCCCCTCTTTTTGGGGTTTTTGTTTCTGGTATATCCCCCTTATGCTGTACAGTTCTTTTGAGCAATGAATTACAGTCACTATTTTCAAAAAAAGAAAAAGAAAAAGAAGACCCACAACAAAATGAAGAGCCACTACAAGATCTAAAGCACCAACTCACTCCTGTACAGTTCTTTTGAGCAATGAATTACAGTCACTATTTTCAAAAAAAAAAGAAAAAAAGAAAAAGAAGACCCACATGAAAATGAACAGCCACTACAAGATCTAAAGCACCAACTCACTCAACAACAAGAACAAAGAGAATAATGACTTTTGGCCCACAAATTACGACATCTAGTACCATTCAAATAAATAAATAAATCCAATGCAAGATAAGTGCATAATTGAACCAACAAATTTATATTTAATGTCTGTAAAATACATTCCACATCTACTTTGACCAGCTCTTCTTTTACCGTTACATTTTCATTTCATCATTAATGTACCTTCTATTACCAAGGATTTTATTTTTATTTCCTTTATTCTTCGCAAACTTGTGAATCCTTTTTCCCCAAGCATACATATTGTTAGAGTTTTTGACCTGGCATTACCCTCTGCTTTGTTAGCAGAACTTTTGTGCTAGCTTTACACCTTGTGAGGCCTCTATACATCTTTCTATCATTTTTTTGACTAGTTTTTTCATTTCCCCCCTTTATTACCCGTTGGACATCTGCATTTCATCACCAAGTTTCCTTTATTTCGAAGACTCTTCTTACCATTAGGCTCTGGAAGCACATCTTTTAGCAGCATGTGGTATGCAACCCACTATTTGATCCCACACAATTAATTCTCTCGCCCCAATTCCATTGCCTTCCCTGGGTGCTTTCTTCAAATGTTAATGTTTCCCATCTTATACTTTGTTAATGCCTCGCTCTTATTGGCTATTTTGCAGCACAATCAATAACATATGTAGTGTTTCCTTGGATAAATTTATTTCCAGATTGACTGTTGTTTATGTGTAAGTAGAAAATAATCTAATTTGCAGATTTGTCATTCTCTATGTCTAACCTATGTTTTGGGTGCATAGGCACCGACATTTAAGCTCTTTGTACCAAGATAATATCAACCTTTACAGTCCTATTATTCTTTCTCTAAACCATTGGAAATTTTTTCCTCTATATTTACATTAACTATGTTGCCCACCCCATTTCTTGAATAATACTTTTTGGACTGAAGGCTTGAACCTTTGCCCGAGGTCTTAGCTTTCTCACTGTTCCTCTTATTCTCTCCCTCTACATTCTTCTACTTTATATCTGCATCAGCCAAAATGCCTTTTCCATTTTTCTATTTCTACTTTCTTAAATAAAAAAAATACTTTACCCATCATCAAGGTCTCTACCCTTATCCTGCTTTCCACTTAGTCTCTTGTAAACTAATAATGGTTCGCCTCCTCCTTGCTTCATTACATCTACCAACTCCAAGCTCCTGAGCACCAAAATAAGGGCTTTTCTTTCCCCGTGCGTATTTGAGTTAGTGCAAAAGGGAGCCAAAGTTACAAGAGATCGCTGCTGTCATTGTGGACTAATCCTACTTATAAGCACTTGCCACTGTGAGTTCTGTTTATCTGCCCGGCCCTATTGGATGGCAAGTTCTCTGTCACATAAAAAGAATTATTTAAGAGAAGTATGTCGCTTCATTAAGATAGTAAAACAGAATTATTTGGAATTCAAGGTCAATCTTGTTTCTAAGCCTTGTGGTGCCCTCCTTCCATTTTCTACATTTACTTATTTTGCTTGTTTCCTTATAATGATAATGCCCCATGATTGTTACTAGGTTAAAATATTGTGTCTTGAGCCTTGTTCCACTCTATGCAGATATGGTGAGAATGTGCTTGAAACAAAGAAAAATCCTGATTGGATTTGTCCCGTCTGCCGTGGCATTTGCAACTGCAGCTTATGTCGACTGAAGAAAGGATGGGCACCCACTGGGCCTCTAGCAAAGAAAGTAAGTCTAGCATATTGTGATTCTTTAGGCCCCTCTGCTGTAGCTAAAATTTTTAGGGTGCTTACTGATTTTACCTCAACTCTCGCGTGGTATAAATTTTGGATGACTGGACCAATAGGAGTTTTTTGGCATGGTAATGGTAGCTACAGCATATACTGTACCCATTTCTGCCTTTTTTTTTTTTTGCCTCAAATCATGAGCAACATACCACTTGCCTTTGTTAGTACTGGGCAGAAAGTTGAGAAGTCATGTCCTCCATGATATGGTTTCTGATTTCTGTTCAAACAAAAGCACAACAGAATGGGCCTTCTAAACTTAAACATGTGTATGATTTGGGGTACATCCAATCCATCATTACAGGTTGTAGCAGTATTGGGTGAAGCATGAGAGTAGCCATTGAATTTTCTGTTGTCTTTTCCAGGTTTTGGATCTCGGTTTCAAGTCAGTCGCCCATTATCTTATTCAGTCTCGACGCTCTCAGCCTAACTCTGAAGATCCAATTCCTGATCATCCAACATTGGCCAAGAGATCTTTAGCCTTTACAGATAAGGATACCTCTGAGCAGGAAAAGTCCCAAAATTGCTCTTTGGATATGGAAGCTGAAGGCAACAAAGATGATGAATTCAATGGGGAGAAGGAACTACTGAGTCCCACATTGGCCAAGAGATCCTTATCCTTTACGGATAAGGAAGACAGATCCGAGCAGGAAAAATCCCCACTGCGCACTTTGGATCTGGAACCCGAAGACAACAAAGATGATGAATTCGATGGGGAGAAGGAACTACTGAGTCCCACATTGGCCAAGAGATCCTTATCCTTTACGGATATGGAAAACAGATCCGAGCAGAAAAAATCCCCACTGCGCACATTGGACCCGGAACCTGAAGACAACAAAGAAGAGTTTGATGGGGTTAGCAAAAATGAATCTGAAAGGGACCTGTATCTCGAGATGACTGAAGAGCTTGAAAGTGGACCAAATTCAAACTCAAGCGGTGTGGACAATGCAGTGCCTGCAAATGAACCAAAGATTGGAATCAAACATCAGTCAAAAAAGAAGCCTGCACTGACACCGATTCACAACCCCGACAGCATTGCTGGTAGATTTAGGAAGAGGCCGAACAGGTCTTGAAGATGTTAGAATTGCCTTTTTTGCATCGATATATGGATAGTTGAGCCTAAAGAGTTTTAAAGTTTAGCCTATCATCATTCTTAACTTGAAGTAGATCCCATTTGCGACCGCTGATGATTATTCCTCAGCAATTTCAGAAACTTATAATGTTTTGTGGGCTGATGATGATTATTCCTCGGCGATATCAGAAACTTACAATGTTTTGTGGATGATATGTCTATATGAGACTTGTCCATTCTGTCATCTGTCACATGTTTACAATGTGTCAATGCTTTGCTTCATCTTGAACCCCTGAATTTAACTTCACTTATCCATAACCATGTTATTTGCAGCCTAGGTGCTGATGCCACTCTGGTGCTTTCTAGTGTGTTTGACATGACTCATATTACAAGTCCTTTTGGGCAATAAACCTGTAGGCTTAGAACCAAATTAACAGGTGCCATAGTTCTTCGTTTTCAACCACAAATCATCAGCTCTCATTAATAATTTGAGCAGAAAAAAAAAAGTACTAGACCTGATGTGGTTTTTTATTTCCACACTGTTCCAGATGTAAAGCATAACACCGCCTTATACACCATGACTTCCAAGCTTATTGCATTTGGTGCTTAACCTGTAGAAAGCATTTAGGTTGGCACCAACCTGAAGCTAATACTATAGTACCCGAAGTAAGGTAACCAAGCAACGACTTGAATATGAAATCAAATTGCCTAAAAAAAATCAATGGACTTTTTTAGTACATTTTATATGCGAAGCACCATTCCGCATCACTTCCAACATCAAGTGCCTTGCTATACAGTTCAGATGTAAGACTGTGAAGCTTTTTACAAACTGTGCAAACTCAATGTAATGAATTCTATAAAAATATTGTAGCTGATTGCCATTTGGGGTGCATTCAAAGTTGAGATTGTTGCAAACTACAACAAAGGTTTTGTAGCACCTCTATAAAAATAGACGGCCAGCGCCCTGTCAACAGTGCTGGCAAGTGGAGCTGCGCTGCCCAAAAGGTCAATATGTTCTCAATATATGGTTTAGTGTTGGGGTGTTGGGGACACCAAATCCGAACCATACAACCTTAGAAACTTAGCAAAATCAGAGCGCACGAAGAACATATAATGAAGCGTGGATTGGTGATAATGGAGATGAATTACTTCATGAACTCATAGAACAGAACAAAAATGTGAAGCCTCCGAGTGCAGTTGAACTGATTTGTTAGTGAATGGTCTTATGGAGAGTGGGATCTTGTTGATTTTGCCACATTCAGAGCAAAGCTATTTTTGAATGAGAATTGGAGTTTACGTGTTCATTTGATCACTGAGAAAATCTGATAAAAAAATCTATGCTTTACAAGGTACTACATCTTTGTGAAAGATTTCATATTATTACATGTAAATGGTATTTCTAATAAATGTATAAACCTGATGGTGAAGCTAAAACCTGAACTCGCTCTGAACCTGACTGCGGTTTGACATCAAAACCACTACCAAACCTGCTAAAATCAAGGTGGGTTGTCTGTTTAACCTGCCATCTGCATCTCTACTATAAAAAAATACATCTGAAATGGTTGACCTTATAGATCCAATCAGAGGGCAACCCAAGCTCCACCTTGGTCAAAAGACTTCATGACACTAGATTGAGAAATGAGTTTGATCACCAAAAGATGGCCCCCACGTGCCAGATTGCTAGACCAAGCAAATGTAAGATCCAAACATTGAATCTCTCCATTTTTGTAATCATAAACAAATCAGGCAATATCATATTGATGCCTTTTGGGAGTTCAAGCCTGCTCCAAGAGCACATGCAATTGACTTGGACTTGAAACAAAGGTTCACTTTCTCAGCAGAGGGCTAAGTTTTACTACTCCATGAGAATACCTGAAACTGTAGTCCATGGTCCCATCATCTTTAATGGGGCCCACTAAGAATGGTTCATTGTTAAAGATATAAATAAGAAGCATCAATAGAACTATTCTGATCTTTTGGCTGTAGAACACCTGACTATTCATATTGGGCCCATCACTTGAAGTTGAGTCCGATGCCCCCAACTAATGTTGATGCTCCCACAAATTATAAGCTGCCACTATTACAACTCCATTAGTATCATGAAAAGACAACCTTCTTTTGATACATTATTCAAAAAAGTCTCAGGCAATCATCCTTGGATCCTCATCTAATTGAATAGTAGAAACCCACCTTTTCCTGAAGGGCAGAGATATTTTGTTTCCCAGACTACCCCTAAACTCTTCAATATTACCAGGTGAATTATCAGGGCCTAAGCCTCAGAAAATTACAGCTTCCTTATAGCCAAATTGTGTTTTTATTGGGCCCATCTGGTTCAATGAAAATATGATATTAGATGGGGCCATCATCTGGGACCATTAGTTTCTTGGAAGCCAGGTCAGGAGGGGTGTAATGAAGTGCCACACCATGAATGGATTAGGCTCTAAAACTATCCCAGATTGGAAGATGATATTTATAGCTCTCCCTTTTTCTGCCCCTCATGACAACTCATTGACTTATGTCTTATCTAAACAAACATATTCATAAACCACCAATGGAAGGGGAGAATATTCCATAAGGAAGATTTCATCTAGATGGGCCTCTTCAGTTCAGTGATCTGGATCCCCAAATAAGATAAATGGTTATTTAGAATCCAACACACACATACACAGACACATCTTGTTCTATACAATATGATGTACATGGATTTTTATGTATTATACACTCAGTAGACATGTATTGACCAGATTAAACCTGTACCTGGGCCCAATTATTAATTAAACTTAAATGTTGGCCTAGAACCAGAACTTCACCTGATTATCTGTCAGGTCTAAAACCAGGGTCCGCAAAGAAATTTTCCGGTCAGGTCCATCATATAATCAAGTACCCTCTAGGGATCGATCCCTGGAGGGGCAGGTTTCCTTTCATGTTCCTGGCCACTTGGCCAACTCTACAGAAAGAAAAGAAAAAAAAAAAAAAAAAAAAACCCAAGTAATTGAGGTCCATTAAAATCTCTTCTATGAACCCATGAAAAGACACCACTTATGAGGTGTTGTAGTTGTGCTTGCTTAATTTGTTGCACTAAACCCCTAGTGATGGGCCTAACTCAGGGGCCCAGATGTGTGTGAGCTTTTCCACAAAACATGAATGGAATCAAAGTCAAAGGCAAAAGAGAAGAAAGCATCCAAAGAGAGTGCATGAAAAATGCCGGTCTACTCATTACACCTAAATGGGAGTTCAACACTTCAACCCCACCAACAAAAAAGAAAGCTAATGTCACCATGTCTAAAAGAGCCACCACACATTGGCCTGCGTGCACATTGTGCACCATGCACCATATATTGTGGGCCCCACTATATTAATCATTATTACATACATAGCCTTATATATATTTAAGAAATGATCAAATACAAATAAAAGACATATGGAATGTAGGTGTGGGCATTGGACCATATGATATGAAGGGTGATTTTATAAACTAATTGTAGTGCAACCCTCCAAGAAGATACCATTAAATTGGTATTAGAACTAAGTAACCTGAATTCTATGAGTCCTTAATTCAATTGAGTTGCGCATTGAGCTGCTGCATTGGGGAAATTCTTCTTTTTGAAGACAGCTATGTTAATTTTGACAGTGATATGCTTGGCAACGGGAGCAAATGTCTTATCATAATTTTCAATTTTAAGATTTTGACTGCGTGGCTAGCCACCTACCTTGCCCTTTTTTCCGATCAATCTCAACATCAATTTCTCAATATGCTTTTACCAAAATTCTTCTTGGATCTTCAAGAGAGCAAGGTGACTTCATCCAGCAATTGCCATCATCTGATTGGTTGACTTTGTCAAAAAATTTGAATAATAGTGCAAACCTTTTAACATGAAATATACAATCCTAAATCAATAAAGGTTGCTTTAAAAAAAAGTAATAATAATCATAATAATAATTGTAAGTTGGGCTTGCTGTTTTGGAGTCCAAAGATACCATATGAAGCCCATATGAATAGCAAAAATTGTGGCCCCCACTGGTTCAAAGAGGGAATTCTGAGGGGAAATTAGAGAAAACTGAGAGTGGGACTATTTCTGGCCCAAAATAATTAATGGGCCAGGTGTTGACCAATCCCTGGACTAGCTGAATACCCACATAGATGATTCATCAATCAATTCCAGCATATCCAAACACAAATTCAGCTGATATCAATTGATAAAAGGCTAGATGAAGGCCCAACTCTCAGGCCTTGGGGTGGACTGGGACTTTTTATGTAGGCCCAATATCTAAACAGGCTTGAGTTGGGTGAGCTTCAGCTGAACCCATTTTTGCACCACCCTTGTTTTATCATTAATTATAATCCAATTAGACTCTCTTGATCACCTGATGACAGATAGTAAAACTGGAACCACCTCAATCCGTTCGAATTGGCCAAAACAGAGAGTTGGAAAGGCCCCTTCAGATGATCCTAACCCTTGATCTAAGGGGAAACAAAAGTCAACAACTATAGAAATAGTCAAATGTATTAATGATCCTAATGAGGGTGTTTTAATCCTAACCTCACCTCTTTGTTGTTAACAATGACAGCTTTCAGAGGGTGTTTTTGTCCAACTGAAACGATATTGAGTGAGTTGATGATTTCTGAAGATGAGGATTACCCATGCACCTACGCCATCTTCTTTGCCTTAGAAATGGATCGTTGACCAGTTGATGGAAGAAAATAATATGAAATTTGAGTACCAAACCCTAGAAACACTTATTTTATGCCATTCTCAATGTGTACATATGGGATGCGATTTATCAACTTAGGAAAACATTATAAAATCCCAAGTGTCATCTAATCAAGATTTAGAAAAATATTACAAATTTCGAGACAAAGGTTCTCCAGACATGCTCCCACTAGAAACAGCCAACATGAAAATAATACTGAGTTTAATAAGGGCTTTAGGGAAGTCCACTTAATAAAATAATCAAGACAATTACATTGTTGCCCCCCTCTTTCCCCTTCCCTTCTTTCAGCTAGCCTTTCTTCTAATCTCAATATATATATTAATCCATTATTTGGTACTCAGATTTGAGTTTGGGCTCAAATTACCTTGGATCAGAATAGAGCCTTTGAGAGAGAGAGAGAGAGTCATAATGTACAATATAGTAACATAGGATAAGGCTATGATAATGATAAATATGCAATAAATATAATGCAAGGTAATATATTGTTCCATTATACACAATATGATATATATACACACACGCGTGATGCACGCATATTATTAAGAGGCCTTAACAGAGTACTTAGTTTTTTTTTTTTTTTTTTTTTTTGCTCCGTTACAATGGAGACCACCCACATGACAATCAAGAGAAGCACAACAAAGAAAATTTTGAAACAAAATGAGAGAATGATTTAAAGAGATCATAGCTTTTAGATTTTAAGTCGTCAAAGTGTATAGTTTTGATACGATAAAATACAATCTTGAACGATGAAGAAAATGGAGGGTTGTGTATAAATGGATTGGATTGATTAAAGGTGCAAACGAAAACGTGGGTTGTCTAGAGAATTCTAGATTTTGTAATATGCACCATTATTTTGGATATGGATCTAGGTTGATAGATTTGAAACAAAATGAACCCATCCCTAGACCCAAATATTCTTGAAAAATTATGTGGCTCGACTGCCACAGGTCCACACCAAATTGATTGGGCTTGAGGCCATGGATGATCTTCCAATTAAGACTTGATTTGTTGGAGTCCTGATTGTGATTAACTCTTGATATAAGAGTTCGAATCGGCATAGGGCTCCCTGTATTGAACTCTCTTGGTGGAAAATCCTACTAGCCAAGTGACGAGGGACTTTAGGAAGGGTAGACTTCCATATAGTTCATGCGTGATTCCTTGGGATTTCTTATTTAAGGGTGCATCCAATAGGTAAAAGTACTTAGAGGGAGTTTGTATGATCTATCTTACAGGAGACAACAACTGTGCTAATGGTAGAAGATGATGATAATGATGATGATGATGAAGATTGTAAGGATCACGGATTTCGGGCCATGATTTCTTTGGGAAGATTTTCCCCCTTCATAGAGGATGAGCTAATGAGTCACGTATAGTTTTTTTTTTTGCAAATAGAGGGTCTACAGTGAAGCCAGGTAAAACCCCTGTAGCCCCCAGGTGGTAGCACTAGTGGACTTAACTTTCGATTCTTGAAGAGGAGAAACTGAAAATTGATACCAGAATCTCTAACTCCAGAAGAGAGAGAAACTGCAGTCGTGACTCGGCCAATATATAGTTGTACTTGTATGTAGTGTAACACATTGGACAAACGGCACATTTTTATATTGAAATTTATAGGGATAATTCATTTGGGCCTAAAAAAGATCCTAATGTAGGTCAACTCAAAAGGTGATGAAGTGCATGCCAAGAATCACGTGCAGCTTATGGAATATTTGTAGAGAGAGTCTATGCCGTATTGCTGTGAGTCTATCACAAGGGAGATGAAGATGATAATTTAATACATACTAAATGCATTATATGTCAAAGGGAAATTTTACACTCTAAAAGAAAATAGAATAAGAAATGATATTATAAGAATAGTGCTTCGGATTAACTTAGCCTGAAATATAATTTAATACATAGGTTGCACATGCCAACCCAATTACCATTACAAAATTGTCAATAGAAAGCCTATGCCAAATAAAACCTAAAATAGGCTCAAAAAGTTGCAAAGATTAAATTGGAAACCTAGGTCAGGTAAATTTAATTTAGTAAGAAAATTGGACTAAGAAAAGAAAAAAAAACAATATATCTAATTAATAAGTTGACATGCATATCTAGAAAAAGGAGCACTTTGTAAAACTCTATGTAGATATATATTTATAAATGTTGGTTTGCCAGCCAAAGAAGAAAGTCTACTGATTTTCTTGTAGAACAGTGGACAAATTGAGTACACAAGACTCCAAATTCAAAATAACGTTCTGTGGACCCCTTTTTAAATGGCCAGGGATCCATTTAGTTTTCTAGGAGGTCAGATGAGATCCAAAGCTGACAAGAAGAAACCACTAGAATACTTCCATGTCATTAGTTTTTAATATCCTTGAAGTGGTTTGCATTAAGTAAATGACAAGAGTAGAAGACACCCTAAAGTACATTTTTTTTTTCAAAATCCAAGGCCAAGGTGGGGCCCACATTGATCGGGTCATATTTCATGATACACATTGATGCAATCATAGTCAATCATCTTGACCTTTCCATACATCTTATATGAGCCCTAGTTATGCAGTTTAGATTGTTTGATGATCAATGCAACTTCTGCAAAGTCCTCACTAAATTTGATTGGTGGCAATTTGTTGAGTGGTTGTAGTTTCTCTAATCATTTTCTTGTGGCCCACCTATCAAAGGCCTAGAGACTTCCCATCTATTACAATTTTTTTGGGGGCCCCATCAAAAGTGAGGGTGAATGGGCCACACATTGGAATTTGATCAGAGATGGGCTGTAATGAGATTATTCACATTTTTTAAGGGTAGTCTTGTACCTTGGAAAGCAAAAGGGATCAAAACATAAAAAGGGCGCTAGTCAAATGTCACAAGCTAAAAGCCAATGGAAAGGAGGCGTGGGGATTTTAGCTGCTTTTAGGGTTTCGGACGACTTCGGAATAGGTGCCTCCAACAAGTCAACATTTTGACCATTTGCATGGGGCCCACATCCAAAGCTCCCCTTCCATCCTTTGGAGCTATCCTGTCGGGTGACCATATTTTTACACCCTCTGAGTAGCATTTGATAATGTTGAGGAGCTTTGGACATATGGGGCCCATAGTCTGGATGATATGACCCCTGATCTGGTGTGAGTCACATGCTGGATGGGTCATTGCTATGATATCTCACCTACCCATCATGGATTTTCTCATCTTGAAACATGTAGGGCAAATCTTTGCTTCATCCAAGCACAGTAATATATACACTAGTCAAATGACCTATGCTCAGCACGGTTTCTCTGCAATGCAAAATAAATAATTACATATTAAAAAAAATTACCTCTTTCTATAGGACAAATTGGATAAAATATAAATAGAAAAATTGAAACAAAAAGGGTATAGTTGTGGAATAACTAAAATACGAGTGGTTTGATGGAAAAATGAGTGGGTAGTTGCATGAGTAGTTACATGACCGTCAGTCAAAATTATAACTAACGGTCAAAATTGAAGCAAAAACCTCATAGCTTAATATATTATAATTTGGATTGAACAATGGATGAGGGGTAGCCATCATCATTGAAGTCTTTAAGCCTTGTCGGGTCGACTAATAAATTTGTCTGTTTCTCCTTTATTATAGATTTATGTTTGGATTGCGACAAAAAATTTATACTTGCACTTAACTTAGTTAACGCAATCTTATTCCTTTATTCGAGGCTGGTGCTACCATGAAAAAACCCTTTCTCTTTAGTCGAACTTGGGACCTATTGGAAACGCTGCTGAAGTTATGCATAAGAGGTGATAATTTAATTTAATAGATGATCGACCTCTTTTTTTTTTTATTAATTAATTCAGTAATCTCACTTTGGAAGAAATGAAATTCTGGCTAACAAGTCAATGGAGGACTGATGACAAGGGCTTGAACGAAGCCTCACCATGGCCTATTTGTTTCATGCAATTAGATTCTTAATAATTCTAGGACTTTGTTTTTATATAAACGGTTAAGAATGAAGAACCAAAAGATACACAAGACATGAATACTCAGCTGTAATACTAGTAACTCAAATATGATGAAATTAAGGTCCCACATTGATCATTACCTTATATCATTCACCCATCACCTCTTTAATAGTCCTATAGTGGAACTCATTTGACTTAGAAGTCCTATGTGTTTATGCAAACAAACAAAACCAAAAGCATGGGATTGGAAACCTTTCTAAGGCTTTGGGATTCAAATAAGAGTGACAAAGAAAATTGGTTCTTATTTGTTCATTGGAGCATAGTTGTGGACCATATTTCTACAATAAGCTTCAACATTACAAAATAGAGCATGGCCTTTAAAAATATTTTAAGAGAGACTATTAAGTTCATTCAAATACTCCTATCTAACCCCTTAAAATATCTAGTGTGGAACCATTCAAAAGCTCTGAATAAATTTCCCCCTTGTGATTGATACAATGAATGATGATGTTAAATTGCTACATTTAAATGGTCACCATAAATTGATTGTTACACCATAAGTACACTTTAAAGCCTGCCTAGTGTGCCAAGTCAAAGTGGTCCAGCATGAGGATCTAGTGCAATTGCTATTTTATTTATTTATTTATTTTTAGCTCTTGGTTTGTTTCCCTCTTTGGCATACTTGTCAAGGTGAGGGTATTTTATAGAGCCACTCGGGCATTCTAAAGTCACTTTTACTCTCTCATTTGGTACACCCAAATCAAACCTTGAACTTAGAATTTGGTAGAAACCTTGCCACTTGGACTACACAATCACAAGTGTCCATTGCATTCTCTTTAGATAAATAAAAAAAAATGTTTCAATCCGAAGCGCATTGATTACCAATTCTTTAAAATGGTTGTTGTGTTAAAAAATAAAAATAAAAAATTACCAAAAAAAAATCAATTTAGATGTCTGGTGCACCTAAAAAGCCCTTGTATTTCCTATGTAACAATAAAGATCATTCTACAAATTCTCACTTTTGTTTGACTGATGATTTCGTCATTCGTCTCTTCTTCTTCTTTAATTAAAATGTCAAACAAAAGTAAAAAGTGGCCGGAAGGCCTTTACGATTACAGAAAAACTATGAGGACTTTTTTGGTGCACTGAAGAGTCTAGACATCTAATGTGATTTTTTTGCTAACTTCTTTAAGACAAGAAATTTTTTTGAAAGTGCTTATATTAATGTTATGTCACCTTGGCCTCTGTTTGTCAACATATAGGAGTGTCAATGAACCTCGATCCATAGAAATATGACCTAAAGTTGAGTTTTTTATTTTTATCTTGTAAATACTGACGAGGCTACACACCCCTAATTCCCTTACCATCGGCGCTTTAGCCATAGACTGATGCTTGATTGTTTCTACGAAAAGGACGTGCCTCAGCCATTGAGCTACCATTCGATTGACAACTAAACTGAGTTAGCTCAAGCTTGATATCTACTCTAAACCAAAAGTAGTAAGGGGGTTTAGAAGATTTGATGGGTTATAGTTTTGCACTAACCAAGGCAATAATGAGATCTTTTCATCAACCTTACCATAATAGTCATGCATCTAAATGGCCCTAGGTGTGCAGGTACCTCACAGTTGAACACTGCTTTGTCTCTGCATATGCCACAGCTCACAAGCTTGAGCCGAGCAAAGCTAATTCATGAGCCAATCCTAAGCCGAGCCAAGTTATGCAGGGTCTTGCTCAAGCATAGTTGATTTTTAAATGAGCCTATAGATTTGGCTCTAGCTCAACCTTTAAAACATCAGCTTGAATGAGTATAGATCTTTATCAGTTCTGCATCCAATTTTACAGTTGGCTCAACCTAAAACCAGCTTAAGTCCCAAGACTACATGATGCTAACTTTTCTTAAAAAGACCTAGATAATGAATCGGTGAGTGTTTTTTTGATTGTTGATTGTCTTCCTTTATCTTGCGACGATCAAAGGGTAAAATAGGGCATGCATCAAAATAATTATAATTGCAAGTACACTATCATTAACACACTACGCAAGTCCTTAACGAACAGCCAACGATTGAGAATTGATCATTGATTGTTCTTGTGGAAAGAGAAATAAGTATACAGTAAGTCCATTAGTTGAAATTTAGGGTGACAAACATTTTAGCCCCCCTTTAGTCGATATGATCTACTTCCCCATTCTTAAACATCCATCCAAATGCTCAACTGCAAATAGATGGTAGAGGAACATGGCACATGCATCTAGAAAGTGAATTCAATTGCAATCTAGATCACCAATCAGATGAGTTGAGGGAAGAGCTCTTTTGTTCATCACCCATCAACATTATGATAACTAGAATGCAGGTCCCAGCTGTGTAAAATTTTTTTGGCCCCAACAAACTGCAGATTCATTCCAGATGATACCTCTAGATAACACATTAATAGAGCATTAAGCACTTATCAACACCTTAAGTTGACTGAGATTTTTGAATACCCAAAATGCCCCAACTGGTCAAAATAATGTTGCACTTTATTTTGGGATCCTTGATGTACACCTTGGTTAATTTCTTTGATCTTGAATTGACTTTTCTGTGAAAGAAAATCCATTAATGTAAACCAAAAACTCCAGAAGTATCCAAAGTTCATTGAGTAACACACTTCATCCCCTTGGTGGCGGCACACATGTGGAAGATCATCAAACCCATTGATATTGTGGGTCCCATCTTAGATGAGGTTTAATGTAAACGTCACACTCAATGAGTAATCCTTAGTTCCATTGCTTATTGAGTGGAGGATTTTTTTTCAAAAGGAAAAATAAAACATTAATTGTGTCTAGACTCATGATTATGATTGTCTGATTAATTAATATACTTCTTAACCATGGCCCATCAAGTAGGGTCCACTTAAACAATGGTTCAGATCTTGTTTCTGATCTGAGGAGAATGTGAGAAGCCAGAAATTCAAGTTCTGTTGCTTTTGCTGATTGACTTTTGCGATGTCAGAGAAAAAAGTGGTCAGAAACCAAATTGGACCCACAACAAATAGCATGACATTTTAAAGTCAAGTGGTGGAAACACCAACAAAAGCAAAAGAGAAGTGATATTTCAAGACCCATATTTTGACATTAGCACCCATCCTTTTTCATGCACAAACTCCATATGTATTGAGCCAACATTTTTAGATTTTAATTGACGTTTTTAACCTGATTAATGAATGATAATGGGCGGTTTAAATTGAGACAATGCCAGCGTGACCTAAACTTGAATATGGATTCGTTTCCACCCTATTATCTTAATTTAGGAATAAGTTCACATTTTTCAAAATACAAAAGTTGATATTTTCAACCTAATCAATGGTCTAGTAATTTTGGGTATAGTATGATCTAGAAGTTTAGGCCTGTTTGGGTAAGTTACTTGTAAAATGTATTTAGGTGAATGTCACTTGGCAAAAAATAGGAGAGGTGAGAACTAAACACATCAAATTTAAAAAATCACGTCTTAACCCAAACGTCTAACTCAAATCACTTTTACCAATCTTTTTCTTTCCTTCTTTCTTCTCTTTATCTCTTTTATTTCTAATCATCACTCTTAAGTTCTAATTGCTAGAGAACCCTGATTTCATAGAGGTAAAGAGTGATAGTTCTTACCTACCTACTCATGGTGGATTTTGCGTTGGCCTCTTTCGCTTTTACGGCTTTTGCGGGTCCCTTTCCACTTGTCGCTTATATGGGCTTTGTGGATTGTCATTTGATGTGTGGGGTTTATCTTGAATCCCAGCCCAACAAAATTTATCCAAATTGCTAAAACAGGAAGGGGGCTGTTTGGCAGGAAGGGGGGGGGGGGGGAGTTTCAATATCAGATGACATGAACAGTTGGGGTGTACAGTAAGAAAAGAAAAATGTATGTTTTTTTTTCTTGTTTTACCGTTGCAAGCATGAAGGTTATTTTCAGATAGGAGTAATAATGAGAGGGAGAGAGAGAGAGCAGAGGGCAATGAATGCATAGACATATGGATTGAACATTCATGTAAGTGGAAGTATGATGGCTAAGACGCTGTGCTTTTAATTCCATTGCAGAGAGCGAAAGAGAGGGTTTGTTGGATTCTTCTCTTTTGGTGTTTTTCATCTGGGTTTTATGGGGTTTGGGATGTGATTCTTGGGCTTTTTTTTCCCCTGTTTTTTCTTCTGCTGTGCTGCTGGGAAGAGGAAGGCAAAGAAAGAAAGAGGGTTTCTAGAATCTGTGGATCTGGGGTTTCATGGATTTGGTGTTATTGTGATGGTTTGATGTTATTTTGGGGAGCTGGGTTTTCTGGGTCTTGGATGCCGGTGGATTAGGGTTGTCTGTTGATTTCTGGGGTGTTTAGGATTGTGGGGTTTTCTGGGTTTTTTTATGTAGTGCTGGATTTGTATATTACATCTGGTTTCTGTGGTGGATGGCTTTCTGTAGTGAGGGACAGAGAGGCATCTGAAGATTTGAGGGTTTTGGAGGTCCTTGGCTGGAAGGAAGGATTTGGTGTTCTTTCCTCAACTTTTCCTGGTTTTTGATGGGTTGTTGAGGGGTTGGATTTGAACTGGGTCTTTGGTTTTGGGCTCTTTTGATCTGAGAAAAGCTCTGGATTGGAATCAGGTATCAGTTTCTTTTCCTTTTTCCTATATCCTTTTCCTTGCAAAAGCTCTGGGTTTTGATGGAATGTCTGGGTTTGAATGTTTTGCTTAAAGTAAAGGTCTCTCAGACCTGCTAAAGTTGTGGAATGTTGCTGAATCTCTGAGGCTGTTTTTCCCTCCTACAGGTCGAGTTTTGATTTTTGAAACAGGGGTTCTGGTTTTGGAAAATCCCAGATTCCTTTGCTTTCTGTTGGGGGTTTTGGTTTTTGGGAAAGCCCAGATTCCTCTCCTTTCACTTGGGGGTTTTGGTTTTGGTTTTGGAACTGCATCTGCTGCATCTTTGGCTTCTTGATAGACTGAAATCTGGCTTCAAGTTGAGATTTGGATCATTCTCTTTTCTGAGTTGTGTGTCAAGAGTAAGTAGCATTCATGCATCTATCTCTATGGAAGCCCATTTCCCATTGTGCTGCTTTGATCTTAGAGAAAAAGGGCAGAAGAAGAGATGGGTCTGGTTTGACAGAGGAAGGTAAGCGAAAACCCTCTATTCTCCGGCAATTGCAGGAGAACAAGCTTAGAGAGGCACTGGAAGAGGCATCTGAAGATGGGTCTCTTGTCAAATCCCAGGACATAGATTCAGAGTCCTTCTCCAACCAAGATGGGAGCTTGGGGAGGTCGAGATCCCTTGCCCGTCTCCACGCCCAGCGCGAATTCCTCCGTGCCACCTCCCTTGCTGCAGAAAGGACCTTCGACAGCGAAGATTCGATCCCCAGCCTCCAAGAGTCTTTCTCCAAGTTCATTACTATGTACCCGAAGTTCCAAACATCAGAGAAGATTGACCAGCTGAGGTTTGATGAATATTCGCACCTTTGCGATCCACAGTCGAAGGTATGTCTTGATTATTGTGGTTTTGGGTTGTTCTCTTATCTTCAGAACATTCAAATGTGGGAATCATCAGCTTTTACCTTATCTGAAATAACTGCCAACTTGAGTAACCATGCCTTGTATGGTGGAGCCGAGAAAGGCACTGCTGAACATGATATCAAAACTAGGATAATGGATTATCTGAACATACCCGAGAACGAATATGGCCTTGTTTTCACCCACAGTAGAGGGTCTGCGTTTCGATTGCTTGCAGAGTCTTACCCTTTCCAAACCAACAAGAAGCTGTTGACAATGTTCGATTATGATAGCCAGTCTGTGAATTGGATGGCTCAGAGTGCAAAAGAGAAAGGTGCCAAGAATTACAGCGCGTGGTTCAAATGGCCAACGCTGAGGCTCTGCTCGACTGAGCTGAGGAAGCAAATCTCAAATAAGAAGCGTCGGAAGAAGGATTCTGCCGTCGGGCTTTTCGTGTTCCCTGTCCAGTCGAGAGTTACGGGGGCCAAGTATTCTTATCAGTGGATGGCATTGGCTCAGCAAAACAATTGGCATGTTTTACTCGATGCTGGAGCTTTGGGCCCAAAGGATATGGACTCGCTTGGGCTATCACTTTTCAGACCAGATTTCATCATCACGTCATTCTACCGTGTTTTTGGGTCTGACCCAACTGGCTTTGGATGCCTCCTCATTAAGAAATCTGTGATGGGAAGCTTGCAAAACCAGTGCGGGACAGCAGGGTCTGGGATGGTGAGGATTGTACCAGTTTTTCCACAGTATCTGAGCGATTCCATAGATGGTCTGGATGTATTGAATGGATGTGACGACGAGGGAGTCAATGGAAGTGAAAAAATCACACCTGAAACTCGTGCAGGACCGCAATTGCCTGCTTTCTCTGGTGCGTTCACATCTGCTCAGGTTAGGGATGTTTTTGAGAGTGAGTTGGATCATGATAACAGCTCCGACAGGGATGGAGCAAGCACCATCTTCGAAGAAGCGGAGAGTGTTTCGGTAGGAGAAGTCATGAAGAGCCCAATTTTCAGTGAAGATGAGTCATCAGACAACTCATTTTGGATAGATTTGGGTCAGAGCCCATATGGGTCTGATCACTCTGGCCAGCTAAACAGACCGAAATTGGGTTCACCATTGCCGCCCTCTTGGTTTAGCTGCAGGAAAAACCACAAACGGCTTTCCCCAAAAATGACATCAAAAATACCTAAGAGCCCCATTTATGATGATAGGCGGTTGAATCTCCGACCAAGTGAAGACCAGGTATTGTCATTTGATGCGGCTGTCTTGTCAGTGTCTCAAGAACTAGACCGAGTTAAAGAAATCCCCGAGGAAGAGCAATACACAGAAATTTATCCAGCTCCTTTGAAAAGCAGAAATGATCCTGATTTCCAGTATGCTAGCGAGATTCAAGAGGAATCTGAAATCAGGGAGGAAGTGAACATGAATGGGGCTAGACTCAAGAATCCAATTCAGCATAGTAGCCTCGAGGACAGATCCTCATCTGTAATATGCCAAGAAAGTCTTGTGGAGGCAAAGGAAAGTGCTATAAGGAGGGAAACAGAAGGAGAGTTTCGACTGTTGGGTCGGAGGGAAGGTGGACGATTTCCTGGAGGGAGATTTTTTGGTGTGGAAGAAAATGATCGGGCCACTAGCATGGGCCGTAGGGTTTCCTTTAGCATGGAGGACAACCACCATACAGAACGTTTGAGCCATACAGAAGGTGTTGAAGTGTCTGCAACTACACTCGGGGACGATGACACCATTAGTGATGGGGATGATGAGGATGAGTGGAACCGAAGAGAACCTGAAATAGTCTGTAGGCACCTTGATCATGTGAACATGATGGGTCTCAACAAAACCACCCTCAGACTACGGTATCTGATTAATTGGCTGGTAACCTCACTGCTGCAGCTGCGGTTACCAGGTTCCGACGGTACTCCTGGGGCTCCGCTTGTTCACATTTATGGCCCGAAGATCAAATATGAAAGGGGTGCGGCTGTGGCCTTTAATGTAAAGAACAGTGGTGGGGAAGTGATTAACCCAGAGATGGTGCAGAAGCTAGCAGAGAGAAATGGTCTCTCCCTTGGTGTTGGTTTCCTTAGTCATATTCGAATCATGGATAACCAGAAGCAGCTTCATGGAGCATTAGATGCAGATGATACATTGTTGTGCAGACCCATATCGAATGGGCGCCATGACAGTAAAAGCTCAGTGGTCCGGGTTGAGGTTGTTACAGCATCTCTCGGGTTTCTGACAAACTTTGAAGATGTGTATAGAATGTGGGCTTTTGTGGCAAAGTTTCTTAATCCATCCTTTGTTGAAGATGATGAGCTATCCACTGTCCCAGAGACTTCAGAAACATGAGATAGCGATTGATTATTGCACATTCTGTATCGTGTTTGAAGGGAAGCCCTACTGCCTTTTCACCCCAGAGATGGCAGCATTATCACTGTTGTTACAGTTTTTGGGGTGCACTTTCAATATTTGATAATTGGGGAGATGCATAGGCAACAGGAAACTCAAAGGTATGATGTTTTTCTTGGTGTCCTGTTTCTTTTGCTTCTTCTTTGAGCATTCCAATTCGTGCAGGGTGGTGAAAGGGTGTTGATTCTGCAGTAGTATTTGTTTATTCTTCTTTTATTTTTCTTGGTATGTATCTTTTTTTATCGGATTCATGTAGAGTTTGCTCTAAAAATCATCATCAAAGCCCTGTCCCAACTATGTTGGGGTCGGCTACATGAATTCTGTTTCACCATTCCAGTCTATCCTGGGCCATTTGCTCTAGAAATGCATGTTACAAATTGAACTATTTCAGACCTCCAGTCAGATGCATTTTGTTAAGCAGGACTTAACCTGTGCTGAATACCCCAGTTCCATTGATTTGCAGAAACCCTTTCTCGGGTACAACTGCAAAGACTCTAGATTTGTGTGGAAGTACGCCAAACTGCAGTCAGTATGAATGTTGTAGCAGATTAATTAGTTCTTTCTTACACTGCACATTTGAGATGGTGTGAAGCTGGAATTTATACAGGTGGGATGCTGTTTTTTGGACTGTTCCACTCCACCCCCAATCAATGAGCTTTATGTACTTTCAACAAATAAGGCAGAGAAGTTGCAAAGCAGCATCCCACCCAATGAATATCTGATTTCTAGGGCCAACCCAACTGAATGCACAAATGAAGGTTGCCAACCATTCTGCCAAAAGATTCAGCATTTATTACTATTTGCCATGACCTGAGAGACAGATTACTGGTAATTTGATGGGATGTACAAAACATTGGTAAGCAAGACTCAGTCCATTGCGTTGGCCATCCAGTAGAGTATATTGGTTGTTCTCAGTTGTACAAGGCACAGTGGCCTCATCATTTTCACTTATGCAGTTGATTCCTTTCGCTTTTTCCTTTCTCCTTTTTCTCTTCTCCAGTTGACTGAAGTAGGAGTTTCAATACCAGAACATATAGTGAGGAATGTCCCTTTTTGATAGATACATATAGATTCCTTGGCTTAAATCAGTCAGTATGTAATAAATAGATTCCATCTGTCTACATTGACAACCTACTCAAATCACCCCATTCCAACTACTCACC
The DNA here is from genome assembly GCA_028538565.1 of Umbellularia californica. Classification (NCBI taxonomy): domain Eukaryota; kingdom Viridiplantae; phylum Streptophyta; class Magnoliopsida; order Laurales; family Lauraceae; genus Umbellularia; species Umbellularia californica. The sequence continues at coordinate 99,027,852 of JAPQWN010000002.1, forward strand.
CAACTACGGTTATTCATTACAACTGGGGCAGCTTGCGAATGGGTGAAAAAGCATTTTGGGAGATGGTGTGTTCTCCCAACTTTCTGCCCTAAATCAGTAGGCTAGGATAAAAAGAAATCCATTGCAATGTATGTGGTGTTGGGTTTGTTTTCATTTATTAATTTTCATTTTTGTGGCTACTATTTGTGCACTTTTCAGGCACATCTCCCATTCTGCAAAAGGCTTTAACACCACTTGCATTATAGACAAGTGAGTGAAATAATGATAGTTTGTGTTGCTTCTCTTCTGGCTGGGGTAAACTGTGCTTCCATTGCCAGGCTTCTTTGCCTTGAATAACATGGAGATGTTATCCAAGGCCAGATAAGCAACTGTTGGATGCTCACTTATCTAGATTTTACTTGTAGAAATGCAGCTTTAAGGAAGTTCCCTATCCTCCTTTCTGTTGGATTCTAGGAACTGGATCCTGCAGGAGGATTTAGATTAGTTGTAAGTTGGGAGAAAACAAAAAACCTTGTCTGCATGTGGTAGGTTTGGCTGGTTGGTCTTATCTGTGACTTGGTATTTGTGGGCCATGTGACTTAGAAGGCTTTGACTTGGGTACGTTATTTTGAAGAATAAATCCACTCCAGATTGATGACTATGATGCATGAACTACTTGGGTTTGAAAATTTGTGGGCTTCTGTTTTGATTTGCTGTCCATCCAAGGTCAAGATCAAGAACACTTGTGTGAAAGAACCAAAGGCCCTTGAGTAGACTCTATATCCCACATTCCATCCATCCACATAAAATATGAAGATTTGTACAATCATGTCACTTTTTTAAAGCCAGAAACTCCGTTGAAGATGCAAGTAAAGATTTTTTTTATATGATTGCCTGGAACTTGCCAAATTAAATGGGTTTTCTTGGGTGCTATCTGCCCCGGTGGTTGGGGGGCTGTATTTGCGAAAATGTACAAGAGATAACGTCCTCATCGTCAACATTTAGGGCATGTTTGTTTGCAAATGCATAGGAATTGAATATATAGGAATTCATGGTCAAGTGAGATTCACTGAAGTGAGGGGATTTGAATTACTAGGGTGCTTGCTGGTTATTCATTTTCTATTTTTCCTTATTTAATTTTCGAAAATCATTTTGGATGTTCTGTCTGATAATACCTTACAACTAGGTTGCCGTTGTATGCTTGCTCATGTGATCTATTTAATGTGACCGTCACAATTAATGTTTTTCTATTTACTTCAAGGTGTACCCCTAGTGGTCTCCATTGTGTTCTGGTTCCTTGAAATAACCCTCCTAGACCGTAAAGAGATGCTAATTTTGAACCCAAGCAATTTCATCTGGCATGTGTCAAGTGGGTAACCAGTAGTGGAAACTAGATGATTGAATGTAAACAATTGACATTTCCTACTTTCTCTTGTTTGCCTTAAAGATCTTTGAAATAGTGGATTATTCTCTCTGGTTTCACTGGGGACATACTCTTCAACCATTGACAAGTGGGTCCTCCATTAAAGCTTCTCGACGTTTGAAAAAAAAAGAGACTGTAAAGAATCTAAAGGGGGTGATTATGGTTCTTTTTTCTCTTATTTCTTGGGGCATTGTTACCTGTGGATCTAAAATTTAAAATCCCATCAACGTTCACTCACTAAAAATGATCCTCATGATGTTCAAATAGCAGCCTCTTGCTATTCAATGTGTAGTGGTTTTCAATGTGCGCCAGTTCACCATGACCCAATATCTATTACATAACTATGATCGATACAGACTTGAATCGAAATAAAATCACTTCTCTGACACTTTTTTTTTTTGTGTGTGTGGGGGACTAATCCCTTCAGGTCCATAGGGAAGTCGGGTAAACTCCCCTTAGCCCTAGCCCTAATGTGGTAGTGCAGTTTCGAACTTACAATCTCCGAGTGTATTCGGGTGCAAATCGTAGTCGTAAGCCAACTGAGCTACCCCTTGGGGTTGTCTGACATTGGTTCACATCACCAATATGCTCAACATGAGTGAGTGTTTTGCCTGACGTAAGAGTCTTATACTGATGGATGACCCTTATCTCAATCCTAATGATTTTACCTCAATGCATACATTTCTCAGTGGAGGGTTTTCTAGCTACAATAGTTCTGCAAAACGCCACCCTGATGAATAATCATCAAGATGCTGGTAATAAGCCACAAGAGGCAAGATTTCTTCTATTCTCTAGTCAGGCCTTAGTAAATGATGACCTATATTTTTATTCAGTGTCTTAAGTCTTCTATAAAGATGTAAATGAAAGATTATATTTTTTAATAAATTCTCTAAAGATATGGTGCTGTTTACTCAAATCATTAAAAGAACATTTCATTCAATCAAATATTCTTCTATTTCATTTTACCCCTTATTCAATATTCATCTTACCCAAACATTTTGGGGCCACAGGGTGTTTATCTGAATTCCCTCTGGGCCTTGAGGGTTTAGTCCAGCCCAAAGGGTTGGGAACCCTCCCATAGGAAAAAAAAAAAAATCTTACCCAAGCATTTGGATGTCATGCATACATCTGGCGTTGCAACTGGCCCATCATTGAATGGCTACAGGGGCGCTGGGCCCACAGTTGTTGTCATTTAATGGAAGCTACTGCAGTGCTGCTTAACACCAAAGTTCAATTATATAAAGAGAAAAAAAAAAGTTATGGCGCACCAGGTTCATCTAACTTATCTTTGAAAAACAAATGGATGGGTATGGTCATATGCATCTAAAATAATTTGGCTTACTGTATAAACAGTGTTGGTGTTGACAAAAGATAAACCATTGAAATGCGCATACCAGCATTGAAAAAAAAAAATGAAGAGAAAGAAAAAGGAAAATAAACTGTTGAAATGTGTAGATGATAAGGCCCTGTAAAGGAAGCTTTTTAAGCGGTAGGTGATGACATTGAATGTTGACATATTCATGTTGTTGGACGAATGGGGCCTTCATAACACTGGTACCATCATGCATATATGAAAGCACATTGCCTGTCACCATCAGTAAATGTCGTTTAAAATATAAGCACAAAAGAAACCCAAGTTTCTTATATTAGCAGAGCCACTAGCACCATACAGCTGCAAACATGAAAGGGTATAGGCCCTTCACATCAAAGAGTGAGACATTAAACCAAAACCAAGGAGGGGAATTTCTATAAGGAAATATGGATTCTTTATATGCATACAACTGGAAAATTGATGTTTCCTTATCAAGTTCAAGGACATGATGTATGAAAGGAATTTAAAGGTTCAGTGGCCCAAAGAATGTTTAGTTAGTTGAGGAGCAGCTTTCTGTACATGTGGGGTCACAATTTTCTACTTTAGATCATTGATCTATGGTTCCTCTTATGGAAGGGAACTGCACCAAGAATCTCCCAGATTTGAATATCCTAATCCGTCTTTCATTTTTTTTTTTTTTTCTAGAAATTGATGGTTAAGGAATACACAATGACACAAATAAGTTAAAAAAGGGCTGATAATAAATGTCCACAACATTTGCTTGCGGGAGATTTTTAGGAATTCCTTCATCCATATGGGCCCCACATGCACACAATTAGCCCCCTCACTGAACTATACATTTGAGGGTCAAAAACTCTTCTCATATAGGCCACCCTACATATCACAAGAACCAATCAATTACAGTATTTGAACAATCTTCCCCTCAAATCTGCTTTTGCATAAGGATTAACACCACTAGCGGCAAAGATTGTGTGATCCTTTTCCGAAACCAATGATTGGAGATGTGGCAGTCCCAACACGGACAGCACCCAATGTAATGCTTTTGACATGGAACCATGCAACCAGCATTTCTGTGTATCTGAGCTATCCACTTGTATGGGTCTAATCTTGGTCCTCACAGGGAACCCATCATCTTGATAAGAAAAGCAGTCTCTAGTGCTGAATCTTTGCAATGCAGGTACCTGTTCTCCTCCACTATATCTATTGTTAAATTAAGCAGTATTGGATGTTGTGAGTCATATACAGTCAGTTTCCGGACCATCGCAACCCATTTTGCAGCTTCCCATACTCCAAACCTGTCATATCAGCACGAAACTGTTAAATAAACATGTTATGTTTGGGTGGCAGAATTTGCAAAGGTTCCTGCTAGCTACAGACTTTTAATATTGTATCAACCCACACAACAACAGTAATAGTACTAATTGGTAGTAAAAATAAGGAGGAGACACTTGCAATATTGCAAGTTATGTTTGGGTTGCTGCACATATAAATAAATAAGTCCCATGAAAATATAGCCAAAATAGACTTGACAAAACACCATGTCCCCGTTCACTGTTGGTGGTCACTACAACCTGAGGGGTTGAATTGGCCTATTGTTCATATATAATTTAAACAAATTGCCAAGTTTCTTGTATTGAGAAATTTGGCTCACTGACTGGACGACCCAAATCACAATGGAATATTATTATTTTCAATATAAGCTTCCATCACAAAATAAAGAACTAATTCAATGACAACATACTAGACTAACACAAAAGTCCGCCCCAGTGGAACAAGGAGCTAATACTTAATTTAGAAACAAGGCATGCAAATTTAGCAGTAAAACTTGCATTGTTGTATGAAGTGAAGCAGAAGGCAATGAAGAAAAAAGAAGACAACCAAGCAAATGATCCTGTGATTCAATGCCAAGGTGGATTTATTAAGTAACCATAAAGATAGAATTTGGGATGAGTATCCAAGAGGAAGAAAGAAAGGGGAATTCGAATAGAAGAGGGCAAAAAAAAAAAAAAGGAATGTCACTAAAGATGGTTTCTGTTTGTTTTTAATGAATTTTAAATATTGAAAATAAAAGAAAAAAAAAAAAAAAAAAAAAAAAAGACCAGAAGCAAAACTAGTAGGAATTGAAGATTTGAACTGCAAGAAGTAGCTCAAAGAAAGCAAGAATGCTAAACAATTTGAATGAAGTGAAGCAGATTATGCAGTAGTGGAGAATTTAGTCATAAACAGGGCCGCCAAATCCTAATAGATGGGTGAGGCTTTGAAGTTAAGAAAATGTAGATTAATTGCACTTTGATAAGGAATTATGTGCAGATGCATGAGTACATAAATAATCCTTTTTTCAACTCTGTGCAGTAAGTACAGTCTGTGGTGTGAAGAGCCCTTAGAAAAACTGGAAGGTATTAATCATTGCAGCCATGAGTTGACTAAGTTCAAGTTTCATTAGCATTCCAATTTCCGCCTCCCAACCCAGCACATATGCCGAAATAGAATAGTTACTCTGCTCAACACTTGTTTTTCGTTGAAAAGCCACTCAACACATTTTAGGAAATTCTAAGCCCTGTCAATACTGAGTAGTGGCCACAGTACACTAGTGACTACAATATATCTGTGGCCACTTTGAAGTCTTTATAAGAACCCTGTTAAGGTAACCTGCAGTTACTGCATGTAGCAACTGTGGTTTGAAGGAAATTTTTGCGTTCACCGCAGTCTGGTGATTGAGATGGTTGCTTTTGAGAAACTTATAAAAAATATAAGATTAGATGCTGGCACAAGATCAAAAACTTGACCTGGGAAACGACTTAATTGACTCAACTGATTTTGCCAAGGCTAAACCAAGTATTTTTTCCGTATAGTAACCAAAAGAAAACATTTTTCGGATTCTGAGCTAGCATTCCTAACGTAGTCCCCATTATTTATCATTCTTTAATAGGTAGTGTTTCTGAAATTTTAATTCAACGCAACTAGAAAGCTTACAGAATAACAGCAGCAGAAATTCCCAACTCAAAGAGAATCACTGGACCTCCACCTCCTCTGTTTCTCACATTGGCCAATGGGAAAAGGTGGAAAAAAAAAAAAAAAAAAAAAAAACAGATGAAAATTGGTGCACTTTCCATTTAATGAGTTAAAATTTTTAGCATGTTCATACTCATTTCTTAAGTTTTTCTAGTAATTTACATTATTTTACAGCTAAATTACTGACTTTATTTAACAAGGGTCCTACTTAGAATAATATTAAAAAAAAAGGGTCCTACATAGAATGATTTAGTGAAAAAATATAAAAAGGTCAAGAAATACGGGGGATCTTTTTAGATGGTAACTGATTAATTCATTAAAAATGCATGGAATAAAAAATAATAATAGTAAGCATAGTTATTAATACTGTTTTGTTTCGGCTAAAGTGGCTGGAAAATTTCATTTCGGTCATTCAACTGAAACGGAATGCAGCTTAAAAGTTTTCATTTATAATTTCACTATATTTCGGCTGAAATAATCGATTTCGGCCAAAATGCCCGAATCTCGTCCGACGGTCTGATTTATGCTCTCTGAAACAATTGAGAAGAACAATCTCGACTAAAATGAAAACGAAAAATGCCATTTTGCCCCTCTTTCTTTCCTTCTTTTTATTTCAAAAAAGTCCTTATGTTTTTCATATATATATATATTTTAAATCTTATGGATGTATTCATGTTGTGGGACTTTGTGGGACCTTAGCCAAATTTAAATATAATACTAAAATCTCAATATTTATTTTATTTTTTACGCATTTCAAAATATTTTTTTATTTTTTTATTTTTTCTGAAAAGCTACTCCAAAAAATTTAACCGAAATTTCGAAATGCCGAAATATTTCATTTTGGAGGCCAGACGGAAAGAGGGACCGAAATGAAATCGATAACTATGACAGAAAGTTTTCAAAAAGAAGAAAAAGAAGCACCCTTTCAACCTAAAAATATTACGCCAAACCCTTCCACAAGCCAGATGTGGAATTTCCAGCAAATTCTTTGTATAGATAACTTAAAAAGAATACAAAAGATATATAGCTGATGTTCCATCAATTGGACGCAACCAAACAAATGTAAGATAACAAGTAGCTATGACTATGAGATAACAAAAACAACGAAAGGGCCTCATTTCAAAATCCATGGCTCAGCAAGGGGATCCATTTTTATCTGCTTCCTCGAAGCATGAAATGAAGACACCACTACATTCAATCATGCACTGTTTAAAGCTTTAACTTCAACCAGTATACGCATAAGCAAGAGTATTTCTCCAATCGCAATCCACTATAATATGGGCTTAATATATTCCTTATTAAAGCCTTAAGCCCACTTTACATATAGATATCTCCATCCAGTTAGACATTCCACCCTATCCCAAATAATGAAAAATAGAAGGAACTCCTCTCTCATTTAAATCAACCCTCCTAAATGAGATGGAACCATGTTCTTATGGATTTCTATCAACTTTCATGGTCCAAAAAATATAATAAAATAAAATCATATATCCCATTGGCAAGTCTATTTTTTTAGTATATTTGACTTAAAACTGATTCGAATAGACGTTTGAATGCTTTAAACCGTCTGGGAAAGTTTATGTGAATCTCTGATTGAATTAGCGTTAAGACCTTTTGCCTCTTCATAAAAAAGCAACGAAACGGTGACCTTTTTAAACAAAAATCAATGTTAAAAGCAATCAGACAACTTTTTTTTTTTTTGACAAGTTTGTGCATGTAACTTTCACTATATCACAAGTTCAGCTGTACTGCTTTTTACTATATGATAAGTTTGACTATATAACATTTACTATATACAAGTTTTTTTTTTTTTTTAATTGAATCAGACATACCAAATGGTCTATTTATAGAAGGGTATAATTGAAACAGCTCTATTTCTAACAGATTTAATTGAATCAGCTCCATTTCAAACAGATAAGAGTTCCCTGTTAATAAACATTAACAACAAAAGCTCGAGCTATTAGTGAACGGCATAACAATTTATATCAACACCCACCCTCGAATGGGAGGCCATTCGAATTTGAAACCTGACAAATAGATAGAATGGAATACACCATACAGACAGATGGAGGTGACATCATGCTTCCCAGGGGTTTCGAAATCATGACACTGATACCATGTAAATAACCCATAACACTAAAAGCTCGAGCTATTAGTGAACGGCACAACAATTTATATCAATACATTTCCAAACATGCCTTTAGTTTGTTTTGTATCATTGCACTGTTGCAGTTTTTATCATTTCATTATGGACATTTTCTTTCAACGTACGTATAAGAGTTTCCAAACAGGTCCCTTGTTTGTTTTGTATCATTGCACTTTTGCAGTTTTATCATTTCAGTATTGACGTTTTCTTTCAAGGTTCAGCTACTGTCCTTTTGTAGCTCATAGTTGGTTGTACTTGTACATTTTATACATGTTTCTTCTATTCTTAAGAAGAACCAGTTGAATTACTTATCCAAGAAAAAAACAAGGGTGCATAAGTGTGTTTCCCTTCTCCAGGACCTGAGCAGCTGAGCTCAAGGCTCATTATAGGTATGAACTCTAGACACACTACTTAGAACTTCAAGCAAACCAAACTTATTGTTACTGGGTTGCAGGCACAATTTAGGAATATTGTCAGGGAAGAATTTCAAAAATTTAGTAAGCTGTAACCAATCCTTGCTTTAAATGTACCTTAACAGTCTTTCATTTACAATTTTTTTTTTATTTTTTAAATCAGTAGTTATAACAAATCCAATATATCCATACATGTGCTTGCTAAAAATAGATGTATATTTTTGCTTCAATAACATAGGTGTGATTACTGTCCCACGCCGTAGATCAGCTGGTTGGGACATGGGTGTGTAAGTGGGGGTACGTGCATTCGGGTCTCCAATGTAGCAAAAACGAAAACAAAGGTAAAATTACTCTGTTCTTTCTGCCAATTAAAGAAAATGTATAAATATCTGATGCCATCATCCAAGGACTCTGGATAAATGTTACCTTGCATTAAAAGATGATGTCACCAAGACTGCTGGGTAAAGAACACCCTTCTGAATATTGTCGTATGGGGAGTACTTCCTTATGGCCTGAAAATCTTCAACATCACCAGGATATCCAAATTCTTCATAGTCTATGGGTGAAAGAGGTGAAACAGGATACAGAAGAGTATTGCAGGGATCTAAAAAAGGAGACTGCACCAAAAAAAAAAAAAAATAACAAGTTACTTGCAGGTGAAACAAGTTTCAGGAAAAAAAAAACACTGTATATGTTAGTCTTTTACATATGTTTACCTCTCCTTCGGGCTGTCAATGGGTCAGGTCAAACCTTAGACCCTACAGGGGAAAACCCAAAAATACCATGCTTATGTCCAAGTTAGACCGAACAGGTCCAGGGCCAGAGCCCAAGGTTACCTGAATATATAATAGTGGACCCACCAAACCTGAGTTTACAAAAAAAAAAAAAAAAAAAATGGTCTGCTTCACAATATTTTTGTGTTGTTTTGGGTTAGTACCATGGATCCAACCAGACCCAACAAATATAATCTGTCCTAAACAGAGCACAGATAATCAGGTTGTCCAGGTCCAAGTTTGACAGGACCAAAGCCATGTGAACACTACCTCTCATACATGATATGAGAGAGAGAGAGAGAGAGAGAGAGAGAGAGAGAGAGAGAGAGAGAGAGAGAGAGAGATGGCTCCAATATCTGCAGTAGATCATTGTACAGCCCTCTTGTCAGAAAACAATCATACTAGCTCTAGGATACTCGAAAGGTGGGATCCAATGTACTCCAAACGGCAACCAGTTTGCATAGCTAGGCAGATCAGATGCTTATCCATTCCACCACATTTAGAACAGTATAGAATTTGAAACCACAATAACTCCAATACTATTTCTTCCCTTTTTTAACCCCAAATAATCAATGCTAGAACTTAGAACAGAAAGGTTTAAAAAGCAGTATTCTTAATTCTATTTCTTTCGTGCCCAACTAATAATCATCCATTATTCAAAATGGTTGTAATTGAGATCCATCCAAATGCATCTGTAGTCTAAACATACTACCAAACAAAACCATACAATTTAGAGGAATGGGAATACAAGGCCATGAATCAGAAAATAGACCATGATGGATACCTTCAAAACCGCAGCACGAAATAGATCAGGGCAAGAATTAATAGCTGCAGCAACTAAAAGACCTCCAGCACCATTCCCCCAACCAGCAAGCTTGTTTTGTTCCACAATTCCCTTTTCAATGAGGAATTCTGCACAGGAAATATAATCGTTTATGGAATTGTGTTTTCTTGTACTCCTTCCATCTAGATGCCATCTTTTACCACCACCCCCTCCACCTCTAAGAACACACAATTCAAAATGTAATAGTTAGTTACCCAATCTTGTAAGCATGAACAGGCTCAAACTTCAGCAGAAGTTGATTTCACAGTGACATGCCAAGAAAAAAAGAAAGGCGATCAAAGACATTAATTCATCTTTAAAAATACCAACACAAACAGATAATTTGCCCTTTTTCCAAATTACAATAGGTGGATTTATATTTCCAGTCCGTCTGCTATATTAGAGGGAGCATGTGAGAAACTAAAAAATATAGAAATTCTAATAAAAATCTAAAATTATGATGTGGAAATGCTTTATTTTTATATTTATTTTTTGAATGGTTGGAATGTGGTAATGCTAGAGACCTAGAAGGATTGTGCTGGTGGAAAACAACATGATTTATAAAGAATTGTTCAAGGAGTACCCAAGATAATGCCCATAACCAGTGGATTATACCCAGCACTGACCTTTCTGTAGGAGTTCTCTCTCAAGCTCAAAAGTGGATCAGTTATGTTGACCTTCGTATTGGGGGAAGAATGCAGAGGGATGTTCATGCAAACTTCAACAGCGGTGCAGACTTCAACTGCATCCATCCCATCTACATTCTCACAAGACTTTGGGAAAAATGCTCTAAAAGGAAAACTGTTGTTGACAGCAAGATCCTTACCATCAAATGGATGATCCAAAACGTCTCTCTCTCTCTCTCTCTCTCTCTCTCTCTCTCTCTCTCACACACACACACACACACACACACAAACATAATGGTACATTCCCTATTGCTCTTGCGCACACATTTCCGCTTATTAGTTGCGGTCCTGTTCCAAATTTAAATGGATGGGAAAAATTGATGATTGCAAGAGATACAACACAAATAAATGCATCAAAGAATTGTGGGATCAAAATCTTCATTCCATCCTAAGATTTGGATATAATCTATAATAATTTAATGAGCATTTTCTACCCAATTCTCGAATAGGATGAGAAAGCCATGTCATCTTCTCAACTTGTAAATATTCGGCCAGGAATAACTATCCTTTTTTTTTTTTTTTTTTTCTGTCGGAACAGGTCTGAGTTGTGAATGTAAAGCTTAATTAATGGGAAACAATGTCAACTTCGCCAGTTTGTGACAACTGCCCATCACAAGCTCAGAGAAAGGAGGGTTGCTTCAAGTAGGTTCACAACCAATGAAAAACTTTTTTCACAACTATAACATGAATTCTAAGACAGTGACATTCCGTGATCATGCTACAGTGTTACCCGCTAGCTTTGCAACCTATCCGAGGATTTAACCTGGGATAGATAGGATGGAAAAACAGAACTTATGTAGCTTACCCCAACATAGTTGGGACAAGGTTTTAGTGATGAAGATGAAATGGGCAACAATGTCACAGGGCATAACATATTGTCATCAAATGCAATGAAGCATCATTGGGCAACAACAACCAAATATAAGCAACTAAATCACTAAGTAGAAAAAATATGGAATGCACAACACTCAAAAGGGTAACTAAAACAGAGCAACAGCAGGGAACATACCTAACATCAGCATATGCAAGCACCCAACCACGATCAAGTAAGCTTTTCAACGCACTGCGCCAGCGCTTGTCTAATAGCTCACCATAAGCTCCATGGCCATGAAGTAAACCCGGACTTTGACTTTCTTTCTTCCTTGTGCGTGAGTATACAATAGTCAGGGGTACAAGAACGCCATCTTTGGATGAAACACTATATTGTTCACAGGCATAGAACTCAGAAAGGTCATTCCATGAGCCATCTATGCAATCAACTTCAGTCGCAATGCCCAAGCTCTTGGAGGGTTGTGATTTGTCCATATGGCTAGCAGTATAAGTTGCCCCATACAAAGTACGCGTCCTTTCATGAAGCACATTTTGTTGTTGAACAATAACCCACTTTCCATTTGATAAGTTATAGTCAACCACGGCATCAGGCATCTGTAGTAAGTAGTGAACACTGGTTACAAAGGAGAAACCAACGACCATTTCAAATCAACAATATAACTTACAAAGGGAAATTATAAGTTACTCTTTGAAACAGTCTAAAAACAATAAAAAGAATATGCTCCTCTCAAGTATCAAAACATAACACATTGTGACATTAATTGGTGTTCAAATTTGACCATATGTGGGGCATTCACACAAGGATATAAACTATTCATCCCAGTTGAGCTGCAAGTACCACAGCCCAAAGCTATCAACGACTGAGCAATCAAAACCATACATTTGTATGGTTTATTCAGGAAAAAGATTTTACAGTCAAAAAATCTTGGTCTCTCAATAGAATGTACCAAGTGATTGGATTTGGATAAAAAATGCTCTCACAGACCTAAATTATATAAATATATATATATATATATATATATATATATATGTATTCATGAGCAGAATCTAATATAAAGGATTGGCATACCACAGGTGAAGATATTGCAAATCGCATGGTTGAGGAGCTGTAGTCATAATTTGGCCCAGGCGAGATTTGACAAACATGTTTCGGAAGAGGTAGGAAACATGGATTAAGGGTATTTAGATGAAATGGTCCCTGCCAGGAAAAGAAAAGATTATTAACTCAAGGATAAAAGAGATGCTAGAAGCATTAAATATAATATTTCATTGAGAACAACATAAATCAAGGAAAACATATCAAACACAAAAGACAAACCAGTTCTGAAACTCTAATAATGACATTTGAACAACCATTCTAATAATAATTAGAAAAAGAAGATCAAGAACAATGGGCAAGCAAGGATCTTTAGTCAACAACATACAACATCTGCAGTCTGCACAATGTTACCTTATGACTTGGATCTTGACATATGGTGAAAATTGCCACCAGAACAAGTGCAAGTTCAAGTCAAGAGGTGTAAAGCACTAACAAGCCCCTCTGTTATAATAGGAGTTAAGAGATAGCACTTCTTCTTTTGGGCTAGTAGTGTCCTTGCTGCACTGGCAAGTTTGATTTTTCAAAGTATCTACCTGGGATTGATCCCTGGTTTCCCCATGGAGGGGGGCATGCCTTGCCACTGGCTTAAGACTTAAGAGGTGGCATATTGCTCAACAATCCTTGAATACTGACAGTGCAGCATCAAAATAAGTCATACTTGATAGTAAATAGTGAACAGTTCAGAAACAAAACTGCAACTCATTATGTAAACATAGCCCCACAAGACACAAGGTGTTCACATAAACACAAAAAGCGTAAACAAATGCTTTGCTTACCTTCCCATACATGGGTAAAGGTAGAGGAACTGCACAAAGTTTGAATTGCTGGTCTTCCCTCAAGATAAGCACAAAATGTGTGTCACAGAAATCAACATCTTCAATGCTAATGTCAGGATCTTCAAGAAATACACTCTGCAAAAACAGAACAAGACAAGTCAGTTAAGGCACTATTCAAGGCATAGTTACCTGATTCATAGTTTGATGGATTCTCATTCGAATTCATAGTTCGGCACTTAATCATATTCGAAAATTTGCTGGAGTCAGGATTAGACTCATTTGATTCATTTTACAATTCGCTTAATTCGTAGTTCTTATTAGAAAAATCCATTGTACTAATTCGGATATATAATTCAATAGTTTGGTGAATAAATGTTTTGCAAAAATTCTTAAATGTTGTAAAAATTTATATAAGAATGACAATTCATGAAAATTGTAAATAGTGATTAAATAAAATTTAAATTCAGCACAACCACCTCTTATGTGTCTTATCCAAGCAGCATAAACAGATATCCAACTATCAGTATTGATCTTGAGTGCCTCACTAGTGCTTTTATAAGAGAGAAGTGGAATTATGCAGTTGGGCCTACCTTCAGAAAATCTGAATGCCTCAAAATCAACACCCGACTCTTGAATGAAACATTATCAAAGTTTACTCCCATACTATTAGGCCCCACTGTAAACTTGAGCATGTAAGCTCATATTGTTCTATGATTTAGATTTCACTTCAATCATGATTACATCTACCATTAACTAGATCAAGTAAAAAATGTGAATAAAAAAAAGTTAAAATCATGGTTTTAGACACAGTCAATCTGAAGGCAAGATTGACTCTAGCTTGGTGGTGCAATCCCATTGCATGTCAAAAGTGGGCCATGCATGAAGGAATTGCAAAGTGGACTGACTCGTCAAAGAAGAATGGCAGTATCGTCATTCTTCTAAGAAACAAGGGGAATTTTTTATATATTTAGAACATGATGTCTTTCTTCGTCAACCCCGAAAGAGAAAAGATGATACTGCAGGCAGACTGCACCAAAAGGAGTGTACTTTCCTCTTCCTCAACCACAGTATCGAATGGCAACAAATCAGGGATTTCAAGATTTTCGAACCCCATCAAATCGAATAGCGGTTCATTCGAACTGAACTATTCGGAATTTGACACCCACAACAGCAAATTAGATAACATTGATTCAAGGATGAGTAGTTTAGAGAAATCACAGGGAAACAATGAAAGCAATGGCATGAGACTGACCAACCAGCATATTTAGAAGTATTCATAGTTTCATGTGGAGCAAATGTCCTGAAATCACGCCAATGTGGACAAAAAAGACCCCTTCCACCAAGCACCCAAACAGGGGGAAAAAGGGGGAAAAAAAAGAAGGAATGATTATTTTAGTGAAAGGGAATGATATCCGATGAACGGCCAGTTGCATAAATATTGCCTGGACACTTCACAATACTATACCCATGTCCGTAACTTCAATTGAAGAGCAAATGCCATCACTGGCATTTTCCTAATGCTATAGCCAGGTAAAATGATAATAAATCTCATTCACAATGCTGGCTAATCTATGAGCGGATGAATGGATTCTAGCATCTAATCATCAAGGTCATGGTCCACCACATGCACCTCCCAAGTTATGATTTAGCTTCCATGAAAATTGTCTTCAAGCAACTACAGTTCCTTAGTTAAGACAAGAAAAGCTAAAACTATGAGTGCAAAACCACCAAACATGAAAATCGGGAAAGAAACCAAGAGTTCCTTCAACTTCACTAGAAGGGATAAATATTAGCAATTGCAAAATAGGATCCTACATAGTACTCAGATGACAGTCCCAAATGGCTCCAGTAGGTTCAAAGGCAGCTCTGGTCATCCCATTTACTAAAGAGGCTAATAATTCAACCCCTAATCCTTCCAGCAGCTACTTAATTAAGTATTTAGTTGTGACACTAATGTGAGGGTATGAGCCATCTTTAGGAATGGTCCAGCGTGAGGCCCGCCTGTAAGATGACAATCATGGTTTAGGGGTGTGAAAGGTCTCCCTATGAACAAACCATCCAATCAAGAGAGGTATTATCAAAATCCAAACCATTAGATAAAGTGGAATGGTTGACAAAATATGCATGATCAATTGGACGGTCTACACAAGTCGGACAAGTGTCAAATTTGTGTTGGTGTTAATTCATGGAGAGGTGATGAGTGGAATGGGCTTAAATTGATCATATGATGGTGGCAAGGAGGCTGCACAGGCTGGACTGTTGCTAAGCAAGGAATGGCCTGGCTGTTCATGAAAATTTGCACAAATGCATGCGTGCATGCACAAAACACATAATATCTATAGAAATTCATAAATTTGCATAAACAATACATTTAAGCCTGACATCACCTATGACTACTTAAAAAATTCCTTATCAGACCAGGAGTGTTGAGGGTTGGGTCGGACTGGGATCAGCCAGTGCTAACAAATTTAACAAAACGTCTCCATTTCAAACCCAAAAACTACACATGTCCCATCAAGAGCAAACCTAATTCAACTCAGAAGCAGGCTAGCAAGCTGTCCCACAGGCCAATCGAACCAACTGACAGACTCACAAGACAGATCAAATTTGTCATTTGAATCCAACTAGACATTAGCTTCTTGAACAAGACAGACATAAGAATATAGCTTGAGAACAAAAGTTGTCCTCCATAAACATTAGATTTTTCCTTATTATGTATTTCTGCTTTTACCCTTTCCTTAATTTTATGCTTAACCCTTAAGTGTGTTAAGGGTATTCTTGCAATATTGCTTTTATAATAATATCAATGCTCCCCATAATAGGAGCAATATTCTTGGATTCAAATTTATTGCAACTATTTCTCGACACATGATATCAGAGGATCAAAGAAATTAGAATTTATTCCCAAACTTTTCCAATATCCTCTTGCTCCCACTAAAGTCAACCTCAGTGTCTGAGAAATATTCTTTTTTTTTCTTGTTTTCCGCTGATAGGATCACATGGCGTCCACCTATGCCATGCAGTCAGGCTCCTCATCTATTCCCAGTATTGAATTCATAGGAATTTAAGCAATGCCTTACAATCTGACAGACTAAATTTAAGGAGTAAAAGTGAAAATCTAAGAAGTAGGAAATTATTACCTGGCCATCACCTAGTATTTTTTTTTTTTTTTTATAACGATCACCTAGTAAATTAAATCCTATGAAAGTGAGAGTCTCATCTCTATCTCCACCTTCTATCCTTCACTCTTCACCGCTTCATCGTTCCATCATTAGACCTCAATTTTCCATGCATTCCTAGGACTTCAATACCAAGCAAGCAATAATAGAGATGAGTTTCCAACTTGGACTGTCCAACTCTTAAGAGAGAAAGCCCCATATATTGTAAGATGAAAAAGGAAGGTCTTGGAGTAGGAAAGAAAAGAAGGATATTTAGATGTGTTGCTATGGGTTTACTCAACTTGTAAAAGTTTCACTATAAGTGGGAAACAAATTTACAAGTGCAAACCCAAGTTAGTCTCAAACATATGACTCATAATACAGCTATACATGTTCTGTTGTTCTCCTTTTTTTCTGGTGGAATAAAATTTAACAGTTATCAAAAAAAAAAAAAACAGCTATAGATGTGCATGTGATATTTGATGGCATTGGTGTGCCACATGCAAGGGCAATTGATGGACATCACAATATACATGACCTGGCCCATAAACAAGGCAGGTTCACATGGACATTGAATGTGCAACTGTTGGGATACACACACACACACACACAACACACAACACTTCGAAATGTTAACTTGCAGTAACTGTTGTGGATTTTCCCCCTGGTAATTGTTTTGTGTGACTGTATCCCACCTGGTAAATTGTTGGATTTTTAGCGCAGGAGACATACACAATGGATCACAGACATGTGAAGGGCTTGATCTACACACATGGCGCATGAGCTTAGTAAACCTCATGGAGAGGAATAAGCATACGCAGAACACCTATCAGTAAATTCTATGAGTGGGAATATGAATGTCTTACAAAATGTTGGTCATTGAGGGTCAAAATAAACTCACTAGCGGACCTCCCAAATTCTTGAACCGGAAACTTCAACAGGAGAGCGAAGGAGATAATGGGAATCGACAGGTACGCCCCCTCTTGCAGCATCTGTGAATAGATAAAGACATCCCCTATGATGCTCAATTATGCAGTGGACTTGTGGTTCGCATTCCCATACTAAAGTCATTCCTGACAGAGGATTATCAGCATTTATCAAGTATACCTACAAATAACAAATATTCAGTTCCCACTAGCAGCAAGAAAGTAGTTCAGAAAGAAGCTTAAACTTTGAAATGTTTAGAAGTACCCTTGAGAACGTAATAGAAAATGTATGTACAGTCACAAATCGGAAATCCTTGGTGTTTCTAATATTAACATGGATGTTCTCATCAGATTCTTCGAGAATCAGAACATCATCCTTTCCCGATCCAAGCAAGCTCCAGAAGACCCTAATGAAAAAGAAACATTCAATTACATTCTGCTTTATAGAAAGACCAAACCAATGAAAGCTCTATTTAGGTGAAAATGGGAAGCTACCAACCGATATGGTCTCTTATTAGTGTTTGTAACTGTGTACAGCAATGCCTGCCCACCCATGGCCCATGCCAAATTTGAAACTCGATCAGCTTGAGGCTTGCTACATAGAGAACCAGTAGCTAAATCCCTTACAGATAGAGTAAAGAAGTCATTATCCTTATTATACATGGTGTATGCAAGAAGACGGTGATCTGGGGAGACTTCTGATCGTTCTTCATAAGCATACCCTGTGAAGAAAGAGACGAGAAACAAATTGAGGATATGTAAGTCTAAAACAACAGATACGCATAAAGACAATATATCACTGAAGGATGAATTAGATGGAGGATGGGAAGCAACATTGCTTGATTAGCAAATCCCAAAACCAGTATATGGGAGCACTAGTCTTGCTAATCATATGGCATCAAGATCATAACAAGTTCTAGTCTATTGGCCTAGAATAAACTAACAGAAAACATCACAAAGTATTGACATCAACATTTATGTATGTGTCTGTACAGGAAGCTGTCTGGATGCATCCTAATTGAATTATATATCCATGCTGAAAGCAATTACCATATGTTTAACAGACGCTTTGAGCAGGAACCGTGTTTCTTAATTTGGAACCGTACTCCAAAAAGACAAATTCCCATTTCCCACCCCTAATCTGACGTACAAATGGTTTAAATTCGCGAATATGGCAAGGAGTAAAGCACATCCAATCCATCTCATAGCAGGTCCTCAATTTTGAGATATATGAGTTGTTTGACTGGATAAATCAATATAAAATCCAACAATGAATAAGGCTGGATTTAAAATCAGAAAGAATGCCTTCTATCAGAGAAATTGATGGAAACAGCTTCATCCAGCCACAAAATGTGGGAGGATAAACACTTCACAGACCCAATATGCAATTACTATGAATCCATTTCCATTAATTGCCATTATGAACAGATTCAGAAAAGAAAAAAAAAAAAACAATTATGAACTAATTATGGTATGTGAGGTCAGCAGTTGCATTACCTCCAAATCTTTCAGCCTCTTGATTGTAATCAAGCAACTTCTGCTCAATCTTCTTCCCAGAAGTGTAATCAAACCCTGCAAAAGGAGCACTGTAAGTTAAGAGCTCCTCATGCAAACTCGCCAACCTGCGGCAGAGCACTGGATACTGCTTTCCTTCTTCCACCCTCCTGTAGTACAACCTGTGACAAATACTTGTATTCAATTAAACAATTTTTATCAAGAAAAAATAACTTACTAACTAAGAGAAATCGAAGAAATATACAATGCTTCAATGATGATGATTTTTAGTGGTTAGTCCACACAGCTCCAAGGGCGGGCTGATCTTTCTGTGATCTAAGCTTTTTTTCGCGTTGGCCCCACTATGGATGCACAATGCTAGCCATTTGATAGTGGGCCAACAAATTGATGGGAGGAGACAGAAAACTGAATTGGGCAGACCATAGACAATGGTAGAATCTATGCGGATTGGATAATGTAATCATTTGATGATCATGAAAGCGATATTCTATTCAATTTCAACCCATGTCCCATCCACTGTGGGCCCCACCACTGATCACAGATTGGATAATGTAATCATTTGGTGATCATGAGAGAGATATTCTATCCAACCAATGTCCCATCAACTGTGGGGCCCACCACTGATCGCAGATTGGATAATGTAATCATTTGATGACCATGAAAGAGAGATTCTATCCAACCAATGTCCCATCAACTGTGGGGCCCGCCACTGATCACAGATTGGATAATGTAATCATTCGGTGATCATGAAAGAGAGATTCTATTCAACCCGTGTCCTATCAACTGTGGGGCCCACCAATGATCAAAGATTGCTGAAATGTGGGCCCAGTGCTAGAGGACTGCTGGCCCATGAAACAAAATACAATCCGCTGGTGTTAATTAATACCAAGATCAGGTCTTCCCAGTTGGATATAACCCAAACTAAAGCCCGCCCATTTAAGATCCAAATCCAAAGAGTCTAATGACTAATATCTTTTGTCAAAACCAAATCTAGCAGGTTACGGGTTACCCAACCCGGGTGAATCCAGCCGAGTTCTCACTCAACCCCAATTAACTCGGCGCCGAGTCGACTCAGCCGAGCGACAACAAATGAAATTACTACACAGACCTCGAAGAAAAGGCGAAATTACGAACCAGGGACCCCAGCGAACGGGCGGAGAAGAAGGGTAGTAAGCGAGGCGACTCCCCATCTCGGCCTGGAGCTTGTGCTGGAGACGATCCGAGCCGCTCATCACGGCCTCGATGTACTTCTCCTCCTGCTCCATGTACACGTCCATGTGCCGCATCGCCACCTTGTCTGTGAGGTTCGACATCCAGCTGTACGGATCGTGCCACGTCTCCCCGTGGAAGGTGAACGGCACGGGCTTCTCCGGCGGCTTCGGCGGGGAGGGCGGTGGCGGAGGCTTCCCTGCCTTCTGGGCCTTAGGCTTCCAGTGGACCCCGCGGAGGAACGTAACGGTGGCGGAGACGTGACGGAGACGGTGTTTCGGGAGGAGATGGGCTGCGATTGATGGCATTTCGGAGGAGGAAACGGACCGAATCTCTCTCTGTGTGGGTTTGTAGGTTTTCTTTGGGGAGATGATAAAACCCTAGGAGGAAGGGTTTTAGGAGGCGGTGATGGTGGGCTCGAATTCTACGTCGGGTTGTAACTTGGGCGGGTCGGGCTGGATCTAAAATCTTGATATGAAAAATGACCCAAATGCACAATACACAACTTTTTCACATCGGATCTTATGCATGTGATGAATAAATAAATGCATACAAACATATTTATGTGTCAACTTCATACATGTGCGAGATTTAAATATATGTAAATGAATGCAAATGAAAGACTCCTAGGCAAATTTGATAATTCCACTAACAGAGTCAAGTAAAATAAAGTTAATTTTGAATAAATAATAAAATATAAGTGGATTATGATTGTATTTTATTTTTAGTTGTTTGTTATAAGAATCTTTTTGATTTCTTGTATAGAAAAGTAGAGTTTTTTTTATTTTAGTGGATAAAGGTAGTTGTTTTTTTATTTTTTTTGAAAAATATGGAGAGAGTTTTGAATTTTAGTAAATAAAGGTAGTTGTTTTTTGACTTTTTTTTAAAAAAGATGGTGATAATTTTGAATTAAAGTGCTTTTGATGTGAAATTTTATCTGAAAAATGGAAGCTTTACTTGATTTTTACTATTTTAACAGGGATGGCAGTGGTTTGGATTTAAACAAATCCCCGCCCTACTTCTATTAAGAGCGGGTTTGGTAAAGATTTTCTTCATACATGGTGAGTTTAGGTTTTATTACTATACCCGCCTCACCCTATATATATATATATTAAAATTAATAACAAAGCTCATGAAAAACAAAAATTTGCCACGGGCAGATATCTTCCGAACAAGTTGTTGGTTATGACAAGTGTTTACGGAGGACTAACATAGAGTCCTTATGTTTCAAATTTTTTCTGAGCTTACTGTTAGTAGATACTGTTATTAAATGAGTGATCTAAGGCTTAGATTGCCATTTAGATGGCCATCCAAATTATGAGTCCGGAATCCTTTTTCATTAAAACTGAAAGATATTTCATCCTATCAAAATTCGCTAGCTATATATAATTTCTCCCTTATTTCTATTTTAAAAAATAAAATAAAATATTTAACATTCGCAAGCTATATAATATCTCTCCCTTGGTTCACGCTCTGTATATTTTTTTTGCACACTGGATTTATGCAATTGAGTTGCGCTGGCGTCGGAGTATGCACTTGAGTATGTTTGTGTGTCCCGCTGGCGTCGGAGTATGCACTTGAGTATGTTTGTGTGTCCCACGCACGTCTTAATGTGACGTCTCGTATTCCCGCGTTCTGAGACGTACGACTTCTCTTCATGTGTCTCTTAATCTTTCGTATGGAACAAGCTTCCGTCATCTTCCGTAAAAAGATCGAATATCACCTTCTTCCGTCTAATCTCGGTGCCAGAAATAACACCCAATCGATATTTTAGATCCAAGTTTTCGGACAGTTGTGCAAAATCCGATTTGTGACGTTGTTTTGTTTCGAATTGCGATACGATACGAGAATGTCAGGGGAAGCGGCGGACGAGGTCCTCAGTTCTTCAAAATACTGCTGGAAGATTCTCCGGAGAAGCTGGTGAGTGTTCCTTCCTTATCTTTTGCTTTTTGTTCCTTTCTCATTTGAAATCGTGAAAAAAAAAAACCACAAATGAGGAACCGTTTGGATGTTTGTAACGATATTTCTATGAAGCAGTTTGAATGTGATCTGGTTTCAGAATTAGAGTTTGACAAAGGGTCCGGATCAGAACCAGATTTTGATGAATGGTCCGGATCCTCTCCTGCTTTTCTCTCCCTCTCTTTTATCCGATACATGGGTGTTTTTGAAATCTGAACAGCCTCTGGACTCTGGTTAGTCAAAAATTGGTTTAATAGACAAGAGGCTGACCAAAATTGTAAGTTGGTGTTACAAACCTTGCCTGAATTGACTCAAGTGCAATTTGGGCTAGGTTGTGGGTTGGCTGATTAAGGGGTTGTACCTAAAATCTAAATTTGATTTGCTGGCTATAAATTTAGATTTGCTTTATGTTTAGCAACATGGGGTTGAATTTAGATGTAGAAAGCCCAACCCCGAACCATTTCTAATTTCCCTTGCAGGCTTCAATGTTCAAAATCTTGCTCCAAATCTTACTTTACATCGTGTCAGGTCATGTGGACAGCGGATACAAGTTTGACCTTACTGCCTAGTTGTATTGCACCCTATTAATGGATACCATCCCGGTTTGTTAATATTGTTTGGTACTTGGTAGGGCTGCAACATGTAGAGCCGGGCCGGATAGGCATTAAGGGGAGCATACACATGATCCATTTATTAATAGGGTTGAAAATGTCAACTCAAAGCTCACCCAAAAATTGCAAGGGTCAACTCGAAGCTCGTGCATTGTTAAATTAACATGTTGGGCTCTGGTTGGATTGATGAGTCATAATGGAATTAGTCGAGTTTGGTGGGATTTGCGGGTTGGATAGCAAAAGTGCTCAACCTGCAACCAACCTCATTTAGTTAATGGAGTCAGTTTTATCAAACCCGATGCTAACAAGAAAATAAGAAGGATAAACGCCCATCCTGAATTCTAGGGCCAGGTTGAGTTGGGTTGCCAAGTTAGGTCGTCTGAAGTTGACTTGTTGCTTCTATTGCTTTGTAACTTTGCTAACATAATTGTATTTATGAGCTTACTTGTCACCTTTATTATGAGCAGGCTCTGATGAAGAGAAATCCTGAGTTGAAGGACTGGAATTTGGAGTGGGGCGCCGCACTATATCTGGTAGGAATTGGCTCCTTTGTAAGATTGAGCACATGATTAGTGATGTGATTAACACAATCTTAATAATATTTACAAATCACAAATCACATTTTTCATCATATTCTTCTGCTCAAACTTTTGATGGGACCAACTCTTATTAGAATAAAATTTGTGGACTTCACATAAATAGTGAGGATGTTTATTTTGAGCTGCTCAGATTTTCAAAAAGATGGGCCCCACTGTAGCTTACCCTAAGTTGCAGAACCAGGAAATTTGACATGGGGAGCTATTTGTTGAGGGGGTGCTACAACTCAAGGAATTTTCAACAATGTGGCCAGTTTTGTTCTATGGTGCAAGGGAACTGCCAAAAAATTGAATGATGAAAATTAATAGCACTTGGTGAAGCTCTGTTCACACTGATTCCAGTTTTCTAGTTCTAATTTCTCATTGTTCTTCATAGATTAAGCTCTCTGCTCTTTACTGCCCTTTCTATCCAGTACTTGGTTCTATGATTCAGCTTATGTTTTTTTTTTTTTTTTCTAATCTATGATTCAGCTTATGTTTTTTCTATGCATCGCAGCGATTGCCACCAGCCCTTGTGAAGCACAATGTAATTGACCCATCCCAAGGGGCCCAACTAAAGGGTCCTAATGGTCGCATTTGGTATGTTCAATTAAGTATAAGGGAAAAAGATACATATCTGCGGTATGGCTGGAAGAAATTTGTAGAAGATCACTCCTTGACGCGTACCACCTTTTACTTTTCACATATGATGGTAATGGGCAATTTACCGTGCAAATTTTTGATAAAACTACGTGTGAAATAGAGGCGATAACTACTTGCAACGCTAGTCAAGAATTCAACCTCCGTGGTGGTAAGAAGGGTGCATCACCAGACTTTGAGCAGTACTCGCAGCATAAATTAGACGGGATTGACAGGAAGAACTCTCAGAATGACAAAGTTCTTTCCCTACAAACTTCACAGTGTAACAAAATTGGTTCAACTCAAAGTAAGTAGAAGAAGCTATTTTAGCTAGTTAATTTGAATGTACTTATATTATTTTGTACAATTTTATATATGCAGTGATTGCTTTTATTTATCCTAAACATGTATTAAAAGAAAAAACAGTTGCGGAGGGTGTATCGTTGCAAAAAAAAAAAAAATTTTATTGTGCACTAGTGAGTTTTACTTTGAAGTAAAATGAGTCTGAAAAATATCCAAATAATTTAGAGTATTAGAAAATGTTGACTTTGATATTTATTTTTATTAAGGAACTAAAATAAATGTATGTATTGGACATGAAAGTTCACTTGTAGCAGGAGAGAAAAAAAAAAACACTTTTAGCGAAGGAATTTTTTTTTTATACTAATGGTCTTTTTACTGATGGAATTTTTTTTTTGTGTTGCTAAAACTGCCACTAATGCCCAATGGTGGAAAAAGGACCAACAGTGGTGGAAAAAAGACCGCCCCTGAAAGTGTTTTTTTTTACATTGCTAAAAGTGACCTTTCTTGTAGTCACCTTTTACTGTGGGATAGGCCCTATATATAGCTGTATGATTTTTAAAGAACAATACAAATATATTTGTTCACCTATATTAATGCTACTTTGTTATTTTAAGTTGGGATCTATTAAGATGTTAATGATCAAGAAAGTCTGCCCTAGTGCTTTACATTTTGGTAATATTTTTTTCTATGATGCAGGGCAACATATGCTTGCACTTAAAATCAATAAGTTTAAGAAGATTCAAACAAAGGATGTCCAATTGGTATGTATCTTTTTTTTTATCGGATTCATGTAGAGTTTGCTCTAAAAATCATCATCAAAGCCCTGTCCCAACTATGTTGGGGTTGGCTATATGAATTCTGTTTCACCATTACAGTCTATCGTGGGCCATTTGCTCTAGAAATGCATGTTACAAATTGTGCTATTTCAGACCTCCAGTCAGATGAATTTTGTTAAGCAGAACTTAACCTGCGCTGAATACCCCAGTTCCATTGATTTGCACAACCCTTTCTCGGGTTCAACTGCAAAGACTGTAGATTTGTGTGGAAGTACGCCGAACTGCAATCAGTAAGAATGTTGTAGCAGATTAATTAGTTCTTTCTTACACTGCACGTTTAAGATGATGTGAAGTGGTATTTATAGAGGTGGGATACTGTTTTTTGGACTGTTCCACTCCACCCCCAATCAATGAGCATTATGTACTTTCAACAAATATGGCAGAGAAGTTGCAAAGCAGCATCCCACCCAATGAATGCACAAATGAAGGTTGCCAACCATTCTGCCAAAAGATTCAGAATTTATTACTATTTGGCATTTGCCATGACCTGAGAGACAGATTACTGGTAATTTGATGGAATGTACAAAACATTCTTAAGCAAGACTCAGTCCATTGCGTTGACCATCCAGTAGAGTATATTGGTTGTTCTCAGTTGTACAAGGCACAATGGTCCCATCATTTTCACTTATGCAGTTGAATCCTTTTGCTTTTTCCTTTCTCCTTTTTCTCTTCTGGAGTTGACTGAGGTATCAGTTTCAATACCAGAACATATAGTGAGGAATGTGCCTTTTTGCTAGATACATATAGATTCCTTGGCTTAAATCAGTCAGTATCTAAAAAATAGATTCCATCTGTCTACATTGACAACCAACTCAAATCACCTCATTCCAACTACTCACCCAACTATGGTTAAATCAGTAGGCTTGGATAAAAAGAAATCCATTGAAATGTATGTGGTGTCGGGTTTGTATTCATTTATTAATTATCATTTTTGTGGCTTCTATTTGTGCACTTATCAGGCACATCTCCCATTCTGCAAAAAACTTTTACACCACTTGCAGTATAGACAAGTGAGTGAAATAATGAGTCTGTGTTGCTTCTCTTCTGGCTAGGGTAAACTGTGCTCCATTGCCAGGCTTCTTTGCCTTGAATGACATGGAGATGTTATCCAAGGCTAGATAAGCAACTGTTGGATGCTCACTTATCAAGATCTTACTTGTAGAAATGCTGCTTTAAGGGCAAATCAGATTTACTTTCCGATTTGCGACACAATCCTCTCTTCAATGCATGTTGCCACATAGGAGACCATATGGTAGTACCTTCCATCATCATCATTAAAACCAATCAAAAAAAAAAAAATTGTAATCTCATCACTACAATAAAAAGGAGCCATCCCATCATCATCCTAAGCTATTATTATAACAAAGATTGAAACAAAATAAGCCATCACGTTAGTGTTTGATAATTTCATCATTGAGTACAACCCTCAAAATTGAAAGGGTTATTACCATGAGTGTTCCATATGAGAACATACAAAACCATATATATGTACTCCTTCCCCAAGAACTATTCAGGGAAGGGCCTTTGGTTTGTTTTGAAAAGCTGACTTAAAGACCAATGGCTATGATTTCATCATCAAAATAGTTAAAACGTCAATAAGGGTCGCTCATGGGGTTTTTTAGGATATGATTTTTACACAAGTATGTTATACAATCCCTGATTTTTTCCACAAAGATCTGATCATCATTCGTACTATCCATGACTAAATCAGACCCCACAAACGAATGTATTCAAGTCATGAGGATTACATCCTTAATATAGTTTCCAAACATAAAAATAAAACTAAACCAAGTGTCCAACAAGTGAATAGAAAGAAAACGGAGATCACAACTAAGATCGACGCAACACATACAACCACAGCATTCAAACTAGTTCAACCAAACCAAGGAAAGCCCATCCCAAAGAGCACAATCATAAATTCAAGAAACACCATGCAGGAAGTTGAAATGATCCAATACCATTAAGGAGTTGCCAAGATCTCTATAATTCTTTATCAGACTCCAACAATCCACACCTGTAATGAGAAGAATCGTAAGTACTCCTAAGTTTTATAAAGAACTCAAAACTTGTAACTTGCCAACTAAAGACCAATACAACGAGTGGGGAGTCGATTAAAACTATAAATATATATAATATAAGTTGGGACTCTGCCAACAAATAAGCGAAACTGCTGAGTGTTCCTACGGACATAGGGTGAAGTTCAAGATACGTTTAATTCTTTATTAAACTTCACATGCCACAATTCTCCTATAAAGAAAAGCATGGTAAGCAAGATGAAAATTAAAAAGATTATATTAGGTGGAAAGAAGGGGATTACCATGCATTTCATTACAATTAATGGCCACATGATCAAAATCGAATTGATCGAAAACACACCCGAAGAGATGAATACCCAAATTGAGGCCGACAAGATAATTGCTAAACACAAATAGTTTATTTTATTTATCTTTGATTCTGATTCAAATTTCAAAAATTCAACAGATGCGTTAAACTTCTTGTCCACTACAGTGCATTGGATTTTCTTGAATATGCTCTAGTCATAAGGATAACATCCTTGATCAATCCAATTTTCTAACATACAAAAGATCCAGATAGAAAATTCAATAAGTGTCAAATATGTGAACGATAACTAAACAAAGATCACTAGCAAGATCCACACAGTACATATAACCACAGCAGTCAAAGCAGTTTATCCAAAAACAAAGACAACCCATCCCAAAAAACACAACCATAACCTCAAAAACCACCACCTATCTTCCCTTGTATCTCTATAATGTGTCGTTAGAAGCATGCAAAGGAGGTCAAGGGTTCAAGGATCGGTAAACACTCGTTTTCATTAGAAACTTAAACGACACCATGAATGGAAGTTGAAATGATTCATACCAATAATGAGTTAATCACATCGCCACAATTCTTCATCAGACTCCAACCATCGCTGCAAAGAAAAGAATTATAGATGTTCAGCAATTGTATAATGAACTCAAACTTATAGCTTGCAAACTAAAGACCAAGCAAGGAGTAGGGATTCAAAGTAATCTTTCACTTAAAACTACCAATATATATATAAACTAGGATTCTTGGGAACCTTTGGCCGAAATCAATAGGTCATGGGTTTTGATCTATGGTGAAAGTGTATGATGTGGCTAGTTCTGATCTATGGTGAAAGTGTATGATGAAAATTAATAGCACTTGGTGAAGCTCTGTTCACACTGATTCCAGTTTTCTAGTTCTAATTTCTCATTGTTCTTCATAGATTAAGCTCTCTGCCCTTTACTGCCCTTTCTATCTAGTACTTGGTTCTATGATTCAGCTTTTGTTTTTTCTAATCTATGATTCGGCTTAGGTTTTCTCTATGCATCGCAGCAATTGCCACCAGCCTTTGTGAAGCACAATGTAATCGACCCATCCCAAGGGGCCCAACTAAAGGGTCCTAATGGTCGCATTTGGTATGTTCAATTACGTATAAGGGGAAAAGATACATATCTGCAGTATGGCTGGAAGAAATTTGTAGAAGATCACTCCTTGACGCGTACCACCTTTTACTTTTCACATATGATGGTAATGGGCAATTTACCGCGCAAATTTTTGATAAAACTGCGTGTGAGCTAGAGGCGATAAATACTCGCAACGCTAGTCAAGAATTCAACCTCCGTGGTGGTAAGAAGGGTGCATCACCAGACTTTGAGCAGTACTCGCAGGATAAATTAGATGGGATTGACAGGAAGAACTCTCAGAATGACAAAGTTCTTTCCCCACAAACTTCACAGTGTAACAAAACTGGTTCAACTCAAAGTATGTAGAAGAAACTATTTTAGCTAGTTAATTTGAATGTACTTATATTATTTTGTACAATTTTATATATGCAGTGATTGCTTTTATTTATCCTAAACATGTATTAAAAGAAAAAACAGTTGCGGAGGGTGTATTGTTGCAAAAAAAAAAAAAAAATTATTGTGCACTAGTGAGTTTTACTTTGAAGTAAAATGAGTCTGAAAAATATCCAAATAATTTAGAGTATTAGAAAATGTTGACTTTGATAGTTATTTTTATTAAGGAACTAAAATAACTGTATGTATTGGACATGAAAGTTCACTTGTAGCAGCAAAGGAAAAAAAAACACTTTTAGCGAAGGATTTTTTTTTTTATACTATTGATCTTTTTACTGATGGAATTTTTTTTTGTGTTGCTAAAACTGCCACTAATGCCCAATGGTGGAAAAAGGACAATAGTGGTGGAAAAAAGACCGCCCCTGAAAGTGTTTTTTTTACGTTGCTAAAAGTGACCTTTCTTGTAGTCACCTTTTACCGTGGGATAGGCCCTATATATAGTTGTATGATTTTTAAAGAACAATACAAATATGTTTGTTCACCTATATTAATGCTACTTTGTTATTTTAAGTTGGGATCTATTAAGATGTTAATGATCAAGAAAGTCTGCCCTAGTGCTTTACATTTTGGTAATAATTTTTTCTATGATGCAGGGCAACATACGCTTGCACTTAAAATCAATAAGTTTAAAAAGATTCAAACAAAGGATGTCCAATTGGTATGTATCTTTTTTTTTTTTTTATCGGATTTCATGTAGAGTTTGCTCTAAAAATCATCATCAAAGTCCTGTCCCAACTATGTTGGGGTCGGCTACATGAATTCTGTTTCACCATTCCAGTCTATCCCGGGCCATTTGCTCTAGAAATGCATGTGACAAATTGCGCTATTTCAGACCGCCAGTCAGATGAATTTTGTTAAGCAGAACTTAACCTGCGCTGTATACCCCAGTTCCATTGATTTGCACAACCCTTTCTCGGGTACGACTGCAAGGACTGTAGATTTGTGTGGAAGTACGCGAAACTGCAATCAGTATGAATGTTGTAGCAGATTTAATTAGTTCTTTCTTACACTGCACGTTTAAGATGGTGTGAAGTGGTATTTATAGAGGTGGGATGCTGTTTTTTGGACTGTTCCACTCCACCCCCAATCAATGAGCATTATGTACTTTCAACAAATATGGCAGAGAAGTTGCAAAGCAGCACCCCACCCAATGAATATCTGATTTCTAGGCCAACCCAACTGAATGCACAAATGAAGGTTGCCAACCATTCTGCCAAAAGATTCAGAATTTATTACTATTTGGCATTTGCCATGACCTGAGAGACAGATTCCTGGTAATTTGATGGAATGTACAAGACATTCGTAAGCAAGACTCAGTCCATTGCGTTGACCATCCAGTAGAGTATATTGGTTGTTCTCAGTTGTACAAGGTACAATGGCCCCATGATTTTCACTTATGCAGTTGAATCCTTCTGCTTTTTTGCTTTCTTCTTTTTCTCTTCTGGAGTTGACTACAGTAGCAGTTTCAATACCTGAACATATAGTGAGGAATGTGCCTTTTTGCTAGATACATATAGATTCCTTGGCTTAAATCAGTCAGTATCTAATAAATAGATTCCATCTGTCTACATTGACAACCAACTCAAATCTTTCCAACTACTCGCCCAATTATGGTTATTCATTACACCTGGGGCAGCTTGTGAATTGGTGAAAAAGCATTTTGGGAGATGGTGCGTTCTCGTGACTTTCTGCCCTAAATCAATTTCTTAAATCAGTAGGCTTGGATAAAATGAAATCCATTGCAATGTTTGTGGTGTCGGGTTTGTATTCATTTATTAATTATCATTTTTGTGGCTTCTATTTGTGCACTTTTCAGGCACATCTCCCATTCTGTAAAAAACTTTTACACCACTAGCAGTATAGACAAGTGAGTGAAATAATGAGTCTGTGTTGCTTCTCTTCTGGCTAGGGTAACCTGTGCTCCATTGCCAGGCTTCTTTGCCTTGAATGACATGGAGATGTTATCCAAGGCTAGATAAGCAACTGTTGGATGCTCACTTATCAAGATTTTACTTGTAGAAATGCTGCTTTAAGGGCAAATCAGATTTACTTTCCGATTTACGACACAATCCTCTCTTCAATACATGTTGCCACATAGGAGACCTTATGGTAGTACCTTCCATCATCATCATTAAAACCAACCAACAAAAAAAAAAAAAAAAGAGTAATCTCATCACTACAATAAAAAGGAGCCATCCCATCATCATCCTAAGTTATTATTATAACAAAGATTGAAACAAAATAAGCCATCACGTTAGTGTTTGAAAATTTCTTCATTGAGTACAACCCTCACAATTGAAAGGGTTATTACCATAAATAAGTGTTCCATATGAGAACATACAAAACCATAAATATGTACTCCCACTCCAAGAACTATTCAGGGAATGGCTTTTGGCCTGTTTTGAAAAGCTGACTTAAAGTCCAATGGCTATGATTTCATCATCAAAATAGTTAAAACGTCATTAAGGGTCACTCATGGGGTTTTTTAGGAGATGATTTTTACACTAGTATGTTATACAATCCATGATTTTTCCAAAGATCTGATCATCATTCGTACTATCCATGACTAAATCAGACCCCACAATAGAATGTATTCAAGTCATGAGGATTACATCCTTAATACAGTTTCCAAACATAAAAATAAAACTAAACAAAGTGTCAAACAAGTGAATAGAAAGAAAACGGAGATCACAAATAAGATCGACACAACACGTACAACCACAGCATTCAAACTAGTTCAACCAAATCAGGGGAAACCCATCCCAAAGAGCACAATCATAAATTCAAGAAACACCATGCAGGAAGTTGAAATGACCCAATACCATTAAGGAGTTTCCAAGATCTCTACAATTCTTTATCAGACTCCAACAATCCACACCTGTAATAAGAAGAATCGTAAGTACTGCTAAGTTTTAAAAAGAACTCAAAACTTATAACTTGCCAACTAAAGACCTATACAACGAGTGGGGAGTCAATTAAAACTATAAATATATATCATGTAAATTTCCGTCAAGCCACTCAAGTTAAATTGCTGAGTGTTTGACATCTCAGGGTAGTATTAATGACCAGTGTTCCTATGGACCTAGGGTGAAGTTCAAGAAACGTTTCTTTGTTAAACTTCAAATGCCACATTTCTCCAATAAAGAAAAGAATGGTAAGCAAGATGCAAATTAAAAAGAATAAATTTGGTGGTAAGAAGGGGATCACCATGCATTTCATTACAATTAATGGCCACATAATCAAAATCAAATTGATCGAAAACACACCTGAAGAGTTGAATAACCAAATTGAGGCCGACAAGATAATTGCTACACACAAATAGTTTATTTTTATTTATCTTTGATTCTAATTCAAATTTCAAATATTCAACAGATGCATTAAACTGCTTGTCCTATGTAGTGCATTGGGTTTTCTTGAACATACTTAAGTCATAAGGATAGCATCCTTGACCAATCTAATTTTCTCACGCATAAAAGGCCCAGATAGAAAATTCCAAGTGTAAAATATGTGAACGATAACTAAACAAAGATCACAACAAAGATCCACACAGTACATATAAGATATAACCACAACAGTCAAAATAGTTTATCCAAAAACAAAGACAACCCATCCCAAAAAACACAGCCATAAACTCAAACAACACCACCTATCTGCATTGTATCTCTACAGATGTGTCGTTGTACCTGAATATGCTTGAAAAATAAAATAAAAATTTATGCAAAACTTGTTGAGATTTACACAAATATGATTGGTTGAAAATAACAATCAGAATGATATACATACACAAAAGTTTTAGTAGCATGATGACAAGTTGTAGGGGTCCACTAACTCAAGATGAAAAAAGGGGGGAGGCTGAGTAAAGAGTATTATGCCTCTAATGCAAGCAAGTAGGGCCATCAGCCACCATCCACCCAGCAGGCCCATATGTGATCTGTGCCAAATAAAGGTCTGGAAAACATTAAAAAAAAAAGCAGCAACTGAAGATGAGGATGAACAAGAGATAAAGTGGAGAAGGTGCCTATCAAATGAAATTGTTGGAAGAATAAGATTTACTTGCCTGATTCCCTTCATGGGCATGTGATTTGTTTAGGAGAAGAAGAATAAGAAGATGCTGAATGAGTAGCAGGAGGCCAAAAGGAGCTTGTCGTTGTGTTTGTGGCATCCTTCCTTTCTTCTTCGATAGATAAAACGATCCCTATCTTCTTCTTTCTTCTCTTGGATCTTGGCCGTCAATACAGATGTGTGGAACATGCGCTACCTTATGCCAGTCCTGGCCCTTAGGGAATTGCAGTTTTCTTTTTAAAACAGGGCATTCATCTATCCGCAATTTATAGAGATTTCCGAGGCGTTTCAAACCATTTGGCAAAGTCGTTATTCCTGGGCATCTCCGAATCACTAATCGTGTAAGCAGTGTTAGGTCTCCCATCGACTCAGGCAAAGAGCTGATACCAGTGCAATTTTCAATCCATAACTCAGTGAGTGACTTGAGGTTTTTCATGGACTCTGGCAAATACCACATACCATGGCAAGCAACAATACATAAAAAAGTGAGTGATGTGAAGTTTTCCAAGGACCCTACCAGCCTCGTCATATCCGGACACCCTGTAATAGTCAATGACTCAATTGGTTTGAGATTTTCCAATGAAACTATAGAAGACCCCAGCTTTGGACAGCCCTCAATTTCAAGTGAGGCCGTGAGGTTTTGTAGCGTATGAGCCGATACGTACTCTAAATTTTTGCTTTCAGATTTACTTGAACTTATAGATGACGGAAGAAGATGGAGCAACAGAGTCATCCTTGGGCATCCATAGACAGAGAATTTGATAGAGAGAAAGAACCCCCAATGCTCGTTATCATTTGATGCATCAAGTGACAATCTCTCGAAATTAGGCGTGTACAAGAGGCGGACACTTTGTAGCGAATGGGATGTGGAAAACTCTATCTTGTCACAACTTAACCTGGACATGTCAAACATTTCGAACTCTATCTTGTCACAACTTAACCTGGACATGTCAAACATTTCGAGAGCTGGTAGAAGAAGCTGAGGCATGCAAATCAATTTTGGGCAAGCATCGATTTTTAATTCAAAAAGGGAACCGAAGATCATTTGGCCGTCGTCATCATCATCCGCTTCTTGGACTGACAATCTTTCCAAATTAGGCATATCAGAGAGGCTGAGTTCCGTCAGTGACTGGGATGCGGGTATCTCTATCACATCGCAACCCACTTCACTAATCTTGAGAATTGTAAGACTCAAGACATGACGAAGCCACGGAATACGTGCCAGTTTGGGACAACCATTGATACTCAAAGTACGGAGGCCTTGTAAGATCACTTGCTCTTCTCTTTCTCTTCCCTGCTCATCACCATCATCCTCTTGTTGAGATGACCATCCCTCCAAATCGGACATCGCACTGAGTACAAGGTGTTTTAAACATGGAAATATATCTTTGCTATTGTCGCTCCCATCAAACTCGACAATGTATTTTACAGCATTCATCCACCTAAGGTCAAGCGATTCAAGGAAAGGTAGCCGCCAAAGAGGTGGCAGGTGCTTACATCTATCACAACCCGACAGTTTTATATCAGTTAGATTTGTAAGCATCTTCATCCAATTTGGAAATTTCATACCCATGTAATTCTCAACAGCTAGCTTCTTTAGTCTTGAGTGATGAGGTTCGAGGTTCTCAATCACTTCCTCTGAATGCCCTTTTGTGTTGGTTGCTGTACCATCCCAGGATAACTTTAGAGAATGGAGGTGTTTCTTCGCTTTTAAATTTGCTTCACGAGCACATTCACCATTTCTCACATGATTAAGCCCTCTAATACAAAAATCCCCGCAAAGCTGATTTAAACCCTTCAACTCTTCTATTCCAGCTCGACTCTCTTCACCGACAACAAAAGTAGACAACGTTCTAAGACAAGTTAACTCACCAATCCCTTTTGGTAATAAGAGGGAATGAGATTGAAATCCATCCAGTTCAATATGTCTAAGGCTAATCATTCTCTTCATGTTTTTTGGCAACATCCTTATCCCATTGTAATTGATTATCAATGTTTGCAAGCTATGTAAGTTGCATATGGTCTCAGGTAGTTCTCTAATGAATGTATGTGAGACGTCAAGGTACCTAAGATGTTTCAACTTGTCTATTGAATTTGGCAAGTAGAAAATGTTTATTTGGCTATTGAAATCCAACACCCTTAGGCACGTCAAACTAAGGCAAGCATTAATATCAATAAAACAAGGTCCTCCATAAAATGACATTGAACGCAATTTCTTACATTTCTTCAGCGCCTCCAAATTCTCTGGTTCTGTTGCCCATTTATTATCTTGCACTGTTAAGTGGCGAGTTTCTTTAGGAACAGTATCCATGGAAGCTTTCACAATAAAGCATTCTTTTTCTCCAACAAATCTGACAAGATAATGTATGAGATCATGCATCTTGTAATATTCCTCTTTGAGATAATTGAAAGAAGGACCCTGAAATAAGGACCTTTGCAACAATTGATTGAAATAACCTTCGGCTTTTTCTTCCAAGTGTTCATTTTCTTCATCAGAATGGATGAAGCCTAGGGCTATCCATTGCTTGATTAGTTTCTGTTTGAAAAGTGAATGCCCTTTGGGAATTACAGCACAGAAAGCAAAGCACTGCTTCAAAGATGGTGTCAAATGATCATAGCTCAATTTTAATATGGGTAAAATTCCTCCATCATTATCTTGTGCCTTCCACAGATTACTACTATCTCTCACAGACTCCCACTCACTTACAGTTTCTTTAGGAGACATCAAGCCTCCTAAAGCTGTGATTGCTAGAGGAAGACCGCGACACTTTTCTACCATTTCCTGCCCAATTGCTACACACATCGGAGGTGGGTTTGCCAGTTTCCGGAACAAATTCCAAGATTCCTTGTTCGATAGGATTCCCAAACGAGGTCTCGGAACAGCATGCATGATCTTCACAACTGCATCATGTCGAGTGGTTACTAATAGTTTGCTTCCATTAGCACCACATGTCAACAATGCTTTTAACCTGTACCATTCATTAGCGTTGTCATTCCAGACATCATCTAAAACAAGTAAATATCTCTTACCACTCAACTCTTTTTTAAGAAGAGTCTGTAATAGCTCCATGCTCAATTGCTCAGTCGGACCCTTAATTGCAGATTCTAAAATTTCTTTCAGAAGCTTTCCCACATCAAAATTCTCAGAGACATAGACCCACATCCTCAACTCATTGAAATGATTCACCACTCGTTCATCATTATATACCAATTGAGCCAATGTGGTCTTACCCACTCCCCCCATGCCAACTATGGGAATAACAGAGAGGACCTCTTCACTTTCTGATTCTGATTTGATTAACAAATCTATTAAATCTGCTTTCTCAGTGTCCCTCCCATAAACCTCCTTCGATACAATTGCAGAGGAAGTCTCTCTTGGTCTTGAGTTCGGAGGCTGAATGACTACAACTCCCTCTGTGAAACTGAAAAGAGATCTCTCTTTGGCGATGTGCTCGAAATTCTTCCTCAGCTTTTGCATCTTATGTGCCATCTTGAAATGAAAGACAGGTGGGTAGAATAATTTGCCTACCTTTTCTCGCATGCCAGCAGCTTGATTCTCAACCTTTCTCCGCAAAGCTTCGATTCTGAACTCATCTAACACATCTTCCGCATCATGAGCAGCATCTTTAATCTTTCGAAGCCAAATTTTTACAGCCATTTCTTTAACTTGTCGAGTTTCAGCATCCTGAAGCACGACTTCAATAGTCTCCAGATAGCTCTGGAGCTTGTCTTTCTCCTTTTTAACACCCCACAACAGCCAGAATTCATTTAGAACAAGGGACTTCAGGGTGCTCAACACCTCTTTCAGAACGGCAGAGGCAACTACTAATCCTGCCATACCCTCTTCTCTAACAACAACAACAAGAAAGATGTCAAAGGAAAGGGAAGAAAATGGAAACAACAGAAGATTTGCTCAGAGTAAATGCAGATGGATGGATGTGTATGCGTATGCTTCAACAGGAAATCCACTTTATTACTGATCTATCTAAGAACCGGACTCCATTATTTTTCATGAAAGTTCCGGGAAAGTTCCTGGGTGCTACACCTACACTGAAGTTGAGAACTCCACAGTAAGGCCCATTTAATGATATTCCTAGCATTTTAGGATGAATGCCATTACTTCGGGTGATATATTCTCTAATTTGAATTAAATATGAGTGGAAACCATCTTCAATTTAAGCACATGGTTGATAACATTATTAATACAATTTATATTTTACTAATCAAACTTCTTAAGCCCTAATATGCTCAATTCCACCATTAGTTGACAATTGTCTTTGTTTTTTCTTTTCTTATTATCCTTTCCATAATTCTATTAGTTGGCCCCTCTCCAAAATCTAAAGTGCTCAAAATTACCATAATCTTATTTATAATCTGTGAGCCAAATTGAAGCCCACCATGAGATTGATTATGTATAAAATATATGAGTGAAAAATAAAGGGATTCTAATGGTTCTACAAAATATAACCGTCATTAGATCGTCCAAGCCCCTTGAGCTATTGCCCTCAAGTTTAATGACTTTAGAATGCATCATTTTTGTTTTCTAGTTTCAATCGAACAATGAGTAATTGGATGGATAAGTGTTGAATTTGTGTTTGTGGCAATTCAAGGTGGGGGCGGTTTGTGAGCGTGGTAACTCAGTCATATGTGGGCAGGTGACCAACAAACTATGCTTCTAATCAAAATATCTATACATTCATTTTTTTTCTTTTTTCTTTTTTAAGAATTTAGTACACAAGGGGCCCACTTAGTGATGATCAGAACCATTGAAATTCAGATTCATCCCCTCGAGTTGTATATCCACTAATCTTCTTTCGATAGGATTTGGTCTTCGTGAGATTGAACACATGGTTGATAAAACAATTACTGCATAATTTCTGTTAATCACATTATCAATCAATCATGTCCTAAGTCTTATGGTGGGAGTAAATCCTAATAAATTAAAAGATAAGGATATCCAACTTGAGGGGATGGCATTGAATTTCAATGTTTTGATTCATCAGTAGAAGGGCCCATGGAGATTTACGCACATCCCATTCACAGCAAGTGTATAATAGATCACTTGGGATCTGGACATGTATGGGAGTGGTAAAGAGTCTTATTAACGGGCAAGGGTGTTCCAATGAAGGTGATGATATGGTGAGAATTTCATGCTTTTGGCTTAAAAGAAGGAGAGAGGTGGTGGGAAAGCCCAGGACCTCTTTGGTTGGCAGATATCTAGATATATTGTCTGGGGAACTTGGTAAAATTTCAATAATTATACCCCCACATGTGAATTCAAAAATGCTCAGGGACCAAAGAGAAGTCTAGATTCTTATTTTGTTTCAATCAAACATGGCCAATATTTGCTCCATTAGATGTATGTATATATAGTTTAGCCATAAGCCCATTGGTCATATCAGAACATTGGTCTGGATTTTGTAAAGGTGGGTCTTTCTTGTACATGTACAGAGTAGATGATCTTATCATTTCTCCTTTCGCACAAGGGGAGGAGTGATGATTGAGGATTCAAGCAAAAACAAAGAAAGAGGAGGTGATTGAGTGCGTGAAGATCATTTTTCTATCCACATCCAGGACCACCCAGGTCTTTCTTTATTATTGAATCTTCTACTTTTTATTGGGTCTCCACCCTACACTCTCCATCTATTGCCCATCCCAAGTCTTTTTCTATTGGGTCACCTTCTAGCACAGCTGTTGTCCGAATTTTTTAATTGGGCCTTCCATTTCTCAGGGCACGGCAACATTCAATGTCGGTCTTCCATTGAACTCTTTTTTTCTTTTTAATTTTTTATTATTTATTTATTTATTATTTTATAAAATACTCATGCACATTCCCACACATTTCGAAGTCTTTCTTTTTCTTTGCTTGGGTGTTCACATCCCGCCCATCAGTGCCAAGTGCCAAATCCTCTTTTTTTTAGGCTTTGGCTCACTGGCGAGAGGAAGTAGTTCAAACCTCCCATCAGTGATGAGAGTGAGATTTCTTACTATTAGGCCATCTCTATATCCCCGTGCCAAATCTATTTTATTGGGCCTTCACCTTCTACCAAAAGCAAGAGTTTTTAATTGTGTATTCACCTGCTGCCCATCAGTCCCATGCCTTTTCTATTCGGTCTTGCTTATGGCCATCTGAGCAAAGTCTTTTTTAGAAGAAATCTCAAAAAAAAAAAAAAAAATGTGTCTTATTCTCTAAAAAAGTATATGAAGATTTAAATCTTTCAAAAAGTATAAAAGTTTTCCACAATTCTATTAATCAAATACTCTCCATAAAATATTTTAAAAATGACAAAAATGCTCTTATATCATTTTTCATTTTTTTCCTTTAATAATTCATTTAAGAAAAATAATGAAGTCCAACCTAAATTACGGTAGGCACGTCAAACGGGTCGTGCCGGCCCGACCAAATCACGGCCCGCACTGCCCATGAAATTTTGTGGGCCGTGCCGGCATTTTTCTTGGCATGGCACGGCCTGGAGCGGGCTAGGCCTTGTCGTGCTTCCGTGCTGAGTGTGCATGGTGTGCCTCTTTTAATTTTTTTTTTTTTTGCAATTAATATTTTTTGCCTTTTCGGTATTAAAATAAAAAATTAGAACACAAGCAAGGAGAATGACAGAGATATTTAAGTTGTTTGGTCAAACTCGACCTACTCCACTAAGAGGAGAACAATTTGGATCTTAACTTCTTAAAGGTTTGTAAATATGATTACCTTCAAAACCTTACAATCTTTTTAGAGAATAAAAATAAAAAAGAAGAAAAACCTTGCATATTTACAAATTACAATGAAGGAAAAGTAAAAAATAGTCCAATAATGTATTCTGCTGAATCATAATCTTCCATTGCTGCCAGCTCTTGCTTCCTCTTATCTGCCAAATACCAGTCTCGTAGGCAAATACAACACTCCATTGTTTCTTCAGTTAGATTTATTCTTCTGTCATCCACCACACGTCCACCTGCACTAAAAGCTTGTTCTGATGTTACAGAAAACATTGGAATAGTTAATAGATTACGAGCCATAGCAACCAACGCCGGATAAATGTTTTCTTGTTGCTTCTGCAAGGCTAAAATGTCAAAACTAGATGCATCTTGCACCAGTATTACACTGACGTCAAGACACGAGGATAACTCCATCACTGTGTTACTTGAGCTTGAGCTAGATGCTATGCCCGTGGACATGGAAGAATACTACACATCCCATACAGCTTCACCTCTCTGCTGGACTTGAGAAGGGATAATACTAACCTCAGTTGTACCCATTTGCACACAATAAAATTGAAAAAGTACTTGTAATTTTGCCCTTATATTTGAAAAAATATTTAAGTCTTGATAATTCATATTTTTATTTATTCCATTAATAAAAAAACCTCCACACCACTTAATTTTAACCTATGATCAAATACAGCAGCTAAAGAAAATGTTATTGGAGCTTCTTTCCAATATTTATTAGAATTCTCCTCCATGTTTCAAATAGTGTTAATAAGGAAAAAATGATCTCTAAATCTATTGAGTTGTAAACTAATTTGAAAAGGCGTTATTAAAGCTTCATTAGATGTGGGATAATGTACCTCGGAAAAAAAATAATGTTAAAGTATAAAAAGCTTATAATAAATCTCCTATATGGGCACACAACTCCCAATGTTCATCACTCATCAACAAATGTTGTGCATGAAAAGCATAAAATTCATTCAAAACGTTTTCCGGTCAATTGCCTTGTTTAACAAATCATATGTAGAATTTCATCTATGTTCTACTTCTCTGAGTATTTTTATAGCTGATACGCCTTACCTCATACATATTTGGGCATACAAAAGTTTAGCAATGTCTTTCATAGCATCCATGTAACTTACAATATGATTTAAATCAACCGTTGCAATGAGATTTAAGATGTGACACAAACATCTGTTTTGGAAGATAGAGCCATCTATCAAAGTTGCAAGTGACATCTGCAATCTCATTAGTTCCATAGCCATTGTATTATTACTGGCATTATTTAAAGTTATAGATATAACTTTTTTCTTAATAATATTGTATTCATCTAGTTTTTTTCAAAATAAATGTACTTATTCTAGTGCCATTGTGTGGCCATTCAGGACGGATAAAACTAATTATTCATTTCTTAATAATCCATTTTTCATCTATGTCACGTACAGTAATATAAAGATAATTATGACCCCCTTTAAAAGCCCATATATTTGTAGTTATGGCTATTCTAATAGGAATTTCTGCAACGTGTTTTTTAATATTTGTCTTCTCTTCTTGCCAGAGTCTAATAACATCAATTCTAGCTGTATTTCTTGTAATACTATGAAATTACGGTTGACAGTATTTTTGGAACCATTCTTCAAAAAACTCATTTTCAACAAAAGACAATGGTAATTCGGATAACACAATCATTTTAACAAGATGTTGTCTAGCATTTTGTGCATCAAAATAAAAAGACCCAAACTAGTACTACCACCACCACCAGTAGTATAAATTTTAGTCTGTGAACCATGCCCCCTGACCCTGCATCCATCGGCTTATGTAAGGCTAAACATTTTTTCCCATATCTTAACAAATGGCCGGGACTTGCTTTTGATTCGGCACCATAAATCTTACCACAAATTTTGCGTTTTGCCTTTTGGACTTTCTTTCCTTTTTCAACAGCTTTAAACGTATTTTATATATATCCCAAACTATTGAAGTTTTATTCCTCTTGGATGCTTTACGGGAACTATTAGTAAAGGGCGGTGGTAAATCACCTACTTCATCTTCTAATTTAATAAAATCTTATTTTCCACCTAAATTAACGGAAGAAGATTATGTGGGAACTCTTCTAGAAGATCGTCCAGCCATATTTAAAAAATAAAATTTAAATATAATAATAGTAATAGCCTTCTTTTTGTGATAATATAAGAAAGGGGAGAGAATGAGAGTTAATATAATATATTATAAACTTATAAATATGGAATCTCAAATTCAAATGATATAAATGCCTCCAATTTTTTTAAGGCCCCTTTTATCTTGTCTCTTGATGACTTGATTTTTGACCATCCAAAAACTTCTTAGAGAGAGTGAAAGAGATGAATGCTTTGAGAGAGAGTTAGAGAGTGTATAGAGAGTGAGAGAATTATAAATTGGTGAGGAATGAGAATAGGAGGGTTAGACTATTTATAGATTTTGTAAAATTCAAATGGACACTGATGAGTGTTAAATATTGCATATTTTACCCCTCATTAGTCCGAATTTTATCGGCATCTTATATGCATATCATTTGCTTTACACAGAGATTTTATCATTCTATTATATTAACGGATTATCGGATTATCATGTATAAATCCGATTATTTGTAGCGCATTTTTATATAATTTCTCTTGTGTAAGTGGACCCCGTGATTATCCCAACCTTCCGGCTAGTGTCCCAAGGCATCAAGAAGAGATTTCAAACGAAGAAGTTACATGAAAAAATCTTGGTGAAGTGTTGAAGAATTCAAAAATAAGAGGAGAAGACTTTAAGGATAAAAGAAGTCATTTCTTAATTTAAAGGAGTGGTTAGTGTATTGGTTAGAGCTTGGATTGCTATAAAATAGGTTGTGGGTTCAAACCCCAACAATTGCATATTATCTTTTTTTACCTATATCATTTGCTTGGATTGGTATAAAAGAAAAGGGCACATATCTTTTTGGAACGAAAGTTTGTTACAACCAATCAAATTGAAGCTATTCATGTGAAAGCAAGAGAGCCAATGAAAAGCCTCCAAATCAAAATCAAGCAATTCATGTGAAAGGAAATGAGCCAATCAAAAGCCTTCAAGTTGCACCCAATCAAATGGAAGCAATCCTTGTGAAATGAAATGAGCCAATCAAATGTCTTCAATGTTCCTATAAATTGGAATGCATTTGTAGAGTGAAAGAGGGAGATCTTTTGGCAAGTTAGTCTTTTGCAATTTTATCTTTACTTTTAGATTGTAATTAGGAACTTCTATGTAACTAATCTAGAGAGAGTGTGTGTGTAATTGAAGATCATTAATGAAGATTTGGAGCTCATTTTTTATGTTTAGTGGCTAAAGCTCTTGGATTAGGCTCTTTTTTTTAAGCTAAGTAATGTGATTAGTTCAAATTACATGCATGTTTTAGTTTAAATTCCCTACTTGTGCTTTAATTGATTAGTAGATTTTAGATCTAATTGTGCTAATCTCTCTCATTTCTCATGCTTTATCTCTACACTTGATGCTTGGATAATCTCAATTGATATTTTGTACTTGGATTAAGTTCTCTCATATAGCATGCTCTAGAGCCCTTATCTTTGATCTTTTGTAGCTTGATTTTGATGATTAATTGTTAGGGTAGTTAAGTTATGATCTATGATCTTGGCTTTCGATTTTCTTTACTTTGATCTTTATTGTTATATCATCCAATCCAATTAGGCAAGAGATTGCTAATTGGATTATAGATTTGGGAGTTAAATTAGAACATGAATTAGTTGGACTAATTACATACTTAGTAGATTTTGGATTGCCTAATCTCTTATTTTGATTGTTTTTAATTTGATTTGTTATTTGTACTTCTAGATTGTTAGATACACATCCCACATAACTTGTTTTAAAATCTTATACACTTCACTCCACATCTTCACCTTAAATATTCCATTTCCACTACCGTTCATCCACTATTTTAGTGTAGCTTGTTAGATTAGCTTGGATCTTATTCATTTTATATCTTAAATTGTTAATTAGAACAGTTTTAATTTTGTTTCACATTTCAATTGATTTAATTTCATTTTCATACATAGTTTAATAGTTTTAATTGTTCACTTCAATTGTCTTTATTATGGATTGGTCGGCCCATAGTGTGCCGTGACGAAAAAGGCCGGCAGTACCAATTCCCTCGGCCCAGCCGGGCCCATTTGACATCCCTAAGGTACCCTCTCGCAAGCTAATTGGTAAAAAACGTGTGGACAATGTTCAGGGACCAAAGAGAAGTCTAAATTCTTATTTTTTTTCAATCAAACATGGCCAATATTTGCTCCATTAGATTTATGCTTATATAGTTTAGTTTAGCCATAGCCCATAGGTCATATCAAAACATTGGTCTGGATTTTGTAAAGGTGGGTCTTTCTTGTACATGTACCGCGTAGATGATCTTATCATTTCTTCTTTCACACAAGGGGGAGGAGTGATGATTGAGGATTCAAGCAAAAACAAAGAAAGAGGAGGTGATTGAGTGCGTGAATGTCATTTTTTCTATCCACGTCCACGAGGACCAGGACCACCCAGGTCTTTCTTTATTATTGAATCTTCTACTTTTTTTATTGGGTCTCCACTCTACACTCTCCATCGATTGCCCATCTCAAGTCTTTTTCTATTGGGTCATCTTCTAGCACAGCTGTTGTCGGAATTTTTTAATTGGGTCTTCCATTTGTCAGGGCACGGCAACATTCAATGTCGGTCTTCCATGAACCTTTTTTTATTTTTTTATTTATTATTTTATAAAATACTCATGCACCTACCCCACATTTCGAAGTCTTTCTTTTTCTTTGCTTGGGTGTTCCCTTAACGCCCATCAGTGCCAAGTGCCAAATCTCCTTGTTTTTTTTCCTGCTTTGGCTCACTGGCTAAGAGGAAGTAGTTCAAACCTCCCATCAGCAATGAGAGTAAGATTTCTTACCATTAGGCCATCTCTATATCCCCATGCCAAATCTATTTTATTGGGTCTTCACCTTCTACCAAAAGCAAGACTTTTTAATGGGGTATTCACCTGTTGCCCATCAGTTCCAAGCCTTTTCTATTCGGTCTTCCTTATGGCCATCCGAGGAAGTTCTTTTTAGAAGAAATCTCAAAAAAAAAAAAAAAAAAAAATTGTGTCTTATTCTAAAAAAAAAAATACATGAAGATTTAAATCTTTCAAAAAGTATAAAAGTTTTCTACAATTCTATTAATCAAATCCTCTCCATAAAT
Source organism: Umbellularia californica (assembly GCA_028538565.1). Lineage (NCBI taxonomy): Eukaryota > Viridiplantae > Streptophyta > Magnoliopsida > Laurales > Lauraceae > Umbellularia > Umbellularia californica. The sequence continues at coordinate 99,072,757 of JAPQWN010000002.1, forward strand.
TATTTTAAAAAATGACAAAAATACTCTTATGTCATTTTTCATTTTTTTCCTTTAATAATTCATTTAAGAAAAACGATGAAGTCCAAACTAAATTACGGTAGGCACGTCAAACGGGTCGTGCCGGCCTGACCAGATCACGGCCCGAACTGCCCATGGAATTTCGTGGGCTGTGCCGGCATTTTTCCTGGCATTGCACGGCTTGGAGCGGGTTGGGCCGTGCCGTGCCTCTGTGCCGGGTGTGCTTGGTGTGCCTCTTTTAATTTTTTTTTACAATTAAAATGTTTTGCCTTTTCGGTATTAAAATAAAAAATTAGAACACAAGCACAGAGAATGACAAAGAAATTTAAGTGGTTTGGTCAAACTCGACTTACTCCACTAAAAAGAGAACCATTTGGATCTTAACTTCTTAAATGTTTGTAAATAGGATTACCTTTAAAACCTTACAATCTTTTTTGAGAATAAAAATTAAAAAAAAAAGAAGAAAAACCTTGCATATTTACAAATTACAATGAAGGAAAAGTAAAAAGTAGTCCACTAATGTATTCTGCTGGATCATAATCTTCCATTACTGCCAACTTTTGCTTCCTCTTATCTGCCAAATATCAGTTTCATAGGCAAATACAACACTCCATTGTTTCTTCAATTAGATTTATTTTTCTGTCATCCACCACACGTCCACCTGCATTAAAAGCATTTTTTATGCTACAGAAAACATTGGAAAGTTAATAAATCACGAGCCATGGCGGCCGACGCAGGATAAATGTTTTCTTGTTGCTTCCACAATGTTAAAATGTCAAAACTAGATGCATCTTGCACCTGTATTACACCGCCGTCAAGACACGAGGATAACTCAGTCATTGTGTTACTTGAGCTTGAGCTGGATGCTATGCCCGTGGACAAGGAAGAATACCACACATCCTACACAGCTTCACCTCTTTGTTGGACTTGGGAAGGGATCATACTAACCCCAGTTGTACCCATTTGCACACAAGAAAATTGAAAAAGTGCTTGTAATTTTGCCCTTATATTTGAAGAAATGTTTAAATCTTGATATTCATATTTTTATTTATTCCATCAATAAAAGAAACTCCACACCAGTTAATTTTAACCTATATATGATCAAATGCAGTAGCTAAAGAAAATATTATTGGAGCCCCTTTCCAATATTTATTAAAATTCTCCTCCATGTTTCAAATAGTGTTATTAAGGAAAGAATGATCTCTAAATCTATTGAGTTGTAAACTAATTTGAAAAGGCTTCATTAAAGCTTTATTAGATGTGAGATAATATGCCTCGTAAAAAAATAATATTGAAGTATAAAAAGCTTCTAATAAATCTCCTATATGGGGCACACAACTCCCAATGTTCATCACTCATCAACAAATGTTGTGCATGAAAAGCAAAAAATTCATTCAAAACCGTTTTTCGGTTAATTGCCTTGTTTAACAAATCATATGTATCACATGTAGAATTTCATCTATGTTCTACCTCTCTGAGTATTTTTTTATAGTTGATACGCCTTACCTCACACATATTTGGGCATACAAAAATTTAGCAATGTCTTTAATAGCATCTATGTAACTTACAATATGATTTAAACCAACCTTTGCTTTGAGAATTAAGATGTGACACAAACATCTTTTTTGGAAGATAAAGCTATCTATTAAAGTTGCAAGTGGCATCTGCAATCTCATTAGTTCAATAGCCACTGTATTATTATTGGCATTATTTAAAGTTATAGATATAACTTTTTTCTTAATAATATTGTATTCATTTAGTTTTTTCCCAAATAAATGTACTTATTCTAGTGCCACACAGTGGCCATTCAAGACAGCTAAAACTAATTATTCATTTATTAATAATCCATTTTGCATCTATGTTATGTACAGTAATATAAAGATAACTATCGTCCATTTTAAAAGCCCATATATTTGTAGTTATGGCTATTATACTAAGAATTTCTGGAAGGTGTTTTTTAATACTTATCTTCTCTTCTTGCCAGAGTCCAATAACATCATTTCTAGCTGTATTTCTTGAAATACTATGAAATTGTGATTGACAGTATTTTTGGAACCATTCTTCAAAAAACTCATTTTCAACAAAAGAAAATGGTAATTCGGATAACACAATCATTTTAACAAGATGTTGTCTAGCATTTTGTGCATTAAAATAAAAAAACTCAAACTACTACTACACCACCAGTAGTAGAAATTTAAGTCTGTGAACCATGCCTCCTGCCCCTGCATCCATCGGCTTATGTAAGGCTAAACATTTTTGCCCATGTCTTAACAAATGGCCGGTACCTACTTTTGATTCGGCACCATAAATCTTACCACAAATTTTGCGTTTGCCTTTTGGACTTTCTTTCCTTTTTCAACAGCTTTAAACGTATTATATATATATATATATATATCCCAAACTATTGAAGTTTTATTTCTCTTGGATGCTTTACGGGAACTACTAGTAAAGGGCAGTGGTAAATCACCTACTTCATCTTCTAATTCAATAGAATCTTATTCTCCACCTAAATTAACAGAAGAAGATTATGTGGGGACTCTTCTAGAAGATCGTCCAGCCATATTTTAAAAAATAAAATTTAAATATAATAATAGTAATAGCCTTCTTTTTGTGATAATTAATATAAGAAAGGGGAGAGACTAAGAGTTAATATAATATATTATAAACTTATAAATATGGAATCTCAAATTTAAATAATATATATACCTCCAAATTTTTTAAAGCCCCTTTTATCTTGTCTCTTGATTACTTAATCTTTGACCCTCCAAAAACTTCTTAAAGAGAGTGAAAGAGATGAATGCTTTGAGAGAGAGCTAGAGAGTGTATAGAGAGTGAGAGAATTGTATAAATTGGTGAGAAATGACAATGGGTGGGTTAAAGTATTTATAGACTTTGTAAAATTTAAATGGACACAAAATACCCCTTATATGACCATTTTATGGCTGTTAGGAGGCGGGTAAAATTGACGATTTACATGAAACTAGCCATTTTTTGCCGTTGGGCGGGCCGAATGTTGGGCATGCCTGGTGCTGTGGGCCTAGCAAGCCAACCGTTATGGATTGGTTGGCCCGTAGCGTGCCGTGACGAAACAAGTCAGCAGTGCCAGTTCCCTCGGCCCAGCCGAGCCCATTTGACATCCCTAGGGCACCCTCTCACCAACTAATTAGTAAAAAACGTGTGGACAATGTTCAAAAGGTGCAGATACAAGTTAATGTGGACCGTGTTCAAAGGTTCAAGGATTGGTGTCACCCACCCACTTCTTCTTAAAAAAAAAAAAAAAAAAAACAAAGTCATTCTGGATGACTTTGACTTGTTGACTTGGGAAAAGGACATGGAAATTGCTATTGTAGCACAAGTGCTTCTAAATTCACCTACATTTTTATTTGCACACACTCGTGAAGTTTGACGATTTCAAGATTTTCTGTGCACACCCCTATAATACCTTAACCAACCTCATCCAAAACCCCACCCCTATCCCAGCCGCCATTGCCCCTTCCGACAACACCGCCAAAGGAGAAGAGGGAGAAGGAGAGAGACAGGGAGAGAAATAAGGAGAGGGAGATAGGGAGGTGAAGGCAGAGGCGGCGGAGGGCAAGGAAAGGGAGAGAGAGAGACAGGGAGATAGGGGAAGGAGAGGGAGGTGTGGGCAACGGGTGGAGAGAGAGAGAGAGAGAGAGAGAGAGAGAGAGAGAGAGAGAGAGAGAAGGAGGGAGGGAGGGAGGGAGGAAAGGGAGGTGGAGGCAACGGGTGACGGAGGGTAGGGAGAGGAGATAAGGAGTAGGGTGGTGGAGGGCAAGGAGAGGGAAAGAGAGAGGGAGAGGGAAAGAGTGATAGATGGGCAGTTTGGGGGTTTTAAGGGTATATGGGTAGTAAAAAAGAGAGAGAGCTGCTAATGCCACATACCATGCTTCTCCTTATACATCCCTTCTCTTTCCAAAACTTCTCTCTACACACCCTATTGTTCCCAAAATACCCAAACCTCCTCCACCCTCATTTTCTTTTTTCACATCCCTTTTTCCCCCATTCTCCCTCTCCCTGCCACCGCCCTCCCCCAGGCACCCACCGCCCTCCATGCCATAGCCTTCCACCCGCCGTCTTCTCTCCCTCTTTCCCTTTCCCTCTCTCCCCCTCTCCCTGCCAACCGCCCTCCTTCCGCTGCCCTATGTCCTTATCCTTATCCCTATCCCTTTCTCCCTCTCCCTCACCTTCTCCCTTTCTCTCTCCCTTTACCTTTTTCTCCCGCCCTTTCTCTCCCCCTTCCCCTCCCCCTCCTCCTTTCTTCCTCTCCCTCTTGCCGCCCTCTGCCTGCCGCACTGTCTCTCCCTTTTCCTGCCCCTCTTTGCCCTCCACCTGCTGCTGGGGGGGACGGTAGTAGCTGCTAGTGGGTTGGGGTGGGGGTGGCTAAGTGTAGAAAGAAGTTGGAGAGGGAAAGAGTTTTGATAGATTTCCTTTTAGGTAATTTCACATTGGGATATATTGGTCATGCAAGAAAGGGAGAGCTTTGCTAAATGCACATATATTGTTTCTTTCCATGCACTCCTCTCTACACCCACCACTTAAATTAAAAAAACTACCAAAATTACTTTCTACAAACCCCATATTTCCTAAACTACCCTAACATCTAGTCTCCCCCTCTCCCTCCCTCTCTCCTCCTCCCTGCCTGCCTCCGCCCACCCTCACCCACACCTGTTCTCCTTTCCCAGTCTCTCCCTCTCCTTCCCCCAGTCTCTTTCCTTCTCCCTCTCCCCATCCTAGGCTCTCTACCTATCCCTCTTCAAGTCACTCTCCCTCTCCCACCCTCTCTCTCTCCCTCTCTCCTTCTCCTTGCCCGCCTCTACACGCCGCCTCCCTCTCTCCCTCTCCCTGTCTTTCTCCATCCCTCCTTGCCCGCCTCTGCCCGCTCTCTTTCTCCCCCTTCGGCAGGGTGGTGGCGGCTGGGGTGGGGCTGGGGTGGGCGAGTGTGGAAAGAAGTTAGGGAGGGACATATGTTTGATAGATGTCCTTTTAGGTAGTTCACCACATGAGTATATTGGTCATAAAATGTGCAATGCATGGAAAGAGAAATCGTGTGTGCGTTTAGCAGCTCTCTAAAAAAACTTTAAATGGTGTGTGTGCGAAGAAAAATGTGATTTGCATGTATTTTTGAAGCTCTCTTGTAGCACATTTAACTTTCTCAAAAGTTGACAGAACGCATATTAGTCGGAGGTCAAAGTTATCATTCCACAAATGAAATTGTTATTCTAGAGCCTATAGCTAGGGTTGCAAATGGGTACCGATTCTCCGATCACCCGAAAGTTCCGACAAAAAAAAAGGGCCTAGAACCTATTTTAGGTTCTGATACATAAACGGGTCATCGCCCATAACCCAATTTTGGGTCGGATTAATAAACAGGTCCGGTTGCAGGTCCAGATAGGTTCTGACCCGTGGGGCTCGGGACTTGACATATGAGTCTTCGATATTGCAAGCCTTACCTCAAATCAATGTTTTGGTACATTTTTATGTATAATACTGGACCTAGTAGCCTTGATGCACTTATATAAATTGAATGATATACTTATTTTAGGGAAAAATAAAAAAAAAATGAAAAACAGTTAGAATTGTTTTTAGAACTAGATTCTAATCCTCTAGGTGGAGCCAGCCCGGAATTAGATTTGAATTTTTCTATTGAAATCGGGTCTGGAACCAACAAAACAGGTCCCAAGTCAAAACCGGATCTCTGTTCAAAAAAAAAAAAAAAAAGTCAAAACCGGATCTGGAGCCAGAACCATTATTTAGAAACGGGTCTGGGTCCAGTATTGTTCCAGCCCGGAACCGTCTCATTTGCAACCCTACCTATAGCTTTCTCAGAAGTGCATAGAAAGCATATTAATACGAGAGCTACTAAATGCACACTAATTTTCATCAGCTACATCTCTGGACTTGGATAAGATTGGAAATGGCGTGGAAGTCTCTTGGGTAGTTATTTTTCAATGCCGGACCCAAGAATTTTATTTAGGTGGGGCAGACAATGGTCAATTGAAAATGTCAAAATCAACACCAACTAGCAATAATCTCAACTTATTGCATGGCTTAGATATATAATTTTTTGTTATTATTATTATTTTTTATTTTTTTGACAAATTAAATATAAAGAACTCATATCCTATTATTAACACTCAATTCCTACACAATCTTTTTTAACTACAATAGCCATCTTCTCAAGAAAGCCTTTTATTCAAATTAGTTGGATGAGAATTAAATTAGCAATTATACGACAATAATAAAAAGGGACTATAGAAAACCCTAAAGATGTATGTGGTGTGCGTTTGTAAGAGACAGCAGCTTTGTATATGTGTGAAAATAGTGGCATATATTTTCAAGAAGAAAAACACAAATCAAAGATTCAATTCATCGAATTCATTTGGAAGAAGGCATTTTATGCCCATATTTATTTATTCAAAGGTAGAAATCTCATCACTATCCCTTATTGTATATAGAGAGAGTGGTGCTCTTGGTGAATCCAGATGAAGAGGAAGAAAGAGAAGAGAAGAGAGAATCATAGAAGAAAGAAGAGATTGAGAGAATCATAGAAGAAAGGAGATTGAGAGAATAGAGAGTGCCGACATTTGGGTTGTGATATTGTGTAGAAGCTGAGCTGCCCGAGCTTGAAGTGGAAGAAGGAGAACAATTGAGGGGAAGGGTTGTTAAAGTTTTTCATTTGGGAGATCTTCGAGAACGAGACTATAAAACTATTGGTTTTTTAGACCTAAGGTGGGGAGACCCCTTTAATAGAATGAAGCATGGACCATCTTGGCCATGCAAACTTAAGGCAAATTTGGAAGTGACCTGGGGTGGTGATAGTGTAGGTCCGCCCCTGTTATATTTGTCACATTTTCATGGAGAGTGATATGCATGGGATGTGTGATCCTGAAGACAGCTTCTCATTTCTGACTCTTTTCATTAGCTACAGCTCTGGACTTGGATAAGATATAAAATGGCATGGAACTCTCTTGGGTAGTTATTTTTGTTACATTTTCATGGAGTAATATGCATGGGATGTGTGATTCTGTCTTTATTTCTTTACAAGAAGATGTTTGTGTTCACAAATTTCCAAATGAGACTGGGCCCTAGAAACCAAATTTCGGGAACCAGGTTGTTAAGGGTGGATTGGAAAGTATAAATGTGGATTAAGGGAAAGTAAGAAATGAAATTGATTGAATGATCCTTAACAATTTGAGAAGGTTGAGAATCTTTTCGCCTTTTTTTTTTCCAGCAAACGAAAGAAAGAAAAGACCTCTCTACATGAGCATCAACATTGAACACTCCATGAATTACTGCTGGTGATTGTGAATTACTTATCTCTACTGAAATGAATTCTATTTGGCATTTCTAGTTGTCTGATTTACTTAAAGGACAGGACTATGATTGTTAGCCCTGGTTGAGTTATATTCTGGACTTCGAAGCCTTGGATCTGGTGGCAAGCAAATGAAATGATGTTCATTTTGTTTCATATATAGGTTCCACACATTCTATTCCATCAAGGTCCATTGGCACAACATAGAACAACACATATTTGTGTGACATGGCAGGTTGCATGCATCTTGCGTTGAAACCATCCATCAGCTACATGACACCTTTTGGATAAGCCATTTACTCTCTCTGGTGCACTTAGCAATGATACCATGTCCTTGAAGTTGGCACCAACATTGATTGAAGCAAAAATTAGCACAAGGGGATGTAAGCGGATCGGTTCTGGTAAGGGCAACCCAATTGATATACATCCTGTTATGAACCCTATCCAACCCACGTTGGGTTTATTTTTTATGAAGACAAACTGGACCTGTGAACGGGTTGGGTAGAGGGTTGATATATATATATATATATATAACGCAGGGTTTTCAGCCATTTGGGCTAGAATAATTCGTACGGGCTCAGGAGAGAAAGTTGGGTAAAATTTCCCTATGGCCCCAGTGTGGTAGTACAGTTTCGTACCGACAACCTCCGGGTGTAAACAGTGATCCTAGGCCAACTGAACTACTACTCAGGGTTCGGTAGAGGGTTGATACTTGATACTGTGAACTTTTAATTTTAAAATTAAAGTTAAAAAATAAAATTCCTCCTTCTTGAACTTATTACCTTATATTTGACAACGTAGTTATGAGTTTTAATTTGACAATTTTGGCCAGAATTTGGTGTGTTGGTGTTGTTTTTAACACAACTGGCATTTTAAATGTCATGTTTCTTTTATCAAAATTTTAAATTTTTATACAATGAGAGGAACTCGCAGCAGAGAGAAAAATTACTTTGATTTTCTGCACGACCCATTTTCAATCATTTGGTGCAATGCATTTTTGTTCTTAGAAAAAGAAGATAAATGAAGTGCGGTCAGCCCTTGGCCCTAGCCCCCTACAGCCCTACTAGAAGCAGGTTGGTCACCCATTTAAGCCCATTCCATTGCCATCCCTGTTATCCCCAAGAAGAGGTGAGCCCTTAATACACTCACAAGTCACAAACACAGTTTAAATTACATTAGTGTTTGCTCTCCCCACAAATGATACTGGAAGCCATAGCTTAATACACTAGTATATGTCTTAAATGGGCTCCAATATTCTTCACCCCCACAATGTATTTGTTTGCATTAGTGTAGACACCTAAAGTAAATAGGTCTGTCCAGTAACTAATTACTTTTAACTTTTATTTTTTTCTCTCTCCCATGTAATAAAGTGGGCCACCACAGTTATTTGGAGTTACTATAATAACATGGGATAGAGTAATTCATTCCCCAATCTCTTTATTCAACCAAATGTAAATTTAAACCCTTTTACTTTACACCAATTGTCCAAACAAAAAAAAAAAAAAAACATCTCTTCTGCTAATTTATTTCAAACTATTTTTGTTTCAACTTTATCCTAACCTGACATCCTAAATGAAAGGGACAGATCTTAATCTAATATTAATGATGTAAATAGGTCCCCGATTATCCGGAAGTTTCGACCGGTTAATAACCGAGTCTGGGTCCTTATTGAGGCATCGATAAGTAAATAGGTCCAAGTTTGATTCCACCTTGGTTCGAACCCGTGGACCTGATACCCGACATATTATCTCAATTTTCTAAAATCTCTCTTAAAAACTATATTTTTTTTAATATCATCCTCTACCTAAACCTAAATCCGGACCCGTCCCATATATGGTTCTAGTTCCGATTCCGGAGCTAAGAAATCGATTTCGAAACTGTTTCGGGTCTAGATCTAATTCCACCTTCTCCTTATGATACGGACCTGGAATCAGAACCAACCCATTTACAACTCTATCTAATATCAGGTGCAAAACACATAGTTTACAAATAAAGTAAAATCACTTATTTAAACCCACAATTAATTGATGAAGGGCCCCACTACGAGAGACGACTCTAAAATGTCTATGTTTGGCTCTTGATCGATACAACATCTGGCCTTGCGTGCAGAAGAAGTTTGAAGCCCTTCATAATTTCTTCAAAGTTCTTCTTTCACCACTTTGTTTTCTCGCCAGTAACCAGTTCTAGGGTTTCTAAGAAGACAAATCCCTTCACCCATTGATACCACCTTGTTCTTCTCTTCAATATCGGTGTCCAGAAGTGGTATATCGCCATATATCGTCACGTATCGTTCGTATCGGTTCCCGTTACGTTACAAGAATGTTGGGAGCTAGTTGCGAAAGCAGTCCTCATTTCTTCAAAGTTCTGCTGGGAGACTTCTCGGAGCGGCTGGTGAGTGCTCTTTAGTCTTCTTCAAACCTCACTGCACTTTCTATCTAGTACTTGATTCTATGAATTCACTTACATTTTTCTATGCATTGAAGCGCATACCACCAGCCTTTGTGAAGGATAATGTAATCGATCCATCCCAAAGAGCCCAATTGAAGGGTCCCAATGGTAGCATTTGGTATGTTCAATTAGGTACTAGGGGTAAAGATATATATCTGCAAGATGGCTGGAAGAAATTTGTAGAAGATCACTCCTTGAAGGAAACCCACTTTTTACTTTTTAGATTTGAGGGTAATGGGGTTTTTACTGTGAAAATCTTTGACAAAACTGGATGTGAAAAAGAGGAGATAATTACATGCAGCACTAGTAAAAAATTCATCCTCAGGAGTGATGAAAAGAAAGGTGGGTCACCTAAGACAACTTTGTCAGATGATTTTGAGCAGCACTCTCATCATAATTTACATGGGAGGAGTGACATGAAGAAACCTAAGAATGATTATGTGCATTCTCTGCAAACTTCACAATCTAACAAGACAGATTCAACTCAAAGTAAGTAGCATAAGCTATTTAGGCTAGTTAATTCCAATGTGCTTATGATATTTTTTGCATATTTTTATATACATTGATTGCTTCCAATTTCCATTCATCTTAATCAAGGATTATTATTATTATTTCTTTAAATGGTAGCAATTGTTTCCAATTCTTGTCCTCACAAAGAATAATGGATATTTATGTGTCGAACGCCAAATTACTTGCAAGTGACAAAATTAAGTCAAGCATATGTTAATCTATTCTCCAAACATGCATTATGAGCCGTTTGGACACCATTTCTCCGAAAACAAATGACCGTGACTTCAAAAAATCCTGCTCAAATTTGGGTCTTATTTTTAAGGGTAAGCCCTCAAGCTACATGGTTTGAATTGGACTCGGTTCTCTCGACTTGAACTGTGTTCTTATTTCCTTTGTAGAAAGGCACGAAATTCTCGTCGTAGTCTTAGTTTCGTTTGCAAAAGAGTAGAAAGAAGAGAAATAGGGTTTTGGCTGCCCCAAACACAAGGCGAGTTTGGGTTTTGGCTACGCGGATCTACTGCTCCAGCTATTCCAATTTTATCTAAGTGCCTGTTTGGATTCATACATAATTAGATATTTGTAGATTTAAATATCATTAGAATAAAATAGTATAGAATGAAATGGTGGGATATTGAAATAACGCAGCATTTATGTTGTTTGGCTAATTCTGAAAAATAAAATGAATTCTAAGATGAGCAGTTTGGAAGTTAATGAAAACTTTATTAATATATACTGAAATAAAAATCTCTTTTAAAATGATTAATTATTAATATACATATAAATCCCCTTTTAAGTGATTATGTTAAGATTAAAATTAAAGTGGTTGGCATGCTTCATTTATGTCCTCATGTTGCACAGTTCAATCAGCACAGGAATAAAGAAGAGACTACATGAGGAAGATGGTGGATTGGGTTGTATTTAATGGTTGATTGGCTTGATGGCTTGATAAGAGCAATGCAATTTTTCAAAGAGAGGTAGTAGGAGAGGTGATGATGAGATACTACATAGTACTGCTACAAATGTTACTAGGGCTGCCAAATGGCATCCTTTTGATCTTGTTGATCTCCTCTACTTTCTTCTAAATAACCTCTCTGGCCTAAACACAATGGACTATTTTATCATGGCTTCCTTAGGTTCGCAACACCCCAGTTAGATTTTTGTCATCCATATACTGCAATTTGAAGGAAAAGCAGAGCATGTGATGTGAGACAAGAAGAGGCGTAAGGAAGAGAGAACAAAGATGGTGTTCATGGGATACAAGGAAGGAAATCGGTTTAAAATTCCAAACCCCGTGGAATAGAAGATTAGGATATGACAGAATCAAGCATACAGGAGAACCTTGTAGTTGGAAATCTTCTTTATTTTAAAAGGTATCTCAATATTTCAATATACATTCTGACGTTACCAAACATGTCATACTAGTAGCTATAGAATACCAGATATTTCTTTTTATAATATTGTGTCTTCTATTACTTTCTACCACTTCCAAACACCCCCTAATTGTTGATAGAATATGATACACAAAGTACTCTTGGCTCAAGTAGCATTGCACACTTAGAAAAGTGTGAGTTGTGAGGTAGGTTTGGGTCCTCCTTGGTGCATGCCATAAATGAAGTATTTTTTTATATTATAATATCTTAAAATGAAAAGGATAATGGGGACCAAACCCGATTTAAACTAGGCAGATTTGGATTCAGATAACATAAACCCCCGTCATGGGTCAAGGTGAGTTTTAGGCAGTGCAGGTGTATGAGTGGCCAGGGCAGGTTTGGGTTCAGACTGACCTATGCCATACCCATCTTGTGGTCATCCACACTTTTGAGGTGGGATATAGTTTTCATGTCTATTCATTTTGGCTGGGAATAACAAGTAACAACACTTAGCTACCTCAAAAATATGAGGAGACTGCAAGATTGCATTATACATTGAACCATAAATAGTTTAGCCAAAGCTGATGCTGAAGATCCATTAAGTTTGGCTGGAGATTTGCTTGGCTCGTAGACCTTTGGCCTAATGCACGTTAAATTGAGGGCCATGATAGATGAAATTGCTAGACTCATTACGACGACAATTTTTCATACAGACCCTTAGATTGTGTCACGGTTCATTTATGACTCTTATTTAGATGCCTTAATTTCTAGCGTTTTGGATGGCTCGGCCTAAAAATTAGTGATTTGTTCTAAACCATACACATGCTCAAGGCATGGCCACTTTATTATTTGTTAGGTACTGAAGTTCATTATAGTTAAAATAAATGTAAGTAAGAAAGTTCTTGATGATATATAAATTTGTGTTTCCGTTTCATTCACCTTTGAAATGCTTATTTTAATGGTTTTTATGTGTAAGTCTGACCCAATGTTTAACAAATTAGGTAATCTTTGTATCTATAATGCAGGGAAACATATGCCTACATTTAAAATCAATCAGTCTGAGAAGATTAAAACAGAGGGTGGCGAGTTGACCATGTCTAAAACCTTTTCTTATTCTACGGGAAATCGCCTCATTTTGAAAAAGTGGCCATCAGCAACAACAGAAGAGAGAACAAAAGCATTTGATAATGCTAATGCATTTTCAAAATCCTCCAAGTTCCCAAATTTTTTAAAAATTATGAAAAAATCTGGTGTGACCTATGGATTTGCGGTGGTGAGTTTCTATTTGCTTCTTATAAAGCCGGTACTGCTATTTTATTGTTCATTAATTCTAATATCTAATATTTGGCATGAATTTGAAATAGCACTTTTGCATCGCGTGCTATACTCAAAGATCTCTCTTTTTTTAATCTATATTTGGCAATTGGCATGAATTTATAATAGCACTTGTGCGTCACTTGCTTCTCTCTCTCTCTCTCTCTCTCTCTCTCTCTCTCTTTGGTTTTTTCAAATGATCTCTTTAGTGAATGTGGGACCTAGTTCTGACTTTACTTTTAGAATCTTATCTCTTTCCTTTGATAGCGAGGTTTCAACATTTAAATTGCATGCTAAATTTTGTCACCACAAAACTAACGAAGTGTATCTATTATCTATTCTAAAAGATTGTGCAACCATGTCTAAATTCAAGGGTTACCACTGAAGAGAGTGTCGTGAGGCTGATGAGCATTGAAAGAGATCCTTGGTTTGCTGAGTCGTCGTAATTTTTTCGTTTAGATTTTCAGTGTATAGTTGAAGCGGGAAGTGGTCCCTTTTTTAAGGTTTCTTCCTATAAGAGAAATGAATGCATTTTGAAAACATTCCACTGCGAATACATGGTGGTTTCTCATGTTACATTAATAACTTAGTAATGTGTTGTCAAGAACTACAGGGATTACAAAAGATGTGGACATCTTTATAAGGCTGGAAATATAGTTGTATAGGATATACATGGAAGGTGTATAGTCAATGGATCCTGATAGTTAGGGCTTTCCATGTTAGAGGATTCGACCATTTGCTGTCTTGGTCTTCATTAGGATTTCCATACGCCCCCTCAAGTTGAGGGGTCCATGTCGAATGGTTAATTTGTCCCAAAGAAATTCAGAACATTGAGAGCTACGACCCGTAGTAAAGATGTCATTGGCTGGGCATTTGGATCTGGGACTTTAGCACATGTTCCTTGATACGGACCCTTTTACATAATAACATAAAAATAAAACAGAAAATTAGAATGGGAAAGAAAGGGTCGACTTTGAGGGGGATAGAGACCTCCTAAGGTTCAATTTGAGAAGAACCACAACTCCTAAGACAAGAGCAAAGCCTTGAATCATTCTTCATTCATATATTCAACCATATGGCATCTACAAATATTTATACATATTCCATAACTGTTAAAACTACTCTACCACTAGCCCACTACTCCACTAACCCACTAACCACTACTCCACTTAGTCCACTAACCCACTATCTCTCCACTCTTCCACTTACATAAAGCATATTTACATACAATCTGGACAACACTATTTTAAATACAATTAAGAATCCTAATAAAACTAATTCCTAAATAAAACATTCGATTAAATATATAATACTGAAATTAACTGGAGAAATTTGCTTCACATGATCAAAGTTAACTGCGTTAGCTGTTGTTGGACCAAATTCTGCATAAAGAGTTGTATATCAGCTGCATTCTGTTGGCTTTTTACTTAAGAAAATAAAAATAAAATAGAAAATTAGAATGGGAAAGAAAGAGTCCACTTCGAGGGGGATAGAGACCTCCTAAGGTTCAATTCGAGGAGAACCACAACTCCTAAGACAAGAGCAAAGCCTTGAATTGTTCTTCATTCATATATTCAACCATATGGCATCTACAAATGTTTATACATATTCCATAACTGTTAAACCCACTACTCCACCACCAACCCACTACTCCATGAACCCACTATCTCTCCACTCTTCCACTTACATAAAGCATATTTACATACAATTTGGACAACACTGTTTTGAATACAATTAAGAATCCTAATAAAACTAATTCCTAAATAAAACATTCGAATAAAATATATAATACTGAAATTAAATAATAGGACGTACCATTCCATCCCCCTTTGAAAAACCTTGCCCTCAAGGTTTTATTTGTACCAATATATGAGGATCCCAAATTTTGTTAGAAAATAACTCTGCAAGCATACAAACTTTTCGATCTTGGTAAATGAAAACACGAGCATGATCAATGTGTATCTCATGTAATAATCGCTACAAACAGGATGGTCATTTTGGAGGCACGCGATGAGAGCCATAGAATGTAACTGGAGAAATTTGCTTTCCATGATCAAAGTTGACTGCATTAGCTATTGTTGGACCAAATTTCTGCATAAAGAGTTGTACATCAGCTGCATTCCGTTGGATTTTTACATAAGAAAACAAAAATAAAACATAAAACTAGAATGAGAAAGAAAGAGTCCACTTCGAGGGGGACAGAGACCTCCTAAGGTTCAATTCGAGGAGAACCACAACTCCTAAGACAAGAGCAAAGCCTTGAATTGTTCTTCATTCATATATTCAACCATATGGCATCTACAAATATGTATACATATTCCATAACTGTTAAAACTACTCTACCACTAACCCATTACTCCACTAACGACTACTCCACTAACCCACTATCTCTCTACTCTTCCACTTACATAAAGCATATTTACATACAATCTGGACAACACTATTTTAATTACAATTAAGAATCCTAATAAAACAAATTCCTAAATAAAACATTCTAATAAAATATATAATACTGAAATTAAATAATAGGTACATATCATTCCTGGTGAAAAGCATATTTTGTTCATATTGAAGCAGCCAGAAATCTGTATCAATTTTAACGTGTTTTTGGAGTAAAAATGCTCCAAGGGCAAGATCAACAAGTGTAATAAATGAACAGTGGCAGAAGACTTTTCTTAATGACAATTACGACTTAGAACTGACTATCCCAATTCCCATGGGTTACACTTCTACATGATTATTGCCTGGATCAACATTGCATGAGACGCAACCTAGCATAAACCAAAAGCAAACCTCAATTAATTCATAGTTCACCTCAATATGTAGTTCATCTTTCTTTGTCTTTTCTTTTCTTTTTAAGGTTCAGTCCTTGCTTTCATATGCTTTAAGGTAAAAGGCTTTTTGGTATTTTAGATGCCTTGTATTCTATGAAGACTGATCATTTGGGACATACCATACAGTAGTCCCCAGTTGAGGGGGGTTTGATTTTGGAGGCATTGTAAGTATTTGATGCAATGTTTATATACAATTGAGATTCTCGTTTTTAGGTTTCATATTGAATTTAGATAGTTTAAGAGAGGTCAAAGGAACACCCCCAAGGAAGCTTTTTAACTCTTGTTTCTCGAGAACGGCCTCTTACCTCAATGGTTAGAGGCGTTGGTCCTCACTTGACTGCCAGGGTTTGAACCCTGGGCATGCCACCTTCCCTCACCTGAGGGCTCTATCGCCTCACCTGAGGGCTCCATCACCTCACCTGAGGGTGAGGTCCTAACCCCCTATATAGATTGGTAAATTAAAAAAAAAAAAAAAAAGAAAAGAAAAGTAAACCCCTCTTATTTCTCAAAATTAGTGGAAGCTTGCATCTCACCTATGACCATAGGTAAATCGTCGAACCATGTTGATCCTTGTGATGAGTTTTTTTACGCATTTCTTCATTCGTATAAAATCTTATTTTGTTTTTTACTACAGTGTTTAGTAATAACATTTTTGCTGATGCAGGGTATACCGACTTACTTTATGAGGAAATATCTTCCTAACAAAAAAGCATCAATTTCCTTAATTGATCCTAAGGGTAGACCATGGGAAGTGATTTTTGTCTGTCGTCTCTCTAGCAGTGGTGGTTTCTTTTCAGGAGGGTGGACTGCATTTTCACGCGGCAACAATCTTAGAGAAGGAGATGTCTGCATGTTTGAGCTTGTGGGTGAATGCCAAATGCGAGTGCATATTTTTCGATCAGAGATGCCACCTCCGACACCAGTCAAATCATCTGTAAAAACTAAGCCCCTGAAGAAAGCTTCTCATTTCTGACTCTTTTCATTAGCTACAACTCTGGACTTGGATAGGTTTGAGTTTTGTGTTGAAAATGGGATGATGTTCTTTTGGGTACCTATTTTTGTTACGTTTTTATAGAGTGATAGTTCTATTTAATGCATGGGATGTGTTTCTTTTTGTCTATATTTCTGTACAGGAAGTTGTATATGTGTTTATATATGTTCGAATTAGTTGGGCCTCTAAAGTTAAATTTGAAAACCAGGCTGTTCTTGGTGAAGGTATGGATGTGAATAAGGGGAAAGAAATGAACTTCATTTATTCATGATTCTCAATTTCAAAAGGTTTAGAGTATATCTTTTTGCCTTTTATTTCCTGTTTACAAATAAAAGAAACAGAACTTTTTTTTTACATGGAAAGCTCATGTCATTGGGCTAAGTGCATCACCGTTGAACACGTGGCATGCGGGTGGGACCCACTGTCTCTGTATTGCAGCTGGTGATTTTGAATTACATATCTACTAAAACCAGTTTTATTTGGCATTTCTAGTTGTCTGATCAACTGACTTGGGACAGTAATTGTTATCCTTGATTGATTTTTATGGGCTATCGGCCCCATAGAGCAACACATATTTGTGTGACATCATGGCAGGTTGATCCTAAGTGTCTCCCACACATGCTTCTCCTTGAGAGGGATGTGTGAAACTTCACTGTGAGCCCACTTGTTGATAATCTGGCCCCTTCAAAGTGAATTCCATCCCCTCTAGTACCATATCAACAACTTTGAGAAATTTGAGTTCGATAGAAGTTGGTCCGACTGCGAGACTGAGAACGCTGATGATGTGGTTAGCACAATCTTTTGCATTATTAACCATATATTTTGAACAGTGGACCATTCTGTGGAATTCCACACATTCCACTCTAGTGAAGTTTGCAGGAGACATTGGGGGATCCATACTCCAGGTTGCACCTTGGTTGGGAACTTTATGGAAGCCTTTGGTGGCCTGCTGCTGTCACCACTAGTTACATGAGGCCTTTTGGATTAACCATTTACAACTCTGGTGCACCTAGCAACGATGCTATCTCAAGTCCATGAAATTGGTACCAACATTGAAGTCTAATTTGGCAAAGGAGGAATGTCAGCGGCTCACGTTGGGTATGGGTTCGGGCTGACTTGAACTCGACCCAATTTACATACATCCTGTTCCAACCCGACCCAACCTACTGTGGGTGATTCGAAACCGGACCTGTGAACGGGTCACGGGTCAGGTCATGGTTACTGCTGTCAATATCTGGTCCCCTTTAAAATTTGATACAGCGAGCATGGCCCACGAAGTCAGTGTAAGATGAGAATAAGATAATCTTATAAATTGGTCATATTTTCTTAATCACATTATCGTCATTTGGTCAATCTCACAGCGGGCCAACATCTGTTGGAGTAAAATTTAGGAAAATTTATTACGGGGTGAGGGCTTTGGTGGCTTGGATTTTCATAGGTGGGCCCCACTGTGGAGTTCCAGGTCGGAGACTGGGGATCGGGTCTCAAAAATAATAGCTGTGGTGTGGGATGATAGTGTGGCCCACTGGCCCACCCAACCCAAAGATCAGAAGATTAACCTTCTTAGCCCTCTATAATAAATTAGGTGTGAGTTTCTATTTTACAGATCTGACCAAAACAGGTTCATTTTTCTGTAGATGACTAATTCACAGACCTTTGAATCTGGTGCGCCCAATGTGATCCTGTGTGACCTTGAGAAGCTTTGGTCCTTTGAAATCTGTACCACCTCTGGACTCTGTTGAGTGGTTGCTCAAACTTTGGTTTTTAATAGACAGGAGGTCCAACTCAGGCAGGTTCCAGTCTGTGGTGTGCTGGATCCAAGGCTGACCAAAATTGTATGTCGGGCAGTGTTGGCCCTGCCAAATATGTTGAGCACTTGGATCTCTGGGCTGCTGGCCCTGTGCCCCGGATCTGGACCTGAATATTAGACTCTATCAGTAGCCTGGCCTGACAATACGGCTACAGCCCTTGAACATCCATAATACCTTGAACCCAAACTTGCAAATATAAGGATGCAACAGGCTGCACGTTGCCCGCTTTGGCCCACGGGTTTTACAGTTTTGTTTTTAGTGGGCTTCAACCCATCAAAAGGCATCATGCAAGGGTGCGCGGGCTCTACATATAATTCCAGTGACTTTCCTCTCAAGTGTCGTTGGACTCACACCATGTACAACATGTGATTGTGTTTATTGGAGTTAAGTCACGTGTAAAACATGTGATTATGTTCATTGTCATTAATCATATAGTTTACGTAAGATCAAAATCTAATGGTAAGCACAACCTCCACCCCCTTTTTTCTTCCACCCTGTGAATTGAGAAAAAAGAAGCATCGGGCTAAATTTTGATGTTGCCTATCTTGAGCAAGTGTTATAAGCAGGTTGGGTTCATGGATTGAGGACCCATTTCATGAACAATGAAAAAAATGAACCTATAGGGACTCTTTGATAGTGCATACAATCATACATGATCTGGAGTATGATCAGAAGACTTAGCATGTTTATGCAAGTAATTACTTCAGGAATAGTTGCTTATTTTTTACAATGTTGTCAGTTTTGTGCTATGGTGAAGGGGACTTGTCAAAAAATTGCATGCTGAAAATTATTAAGACTTGGAGAAGCTTTCTTCATACTCATTCCAGTTTTCTAGTTCTAATTTCTTTTTCTAGTTCTAATTTCTGAACGTTCTTTATAGAGTAAGCTCACTGCCATCTCTATCTTGTACTTGGTTCACAATTCAGCTTACATTTCTTAATGTTCTTTGGTTTGAGTCCTGGAGGTGTAAGAGCCATTAAGATGTACCCTCATATCAACAAATCAAATTGGGTGTCAGCCTGCAACAAGATATGAATTCTGATGGAGAATCAGAAATCGCTTCAGTGGTTTTTTCTCTTCACACAGGAGTAAAGAAAGAAAATAGAAGAGGCAGAGAGAGTGCTGCTGCTGCTCCTCCTGCTCAGTGGGCCTGTGGCTGCTGGTCCATCTCAGCGGGCCCACCACTGGGGACAATGGGCTCCTCTACAGCACTGACCAAAGTTCACTTTTGATAAGAGATGCACTTTTGATAAGAGATGCACCACCATTAGATTAATTATGTTTAAAACACAAGAAATTTATATATTTTATTTTTTAAGTTTATTATACTTGATAAACCATAGGGCATGCTAAAAATATTTAGAGTAGAATTTTTTTTTCATATGCCTTACAAGAGAGGCAGTTATTTCAACCATTTAAGATTTTTAATTAGATGGGGCCCACCAAGAATAAAATGCTTCTTATGTTTTTTTTTTTTTTTTTAATAGATTAAACATGGAAGCAGGCTTAAAACATATTGGAGTGAGAATTTGCCATGTTCCATACAAGAGAGAAGCATTTATTGAGCCATTTATATTTTAAATAAACAAGCGGCCTAGGAATTTTCTTGGTCTCAAGAACTGTTTCCGGGCTTTAAAAAAAGTGATTTTTACGAAATAATTAAGCTTAAACTCAGAGTAAGAGTTAAGTAAACAATAAAAATAATGGTAGAATCTTAATCCGAGTTTTATGGTAAAAATCGGATAATATATCAACACCCTCTGCCATTGTTTTTATGTTTTTATTTACTTAGCCATTTAATCCGAGTTTAAGAAAAAATTATTTCATAAAAACCCCTAATTCTTTTTAGGGAAATAGATTTTTGTCTTTTTCTCAAAATGCTCAGTTTCTCCATCTGGTGAAGTCCTTGTTGCTGAACATTAGCTAAAGAAACATCTGTCCTCGTGCTGTTATTCAAGATAGCATAATTGGGAAGCAAACTGAGCTTTCATTTCACCAAGTTGTATATTACATGTGCAGTCAATGGCATATTTAGATGCAGATTGGCCTGGGGCCTGGGGATCCAGATAGTCAGCAGTCTACTAGTAGATACTCATCTCTTTCTTTTAAATGTTTGATTTCAAGAGGTAGTAGTAAGTAGAAATTTTGTGGATGCTGAAGTACAATACCAAGCGATTGCATCATTTACCTTTGATATAACATGGTTTCATCATATTCTCAGTGAGCTTGGGGCATACATATCTTTTGCTATTTTTCACATGGACAACTAGAGTGCTATTAGGTTGTGATTTCATTCTGTTTTCCATTCTTAGACCATGAATATTGAGCTTGTTTATTATTTCATTAAAGAAAAAAGCTAGATCAAGGTGAGATAGTACACGAATATGTGACTTCACACGATCAATTAACAGATATATTCAAAGCTTATTACATGCTCAAGATAGATCGGAATAGTTGGGACAAGGCTTTGATGATGATGATGATTCAAAGCTTATTACATCTTGTTAATATTAAGCTTAAGTTTCCAATAGCTCCATCACCTATTAACTTTAGGAGGAATGTTGGAGAATTGAGTTGCAAGTCAAGACCGAAGGGTCATGCCCAAGTCCTTTTACAATGTGTTAATATAAATAACACTTGGCACAAACCTAGAAAATATCCCTGCTTGGTACACTCACAACTCTCATTACTATCTTCTCTTTCTTCTTTTCCTTGCAACTCCTTTTGAAAATCTTGGACCAACAATGGCAGGATGAGAGACATATAGCTCTGTATTAAGAGGACAGATAATGCCAACCAAGTTACATCTGAAAACTCTTCATGGAGAGCAAAAATCTGTTGTCTCTAAGACAGGGATGTGCTTACCCACCTGACCTGATGATCTCATTTTTTGGTTAGCACTTTCAAGTTTTCATTTCATCACAATTGTTGGTATCTTAGAACAAACAAAAAAGGCAGTTGATCAAACGGCCTATATTTGTTTTTCAGCTAATGAACAGCCTATATTTATTGCTCAAACTTGGTGATTACAAAGCAGCTAGATTCTGGGGTATGATCCCATCCATGGTAGGTCACAAATGAAAAGTAGCTAGATGTATAAACATTCTTTATTTATGTAGCAGAGTACAAGCTCTTCTCACCTCTCCAAAGAAAAGAACCTCCTGAATGATTAATGTTCTTCATTTGGAATAAGAAATAAATAAATAGAGTTTTCACATTACCACATACACATATTTGCAGGGTAGGTCAAGTGTTGCTTTGAATCAAAATTAGAATGAAAATCTGATTTATCAATTTTTTTTAAAGCAAATTGTCTGTCAGACACCAAACACACTTATTTTTTGGGGTTGAGACCTGCACATACCTAGGTATGACATGGCAAAGAATAATCTAAGGTGAAATCCTCAAAAAGGGGCCAACATATTGCTCAGAGAACTTACATTAACTAAGTTCTCAATTCATTCATGTCCATCGCTTAGACCATGCAGCCTCTTGAATCTGAAATAACAAATAAACACATACAATGATGGATATCATTATATTAAAAATGTACAACAATAATCCTTCAAGAAGCAAGTGACCGACGTTGGAAAGAGTTTCTATCATCAATGTGTGGATGAGAACTGCACGAGGCCGAGAAAGCCTTTGTATTGATGCCATGGCTAAAAAGTTACCTTCATTTGATGATCATTATCATCTTGTGAGGGCCAAAAATAAATGGCTAGAACAATTGGTCTAACTGATCATTTAGCACATGCTTTATTCAAATAATCATGCTTGTCAAATGATATTCATCAAATTTAAGCCATATTAAAGCGCATAGCATACTTCCCTATCTTATCCATACATATAGGCAGCCAAAGTGGGCCCATCAAGGAGGGTTGGACTGCTACTATAGTCCAATCAGATGGATGACCATTTCTCATCCCTAACATATACATGTTTATATACATATATAGCAAATAATATCGCCCACCAAATTTAGACCATTAATACTGATAAAAAGTTAATTTCTAACATTCGGTCCTTCCTAAACAAACTCCAAAATTAAATCGAAATTAATCAAGGAAATGACTTGACTGATCACATCTATAACTGAGAACAAGTCTAAATAGGAAACCAAATGGGCCAACATTAGCATCTAAGCCTGAACCTTGCTTGGGCAGAACCCCATCTGACCTTGTGTCTGGTCTTGGTCTCGCTGGCTCTGGCTCTGAAGCAATACTTATTGAATAGCTCTTGATCTAGATCCAAGCTCAGCTTCATTGGTTCTTTGATCTGGATACGCGTTTGGTTCCTGCATCATGAATTATTCAGGAACCTTTCAATAAAAATAAATATAAAAGATCTTGATATGGAAGTTATGCTCGAAAAATGAGACAAAGTTAGAACACACCTTTATGTAGGTACGACAACTCTTCGATGAAAGTTTCATTTGTCTGATACTTCCTCTTAGCATTAATCTTGGTCAAACCCTTAAACTGATATTTATCTTGATAAGGTTTCTTCTTGCTTATTTTAGTAGATCTAACAGGTCTCCTGAATGACGATGGCCTGGCAGCAGCTTGATTAGTCCTTGATGAACAATTTGGTTGAGCACTGCAAGATGACCATTTCATGCCCATCTTAGTAGATCTGACGGGTTTCTTGCACATGGATCGCCGGACTGTGAGTCGACTATTATCAGACGACTTGTCTAAATGAACTTGTGAAGATGAGTTTTTTATGCTTTCTCTTGAGGAGCTGACAGGTTTCTTACACAAGGATCGCTTAAATGACAGCCGCTTATTGTTGGATGAGCAATTTAATTGAACCTGATGATAGGGTTTTATTTTAGTAGAGCTGACACGTTTCTCACACACGAATCCCCGGTCTGGTATTCGATTACTCCTAGATGAACTTTTTGACTGACCTTGCCGAGATGGCCTTTTCATGCTTATTTTAGTATGATTAACAGGCTTCTTACACTGTTACACGAGGATCTCTGAACTGGGAGTCGATTATTCCTGGATGAACAGTTTGGCTGAACTTGACGAGATGGTTTTTTCATGCTTAGATTAGCAGAGCCGGCTTGTTTCTTGCACAAGGATTGACGCACAGGCAGTTGATTATTCCTGGATGAATGAACACAACCAGATGGATTTTTCATGCTTCTTTTAGTAGAGCAAACAGGTTTCTCACTTAAAGATTGAGAAGACCTAACAGATCCTTTATATTTGCTTTATATTCAAATAGAAAATCTGAAAGAGTTTGTTGATATGAGTTCTTCATGGCTCTTTTATTAGAATCGATGGATTTCTTACACCCGGATGACTGTAATCCAAAATTATTGATCTTACCATTCCTTTCCGAAGTACTTTTGAAAGCTGTACGTGAAGAAACATTCAAGGTCTTGGCAGACTTTCCCCTCACTTTATTTCGTGTCTTACATGAATTGACATCAAAAGAGTTCTCCCTCTCACATCCAGTTGTATCAAATATCCACACAGTAAAATGTAAATTACCTTTGTATCTGAATACCAGACAATACCCTGTTTTTATATAATCATCCTTCACAAATTTCTGCCACCCATTTTGCAAGAACATGCCATCAACACCCTTGATCAACACAACATGCCAAATATTCCTGCCTGAAACCCTTAAAGAAACAGTTGTGGAGGTTTCAGCTTCGATATGTTTCGAGAATGCATGTGGAATCCTCTGCAATATGTACACTCAAATAATGTGATCATTCATAGCAATATCTGGGGATCACATAAAATCATGAATAGAACTCGATTATCAAAAGAATTCCATTTTATGCATTATCACAATGTGTGCAATTCTTACTGCCCAATGATGATGAAGTTAAAAGGTATTATTTCCCTCACCCTTCTTTTTACCTCTATAGAAAGACCAGGAAAGTGCACACTCAAAAGGAAAATCAAAATCTAAACAGAAGAAAGACCATAGAAAAGAAGAGTGACGATATTTATGTGGCTCGCCACTCATCCATGGACTACGCGGAGGCGAGATAGCTTTTTAATATAGCAAAGGAGAGAGTTGCAAATAGCAATGCACCACTGCTAATGGCCATAAAAGAAGAAAGAGTGGTTGCACTTAACAAGCTTCCCAATACCATAGATTGATCATAGGCCCTCCCTAAGCATGGAACAGGCGCCTATGAGCCCACCTGGAAGCAAGACAAAAGTGAGGCATAGGGGGTTTGAAAGGTCCTCCATGACATACCCCTTTTTAAATCACAGTAATCATCTGATCATGGGTGGTATACTTTTGAGGGCTTCTTGGGTAAAGTCTTATGGGTGCCAAATTTGCAAAGATTGATCCAACTAGGACGAGCATTAAATTTGCAGAGAGTCAGAGAGTGCTAATTTTCAGAGTCCTAGGAGTCGACTTAGAGAAATCCTGAGTTGAAGTAGTTAAACTCCACATCATGGCCCACTGCCTCATTTATTAAAAATCCGAACTGTTTAAAATAAATGTTCTTTTGTTTGATAGGGTGCCTCCAAGATTTACTCCAATAGAAATCAGTCCCACCATAAGATTGACTGTTTGATTAAAAATGTAATTAACACAATTTTATGCAGATTCATTCATCATTATTTTTATCTATCGTCCAATCTCATGGTGGTTGATTATTTAGAGTGGCTCGAACTTTTAATAGGTGTGCCCCACTATAGAGTTCCACTCCTTCAGTCTGCGTTTCTCTAAGTTGAAGCCTTAAGAGGAAGCACTCATGCTTGAGTGTTGTTGAAACCTTTGTTTCATATGGATATCTAGGAATCGATCCGTAAAGTATCACCATTCAGTAACCACTAAAAAAAAAAACTGCCTCAGGGGTTCCGAGTGGTAGTGAGTGAGATGGATTTGGATTGATAATAAGATAGGCCGGATGGGCCACACAAGTGACATAACTATGTATGTGTATATTTATGGGTTCCCCAAAATCAACCAGCATAATCAGAGGACACAATCACATAGAATAGGAAAATTGCATCATTTGGGAGATAATCTCGACTGGATTTCGAGTTGCAGCTCATTCAAGATCTATGATCCCTTTGCCATAGGAAAGGCCCAGCACTGTTAAGTGGGCCCTACCTCTGCAGAGAATGGGCTACTTCCCAATTTTACACCAGTTGAGTAAAAAAGAACACAAAGAAGCATCATGATGATGCTGATGATGGGATAGAGACCAGAGTGTTTTGGATGGGCCAAATGCATCAAAATCTCAACTTTAGACAATCTAAAGGCGATTTGAGATTTGGGTTACATCCAAACGCAGTTCTGGGATTGTATTTTTGTAGGATCCTTCTCATCTAACACATATGTGAGAGAGAGAGAGAGAGAGAGAGAGAGAGAGGAAGACAACAAAAGGAGAGAAAATGAAACTGGGAGATGGAAGAGGGGAAAAGGAGAAATTACAGGGCATTTGTCAGAGACTACAGGAAGATAGAAGCGGAAGAAGTGAGGCTGCTCCTTATCTTTCCTACCCATCATCTTCTTCATCTTCTTCTTCTTTATCTAAAAACCCTAGTTTTGATTTCGTTTAGCCCTTTTTTCCCTAAAATCTCGTTAGGTTTTGGCGGGGGTACACCAATCAAATCTAACCGCCGGATCTTTTGTCGTCTACTGTCACTAAAAAAGTGAATACGTTTGGTAGAGCATTTATTTTGAGTGTCCCACTCCTAAACTCAAGATACGGGCTCTTTATTTTCAATGCCAGTCTCCTTTTCAATTATATGAACTTCTCTTCCAACCCAAAAAAAAACACAAAATAAATAGCGGTTTTGACATAATGGTTTACATTGAATTTTGTTATTCCAATTTCATGATCTAAATTTAAATAATATCACTAGAGTCATTTCAATATTATTTTTTTAAGGGCATGTTTTTTTATAAGTATTTCTAACAAGAATTCAAGCCATATGTGGATTTAAGAATTATTGTAAAAAATTCAATGTTCTTTTAATGGGTTTCTCAGTATTCAAGGCAGCAGTCAGAATTCTCAAATGCCAAAAAGGTGGAATTCCAAAATACTAGCCCTTTCAAGAGCATTCTAGAATTCTGGAATTCCAAGAAGTTTGGTTGAAACTCCGGAACCCAACTATGAACCCTCCAGCCAACAATAAAGTGGGCCCCATATTCACAATAATAAAAATCGGGCCCATGCAATTCCTATCAAGATGGGTCCATGTTCAAATTTCTAAAATTAGGTCCCACACTTTTGATGTGCCCATGTACCATATACCTGAGGTGGGTTCACATTATAATTCTTACGGTTGGATCCCAAGTTCACAACCACAAAAAGAGGGTCCCGTGTACTACAATGCATAAAATGTGTAATTCCAGTCTAGAATTTATGTAGCAATGAAACATGAGTTTTATGAAATTTAAAAATTCTCAAGCAAGAATTCAAATGGAAATGAAATGTATAATTCAATGGCATTTTAGAATTCTAGCATTTGGAATTCCCAAACAACCTCCAGACATGAATTCTAGGAATTCTAGTAAAGAAACAGGCTCTAAACTTTTTTCAACATATCCCAATATATAGGGTGTATTGAGATAAATTTTGAATATCTTTTAATTTAAGTGGAGTGTGTAGAGATAAGGGATGCTGAAAGAGAAACTTGGGTTGGAACATTAGCAGGGAAGAGAATGAGGACATGCTGTTTTTTCTCTGTTTCAACTCTCCCTTTATCTCTCTTTTATTTTTGGGTGCTTTTCTCATGCTTTCTGTTTTTGGGTTTGTGGTGAATCTATGATTTTTATGGGAGGTATATAAAATCATATTTCCATTCCCAATACCAAAAGGGCATCTTGGAGCCCAAACTGAATGACTAGAATTGGACCATGACATCCTCACTAGATCGTGTACACATGGGGGTGGTATGGTTAGAATGTAGAGAGAGAATAAAAAAAGATAAATAATGTTACACAGCATCCCAATATATCCAATATATCTGAACATTATAAACACAAACACCCCAAATCCAGAAAAAACAGATCCTTTTCATTAATAGAAGGAAAGAGTGTAAACACTAAACACATTATACACACGAGAGTGCACAAGCATGAGGACATCAATTAATCATATGATTCATCATCTCAAATGTCTTCTCCCTCCCTCCCTCTCTCTCTTGCTAGAAAGGAAGTTGATCAGGAAAGAACAATACAGAAACATAACAGTACCTAAGCACAACAAACAAAAGCAGGAGAGGAAAACACAAAAAAAAAAAAAAAAAAAACCAGAAAAAACTCAGTTACTTTGTGCTATGGTCCTAAATAGTTATAAGACTTGATTTGACGCGTTCCATTAATCATGGGGCTTTTGGCGTATTGGTTTAGTCCCATAACACTTTGGCAGCTGATAGCAACTTTGATTCTCCAATCATTTCTCTTGTGTTAATGATGTCGAATTCATGGCTATTACGAGTCTCAAGTTTATTGCAAATCATTTACTTAATTTATGCTGGGAAAAAATATGAATAATATCTAGGGGATTTTGGCCGTAGGTCCCTCGTCATTTGGTTTTAAAGGCTAAGGTCCATGACATCTTTCCGTAACGGTGGCAGTCCTCCCATGAAAATGACGCAGCAACAAAGACCAAAATGCCCCTGTACACGTCGGCCCCTGTACACGTTGGCAAAAACGCTCATCTTCTTCTTCTTCCATTCCTAAAAAGAAGATGTACAATACAACTTCTTCTGAACAAAACTAAAAGCCCAATTTCTTTTCGTCCTTATCTGATTTTATCTATTCTTTATGTTCAAATCTATGTAGACAATGGCTAGAACAAAGACCTCACTTACCTCAAGCCAAAGGAAAAAAGCAATCGACAATACAACCAAAGTAATAACAAGGTCAATCAAGAAACAGATAGGGTTTTCTCAGTTTTAAATCATTTTATCTCACTTTCAAATCTATCAAATAAAAAAGGACTTCAAATCAGTTTACTTCTTTCAAACTCGGTCCAGACTCAGATAAATTTGTTTTACAACTCAAAGAAGTTCTTCAAAACTCAGATAAATTTATCTGAGCTTTGCAAGAGGTTAAGATAAGTTTGCTGTTAATTTATCTGACCGGACAAATTTGCTTTGGTCTAGACTCAGATAAATTTGTTTACAACTCAGAAAGGTTGTTCAAAACTCAGATAAATTTGTCTAAGTTTTCTGAGAGGTTAAGATAAGTTTCAGAAAACTCAGATAAATTCTGAGTTTGCTGTTATTTTATCTGCTCAGTCAAATTTGTGTTCGTCCAGACTCAGATAAATTTGTTTTACAACTCAAAGAAGTTCTTCAAAACTCAGATAAATTTATCTGAGCTTTGCAAGAGGTTAAGATAAGTTTTCAGAAAACTCAGATAAATTTGATATTTCTCTGAGTTTGCTGTTAATTTATCTGCCTGGATAAAATTGCTTTGGTCCAGACTCAGATAAATTTGTTCGCAACAAAGAGAGGTTCTTCAAAATTCAGATAAATTTGTCTGAGTTTTTTGAGAGGTTAAGATAAGTTTCAGAAAACTCAGATAAATTCTGAGTTTGCTGTTATTTTATCTGCTCAGTCAAATTTGTATTCGTCCAAACTCAGATAAATTTATTCGCAACTCAAAGAAGTTCTTCAAAACTCAGATAAATTTATCTGAGTTTTGCAAGAGGTTAAGATAAGTTTTCAGAAAACTCAGATAAATTTGATCTTTCTCTGAGTTTGCTGTTAATTTATCTGACCGGACAAATTTGCTTTGGTCTAGACTCAGATAAATTTGTTTACAACTCAGAAAGGTTGTTCAAAACTCAGATAAATTTGTCTGAGTTTTCTAAGAGGTTAAGATAAGTTTCAGAAAACTCAGATAAATTCTAAGTTTGCTGTTATTTTATCTGCTCAGTCAAATTTGTGTCGTCCAGACTCAGATAAATTTATTCGCAACTCAAAGAAGTTCTTCAAAACTCAGATAAATTTATCTGAGTTTTGCAAGAGGTTAAGATAAGTTTTCAGAAAACTCAGATAAATTTGATCTTTCTCTGAGTTAGCTGTTAATTTATCTGACCGGACAAATTTGCTTTGGTCTAGACTCAGATAAATTTGTTTACAACTCAGAAAGGTTGTTCAAAACTCAGATAAATTTGTCTGAGTTTTCTGAGAGGTTAAGATAAGTTTCAGAAAACTCAGATAAATTTGTTGTTTTTCTGAGTTTGCTGTCATTTTATCTGAGTTTTTGTATATGTTATCTAATTTTGGCATGAAGTTATCTGACTTTAAAATAAAGTTATCTCTATATTTATATGAATTTATCTGTGTTTTTGTGTTTATCTGTACTTTGTAGCAACGTCAGAACAAGAAGAAGAGGAAGAAGAAGAATACGACGATGAGCTGGAGCTATAAACAAGGAGAAGATTGTATGACAACTATACAAATAGCTATAAGGGCAGATCAGTCATAACAAAGTATGACGTGTCACGCAAGGGACCACCGCCCAAATTAATCCCATGCGCAGGGGACCTTAGGCATTAAACAATTGTGCTCTGTACTGGAGACTTTATAGCCCAGTAATCAGGGATGTATCGCTAATTTACCCTAATATCTACCATTCAAAGGAAAAGCAAGGATATGAGCTATATGTATGGCCCTGTGCACCTGACATTATCACATGTATGCATGGAATCATGGGAATATCAGTTTATGGATAATGGTCATGCAAGGAATCAGCCCCATGAAATCATCTCATCCCTTGATTTAACAATGTTACGTTTAATGGTATTTTATAATCAAAGATTTTTTTTTTCTTTCTGAGATTCAATCCAATAGTAAGTAAAGCCCTTATCAAAGGCTTACAAAAGTGGGTCCATAGAGCTGGAGTGCACGTGCTCTCCACTTGTAGGAGAATATTCTCTTGACACATTTTTTTTCATTTTTCAGTCCATGGCTCCTGCTTATTTAATATGCTTTAGTTGCTTTGCCATGAAATGATTACACATGGTTTATTCTCTTCTCTAAAGCTGTTGGGTTGGTCCTTTTTTATATGAAACGTAATGTGGCCATTTATTCTAGTGAATTACATATGGTGTTTACTGGGTCGTCTTCTAGTGCTGGTTCCTATTTAAAGCTTTGAAGAGGGCATTTTATAATAGGTTTTTTTTTTTTTTTTTTTGTTCATGTTATCGATTCTTTTCTTAGATATGACATTACGTAGAAATAATTCTAAACACTTTTTTCCTCCCACTTGGGGCACATGGTCTGTTATCTGCAGTATTTGATGTTTGTGCTTTTGTGCCTATGAGCTATTAAAAGTGCGGATAAGAGAGTCTTCTACTCAACTGTCCCCAAAGCAAAGGTTCCTTGTTATTCATGTGTATGGCCTTTGGACCTGGAAAGCATCCTCGTGGAATGTCCCAAAAGCAAGAGGGTCCATGTTATTCATGTGCATGGCCCATGGTCCATGGACCTAGAAAGCCCCCTGAAAATTAAGTACCAAAAGAAAGCACCCATGTTCTTCAAGTTCATGCTTCCAGGTTTCACCCAAAAGCTTGTAGGAATCAGCCCTCTATTTTTCTCTTTCTACTCAAATGGGCTCTTGTTTTATTAAATTTTCTTTCTTGTTTTGAGAAGTTAATAGAGAATTGAGGGTGGATGTAGTTTCCTTGCAAATGTGTTCTCATCTATTTTTAATTTAAACTAATGAGGACTATTGTATGATGTTAGCTTTTATTATTTTATATTGCATAAATGTTAAATTGTGGTCTAATATAGAAATAACTGTGATCTTAAGGTCGGTGCGCATTGGTCAGAGTCAAATGGATGGCTTGGGCAGGTCTGAACTAAATTAATGGAACATGTTGGTTAAGTATTGAAGGTACTGATCCACACTGATTTAATACTTTGCTTGCAATGTCAATGGGAGTCAATGGCAGGATTTTCCCTAATCACTTTGATTTAGTGCCTACTGCTTCATGGAGGATGTTTTATTTAAATGCGTTAGATGAAAAAATGGTGGCATTTGCCAAATTCAAACCCATTCTAGTGAATTGGTAAGGACTGTATTAAATTGACATTTTGTTGCCCCCGGCTGAACAAGGTGTAGTTTGCATGGGTGCATGAGTTTGGACCTCTCGTAAAACATAAAAAGTGACATTTCTGTAGGATGAGAGGCATGAAATAAACATTTATTTCCATGGAAAGTATCCTTTCCATAGGCGAGTATCACTTCAACGGACTGCTGGCCAATTCACATGTGAATTGTTTGTTTCATTGATTGGATTTGATTCACTTTATGTGTGGACCTGTGGTGGCAAATTTATACATGATTCTTTCTTGGCTGAGATAGTATTGGACATTTAAAAAAAGGGAGTTGTGAGGTTGAAGGTCTGAGCCCTACCAGTGCATGCACATACATGAAGTATTTTTTTTATTATCTAAAGTCTTAAAATAAAAAATTAATGATAACCAATATAAATCCAATCTAAATTGTACCCGTCAGTAGGCAGGTTTTGTATCACATACCATAAATCCTGTCATCGATTGGATTGAGTTTTTGGAATGGGGGTGGTTTAGGTTCGCCCCGGCCTGTACCAAACCCAACCTATAGCCATCCCTACTTTTGTCGTGGGATACAGTTTTCATGTCTATTCATTTGGCTATGAATGACATCACTTAACTATCTCAGAAGTATGAAGTGACTGCAACATCGCAGTATAAGTTGATCCATTCATTGTTTGGGCAAAGCCGATGCCTAAGATCTGAAAAAGTTGGTTGCAAATTAGCTTGGCTTGGCCTAATTGGCGGACCTTTGGCCTGATGCACCTTAAAATGCAGTGCTTTGGTAGATAACAGTGTAATACTCTTGACTACGATGACAACTTTCTCACATTAGCCCTGAGATTGTGTCACAGCTCATTCATGACTCACACTTGTTGAAATCCTTAATTTCTAGCCTCATGGATGGCCCAACCTAAAAATAAGTGATACTGTCATGCCCACTTTATTATTTGGTAGGTGGCTGGAGTAAATTTAAGTTAAGATAGATGTAAGTAATAAAGGTTATTTAATGATGTATACACTTGTCTGGTTCTGTTGCACCTTTGACATGCTTTTGACATGCTTTTGATAATGGATTTTATTTTTCAGTCTGCCTCTATGTTTAATGGTTTTGGCAATCTTTGTCTACAGTTAAATTCAATAGCTTTAAGAAGATAAAAACGGAGGATGTTGGGTTGACTGAGATGAATACAGAGGATGTTGAGTTGACTAAGATGAATATGGAGAACGTTGAGTTGACTAAGATAAACACTGAGGACACTGAGTTGACTATCTATAAAACTTATTCTCAGTCTATGGGAGCTCACCACATTTTGGAAAAGCAGCAATCAACAACTGAAGAGAAAACAAAGCATTTGAGAAAGTTAATGCTTTTTCAGAAGCCTCTAAGTTTCCAAATTTACTAAAAATTATGAAAAGATCCAATGTGTGCTATTCTTTTGTATTGGTGACGTAAGATCCCACATCGCCCATGAGACTGTTTAGAGTCTGAGCTATAAGTCAGGACCCCCGCCTAATACAAACAAGGCTTTTTGGGATGCCTGCGGGCCAGCCCAGAAATAAAACCGTGTAAGCCGAGGCCCAAAGCGGATAATATTGGATTGGTGGGATGGGTCTGTGACAGAATGATATCGGAGCCAAGCCGCTATAAGTCAGGACCCCGTCTATTGCAGCACGAAGTTTTTTGGAACCCCTACGGGCTAGCCTAGAAACAAAACCATGCGAGCCGTTGTCCAAAGCGGACAAAATTGGGCTGGCGGGACCAGTCCGTGACAGGTGAGCTCCTATTTCTATATGAGGAATGCTACTTGTCCCGGATTTTTTTGTCCCGGGACAAGCCCGACTCCACATGGGGGGGTATTTTGGTCATTTTCCAAAATGACCAAAATACCACCCCATGTGGAGTCGGGCTTGTCCCGGGACAAAAAAATCCGGGACAAGTAGACTTTTTGTTTCTATATTTACTTCTCTTTCATATAATTGTTTTTCCTGCTTATGAATAAATCCAGCGAATCTTTCTTCCTTTTTTTCTCCTCTTTTTTTTCAATTGGTGGTTATACAGAGTTCTTTTCCATTTGCTGCCTTTGCCCTTATTTCCATGGGTATTTCTAGAAAGAACTCCACCCCCTTCAATTTCTATCCATCTTCACCCAGGGAATTAGACTCAACCGCACATTTTCAAAAAAAAAAAAAAAGAAAAAAAGACTCTACTGCATCAAGACACATGACATCTGTTGCAGAAAACATAGCTATGAAGGCCCAATTTTTTTTATTTTTATTTTTTCTTTTGAGTGAGAGGTCTTAAAGAACTTTTTTTGTGGTTTTCCTTTGGAGATATGAAGATGATGGGGGACCTTTTGCTCCCCACATACGTGCCATCGAAGGCTGAAGTGGAGTTAATCGGGTTCCATTTTTTTGTGGTTTTCATCTTTAACGGTCCGGATTATCTTTATGTGGCCCACGCGGGAGATCTCTGCATGTGTTACACGGGAACAGCCCCAGAGCTTGATCAATCGAAAAGGCGTGGACTGAATCGTTTGCAGAGCTACGTCCGAACAGAGAAAGAGAAAGGTAGAAGAACAAAAGGAGGGTAGGAAGCTAAAAAGCAGATGGAAGAAGAATAGGAAGAAAAAAAAAGTAGAGAAGAAGAAGAAAAGATGGAAGAGTAAAAAGAAGCAGAACAGTTGCAGTTGCAGCAGCAGCAGCAGCAGCACTCTCTCTCCCTCACTTCCCGTCAAAATGCAAATCTTGTTGCAGGCTGACACCCCAATTTATTAATGGGTCTTGGAAACCCACTACAGCAATGAGGATTTCTCATGCTTTCGCCATGGATTTTGTTTGTTTTTTTTTCGTCTGACCTTCTGTGGTCGTCAGTATAAACACCCTTACGCTAGATGGTCAGGCCTTGTATTTTTTTCTACTGTTCATTCATTCACTCATCTGCTACCTGAAATGGAACCCACAATGTATTTTTATTTTCTATGTTTCTTTTGGCATGATTTTCTGGTTTTCCCAACGTGTGTATACTCAGTAGGTTTGATGAACGTAAAACTGGGTATGGTGCCAGGACATGGGGGTTAGGAGGGAGAAAAGGGTATCTTAGCAAAGGTGGGCCCAAGTGATTTCCATAGAACTGGACTGCACATCCAGTCCACTAGTAGCATTCTCCTCAGTACTGACACAGGTTTTGCATTTTTGTTGGATTGTAAATTCCAGTCTTTGGCGTGTGCATCTTTATTGTTCTTTAGTTGCTTTACCTTTAAATGTGTATACATATATAGTTTAGGTCTTTTTTTCCATGAATAGTATTGTGGTCATATAAATTGAGAGTAACTCTTGAGTAAGGGTGGAGGCACCACCTTATCATATTCAATGCCAACAGTCTAAATTAGAGAGCCCACTCCGTACTCTATTTATAGATCATGAGAGTTACTCTCGCAAAAACATATCCCATGAGCATCTCCTATGTATATACATACAAATAAATTGCATAGGTTGGTTGCTGGGTCTTTTCTTGGATTTTACATTGAGCTTTGTAAAAATAATTCTAATCAGTTTTTTACCCACTTAGGGCAAATGTTCTGCAATCTGCAGTATTTAATGTCTGTACTTTTGTGCCACTGAGCTACTAAAAGTGTGTGTAAATGGCCTCAACGCAAATGTTCCTTGTTATTCATCTCCATGGCCTCTGGACCTGGAAAGCCGCCTCCTGAAATGTCCCAAAAGCTGGAGTCATTGTTATTCCAGTCCATGGCTCCTAGATCTAGAAAGCCTCCTGAAAATGACCAAAAGAGAGTACCCATGTTCTTCAAGTTCATGCTTCCAGGTTTCTCCCAAAAGCTTGTAAGCATCTGCCTATTATTTTTTCTGTTTCTTCTACTCAAATGGGCTCTTGTTTTTGTAGATTTTCTTCCATCTTTTGAAAAGTTAGAAGATAATTGAGGGTGGATGTAGTTTCCTTCCAAATGGGTTCTCTTTCATTTTTGATTTCAACTAATAGGGACTATTTCATGATGTTGTCTTTTATTGCTTTCTAATATTGCATAAATGTTAATTTGTGCATCTTTCTAATATCCATTCTCTTATCTTGTGTAGTCTCTTCCTCCTGCATTTCTTAAGCACCTAATGGGGGAGGAATGTGACAAAGCCATTCTCAAGAGCTCACTTGGAAAGTCATGGCATGTGAAAGTTTGTGGAGGCAAGGCATGCAAGTGGTTTGGAGATGGTTGGTTTGATTTTGTACAATGGCATGATCTTCAAATCGGGGAGTGTTTGGTGTTTAGATATGATGGGGATATGGTCTTTTATGTTACTATTTTTGACAAAAGTGCATGCGAGAAGATGCCACCTTTGGTGAAGAAGGATGACAAAGACCATGGGAACCAGAAAGGTATGGAGGATGAGAAGAGACAGCCTTCGGTCCTGAAGAAAGACCAAGACAATGGAAAACAAAGAGGTATGCAATATCATATGGATGTTACCATATATGACATAAGTTCATGTGAGTTAAAGCTCCCTTTGATCAAGTGGGGATACAAAAAAACATAGAAATCTATGCAGTCTGATGAGAATCATGGGAATGATTCAATAGGAACTGTACTGTTCACATTGTGGGACACAATATGAATGGAGGTCTAATGTAGACATAACTGTGATCTTAAGGTCTCTGTGCATTGGTCAGAGTCAAACGGATGGTTTGGACCGGTCCAAACTAAATTAATGGAATATGTTGGTTAAGATCATTTGACAGTTTGGTTTCTGGCATCTTTGTGTCTATATTTTAGGGATCTTTATTGTCCTCAGGCTATATCTCAGCTGGTAATGGACGTGAGTGTGTGAGTTAAGAGTGCACATGATGCAGGCTAGACCAATGGGCCCTGTTTGAAGGTTTATTCCAGAAGGCCCAAAGTCGAAGCCCAAAAGAAAAGAAATTGAATCTGCAGTTTCCTATTTTAATAGAATTCTAGAATTAGTAGATTTCTTTATATACTTTGATTAGGAAGTTTCTAAATTCAAAGATTCTTTGAATTAGAAGTTCTTAGTAGAGATTGATTACTTTATTATATATAGGATGTAATCCCTTCTCTTGGGATATACAGAAAATTAATGAAATATTGAGTTATCTCTCAAACGTGCTTTCTTTGGCTACCCTCTTTTTCCATGCGCTGCTTCAGCACAGGTTCAAGGCGAAGAAACAGTGGCATTTGCTGAATTCAAACCCATTCTAGTGAATCGGTAAGCAATGTATTAAAGTGACATTTTTCAGTCCCTGGGTATTCCTCCATCAGCTGGTTATGGACAAGGTGTAGTGTGCCTAGGTGCATGAGTTTGAGTCTCTTGTCAAGTAGAATAGGTGACATTTTCTTTTGGATGAGACACATGAGATAAAAAGATAAATTTTCATGGGAAGAATCCTATCCAAGGGCAGGTATCACTTTATTGGCCGAGATAGTATTGACACGAGGAGTTGTGAGGTTGAAGGTCTGCGTCTAACTCATGCATGCACATATCTGAACTATTTTCTTATAATTTAAAGATCTTAAATACAAATTTAAAGATAATTGATATAAACCACATCTAAATTGTACCTGTCACTAAGCGGGTTTCGTATCACATAAGACATAATTGATGGGGGTGAGTACCAGCAGAACGTGTAATTGGGGGTAGGTTTGGGCTTACCCCGACCCATACCAAACCCAACCCGTAGCCATCCCTACTTCTGTGGTGGGATACAATTTTCTTGTCTTTTCATTTGGCTGTGAATAACAGAACTTAACTAACTCAGAAGTATCAAGTGAGTGCAACATCATAGTAGAAGTTGAGCCATTCATAGTTTAGCCAAAGTTGATGCAGAAGATACGACAAGTTCGGCCACAAATTTACTTGGCTTGGCCAGACCTTTCGCCTGATGCACTTTAAATTCAGTAATTTGTTTGATAAACGTGAAAGGCTGGTGACTACAACTACAAGTTTCTTCACATAGGCCCTGAGATTGTGTCACACTCACAGCTGAAGTATGACTCGCACTTGTTTAGATTTAATTTCTAGCCTCATGGATGACCCTGCCTTAGAATAAGTTTACTGTCTCAATCATAAACAGCCTAGGCATGGACAATTTATTATTTGGTGGCTGGAGTTCATTTTAGTTTTGATAAATGTAATTAACAAAGTCCTTCAATGACGTATGAACTTGTCTGTTTCTGTCGCGCCTTTGACATGCTTCTGTTAATGTACTTTACTTTTCAATCTACCTCAGTGTCTTAAAAGTTCTGCAAATCTTTGTTTCTATGATGCAGGGCAACATACGTCTACAGTTAAATTCAACAGCTTTAAGAAGATAAAAACAGAGGTTGTTGAGTTGACTATGGATAAAACTTACTCTATTGGAGATCAAGAAAAGCAGCCATCAACAACAGAAGAGACAATGAAACCATTTGAGGAAGCTAATGCTTTTTTAAAAGCCTCTAAGTTTCCAAATTTTCTAAAAATTATGACAAAATCCAATGCAGGCTATTGTTTTGTGCTGGTGAGTTCTTATTTCTATTTTTACTTATCTTTCATTCAACTGTTTTCTCCTGCTTATGAACCAATCCAGGGAAATTCTTTTTACGCCAATTAGTGGTTAAGTTAATGATACAGACTTCTGCTCCCGTTGCTGCCTTTGTCCTTCCTTCCATGGTAATTTCTAGTAAGAACTCCACCCTTTCCAATTTATATTCATCTTCGCCCTTTTCAAGCAACATCACATATGTTGCAAAAAACATAGATATTGTAAGGGGTGAACACCCCCCACAGGGAGATAGGCGGGGCCCAGAGCCCCGGGCCTATTGTATACACTTCAGGCGTCAGGGAGTTCAAGTGGTACTGGGTTTCTCCCTAAAATCCTCTTTAACAAGAGGTCACGGGATCGAAACCCGGGGAGGCTCCCTGGTGACGAGCCAGGGACAAATGCATGAATAGGGCTAGGGGCAACTCCCTGACGCCTGAAGTGTATACAATAGGCCCGGGGCTCTGGGCCCCGCCTATCTCCCTGTGGGGGGTGTTCACCCCTTACAGATATGAAGGCTTAATTTTTTTATTTTTAAGCGAGAGGTCTTAATATGAAGATGACAGGGGACTTTTGTGGAGGATTCATGTGTACTGTGTTGGCATCTGTTTCTTTCCTTGTAGCATTTTTCAACTGCTCTTTTTGTTGTTAAACAGTTGCCATAAATGAAACAGAGGAAAATAAAAACAAGACCAGCTTTGATCTTTATATATGCAAAAGTTTATTGTTCGTAATCAAATGGAAATTAGGCCTTTACAACTGATCTAAGGCTAACTACAGTAGTAGGGCATGTTATACAAGCCTGTCACTAACTTATAATAGGCCTGATACTGACATGTTGGGACAATAGACTTGACAACTAACATTAATGTCAGGCCCCCAGAGGCTCAAAATGAATAGGACACAGAGACCTAAACTGTCCATGTAATGGATCAGAGCCAGATGAACTGCATATTAGTTGTCTAATTGGCCTCGTTCTTAACGTAAAACACACTTGATTTGGTCGACAGGTTCAACCCAAAAGTTGGACATCATCTAAGTGTGTAACAGGCCTGTTTCTCTATGTCTTAATAGCGCCCGCGTGATAATCATGTATAACTTGCCTGATCAAAAGCATGTTCTATTCCTGTCAATGAACTGATGAAGGCTAGGACATGCCTCTTAACATTATGTTTCTAGTGTGAAACTTGTTCCAAAGCCAAGGTCGGCGAGTGTGATAGACTAACAGCAGCCGCAGACTTTCCTGGTGACGATTATGTCTTACGACGCACTGTCCATAGGTTACACTTGTACATGATAATCTTGTGGGTCAAGATTGCCAAAGAAGAAGAAAAAAAAACTAGCCATGATTTGACATGAATGATTCAGAATTGATAGACTAAAGGCAAAAACCTCAAGTGAAGTATATAGTTCATCTTCCTCTTCCTCACCCTCTTCTTCTATCTTGTTTTTCGAGGATTCAGTCTTCCCTTTCATAGGCTTTTGCTCCAGTAACTTTTCTTTACCAATGAAGTTTTAAATTTTTTTACTGATAACATATTAGCATTCACTTATGCAGAATGTACCGAGCTGCTTCTTTAGGGAACATCTTCCTAAAGGAAAAACCAAGGTTTTCCTTTGGGACCCAAAGGGGAGAGAGTGGGAAGTGCTTTTTACTCCTTGCGGCCATCGAGGGTCCCTTACTGCAGGGTGGTGTGCATTTTCACGTGCTAACGATCTCAGAGAAGGAGATGTATGCATATTTGAGCTTGTGGGTGAATGCCAAATGCAAGTGCGTATTTTCCCATCGAAGAGACCCCCTTCAGCAAAGTCAAAACATCAAAAGAAACGGAGCCGCTGAACAGAGCTTCTCATTTCTGATTCTCTTCATCACCTACAGCTCTGGAAATGGAAAGGGTTGGTAATTGTTTTTGCAAATCTTCATTTGTGATAGTGTTGTTCTCATGCATGGGATGAGTGCTTTTATCTGCATCTCTTTACAAGAAGTTGTTTTTGTTCACAAATGTTCAAAAAGAGAGTGGGCCTAGAAATTTTATTTGGGAACCAGACTGTTTTGGGGTGGATTGAAAGGTAGAATGTGGATTTGATGAAAGTAAGAAATCATCTTGGTTTAATGATCCTTAACAAATTGAGAAGCATTTGAGTTTCTTTTTCTTTTTTCCAATTAAAGAAAATATCCTTTTACATGAAATGCTCATGGGCTTGATCAACCGACCACTCTGGTTCAATCATGGCCACTTTTTCTATTTTGGAAGTTTTCTGATTTGGGAACTCCTGGGCCATGGAATCATGTTTAGATTCACGTTAAAATCACTCTAAAAGTGTTGTCAAAATATGGACATAAAATGCCTAAGATGATTTACAAATCTAGGTCCAAAGGCTTCATGATTCGAAAATCTTCTTTTCAAGATTAATACATCAAAGTTTAAAATCCAAAACATCCATGAAACACAAGTTGTAAAAGTTTTAGAACTATGCATGTGAAAATACAAGATTTCAAGTGTTTCAAAAATTGTGTACATGTGAAAATTCGAATGATACTTAAATGATAACGCATCCATCAAATTGCAACACACAAAATCCCTAACATGCTCGCCCTACCCTTGAGCACGCATAATCCAAGGACCCAATACTCAGATAATCTAACACCCATTTGCAACCTCATTTGACCCAGGCCCAACTACTAAGCTCTATTTCTTACAACCTTAACCAATGATTAGTAAACATGTTCAATCCACACTATGTTTTTATACCCGATACTCAGAACAAACCTAGTCCCATCTACGATTAAGGGCAGACCTGGCCCAACATGTTAATCTAACAATACGCCCCAGTCAAGAGTGGAATGAAATTTGAACCAAAGCTGATAAACGAGAACCGACATCTTGACAATTTGGACTAAAGAAAATGGCTCCATTCTTTAGATGGGGACAGTTTTCTTCTGTGCACATGTGCACTATGCATCGGTGCGGTTAATCATACGGAACCTAGATAAATTCTGCAGATCCCGCTTTTAGATGGACAAAGTGTAAGATAATAGGATCTGGATTAGATAAGGATTGTTGGATATTTCGCATCAACCATTAATTCTTACAAGATTTTCAGACACTTGAAAGATGAAGATCCGACCGCTTTTCTCGGACCAGAAGAAATACACGGTGAAACCTAATCTCTCACATTGTAAGGACCCAATCACAAAAATCCAGGTGATATTGACTGGTGACTGAAGGACACATCAAGACTGGACCCCACCCTTGTGATCACATTTCATTCACTGTTTTTTTAGATTAATTGTTAATTATTTACTTTTTTCATTTGATTGCATTTATTTATGAATCATATGCTCCTATATTATCATGTAGATCTTAACCTCAACCAGAGGACTCATTCGTGAAAAACAAAGGGGAAAAAAGGAGAAAGAGGAGGCTGGTTTGTAGGAAAAACTTAAAATTCAGATTTTCCGCCGATGATACCAGCGGAAAAACTGTGATTTCTAATTTTCCTCATTTCGTAGCTGCCGAAAACTTGTATTTTTCTGGTTTTCCACAGATGTCAGCTACGGAAAACCTGTTAGTTTTGGGTATTCGGCTGAAGCCAATAGTGGAAAACCTATAATTTTTTCAGGTTTTCCACCGGATAGTCCGCTCCTTTTCTTTCTTTCTTTTGTATTTTTTATTCTTTTTGCGTGGGTGGAATCATGGGGTCCATGGTTCGAGGGTCGACTCTACAATAATGAATGAGCATACATTATTAATAAATAAATACAAAATCATATATATAATAAACAATTAACAGCTAACAGATATATATATAAAAAAATATTCAAGTGCATCCATCCCTCAGTGCACTTGAATATCCCCCTTATATATATATTTATATATAATTAGTGAGTGAAAACCGATCACATCGGTGTGGTCCACTCGTGATAAGTTCTTGGTCGCAAACCTATACCATTTCGGTTTTCGAGATCTTTTCAAAATCAGTTGAGTAATTATCAAATTCGGGATGAAAGTGATGGGATATGGTCCCACGTGCTAAAAGAGTTGGCTGCTCTCTTCATGATGTCCCTAGGACCCTAGCAAAGACATTAACAAACGTGAGAGGGAGAATTTATCTAAAAAGAATTTTATATCCATCCATAGGATTGGCATTTCCATTGTTCCAGTCTTTAGCTCGGATAGAGATGGGTCCCGCTTAAGGTTTAAAGTCCATGGTGGCATAGAAAATGTTATATATAAAGCGTGCTGTAAAAAAAGAAAAAAAAAATCATTTTTTGCCCTTTTCGAGCGAAAGACCTTGAAAAGTATCGGATTTTCAAGTTCCAAACCACTACTTAGCACGAAATATATGGCACTACTACGGATCCGGATCCCCTGTTTCGTTTGGACGGATAAGGGGTCGCCACATATGGGGGGTCCCCTGCCGACCCGTAATATAGCAGCCGACTGATGTGTGTGGCGGTCGGTATTTCATGTCCGCTTCTGCAAGAGTAGCAGCATGGTTTTGAAGCTTAAACACTATCAAGTCATACCATCCTATGCCATATTTCTTATTTAGTTCGAGACTTGAAATTTATTGGAACTGATCACTCACTCTCGTGTTTTACTTCGTTGTTTTCGCTACTACATTGACGGACTGAAAAAAGTTCTAGCAAACAAATATGTATAAATAGAGGTTACAGTAAATTTAAAGGTAGCTCAATTGGCTTAGGACCATGATTTATACCAGAAGGTTATAGGTTCGAAACTGCACTACCACACTAGGATTATAGGGAGTTCTGTTTACCCGGCTTCTCTCTCAACCCCTGAGGAATAGTGCAGCCCAAAGTGTTGAGAACCCTCTGATAACAAAAAAATTAATAATAAAAAAATATAGAGGTTATAGTGAACGATAACAAAAAACTGTTGCTTTTATTTGATGCAGCCATCATTTAGAAAGAAACGGTAGAAGTAAATTTTTTTTTATGCAAAACACTATAAAACTTTTATTGTAAAAGGATCAAAATAGAGTCTGGTACCTAAGCCTGTCAATGGGACAGGCCGGGCTTGAGCTTGAGTTGTCCAATCCCGTCCCGAAAATAGGACAAGCCTGCCGGATGTTGTTCAATCCTGACCCTAAATTGAACAGGCCTACATCAAATCCCGTCCCATACAGGCCCGAGCTGGGATAGGGCTAAGCTTGGGCTTAGCCCGATTCTGAACATAAGCAAAACATTCTTTAATTATTCCTACTGTCATCAGACACCCGGTGTGAACCTGACTTTAAACCCTCCACATTTTTTTCGGGCTTGGGATTGGCAATGCAATGCAACAAGCAACATGGCGGAGTTAAAAACTTTTTTTTTTGCTCGTGACAGTAGAAAATCAATAGAAATGAATGAGTATCCTATAGGCTATATGGGTCAAGTAATGTATGAACGGTTAAAACCTATACGAGTCAAGTATCCTATACGAGTCAAGTTAAAGTAATGTATGATTAGTTAAAACCTAATTAGCCCTTTTTTGCTGTTAGTGAGGGGCAGTTTCAGTAATATATAAATAATTATTATTAAATGACTTTGCAAAGGGGTTGGCCGAGCCTGAACGGGCTGGGTTGTTTATGCTCATTTCCAATCCCATTTTGGCTTGGCTTTAAAATGTATTGTCCAAGCCCAGCCCACTGGGCTCAATTTTTTTTTAAAAGCCCTGTATTTTTGGGCTTGGGACAGGTCGGGCTGGGCTTCTACCCGTTTCAACATGTCCCATTTACAAGCCTACTGGTATTTATTGCCTTATAGTAAGAACTTGCTTATATAGAATTCACAAAATGGAAGTATACAACAGTTCATTTGCAAAATTCTTTTTTTTCCCTACCCCCTGCATCGAAACATTCCTTTTTTGGGGTTCTAAAAAGTTTATGCTTTCGATGCTATATCTTTAATTGAGAAAATATTCACATTAATTGATAAAAGAATTCATGAAAAAGGCAAAGAGCGGGTGCACAAATTATATTATCTGGGGGATTATACATTCAAACATTTTGGGAACTTGTTGGCCCAAGCTGGCCGATTTTTATAATCAGACAAGGAAATTAGGCCTTGGTGCATGCCATGAGCCTAAAATAGAGCCCAATGTAGTCCAATGCAAGCTCGAGCTGGGACAGACCATGAGAAAACTTTTCACTAACTGAGATATGCCTATTTCGAAGGGGGGAGGGGTGATTTGTAAAATAACCTGAACAAGTTGTAGA
This sequence comes from Umbellularia californica, assembly GCA_028538565.1. Taxonomy (NCBI): domain Eukaryota; kingdom Viridiplantae; phylum Streptophyta; class Magnoliopsida; order Laurales; family Lauraceae; genus Umbellularia; species Umbellularia californica. Next base: position 99,117,192 of record JAPQWN010000002.1, read on the forward strand.
ACCAAAACATGTTCAGTGAGGAATGTTTGTCCTTGCCCATTAATCAATAATGCCTTTTCTTTTCCTTCTTTTTCCACTTTATAGTGATATTTATTTAGGCGGGTGCAATGGACCTCAAACCCAACTTTATATCCAAACCTACTATTACACATAATTAAACGCTTAATTTTTATTCAAATCCAAAACCGATCATATGACCTTTATATTCCCTTTAATGAAATCCCTTAAACCTCTCTAAAAATACTCCCCATCACATGGTTTCCTCCCTTATAATTTGGAGATTTTAATTAAATCTCTCTAAAAACTCTCCCCGTCAAAGGGTTTCCATGCATATTTCCCATAAATCATGCGCATTCACGCCCAATCACACTATGCATATCCAATCACGTCCAATCACACCAATATGTGCCTGTTTACCTCGATTTAGGCTGAGATATGCTTATTATAAAGATGGAAAATAGTCGAGTTAGGACTAAATCAATGAAGTTAACCTATACTCAACCTAACTCGACTACTTTCCATCTTTATAATAGGCGTAGCTGAGTATAGGTTAACCTCAATGATCTAGTCCTAACTCGACTACTTCCCATCTTTATAATATGTAAAAGTTGATGTGATGTTGGAATATTAATAACATATTAGAAAGTGTTCCTATAAAAAAAAATAGCATCCCTTAAAAAAAGTGAAAAATATCCTGTACTTTGAACAGGATTAATCAAATTGGTGGGGCAGGCATCTCATGTCAAACTAAAATTTGGCCACGCCCACACAAGAAATGTCCATTTATTTTCAGCCCATCACCCCATTGTATCTTGCCAAAAAAAATTATTTATTTATGGTACATTCAACCATGATCCCCTGCATGCTCTTCATTTGTTGGGGCCTGCAACCAAGGGCCACCAATCATTTATAAAACAGGAGATTGAAAGATCTGGCTAGTCCCATCAAATTATCCTATTACCCCTTCATTTCTTATCCACAAATTTAAAAGTTGTGCAGTTGATCTAATGGTCAATCCCATTCCGATTAGAGTGTAAAACAAAGGCTTCGGTGACAGTGAAACACTGGCGGCGAATTATTGTACTTGTTTCACACACGTAGCACCCTAGTGAATCATTTGAACAGGTGTATAGAACTTGCTGTCAGAAAAGAGAAAGGAGGAAAGAGTGGTAGAACAAAAGGAAGGGAAGGAGTTAAAAAGAACTCTCTCAAAACATGCAATTCTTGTTGCAGGCTGACACTCTAATTCATTGATTTGTGGTACATCTTAATGGGTCTTAGATTCCTACTAGATCTGGATTTTTTTTTGGTCCAACTTTCTATTGATGTTAGTATAAAAACCCTTTGTCCAGATGTTTCAGGCCATGCATTTTATCAACTAATACTATTCATTCATTCATTTGCTACTTGTAATGGAACCCAAACTCTGTTTCTTTCATTTATTTAATTTTGGCATGTTTTTTGTTTTGTTTTGTTTTCCTTAAGCAATTTCTAGTGTTAGTGATGTTGAATTCTGGTGATTAAGATTCTTAGGCTTATTGCAAATCATTTACATAATTTATGATGGAAAAGATATGAATCATGTCTACCATTTTCTGATAAAAGAGAAGGATATGAAATATATCTGGGCCTGTCCTCCTGACATTACCAACCTGTATGTTGTATGCTCAGTACCTTTCAATGAGATTGTCTGAGTAGTCTTTGATGCTACAGACAAGTTTTCCATTTTTTGTTGGATTGTGAATTTCAGTCCATGGCCCCTGCTGCTTTTGAATGTTCCTTAGTTGCTTTACCATGAAATGATTATACATGGTTTATTCACTTCTCTAAAGCTGTTAGTTTGGTCCCTTTTTTATATGAAAAGAATGGTGTGCCATAGATTTAGTAAATTGCATATGGTGCTTACTTTCAAGAACTGGTTCCTATATAAATCTTTGAAGAGGGCATTTTTTTTATAACACTAATTTTTTCAGGTTATTGTTCTTGAAATGGATTAAATTGATTTTTTTTCATAGATGTGGCATTAAGTTGTATACAACAATTCTAAATACTTTTTTGTACACTTAGAGCAAATGTTCTGTTCTCTGCAGTAATCCATATCTGTGCTTTTTAACATATGAGCTATTAAGTGTGGCCAAGAAAGTCTTCTGCTCAAATGGCCTCAAAGCAGAGGTTCCTTGTCATTCATTTGTGTGGTCTTGGGACCTATAAATCTTCCTCCTGAAATGTCCCGGAAGCAAAGGTCCATGTTATTCCAGTCCATGGCCCCTAGACCAAGAAAGCCTTCTGAAATGTCCCAAAAGAAAGCACCTATGTTCTTCAAGTTCATGCTTCCAGGTTTCTCCCAAAAGCTTGTAAGCATCGGCCATATATTTTCTCTTTCTTCTACTCAAATGGGCTCTTGTTTTTGTAGTTTCCTTGCAAATGGATTGTCTTCCATTTTAGTTTTCAACTAATGTTTAGTCACTAGTGTGTACTATTTACTGAGGTTGTCTTTTATTGCCTTATATTTCATACATGCTAATGCATGTCTTTAAAATATTCTATCTTTTATCCTGTGTAGTGTCTGCCACGTGCATTTCTTAAGAACCTAAAGGGTGATGAATGTGACAAAGCCATCCTCAATAGCTCACTTGGAAAATCATGGCATGTGAAAGTTTGTGGAGGCAATGCATCCAAGTGGTTTGGAGATGGTTGGTTTGATTTTGTACAAGGGCATGATCTTCAACTTGGAGAGTGTTTGGTGTTTAGATATGATGGGGATATGGTCTTTTATGTTATTGTTTTTGCCACAAGTGCATGTGAGAAAAGACTATCTGTGTTCAAGAAGGATGACAAAGACGATGGAAAACAAAGAGGTACAGTGGATGGGAAGAAAACACCTTTGGTCCAGGAGGAAGTCAAAGACAAAAGAAAACAAAGAGGTATGGAGAATCATGTGGATGTTACCATATATAACACAAGTTCATGTGAGCTAAAGCACCCTTTTATCAAGTAGGGAAACAAAAACCATAGAAAACAATGCAGTCTGATGAGAATCATATGCAAATGATCCAATAGGCACTGTGTTGGTCACATTGTGGGAGTTAATGTGGATGGGGTCCTTATGTATAAAAAACTGTGATCTTAAGATCTAAGAGCATTGGTCAGAGTCAAATGGATGGTTTGTGCAGGTCTAAACTAAATTAGAGGAATATGTTGGTTAACTCTGTTAGATAGTTTGCTTTTAGGCATCTCTATTATAATGAAAAAAACTATGGAGGGCCGTGATCTGCATTGATTCAATACTTTGCTTGCAATTTCAATGGAGGAGAAGTGACATTTTCTGTTGGATGACACACATGAAATAAAAACTGTTAATTTCCATGGGAAGTATCCTGTCCAATGGCAAGTATCACTTTAATGGAGTGCCTCCCAATTCTAATGCAAACTCTTTGATTGAGTGGATTTCATTCACATTACATGGGGACCTGTGGTGGCAAATTTTTATATATTTATTTCCTAGGAGACTATGATACACAGGTTTCTTGGCCTAGATAGTATTGGACACTTAAAAAAACAGTAGGAGTTGTGAGGTTGGAAGTCTGAGTCTGACTAAGTGCATGCACATGATCATCATCATCATCAAATCCTTGTCCCAACTATGTAGGTGCATGCACATATATGAAATATTTTTTAAAGATAACTGATAAACTCAATCAAACTTGGACCCATCATGGGTTGGGTATGGTATCAAATGACATAAATCCCATCATGGATGGAGGTGAGTATTAGCAAAGTGTGTGAACAGGAGTGGGTATCGGTTTACCATGACATATACCAAACCTGCCCTGTGGCCATCCCTTCTTTTGAGGTGGGATACAATTTTCCTGTCTATTCATTTGGCTGTGTATTACAACACTTAGCTACCTCAGAAGTATGAAGTGACAGCAACATCATTATATATGTTGAGCCATTCATAGTTTAGCCAAAGCCAATGCTTAAGATCTGACCAGTTTGCCTGAAGATTTGCTTGGCTTGGCCTGCTTGGCAGACCTTTGGCCTGATGTACTCCAAATTCTGGTTTCTAGTAGATAAAAGTGCAAGAATCAACTACGAATGGCAACTTTCTCATATAGGCCCTGAGATTGTGACACAGTTCATCCATGACTCTCACTTGTTTTGATGCTTAATTTATAGCCTCATGGATGGCCCAGCCTATGAATAAGTGATTTGGTCTTAATCATACACAGTCTAGGCGTGGCCACTTCCATATTTGGTAGGGTGCCGGAGTTCATTTTCGTTATGATAAATGTAAGGAACAAAGATCTTTAATGATGTATAATATTATCTTTCTCTGTTGCACCTTTGACGTGCTTCTGTTAATGAATTTTACTTCAATATCTGCCTTAGTATTCAAAAGTTTTGCCTATCTTTGTTTCTGTTGATGCAGGGCAACATTTGTCTACAGTTAAAGTCAATAGCTTTAAGAAGATGAAAACAGAGGACGGTGAGTTGCCTATGTATAAAACTGATTCCGTGGGAGCTCGCCGCATTTTGAAAAGGCAGCCATCAATAGCAGAAGAGAAAAGAAAAGCATTTGAGAAAGCTAACGCTTTTTCAAGAGCCTCTAAGTTTCCAAATTTTCTAAAAATTATGAAAAAATTCAATGTGGGCAAATGTTACACTTGTTTTGTGATGGTGAGTTTCTATTTCTTTTTTACTTCTCAGTTGACTCTTTTCTCTATCCTGCTTGCGAACAAATCCAGAGAATCTTTTTCTTTTTTTTTTTCAATTGGTGGTAAGGTAATGATACAGAGTTCTGCTTCCATTGCTGCCTTCGCCCTTCCCACCATGGATTTGTCTAGTAAGAACTCCACCCTTTTCAATTCTCTAATCATCTTCACCCTGAAAAATAGATATTTTTTTTTTTTTTGTTTGAGCAAGAGGTCCTAAAGAACTTCTTTTCTGAATCTCCTTTGGAGATATGAAGATGATGGGGAGCTGTTGTGGAGGATTCATTGGTAATGTATTGATATCGGTTTCTTTATTTGTAGAACACACCCATTTTCAGCTGTTCTTTTTAAATGTAATTAAAAATCCACTATAAAAAGAAGAGAGAAAAATGACCAGCCTTGATCTTTATATATGCAGAAGTTAACTGTTCTTAATCAAATGGAAATTAGGCCTCCACAACTGATCTAAAAGTTAACAATAGTAATAGGGCATGCAATACAAACCTGAAACTAACTTATAATAAGCCTGATACAGACATGGTAGCATAATAGATTTGACGCCTAACTTTAATATCACGCCTGCACAGAGGCTCAAAATGAATAGGATACAAAGACCTGAACTGTCCATGTACTGGAACAGAGCCTGATGAACTACATGTTAGTAGTCTAGTAGCCTCATTATTAATGTAAAACACACTTGATTTGATTGAGAGGTCCAACCCAAAAATTGGACACCATCTAAGTGTTCAACAGGCTTGGCTCTAATCATATAACAGTCGTAATAACATCCACATAATCAAAAAAAAAAATATTTTGTTCTTGTCAAAAAGAAAGCTAGGATGTGTGTTTTGGACTTCATGTATCTGGTGCAAAACTCATTCCAAGGTCAAGATCGGAAAATGTGATGGACAAACTGCAGCCGAAGACTCATCGGTTTTTTTTTTTTTTTTTTGGTAGGAATGCTGAAGACTTTTTTTGATGACATGATTATGTCTTACAACTCATTGTCAATAGGTTGCACTTGTACATGATAATCATGTGGGTCAAGATTGCATAAAAAATCCAATGATGATTTGACACGAATAATTCAGAACTGCTTGAACCAATGGCAAACTCCTCAAGTGAAATATGTAGCTCATCTTCCTCTTCCTCGTCTTCTCTTTTGTTGTGTGAGGAACTTAGTCCTCCCTATCATATGATTTTGTTCCATTAACTTTACTTTACCAATGAAGTTTTATAAAGGTCTTTTAACTAATCACATTTCACTTATGCAGAATGTACCTCAATCCTTCTCAAGGGAACATCTTTCTAAAGAAAAAGTTATGTTATTCCTTTGGGATCCAGAGGGGAGAGCATGGGAAGTGACTTTTACTCCTGGCAGCAACCGGAATGGCTACCTTTCTGGAGGGTGGAGCGAGTTTTCACGTGCTCACAATCTTAGAGAAGGAGATGTATGCATATTTGAGCTTGTTGGTGAATGCCAACTGCAAGTGCATATTTTCCCTTGGAAGATGCCCGCTTACGCACGGTCAAAACGTCGGAAGAAACTAAGCCAGTGAACAGAATTTATCATTTCTGAATCTCTTGGTAATTATTTTTCTACCAGCTTCATGGAGTGATAGTGCTGTTCTCATGCATGGGATGACTACTTTTGTCTGTATATGTTTACAAGAAGTTTGTTTCTGTTCGCAAATGTTCAAACTAGAATAGACCTCAAAAATCAAGTTTGGGAAACAGAGTGTTTAGAGTGGATTGGAAGGTATGAATATAGATTAGGGAAAAGTAAGAAATCAGATTGGTTTAATGATCCTAGAGTTTCTACATGTTTGTCTTTTGTTTAAAAACAGGAATGAAAAGGTTTTTTTTTTTACACATGAAAAGCTCATGTCAATGGGCCAAGTCTCAATTATTGAACAGTGGCATGTTGGTGGGACCCACTGGCTCCACAAGTTACTGCTGGTGATTGTGGATTACTGATCTACTAAAACCGGATTTATATGGCATTTCTAGTTGTCTGATTGAGGGAAATATTGTTAGCTGTAATTGGTTTTTATTCTATTGTTATCTGTGTTTGTTTTTTACTCTGTTTATTTTGAAATCTTAGATTTGATAGTGAGAAATATAAAATGATGCTCATTCTTTTTGTAGGTTGAATTCAGAGTTTATATGGTCCAACAGCACACCCCTAGATCACCCTTTTTCTTGGTGGGGAAACTTATGGCAGCTTTATGGATTTACCATCCACCTTAGGGGTGCTTTCCGTACTTGGCAACAATTCCATCTAACGCTATGAAATGATTGTCAAAATAAGAACTTCATTTTACGGACCATAAATTTCTTTTTTCCCTTGCAGGAGACTCAGAACTCACAGAATATACAGAATACACGATGTTATTCTAATAGTAGATGGGCCTTCCTTAAATTGTATAAAACACATGTTTTTAATCACATTTTATTCAAGTACATATATGATCAATTTCACAACGAGCATGTAACACATTGCACTGAAAACTTTGTCATCTCATATAACAGAGTGATATTTAGTATGAAAGGTTCAGAATTCACATAGGTAAGGCCCAATTGTGGATAGAATAGATGAGATTTAATATGGGGTAAAGTTTGCCATATCTTATAAAAGAGAGGGTCATTTATCATGACCATTCATATTAAATAAGTGAGCCCCACCGTGGATAAAATCAACGAAGTTTTTTCTGATATTTTCAAGATCTTACCGTAGACTTAAAATACATTTGGGGGTAAATTTTTCCTACATCTCAAAGAGGCATTTATTTTGAGCAGTTTAATGTTTAAATTATTAACCTCCACATAGAGACTCACCAAGGAGGAATGTATTTTGGTTTTGCAAACTGCCCCACGTTGGCCTATAAATGTGTTAAAAGTCTTTGATGCTAAACCGTATTATTAAAGGTAGTAATGTGGAAAAGCAAGCTTTAACTGTCATTGTGGACCCAAAAAAGAGTGGATCATCAACAGATTCTTCTTTGTTAAAGGTCCGCTGAGCTACAAATAAAAATCTTCTTTAGAAGAGCAAGAGAAAAAATTGAAAAGGAGCATTTGGACATTTCTGGATGTTAGGTTGGAAATTGGCTTTGACTCACACATTTTGAATATGGCAAGGGATCTTATGTGTACCTTTGCAGTGGTATGCTTTGCCATGTGAGGTTCTATCAATCAGAATGCAACAGATTAAATGCAATTGTCCAGCCTCTTTTCTTCAAAAGTAGGATGCAAATGATGAGTCAGGATCTCCGAAGTCCTTTAATCTTCCCAATTGGGATGTGTGCAACTCACCATGTCACCGCCTACTGTTAATCTGAACCGTTAAAATTGAATGCCATGCAATCCAGTAACATACCCTTAAATATTACTTTGATAGGATTTAGTTACACTGTATGATTGAACACATGATTGATAATGCAATTAATGCTTACGATTAATAATGCATGATATTTTGCTAATCACATATGAATAATTTTTTCAATCTTACAGTGGGACGAAATTTTACAGGAAAAAGGTACGAGGATAAGCTACTAGATGAGATGTCATTCTATTTTGACGGCTCGGATCATCAATGGGAGGGTCCCAATATGAGTTACACACATCCCACTGATAGAAAGATTATAACTGACAACTAACCAGATCCAAACTCTAATAAAAAAAATTTTGAGCCTCACTTCAGCATGCTTTAGGGTCTATTTGTTGGCAAGCATATCTGGCATAGTTTCTCTTTGTCTATGATACTAGACAACAGCGCAGACATTATCTCCTTAGAATTTCAAATGCGCAGCTGTTTGTTTCATAGAATTCTTTAAACTGGCAATTCAAATGACAATCTTTTCACGTAAATTTCTCAAATATTTACTTTTTAGAAGGCTAATCATCCTGAGCATTTCAAATTTCCACTTTGGAGACAAGTATTTTGGAATTCTCTATGCAACCAAACAGGGTTCTCAAGTTTGACACAACTTATTTACATGCATGATTCCCATCTTAAAAATTCTCCACTGAAAACGGATCTTTTTAAAAATACATGCCTGGCTATTCCAAAGAAAACGGATTTTTTTAGGGAAATTTTCAACTAACTGTTCGAAAATATGGAATTACTCCTTTTAATTCAAGGATCATGCTTCTGCAATGGCACAGATTGAAGATTTCGTGCCTTCTGTAAAACACTATATGCTTCTTAATTTTAGTGCTTTCATATGGGTCCCACCAGGGGTGGACCCAAGTGGTCACGGTCGCACCCGCCTAATTCAACGAACTCTTTAAATAATATATTAAAATTTTTATTTTATTATTAAACTTCTTTACTTCACCGCTGTCCGCACCACCCAAATAAAAATCCTATCGTTGGGTCCCACACTATTGAAAATTTGATATTACACTACAAAAGTTGGGAATGATCCAGCCGATCCTAGAAATACCAAACACACCTTGTTTTTTCCAATGGCCTTACTTTGATGTTGTTACTGTTTTCAAGGCTTTCTTCAAGTTGTTACTGTTTTCAAGGCTTTCCTTAGTTTTTGGTTGTTTGTTATGATGAAACTGATACATTGACAGGGAAAGACCTTCTCACAATACTATAACTAGCCATGTGATTTTTAGTGGAGAAATTATTTTTCCAGGATCGTGCCTATAGTGTGTAATGAAAATTTTGGTGACCCACCCGTTATTGTTTGATTAGGATGAACACAGGGATTCTCTGTCATATTTTTCTTAGAATGACCAATCACCTGTTTCAATTAAAGGATATGCTTTTTTTCTTTTAAATGAAATGATATTGGTATCCCAAAGTCTTTGACCAAAGGGACTATTTCCTACACACTAGAGAAATTTGGGGTGGCTCCCAAGTGGGCAATAAAGGATCGTCAGTTAGCCTACTTGGCATTGAATTCCTAGAAGTTGTTGGAAAAATGGGGTTTTATGTAGAAGTATTCAAGTGCAAGGAGTGTTGTGGATATGTGGATGCCATGGTGATGGTACTAGTGGGGTAAGTTCTTCCTTTCAAACGGGATTTTTTTTTTTCATGTTTTCTTCTGGATTTTGCCCTTTAATCCTTCTTGTTTTGTAAACCCTTATCCATGGAAAAGGTTTTCCGCATTTCACAGAAAACTGAGTTAGAAATAATCAGTTACTTGTGCAAAAAAATTATCTTTTTCACTTTTCGCATTTTTTTTTTCAAATTAAGGTACCAACACTTAGTAGGGTAGTACTGTTGGTTGAATCACTCCGTAACCACCCGAATGTCTCAAGGTCCAAGTCTGCCGATGTATTGGAACCCAAACTATTCTATACCCGGTGAGTGGACGCAGGGGGAGGCCACCACTCGAGGGATTTAGTCAGGAGACCCTGGTTAACCGAAAAAAAAAAAAAGTTAGTCACACAAACGTGCCTCCTTCAATAGTGCCATTAAAAATTCTGCTTGGCATAGGATCTAACTCTTTGATTGGTTACCATTCAAAATAAAATTTGGAAACTTACAGGCAAAATTAGTAGGCATTTCATCATCGTTTTTATGGGACTGTTGAATATGTACTTGATTCGCATGTATATCACATAAGTTTTTGTACAACACTGAGCTATGCGTTAAAAGTTCTACCCACTTCTTTTTTCTATAAATGTTGTGTCATCTGACTGCAATATCCAAATTGAGGTATTAAGCCAGTGGCCAACAAAGCTTTTCACCTTTACCAAAACAAAACAAAGCTTTCTACCCAGATGGTCAGAACCAGGAGGACCCAAAGCAAAGGTTCTACGTCATTCAAGTGCATGGCAGATGGACCCAGAAAGTCTCCTGATATGTCCCAAAAGAAAGGACCTATGTTCTTCAAGTTCATGCTTCCAGGCTTCACCGAAAAGCTTGTAACCCTCTTTCCTTTCATTTTTCTCTTTCTGTTCTCAAGTTGGATCTTTGTTTCTTACATTTTTCATCTTTTGACAACTTAGAAGAGAGTTGAGGGTGGATGTAGTTCTCTTGCAAATGGGTTCTCTTCCATTTCAATTTTCAACTTTACTGGGGTTGTCTTCTATTGCTTTATAATACATATTAATAGGTGTCTTTCTAACATCCAATCACTTATCTTCTGTAGTCTCTTCCTCCTGCATTTCTTAAGCACCTAATGGGCAAGAAATGTAACAAAGCCATCCTCAAAAGCCCACTTGGAATATCATGGCATGTGAAAGTTTGTGGAAGCAAGGCATGCATGTGGTTTGGAGATGGTTGGTTTGATTTTGTACTAGGGCATGGTCTTCAAATTGGAGAGTGTTTGGTGTTTAGATATGATGGGGATATGGTCTTTTATGTCACTGTTTTTGAATCAAGTGCATGTGAGAAAGAACTAACTGTGGTAGAAAAGGATGACAATGACCATGAGCAACAAAGAGGCATGGAAGATGAGAAGAAGCAACCTTTGCTCCCCATAAAGCAAAAAGACAATGGAAAAGAAAAAGGTATGGTGAAGCTCCCTTATGTCAGTAACACATTGTGGGACTCAATGTGGATGTGGGTCAAATTTAGAAATTACTGTGACCTTTTGGCTTCTGTGCATTGGGTCAGATTCTGGTTTGGGGCTTCAGGCAGGCCCAAACGAGATTAATGGAATGTGTTGGTTAACTTTGTTAGATAGTTTGCTTTTAGGCATCCCTATTTATAAGTGGAAAAAAATTATTTTGACAGTCCAGTTTTGCAAGGATTTAATACTTTGGTTGCAAGGTTTTATGGTGAAAGACAAGATTTTACTTTTACTTTGCTTGCAATGTTGAAGGGAGTGAATGTCAGGATTCTCTCTGTTCTATTGAACAGTGATATTAATCACTTTGATTTGGTTTCTACTGTTTTATTTAAATTGATTAGGCCAAAAAATGGCATTTGCTGATTTCAAACCCATTCTAGCGAATTGGTAAGCGCCAAAAAGTGGCTCTTTCTGTTGAATTATGCTCATTAAAGAATAAGATCAATGCCCATGGCAAGTATCCAATTGAGTATCACTCTTAACTGGGTGCCTGCCGATTTGTATGTGAATTGTTTGATATAGTTGATTGCATTCGCATTATAAGTGAACCTGTTGTGGCAAATTAAATGTGATTGCATGCAGTCAGAAACAATGAACTTGTATTGGCTGTAATTTCCTTTGTGGGCTGCATCATTTGTGAATCCAACTTGTTCAATTAACCTTTCTCCCTGTTAATTTGCTGCAGACATGTTTTCATGCACTCAATCACACACTGAATCTCACATTGAAATCTTCCCTTGTATTTTACGAACTTAATTTTTTGTATTATTTTTTCGTCATCAGAATTCATGTTTGAGTTGTGACAAATTTTATGCTGGATATCACCTACCTAACACAACCCCCCTCCTTTTACTTGGACATGGGACCGGTAGTAAAAACTGTCGAAGTTTAAACAGGCGGAGTTTTTCTTTGTATTATATTTTAAGTGAAAAACTCTGGAATGTCATAAAAAGGGAATTGTAAATGTGTTCCCACATACAAACATGCACTCTTGCAGAAACAAAATTTAAAATCTCAACTATGAGCCATAGCACATGGTTCTTACATGCACAACTCCCATGGAGCACGCTTGAGGTCACCGAGCTTAGTAACTCAGGCAAGCCTGGTCGAGGTCCTGATCTACTCTTATCAACATGGTGTCTTGCCATGCCAAGTAACTTGGCCAAGTTTTGACGAGGTAGAATAAGTTTTTTAAACTATGATAGGATGTTCTTAGTAGCTCTATAATTTGCAAATGGTCAGAAGAACCACTTGACTTTTGGTCTCATGGATTGATACAGGCCAGAACATTAGGCCCACTATTGTGAAAGCTGGGCTGTGGAAACCTCATCCTTGTCTGTCCCAACCTCACCATACGCATCCCAACTAGTAAATGTAATTACTGGTAAATAGTATTGGTTATGGTTTGTTGTCTCACTGACACAACATTTGAGTGCAGGAAATGTTTGCAAGAGCAGTGGCGCACTAGGAGTCAAGAGATTTACCAGTTACAGGGCCAAGAATCCGCATTTTGCAGCTAGAATTGTACCATGCAATCTTATTATTGCTCATCCTTATTTGGTGAGCAATTTATTCTCTCTCTTTCGCTTCTGCCACATGACCAACCAGTGAGGCTGACCTAGTACTCAGCCAGACTTTCATGGTGACATTTTTCCCAATTAGTAGTTGTGTTTTGGTGGATCAGTCTTAGTCAATGTTATCTTCAGGGCTAATTAGATGCCCCTGCCCCCATTTTATTTATCCATCATGAATTGCCTTGTCTAACCTTTCAAAAAAATAAAAATAAAATAAAAAACCCTGAGCCCTCATTTTAACCCATCTCCCTTACACCCATGATTAGTAGCAAGAAAATGGGCCTTACTAACTATGCTCTAACTTGGGAAATTTGTGTCCACTATCACATCTGGAGCATAACCTGTTCCCAGGTCTCACTGTGATTGCTCTTCATTTTGCATTCTCTTGGTATCGTTTTCTACAATGATCTGATTTAGATGATCAACAGAAGGGGCCTTCATGTCCTACTCCCTTGACCAAATCCCATATTTCAATTCATCCCATAAACTTGATTGATGCTTACAATATTGCCAACATCTTGACTGTTCAAATTATTGCTAACATCGCGCCTGTTTGGTGCAGAACATTCCTGCTGAGTTCCGACAGGCAAACGACCTGTCAACGATACAGCATATTACCATAACAGACCCAAAGGGGCGGTCATGGCTTGTGAAAATCGTTCGCGTGGCACGTGGCCGTATCCAATTCTCTAGTGGCTGGTCTCAATTCCAAGTGACCAACCGTCTGCAAGTCGGTGATGTATGTATCTTCGAAGTCACCAATACAACAAAGACAGCCATGAATGTTCACATAATAAGGCGGTAAGGCGGTTCAGCAGTTAAACGATAAAAGTACCCTAGAATATTTGCCTACTTTCCGAACTATAGTGTTTCTACCTTTAAAATCTTGCACTTGGCCAACCCAACTGATGCAGGATATGGTTCATGAATATGTTTTTGAGCATTTAACAGTAACTCTATATTAATGGTATGGTTCATGAATATGATGCTAAATTCTGTATTCTTTCATGCTATATTTTGTATACTGTATTGGTCTTGAACTTTTGCTGGCTGGCCATCTTCCTCATTTGAAAGTTTTCATATTTGGTATGTATAAATTGAGTGAGAATTTTTTTTTTCTCATTTTGTGACTATGGGAATTTCTAGATCCACAATACGATATCTTTTTAAAATCTTCATGTCATTTCATTCTGGCCATGATGCAAATGCAGTTTCACTAAAATTCTGTCTCCAGTTATTGTGCACCATCAATTTCATAGTATCACTCTATATATGATCTGACTGCCCAGATTCAAGGGTAGCATCATCCTTATATGTTGGGTTTTTCAGCCAATAAAAACTTCCCTATCATGTGGATGGCTGAGAGTATCATATTAAAAGACTCTGTTATGAATATTAAAAAAAATATAAGCATGGTTATTTTTTTAAACAATAAAATTAATGTAGCTTTCTTCATGTGGCTCACCATGTTTCCCAGACAAGTTGCAACTTCCAAAAACAATGTGTTGATTAGGGAATCTGGTTTGAAGAGGTCTTTTTTTTTTTCCTTCTCATGTTATATCTTTTTTTCATTTTTAAACTGATTTGGCAGAGCACTGGGCGGGGAGAGAGGAGAAGATTTGCTTAACAAATGGTCTGGGTGATTTTCTTTTGAGACAAAACTGTTTGGGTCTTTCAAATTGGATGGAAAAAGTGGAATATGAGTTATAGAAGTTTGGAGTATGTGCAGTTTAATGTATTAAATTAGGGGAACATGTCTAAAACCAGCCTGAACTCTGAAGTATATTAAATTAGATGACCAGCTGTTGGCAATTAAAAAGTCCTTGACGATGATCATGAACTTGCAAGGCTATACAGGGCCCATGAAGCTGTGGATTTTTTTATAAACGAAATATCAAAGCTTTTTAATGGACAATTAAACTGCCATAAATTCGGTTATTGATGTTTGATGAAGCTAATTGTTAGTAGATAGAACATTTACAACCTGCTATTAGAGTTTGTTGGCTTAAATGTCTTGTATTCGAGTTAACTGATGGTCTTGTGGGTTAGATAGGATTTAGATTTAGGGTTCATGCGCATTTTGGTCATTTGCACGGGACTTTTTTTGGGCTCGAAAAGAACAATTTATAAATATATTGTAACTTGTAAACCTAAATAATAGAGCATTCTTTTTCTCCATGGAACCCACATTTCCCAACCATATGAATTTTACTGTGTATTCCTGTATTTGATTGTCTGAAAATAATATGCATTTAAGTATCAGTGGTATCAATGCAGTAACTTTCTTAAAAATTAAAAAATGTTAAAAATAAAAATATTAAAATAGGAAAGATCTCACAACTTTCAATTTTCAGATATCAGGAGGGCCATTTCATTGTAGAATCTGATTCTTGCATTTCACAAACGAGTTTCCATTGTGATTCAACACTTTAAATTGGTTACTGGCTTACTGCCAAAAAAAAAATTGGTCACCTTATGGGGCCCACTTCGGCTAACAATATGCATGGTGGATAGTGGGACTAGAAAGATCTTCCTAAAAAAAGGGAGATAATTGGGAATCATCATCATCATCAAAGCTTTATCCTAACTGTACTTTACATTAAAGAGGCATTCAAACAGCTAAAATGTGCTTTCAAACAACTCGAACAATTTAGATCAACCTTTCATTTTGCAGACAATGAAATGAAATGTACACCTGGACTGGATTCAGACCCGTCTCACATATGGTTCTGGTTCTGGAGCCAAGAAACCGGTTACAAAATGGTTTCGGGCCCGGATCCGGTTCCACCTTCTCCTTAATGGTTCCGGTTCCACCTTCTCCTTAATGGTTCCGGTTCCGGATCTATCATGGACCTGAATGGGAACCGACCCATTTACAACTCTAGTTGACTGCTAGTGTTTAAAACATAAGACAATATTGTCAAGGTGAGCCCCACCCATTATAATTTTATAGGAATGCGAGGCTAGGCGTTGGAAATTCTTTGAGCACATCTCTATTAACCTTCTGTCGGGGCCCACTTCCGAATTCTTCTTTTTTAAGGGAAAAAAAAAAGCCTTTTTTCCTTTTTGTTGAAATGTAAGTACTCACCAACCCACACAGACATGCTCAACCAATTTCATCCCATTGACTACAGCCAAGGATTGATTCCTAAAAGGGAGGTGCCTGGCCCAACTGGGGCTACTAGTGGATTGGTGTCAAATTAAGTTTGACAAGGCCGGCTAATTTTGTCATTGAACCTTAAAACTCAGGCCTTTATATACCTTGCCTACCAGCCTGATGCCCAGCAGCACTAAATTTGGAAAAATATATAGCCGTTTGTGTTGAATATGTTAGGCCAAGCCTTTAAGCATATACTGACCCAGGACCCCACCATGTAACAACTGGGCCATAAACAGGGCCGTTCAATCTCCGCGGGCCTAAAAATAGCCCAAATCCAGCCCAGTATTGCCAGCTAAAACTACAGCATGCTCCTGAGGGTCACCATAAACCACACTCCTTACCAAACCCCAGTTTTGTCTTCTAGCTATGAATCCGAACCGTTGATTTACTCATTAGTGGGTCCAACCTGACAATGGTCCACTTCACAACACCCATATAAAAAAAAGAAGATTTCACCGGATTACCCTTGGTAAAAGATCATTTTAACTGACTTTGGACTAGATCAATCATTTTGTTTGAAAATGTATTTTTTTTAGTACTTTCTACTAGGTAGTTAGCGACGTTAGTAAGAGTCGTAAGGACGGTTAAAATGGTCTCTTAGGGCTACTGGTCACCTATTTTTTTTTTTTTTTTTTTAAATCTTCAAAAAAAATATCATATAAATTGTTAGATTACCCTCCCCACATCCGCTCTCTCTTTGCTGGGTAGATTTCCCTCCTTATCCTGTGATGCCATTTTAACTGGTTAAAGTGTAATTCTTACTTTTCTGGCACCTGTTGGACCACCTACCAGATATATACGGTCTGAATACACCCAAAAACTCCATCATCGCCACGTGAAGCGTGCTTTTTGTCAGCGTGGCTTTGAATAGAAATGTGACTTTGAGAGTAGGTCTGTTGCCTTTATGCCTCTACTGTTCTCTTCCTGGGTCTCTCTCCGTTGCCTTTATAGTTTATACTTCTACTCTTCTCTTTCTTGGTCTCTTACCTCTCTCTCTCTCTCTCCAATTTTTGCAAATGGGTAGTTCTAGAGAGCCTGAGTTCATTGAGACTCCTTGCTTCTTCAAGGTCATGATAGGAGATTTTTCTGAGAAACTAGTAAGATCTCTCTCTCAGTTTTTTTTTTGGGTGTGTTGGGTAGAAAGGCATGTTTTTTTTTTTTTATTGTTTGAGAAGCTAAGCTTTGATGGGTTGTTTGATTTCTGGACTGTTTGTTTTTTTTTTTTTTTCTTGGAAGGTAGAATCAAATCAGTAGTTTTGTTTATGTACAAGATTTATATCTGATTTCTGTTGCGTTTCGGGGGACCCAATAAAAATTTCTCCTGATCTGTTTTTTTTTTTTCGCTTGCATTGTAGACCCACTTACATGTTGATCCTTGGGCCACCCACATTGTCAAAATCTCGATCAGGACCACCTAAATGCCTCATTCCATTTTTTTATAGGAACCCTAGTGATCATCATATGAATCAAGTCATTTTAGCGGTTGGATCGATAAGTTATAAAATGGGTGGCTCAGATCATTTTTAATGTGATAGATCTGGTCAGTAACCTGATTCCGTCGGATGATCTAACTGTTTAATTTTCGGCATGGTGATAGATCTGTTCATAGCGTTGACTGGATGAAATTAAACCTTGCCAGAACTACATCCTCTCAAAATTCATATTTGGGTTGTGACAAAATTTTAAGCCTTGGGCTTTGGCTGACAGTAAAAACTGGCAAAGTCGCAAGTGTTCACAAATCTGGCTCAGACTCAGCCTAAGCCATTCACAATTCAAGCTCAGTGTTCAAGAAAAATCAAGTGTAGATTTAAGATTTTAACAACCTAATTGTGTGACCACTGATAGTTTACATTGGAACACCCAACATTGTTTCTAAGGTGTAGTCATGACAATTAAGCATTTAGAATCATGATGTGAATTGTAGATCTATGTCCATGTATCAAAGACAAAAACATGAAATGCAGAAAATTAAAAATCTTTACCTTGAGCCTTTGGGAGATCCAAGTGGAATGAAATGTGACTCCTTGTCTGTCTAGAGATGAACAGATCAGATGTTTTCTATTTGAAGTCTAGTTGGAGATATATGGTGAGGATAAGATGTGGGTGCATCTTTTCCTCTCTTTTATCTTCTTATGGGTGATGGTTTCACAAGGTTGCATGAGGGTAGGGAGATTGAGAGCCCTTTTATAGCGATCTTTAATGACAATCTCTTTAGCTTCCTCTTCTTTTATTTTATTGGCTTCCTCATTTAAACATGGGTTAAAGAATAAAGACCCATTAGATTGAGTTTCTACAATTCAAGTCCTAGATTCAACAAGGGTGTTTCCAACTTTTTTTTGCCTTTCCTCTTTTTTTTCCCCTAGAAAACCATGAAATCTGGATAGAGAACTACTGTTATTTTTGTATTCATTTTAGTTGTGCACTTCATTTCTTATGTTCATTTGCTTTCTAGTAGCCATTAGGATTTTACAAATTTCTCTTCTCAGCTAATTCTTTATTTCTTTCACTAGTAACACCCTTTACCTTCTTTCCTTTCTCTTTTGGTTAAATTCATAAAATCCATTGAATTTTAAATCTTATTATAGTTCTATATTTTAGTTTTTTTTTTTTACCTTTCGTATCGAGTTCTCTATTATCCTTCATTATTGCTTTAGTTCTATATTTTTAATTCCTTTTACTAGTTTTGTTTTGTTTTGGTTTTTTTTTTTTTTTAGATCTGTTTGGGTGTAGTTTGGTTTTCTAGAAGTCCCTTGTGGCTCTTTTTGAGGCATGGAAGGTGCCAATAGGGTCATCTAGAGGAAAGGTATATGGGGAACTGACTTCCTTGCAACCTCATGGATAATTTGGAAGAAAGGAACACTACATGTTTTGAAGGAAAAGTTGCAAAGACTGAAGGCATGCCTGATAGTCTGGAATTCACCATCGCTTCATGGCTGTCGATTATTCCTCACTGCTTGGTCTGATTAGATTATGCTTAATTGGAGGGCGTGGCCTTTTTCATTTTATTTTGGGTTGTGCGTGTATTGCCTTCGCCATATGATTTTATCTTTCATTTGCCTGTGTTGGTTGTGTAATTGACTATATTTTTCCTGTTTTGGTGGGTCTCAAGCTTGCTACTATCTCCCTCTTGTATTGGTTGCTTTTGATTAATGAAGGTAACCATTCAAAAAATAAAATAAAAAATTCATGATTAGCAATTGATTTTCATACTGGTTATACATATATAGTTGTGCCTTTTTGTCTGTCTTAAACTTTCTAAATATCTTCCAAATTTTCAAAATTTTCTTTTTCTTTTTTTTATTGTTCAAAATTTTCTTTTACTAAAACTAGCAGAACTTTCTATTTTCTTTTTTGACATTCCTTTCTAGTTTTCCTTCTAAAAGTGCTTTACCTTTCTTTCCTGGAGAACTCATTAAGCTATGAAATGTTCAATCTATGATATTTGTGGAATGGTCCTCTGAGGTACCATGATCACAATGGTCACTTTTCACATTTCTGCACTTATCCCAATTCGCGCCAAAACATTAAATTTCTTTGTAAAATATTTGAACAGATTTGTTTTTGGTCTATCACCAGACAATTCCTTTTTTCACCTTTTTTGGTTTTTGAGAATTTATAACTAGATATTGCTTTGCTAACTCGGCATTTCTTTGGCAAGAAAGGATATGGAATTTTAGCAGTATGAACATTTTCTCCTACATAGGTATAATAAAATGTCGTTCTGAAGTTAAGCTGATCCATACATATGGTGGGGTTTTGTTTATGATAATTTATGAGGTTGGCCATTTCATTGTAAATGATTTTGATCTTGCAGCGGATACCACCAGCTTTTATCCCAAATTTTCATGGGAAGCTTATTGAAGAATCAACCCTCAAATGTTCTAATGGTGAAGTATGGCCTGTAAAAATGAAACATGATAGTGGCAGCTTGTTCTTCGACAATGGCTGGCAGGACTTTGTGAAAGACAGAAGTTTAGAAGTTGGGGATTTTTTAGTTTTCAGGTATGATGGTGATTCAGGATTTGATGTTCAAATATTTGGTAAAAGCGGGTGTGAGAAGGGGGGCTCCTTATTTTACAAGAAAGTACGGAAATGTTTGAGATTCACTGCACTCTGTTCGTGTAGATTCCAAATCAAATTAGCTGAATCTGCCGGGAAGAATGGTGAGTTTGTGCATTTATTTTCTTCAACCTTAACTTTATGAAGCTTCTATTCCAACATTGTACGTATAACCTTACATGATACGGGTTGAGCAGGCAAGGGCAAAAGAAAGGCAATATTTGATGTGAAGTCTTGTCACTTCAAACTGAAGCATCCACATTTTACTGCAAGATGGAGGCAGCACAAACCATATACAGTGGTGTGTTTTCTTTCTGACATCATTGGTCCTCTTGTAATGGTTTTAAGTTGTTTCTTTAAAGGTTCAGTTTTTAACACTAGAAATGCAATTTTGATGTTTCTTCTAGTCAGTGTATTGCTTGTTCTAGTTGAGAAAATTCATTTGGTTTTTTCACTCCAGTTTTTGTATAGCCTTTATTTCGTACACAAATCAGGGAAAATATGCTTTTTTGGTGGTTGTTTTCATGTTCAGCCACATTTCAAGACAGGAATATCCACAATAACCCAGAAACACTTTTACAGTCATATTTTGTGGCTCCTGCAAAAAAAAAAAAGAAAAAAGAAAAGAAAAAAAGAAAAACCCCCCTCAAACTAAGAATATGATAGCTATTGTTGCATAGTGAGGTGTGATAGACCATTGCAAAAAATGTCAGTGTACATAATGTAATCTTTTATTTCTTAATATTTTACTTGGATGTAGTGGTGGCAAAATCTGATTTGACCAGCATGACCTGACTGGATCCTATACGAGTGGGTCACAGGTTAGATGAAGCTGGCCTGCAGTAAAATGGGTAGGGTTAGGGGTGATGTGCATAACCCACATAATCTATTTAAATGGGTCGGGTTAGGTTGACCCGCAATCTAAAATGATTTGAGCGATTTGGTGCTTAATTTTTTTTATTTTTTGTGCTATGGGCTTTCTTTTCTTGCAGCCAAACTCATATATAACCTAAATACTTAAAAATAGATTGGGCTTGGGCCAAACTTCTAAAAGTTTGGTTGGGTTGGGTCGAGTTTAATGGGTTGACTGACATTGGATTCCAGTCGGGTCAAGCTGACTCACATTACTACTGGTGGGAGTTAGGGATGTGTCACAGCCCACCCAATTTAGCATGATATGTCCGCTTTGGCCCACGTGCGCACACGAGGACTTCCCAAGCGGTCACCCATCCCAGTATTGCTCCCGCCCGAGCATGTGTAACTCCGGGGTTCTTATGGGATCTGGGGCTGCACGACTTTAAAACGAGTCATGTTGAGTTAACACGGGGTTTGACTTATAAGCCTAGGGTCGTGATTTGGATATTTCCGTTGTCGGACTAACTCTCACTGTTGGAAGCTCGTGGTTGACACGCTATGCCTCATGGTTAATGGCACCGCTCAGACCAAGTTCTCACACACACTCCCACTGGAAATAGAGTTGCCCTAAACTCTGATACCAATTGTCATAGCTTCGCCCAACTTAACATGATACTGTCTGCTTTGGCCCACGTGCTTGCGCGAGGACTTCCTAGGTGGTCAGCCATCCAGGCACTGCTCCCGCGTGAGCACACTTGACTTTGGAGTTCTTATGAGATTCGGAGCCACATGGCTTTAAAAAGCGTTATGTTAACACTGGGTTTGACTTATAAACCCAAGGTCAGGACTTGATATTTCTGATACGAGATTAGTGGAGAGTGGAGACTCACCATTGGAAGCCCGTTGTTGACATGCTATGCCCCATGGTTAAGGGTGCCACCTAGATCAAGTTCTCACAGGATGCGAACGGGTTCGTTTTGAGGCAGAACCATACTAGACTCAGAACTGGAATTGTTTTGTGAAGAAGGTTCAGGTTCTGGCTTAGAAACTATTCCTTGCCAGATCCGGTTCCAATGAGAGGACTGGACCTGGTTTCGATAAGAGGACTCAGATCCAAGTTTGGAATCTGATCCAAAAATGGTTCCAAATGCTTTATTTTTTATTTTTATTTTTTGCTTAAAATAGAGATGTCATTCAACTCAAGGATCAAAAAAGGAATATGATTTAACCCAATAACGGACGTGCATTGTAACTGGATAAAGAACTGGTTCGAACTTTTTTTATTTTATTTTACCTTAAAATAGAAAATCATTCAACTTGAAGATAAAAAAGGGTATGATTCAAACCAGTAACGGAGCATCAAGTCTACCTTTCACAACTGACAAATCCTAACATCTTCAAAGCCAATACGTAGTCTTTTACATGAAGTTTTTGAGATTAGCCTATACGAAGTCAGGAAACATGTCTTAAAAACTGCACATCCAAATTCTTTGAGCCAAGAAATGTACGAATAATTTACTAAATTTGGATTCAAAAACATTTTGATTTAAACATGAACTTGATTCCAAATTCCCATAGAATCCAAAATAGAGAGAGGGTCATTGCCATCGCCAGAGAGGACCTACCTAACTCACCGCTGTAGAGAAGAACATGAACTATCAAACTGGGAAAGGGGAAACAAAAACCCTAGCTTCTTTAAATATAACTAGCCGCAATTAAAAAAATAATTAATATCTAACATGGAACCCAATAAATGAATTATAAAAAATAATAACAACAGGGCAAACTTCAAAGTATAGTAAACTTCATATGTCCAATTGTATTCAGAAATATAAGAGAAACTAAAATAAATTATAAGAATACCAACATCCATTGGAAAAAAGTAGAAATTAAAAATTACAGAAATGGCATTTCTACAATATAAGTCATGCAATAAAAAATATCAATTAAATTAAAAAAAATTCAAACAGCCCATGAAACTATAGTTATAGGGTTAAAAACAAAACACAACCACCAAAATAGCAACTCTATTAAATTTGGGCGGGACAATACTCAAATTTATTATAAATTAAAATCTTACCCAAATACATCCTCAAATACACTATGCTTCAACTCCATCAGGGCTTCCTCTACCATTTCTCCCAAGTACAAATCTGATCAGAACCTAAAATAAAATAATAAAAGTAGAGTTTCTTCAGAGTTTAATGTTCGATCAATCTAGGAAAAAGAAAAAAAAATGAAATAAACCTTTGTATCATCACAAAAATCCCAAAGAAAAATGAAATTTCATGTATAAGCATTTAAGCATGTACAAAAACCATGAAAAAAGATCCATAACAAAATACAAGAAAAGAAAATCATACCTCTACCACGTTCTCCTCGAATTGACATTGTTCCTATACTATTTCTCCCAAGCACAAATAGTTCAGATTGTTAGCGACTCCTGAAATTTGATCTCTCCCTTTAAGATCCAATTTTGAAATCCTTGCTGGCAAATAATAATCAATAAAGAAATCAATTGATAGGGCCGATTAAATCATGGATAACCCTAAGAGTCAGAGACGATTCAAAATAGACTTTTGAGTTTCCTTTCACACACTATTACAGATCCCTCCTATAATTAAAAAAAAAAGTTATTTTTTGAATAGCCTCTTGAAATTTGAAGGTAAAAATAAAAAAAATCAGATAACGTGATATTTAGACTGTTACATTGATGAAATCCTCACTAAATCAAAGAATTTAACAGCTTCACCTCCGATCACACAAATGATTTGGTGATACACACCTATGATTACAGCCCCCTCCCAAAACTGAAAAATAAAAAATAAAAAACATGGAATTTGTTATCCAGATTGTTGCACTACACACCTAAGATTGGACAGATTCAATTTTTTTTCATCATTTCAAAAATTCACGCCCCTCTGTATCACCCGCAATCACTATGTAGTGTTTTGGTAGCGGCTACTACTCCCTCTGCAACCACTATTTTAATCTTGGATGGAAGTAGAGTGTGAGATATGGTCACCTGTGTGCTCTCTTTGTGCCAATTTGTGGGTCCTTCTCTAACATGCCACCTAGGTTGTTATGGGAGGAATCACTGGCAACTCTTGAGCAGCTCAAGATGATGTTGAATGAAGGTACTTTCTTGAAAATAAAATCTCAATGAAGTTTTTGCTAGTGATAAGAATATCATCAACACAGACAAGTATCAATGTAATGCAATATTTGGACGAAGGAGATTGATTGACTAGAGGCACTTCAATGTACCCACATCAACTGCAGTGGCTTAAAACTTATCAAACTAGATCTATGGTGTTAGCCGTTCCAACCATTCAATTCTTTCAAAGTTTTCAAATACAAGAAGATTTGTTACCAATTGTAATATGTCTTTTGGTGGCTGCTAATATCTTGTAGATATAAGGAACAACATATTATTTCTAGATCAAGTACAGAATCTAAATGTAAAGAATGACAAAATTGACTCAATTCTGTGTATAAATGCATATAAGTAAATATACATTATATATACTAGTTTCTTTTTGAAGAGAGACACCTGTGTAATAGTCGTGGGTTTGGATAAACTCGTAGAACTTCATCATCATCAAAGCCTTGTTCCGACTATGTTGAGGTTGGCTACAATCTACACGAATTCTTTTCCTCTATTTGTATCTATCCTAAGCAAAATCCTCGGATAGGTTGTGCTTCTTCATATCTATCTTCACTACCATCTATGTGCTTTTTGGCCTACCTCTTCTCCCTAGTTGGCCATCAACCTGCATAGAAAGAGAAAAACATGTCCAAACCATCTCAAACGATTATCTCTTGATTTATCACCTGTTGTTGCTACCTCTAAATGCTCCCAAAAGTACTAATTTCTGATTCTGCCTTTTCTATTTTTACCGCACACACATCGCAACATTCTTATCTCACACACACCACATAACCTAACCAATATGGGGCATCTCCCTTAATCTAGGATGTTTTTGGTTTGCTTTCAGAACACGTGGACCTCAAGTCGGTAAATCCACTCATTACACAGTTTCCTTTGTTTGAATAATATGCCATACCTCAGGTCAGCATATTAGCCAGTTTCCTATGTTTGAATATATACTATGGCATGGGAACCTGTTGTCTTAAGCTTCATAAATGGATTGTCACTTGCCAGTGCTATTGAGGCTTATATAGGGTTTATGGTCCCTTCTCTCCACGAGATGGCCACAAGCCCACAACTCCATTATTTGAGTGGTAAGAGGGATGAGAAGAACCAAGCTAAGGTTGTAGATTCGGAAAAGATTCTTCATCTTCTACTTTAGTTGCTCAAGAGTCAAGCCACATCTGTAAAACTCATGGTTGGAAAACTCATGACTCGGACTCGACTCGTCCAATGCAAAACCCTCGTGACTCGGATAGAGTCAATTCGGAGACTCGAGAGAGTCGTATTTTATTAAAAGTAATTTTAAAAATATTTAAAAATGAATCCATTACTTATAAAATCTAAAGATTACATTTATTTACATGATTCATAATAATTAATTCAAATTAATAAATTTATATATGCATGAAAAGTACTACAATAAAGAAAATGAAAAAATATTGCATATTATATAATTTTTTAGTCCAAATATCGATTATAAAAGATCAAATATAAATTTCAAATTACATTCCAATCAGCATTTTTAAATTACTGACTCCAAACTTCATGCATAATTACTTATTAATAAAATGTAATTACTTTAAATTAGATTTTTCTATTTAATAGTTTGGAATGCAAATAACTTATTAAAATAAAATGACTCTGCCGAGTCTTCCCTATTTTTGAGTTGGTCCTTCATTAAAATGAGATGACTCGGGAGAGTCAAGAGTCAACTCAGAGAGTTTTCCAGCCATGGTAAAACTATTTAGTTCCTGTATATGCATCCTGTTCATAGTGATTACTGATTAGGCTTGATTCAATGACATTTAGGATAAAAACTAACACAATTATTCTCAGGGTCACCATACTGTGGGTCCATTACATCAACAGTCCGTTACTAATGCAGTTTATCAAAACATTAGCTAGGACAAAGTGTTGTCTATACATTTTCAAGAAGATACCTAAGAAATATTGAAACTTGGCTGGCATCTAAAATGATGGGTTGCATATTTTTTAACCAAGTAAACTTGTTATCATTTTTTAAAGCTTCTACTACTGCTGACACGTGACATTATCGATGATCATGGTTCTTCATTGACATTTTATTCAGATCTCAAAGTCTTTTCTTTATATATTAATGTAATACAGTTCATCCGTTTTTTTTTCCTTCTTCGTCATCATCATCATCCTATTTTGTAATTTGATAGAGCTGTCTCCATGTTACTTTTTACTGTTGAAAAAGAGTACATCATGCTTTGCTTTTGGACTGCAGCTAATTCCAAAGGCTTTTGTGAGACAATATAACCTTACAAAAAAGGTGGACTGGTCCTTTCGCAATCCAAGTGGAGAGCTATGGCCCGTGAAGATTGTTCATTCATGTAACCGTAGTGATTTTGGGGCAGGTTGGCGTGATTTCCGGGTTGGGAACAAATTAAAAGGAGGAGATAACTGCATTTTTGAGTTTCTCAAGGATGATATAATCCAGGTTCACATAATCCGGGCCAAGGAATAAATGCGGCCACGGGGACTGTGTTTCTTTGACATTGGTGTATCACTCTTTAGTTTCTTTGGTGGATTGCCTGAAATTCAATCTGTGAACCTCTTAAGTTTTAAGATCCATGCATCGTAATAGGTTGGTCGTCGCTGCATTGAACAGATTGTATTTGGAGACTGATTTCAATCTTTGTTTGCTAATAATACATTGCTTGCCTATATGAATACTGATCTAGACCATTAAAGTTTATTTAAACAACCAAGAAGACTTATATTGTTGACTTGAGATATCTTAAATTTTTACCGGACATCTCATTATATCTTTTCTGGTTATGGATAGCTGTACATGGATCACTTCTGGTTCCATTGGTATGCCATTACTTCATTTATATGGTGGGTTAGTAGGTTTCTATATGGAGCTATTTCACTTCTCATGAATAGTCATAACCTTTTTAATATTACACATGTACAACGGCAGCACTTACCATCCTAGGACATTAATTTAACTTAACAGAAACATGGGTGTTTCTAGAATGAACATGGATTAGTGGAAAACTGCCACTTGTATTTAATTGAGAACACATGTTCTCTGCTTTTTGCAGTCTGTTGAGGAGGGGTTGAAGTTAATGCGCCTTCGGTCTTCCCACTTTTTGGAATGAATTTATTGGGTGATTGTTTAGGTCACTGAATTTCATTTGAAAGGAAAGAAATCAAAGCATTTGGGTGAGTGTTGGCTCTAATAGGATGGGCGAACTAAATTTCACTGCCAAAGCAGATCCTTGAGAATCAGCCTTTGAAGTAAACTTGCTGCTGTTGTTTACTTTCTCTTTCTTTCTTTTTTCCTATATCTTTATCTTTTTTCATCTCAGTTTTTACTACTGCTGCCAAATCAATGATTTCAACTAATTGTTTCGATTAATATGACAATTGTTATAAGATTTTCTTTGGCCGACTCTTTATATAATTTAGATAAGTTGCATCCTTTTTTTGTTCTTTTTTGTTATAATCAATAAATAATCTTATGGAGCTAGTTTCATGTCTAATTCATCACATGATCTCACTGTACTTCCTACTATTGTTTGTAAAGAGTTGATTGTGTTTTACTTTTGAACCGCATTTGATTCCAAAGGCTATTGTGACTGAAAATGGCCTTAGGGAAACCTGTCTTGGTTCTTTTGTGGTTGAACTGGGAAGTTATGATATGTGAAAATCTATCATTCAGTTTCTGTATTGACTTTGAGGCAGGTTGGCATGATTTCTTGACTGAGAGAGATACATTTTTTGAGTTTATCCAAGACAGTGTGATACAAGTGCATGTTATCCAAACCGGGGAAATAATTTGTTCTATATGGATGACATTGACAGGATGTTTTGGCTGGTTTGGATCTGTTTACAACTGATTCTTATGATCTCACATCCTAACTGGTAAGAGCACTGTTCATTGAAACTTTTATGGCTGAACGAGATTTAAACTTTCCCACCTTGTTTTTGCTGGATGTACCTTTTTTATAGGAATACTATAAATTTTAGAAACTATTCCAATTAATATATAAATAGGTCTTTATAACTTGTAAGAACTAAGAATTCTTGGGGCAATACACATTTTTCTATAATATATCTATCACTATTGTTATTATGCCTTAAAATAAGGTTGTCTAATAGTCAGGCCAACCTGGCCCTGTCCTGATACTGGGCTGGTTTGTTCTAATTTTGTCTATCATTAAGCACATTGATACATGATTTAATAGCATTGGACAAACATAATGCAAGAAAGGTCACCAAGCTGAGTAACTCAGGTGAGCCTGGCTGAGTGGTCGTTCAACTCCTCCAGCTAAGTGTCATTCTAAACCAAGTGGCCAGTATGAATTTTGGAGTGTCAGAATTAGTCTTTAAACTATTTTTGGATAAATAGTTTGCAAATTGTCTGAGCTGCTTCTTGACTTTTAGTCTCACAAGTCACAGAGTGGATCCAGGCCAGAACATTCGGCCCGATCCAGCCCAACGTTCCCATGTACAGGCCAGATAGTAAGTTTAGAATCTAGTACTGGTTGTCGTTTGTTGTCTCATTGATGCAGCTGTGTTGTAGGAAATATTTGCATGAGTAGAGTGCAGCAGGAGTCCAGAGGAAGCCAAGAGTCCCCATTTTGCAGCTACTATTTTACAGTCTAGTCTCCTTCGGCATTATG
Source organism: Umbellularia californica (assembly GCA_028538565.1). Taxonomy (NCBI): domain Eukaryota; kingdom Viridiplantae; phylum Streptophyta; class Magnoliopsida; order Laurales; family Lauraceae; genus Umbellularia; species Umbellularia californica. The sequence goes on from JAPQWN010000002.1 coordinate 99,145,900, forward strand.
GTTATATGGTGAGTGATTTGTATGCTCTTTTTGCTTCTACTCTTTGATTAACTCCGGGGACCCTGACCTAGTACTTGGTTGGATTCGATCAGACTTATCATGTTGACTTGGAGAAATTTGTGAGTCAAATTCAGTTCCGACGCTATGATTTAGGTCTTCATTTAAGCCTCCATTTGAGACCTGGCATAAAGATAGGCACAATTAGTAGATGAGCTAGGGTGAATCTGTCCCAGGGGCCTAATTCAATGTACCTGCTCCATTCAATGCATTGATAATGGATTGCCTTATCTATTATTAAATGACCGGCTTGGATCTTATTTATAGCTGTGCACTGGATCTGGGCCTGAATCTTGGGATTTGAAATCTTATGACAGGTTTCCTTCTGGTCTGGCCCACCCAAGCTCATAAAGTAAACGTACATCAATGGGTTTATATTATTCTGTAAAGTGAGTGATCGGGTTATCATCAGCCTGTGAGACCACTTAATGATTATTGTCCATAATCTGACTCATGAAATCTATACTCTCTGATGAATATATCACGCATAACATAAAGAATTAGTCAGTTAATATAACGGTTGAAAATCTGGCTTAATATTAAGAATTAGAATGGTTAGATGGTCCCATCCTGCGCGGCCATCCATTTTTTCAATACCCCTGGGCCCTATTTTTTCCCACCTCCCTTTTATCAATGACCAAGGAGCTCACTGGCTAAGTCCTGATTCACAAAATATTGATTTGGCCACTCTGGAAAAAACTAATGCAATGGACTGGTCATCACTTCCATCCCAGCTTGTTTCATTGTTAGTTTTGCAGTCTTGACATTTTACGGTGATGATCTAATCATGGTTATTAACAGGAATGCCTTCCATATCCAACTTCCTGGACCAATGCTTATTTTTAGCATCACACTGAGTGTTGGATGAAGAACATTCCAAGTGAGTTCAGAAAGGCATCCCAAAATCAACAAAATGACCATTACAAACCTGGAAGCAGCTTATGGCGTGCAAAAGTCTGTCTCCAGGTATGTGGCAATCTCTTTGTTGGTGCCATATCTCATACCCATGCTCTAATGATGTAAACCAAAGGCTTAAGCCATCAAGACAATGTAGAGATCGGCATATGTGGCATTGTCTATATCTCTACCATTTGCACTGAATTCTGCATGATAAATGACTACAAGATGGTGACATGCATATTCAAACTCACCTATGCAGTGATAAAGGCAATATATCATGTATGCCCATAGTCCGAAGTTAAGATAAATGTAAGGAAGGACTGCAACATATTTTTTTGTGAATTTGCTTTACCAAATTTTGGGTTCTACTTTGAGTAAAGTTGCAGTCCGCAAGATGATGCATATATATTTGTTTGCTGTCATGGTTGATCTGGGTCAACTACATAATTGAACTTTCACCAGTGGGCTATCTTTCATTATAGAAATTTCATTTTTTGATGGTGGATAGGTTTGGTTTCGTTCTCATTTTGAGACTAAGAATGCGAAGATTCAAAGCGAGATATCGTCATTTTAAAAAATTTCCTTGTGTTCCATTCATGCTATGATTTCAAATGAGGATGTACAGCCCCAGTTATGCTTCAGCTATGTTCACCCTTCTGTTGAAGCCCAGGGATCTTTTCCTTCTGTTCCTTGTATGTCAAATGAATATTGTAGAAACAGGGAAATTTATACTGATAGTTGCTTCCTATTTTAATAATTACCTGGTGTTTTTGTTTGTTTGTTTGTTTGTTTGTATTTTTTTTTTAAACTAGGAAACAGCCCTTTTACTCTATAATGTCTGTTGAAGTTTGATATATATTATTACCCTGAGATCAGTACAACCTAATTCAAATTAAGCTGAGGTCATCGCCCTGGTTAATTCAACTTGTGGCTAATGCTTTTTTCTTCTGAACTTCCTAACATCCATTTCATGTCTCTGGATTTAGATGGTTACACATGTTCACTGAAGTTGGTTTTTTGGTTGAGGGAACATCCACAGCTTCCTCTTGCCAATGACTTCCACTAGCATGCCACATCCCAAGTATGTTCTTGTTGGGTTCAATTACTTGCATGAGAGCATGTAATTTAGGCAAATACTCTTTTCAAGAGATGATTATGTAAGTAAGACCTTTCACATGATTTGAATCTAAGAGGGACATTCCAAATTCTAAGCAACCGTCCATTTTAGAATGAGGACCTTGTTTTGGTAACACGAGGCATTCCCTCACATTGTCAAGAATTGGTTAGTGTTAGGGTTTGTCGAAAAGTAATGGGAATCAGAATTCAATTTAATTGATCTAAAGCTTTATCCAATGCCAATGAAGGGGGCCATAATTAGGGCTCCATTTTTCGAAAGGTTGGCCCTGCTCAAGAATTTAACAGACCGCTCTTAAACCTGGATCCCTTCTCGAGCGGAACATAAGGCCTTCATAACATGCCAGAAAACCTAGAGAGGAATCATTGTTGCACCCAAACACGAGGTGGAAGGTATCGGAAAATATGGCGCCTTGGCTCCATGTCCTTTTTGCAGATGCCTCTTGTGGCCTTTCAAAATTTTCTAAATTCTATCATTTTGAAAGATATAGATGTAAAAAGAAAAGCCTACTGGGGACAATGGAATAATTTAAAGTTCTTGTCAAGAATTATCTGAATTCAGCGAACTTTGAAATCCAAATCACTCCAGTGCATTCTTCTATTGCCAGAGAAATTTTAACTACAATTACTTTCTTTCCCATCATTAGATTGATCATGTTCAAAACAAGTCCTTGGACAATTGTTTGGGGAGTTTTAATGCCTTAAAACCCTAAAATCATTGGATAGTGGTTGCCTTTTAATAATGTGGTGTTTGAGAAAAAAAAATGACACTTAAATCACTCATACCACAGTAATTTGGAAAGCATTCCTTACCACTGTAAGAGTATTGACCCAAGAATGGTTGGGCAGAGAATGTGGTGGAGGTGTACTTGGGCAACATGGAAGACACTAGAAAGGGAATGCTTGCAATGCCCCTGGAATAGGGCTAGTTATAGGACTATAAATAGTTTACAATTCACTCAGAGTAGGTAAGCAAAATTGGGAAAAAATGCCTAAGGCCTTGTTTCTTTACTAGAATTCCTGACAGGAATTCAGGCCGTCTAGAAATTCAGAATTCCTTACAGGAATTTTGTGTTTCATTATTAAAATTTCTAGGTATTTGAAATTCCAAGCATTTGAAATTTAAAAAACTCAGCATTTGAAAAACTATTTTAACAAGGAAGATTTGAAATCTCACTTAGCATTGGAATTCCTGAAGAGGGATGACGGCACTGCGGGAGCTTTGGTAGAAATTAAGGCCATGAATGAAACAACGAATTTAGAATTTGACAGTATTTCAAATACCATCATTTAAATTTTCCAGACAACTACCCGATATGAATTCTTGCAAAGGAAGGGACCTAAAAGTCAACTGTTCCACATTAATTTTCTCATATCTAAAAAGAAGTGCCACTTCAATATTTTGTGAAGCATCCTTTGTTTTCTCCACAAATCATTCTACAGAAGTCAACTTTTATTCCAACACAAAAAAAAAAAAAAAAAGAAAAAAAAAGACTCTGCACTCTGCAGTGTTATTTTTCTTCCAAGATTGGGACTAGGGAGCCATTGATCTTAGACTAGGATTCCAGTTGGGGGGGCCCACCATTTTGTAGTGCTCCTTCATTTTCATTGGATTCTCGAACTTCGGATGTAAAAGGGTCACCAAACGCAAGAAAGTGACAGACATGACATAACATCACACTCTCCAACGGAAAAAAGAAGTAATAAAGCTGTCTGCTCTTTTTCCCCAAGATATGGCATGCTCCTCAAGACCACTGCAAATCATACTCTCACTTCTTCTGGGATCCTCATATTTTTTTAATGTTGACCATATGACTGCCCTTTACCTGATCATTGCCTCAAAACATTCAAAATCTAGATAATTCCTAAATATCTATTTGTATAGGAAAGGATATTCTTAAAATGACGATTTTACCCAACCATAGGATATCATATAATTTTTCATTTTCATCCAAAATAAAAAATACACATATTCATTCCGAATTTAAAAGTGTGTTTTCTCTTCGCCGCTTCTGCTTGGTTGGAAAAGGATAAAAAAAAATCTGGATTTTGTGTTATATCTTACCGTCTTGGAACATCTCACGGTGCAATATTCTACGGCCCTGAAATATTATAGGGTTCAATGGTAAAACTGTCAATTTCAAAATGTCCTTTTGTGTATTAATAGGCTATAGAAATTATCTAAATTTTGACAAGTTTTGTGACATTGTCCATATAAGGACAGCGTAAGCTCAATATCCCTTTTTTTTAATTTTCCACCGTGGCCCACTTCCCAAAATCAAAATCAGAATGTCAAAGCCGTAGATATGTAGGTGGATTTGCCCTCTTGTGGTTCTGCTATTTATTACTCAATCAATGTAGTTACTCAATCAGTACTGGGACCTAATTATTCAAAATGATTAATGCTCTTGGTGTAATTGAAATGTTTCCAAATTTTACTCAAGCAAGTGTTAGACCCACTTCAAATGATGAATAATGTGACTGACATAATATATATAATTGAGAAAACTATAAAAAAAAAAAAAAAAAAAAAAAACACTCTAGATGGCCACTAACCAAAAGAGGTACCCATAATTTTTATGCAATAGAACCGGTGTTCCCGCTAATTATTTATTTTTTTTTTTTTGTATTTTTTCATCAAGCAACGACGTCGTCGCTTAATATAGGGAGTTAGCGACGACGTCGTCGTTAATTCGTCAAATCTGCATCTTCTTCGACTTTCATCATCTGCGATTGTTGTTATTCTATACCAAAGTGAACCAGAACTCTATGTTAGTGTTTTATATATATATATATATATATATATATATATATATATGAGTGTGGGTCACGGATATGGAAGAGAAAGGGAAGAGGCTCAAGAGGCAGCTAAGAAATAGTCCATTGACTACTTGAAACTGTTGGAAGGAGAGCTCGAAGACAAGCCATTTTACAGTAGTAAGAGCTTGGAGTATGTGGATGTGGTGTTTGTTCCATTCGCCTGCTGGTTCTACACGTATAAGACTAATGACAATTTCAGCAGAAAGAATGAGTGCCCTAAGCTAATTGCTTTGGTGAAGAGGTGCATGGAGAAGTAGAGTGTCTCCAAGGTCCTTTCAAACCCTCACCAGGAGTATGGAATAGAGTTCTGATAAATGGGGTTTATGGGGGAAAACGATGCGAGGAAGAAGGCATCAATGGGAGAAGTACATGCTCAAAATGATCCTAGATTCAAAACCCTATTAATGCCTTCTTCCTCCCATCTTTTTCTCCCATAAACCCCATTGAACCTCTCCCTTGATCTTCCATATTCGTGACCCACACTCATATATCTGTGTATAAAAAACAATAACATAGAGTTCTGATTCATTTTGATACAAAAAACTAGCAATCGCAGATGATAAAGGTTGGAGAAGACGCAAATTTGACGAATTAGTGACGACGTTGTCGCTAACTCTCTATATTAAGCGACGATGTCGTCACACATTTAAATATTTAATAATAAATAATAATAATAAAATGAAAATGATCACAGAAAATCACTTCCGTACAATATTAACTAGTGGCCTCTTTTTCAACTAGGGGTCATCTAGAGTCTTTTTATTTTAGCTTCCTATGTATAATTTGATATAGAACTGTAATGGGAGAATTAATTTTGGCTGTCACCAATATTTTAATAGATGGGCCTTATTGCAGACTTCCACTCTTTTAATTTTTTTATTTCAGTGGTAAGAGATATTAGTTCTTACCTTGAGCTGAGGACTATCTAACCTCACCTAACGTGAGTTGTCTTTCACTGTCCATTCATCGGCGCCCAACGAACTAGATGTGCGGTTCAGATTTACTAACCCCATAACCACGTGGGGTACTGTGCACTGTCTGCATGTAGATGAAAAAGGATGTGTTCAATGACATTGGAATCTCTGACTGTAAAAGCCTCCCTCTCTACTTTTCTCCTTCTCTCCAAATGGCTAAGCAGAGTGAGCAAGTCTCTGTACGGATACCTTGTTTCTTTAAGATCCTCTTGGGAGATTTTACAGAGAAGATTGTGAGCTCTCTCTCTTTCTCTCTCTCTAAGATTTTATTTAATGTTATGATATTCTGGGATAAATGATTGTTTCATATTTTGAGAAGCTTATAGCTTTGATGGGTTGTTTGGTTTGTCGGGTGTTTTTTTTGTTTGGAAGGTAGAATGAGTAGCATTGTATATTTGTAGCTGTGCACAAACCATATCTGGTTTTTGCTGCGTTTGGGTCAACCAACAGAATTTCTCCTGAGTTTTGGTGATTTTTGGGTGTTAGATGCATTGTACACCCACATGCATGTTGATGCTTGGCCACCCACATAGGAAAAATCGGAATCAGGACCAAACATTCTTTTACTAATTCAGTTCACTCTTGATGGGTACAGTAACAAAACATGAGAAGCATCCTGCATCCAGGGGTTTTAATGGTCGGATTGATGGGTTTGTAAATTGGATGGCTGATAGTATTTGTTATATGATAAAGGTGTGGTGATCAAAAGGATTCACCTGTTTGTTAGTGTTCTAGAGAAAACTGAATGGACGGTTCTGATCAGCAATATGGATGGTCCAAGTATCATTGTTGGGAGATTAAGCTCAATCATCTTAAAGCTTCATCAAGTGGGTCCCTTTTTGGGTGGGTAATTGATTTGTTGGGTCCCACTGTACCATGTATGTATGAGATCTCGGGTTGTATATGCCTCTGGCTTGCACGTGTGGGAAACTGGATCCATGAACCCAGCCATTGGTGCTGTCTTTTTTATGCTTAGAACATGGAACATAAGCCCAGGTCTTGATGGCTAATTTAGATCTTTAGTAGAATTGGGAACTCAAAATGAATGAGGGTTCTTTACAGTGTTATGTAGACAGGAAAGGGAGTGCGTGGTCTGGACTCGGCAATCCAACCTGGTCCAGCTGTGAAACCATGTGCATGGTCATTGGGCTGGACCTGAATGATGGTTAGACACGGGCCCAGGCCATTTGCAAAAGTCTATCCCTTTTGTGTCAAAATTGTTGAGCTCTATAGTTGTGCTTTGAGCATACATAAGTGGTACACTTGATGGCGCACACTTTTTTTTTTTGCGCCGTATGTGTTCTATCTTCCATGATAAATAGAAGCCTATATTTGGAATGCCTTTGTGGGGCTTTTTTTATTCTTTTTTTTATGCATAAAACACAGAAATTGAATACATAGGATAGCAATCCATTGTCGAATGAGCTCCACAAATCATTATCACAGAGATGAGGGCTGAAGGATATAAGGTAGCAATGTAGATGTGCCCTTGACTTTTCTAGGATTTGAACTACTAGGGTAATGGCTGGGTATTCATTTTGTATCTTCCTTTGATTCGATTTCTAATAAAGGAGAGGTCATTTGATGGTCATTTTTTTATAATCGCCTTTGATTCTTCACTTTTAACCACTTATAGAAATACGTCTTAAAATTCCGAGGAATTCAATTACATAAAACAAATGGGCCCCTACCCTTCTATTCTTGAAACTACGCAGCAGTCTCCTTTCATAATTTTTGGACTGTGATTAGCTTGCAGAAGCATAAAATCTTCTTTCCAAATATTCAAACAAATTTAGATTTTGGGGAGAACGTTATTAATTTGCAGCAAGAAAAAAGACAAAGAATGTTTCTAGTGAACATGGGCATTTTCTCTTTTATATGAAATGAAAAGTTTTAAAGAAGCCAAGCTAATCCATATACATGAGGTAGTTTTCTTTATGAATTATGACTTCTGATGAGGTTGGTTACGTCATTATTAATCTTAACCATTTTATCTTGTAGCGGATACCACCTGCTTTTACCAAGAACCTTAATGGAAAGGTTATCAATGAAGCAATCCTCAGATGTCCTAACGGTAAGGTTTGGCCTGTAAAAGTGAAACAAGATGCCGGCCACTTGTTCTTCCACGAAGGTTGGCAGGACTTTGTGAAAGATAATTCATTAGAAGCTGGAGAATTTTTAGTTTTCAGGTATGACGGGAATTCAGGATTTGATGTGCAAATATTTGGTAAAAGCGGGTGTGAGAAGTTAGGATCTCTACTGCATAAAAAAGTACAGAAACGTCACAAATTTATTTCAGTCTGTCAGTGTAGATACACATACAGACCAGTTGTATCTGCCAAAGAGAGTGGTGAGTTCCTGCAGTTCTTTTCTTTAATAATAACTTTACAGTGTCTTTGTTCCAGTATCATACTTATAGCCTTTCACATGATATAGGTGGAAAAAGTCTGTTGAAAGAGAGAACTGCAGTTGGGGTCAGAACAAAAAGGGTGTTCAATGGAGATTCCTGTCCCTTAAAATTAAAGCATCCACATTTTACCGCAAGATGGAAACTCCGCAAGCCATATACAGTGGTGAATTTTCTATAATCTGACATCATCTGTTCCTTTTGTAGTGGTTTTAACTTTTAAGTTGTTTCTTTGACGGCACAACTTTTGGCATTGGATATGGATGTGAGGGCCCCCGCCCTTACTCTCACAATACCATGAGAGTAACTCTCATGGGAGCATCTCCTATATGTGTGTGTGTGTGTGTGTGTGTGTGTGTGAGAGAGAGAGAGAGAGAGAGAGAGAGAGAGAGAGAGAGATATTCATGCGCATCCATCCCTCACCATATTACGGCAAAGGACAACATAGTAGGGCCGACTTTATGATACATTCGAACCATCTACATTCACGAGACCTCCTTAAGTACAATAGATCCATCAAGTTTTCACCTATCCAAATGGATTGGACCGTTGGATCGATGGTCAAATTTCTTTCTTTAATATAAAGTCGTTGAATTTGTGGTCCATAGATGAAGGGGTTAGCAGCATGGGATTGACCCCAAACTTAATATATGGGCCCATCCAATAAGTCTCTTTCCATCTCCCCCAAGTCCCATGATCAGTGGGGCCCTACGTGGGCCCAATTAAAGGCGAGGGAAGGATGCACATGGAAAGGAGTCAGTGCCCCACACTTCAGTTTGGGTATGACATTATACTATTTCCTTTGATTATCAGGGAATATATACATCTTTGACTGTTTATAATTGTGTTTGTCCACATTCTGAAACAGGACACTTTTGCCTATTTTGCAACTCTTGCAAAACACTTGAACTATAAATATGATAGCTATGCTGTTGTAGAGTGAGGTGTGAAAGATCTTTGCAAATTGTTGTTGTAGATTAATTTAACCGTCTATTACTTAACATTTTAGAATGATGTATCCAACCTAAATCAGCCATTGTTGCCATTGTTTTGCATTCAGCTTTCGTCCTTATCCTTCAATAGTACACTGTTTCTTATTGCACCTGGATATAAGGCAACCACCAAATATACTACAGTCACTAACAAATCTTCTGTGTCTAAATCTCCTGCCCAAACTTCATTTAAATTTGCCTCAAGATTCAATGGCGTAATTGGGAATTTTAAGTTTAAAAGACCTTTATTAAATGTTCCTTTGATTTAGACTTTAAGCTCTGTTTAATTATGCATAAATTGACACACTGCATTCACTGCAAAGTTTATAGTAAAGTATTGTGTTAGGTATTGGTGTCCTCCTGCTAGATCTGTACCATGTTGGATTTGAAAAGGTTTTCCCTTGTTAGCCTGGAGTTGCTTGTTCATTTTAGTCTGAGTACGGATTGGTTTCCAGTGAGCTATGACAGACTTCAAGAGAACCGGTTACTTCTTGTTATGTTAAAGCATGCCCCTTTTGAGTTGATATTTCTCAAACACAACTCAACATCTACTTCAAGTTTTTATATTTTCTTTTTTCTTTTTTTTGGTAAGCTGCACAGTGCTAGAACATGTTATATTTATACAGGTGAGTAGAGCTTGAACCCCCATCCTCCCCATAGGACAGTATGTCCCTACCAATACACTGTGTGTATGAGGAGGATGATAGCATAAACATAAACCAAGACACAAACAATACCTGTATTTTATTTCTTGATAAAGTGTGAGTGAACAACTCCCTATTTCAGATAACCTAATTCTGTAATAGCCTCACAGAAACTACTGAACCATGCCCATGGTGCTTGTTTTAAACCTTTGATAATCTTATTAATTTGCAAATGTATTGGTCTCTTTCCTTTTCAGAAAAATAGGGTTGTAGTTCCTTTAGTTCTCCATGAAGAAAAGGATTGTTTACACAAATTGATGATATCAAAATAGCCATTATGATCACCTTTAATTTTCCATTATTTTGGAAGGTCCGTGTTGACTTATTCGTGGTTACCTCCACCTTAATTCTGTGCATAACATTTGACAAATAATCAAACAATTATAGAAGCAGAGTGCAAGGTATTCTGAACAGGAGTGCACTTGTGATTTTGGAAGGTCCATGTTGACTTAATGTGTTTTCTCATTTTGCAAGTATAGGGAGCCAATAGGTGTAGGTCCCATTCACCACTTGCCCAGACCATAATGTGGCTTCTCATTTTATCTTGGTTCTGAAAGCTTGAACTTCAAGCCAGTAAAGGGACTTTTTAGATAGAAGTTAACCAAGCAAACTTGGTACCGTTGTTGTTACACTTTTTTCACTTTTAGTACCACTGCCAAGCGATGTCATCTATAATTATCTAAATTTACTCTTTGTTTTAATGCAAGACAAGTTATCCTAGTTTTTGTTCATCATATTTATCATGCTATTGATTATATAACAGAGATGACTCGGTGCTGCTTTTTACCGTTGCAAAATAGTAAATCATGCTATGCTTTTGGACTGCAGCTAATTCCAACGAGTTTTATGAAAGAACATAACCTTGGAAAAAAGCATACCAGGTTCTTTCGTGACCCAAGTGGAAAGTTATGGCCCGTGAACATCATTCATTCGTGTAACCGTAGTGATTTTGGGTCGGGTTGGCATGATTTCCGGGTCGGGAACAATTTAGGAGAAGGAGATAGGTGCATTTTTGAGTTTATGGAGGGTGATGTAATACAGGTTCATATAATCCGAGATGAGAAATAAATGCAGCCATGGGAACAGTATTTCTTGACATTGGTGTTCCAATCTTTAGTTCTTTTGCCTGAAATCCAATCCGTGAACCAGTAAAGCTTTAAGATCATTGTATCTTAACTGGTTTGGTCCTTGCTGCATTGAACAGATTGTATTTAAGACTGATTTCAAGCTTCAATTTAGAAATGATCCACTGTTTACCTATATGAATGCTGCTTTTGATCATTCAGATTTATCGAAACCACCATGGAAGACTTAATTGTTCAAATGTAAATTATTTTACTACTTGTGTTGTGCCATGTGTGTGTCATTGGTATGCCACTCTTTGGTTTATATGGTAGCTTACTAGGTATCTACATGAACACATGTGGAGCTATTTAATTTGTAACAAATTTAGAGTTGTTACCTTTTAGTATTGTGCATATTTAAGGGTAGTGCTTTACTATCAAGGGGTGTTAACAGTTCACCTCTTGTATATATGAGCCCCTTTGGAACAGGTTTTTCTTTTTGATTGCTCCACTGTGAATGCAGTGCCTCAGATATATGGTTGAAAACTCAGATTAAGGAGATCCATGGATTCCAGTACCAATGCATCTATACCCTTTAGTGATTTCTCCCTATTCCGAAAAGGAGAAAAGAAAATCTCTACTCCCTCTCCCCATTTTTTTTAAACTGTATGACACTGTAAGAAACCATCATTTTTTCCTTCTAATTTCACCCTACCCCTGCATCCATGATCCAGCAATATATCTTGCGCCCCATATCTCCCATCAACATTTAATAAAATTAAGGGGATCATTACCATGTGCTTCATGCTTCCTCTTTCTTTCATGTAAGAAAAGGCTTTCTAAAAGGGACAGTTGGTAGCAGCAGGTGAGTGTAAACAAAAGGTAACAGGAGCTAGTCTAACTAGGAAGATAAGATAAACTCATAATTTTGGTACAAAATTTATGAATTATATAGAAATTGTCCATAATTCATAATAGAAGACTCTCAAACCAGTTCAATTTTGAATTACTAAAAGTATTGTTTAGTAAACATGGTAAAGATGCGTAAGACTGCAATCTACATTCATACTCTTACTGTACCCAAATATATGTAAAAATACCAATAAGGAAAAGAAAGTTGTGTATAGATTTTAGTCCATCCAACCCTTCCATTAAACCAATCAAGCTTCTAATCAAAGCACATCAAGGATGATCGACATCATTCTAAGAGATTAGATTGTGCCAACTTTCAAAATTCACTTGGGTGCTTTCTTGACTCTATCTTCAACACCTTGGTAGTTTGGTCTCTCTAAAAATGAGGCCAAGTTCCTTTAATTATGTCCAGACAAGGTATAATAAATCAAAAGGAATTTCATGGAGAAGGTGCTATGTATCTTTTGATTGATGCATGCTGCTATTTACATCCGCAATGGTGTATTGTGAAATTGAAGTCACAATATCGATGATAGGTCATGGTATTGAAGGCGTCAAGTATTCAGAAGCCAACCTGGTGTTGAGGAGATCAGGGCCTCTGGAATTAGATTTTTATGGGAAGCTATTTATTAGAGAACAACAAAAAATGATGAACTATGAGCTCTAGGTTTGATGGCACAAGGTAACTCAATGACTGTTATTTTATAGCCTGGTAGCGAAACAAGTGCAACTCTGCCATATCACATTCGGATGCAGTTGTCAAATCCAATGTTACAGGAGAATAGACACAAATGTAGCATACTTGGTGTCTAATAGTCTATTACCTTAATCTAACATGTAACGAAGTCATCTTCCTTTCTTTCTTTGTTTTTTTTTTTTTTTAATTTCATCCCTTAGTCGTTACTACTTCTGCCAAATCAATGACTGCAATCAATTGTTCCCATTAACATATATGCCAAATTATTATAAGATTTCTTTCGTCAGTTCCTTTTATAACCAACAGAAGGTATATTCTCTCTCTCTTTTTTGTTCCTTTCTTTCTTCATCATTGTCATGATATTGGTGATCATACAGAGATGGTTTCAGGTCTTGTCTACCACTTGACCTCTCTATTTCCCACTGCTGTTGTAAAGAGTGTATCATTCTTTGTTTTTGAACTGCAGCCAATTCCCAGGGCTTTTGAGACAGAACATGATCTTAGAAACAACCCATCCAGGTTCTTTAGTGATCCAAATGGGAAGTTATGGCCAGTGAGAATCTATTGCTCAGTCGGTCGTAGTGACTTTGGGGCGGGTTGGCGTGATCTCTTGATTGCGAATGGTGTAAGTGAAGGTGATAAATGCATCTTTGAGTTTGTCCAAGACGACGTGATACAAGTGCATATTATCAAAGCCAGGAAATGAGTTTGTTTGATGTGGGTGGCATATCCACAGGGTGTTTTAGCTGGGTTGGACCTGTGCATGACTGACTAGTGAGTAGTGACTTCCATTCTATCAATCCTTGCATCCTTACAGAGCACTGTCCAAGCAGTTGTTCTTGACACTGGTTTGCTTGTATGTCTCCTCAAAACCTTCTCTGATGTCGCCTGTATGAACACTTGTGATCATCAATGTATTCTATATCAGGGCCTAGTTGATGGTTGGTTCTGATCCAGGTGACTTGAATGGAATGGTGAGGTCGTACATTTCCTAGTGGTGCAAGGTTCTGAAGGCCTCAAATTTCAATGCACTGGCCCTTTTTCTGAACATTAGTACTTGAAACAGTCTGAAAGGGTCCCTATAGATGTTTCTGGGGCATTGTCACTATTTTTTGCCATGTCAGCAAAAATGGCTCCAATCACTAACACCCCTCAATAAGACAGATGTTTCTTATCTTCCTCCTTCATTAGCCTTTTCTTCTTTTTGAATGAAGAAACCGAAACTCCTTTACACCTCTTTCAATGTCTCTTCAACGGCTCTCTCCTCTACCACCTATATGAAGAGAGGATGAGGAAGTACAAATGAAAAAATCATGGTCTTTTTCTTCCTTAGACTAACCTTTGTGATGGCCAAGTATTCTAAAATGTCAAAGTCTTTGAAGAAAGGAAAGAGGAATAATCCTGTTCTTAAGATCTAATCTATCCATACAGACACTCGCGTTAGGCATCCATCTCCAAGCCTGTTGACAATAGGGACTGCTTGAGTAGGAGAGACTTCTAGAAAATTTCCTCTGGATTATTGACAAATACACTATTTCATCCTTCGTGTGGATTGGTCTCTTACGTCGTAGCTACTAGTGGCACTCAATTCGAAGCTTCGGTTATGGTATGCGAACAATGAGGGTTGGGTCAGATAGATAGTTAATTATAAAGCCAGCCACTCTAAGAATAGGAGTTATATTTGGAGAGGATGATCAACTATGATGATGGAGTACACTGGATTTATGATTTGGATATTGACCAAGATGAGTCCTCATGCCCCATGAACTTGTGATGAACAGAATGGTTTTTATATAGAGGCCTAACAATGTTATGAGGAATGATTTGATTTTGAATGTCTCATAGGCCATGCAGTGGCTGGCATTGAAGTTGGTATTTAGTTCTGCATTGACTCAGAAACAGGTATTGGATTCCAAAATCTCCATCATACAGCCTGTACTGAGATTGTGATCTAACACATGCCCATCTGTTGGGTAGATCAAACCCTTGACTTCTGTGCAGGTTCAAGATGGGTTGATGGGTTGGATCAGGCCGCTACGGAAATCATGATGACCCAACGGCCCAACCAAGAATGACATTAGTGGCTGGTTGGCTAAGGCAGGGCCTAGTATGCAGGCCCATAAGTTGGATCTTAGAGTGTGAACACTAATGGACTGGGCTTACACAAGTTAACTAGAGGGAAGGATATGTGGATTTGAAATTGAAGCTGCAGTGAGAACTACAACACGGCAGAACTACAAGTGGTTGCACCATTTAGCACCTGGGCGCATTTGTGCAACATGAAAGTTATTCGATGGAGGAAAATTGTTTTAATTTTCTATGCAGCCCATTAATCATGTGTAAAGCACATGATTAAAATTCATTAGAAAGGGAGTTGGGGTTGACTGGTTCAGATTTTGAATAGGTGGCCCTACTGAAGATCTTCACTTCTCTTCCTCACAAGAAGACACGATCCAATTGCTTCCTTTCCTTTTCTTTAGGTCAAACTCGATCAGCCAAAACTGAACCTAATTTTAGACAATTGTGTAACCTTAAAAGGCACCCATGACCCAACTCAATTTGTTAGAACTCCCTTAAAAAATGGAATCAGGATTGGGTGCTTACTTATATGTGAGAGAAGTGGAATTCCACGATGGGTCCCGCATGTTGAGAAATTTGAATCATTTGAAATGAACCCGTTCTTGTATGAGATGTTGCCAAATTTTAATTCAATAAAAAATGCATTAGCTTTATGCAGATTGATTAGTTATAAAATGCTAAAAGAAAATCTAAGAAAATGAACTAGTTTTATGCATAGTTGATCATATGCTCATTCTTTACGGCGTGGCCAACTCATATTGAAGTGAAATTTGACTACATTGCTAATGATCAAAGCTAAATTTATTTTGAATTAGCCTTTTTGTCTATAACCTACTAAAGCTTAATAGAATTTGTAAATAGGTCGCTATGCTCTGATTACTTCACGATAAATCTATGCATTTTTATTTTAATACTTTCCATGATCCCAAAATCAGCATTCCTAACAAAATGGGCAAACACCATGAGGTTCCTGTTGGATTTTTATAAAAATGAAAGCATCACCTTTAATCAATTAAACGAAAATGAGCATGTCATTATTTACAAAAATGTCATTTTACTTTATCCAAAATCCCAACGGCCTATTTCTCAAGTCTCAACCTGATCATTTATTATGAAACTCTCATCAAACTAACAATGGGTCATACGTGGATTGGGTCAATTATGACCAATTACAAGTACATATGTTTAATTATCTTTATAACCGATTTGAATTTAACAAAATGAGCCACATATTGATAAAAATGGATTTTTGTAGGGTTACTATCTCCCACAAAATTTACTAGAGTAACTATCAACGTTACAAGCTTTAAAGAACATAAGTTGCTTTTGAAATTATGGACAGAGAGATAAAGAGATAAGCAAAAATAACATTTCTCTCTAAAAACTTGTGGTTGCAAGGCTACTATTTTGGGGGGCATAAAAGGAATTAAAATAAAGAAAAAGGGACGCATGGGGCCGCCTATTTACAAATCTTAAAAACCTTAAGGGGGTATTTTTCTTACAAAAAAAAAAAAAAAAAAAACCAAACCTCTTTTGGGTTTGCTGAAGAAATAATCCTAACCGACCCATTTTGAGAGAATGCAAATGTACACGTGTTTAGCAGGACAAACTCTTCCTTCTTTCCTTCATGATTATTGGACAAACTCTCCCTTCCTTCCTTATGATTGGACTTCAACTTTAAAGAAAGCGCCAGGAAAGGCTACATAAGAATAACGGGATTAGAACTCGCTCTAATACCATGTAATAAACCATATAGGTGGAAGGCCTATACAGGTATATTAAAACATATCAAGCATATTACTTAGATGACATGGGATGTGGGACTTCTCAACATAATTAATGCTAGTACACTCAAAGTTGAATGTGTTGGCAGCTGACACATGTACATAGGGATGAACACCATAAAATGTGAGGAAATAATTGAAGGAAGCCTAAAGCGCCTGAAACCCAAGCAACGTGCTTTCTCTTACCTGCCTATGCATAAATTTTGACTACTTCTGCTCCATCGCAGAGGTGACTGTCGTCCCTGTGTTATAGAAAACCTGAATGATCGATCATCTCATTCAAGAAGAACGACTCTACTCTGGACTGCGTCACCAACTCGAATGCATTGAATCAGAATTAAAACAGAAACCATACTATCTGAAAGACGCCGATTCCAAACAAAGTAAAGATGAGGGAGTTTAGTTTTATCGTAAAATGGTTATCATAGAAAATCAGTGACTATATAAGAAATCATATAAAATAGTTATTTCAAAAGTTTGATCACCTATATTTAAAGTATAATGCAAAAATATGAAAATAATAATAACAGTATTTATAGGGGTCAATATTCTAAAAAGATAGTTTTTTTTTTTTTTAAATACCTCGTAGATAAATTCCAACTCCCGGTTAATATTCCAAAGTGGGGTTGGGTCCCTTCCTCATTAACTAATTTTAAGTTTTTGTTGATAACTAGTAATAAAAAGATGTTATGTGGTGTAGTGGTAAGGTTGCTTCTTTGAAATCCATGTTGTCCTGAATTTGAGTCTCGGCACATATCATGATTAATTGTTACCACATTATTAAAAATGCACGGGTCAAGTTGGGTCCAAAAAGCGTGCTTTATCTCTGGCCCGTCCTAATTTACCTAAACCCGACCCGTTTGCTAGGGTCAAACTAAATTAAATTGGATAAGTCAAAATCAATTAGAGCGAATTGAAATTGATTACAATTTGAAACCACTTCGCTTCATATTATATTATGTAATATAATTGAACCCAAAGATGATAGACAGTGGAAATAAAGTCAATTCATAAGGTGAGCTGATTGTGGTTGGCTTGGAAAGCACACCCAACTCAACAAAATAAACAGTAACAAAAAGTCTCTCTCAAAAAAGAAGAAGAGAAAAACAGTAACAACAAGTGATGTAAATGAAAGATGGATCAATATAATGATGCTCTCGTACCTATGCTATGCTATGCTTTAGTTTTTTCCTTTTATTCTCTCCTTTTTATTTCATTGTCATCAACCAAGTTGTACTACTGCTTCATAGTGATAGTTTAAAATTGAAGACCTAAAAAGATTTAATTCTAAGCATGTGTGATATTTAGATGCCAAATGTCAGTCAACCATAAGTGCGTTTGAAATGTTGATATTTATCTCTTGAGAACATGAAAACATCCGAATGACACGATGCCAGATGCACCCTTAAGTGCCAATCGTAAGTAAATTAGCGTGTTTGATATGCTTTGATTTTCTCTGTGTTTTTTCAACATATTTTTATCCTAACCCTCTTTATAAAATGATCTTATTTTCGATAAAAGAAAAAAGTGAACCCATTTAAGAAAAACTCTATATATAAAAGATAGGCTTTACTATGAACCCAAATGGATATGAACATTATTAACTGGGCCTAAATCAGATTTTTTTTAATAATAAAAAAAGCATATGAAAACAAAAGATAGAAAGTGGGAACAGAAGCAAGAAACTAAAGAGGGGGGCAGGGTGGGGGCGGGGTTTATATCTCCCAACCAAAACAGATAAAAGTGACAGAATACAAGAAAAAACAAAGATTCTACATGGACTGAATTCGGTCCCGAATTTGGGACGGAACATCTCTCTCATGCTTTTTCCTTCTCCCGCTCCCCCAAAAAGTTAAATACTCTCATTGTTCGCATCATGCCACTTGGTGATTCGGTCCCCAAGTCGGGACCTCATTCGGTCCATTTAGACTTTTTCCAAGAAAATAACACAAATACCCAAAGGCCAAAAGGAACAAACTGGGCCTAAATGGATAACCTGGGCTGGATTATGAATGGGGCAATAACAAAAAGTCCATACCAGCAATTTTGGGCTGGGCTGGGTTGGATTGGGTTGGGTCTACTAGCATAACTACTCTCCCATGCATAAATAAGACAGGTGGCCATGGTCCGACCAATGGTGGGTCCCACTATCCTTTGGGACTTTCCAACAAACAAATAAATAATGTGGCCTTCACATCTTTCCATTCCATGTCTTTTCTTCCTCTTCCAACTCTCTCTCTCTCTCCCTCCAGTGAGTCAGTCAGTGAGTGAGACTTTTTTTTTGGCGGGAAGAATGCTCCGGCGATCTTCCGTCTACCGTTTTCCGTTACCCTGCCGCCGCGGCCGCAGTTAGATGGGCGGCAGCAGCAGAATCATCTCGATCTCTGGGTGTTTTCATCTCAATCTCCTCTTCCAAACCCTAACCCTAATCGATCCTCTCTCCACTTGATTCCCTCCACCAATAGAAAGACTATTTTCCGGCCGTCGTCATGAGGAAGGTTCCCGACAATCCCCAGCAGTTTCCGGCGAAGAGACCCCACTTCTTCAAAATCCTCTTTCCTAGCTATCTCCATGAACTAGTAAGAACTCTCTCTCTCTCTCTCTCTCTAGAAATATCTGGTAAGGATGAGATGCTCTTCATGTTGCATGGCCGATATATCGGTCTTAGACTGATTTCTATAACAAAAGATGAATCTTTTAACCTTTTTTTGAAAAATTGAAGAGATTTTTCAAGATATAGTTTGATTGCTTGAAAGGTGTTTTAGATGTAGTACATATAAAGATAGAATCAGGGGAGGGTGAGTGTGGATTGCTGAATTTGGGACTGATGTCAAGTTCAAGCTGCTACCTTGTGAACCTCTGCAACATCTACTTGTAGCTGCTCTCAAGTTCAAGCTGCTACCTTGTGTAAATAGCTGAATTTGGGAACTCCTCTAAATTACTTGGGGGGTCATTTGCAATTTCATGGGATTGGAAACTGGGTTTTACATATGTAAAGGATTCACATGCAAATGTTACATATGTGAAAAGCATTGCCATGTTTGTCAAAATCTCCATATGAGTGTATTTGATGGCTTTAGATGTGTTTGGATTTTTTTTTTGGATGTTTTTCAAAAGTATCTCAAAATCTATGGAGATTTACTGTCTTGATGCTTGTCATTGATATGAGAAGATTCAACTGTTTGGATCATGGATCGGGGCTCCATAGAAGTGCATAAATTAGATCTATATGATGGGATCTTTTCACAAATTTCTTTAAATCTATGAAGATTTAATGGCTAAATTAGGGTTTATTTGTCCATTAAAGAATATGAACGGCTCGGATTACCAATCTAGGGACTACGAAAGTGCGAAGAAAAAAAAGGGTTGAAGCCTTGAAGGGGTTAGAACCTGCAACCTGTCCATTTTGAGGCCCTATTGCAACCTATACCACCCTTCTCATCATTTATATATGTAACTGTTTACCACCTCCTCATGTATGTAAACGTGCCTCATTTACACACTATTGTCACACCTCATTACGCATCGCAATGCATAATAGAGTGCATACTGAAGTGGTCATGCATAACCAATATGCATGTGCATCATTTACACATGTAAATGAATGCAAATAAATGGCCCTTGCTGTTGGTCAGCTGGTTAGGGACGTGTGTGCCCGTGTTTGAGGCCTTTCTTGTAGGAACAAAAACCCTTTAAGAAGACGCTTTATAACAATTATATGAAAATTTAATGAAATTAAAAAGAGTTCATGGCTCATGTGGCCTTTTCATGCATTAATCAATTTATTTTATTTTTTTCACAATGACATTGTTCAATAAAGGATAGGGATAGTTTTTATGGTCAATGAAAGTTGCGCACCTTTCTTTTTGGTTTTGTTCTAAAGTATCTCCCCATTTTTATGTTGTTTTTAGACCTAGATATGTATGCTTATGGTATTGGTTGGATATTTATATCTGTACAGAATACTGCATTGACATACAGTTGGTTAGACTTAAAAGCTACTCCCAATTGTATGATGTTTGTAATTCTTCTAAACTTTGACTTGATACTCGTGGTATTAAACTACAAGGTGGGTGGGCATGCCTGTAATTGATGACTATATCTTTATCCAAGATCTTTAGAACTGCAGATCTGTAACCCCAGACCCCATATCCTTATCTATATTTGGAGATCATTAAAAAGAAAGAAAGAAAGAAAGAATTTAGTACATATATGTACATGCCACTATAGTTTGTTTGTCACTGGTTGTGTGGTGGGTCAATTTCTAACTATCATGTACATGCAGCCAATCCCAAGGAGGTTTAATCAGAAATTTAGAGAGGAATTGTCAGAAGTTGCTCTTCTAAAGGGTCCAAGTGGGAGAGTCTGGCGTGTTGAATTGAAGGAAACTGATGGCATTGTTTACTTTTCAAAAGGTTGGAAGGAATTTGTTGATTCTCACTCTTTAAGCATTGGATACTTGTTGGTTTTCAGATATGATGGAAATTCACAGTTCAATGTTCTAATATTTGATAGAAGTGCTTGTGAGAAGGAATACCCCTATGCTACTGAGAATGATGAAGAATCTTGTTCCAACAATGGATCTTGTTCACCTGAAAAAAAAAGTGATGATTCTGTTGAAATTGTGGGTGTTTCTAAGATTGAAAATAGAGTTCCGCAAAAAACCAAAAGAGGGTACAAGTACATGCCTCGGGTGTTACGATCTTCACTTCGTCTTCAATCCAATGCAATGAAGATGAAGTTAAATTCGGAAACCAAATCAAAGGATAATAATGAGAACAAGAGAAAAGACACAAGTGAAGAACTTCTCGGTCAGTCTGAGAGCCGACAATCTAAATCCCAGAAATCTGTTGGAAGTGAGAGCCTTCGACGAGTAGAATCACCGGATCACCTGCGGTCGCAACAAGAACCAGGCAGTAATAAATTTATTCAGCCTAATGGAAAGGGTTTGATGGAATCAATTCATAAAAATGTATCAGATTGTTCCAAGGAAAAGACTCCACGTGAACCAACTCCCGTGGCCTCAGAGAATGAAAGCACAGAATCTTATGTGCCTTCATCACGTGAAAAAATTTCAGTAAAAATAGAAATCCAAGAATCCGAACCTGGTAAGTCCTTGCTCACTGTTTTTTTCCTCTCTTTATGGTCAAACTCTAGCGTTAACAAATGGTGCAGATTGCTGAGTTTCCAATTTTGTTTATTTTTTAGCTCTGTTGTGGATGGTGGATGACTCAAGTTTTCCAGACTAGACAATTCTAAGTCTCTGATCAATGACCTGCTGATGGACACTTGGCATATTAATACAACAACCATCAGGAAAGAAAGAAGAAGTAGGATCTTTTAATGTGGGATATTTTTGGAGGATCCAAGCAACCATGGTGGTGCCCTGTCAATTAAATTGGCTTGGAATGAAAACCATGGCTCCACATATGTCAAAATGGTTTTCTCAGCTAACTTTATGCATGATGAGAGTCATGGACCTTCTGTAGATGGTTTTATTTTTTTGTAACCATTTACACTATGCAACATCTATAATGTACAGGTCTTACTTGTGCATGGTTCTTTGGGAATGCTATTCTTTATTGCGTGTTTGATTTTTTTCCCTCGATAATGTTTACTGTATCTTCGTAGTATTCTTCTCACTGTTTAGTTGGAAATTGCAGATGGCCTCAGTTCATTTTCAGAAGATATGAATTATTTCCAAGAACCAAAAGAGGGTGTCATGCCTCGTAAGAGAAGGGCTTGTCGTAAATTTATTATGTCAAGTAGGGGTCCTTTGGCAGCTGAAAGGAAACAAAAGGCATTAATAGAAGCCACAAAATTTAACTCAGATAATCCCTTCTTTATGGTGGTTATAACGTCATCCCATCTGCGTAATGGTCCTCGTATGGTGAGCTTATCATCTTAAATCCTTTGTTCTTTTGTAAAAATGATGTGTGCATGAAACTATTAGCATGACGGGAACTTAATCATTCATTCAATATTTTGAGGGCTGGACTCAATGTTAATGTTCGCAGCTTACAAATTGTGGGGCAAGTCATTCACTCCCTGATAGGGGTGGCAACCAGGTCATGTCAGGTCAAAATGGGTTGAGTTGACAAGGGGTATCTATGGGGTAGAGTCCAACTTGTATCTGACCTGAACGGGTCAAGTAATTTTATCTTGGTCCCAATGCAGGTCAACCTGTCCCACATAACTTGCATTCAATGTGGTTTAACCCACTCATCCTGACCCAACTTGTAGAATCTTTGCCACAACCCAATCCATTTCAAATGTTAATGCTATATTCAGTTAAATTGCAGGCCAAAAAAAAAAGGCCAACAAAAGCTCTTTTCTTGTATAATACAGTTTTAAGTACCGAAATATTAAACTGCCAAATTGTTTAAATGGGTTTAGATACATGGGTTGACCCTATTGCAACCAATTTAATTAAGTGTGTTGACCCTAACCCGACCCTCTTAATTGCGGGTTAGGTTTTCCTGGCCCATGACCGTTGCATATATATTACGGGTCAGGTTCGGGTTGGATCAGATTTTGTCACCTCTACACCCCAAGTAGCATTTGAGCATGCAAATATATATGGTCCATTTGTGGATTTAGTATAATCCAAGAATGAGTCTGATTGATTGATTCTAACTCTTTTGATTTGCTTATTGGATTTGGATTTGGATTTATGACTATTAATTTTTTTGACAAACCATTGATGGAAACTAATTAAATGATCAGGGCTATTAATATGCCACACGACCCTTTAACACGACACGAACGCACACAATATTAACGGGTTTTGGTGGCCTCTTAATGGGTTTGTGTTGTTAATTGGTCGGACCCATTAACATGTTAAATTAGCTGGCCGTTGACGAATAAAATCGGTAACCCATTAATAACCCGATACAACCCACCAAATGATAAATGACAGAAATTATAAAATGCATGAGGGGTCTTTTGGTAAATTTGAAAAGGTTGAAGTGAAATCTTAAAACCTACATATAAAAGATCATTTTCTAACTCCTTTACTCTCCTCTCATCAGCAAAAGAGTGCGCTTCTTCGTCTCTCACTCTCTTGTCATCTCCATTTGAGAAGAGCCTCTTTCTCGTACACGCCTATGTCCAAAATGGATATGATTATTTAATGAATTACACGGGTCGTGTCGTATAACCAGTTAAATAATCGTGTCGTGTTCGTGTTTAATTTTTGGCCCCGTTTACCTAATGTGTACAGGTTGAAGTGATTCTTACACGAATTCGTTAACTCGCAACACGAATTCATTAACGCAACACGATTGACAACCCTATAAATGATGATTGGAGGTTCATTATTGTTCATAATATACTCATTCCACATTGAAGCCCGTATCAGCATGATCGTTGTTGCTAGTAGTGGATGAGCCTAGTAGTAGTACTAGTATAACAAGAATTCTCTATTTTTCATTCATTCTATTGACAATGACATTTTTCTACTCTAAATTATATATATTAAGTTTGGTTAATTAAGCCTAATATGACCCGTTAAAACTCATATTTATATTGGTATATACCATTTGGCCTTATAATATATTTTTCTGCATCTTTCTCAGAATGGTTTTACTTGTTCTTTTGATAATTTTTTTTAATCTTTCCTTGATTTAGTTCTAATTCATGATCACATAAATGGATGTCACACGCCTTTACGAAGCACTCGCTAAGTTTTTATATATAGGCAGGTTGGATGGTCATCTATTTTGCTTGCATTTTTGGGTGCTGTTAAATTCAAAACCACATACCTAGGATCCTGTTTTTCATACATCCCAAATTATTTTTGGTGATTGACAATGATAATTGAGTTGGATGGAAAACACGCAGTGAAGCTACCTCGTATTTTCACTCCCCTCCAGACTCATGCTTAGATATCTGTTCTACCCTAATGTTAGTACTACCTGCAATTTGGTGCTCTTCTTTGGTTTGAGATTTTGTAATAAGAAAAAAAATGAAGTATTCGTTTTATTTGGTTTGATATTCTTAATTCTTACCTAGATCTAATAAATCAAGGTTGTTGTTCTTCCTCTTTGTGCAGCAAGTCCCCACCAACTTTGCCGCGAAATATTTCTCAGGCCAAGAACGGTACATCTGCCTTGAATCTTCAGGTGGGCGAAAATGGTCAGTTGGGTGCCTCTATAGACCACGTAGAGCTTTGTTTTTATCCGGCGGGTGGTCGGCGTTTTTGTTCGACAATAATATAGAAGAAGGAGATGTTTGTGCCTTTGAGCTTGTTAATAGAAAAGATAGTGTATTGAAGGTTACTGTTTACCCAGGCGATGAAGTGTTGTCTCTTAATCAACTTTCCCAGAAATGGAATCGGCGCAGGCAGACATAATCAAGTATGCTGGCATTTGCATTTAGAAATGCCATTTCTAAACTGTAATTTTTATGTATGTAAGTTCCACTTGTTTCTTAACCCTCTGAGATTTGTAGTTAGTGTGTTAATGATCTTGCATCTGTATATTTTTTAGCCCTTCAGTTCCCTTTTATATTCATCTATTTATTTTTCAAAGTGCAAATGCTGGAGAAACATAGTTGAGAGCCATTGCTGGAGTGTAAATTTCTTGCAACCAAAGGGGGGTTTGGATAAGGAGAAAGTTAACAGGTGGGTGAAAATATGAGAAATCTCAAGGTGGGGAATTCCCTTGCAAGTGATATAGGCATATTAACTGGTAATGATTCTTTCTCCACTGTGTTTGGTAATGATTCTTTCTCCACTGTGTTTGGATTTGTTTACTTGAAGAAAGATATGTAGGATAACACATATTGAATCCTTCTTTTCTTAATATTTTTTTAAAATGAATCAATATTGGAATATACAGATGGCAATTCTTTTTCTTTTTTCACTAGCTAAATGATAATCCAATTGCCTGGAGGAACTTCATTTTACTTGCAAAATGATTTTTATGAAAACTAATGAAAGGCAAAACATCTCAAAATGTTTTAGAATTTGAAATTGCCACTGCTGAGGTGTTAAAATCTTAACCTTAAAAAAAAGGATGTTCTAAATCTTCATTTGCTTGTGACTTTCGAATCTTGGATTGATAAGAACCTTGAGTTCAGTTTAATGAAGTTCATCTTCTAAGCAAAAAAGTTTGGATACTTTCAAAAAATTGGTTTCTCTTGGGATATTATTGTAAAAAAATGTTGCAGAAAATAAAATGTCGTTTAAGTAATTAAAAAACGGAAAAACAAATATAAAGCTGTTAGAATTTAGATTAAGTGATAGGAATGACAAATTTACGTTATCAATCCGAGGGTGAAAAAAAAAAATGGGATCAGGACCATCATTTCTTAGAATGACTGGGGTTCCTGAATACTTCTATGTATGTACATAAGGAAAGATTGGGTAAGGGTCATCCAAAAAATGGGTCCCAACAGATTATCATAGCTTTTGATTTTCACCGTCTATTTAAGAGCCACATAATTTGATAGTTATATATATGCATGTGTAAAACCGCTAAACTCTAGTGCCCTTCAATAGACGGTCTTGATCCCACCAATATTGTACAAGAACCTGATCAATGTTAAAATCTCATTCCATCTTTGTTTGTAATTAGGGTTGTAAACGGGTCGGTTCTGGTCCGGGTCCATAGTGGACCCAGAACCATTGAGGAGAAGGTGGAAGCGGATCCAGACCCAGAACCGTTTCGGAACCGGTTTCTTAGCTTCGGAACCGGAACCAGAACCATATTGGAACGGGTCTGGATCTGGATCCGGGTTTAGATAGAGAATGATATTAAAAAAAATATGATTTTTAGGAGAAATTCTTAAAAATTGAGGTAATATATCGGGTCTCGGGTCCAAGGGTCCGAACCAAGGTGGAACCGGATCCGAACCCATTTACTTTTCGGGGCCTAAATAAGAATCCAGACCCGGTTTTTAATGGGTCGGAACCTCCGGGTAATCGGAGAATCGGATACCCATCTACATCAATGTGGGCTGCACAGAATTCATCTGCGAATTTCCAATTTGTGCCATAACGTAGCCAAATTTTCCTCTTCATGTATGTGTTTACATTTTACTTCCTGACCGTTAGGTCTCAGAAAAAAGCCAATAAGATGGGGTTAGAGAAAATTATCCACAGTTAAAATCTGTATCAGGATGGTTTTATCTCCATTTGTTTTCTTCACCGGGTCATTCAGGAACTGTGCACACAAGATCCTAATCCAGTAATCTGCACCAAAATTTTAAAGAGGACCATTGTAGAATTGTCATTACAGCCTTATCCATCTCTAGCTGTCTACCCATTGATGCATAACCATCGCAGATTACATCATAGTTCCTGGCGAAGCCCATTATGGGACCAACTTAGACAAAGTAGGTCCACCAAATGGCTGTGGGATTTTTTTTTTTCATGAATTTCTTATCACTATTGATGGAAAGAGAAGAGATCTGGCCATACAAATTTCTCAACTGCTGAATGAGTGGGTCCTACTGATTCTGAGATTACATTTGTTGTAAAAATAAAGGCATTTTTCCTGGCTAGCATTTAAACATTTGGAGACCTCCAATATCAACAAAGCCTTACTTTCCAACCAACCATCTAAATCCTCACCTTATCCAAAGTCTCTCCTCTCATTCTCATACAAAGCCTCCTTTCCTCCCTCTCATCCTTCTGCAATCTCTCTATCACCACCCACAAGTACTCCATCCTCCAGACCACCACAAAAGGTAGTTAATCCACCACTCTTCTCTACTTGTTCACCTCTCAATATCCTCTACAACTCTCATTTTACAAAGACTTGTACAATCCTCCTCTATTCAATTCTCATGTAATTCTCTTCTTTTTTTTGGTAATTCTCAGGTAATTCTCTCATTGTAGATTGTGGATCCTGCTCAAATGGCCTCAGCATCATCTGCGCTCTCTCCGGTGACGTTCGCAGCAGCTTCCACTGCGAGTTCTACGCGCAATTCGTCTTTGCAGAGGAGAAAGAGCAGTGTGGTTTACATAGGAGGACTAAATTCTTTTGGTGGGCTGAAAGCACAGACCAACATAGCCTCCTTAGGCCTTCCTGTGTGCACCTACCAGTCCTTTGCTATGGTCATGAGCTCTCTGAGGTCTGCATCCTCAGGCAAAGGCAAAGGAGGGGGAGCTCTCTCTTCTACTTGTGATGCTGCAGCTGAGATTTTCAAGATCGCCGCGATCATGAATGGCCTGGTTCTCATTGGGGTTGCTGTTGGATTCCTTCTGCTGCGAATAGAAGCTACTGTGGAAGAATCAGAGTGAGAATTGAAATAAAAGCAGGCTTCTTAGTTTTCAATTCTAGTCCTTTTTCTTTGTGAAGAGCTCAAATTGGTGCAATTTGGAAAACTGGTTTTTATTTATAATTGCATATGATAACAGATCCATATGATCTGAGCTGTTGTGGTCTTGAGAAATGCATTTGACTTGGAAAATTTATCAATTTTTTTAGTCAATTGGTTTGCACTCTGTTATCTGAATTACACCTTTTAAGCAATAGCAGCAGCACTGTTAGTTTAGCTCTGGCAAAGTGGCAATGGACATACTTCATTACCCTTTTCTTCATACAAAAAAGTAAAGATATTAGTGGGTGGGTTACTGTAAATTAGCAGATCATTGATATCCAATTAACTCAAAATCTCACTGCAATCCATCTGAAAAACACTCACATCTTTGAAGAAACATATGTTAAATTACAACATAAATTCAGGGCACCCCAAATCCTTCAACAGCTAATTAGTAACACAAATGAATGTATTGGGGGTGATCCCTTCTCCAATGCTCCATTTCTCAAGATGTATTATGATGGCCCATCTTGGATGACCTATTATGATTTTTTTTTCCTCCACTTATTGTTCTTCCGTATGTGGCATCCAAGCCCAGATGACAGGAAGGTTGCTTCAGCCTCTGAAACACTATTTTAAGTTATACTTTGAGAAGACTAGCAGTTAGATAGAATGAGGCTGTGATGATGATGGAATTATAAATTCAAGGCTATAAAACCTTAAAATTTTCAGATGTACCTACTAGTGACAGTATAGAAGGTTTTAGGTTGCAGGAAATTTCTTGATATATGAAGGTTTCTTTTTTCAAGCTAGGATAGAAAATCTTTTATGTATGTGGATCTCAATGATCAAGAGGGCTAATGTTTTCCTTCAAATGTTGCTTTCATTTATCACCAGTGGGCGCCACTCTCTGTTCACTACCACACTGGGGCCGCAGGGGATTTACCCAGCTTCCCCTGTGCCCGTAGGGATTAGTCACGGCCCAAAGGGCTGCGACACCCTCCGTCATTAAAAAAAAAAAATGAAAAAGGGTAGAAAGATGTAAAAAGGAAATCATTATTACAATGATGTGACTATGCTTGAAAGGTAAGAACAAATCAGATGATAAAATACATTTCAGGTTCATCAACAGTCTCTAATTTACTTAAACAAATGTGATTTTTTAGCAATGGATCTCAAAGAAGAAAATGAACATACACACACAAGCAAAATCTCTAGAAAATGCCACATGCACTGATCTCAACAATGTACCAGCCACAAAAATATGATTAAAATAAAATCCTCCATGCGATATCCATAAATCCAGTTTTATATGAATGCTATAGACATATCAAAGAAGCTAAAAAGTTAGAGAAGAAAGGTAGGTGTCATAAGGTGCATAAAATTGAGGGGGTCATGTGCATGGAAACAAAACTGTAACATTCAAGAAAACTTCTGTGAATGACATATTAGATTCAACCC
Source organism: Umbellularia californica (assembly GCA_028538565.1). NCBI lineage: Eukaryota > Viridiplantae > Streptophyta > Magnoliopsida > Laurales > Lauraceae > Umbellularia > Umbellularia californica. The sequence goes on from JAPQWN010000002.1 coordinate 99,175,153, forward strand.
ATATCTTCATGGAAAGTAGTCGCTTATTTGCTATGAATAGCCACCAACTTTTGAAGGCCATCATAGAAGAAAACATGTTGGAAGGTTCTATCTCAACTTCAACCATAAATATCAGCAACATAAAAAACTTCATCAAACAAAAAGCCATGAAAATAAGCTCTTAAGTCTTAAGTAGTGAGTATAGGTTAGAATCATAAGGTTGAAAATTGTACTTTTGAATATATTTAGACCTTGAAATGCCAAAAGAAATAGTACCATTATGTTACAAATTGAGAAATCTTAAAACGAGATTTTTGTTGATAGAGGAATTATGGTTGCAGTAAATGCACATTTGAAATAATGAGTCCAACTTAAACTGAAGATATCCAGGACCTTCCAAATTGGATGAAAATAACATCCAAGTTTTCACATTTTTAACCTATCCATTAGTGTAGGCCACAGATTGAAGAGTTGAGATCCTTCAATCTTAGACATTTTCAGAGACCATCCACAATGTGGCCCATCACATTTACATTCTTGATCTCCAGACTATAAAATCCTGCACGTTCAAGATACAGGGGCACATAGTGAACCTTATGCTTCTTCATGTTTGGCAATTAACTAGTTAAAGTAAAGTAAGGTGAATCCAGACAATAAATGACAAAGGGTCATATCAAAAGTACACAATTTCAAAATTCCCTCGAATTTTTCAAAAAAAGTCAAAAAAGCAACCTCCTTTCTCCACTAAAAGACAAAAAATCTCTACTTTTCTATTTAAAAAGTCAAAAAGGTTCCGTACTAAACAACTAAAAACAAAAGACCAACATAACACCTTATATTTTATTCTCTCTTGATTTAATGCTTCACCTCACTATACTTTAATTCACCATACATCCAAACAGGTAGATAATTAGTATCTAAAACAAAAGGTACCCAGCAAATGCCACAGTGTGAATTTTGGTAAAAAAAAAAAAAAAAAATAGCAATCTAGTCCAAGAAGTGAACAAATCTATCCTTTTTTCTCTTGGTGGCGCTGATCTTTCTCTACCCATGATTTCAACATCAATATGTGGTAACTAAGAAGAAACTAGAGTTGAAGATAAATTGGAAGCGAAACATGATCTGTGTGTTAAAACATTATGAATTAGTATGTAATTACTTTAGATTATGTTGGTGTAAAGTTGATGTCTCCATGAATAAATTCATGTAATATGTCATCAAATTCATGAAAGAGACCCATAATCTAAAATTGTGAACTTGCATAAAAATTACATACTAATAAAAATTACATCTATAAAATTATGTTGGTGTTAAGTTGATCTCTAAAAATTCATGAGTGCTAATTTAACGAGGGATCTCGAATTGTGAACTTGAATAAAAATTGTATAAACAAGGAAATAAGAAATTATGTGACGAATTGTGAACCCTCAATGTCATTTCTTTTTTTGGAACCACCATTTGATGGCTGCTAATATTTTTACATCTAGTGCCCATGTTAAGCCCACCTTATAATGACTGAGATCAAGGACAGCAAGAGGGTGGCCCATTGACCTTGAGCCTGGGCCCATTCGCTTTTATAGCGCCTGGCTTAGAGTTTGGATCCAACGGGCATCTGAGTCATGGCCCAGAACACCGGGGAACTGATATCGGAGCCCAGGGCCCTATGAAAAACCAGCGTTCTGATGTTAGATTCGGACTCGAGGGCTTTTTAATGAACGGGCCTTGTTTAGAAGCCCATATTGATCCTGATGGGCTCATATCTATTTCGAAGCCTTCAATAATATTTTAGAGATATGGAAGTGGGAGGAGGGTTGAGATAATTATCATTGTTCATGGGCCACCCAGCCCAGGTAGGTTTTTTTTCTGTGTGAGTTTTCATGATTGTCACATCAGGCCTGGTTGTGAATTGTGATTGTAGGCCTTATCATCAATTGGGCTGGACTCGGGCTTCACATTCAGGATTTAAAGCCCATCCTCCTACATCTTTAAATTCATACTATAAAGCCTACAAGTATACCAAATACTCAGGTATAGCATATATCTATGCACTTCATTTCTCCATTAATGGACCAAGTCCATACGAGGCTCAAGCCTAAAATAGATACTCGGACTCATCTCCGAACATAATGGGCTTTAAATGCGCGGACTTTGGCCTTCCCATTTTCCAACCAGGCAGATAGAGATCCGGGCTGTTGGGTTCTGAAAGACTTGGTCCTTTCAATTCTAAGCAGACCTGAGCCTAAACATTGGCAATAAGGTTGCAAATGGGTATCTAGTTCTCCGATTACCCGAAAGTTCCAACCCGCAAAAAACTGGGTTTGAAATTTATTTTAGGTTTCGATTCATAAACGGGTCTGTATTTGGAACCCGATTTAGGTTCCGATTGATAGACGGGTCTGGTTCCAGTCCAAATAGGTTCCGACCCATGGACCCAGGGCCCGGCATATGAGTCTCTGACATTGTAAATTTTACCTCAAAAGCAACTTTTTTTTGACATTTTTACTTATAATACTAGAGGTAGTATACTTGATGCACTGTTATAAGTTTAATGATATTCTTATTTTTAAAAAAAATGAAGAATAAAGAAAAATTAGAATCGATTTTGGAACTAGATTCCAGTCCTTTAGGTTGACTTGATTCCGAAAGCAAATCCGGGTTTTTCTATAGGAACCGGGTCTGGAACCAATAAAACAAGTTCGGCTGAGTTAGAACCAAAACCGTTATTTAGAAACGGGTCTGGGTCCGGGTCCACTATGGTTCGATAAGGAACCGTCTTGTTTGCAACCCCAATTGGCGATAGGAGGGTCTGGCCTGTTGACAAACCTAGCTACAGGGTCCTCATCTGGCCCAGCCCATTAACAGCCCATTGACAGCCCAAAGTGAACTTTGCTTAAGGTCTCAATCAACATTAATTAGCAAATGGCAACAATCTACCAAAGGATACTGGCTTCCAAACCCTAAACCTTTGTCTATAGTCCTCAATCTCTTGTTTTGACCCATATAATCTTAGCTACTCACCTTTTCTCTCTAACTCCACATGGTCTCCTATCTTTTTTAAATAACTTGATGAAGATGACATAGCTTGCCGTCCTCAATACCATTCCTCAAAGCTCCACATGCCTATCATCAAATCAATCCATTTCTCCCCTATGTCTACTAATATCCAGTTGGGACTTGCTTGTATTAGTCTACAGCAGAAGGTTAGCTGTGCTAAGTAGCCTTTTAATACACATATATATTCTCCTTGGTACCTTTCTTGACATGATGTAGTTTCTAATATATTCCAAACCTATCTTGTATATAATATTAATCTAGTGCACGATCTTAATTTATATCTATGATTTGGGGGGTGGCCCACCTCCTATTTGACCGGATATCTAGAAGACAAGTTCTCTAGCTTCTAGCAATTATTCTCCATCTTATTCCCTCTCACCTTCCAATATATCATCAAATTCATGAAAGAGACCCTTAGCATGCATGATGCACCTATGGAGCAGGGATAGCAACTGGGTTGGGTTAAAACCATTCCATTTCCAACCTTGAACCCAACCTGATGGATGACAGGTTTATAATAATAAATAAATGCCAAACTAGCCCCGGGTTGGGTAGGGCTTGCATCAGGGGCAAGCACCACAAAGTCTCCTCTCCCATGACAATTTTTTTTTTTAGTTATATCATGATCCTATTTGGTATGGTTCTACCATCAATCATGACAGATGTAGTAGATTACTGGTTCTAAGTTACTCAAAATGCACCAAATACTACAATGATGGACTAGGAAGGACCATTAGCATGATATGATAGACTTTGTTCATTCAAGAGATAAAGGAGTAAACATTTAATGTCATCAATGGCAAACCTTTTCTTTTAATTGGAGGGCCTTTGCAACTTGGATGAGTGTCTAATTTACACTGATAGCAATCTGGATAGATTGGCCTTGCACGATTGAGATCGTTCCTAAAAGCTTTTCCTACCCTCATTTTGTCGGAGGGACTTTGTCAGTGGGCCTTGGTCATGATCAGTAGGTGCTTTATGTCCACCCTCATTTTTCGAAGGACATGGTGGGGCAGATGAGATGGACAGACCGATGAACTTTTGCATGGTGGGTGAAACTAAACAAAAGAATATCTGATGGTCAAACATCAATTTGGGCCCATGAAAGGTGGAGATCTTACGAACTACAAAATGGTCACTCATTGTACACTTCAATGCAAATTCATATTCAAATATCCATCCTTCTACAAGTTATTCCTTGCTGTTTTTCTAATGGGGGTGGAAGTTATTGCAATCTTGCTCCCTTCAAACATCATTATTCATTGGGGATGCATATGCCCATAAAATAACAAGTATTCTAGTATTTAATAACTTGGTCATCAGGTTGAAGAAACTCCCACACATACGTCACATGGGAAATTAATTTCCTTCCATAAGAAGGGGAATGAAAGGGAATGTGATTTCTCTGCTGATGTTGACATCTTTTTGAGGTAAGATTTTTCTATTACCTGAGGAGTGACCCACCCAAAACCTCATTGGAAATGGAAGGAGTCAAACAAGGGAAGGAAATAGAAAGAAAGACCAGGAATCTGTTTTATATAAATGTAACTATGTTATGGTGTACGTAGGTGTAGGACTTAATGTTTAGATAGTCCATGTGACAGACTGGGACATGGGAATGAGACAGTGTCACAGGAATATATAGCTGATGGCTCTCGAGGCCACAGGGCCCAAAGGGATTAAAATAAAACTATACATGTAATAAAGAAATAGTGGGCCTAGAGATTGCACAGATGTGAGGGATTAGAGTAGAGTTTGAATTTAATGAAAAGGATTTGTATCTAACAGCTGTGTTTGTAGTTCTACCCATGGATTCTTATGCATTTCGGCATAAAGATCAAACTATGACTGTTTGAAAGAAGATTATATTAAGCAGGTCCACAAAGTTTGGATCATATTAATGGTTGAGAGTACACAAAGCTTAGAAAATATTGATTTCTATTAGAGTCCTACTTGTATGCTTAAAATTTTAAATAATAATAATAAAATATAGTTGAGATGGATCGCCCGAGTCGTGGGTCGCGTTTTCCTTAAAATAATAAATGCCAAATTTTACTTCAGGTAGAGTAATATCAATAGTTAGATTGACCAATGTGTAAAAATATTGAGATACATTATTAATTTAATCCCTAGTTTTAGACAATCCGATGACTCCAAATGAAGTAAAAATCATCTGAGTAGATATTGATGAAAGGGCTAGAACTAGTAGTATAAATTGCTCGGCTTAAATGATTTCCACTTGTGTGTAACTAACTTGTCTTACATACATGAGTTTTTACCCTAGTGGTAAGAAATGCGAGTTCTGACTTACTTGTCCTAGGCAGGCACCTTCTTGGGTGAGGGCCTTGCTACCTCACCCGAGGTCTTCTTCGCTCACCCGAGGTCTACTCCCTCGCCAGAGAGCTTGGGTCCAGCCCCTATGCAGAACTCCCATGAAGACAGCAGCATATGATTATTTCTCTTAATATAATTGTTAATTAAAGGTTTATATATACATATGCATTAGTAGTTCCTCAACACTAATGATATAGAATAATCCATGTAAAACTGTACCCAACCTGACTCTTACCCTTTCACAGGGTATGGGACAGCTCGTGCTAAGGGGTAGGTGTGAGTCAAGGTGTGCAGTGGGGGACCCAAGAAATTTCCCTTGAGGAGGAATCATTGTGAACGATGAAGAAAAACGAGGCCATATGTACGAAGACATAGGACTTCAACAAAAAGAATTTAAGGGATGCATGGTTTTATAGCAACCTCTTTGCGTATGTAAGCAAAAAGACTAAGAAATAGTGTGAAAGAAGCATTGGTGTTAGATTTTATATGGAGTTCCTCTATAATGCTCTATCATTAAAACTTCTGTTGAATAGAGCCATGATTGAATTGTGCAGTCACGCCTATGATCAATTTCAATTTGTGCAGCCCATGGACCATGGGATGGACAAGGCACACCTAAAAGGAGCTGTCCATGTTAGGAAAATGTCAGGCCATAGCATGCCAGAAAGATATACACATTGATGTCATATCTACATGGATGGTGATCGATCACAATAGTGTGTGCCCATTGATGGTGATGCCGGAGAAGAATGGCTAAAGCATTTTCCAGGAAGAAGAGGCCCTTGCAGGAATATGTGGTAGGTGTATAGACAAATTAAAATGATCATTCTCTTTGCCTCAATTGAATTGACAAATCAGTTTAAGAGTCAACTCTCTAGACGTTGGCCAATCACCTACCTCTTGTGTTATGATGATGATAGTTGCTGCTGCTACTCCCTGAATTGGACGGTTTCCACCATCGGTGCACCTTTTCATGATTTCATTTTCATGGAAAATGGGCTTTTGAAAACCAGGAGGAGAAGAATTAAAAGATACATGTATTGAGAGAAACCTGAAAAAAAGAAAAAAAAGGAATAAATTGGTACAGCAGACCATGGAATGATAGAAAATAAATGAGTGATGTCCTAACATAAAATTCATATACTCTCTACAATCTACAATGAAACTGAACTTGAAAATTTGAAAATATCTCAACAGAGCATTTTGGGTCAATATGCTTTTGTAGCAGTGAGATTCTATGATGGTGTGGAAAATGTCTCTCAATTTTTAAAATGAATAGGTCAATGGTGAGGCACCTCCCTCTCTATTGAAACAACCTCACGAATCTCTTGCATAGTGCTGATGGTTAGGGACTCCTATAGAGTGTGTGAGTCCTACTAGAGAAAAGAAAATTTTTTTGAAATAACTTTGATTAGTTATGCATAAAATCTTCTTCTTCTTCTTTTTCTTCTTCTTTTTTTTTGAGAGAGGAGCGGGGGTTCTATCAAAAACACAAACAACAAAAATTATATGTCCTCCATTTTTATATTCCATAATTTTATGCCAAAAGGAGTTAGTCTTACTTCAAGATTGTCCATATGATACTCTTAATTATATATGCTCATGAATCTTATGGTGAGACCAACTCCTATTGCAGTAAATTTTAAATTTTTCTTATTTAAGGGCATGGAGTTTATTTTGAACGGTTTTTTTTTTTTATTTTTGCTATCGGAGAGTTTACAACCCTTTGAGCTGGACTAATCCCTCTAGGCTCATAGGGAATCCGGATAAACTTCCCTGTAGCCTCAAAGGGCCAACCGAGCTACCCCTTGAATATTCAGTAGGTGAAGCATCAGTGAGACAACCAAAGGATTCAAACTCTTGGCTTTGTATGGTCCCTACCAATTACACCTTTAGGAACTTTCTTTTCCGGACTCAACGAGTGAATGACTTTAAATATTTTCCACGCAACCATCAATATTTAGTGCGAGCATCGTGGTCCATCAAGTGATCACATATAACCAATCAATGGATCTTCATTAATCATTGGCGGGTGAATTGATTTACATGTGATCAATCTAGCATGGGTCCTACTTTGACTAGAATGAGATACAAATTTCAATATTAAAATCAAAGAAAAATAGTTATTTTCAGCAATTTGGATTCATTTTAGTGATCCTGTTATTTTCATATGTTAACAACCTCAAATGGTTGTGAAAATTATGTCATGGAAAATATTGAGGAATTTTCAAATTTAGAAGTTTTCATCTGATGTTATTAAATATATATAAAAAAAACTTTAAATGCTTAGTAATAAGTCAAAATCCTGGATTTGTCACTAAATATTGTCTCATGTGGAAACATATTTTCCTCAAGCTCGTGTGAAAAATGAAACGATGGGGAAATTTCTACAAAAATTGTTGTTAACAACATTTTATTTCTATATTGAATTCATTGATTAATATCGATCATTTAAGCATTCATTATTTTCTTGTGACATTATCCTAATAACATCCCAAGAAAATCGTAAGATTTTAAATATTTTGAAGATTCTTTAGAAAAAAAACACTTTCTAAATTTCAGACCTAAAATTCCAGTAAAAGGGACAATGTTCTCTCATACAAGCAAATTGCATTTTGTGGGGCAGATTGAAAGGTCTCTTTATGGCCAAGTCGAAGCCGAAAAATCAACTCTATCAAATCATCCTAGCTGTTGAATTAACAATTTTAAAGTTTAACGCCATCTTAATTGTAGATTGTGTTTTCTTTTTGAGATTTAATCTAATGGTAAGTGAAGGTGTAATGAGTGTAAAACTGATCCTAATGATAGGTCATAAGATGCCAATTAAGTACCAAAAAGGTTACACTAATAAAAGGTAGACCCATATCGTAGACTTGCAATGCATTCCACTTGTATGGGGAACATTCTCCCTAATAAAAGACAATTAGGACACATTTGTTTCATGTGATTGGATTTTTAAGAATTCTAAGTCTATTCTTTAAGAGCAGTTAAAATTCAAGAAACAAATGTCAATATGATCTACGTTTTAGTAGCAAATGAATCAAGATGTGATGGAAAATAAATATTCAACTATCACCCTAATAAATTAAATCCAAGGAAAGTAATGTAAAGGCCTATTCTACTTCTCCACCTTATATCCTCACCTATAGAATTAGAGCCCACTTGACTAGGGGTGTACACGGATCGGATTGGTACGGATTGGGCCAAATCCGTCACCAATCCATTGCCTACAGATTGATGGATTTAGAATCCGTCACCAATCCGTGGCTATTAAAGTCCGATCCGATCCGTAGAAGACCGAATCGGATCGGATTAATTTGTTCAATCTAATATTAAAAGAAATATATTAAATATGTTGTAAAAATTTTACATTTTGACCCCTTAATTTTTTTTCTTATTTTAAATTTATGCATCTTAATTTATATTTAGACCCCTTATATATTTTTATTTATATTTAATGTCAACGGATCGAATCGGATTGAATCCGAGGATTGAGGGTGAAATCCGTCACCGATCCATTGGTAACAAATTACAAAATTTTCAATCCGTCACCAATATGTTTACCTTCAGTCCGGATAAAAATTCGCGGATCGGATCGGATCGGATTTATAGATCGACGGATTTTTTTACCATGAATTCCTTTATTTTCATTTTGAGCATCAATTGACCCTCTTTAACATTTTGGTTCAATCCAATTAAGAAATGGGTCGAATTTTGAGTTGAGAGTACATGGACAAGGGTGGTCAGCCCGTACCCAAAACTGATCCATTGCCATCCCTCATAATTTGTTACTGTAAGATTATAAAAAGCTGAGGCAGGAGCAGGAAGGAACTTTTGACTTACTTTCCCGAGGGGACCATGGGAGAAGAGAGAAGTGTTTTGATTGTTGAAGAAGAAGAACCTCTCCCACTCGCATCCAGATAGGAAAAGGACGAAAATGCCCATTTCCCAATAGAAACTCGACCGCACAAGACGCTGACCAGACGCACCCTTGGGACTTTGGAGAAGGATTAACAAATGATTACAGGGTTTATACTTAGTGACAAACACCACCTACAATTCCCACTCCCACGTCCATTTTACCATGTAGCTTTGGGGAAAGAGACAACCTACTTTTGGTGCTCTGCTAGATTCACTCAAATCAAGCCACTCCCCCCGGAACCAATTCATCAAGGGATCAGAACATGGATTACAACTGATTGGGTTGTGACTTGTGAGTTGTAATCCACTTCTGTTGGGGAAGGTTTGGAATGTTCAAATTTTGAAATTTGAAAGATGGGGTTTTTGAAGTTTTTGGTTTGACTCCTTTTTAAGAGATTTTTGTAAAAAGACGAAGTATTAAATACGGCACGACCCACGCTATAAAGAAAATTGACTTTCCGCGATGGAAAACGTCAGCTTTTTATTAGTCCATATGAAAAAATGAAAACAAAAAATTAGGTATGAGTCCAATATTTACACATGTTGGGTCCATTCCATAGAATCTGAATGAAATTCGGACATGTTGTCAGCTCCATGAATATCAAATATGAGAATATTCAAGTGCAATAACACCGTTATATATATATATATATATACATGATTTTTTTTTCTCCATTCCGATCAATCATGTGCAATATATAATTATATATGTGTAGGTGTATATTGATCATATTAAGAATGCAAGTATGTTACACTTATATATGGTTAATTGGGCATCAATTTGCGAATACACTACTAGCTCGGTGGTGACTGGTGAGGCATTAGTTGTGATTACAATACTGATAGTGAAAAACTTGGATAGAATGTGTGTGTGGATGTTTGAGTATTTATTAAAATAAAAAAAATAAAAGCTCCAATTTGAGCTTTGATCTATGCAGTTTAACAAAACAGTTTGGATTCTTGTAATTAAGACCTTGTTAGTCTAGGTCAGGTATAACTTGGTATAAGTAATTCAGATTCGGGTCTAAAGTACAAATAGGATGCAGTCAAGGGCGGACTCAGGAAATTTAACTTGGGGGCTCAATGTAAAAGGGAATGGGCAGATGTGAAAAAAACACATACTAATTATCAGAATTTGAAGGGGGTTATTTGAAAATTTTCAGATAAGGTGAGGGATTTAGCATGAGACACTTATACCTAGGTCCGCCACTGCATGCACCCTTTTTTCCTTCCTATATCATGTATCTCAAGACTCAAGTGCTCACAACATGCGCTTAGGGACCCTCATTTTTTAAAAATCTTCATTGGTGCCGTATCTAAAACCCACGACCTAGTAAGTTCAAGTAGATGTGTAAACCATTAAGCTAGGCTACAGATTGGCATGCAGGGGGCACTAAAACACAATTCGAATAAGTTAGGACCCTGTGAAGTGGATTGCTCTATTATTTCCAGCACCATCCATGTAAGATCCTCCCAGATAAGCGTGGAGTTGCAGATTATTACATCAACTTTTTTAGGTTATAATCAAATCATGATATATGGTTCACTATCGGAATTTGTGTTCCTCCAATGTAGTGATGAAGAGAGGATGTACCCAAATTACAAACAGAGGTCTGTAACCAAATTTCTGCTTAAACCAAGTCCAGGTTATGTAACCTATAAGTGGCTGTAACCATACTCAAGTTCAAATTAAAGCCCAAACCAAGACCCTGGAAAGAAAGTCTCCTTATAAATTTGAGAAGAAAGATTGGATTTAAGTGCATCTTCATCCTTGTACAAAAAGTAGATTGGATTCTACTATCCAGCCAAAAACCAACATATGATCATTGTTTAAGGTGAGTTCAGGGGTGGCTCAATGGTTTCGGGACGTACAGTCAACCCGGAGGTCCCGAGTTCAACCCTTGCCCCACGCTTATCCGCTCCTGATGCTTCTTGGGCAATTGTCCGGGACCGTAGGGATTAGTTTGGCTTTAAAACCGAGATACCCTATGATATTTAGAAAAAAAAAATCATCGTTTAAGGTGGTTCGTATTAATTTTGAAAACAGGTGGTTAGATGTAAAAAAAAAAAAGTAGGCATATGTAATTTTAAAAACTAAAGTTACTTACTAGAATAGTTCCTGTGTTAAAAAATCCATTCAAGGGATCTCAATAGCACCCACCGATTCTGGTGGTCTCGCAGACTAGGAACACTATTGATGTCGCAGAATCCAGAAACCAAAAACGAATTAGAAAACAAAAATTTCGCTCCCAACAGTGCGAGAGGGTCACTGTCTGGACCCCACATGACTAGGGCATGTGGTCGCCCAGCATTGTCTACGGCGAGATTTCCGCCACGTGGCCTCGTGTGGCTCGAGAGGGAATATTTCTGGACAGCTTCTCCTCAATCCAGACAAACAGTAGCCGTTCAATTCCGTATATATATGGAGAGAATGAATCCTGATTCTCCCTAGGGGGAATACTCAGATTTACTGTGCATCTCTAGCTGTGGGGTCCATTTATTCAATCCAAACCGTTCGAAATAGATCAATTTCACTGCAAGGGGATGGACCCAACCACTAGATTGATTGTTTGCAGAATCATGTGTGTTGAATGTGATTGATATGAAAGTGGGTCTATCTTCATTGGACTGATCTTTCTACCACTAGTAGATCAAGATCTGAGATTTGTTTTGAACGGTTTGGATTTAATAGAGGGGCCTCACAGATTGATTTATAAGGCTGTGCACAGAGAAAAATTGATGTATTCCCTCAGAGGATTGGGATCTATTGGGAATTTATAGGGCTGCGACGCATGCATGTGAATTTACAGATGGGATGTCGCATCCATCTCCCGATATGTTGACGAGAATCAATTTGCTATCTCACGATAAACAGATCACGTGAGTTGCAAAACGAAAAGATCCTGACGTGGATGCTACCTCACGACTCCAAGTTAATTTCTCTCTCTCGTTGAAACTCAGTTTTTTTTTTGGTAAAATGTTAAAACTCAGTTAATATCTTCTTTTACCAAAGAAAAACTCAGCTAATCTCTTGGGAGTTCTAATCCCCTGAGGCTTTAACTTCGATAAATTATAAGTTAAAGGAGTGAAACTCCACTTGGGCACACTATTAGAATCCGAATTATTCAAAATAAACCACCTCTACGGGTGTGTTTGTTCGCATCCGCGGAAAAGGAAAACGTCCTCTTATGCGGAAGACAAATCTGAGGTATGCAGGTTGGAGACGCAATCCACACCTTGCGCAGAAAATCAACACAAAAAAGCCCAAAAAATGTCCGTTCAGTAGCTGCACCAAACGTGAGAGGCAGGCGTTGGAAATCCTGGCCTGGTCGGCAAGAGGTTTCCGCTGAAACCTACTCTGCACTAACAAAACCTAGATATATAAAGTTTTCTCAAAACTTATCTCAGAGTTTCTTCCACCAATGGATTGACAGTTTAATGAAATAACATGATAACACATATGCATATTATTATGTACTCAATTCAACAAATGGAACAAATTTAGATTAATATAAAATTTGATAATACTTCATATACTTAAAGAGCACGTATGTTAACAGCACAGATTTCTATAGGTGAGGCCCACTATGGGCTCCACTCCATTAATTGGGTATTTCTCTAGAGGAACTGGAGTCATCTCTGGGAGTCGGAATCATAAGGTTTCAACTAATACAAATTCTTAATTGAGGAACCTATTAAAGGTCTAAGTTGCAGAGAATAAATTTCCTCCTTGGTACATTGAATATCTTGAGTTTTCACTGAAGTATAAGTGGCTTGGATTTTCATTAGTGGGTCCCTAGCTCTATAGAGTTCTACTCCTTTAACTCAAGATTTCTCCAAATCACCTTAGGATCCAGATTTGTCAATGTGGCTCATTCAAACACGAGATTATATAGATTATACAAATTGCCCGCACTGATGATGACTATTATCCAAACAAAAAAAAAAAGGAAAAGATAATGACTATTAATTGGCTCGCTACAATCTCCTTAAATAGGTTTCCTATTGAAACACTATCTGTCCAAGTGGGGCCTACACATGGTATAGGAGGCCACCTCCAATCATTAAAAGAAAAAAATTTTAAAAAAAGAAGTCTATATACTCTTTATATACTAAGCTATTTGATACTCCTACGTGTCTATGGTGACATCAACGGCTGACAACTTTTTACCATCCAAAATGAGCCTAAGTTGGTTGAATACTCCAGTCCATTTGGATAGGTGTAAAACCAAGAATTGGGGGCTATTCAGGGGAGGAGAAGGTTTCCTTGTTTTGTCGTCCACTCAAATGTATCATAAGTCGGGCCTCATAAGGTGTTTTGCCACGTGATGCACACCTTATCACGAGCACCGGTGCTTGATGGATGGAAACCATTGATAAGATATTTACTTCTATTTATATGACAAAATGACTTTTTGATTACCAAAACACCCTTTGACTAACAAATAAATTGAACCAAAGATGAGCCTATCTAAATAACATAATCATTATGGGTCACGTAATTAGCATAATAATTGTAAGTCGTCTTAAATGACAGTGGACTACATTGACACCCATTGGATACATTTATCCACCTACGAGACCCAATGGTGAAACATGTGAATGATGGTTCCTATAGAAAGGGTGGATGAGCCTATCAAATTGGAACAACACGGAGAATGGTGGATGGGTTATATGTCATTGTCCTATATATTCATGAAGGTGGGCTGCACGAAAGGGTCGAAAAGCTTGATTCTTGCAATCTATTCATGGCCAATGTATATGATCAAATCATTCATTTATTTCACAATATGCCCTTCATATGCTAGGCAAGAAGACACACATGGGCTTGGGCTTGGGCCAACTGCTGTGCCTATCATAATTCCACTTCCCATCATTCTCGCCGTGTCTCTGTCATTGGTCTCTGCACCTCCCTTGTCCATTCTGTCATTCTCAAAATCTCATCCTTCTAAAAAGAAAAAGAAAAAAAGAAAAAAGCACTGCTCCCTTCTTTCTCAGCCTTTACTCTGTAACCTTAACTTTCTTAGAATACTCTCTCTCTCTCTCTCTCTCTCTCTCTCTCTCTCCCCTCCATGCTACTTATGAAGGTGCTAACTTTAGACCCCAACTAAAAGTGATCTTTTCCATCTCTAGGCTTTTGTGGCCTAAGCAAACATCCAAATCATAAGCTACTCATGATATAATCACTTTCTCCTCACTCCACCTTCCACCCTCCTCCCTCTTTAATCTATACCCCTTTCCACACTCTCTCATTGCATGCCCCATAACTTATTTCCTCCTTTCCTTCCACTTTGACTCACATTCTCTCTTTCCATACTCCATTCCCTCTATATTGTTCATTAGACCAGTTTTGCCTCTCTCTCTCTCTCTCTCTCTCTCTCTCTCTATTGTTCATTAGACCAGTTTTGCCTCTCTCTCTCTCTCTCTCTCTCTCTCTCTCATACAGACATCATACCTCTATCTCATCTTACACCTTGTAATTTTCCAATAATTTTTTTTTATTCTTTAGCCATATATGCATTTATCTATCAAGCTTTAAATGATTTAATCTGGGTCTTAACCATCCCCCATCTTCAGTTTTATCAGAATGAGAACTGGGTTGGTTTTGCCTGATCTCTCTCTTCAGATCAGCCCACCTTTAGTTGCAGATGAAGCTAGAGATGCAGTCCGAAATGGGTCAATGGAAAGGTCACTCCTCAGCGACATTAATTTGTCCGTAGACTCCGGCAGCAGTGAAAGTGACGCAAGCCATGGCCACGAGCTGTCATTGAGCCTAGGATCTGAGATTACGGCATTTGATGCACCACCTCCTCAAACCCACCGAAACTTTCACCACCTCCACCATCCTCAGCTCCATGGCCGTTGCCAATTTAAACGAACCTCACGGCTGGTCAATGGGGTCAAAAGAAATATAAGAGCTCCAAGAATGAGATGGACTACTACTCTCCACGCACATTTCGTCCATGCGGTCGAGCTCCTTGGAGGACATGAAAGTAAGCAAAACATATATATATATATATATATATATAGAGAGAGAGAGAGAGAGAGGAATGTAGATTCTTCATTTCTTTTCTTTCGATTTTTTTTTTCTTTTCTGATGATCTCCAAATGTTATTTGGTTTTTGTGTTGAATCTCGTTTGAATTTAACATGACAGGAGCAACACCCAAATCAGTCTTAGAGCTTATGAATGTGAAGGATCTAACACTAGCTCATGTCAAGAGTCACTTGCAGGTAGGAACATAATAACAGCATCATTTTGGGTTTGGACTAGGAAGAAGAATCATGACTAACTCTAGTTATATCATTTTTATAATATGTTTATTACTAGTTTTGTTACTATTAGAGTTTTTTGTAGTTGGGTGGATACAAGAAGTAAAGACAAAAGGGCATCTAGAGAGCAATCCTAGCTAAGTGGACTTTTGATTTTTTTTTTTGGTGTGTGGGTGTTCTTGCAGATGTATAGAACAGTGAAGAGCACTGACAAAGGGGCAGGTATTTGGATTTTCCCCTCCATATGGCTTTGGTTTTTTGTTATGTATGGTGCCATATCTTCTTCCAATTGATCTATTGTGACCCAACTAATAAATGGTTGGGACTAGGGTGACCTTCCCCCACATCAATTATTAGTTGGATGTCTGATAAAGCACAAGCAAATGGATCAACATGTGGTGAATGTTTGCAGGCCAAGGAAAGACTTATGTGGATTTAAATCAAATGACAGAGACTGTTGAAATGGAAGGAGGGTTGTCATCAGAGAAAGCTGAAAGGAACCCTTCCTGTTCACTAAACCAACCACCGGCACCACAGCTTGACCCTTCTAGGTATTTGCATTTTCATCTCTGACCATACCAACAATGAAAATGATTTCGGTGCAATGGATGCTCATACATGTGTGTACACATGGACAGTAGAATCACACATGATCTTACCTGCACATGTGCCTTGATCAGTTGTGTGATATATTCTTGTGAGCCTGATTGCTTAAGCAGATTATCTAGGGTTTTGTGCTATGGGCTGTTATGGTAGTCCTTCAGAATTCAGAATACGTTTAATAGACCATATATGGTTATGAAAGAGTTTATTGTGAGCATTTCTCTATCGTTCATTGATTGGACTTTGTTGTTTTAGTAAATTATTTTAGTTGATAGAGACCATTTGCCAAGGAAAACATCAAAGTTGCTAGAATTTAGAAACATTGATTAATGGGTCATTAAAAGATTCTTATGGCTATTCTAAGGCAGCCAAATGCCTCGTCATTGATGACGCCTATTAATGGATCAATGATGCTATGGATAATTCCTTGCCATATGTCATTCCTTAGTTTAGTGTATGTGAACGTATACCGAACTTAAAAAAAAAAAAAATGGGTTGGCATTATGTAGACAATCACCCATGAAATTTTGATTCTATTTTTACATGAAAGTAGTACTTAGACAATCACCCATGAAATTTTGAATCTACTTTTACATGAAAGTAGTACTCTAACATACCCTACATTAGAACAGTGGTTAAGTAAGTTGAAATTAGATAAATAATTCCTAGAGTTTAGGTCAATCTATATGTTGAAAAATTGTTGGATGGATTGTCGATCACATATTGAGATATCTTTTACAAATCTCATTATGGGGCCAATCTATACATTGAGAAATTGTTGAAGGATTGTCGGTCACTTACTGAAAATTCTTTTACAAATCTCCTTATGTTTGCATAATTAAGTAGGCCTAAAGACCTTTCTTTTATTATATGTTTGCACTTTGCATCTTCTTAATTTACCTAACATATCATTATGTACTTGAACATTTTAGTTGTGAGGTTATGAAAATGCCGGTGGTTTGTTGTCCAGCTTTTTTGTGTGGATGGTTTGTCCATTGAACACAACTTTATTGAGTAGATCTTTCTTGTCTCAGTGATTTATGTGAAGTGGAATGCTCCTCAAATTAGGGTCTTCAAAAGAAAAAGGATAATTAAGTTGGCCATTATCTCTGTCTATAGTGTAATAATTTCTTTAGTACCTCATCCTAATATGAATAGAAAAAAAACAAGAATCATAGGTCATATGCAACGGAAGTGCCAGTGAGGTTTGTCCATTAAACATGGTTTTGTTAAAAATAAATCATATCTGGCAATTAAGCAATTTTGGCAAAGTAGTAGCTGATCCTCCGCCGCAAATGTGCTCTTGATCAAAAAAGTTTCATTAGCTAGCTTTTTAGTTCATTTATTTAGGTGAATTTCTAGGCAAAATATGACCATGGGAAGTGGATAGAACTACAATTAGCACCATTCCTACTTTATCGCTCATGTAAGTGCTGGCTAAGATTCATAACTTATGTTGAACAAATTCTCAATAAATTACTATACTTTTCATTCGTTGGATTTCATAGTCATTTTGGAAATAGGGCTTGAAAGCGCGCATTCCTTTTTTTGAATGACTTTGCATTATATAGCCAGTGGCTTAGAATTTGTTAATCCAAACAGATTAGGATTGTGGTAGATCCAATATTGTTGGACTCACATTCAAGGGAAGAGCTAATGGGTCTACAAAAGAAGGGAGAGACCCTAAAAATTATATTAACTGGATTAGGATTAGGTCGCTTTGGTGTTTTAACCATCATAAATTGCACCATTTATATTGTTGCAGGTTTACATCCATGACGAATCAATCATTTCATACTATCAAATAACACGGAAGAGATTTCTTTTTTGAAGAGGTTGGAAACACATGTATATTCTTCGGTTGGGATGTATTAATTAGAGTCATAGCAAAACAACAAATGTGATCTAGTAAAATTTAAATAGATGTCCAAACACATGCAAAATCCCATAATTTGATGAAATTCTCCAACACTTGACCCATTTGGATTTTACGCTTAGGTCTGCTCTTTAAAATGGAAATTCTATAAGATTATCTCGCGCTGTATACTCTAATTTATTTTTTTCCATGGCTAATTGTTTTAATTTGTACCCCATAACTTCTAATTTGAAATTCTGCCATCCCCACTTTACTACTTTACTCATAATTAATTTGTATTTCACAGTGGTTTAACACATTACACATATTGTTTCCACAGAGGATCCTGGTCATCATTGGATGGAAATGGATGGAGTCCTTATGTCAAGGAAAATGCATTGATGGAGTCCTATTTCAAGCATCATGATTTTGTGGATGAAGAAAGTAAGGTATCAACTATACTTTTTAAGAATCTTAAATATGCTGCCTCGTTATAAGACAATCTTCTTTTAATTTGTAGGGTCATTTTTTTTTTAAACAAATGAGATTTGCAATTCAAACATAGTTAATTTTACACTTTTCCACTTCTGTTGCGGGCTTCATTTACGTATCATTTTCATGCGATTCAAATTAGTTTAAAAAGATGTGTAAATGTGAAAAATTAAATTTCCAATGTAGAAGGCCTGCATTTGGGTAAAAGGTTTTTTTTTTCTTTCTTTTTTTTTAAGATTTCAATAATAGTTTAAACATCATTAGATACACAAACACTTGTTTATATGTGTTACCTTTTGCTAGGATCAGGTACCTCTCAAGGATTGTGAAGATGAAAAACTCAGCCCCTTGTAAGACCCACTCAATCATGGCCCATGGGAAAATAGTATGTTGGAAAGGTCTGATTAGGGATACGATTTTGGAAGGAAAAAAAATCATTACAAAATTAATTTAAGGGCCTTAAAGTTTAATGGTTTCTTAATATATTTTTTTATGAAACTTAATAATTCGACAGTAAGCATAATCCTAATTTGAGAGTGAGAGCCCTGTCCACATAATCCTATTTTTACATGTGTAAATTGGTGAAAACAAACAACACTTTGAAATTGTAATTTTTTTTTTTCCATGGAAACAAATTAGCTTCACTGTGACATTGAGATTCTTGAGATGGATTTCTACTGATTACTGTCTTGACTTTCTCTCTTGATGCAGGCAGCCCAGTATCAGGAATCCTTCCATGCTTCTCGGAATGAGAGACATCAATTGTACTTGAGCTCTTTAGCATCTTCACATATGGGTTCTAAAGTGCTTCCCAAGTTGCCTGATCTAGAGTTCACCTTGGGTAGGCAAAGTTGGCAAATGGAATACGCTGATTCTCCCAAATCCAATGAACTAACCCTATTGAAGTGTTGAGATACCTGTACATGGTTCTGTAGTCAAGAAACCTCTTAGTTGCAATTTGCATGCAATGGGTGCTTGTTGTAGACTGCTTTGGAGGCTCAATGGCCCATACACCTTCTTAAGGATGGAATCATGGTGGTTTGCACGCACCCAAATAATGTAATGCGAGTGGCCTCACATGCATAATGATAAACCATGATGAGTATCATTCACATAAATTGACTTGAGGTGTCCAGAGAAAAAAAAATGATTTGAGGTGATGCCACCCACCTAGTGATGTGATCATAATTGGCCCCCCCAACTCAAACAATGGAATCATAGTTGGCCTCACCTTTAGAATCAGGATGGGCTACCCATTTAATTCATATATGATCATGGTGGGCTCCAACCCACGTGCTAATGGAGTCATCTTGGAGTTGGTATTGCTCAGGGTGGGCTTCACACTAAAGGGTTTGTTTGTTTCATGTAATAACTTTTATTTCTACAAGTGAATAAAAATGGTAATCAATATGAATATCAGGTAATGACCACCAAATAGAAGACGAAAAATGAATACCCAACAATCAAACTAATTATAATTCAAGTCCTAAGAAAGCCTCAGTCATCACATCTACTTCAATTATAATAATATATTATAGACGTAGGCATCGATTTCGAAATTGGAGTTTGATTTGCTAATCGATTGTAAAATTGGACACTAATCTCAAATCAATTTTAGAAATTGGATCTCAAATCAATTTCAAGAGATAAGATCTATCAATCAATTCAGAGTCCACTGTTGTTAAGCTTCTTTATGTGAATTCAAATTTTAATATATATCTATTATGGATAGGTGATTAAAGTATCCAAATGAAAAAATTCACCTCGCTCAATAACTCTATCCAACCAAGTTAAAATGAGTCTCCTTTAGGTAGATTTAGATTTTTAATATATTTATTATGGTTTGAAAATCCTTAATGTTTGTGATTTTTAAAAATGGATCTTTGATGGTGATTTATACATATGGGCTCCACATACAATAATTTTTTTTAAAAGTGAGCCTCATATTCTAATTCCTAACGACGGGGCCACATGTAATTTTGCAATTGATTGTTTGATTTCGATTTTAATATTGACTTTGTTTTATCTTCTTTCTAAACAATAGAGATATATCTTATCTGTTAAGATTTTTCTTATAAAGAAATTCATTTAAATAGAATTCATAATATATTTGGATTACCTTACAATTGATTAAGAAAGTTGCATATAGTAACTAAAAGATTTTGTGTCGAGTGATATGAAATATACATACAATTTCATAGCAAGTTATATTGCAACTTTACAAGGCACCCAAATTCCCAGTTCAGAAAGAATTATCTCATAAAATAGCCCCAAATTGGACATCATTCACCATTACGCTCTATAATAGTCCTTCACTAAAACTCATTTGACCAATGAATGTATTCTATCCAAATAAACAGGCCCCAAGCCATGTTTACATTGTCTATGAGGGTGGTTGAGATGGCCCTGTGATTTTGCCCTCTTTTGGAAGATTGATGAAATAATGTCAAGACCAAGGTTTATACTACCATGTTTCCATCATTGCTTATAAAAAGCGATTCAACAATATATGTGAATCCACCAAAGATTGCAACTAATTGGTATGGCCGTCTTGTTTCTATCACTAGTTGGACCATATATTGTGGCTTGATTGAGTAAACTATCAACTAGCATTCATCATGGGCGGACCTTCATTTTTCCATCTCATGGGACCCCTATTACCCCATCATTAGGTCGACCCCACCAAGATGATGGATCATACTAATATCATTGCCAACCAGCTTTCTACCATATGCTGGCAAGACCTATTTATATACAAATTATGGATAGCCATGTTTGTGACGCTACAGCCTACAAGAGGGAAGTGGAAATAGAACTATAGAAGTCTTCTTCAGAGTGCCACATCGCTTAGGAAGAGACTTCTCAGCCTCTTTATTTATTCTAGCATTCTATCTTACCATCGCTGAGCTCGGTAGCGTGGGCTTGTAACTCGAGCGAGAGCGATAAAGTGGTGCGGATGGGTTGACTCGGTCCGCAGGGTTGAGCTCAGGGTTGCTTTACTGGCCCGCCCGTTCCAAGTCGGGTGGTGGGTCATGTGGCTTGGGCGAAGGCCCATGCTGCCTGGCCCTTAAAGAGGAGGGCACCGCGCCAGGCTGGCTTCACAGAGCAGCGATCACCTCCCGCTCTCGACAGTGGAAGGATAACGGGCCGGTGCAGTCTCTGGCCCAGTGCACCCTAAGGACTGGCTCACTCGGACCACCACTTTTTTTGCATTTTTGACCCGATCCATCATGGTTCAGGTCCGGGAATTCGAGACCCGACATATTACCTCAATTTTTGAAAATCACTCATAAAAATTATTTTTTTAAATACAATTCTCTACTTAGATCCGGACCAGGATCCATACCCGCCCCATATATGGTTCTGGTTTGGAGCCAAGAAATAGGTTCCGAAACGATTCCGGTTCAGGTTCCACCTTCTCCTTAACGGGACCCGGAACTGGAACCGGAACGGACCCGTTTACAACCCTAATTCTAACATTATACAGCCTTTGGTCATTTTGGTAAAGACAACCTATTAAGCTGAATTTTGGTAGCTAAAAATTCAGCTCTGAGGATCAGTGTTAGGTCCCAGAATCAACACACGCTAAGACTCATAAAGAGATGGATTCAAGTTTTGGGTCATAAACTAATTTTGCAAGTTGACTTGGCTCATATTTCAAGTTCTAAGACAACGGATGCACCATGAAGTCCACTTGGGCTAGAGGGTCCACCGTGAAGTCATCTTTTTTTTTTTTGGCTATCGGAGGGTTCCCAATCCTTTGGGCTGGACTAATCCCTCCGGGCCCAGAGGGTTGCCGGGTAAATTCCCCTGTAGCCCCAGTGTAGTAGTGTAGTTTTGAACCTACAACCTCCAGGTGCATATCGTAGTCCTAGGCCAACTGAGCTACCCCTTGGGGTTACCGTGAAGTCATCTTAATAATTCATTTCTCATTTTCTTTTGATTCCATTTTTCTAAAAAAAAAAAAAAAAGGTTATTTGGATGCTCATATTTAGAATTCACATTTGATCTTCATTTTTAATCACTTATGTTTTAAATTATATGCGTTCAATTCCTCTATATTTTGAAACAAACATGTTAAAGAAGAGAAGATGATGGTGTCATATGCAATTTGGGTACTTGAGTCAAATTTAATACATGAAACTTGAATCTGTCTCCAACCTGAATTTCACTTGTTTTTTTCAAAATTCAGTGTCAAGCACAAGCTCATAACTAAAGCCTAATTTGAAGTTTTAAGCAAGTTGAACCCCTAATGGGTTGGTTCTTGATGTCAATCCCAGTGATGTTATTGCATCGTTTAAGCATATGGGCTGCAGCTAAATCTTGATTCACCTAATTAAATACGGCTGAGAATTTTCAATCTGACACACCCACAACCCATCCACGGCTCAGTGATTTATTTTCAGGTTGACCTTTTTCATCTTGGATTTTCTATTTGGATTTGGATTTGAGTTGACATTTTTTATCCACTCATGATACATGGGTTGATGTTTTGGGCTTCGGTCAACCTCAACTTCGTAGTGCGTATAGGAGGATTTTCTCTATCATGTGAGATTTTCGCTCAATACTTTTCATATACCGAATGACAAGATCCCACTATCGTGAACGGTTGGGATTGAAAATCCCACACATCCTTTGCAATTCCCAGTAAATGAAATTCCAACTTCACTTCCATTGATACATAGACCCTGATTTTCCTCCTACCATTTCCTTATTTGTTTTTCTCCCTTTGCGAAGTGTGCATTTGTAGAATCACACATGATCTTACCTGCAGATGTGCCTTGATCAGTTGTGTTATTCTTGTGAACCTTATTGCTTAAGCAGATTATTGAGGATTTTGTGCTATGGGTTGTTATGGTAGTCCTTCAGAATTCAGAATATATTTAATAGACCATATATGGTTTAAGGATCACATATTGAAAAATCTTTTACAAATGTCTGCATAACTAAATGGACCAATCTATAAATTGAGAAATTGTTGAAGGATTGTCGATCGCTTATTGAAAGATCTTTCACAAATCCCCTTATGTTTGCATAATTAAGTGGGCTTAAAGACCTTTCTTCCATTTGATGTTTGCACTTTGCATCTTCTTAGTTTACCTAACATATCATTATGTACTGTGTTATAAGGAGTCAACATTTTAGTTGTGAGGTTATGAAAATGCCAGTGGTTTGTTGTCCATCCTTTTTTGTGCGGATGGTTTGTCCATTGAACACAACTTTGTTTGGCATCTCTACTCTTATGTGGAACAATTTCTCAATAAATCACTATATTTTTCATATGTTGAACTTCATGAATCATTTTGAAACTAGGGCTTGAAAATGCTCATTCATTTTTTTTTTTTTTTTTTTTTGAATGACTTTGCATCCTATAGCTAGTGGCTAATCATTGTGGTATTAGAATTTGTTAATCCAAACAGATCAGGATTGTGGTAGATCCAATATTAATGGATTCACACATTCAAGGGAAGAGCTAATGGGTCTACAAAAGAAGGGAGAGACCCTAAAGATTATATTAACTGGATTAGGATTTGGTCTCTTTGGTGTTTTAACCATCATAATTGGCTCCATTGTAACTAATTGATAAGGTTGTCTTGTTTCTATCACTAGTTGGACCATATATTGTAGCTTGATTGAGTAAACTATCAACTAGCATTCATCATGGGTGGACCTTCATTTTTTCCATCTTATGGGACCCCTATTATCCCATCATTTGGGGCATGATGATGGATCATACTAATATCATTGCCGACCAGCTTTCTACCATATGCTGGCAAAGACCTATATATATATATATATATATATATATATATACAAAATATGGATAGCCATGTTTATGAAGCTACAGCCTACAGGAGAGAAGTGGAAATGGAACTATAGAAGTCTTCTTCAGAGTCCCACATCGCTAAATAGGAGACTTTTCAACCTCTTTATGTACTCTAGCATTGTATCGTTTCAACGCCTAGCTCGGTAGTGTGAGCTTGTAACTCAAATGAGGGCATTAAGATGGTATGGACGAGTTGACTCGGTCCTGCTGGGTTGGGTTCAGGATTTTGCTTTACTGGCCCGCCCGTTTCAAGTCGGGTAGTGGGTCATGTGGCTTCGGCGAAGGCCCATGCTGCGTGGTCCTTGAAGAGGAGGGCACCGCGCCAGGCTGGCCTCAGAGCAGCGACTACCTCCCGCTCTCGACAGTGGAAGAATAACGAGCTGGTGCAGTCTCTGGCCCAGTGCACCCTAAGGACCGGCTCACCCGGACCATAACTCTTTTGCACTTTTGACCTGACCAGTAGTTGGTTGGGTCAATGGATCCACGTAGTTTTTGATAGCTTGGGTCTGAATCAATCTTTTTTGCCATTGCCAAAACCAAGTGATGGTGGAACAGAGTATGACGGATAACCAGTTAGACCCAAAAAAAATCAGCTCTGAGAGTATGATGGATCACCAGTTAGACCCAAAAATCAGCTCTGAGAGTATCAGTGTAGGAGATAATAACAGGTGATGATTTCACATCAATATTGGTGTATATAACTGAGAACATGCATAAATCCGTAGAATGAGGGTTTTCATTTCCTTAAAATTAGTTTAAATCTTCGGAAATTTACAATTGTCAAACGTGGTTTTTACACAACTGTGTGGGAAGAGAAAATCTTTTCCTCAAGGATTTGGTTACCAAACATGAGCTTAATTTGATGGGCCAGTGGTTCTCATGAATATGCCCATTCGTACTAAAATTTTCTCAATTCCACCTTGGCTGACCAATGACCATTACTTGTTATGTATGCACAATTTCCACAAAAGTGGATGTGCATGATCATATATTTTGGGGCCTTTGTAATATCTACATAAAAATGAGATTTTTATATTTCCATTTGGTTGTTTACCAAAAATAAAAAATACAAAAATTTGACATTTAATTAAATATCAACCCATCAAGGAGACCTACTGTCACTCTGTTAGGTCCCAGAATCAACGCACGCTAAGACTCAAAGAGATGGATTCAATTAGTTTTGGGTCATAAACTACTTTTGCAGGTTGACTTGGCCCATCTTTCACCATGAAGTCTCCACTTGGGCTAGAGGTCCACCATGTAGTCATCTTAATAATTCATTTCCCGTCTTGTTTTTATTCTATTTTTCTAAAAGAAAATGTTATTTAAATGCTCATTTTTGGAATTCACCTTTCATCTTCATTATTAATCACTTATATCTTAAATCCTATGCATTCAATTCTTCTATATTTTAATAGAAACAAACATGTTAAAAGAAGAGAAGATGATGATATCATATGCAATTTGGGTACTTGAGTCAAATTAATTACATGAAACCTGAATCCAAACTCCAACCTGAATTCCACTTGTTTTTTCAAAATTCAGGGTCAAGCACTAGCTTATAACTAAGACAATTGAACCCCTAGTGGATTGGTTCTTGATGTCAATCCCAGTGATGTTATTGCATAGTATAAGCATAGGGCTGCAGCTACAACTTGTTGCACCTAATTAAATAGGGCTGAGAATTTTCAATCTTACACACACACCAACCCATTCTGGACAGGACACAGTCATTTAGTTTCAGGTCGACTTTTTTCGCTTTTTGGTTGGATTCACGTTGACATTTTCTACCCACAGAATATATGGGTTGGGTTTTCATTTTGATGTTTTGGGCTTCAATTAACCTCGCCTTTGTAGTGCATATGGGAGGATTTTCTCTATCATGTGAGATTTTCACTCAATGCCTTTAATATAATGAATGACAAGATCTCATTATCGTGGATAGTTGGGATTGAAAATCCCGCACATCCTTGTGCGATTCCCCGTAACTGAAATTTATGCCATAATTCGAACTGTCCGATGGGTCAAGTAGGCCATGTTAATTTGGTGCTAGGTTTAGAGTCTGAATACCTTAATGGGCTGGATTTGAACTTGGGCCTTAGTCATAAATTCTACCAACTTCACTTCCATTGATACACAGACACTGATTTTCCCCCTACCATTTCCTGATTAGTTTTTCTCCCTTCGCTAAGTAAGCATTTGTAGTGCATTTGAGGGACGTTTGCTTTGCATTTTTATTCATTTGGACTTAGGTCCAAATTAGCTTGAGCTCTTGTCAAGCAGCCACAATAAACCCTGTGTGGGTCAGGCTTCGATCCAAATTCTAGGGTCCATTTTAGACCTGGCCTCGAATTTGTCTGAAATCTTTATTGGGCAATTGCCCGGGCTTATATGAGTCTGGCCTGAATTGGCTCTTGAAGCCCTAGCTTTAAATAAAATAATGGATTTTTTTTTTTCAAGTATGATAGATTAAGTAGTAACACTTCTTTATTGCTAAATCTAAAGGTGTTTATGGGCCGTGCAGGCCTGGCCGAAGCTAGTCACCAAGTCCATCTACTTATTGGGCCCTAGTATCCAGGCGGACCCAACCAACAGGCCTGACAGGGAACCTATTCATAAAATATATCACCTTTCGGCCCTGTTCATCAAGCTATTGGTCTTAAAACCAAATTCCTAATCCGGTCACTGGAGGAAAGGCTCAGGTTGTGTGCACGCTGGCCCAGCTCGTTTAACCCATAAAAATGAGGTTTATCATGTCCTTGGGCTCAATTTTGAAAAGCCTGTCACCTTGAAGGGCCGGTCTAGGGCTAGGGCTTGGGCATGACCAAGCCCGGTCTATCCTTTTTACCATTAATATATTAAATTATATACGTTTAAGCCCATACTGTTATGGAGCTACTTGCAGTGGGGTTAATCATCAGAATGGTAGGAGATTGAAAGATCTAAATGAAACCTATACACATGCAAAACTTTTTTTATTAAATAGGGCTGTCAATCGTGTCGTGTTAACGAATTCGGATTACGGGTTAACGAATTCGTGTTAAAATCACCTCAACCTGTACACGACCCGTTAACTTAACGGGTCAAAAAATCCAACCCAAACACGACCCGTTAATTTAACGGGTTACACGACCCAACCCGTTAAGTAATTCAATCATTTCGAAAATTAAAAGAAAATCCATACAAAAATATATAAGCCACACGAAACTGTAAGTGAGGATCTCGAGTGAATCCCACATAAAACCCCACTATAAAATAATAAATTTCAATTTCTTCTTTATAAATATAAATTAATTCTAGCTATACTTAAGGACTAAAAAAATTTTAACAGGTTAGGCCAGTTGTTAACTGGTTAACTGATTTAATTCGTACACAATCCGTTAACTTAACGTGTTAACGGGTTTGACACGTTAACGACCCAAATCCATTAAGAGCCTACCCGAATCAGTTAATATCGTGTGGGTTCGTGTCGTGTTAACGGATCAAGTGACATTTTGACAGCCCTACTCTTAAATCATCATAATCCCTTGATCTACAGCCGTAGGTCTAATAATTTTACGAGTCATCATGGGTGAGGTTTCCCAGTGTTATTAGTGAGAGTAAGGCAGTAAGGACAATGCCACAGGAGCCCTCCATTGTTCACAAACCTCACCTTATAAACTCCACTACAAATCACAGTTTAGAGTTGTAATCCTCCAAAAATCCTCCGCCCTAAAAATCAACCTACAGTAAAATCCAAGCCGTTCAAAATGACCAACATGAACATCCTAACAAATAAAAAAGTGAAAGTGAAATACATACTACATTACTACACCTGATCAATCTGAGTGTAGGCCAAACACATCTCAACATAAAATCTGGGCCACAACCAAACTCACAATGAGGACTGATTTTAACGGTTCAGATTCAAAGGTCGGCCCCACTGATGGATGTAAATTACCCCTCTGGCCATGCCCCTACATGATCTGATTCCTCGGTCTCTCCCTCTCCTCGCAATCGAAGCTACCTAAAAAACATCAGAAAACTCTCTCTCTCTCTCTCTCTCCTCTGATTGTGTGTGGAAATGTCGTGGTTTGCGAGATCTATTGCGAATTCTCTGAAATCTGATACCACAAGCAGCGAAGAAGATGAAGACACCATCATCAAAACCCTAAACACACCGAAGAAACAAGAAGATGAAAGAGACAACGAAGAAGAAGAAAACCCTAGTAGAGGCGTCAAAGAAGACCTCTCCGAGCTCACCAAAACCTTAAGCCGCCAGTTCTGGGGAGTGGCCTCCTTCCTCGCCCCTCCGCCCTCCCCCACCGCCGCCGCCGCCGCCGCATCTAGCCCGTCCTTTCCCGATCCCGATCCCGATCCCGATCCCGATCCGGATCCCGATGCCGATCCGCCTGGTATCACCGGAATCCGGAGCGATTTTGCTGAGATCGGCGGCCGATTTAAGACCGGCATCTCCAAGCTCTCCAGCAACATGGCGGTTACTGAGATCTCCAAGATAGCATCGAGCTTTCTCCCCTTCGGATCGGAGGAGGAGGAGGCGGGATCGGAGGGAGGCGCCACCGGCGGCGCTGTCGGCGTTACGGAGGAGGTGCTGGCGTTTGCGCGGAATATATCGATGCATCCGGAGACCTGGCTCGATTTCCCGTTGTTCACCGACGACGAGGATTCCGATGGTATGTCGTCTTGTTTCCTGGATCGGATTCTCTTGTTGTGTTCGTTTTCCTTGATTCCTACTCTTGGAAAGTCGATAACTTTGAAAGGTTTGAGGCTGTGATTTCCAGTATCGGTTGTTATTGGTTTATTCAATTCAAAACATTGAATGTAGTTTCTAATTTCTGCGAAAGATGCCATCGAAAACGCAATGAAATTTTGATTTGCTGTCTTTCCTAATCATATGATTAATGAATTCTTCAAGTT
Source organism: Umbellularia californica (assembly GCA_028538565.1). NCBI lineage: Eukaryota > Viridiplantae > Streptophyta > Magnoliopsida > Laurales > Lauraceae > Umbellularia > Umbellularia californica. The sequence goes on from JAPQWN010000002.1 coordinate 99,204,407, forward strand.
GGTATATTTGTTGAACTGCACAATGAAAATTTCACTGATTGTATTGGATTGTTTTAAGATCAGATTGTAGATTTAGTAGTTGTTTCGTTTGCCTTCCAAAATATGTGAAATAAAAATAACTTTGAAAGTCCATGGCTGCGTTCTTTTTAGAATCAGTTGTTTTTATCTTCCTTCTTCTTTTTAACAGTAACGGTGCTTTTATTGCCTGTTCTTAAAAGCTGTTATTGGTGTGATACTATTTTATTGTTAACCCAAAATATTGTTAGCACCGACATGCAGTATTGGATTTTGGAGTGGAGTTGTTGGTAAAGTGGCTTCTGATATCTGCAGAAAATGCATTTGAACCCCCCAAATTTAGGTTATTTGTCTTTGATATGGTTAATGTGTGCTAGGACATATTACTTGTATAGGACTGCATTTTGAAGATTATACAGATAGAACTTCGATTTGTTTTATGGTTGGATTGTAGATCGATTAGTTGTTTACTCTCATATATTAGGTTATTGGTGAGCAATGCAGCCATGATAATTGGATTGAATGGATGTTTGCTCTCTCTCTCTCTCTCTCTCTCTCTCTCTCTGCGCATGTGCGCACGAGCACACCGTGCATCCGTGTTATGTTGCATGTATGAGAGCACACAATAGGTTTCTATCTCTTTCCCTCTCGTAACTTCTTTTTCTGGAATGACACATAGATTGATGAAGTGGATGAACCTTAGACATAATTTTCTGCAATTTTAGGTTCAGAAGTGGATGAGTTATGTACTGATCTTTTGGAAAACAATAAAAAATGAATGAGTTGATGTATGCCCGTTTTACATTAGCCATGCTTTTGAGAGTTAGAATAGACTTTGTTGCCTTCCATCTGTAGACTTTTCGTATGCGGTGTTTTCTTTGTTTTTCTTGTATTGAAAGCCCTCCAAGCAGTACTTGCGATCTCTATGGTTTATAGACCTAGAGTTAGAATAGACTTTGTTGCCTTCCATCTGTAGACTTTTCATATTCAGTGTTTTCTTTGTTTTGCTTGTATTGAAAGCCCTCCTAGCAGTACTTGCAATCTCATTGGGAAATATCCTACAGTGCTGGATGGGTGATGGAACTCTCCACCTGCTCCCATTCCCACTTTTTAAAGGTTCATGGTTACCGTCACCGATCTGTTGGATTATGAGAAAATACATGTCCTTGTGCAGAGCCGAGTCTTCATTGATGCAATAGACTGGACATGAGAAGCCCAAAATGATTATAGTACACAGCCTCCTCTTGTAGTAACATAGGCAAGATCAATGGAATTTGCACAGGAGAAATTTTCATATCTTTTTGTTTATGCGTTCGCATAGAAAGTGGTGGTTGGAGAAGGTTGGGCCGTTAAAAAGATCATATCTCTAATGTACATAAAACCTAGAAACTAAAGACTGGCAGTTAAAGGGAGCAGGAGAGACAGAGGGAGAGACAGAGAGAGATTGAGATGGAGAGGGAGGGAGGGAAGATAGAGACATACTGAGAGAGGGATCAGGAGAGACAGGGAGGGAGATGGAGAGAGAGGAACAGGGAGGGAGGGATCGGGAGAGACAGAGGGACGGCGATCCGGCGCTTGGCATGAGGACGACATGCGCTGTGGCTCTCCTCTGTCACTGGAACTCTCCCTCTCCCTGAAATGAAGGGGATTGACAAGAATGGAGGGGAAGAGGGGGATTCTAATTTTTTTGCCTTATATAGGTTGCTCAAACACTATTGGATTTGGCCCTTAATCTGATGGCTGCAAGCTTCCCTTATAATAGTGTAAGGGAAGCCTGTACAGGATCACATCTGATTTATATATATATATATATATATATAATAAGGGAGAGCAGTATTTGAATCCCTGGGCATTTTGGACCCTTGGATTTATGTACATAAATCCTAAGGCTGAGAAGGGATTCATGAGCTTGGTAATTTTGTAATTATTTGAAAACAAAGGGACAGTAACTTTTTACTAAGGACAAGAGGATACGGGAGTGCCATTGATTTTCTGTGAAATTACGAAACCTGCCATTATCTTTTTCCAGAGGATATGGGAGTGTCCTTGGTTTTCTGTGAAATTACGACACGTGCCATTATCTTTTCAAAACTTCCTTGCAAGTAAAGATATGATTAAATACACGGCTATGATTGCAATTGAGTGATTGAACGGTGTGGAATTTGGGCCCACAACTTACCAGTTTGCCCCTTCACATATATATGCTGTTTTTCACGGATTGTGGAATCTAGGCTAACTTGGATTGTTTTGGTAGCAGATGCAAACGTGGCTTGCATGCAATTAAACTAGACTGCTTAGTGGGCCACTTCTGGTATTCAATAGTGGTTAAACAAGGGTCCAATTGGCTGGGCTGTTTTACCTAAAAAAATAAAATCCGGCTGGGCTTGATTTGTAGCTGATTGATCCAATGGGCCACATAGAAAATTTGAGTTAAATTTGTTAAATTATGGGTGGTGTTAGTCGATAGGTGGTCAAAAGAAGAGTAATTAGATTTAGTTGTGCTCAGAGCGTGGTGCGCTGTGCCTTCAGGCACGGGCAATGACTAGTATATATATATGGAAGATCTTCAAGTGCATCTATCCCTCACCATTTGTGGTGAGGGACACCCCTTTTGGGGAAGTTTCAAGTACAAAAGAGAGGTACAAAATAGAAGTACACTTCTCTTTTGTACTTGAAACTTCCCCAAAAGGGGTGTCCGATGGATGCACTTGAATATTATCCTATATATATATTTCAAAAGCAAAGTAAGATGTTACTGAAGATGCAAAGTAAGATGTTACTGAAGATGGATCTTGGGCTAGACTAAACCCATGTTCTACATCTATCATTTTCATTTTTTTTTGGGCTGCATCATCCACTTGTGCCATTGTTTTGGGAGATTAGTGCTTGAAGCTTTCTGTGGGGTAACCATTGTAGGAAAGATTTTTACCAAGGATATCCTACAACATTTGGGTATTCTGCCACAATTGCCTCTCTCATTTGTCCTGCATGGAAAATAGAGAATGAAATCTTTAAACATCAATTTGTTAGATCTAATTATGCTAGGAAAATATGGTGTAAAGGGTTTAAGTTTGGGGTCTTGTGGGCTATTGCAAGTTGGTTGGAAGAACTATTTTCTCCCTGGGAAGTTGATTTATTTCAAAAGCAAAGTGAGGTGTTATGGAAGACATAAAAAATAAATAAAATTGTTAAGGTAGATGAATCCACATGCTGCTATATGCTCATTGTAGAAAGAAAGGAATAATGGAATTTGAACAAAGAAATCAATGTGGAGGAGAATCTGGAGCTAACCAAAGGAAGGCTTGCTATGGGCTTTGGTTAGAGAGAAATTTTGGGATTATTACGTCTGAGATTTTAAGGCTTCCAGGTTGGGTTGACAATAATAAAGGCATTGTTGAGTGAAAGCCCCCAATCCTTGCGGGACTTAAATGTAACATGGTGTGGTGAGTCGCAAACCAGACCCCATGGAATCAGGGGTATTATGAGATATGAAAAGGGTGAAGGTTGGTGCTCCTTTTCAGGTCTACTAGGGATCAAAGTAAAGATTGTAGTGGTCAGGACTGGGGTAGGCTTTGAAGATGTTCGAGGAATGATTTTTAGGGAAGCTTGTTTTTTTAATGGAATTTAAGAAGAAATGATATTGTTGGGCCATGATGAGAGGAGGTAGCGAGGAGCTCCACGGTGGTTGGGAGTGATTTTTGGGATATATGTGATTGTGAAGTGATATCTATTCTTTTAATGATGTATATAAGAGTGCAAATGAGGATACAGCTGACAATTGTGTCAACAGTGGTGCTTCCAGTATGATTTGTTACTTTTCAGGCAGGTTAATCATTGTTCTTTTCAGTTTATTAATTTTTATGCATTACTCATAATTTACAATTTCTTTTTTTTTTTTCTTTTTCTTTCTTCTTGTATAAGTAAACTTTTCAATGTAATCCATAGTTTTCAATTCTCTTCCTGTCCCCATTCCGGTTTGACCTGTTCCAAAAAAATAAACACGATTGAAAAATGAATATATATAATAATTAGTAAAACTGATAAAAGTAAAAAGCTAAAATAATACTAAAAATGCATACATACATCATTTAAATTAAATTGCACTTTATTAGTGATTTTCTAGTTTTTACTACATATGAATGAAAGTGTGAAACATGGGCTGGAATTGGAACCAGAATCACTGGAATTGGGCCTTGAAACTTTCACGGGGTATTCCCTTCTGTCCCAGGGCAATTCCGGAAAGGAAAAAAAAAATGTTTAAGAAAATAGGTTTTAGTTAACATTGAACAATAAGTTGCATATTAATCTATAAACTAATTTTCAGCAACCTTGAGCCATCAAAATCACAAACAGAAAAACATAAGGTTGAGTGGGTCAAGATGCATTGTTGGGTCCAAAATGAAGGCAAATACAATATCATTTTCCAATATTTTGGGTTGTTAGCACATTTCATTTTTTTTAAAAATAAAATTCTCATTGATACTGGTTTTTTTTTTATTCTTTTGGTAGGTATCATGACTAGAACCTACAACCATAAGGTTGCACCAATGAGCACTTCCTTTCTTTTTTTCTGATGTTTTTTTCCTGTCTTTTTTCCTGAAAAAGGGTCAGCTGCGACTCCCATTCCTGAATGTCCTCTAAAGGGCAGATTGTTGCTGCTCACATTCAGCTGCTACACTGATAGCCGAACATATAGCTGCATTGCCCATTTCTCATATCATTTCTGTGTAATTAGATAAGGTCCATTTTGTGTGTGAATTATTTGTTCTATTTTTACGAGATTTCTTGTTCATATCTATATAGAACCCACAATTTTGAAATTCTTTTGAGAACTTCTCGAGATTCATCAAAGCCTTGATGAAACTATGTTGGCTACATGAATTCTGTTTCTCCATTCCTATCTATCTTGAGCCAAATCCTTGGATGGTATCCCTTATTCAAATCCAACCTTATTGCTTCTGTCCATGTCCTCTTTGGCCTACCCCAGTTTTTATTGCTAGTCCCAAGCCCAGATAAAGAAGGGGGGTTGCATTAGGTAGGTTGATGGCCAGTGCAAAATTTTGTCGCAACCCAAACATGAACTTCTCAAGATGAGAAATTCCGAAAAATGAGATTTATGACGGTGCTTATATTTGATGATATTTGATTGTTTAAAAACTTCTTACTGCATGCTTGCCATGGACTGGTTTAAGGATTGGCTGAGGTTGGCAGGTGAAGTTTTTAAGGATTTCTGTTTTGGTTATATCATCCATGAATATGCCTGAGTTCTGTTCTATTCTTATCAATAATTACTTTTCCCTGGTCTATATATTTTTCCCATATTGATGTTGGCAGGTGAAGTTTCTATGGATATCTTATTTGGTGACATCATTCATGAACATATGCCCAAGTTCTATTATATTCTTATAAATAATTACTTTTCGCTGGTTTATATATTTTTTCCAGACTTTGATATGTCGGATGCCCAGCAAGAGCATGCTTTGGCTGTTGAACGTCTTGCCCCAAGATTGGCAGCTCTTAGGATTGAGCTTTGTCCTGGTCATATGAGTGAAGGATGTTTTTGGAAGATTTATTTTGTACTTCTGCATTCTAGACTTAATAAGCATGATGCTGAGCTTTTGTCGACTCCCCAGGTAAGTTGCCTTATCCTTTGCACCATTAGTGTATAATTTCTCATTTGTTGCCTGGATTCTTTAAAATGAGCAAAACTTGTATCATTTCTCAATTGTCGCGTGTCAAGATGTATAGACATCATTTATCATGTTGGTTTCATTACAACAGCTGAATTCTTCTAGAGATACTTCGGACAAGGTTTGTTGGTTAACAGTTCTGTTTTCATTTGTATTCTTTATTGGTAACAAAATGTATATTACTCTCCTTGCAGACTTCCCAATAAAACTAGAACAAAATATTGTTGCTTTCTCATCTTGGAATCTGAACTAAATATTGAAGTGTTTGTAATTTGATTGTTTGGTGTGGATTTATAAAATATTTTTTTTTTATTGCCTATTCTTTTTTTTTTTTTTCGTTTTATAATTATTATTATTTTCAAATTCTGTGTAGACTGGTTGGGAATGCATGGGCGTGGAAACTTTTTTAAGGCAGCTGTGGTAACCAGCCCTGTCACAGGCAAAAAATTTCTCCCTCAAAATGATTCTAAATAATTGGATCACCTGATTGTGAACCCAGTTTTCATCACAACGAATTCAGTTGTCTCAAATGGCTAGGATAGTTTATATCATGTAAGATAGCAGGGTCTGAGGTCTGTACACCATGAATGGTTCCATGGGCCACAAGCTATAAATACTCTGTATTCTCTGATGTATTCGCTATTTCACTTGCATGTCGATTGATATTCATGCTTTTAATTGGGAAGGTGTTCTTCTATGTTGGCTAAGCAGAAATCTTGAATTCTCAGACTGTCATTTCAGGAATTTCCTAATGAAATTTCTAGGCACTTGCATATCAAGTCGCTAACTTGTGTAGACAATTGCCCATGTCCATGCAGATTGTAGAAGCTAGAGCTTTGTGGTTGCAGGAGTTACAAAACCGGACGAAGCCAACAACAGATCGGCTTGGAACTGGCACATCACATATTAAGGAGCCTGTCCCTTCTGACTCTGAAGAGCGTGCTCCACCTTCCAATATTTCATCTGAAAGGGCACCAGTCAGAACTTCTGCATATGAATCTGTCAACGCTGCACACGCAGCAGACATTGAGACTGATAAGCACGCACTTATATCTACCGAGATTAAAATCATCGATAAGTCTGTGGTTGAAGAAGGTCCTGCAATCCAGACCAGAGACATTAATATCTCAAGTGGTGCCTCAAAAGCATTGGGTCATAAGTACGAAGAGGAAGGGGATGACTGGTTAGAGGAGGACAACACTGAAATGGGCGGCACTACAATTCCACTGGGCAATGAGGAGGATGTATCATTCAGTGATTTAGAGGATGATGATGAGAGGAGTGCACCCGCCAGCTCTAAGACAGTAACTGATGTTTCGGATTGTTCAACAAAGGATTCTACTGGTTGGGTCCAGCTAAGCAGGAACACTGGAGAATCAACAAAGAATGGGCATGCCAGCATGGGACACCATGGAGATGAGACCAAGGAATCAAGTGATTGGCTTAATCTCGATGAAGAGCTTGACACAGATTGACAATGTAAGTATGGGCCTACCTACGATCTTTTCTATTATAAATATTCTGAAATATTTCTTTGGCATTCGATTGTAAAGACTGGTGTTTCTGTACATATTGATATAAGCCTCAGTGACGTTTGCGTGGATCTGAATTGGAATTGCAATTATCTTCTCTCTCTCTCTCTCTCTCTCTTAATCAAATTTATTTATATTCAAAGCGTGCATTGGGTTGGATTTTGGCCATGCTCTGGACCTGTGGGCTGGGCCTCATGTTGTTGATTAGCCTTTTATATGTTTGAAGGCACTGCCTGACATTTAATAATGATGCAAACAAGTACGGGCGTGCTACCTTTGGCAAGGAAATCATGTTCTATGTTGGGACCATAAGACTATACAGACCTTGCTAACTGCTTTACTGACATTCGTGGGTTTGATCTCCAAGGATTCATACTTTTCATATGGCATACTTTTAGTGATTTAGTGTACCACGTATCTTTTTAGGTACAAGCAACCGACTCCAACATAGTGACTTATTTGAGGATTTGACTCGAAATTGATTGGAACGAAAAAACAGAATTAGTATACATGGTTGGGTCAAGGCTTTGATGATGATAATAATCACATGTGAAAGCCCCCTTGCTGAGGTGATGTAGAGGAGAACTTGGGGTGAGTAAAGTTCAATCTAGTTCTAGATCCTACAGTTGTCATCCAATTACAAACATTTCAACGGCTACAATAAGTTGGATCTAGATGACGAGTCTAGAAGTTTTGGATTGGCTGTCCTCTTAGAATCCAAGTCACTCATGTGGTATCCGTACTTGCATCTCAGATGGGGCTGCATGACATTAGAAAATTTTCTTATAATCAATACAATTTGTATGTATCATGAGCTATAAAATGTATTTGAGTAAAGTCAGGTTTCACCCAAGCTTATGCTTGGTATACAGTTGTGTTTCCAACTAGAGCTCAAGTTGGCTTGTTATTATTCAAATAAGTTAGAGGATATAAACAAATCAAGCTTAGCTTGCCTAGCTTTAGCCTAGGAACAGTCTATCCCTCTAGTGCTTCCTTGGAGCATCACAATCAAAACGGTTTTAAGACTTTCAAATGTCTCCCCGTGACTTGTGTGCAAAAATGGGAACAATCCAAATATCCAATGATGTCCTATTTTTAGGTATTTGAAGTTGTTTAAATCCTAACCATTAGATAAATTGGGGTGAGTCCCAAAATGTTGCATGATTAATTGAAAGGCCTTTACAACTTCAATGAGGATTAAATTTAATTTAGTGCTAAACCAGGGGATGTAATGAGTGTGAAGGGCTTGATTTGTAAGAGGGTAGTAGCCATGCTCGGCCATTTCTAAGTTGGGAAAATCTTGGTCGGTGCTAAAAGTTTGCGCACATTTATTACCTCATATACTATATATATCAAAACCAAGTTCATACTTTCAAAGAAAAGAAATTATGAAAAACTCTTCATCTATAAAGCTCCCTTTTTAGCTCCCCTAGTTTTTTAAGAATAGCAGTGAGTCATACTACAAGCTAAGTTAACATGTAACATGTAAAATGATTTATTTTTTGCCGACTCTAGCTACATAAGATCTGCAAACCATTAATTTCATTAGATCACCAATCTTCCTTGTGTTTCACTCGTTGCATGATTAAGAGTACATGCAAGAGGTCCGGGTTCAAAGATTGGTACCATCCTCTCTTTATCTTAACTCCATTAGATCACTATAAGGTCGTGGTTGATGAGTGTGGAATATAGGTTTATGGCAATTCAAAAGGGCTTTGCTACTTCAAACCCCCTCTCAAGGCTTTGGCCCGACAACATGGCCCACATTTGTGAGGGTAGGGGTAAGGGCAGACCCTGACCCGGCCCAGGCCAGACCTTTTGACAGCGCTATCTACAACAATTATTTAGATCTTTGTCGTTCATCTTCTAAAAAGGATAAGATTCGGCAATTTTTATATTGCTAAGAAACAGTGTGTGTTCTGTTCTTGTCAGGATTCAATTAGCAATTAGGAATCTGGATGTGACTCTGATCTGAATCTGCCACATATCTTTCACCAATATCAGGACCCCATATCCACATCTCAATTGCAGACAGATATGGATCCCAATCATATCCAAATTTCAAATTATGGAGATTATTTATTCTTTTTACTTAACATCCAGCAAAGGGGCATGACCATGGATTCAGACTATTGAGTAGTCGAATCTAAATTCGCATGAACTGATAAATTCTAATCTGCTTATGAAATGGATCATCCAAACACCTGATTTGGATGCCTTTCTGCTTGTTTGTGTGAAGTGTAGAACTGGAAAAGTAAAACCTTTCTGCTTGTTTGGTTAATGCCTCACATTAAATCAGAAAAAATGCCTCACTTTCGGTAAGACGGCATTCTTGTGTTTCTTCAATTCTGTTGAAACCCACTTACAAGGGTTTAAGTGACTCATCCTCCTCAGCTTAACCTTTGAGGTGGGATGAATTCTACTATGAAGGAACTGTGTGGTAACTCTAGATTTTTTTTTTTTTTTAAAATCGAGATGATTCAATTAGATGAAATAGAGCTATTTCAATTAAACCCTTCGACAAATTGACAACTGTTTGATATGTTTGTTCAATTAGAAAAGGCAGATTTGTTGTATTATAAAAGTTATATAGGCAAAGCCATCATAAGGTAAAAGTAGTAAGGGGAAGAAAGAGGTACAATTAAACTTGTCATATAGTAGAAGTTGAAGGGGCAAGCTTATAAAAAAAATTAAAAATAAAAAAGTTGTCTAATTGCTTTAAATATTTATATCTATTAAACAATGACTTTTTTGTGACTTACTGAAAAAGATGCAAAAGGTTTAAAGCTGATTAAAATAGACATTTACATCAATATTTTGAACACTCTAAAACACTTCAACATGTTTTTGAATCAGATTCAAAGCAAACAAACTCAAAATGTAGACTTCCAAAGTGACACCTAAAACTTTATTTAAAGATTACTATTGAATCACCATAAATAAGTTGTAATATGAGACTGTAAATAAGCTGTAATATATGAGAGAGAGAGAGAGAGAGAGAGAGAGAGAGAGAGAGAGAGAGAGAGATGGAAGTAGAGTACTGTATTCTATAGTCTATACATCCCATGAAAAACACAACAAAGGGGCAAGTTCTCCAACTTCATGCATACAATGCAATGCTCATTAGGCTATATATCTTGTAAGTAGTCACTTCTTCACAGAGAGATAATGAGGATTCTCACATGTTTTTCTGCCAAGAAACTGATACCCAATTTATTACAGCTTGTGCAATGACTTCCACCTTCATTATATTGCAGAGGAAATTAGGGAAAGGTCCCTATAAGTCAATGTTTCCGGCCTCCAGTCCAAGGAAAAACTTTTTAAGGCCTATGGTCCACTCAGCTAGACTTTTTCCAGCCCTAGGTCTCTGCATCCACATGATCTCATTTTTCAAGACTAAATTGCCCTTCCAACCGTTTTAGGCATAAAATTTTGAAATTTGAAATTTCAAATCTTCCCTCCTCCCTCCTTCCTCCTTCCTAAATCCTCTCAATCGTCCTCCTCCCTAAATCCTTTCAATCTTCCTCCTCCCTCCTTCCTAAACAAACTAATATTAGAGAAAAATTCTGAATTTTTTTTTCCCACCTCAAAGACAGGAAGCGATTTGGGTTGGTTTTCTTGTTTTCTGATCAGAGCGAGGTTGGATTTTGCTAGGGCCAGGGTTGTGTCACGCCTGATCAACGGTGAAGACTGTCACTGGTTGCAGAGGAGAGAACAGAAGGTTCTCTATTTGAAATCGGTCTTGGTGCACGTTACAGAGAAAAAGTGATTTCGTGTTTGACTTCTTGGGTACAAAACGAAAATTGTTTTTTGTTGTCTTCTGTGGGACTTAGTTTTAAAGAATCCATAAGTGGTTTTTCGTTTCGTTCTGATTCCAAAAGTGCAGAGAACGCAAGGCGGGTTTGGGTTCGCCAGTGACGAGATTCCGCCACCGTCTTCGTCGGCCACGCACCGGTCCCATTTTTCTGTAGCAGTCGAACGTGGATTATTGAATCTGCCTTTCGATTGGACGGTGGGCCACACAGATCGGTGATGATGATGATTATTGAATCTGCCAGATTTTATGCGGCGCCGAGAAAGAAGAGTCCTGCCGTCGCCGTCTGAAGATTCTGGAGAAGCTCCGTCCTCTTCTGTCGCGCCCTGCTTGCCGTGGCCGAAGGAGGAAGCACTGGTTCTGGTTTTGATTCCAGAACCAGAACGTGAAGAAGAAGACCTGGTTTTGGTTCTCTGGGTCTTTTGGTCCAGGTCTAGGTCGGGTCAGGTCAGGCTGACCCAGCCCACGCAAATTTATCTATTTAGTCAAATTTATTTCAGTTTTTATCAAATTTATCTTAGTTTTTGTCAAATTTATCTGAGTTTTTTTCAAATTTATCTGAGTTGTTGTCAAATTTATCTGAGTTTCGTTCAAATTTATCTGAGTTTTTTTCAAATTTATCTGAGTGTTGTTCAAATTTATCTGTCTTCTGTCATATTTCTTTGTGTTTTAGGTAAATTTATCTTAGTTTTTTTTCAAAATTTATCTGAGTTTTTTAGAAAATTTATTTGTGTTTTTTGAAATCTATATGCGTTTTTTAAATTTATTTGCGTCTTTTGAAATTTATTTGTGTCATTTCAAATTTATTGAGTTTTTTGAAATTATTGTATTTTTTAAAATTTATTTTCATTATTATAAATTTATTTTCATTTTTTAAATTTTATTTGGATATGTTGAGATTTATTTTAGTCTTTTGAAATTTATTTACATTTTCTGAAATTTATTTGGATATTTTGAAACTTATTTGCATCTTTTTAAATTTATCTGTGTTATTTGATTATATATTGCTTTTTTAAAAAAAATTATTCCGTTTTTTGAAATTATTGCATTTTTTAAAAATTTATTTTTGTTATTTTGAAATTTATTTGTGTGTTTTTAGAATTTATTTGAAAATCTGGGGATTCCATTAATCGTGGGCAATTAAATGTCAATTGGCCATTATTAATGGGATATCCCACCAATCATGGGATAAGATTTAAAGAAAGGGTAAACTAGACATTTCAGGTATGAAAAAGTGTGAGAGGGACCTTTGGCTTGATGAATATTTTTTGTGGACTATTTGCAACAAAGTCATGAGTTGAGGGACCCCCGGCCTAAGCCCCCTATATTGCATCCCTACACTAGTGTTTCATAAACCTTGGAAGGTAGGCGTGGGGTGAAAAGAACATGCAGTGGAGTCGCTCTTGGGAGGGTTAGGCCCAAGCCCTCAGTCATATCAACAGCACCATTTGGATGGGCCTCCAACTCAAATCCATGGACCAGACGAGCAAGCGTCAAGTGCATGATCTGAAAGGCCATCGAGTAGCTGGTCGGGGCACGATCGCCTTCAGGCCCCAAATGGTATGTACTCGAAATGCTGACCCTTCACATCCATGTCCACATGGGTGGTGAGAAATCTCTTGGGCCGGAACTCAGATGGGTCGACCCACAAATGCAGATCCCTTTGAACCTTCCAAATGTTCACCATTACCTGGGTCCCCATTGAGATGTCGAACCCGCCCACTTGGCAGTTCTCCATTGCTCCATTGCTATTTTGGGCTGAAATTCTTGGGTTTCAAAGTCTTATTATTGTAGTATAAATCTGCTATTTTTCGGACCAAAACATTCACGTTTAACTGGTTTTTAAATCGCGCACTTTTGCAACTTAGTTGGGTCAGTTCTGCTAAAACTGTGCAGAATTTTTTGCTATTCTCCTCCCAAGTCCGAATTTAGTCATTCTAATCAGTTAATAATCTTATGATTTCAGCAAAAAAAAAATTTCTAATGTAATTTCTAAATATGATGCATGCACAAAGACACTTTCTAACCATAGATTATGCAAGTAGCAAAAATAGAAAGTTTCTACTAAACATAAAAAGATGCAAGTTGGGTTTTGAAATCTAGAATTTGTAAAAAATAAAAAAATCAGAATATTAATTTTAAAAAATAAAACAAAAGGGGTGGAAAATAAAAGGCGGAAAAGTGGTACCAAAGATTTAGAAACTAGACAATCCTACAAGTATTGACAATGTGATAATATGCAATCCTCTCTTCTCAGAGTAGGAAAAAAAATAATGCAAGTGGTTACTTGTTGTTTCTCGACTTTTGATCCTTTTTATTTTATTTTCAAATTCTACATCTAATTATGTGAAATATTGTCTCAAATCAAAACACATAAAAGAACTAGAATGAGAAAATTTAACACACTTACATAAAGAATGCGCAGAATCAATCAAAGTAGTGTCTTTATTCCTTGATCTTGAAGTACATAAAATTAAGATTCTTCTCTCTTCATCATTTTCTCAACATGATCTCTCAACCTATGTCTAAGGAATTAGAATGGAGAAGAAGAAGAAGAAAAGGATTAGAGAGAGAGGGTGGGTGGGAGTGGAAAGAGAGAGAAAACTTCCAAAGTTTTCAACTACAAGGCATTGGACGTCCAGCCCTTCCATGAGTCCCTTTTATGCTTTTTGCAAATCTTTTTTTAGTAAAGAATTTTTCATCTTTAGGGCTATTGTTTTCTTATGTGTAGAGATTCTTGCTTAGGCTCCAAGCTAGCTTCTTTCTTTGGAAAGACTTTTAAATTTGAGAGATCTCCTTGCCTTATTAGGTTTCTTGATGCATAAACTTTCCTTGTACAATTCCAAGAATATCTCTAAAAATTGCATGATGATGTAAAGGGAAGGAACTTTCCAAATATTGAGATTTCTTGCAATTCCCTCCTAAGACTGTAGTAGACAACTTCCCGAGGTCATATCTCCCTCAATATAGCTCCGATTTATGCAATCTTAGGCTCCACGGATATTTACTCGAAAAGAGCTTTCCAAAGGTGGCTAGATTACGCCGATCCGACACTCGGTTTGAGAGTTATGGCCATTTTAAGTTGCTACCCCTGAAAAATTCGGGAATAATTGTACACAAATAGAAGCTTCTATATTGGCATGGAATGGGGTGTGTGGGGCCCATGTTGATTCCTCCTACAAATTGAAAGAGACAATTTTAATATTAAATCATATGTAAGAAAATAATTATGAACAATGTATGGGACCCTACATGCCTAGTGATGCACCAAAATGACCATCTATCCAAAAATAGCACATGGTGCCAAAAATAGCAAGATATGCATTGATGAAATCAAAAGCCTAATTTTGGGGTGCTAAATGAGATGAGAAAAACTTAATTTCACAAAAATTATGCAATTCAATGAATTTTGACCAATTTTGACCATGTTTCCAAAAATATCCCCAAATGCATGTAATCATGAAATAAAATGCAATTCTATGCAATTAAATCTAATTAAGTCCACAAATGCTAATGAAATGATGACTTAATAACCTAGTTTTGTGGACTTATCAGTACTTGCGGTCACCAAACAATAATGACACTGCCAAATTGCTAGCGGAAGGCAAAAGTCGTGGATTTCCAGGGATGCTAGGGAGCATTGATTGCATGCACTGGAAATAAAAGAATTGTCCCACTGCATGGCAAGGTCAATATTCTGGTCATTATCATAAACCAACAATTATTTTGGAAGCTGTGGCATCATATGATCTTTGGATATGGCATGCAGTTTTTGGGTTACCACGATCTTATAACGACATCAACGTGTTAGAACGCTCTTCTGTATTTACTGAGCTTGCTGAAGGGCGTGCTCCTTTGGTCAATTACTCAATTAATGGTCATAACTATATAATGAGTTACTATCTTGCTGATGGCATATATCCTTCGTGGTCAACATTTGTTAAAACAATTCCATCTCCACTAGGAAATAAAAAATCACATTTCGCTCGTTAACAAGAGGGGGCAAGAAAGGATGTAGAGCGTGCTTTTGGAGTGCTTCAAGCACTCTTTGCAATTGTTCGCGGACCTGCACGTCTTTTTCAACTTGCAGATCTTAAAGACATCATGATGGCTTGTTAATATTGCAGATCTTAAAGACATCGTGCTCAAGGAAAACAAAAAATAGAGTATCTCTCAACTCTCAAGCTCACACGATCTGGGCAAGAACTCGAGACGACTGTTCTTCGACTTCATCGACGGGAGGTAAAGCGTGGTAAACGACACCGATCGACACCCATTTTGATCGGACTTGAGGTTTGTCGTTTCTTTTCTATTTCCCTTCATTTTTTCCCCAACCGATTGACACCTGTTTTAATTAGCCTTGCGATTTGGCTTTTCTTTTCTGTTTTGCTTTGATTTTTGCCCTGATCTCTTTGATTTTTGTTGCGACTTGATGATTGGATTGCTGATGAGTATGATACCCAATTGTGTGTGCGTGCAACCGATCGACACCCGTTTTGATTAGCCTTGCGATTTGGCTTTTATTTTCTGTTTTGCTTTGATTTTTCCCTTGATCTCTTTGATTTTTGTTGCGATTTGATGATTGGATTGCTAATGGGTATGATACCCAGTTGTGTGTGCGTGTGTTGCTGTGTGTGTTGTTGTTGACGATGGGTCTGTGAACTAGTGGCCATTGTCTTAGTCGTTGTTGGGTTTCCAGTAGTTTGCAGAGAATTTTTTGGGTGTGTGTTGCTCTATGCATGTTTCCTCTGTGGATTGCTGATGTGTATGATGCCCAATTGTGTGTGCGTGTGTTGCTGTGTGTGTTGTTGATGATGATGAGTCTGTGAACTGGTGGCCATTGTTGTAGTTGTTATTGGGTTTTCAGCAGTTTGCAGGGAATTTCTTGGGTATGTGTTGCTGCTCAATGTGTGTGTTGCTGCTCAATGGAGTGGGGGCTCCGCTCCATGAACTAAGCCTCACAAAATCCCCAATTAAAAACTGTAAACCAGTGACATATTAGGAGAAGGTTGTGCTGCCTTTTTTTTTTTTTTTTTTTTTTGTAGTAACAGAATTCTGATTACAATGTATAACATGAATAAGTTTGTGAAGTGCTTATGAACAAGCCTCGGCCTAATTGGTAACATGAATAAGTTTGTGAATGACCCCCAAATACAAATATGTGTTTTTGTAATCTAGGATAAGTTTGAAGCTGCTCTAGTTCATGATACTTGTTAATGATAGTTATCCTACATTAATGGGCTGTTTTGCAAATTGCATTTGTTACATTCAAAGTGTACAGTTTGGATTAGAATCAAAGTGTAAGTAGTGGATTTACAACAACTAGTTGAGTTTGCATCTTACTTAAGTTTCGTTTGTTTCACTCTATGTATATAAAGATCTCCCTCCATATTAAGAATGGATTCACAAATACAGGATGGCGCATACTTCACTAATCTCTTACAAAGTGGAGTAGATACTCAACAATCTCCACCCAAAGATCAAATGGAACCCATTGTTAAGAAAACACCACGGGGTGGTAATTTCACTAGAGAAGAAGACATTCTTCTTGTATCAGCATGGCTCAATATTTCCATGGATGCAATACAAGGGAATGAGCAAAAACACAAAACATATTGGATTAGAATAAAGGAATACTTCGAAAGAGAGAGGAAATCTGCTACTCATCATACTCCTAACTCTCTAATGAATCGATGGTCATTAATTCAACTTGGCACCAATAAGTTTTGTGGGTTCTTAGCCTCAATTGAGTCGAAACATCAAAGTGGTGTGACTGAGCAAGATAAGGTAAACAATGGTTTGAAAGTGGTGTCAATTCATTATTGCACAAATATTCTCTATTCACTAATCCAATTTCTATTTGTTAATTTTGTAGATTTGTCAAGCAAAGGTTATGTATCAAGCGTTCAATAAAACTCCGTTTCCATTTGAACATGGTTGGAATATCTTGAGGCATAACCCAAAATGGGTGAGTCGTTCAGAGAAGGCCAAACCAAAAAGAAGATCAGCTGCAACATCGTCTCCTTCTACTCCAGAGTCTATAAATCTAGGGGTGGAAGATGATGACTCTCCTACTTCCTTTGTAGACTTGGAGAGACCAATAGGAAGGAAGGCTGAAAAGGAATGAAGAAATAAATGAAATAATCATGATAGTATGATTTCAAATCTTGAAGGGGTCCTTGATGTTATGATGGAACGAAAGAAGAAGAAACATGATGAGAAAAATGAAATTCTTGAGAGGGCATGTTCTCAAACACAAGAACTTATTGAGATTAAGATAAAGGAGAGTGAGAAAGCTACTATTCGAGAGGAAGAGTTGATTCGTCTTAAGCAAAAAAAGGTTGAATTGGAAGAGACGAAACAAGAAATGAAAATTATGGCAATGGATCTAACATGCTTGGATTTAGTGCAACAAGACTACTTTCTTCAACTTCGCCAAGAAATCATGGAACGTAAAAAGAAGAGTAATTAGTCATGCAACTTAGCTGACGATATATTTTGTATAATTACAGAAATTTATACTTGTAGAAATATTTTGTATAGTTGTAGAAATATTGTTGCAGAAATATTATGGTTGTAGAAATATTTTGTATAGTTACAGAAATATTATAGTTGTAGAAATATTTTGTATAATTACAGAAATATTGTTGCAGAAATATTTTGTATAGTTGCATAAATATTGTTGCAGAAATATTATGGTTGCAAAAATATTTTGTATAGTTGCAGAAACATAAAATTAACATTATAATGAAGATTAACCTAAGTAAAACCATGCGAATAACATAAAATTAACATTACAATGAAGATTAACATAAATAAAATCATGCGAATAATATAAAATTAACATTACAATGAAGATTAACATAAATAAAACCATGCGAATAACATAAAATTACAATTACAATTAAGGCCTACAACTCACTATGTAGTTGCCACAAATGCTCGACAAGGTCAAATTGGAGTTGGGAATGAGTTTCTCTATTTCTAATGTAACGATGATTTTCAATGAAGTTCTCCAAAAGTGTAGGATTGCGTGACACTGGTTCACAAGGAGTTTCATTAAGTTGCTCATAAACAACTCTTTTGGCATCATTGAGATGATGCTGATCTTCAATGATCATGTTATGCAATATTATGCACGCCATCATGATGTCTTTAAGATCTGCAAGTTGAAAAAGACGTGCAGGCCCGCGAACAATTGCAAAGAGTGCTTGAAGCACTCCAAAAGCACGCTCTACATCCTTTTTTGCCCCCTCTTGTTTATGAGCGAAATGTGATTTTTTATTTTCTAGTGGAGATGGAATTGTTTTAACAAACGTTGACCACGAAGGATATATGCCATCAGCAAGATAGTAACCCATTGTATAGTTATGATCGTTGATTGAGTAATTGACCAAAGGAGCACCCCCTTCAGCAAGTTCAGTAAATACAGAAGAGCGTTCTAACACGTTGATGTCGTTATGAGATCCCGGTAACCCAAAAAATGCATGCCATATCCAAAGATCATATGATGCCACATCTTCCACAATAATTGTTGGTTTATGATAATGACTAGAATACTGACCTTGCCATGCAGTGGTGCAATTCTTTCATTTCCAGTGCATGCAATCAATGCTCCCTTGCATCCCTGGAAATCCACGACTTTCCCCTTCCGCTAGCAATTTGACAATGTCATTATTGTTTGTTGACCGCAACTACTCTTCAGAAAAATTTGTAATCACCGCTTTAACAAACTTTTTTAGACTTTTCAATGCGGTGCTTTCTCCAATCCTTAAGTATTCGTCGCACAAATCAGCCGTTCCTCCATAGGCTAGCTTTTTTATGGCAGCGATCATCTTTCAAAAGGAAGACAACCCGAGCCTTCTAGCATTATTCTTTCGTTGGACAAAATATGGCTCGTTCGCTTCTAGCACATATTGAATACGTAGAAAAAGAGAATGACTCATTCGAAACCTTCTTCGAAATAAATTCGGAGAAAATACTGGCGAGTCAGCAAAGTAGTCAAGAAAAATCCTTTCATTGGCTTGCAAAAAATCACGCTTGATGACTGTGCGGTGTCGACGTGGTCTTGATCCTTCACCACTATTCAATCGTTCTTCTTCTATAGCAAGTCGTATAATTATCTCCACCTCATCATCGGAAGAGGATGAGGAGTCATTAGCAATTATGTTGAATACAGGATGTTGATATTCCATAGAGAACAAATAAAGAGTGAATGAAAGAGAAATTTGAGTTGAGATAAAACAAAGAATGAAAATATATGAGAATTTTGGGTTAAGCTAGATAGAAATTTAAGTGGAAATTGTCTTATTTATATTAAGAGAATATGACCGTTAAAATACGACCATTAAAATATAGCCGTTGGTTCATTGGAAAACGTGAGCGTTTAAAAAAATATGACCATTACAAAATATGACCGTTAGAAAATATAGACGTTCGCATATTGGAAAACGTGAGCGTTTAAAAAATATGACCGTTACAAAATATGATCGTTAAAATGCAACCGTTAGAAAATATAGCCGTTTGGACATTGGAAAACGTAAGCGTTTAAAAAATATGACCGTTACAAAAAATAATAAAGAAATAATATTTAAATGAAATAAAGATAAAGTAAAGAGGCTGATGTAGGTGCATGTGAATAGTAGGATAGCTGAAATAACAAAAGCGACTTTGTTTAGCTTAGATTTAACTAAAGCTAAGCTAGCCACGTGCGAATGCTCTAAGTGTAAAGAGCCACCGTTCATGAATGCGGTTTTAACGGAAGGAAAAAGAGCCTGATGTGCACAGGTTTTATGCTATTTTAGTTACTTTGTAGCTAAACATTGCATTTACATAGCCACATGCGAATGCTCTAAGGAGCAAAATAAACAGCCTATGTGGGGTGGCCCCTCCAGCTAACATAGTTAAATTCAAAAGAACAACCATAGAACAACATTAGGGAACAAAAGTTGAAGCGAGTAAAACAGAGGTTGCGAATCCAAAAGGAATGGCCACCTGCCAGCACAGCTAGTTGCAGCTATTAGGTGGAGGAGACATTGTCATCCGGAGTGAAAGAGTCATCCCCACCTTCATTCAGGGCCTCCCTAACATCAGGTGGAAGAGAATCCAGCCCCTCCGAGACCTCAGTGATATTCAATTTGGCTAGCAAATCTGCTACTGAGTTCGCAACCACTTGTAGCAGTGAATGGACCAAGTAGTGAGAGAGGACAGCATGGTCATGGTGTCCTGCCAGAGAGGCATAATATCCCAGGCTAGGTTTTCTGATTTTTGAATGGTGGAGATAATGTGTTACAGCCCAACCCGAACTAATCATGATTAAGGCTAATTAATTGGGATTAGTACTAATAAAGCACGGATAATTGGGTTAATGAATGTTAAAGACCAAAGAGAGACAAATTAGTCTCAAATGATGCATTAAGCATAATGGAATGAATTTGAATGGAACTGAGTTCATTAAATTGAGTTTAGACTCAAATAAGGTAGGTTGAGGATTTTTTCGTAAATACAGGTTTTCACGTATTTCGTCGAATATGGAAGTTCTTGATACCAACGTGTGTATCTTGAATAGTACTTTAACTTTCATAATAGATGCGATTCCATTTGACCTCAAATGGACCAAATGAGGCTTCATTTGACTCATAATGTAATAATGGTTAATGAGAGGGGGCTTTAGCGTGAAAGAGCCTTATATTAGAATGAGATGGAACTCATTCATTCATTTCACCCAACCAAACGCTAGGTTCATCTTCTTCTTTTCTCTTCCAGTCTCCTTCATTAAGAGAGAGGCTAGGAGTGACTCAAAGGGGTTTTGAGGAGTGTAACTTCATCTTCATCTTCTTTCTCAAGTCATTTCTCCATTCTTGAAGTGTTGAAGCTTGGAAAAAAAACTCAAGATCTCCTTGCTTGGAACTACAAGGTTTCATTTGGGGATTTTTCATCTCAAAGCAAGCTAAGCAAGAAGGCTTTGAGTTCATTGACTTCAAGAGAGGCAAATATAAGCATTACTTGTGATTAGTGTTAATCATTGTAGAAGTGCATAGAGTTTTCATGGCTTTGTGCATTTTCCATTTGATTTTGGAATTATTTATGGATTTAATGAGATGGTCAATGGATGGTAGTGTCTTGTGAATGAATGTTGTATGAGGAGGGAATAGGAGGTTCCAGTGTCATTGCAGGTTGTGTAATGTGATGGGGGAAGAAGAGTAGAAGAAGAGAGAGAGCATCAGAATTTCGGATTGGTATTTTGATGGGTTCGCTCGAGTGAACAGTAAGTCCGTTCTAGCGAACATTGTTCTGTTTGGGTCCGCTCGAGCGAACAATAAGTCTGCTCGAGTGAACCACTTTCTGTTTGGTCCGTTCGAGCGAACATGAAGTCCGCTCGAGCGAACCTGATACTGACCAATCAGTTTGAGTCCAATGGATTTTGGATTTTTGTATAGACTTTGAATACTCCTTGTGAGCATAAATGCTCCCTCAATTAGTTTTAAGACTAAGTACGATAAAAGAAGGAACTACACTTCCATGGGTGATAATTACGGGAACTAGAATGCATACATTAAAATTACTAATGTGATGTCCATCAAGAATAACACGTGCATTTGGTAACCAATGGTTACACCTAAATGGTTGTTCAGATTTTAGATAGAATTAAATAGGATCATAAATGATTAGTAATTCCCCCATTGTATCGTTGTATTCCAATCTAATGAGGTTGGTGTTATTGTTATTCTCTTCCTTGATATGAAAAGAATTATTGAATTGAACCAAACTCAGAAATGGATTGCTCACTGAAAAGCATTGACCTTTGAGTCTGACACTACCTAATTATTGTATTTGAACTTTAAATGAATTCAATGAATTAATAAATGAAACAAATGACTATTCCTATTGCAGTAGATGGTTTTGGGGACGTTCCGGAGCTCCGTGGTGATGCCAATTGTCCCTGGTCCGGACATTGATAAGTCCCACAATTTTCGATCATATCTATGGGCATTGATTGATGCCTTTCATTTGAAAGATGGATCCTTCCTTTGAGGGAAGATGGTAAATGAAATGAAACGAAATGAAAATGAATACTATCGTAATGACCATCTTATACATGTCCACATAATTGACTTTTATGTTCACATATTGTTATTGTAGGAACTTTCTAGACTTGTCTAGAATTGAAATTGTTACTGACAGATTGAATGAGTTTAGTTTATTTGTTAACACATGCTATTACAAGATCTGTTTATACATTATTGAACCGTCGTGTTCATTAGTATTATTGATGGCATTACAGGCCCGTTTGCCCATGCCGGTGCAGCAGCTCCCTCGGCGGCAGCGGAGGAGTCCGCTCCGGTTCCTCCAGGAGGATTAAATGAATGGGACGAACGGGATACCATCTGATATGGATATCCGAGTGCGAAAAGGAGTTGGAACATTTTGAGAAAATGTTTTGAGGAGTTATTTTGCGTAATCATTTTGAAATGTAACTAATTGTCTTTTGTATAGCATTTTGGATTTGCAATAATTGATAAACAAATGATGGAACGATACATGTATAAAGGACATTATTTTGTATACATGTAAATCATAAATTAATATTGTCAAATATAAATGTTTCCATAAATTTGTGTATTTGATAGGTAAATTGAGAATGTTATCCCTTGTGGATTCCGTTTTAACCTCGGTTAATTCAGGATTTACGGGAGTAAATATGGGCTCACGGCCCGGGATTATCGAACCTCGAGCTCGGGTCGTGACATGATGGCGAGACAATCGTCTTCAGCCTGAACATTTGATGCAGGCATTTTCCGGAGATGGACTATGCCTCTTTGAAGCGCCAAGAGTTCAGCCTCTAAAGGGGTAGCGGCAATGACTTCAGCAGTAAAGGCCATGAGCATGTTGTCGAAAGGGTCGCGGATCAGCGATGCCCGATTTGCCTGTGGCTTGTTGAAAGAACCATCAAAGTTAAGCTTAATCCAGCCGGGAGGGGGAGGGATCCACCAGTCTGGAGATGGTGCCATAGAGCTACCTATACTTGCATACAAATTAGACAGTTGACGTGCAAGTGAGCAGCTTTTTGGATGATAGAGAAAGGGTTCACAGGGATATATTCAAAGATATAAGTGTTCCTTGTTTTCCATAGGTACCAACGAATTACTGTCCCCACTGTGCTTTCGGAATCCGAAGCCAGGTTCCAGAACCAGTAGAAAATGCCATGGATGAGGATTGAATATACCTAATCAGAACTAACCTGTTTAAATGCAAAGTGCATCTGAGGCCTACACTCATGTAAAGCTGACGCATCATAGGCACTGTGATCTAACCTATCATTTATTGTTAACTCTCTCTTTTTTGGTAACCTCTTCACATGAATATCCAGCCATAACCTCTTAAAAGAATCTGAAACTGAAATTTTAGGACATGTTTTGTTTTATATAATTGAATATGTGGGAGCGGTAAGATTTTTATTTCTAAAAATGGATAAAATTGTAGAAACAAATGTGACTTTTCAAAAATGACCATCAAATTTTCCATCAAGATGAATCAAAGAAGAGGTGGCAAATGAATGCCAAGCCACCACCCTATTAATAATTAAAAACCCACAAAAGTGAGGGCTGCATGTACATTGCTACTTAATACCTTTCACCCCTCACCTCTAACAATGTCTGTGGAGGTCATTTGACTATTAATTCTCGTGTATTCAATTCTTATATATTCTATCTATTCAAAGTTAGTTTAACACTTTGGTTAGCTCCCATGACAATATACATGTTTTATGTCAATTTTTCTTTTCGCTTACAAAAGATGGCACATTGTAGTAGAAAAGCGACATATCACAGTTAAATGGAGAGCTTAAAAGGACCAAACACATCCACTCAGATAATGGCATAATATCAAATCCTAGATCATTTTTAGGGGGTAAGATGAATGAATGAATCACAAATGAATCTATTTGAATTAGATTGCATAAACCCCAAGGGGTACGTCGAGTGGTCATGACCACGGTTCCTCCCTCTTCTAAAACTAGAGGTCTTGGTATTGACCCACGGTTCCCTCTTCTTCAGGAATCGAAGGTTGAGTCCACTAGTGCTACGACCTTGGGGTCACCGGGGTGTCTACCCGGCTTCCCTCTAGGCTCGGAGGGATTAGTCCAGCCCAAAGGATTAGGAACCCTCCGATAGCAAAAAATTAAAAAAAAAAAAAAAGAAAAAGAAAAGTTGCATAGAATTAAATAGTACGAATTTATAGTCAAATGAGCTTCACCGAAGGATTATTAAAGAGGTACAAGTGTGAAAGGATGAGTACAAGGGTGAGGTGTGAGTGATATGAGGAGAGGAAAAGTGAAGAAGGAATGATATAGTGTGAGGATGTAGATGAGATCCTAACTTTCCTATTTAAAGAAATGATACAGTGTGATGATGTAGATGAGACCCTAACTTTTCTATTTAAGAATTAACATTAATTATTCCTCATCGTCTCTCAACTTTATTAACATTAAAAAGAAAGTTATTTAATGGTAATTTTGAACATTCACCTTCCCTCTTCATTTTTAATTATCTATAACAGGGATTCGTATTAACTCCATCCAAACAATATGCTACAATAGCACATCATCCTCAATCATATTTCTATTATTAGTCCAAATGCCGAAGCACAATAGGGCAAAAATAAATGATCTTTTTTATGTTATCAATTGAATAGAGAAATATATATTTAAGCTGTAGCTCAGCTAATTGGGACATAATTACGTAAAATATACTCGCCTTTGAGTTCGAGTTTTCCTTGAAAAGGAAAAAAAAAGTTAATTATAACCAAAGTCGTGGCTAAATTTATAGGTGGGGCCCATGATCAATCTAGATCAACAAAAGATGGGCTCCACATGTGAAGTTCATCCAAGCAAACAAAACCTTGATCATGAGGGGTGGGAGTGTGGGACAGAGAAAAAAAAGGGGAAACGTGAGCGATGCAGAAGCAGCAGCAATGCAAGGTCTCCACCACCACCAGCAGCAGCAGTTAGCAGCTCTCCTCTCCGTTGCTCTCCCCAAAGACGATTCCTCTACCTCCGAAGACGACGATTCCTCTCGACTCGCCGCTCTCAACTCACTCCACCGAGCGATTCTCTACCCACCCAACTCGCTCCTCGTCTCCCACTCCTCCTCCTTCCTCTCTCAAGGCCTTTCACAGCTCCTCTCCGACAAGTAATTCCTCTCTCTCTCTCTCTCTCTCTCTCTTTCTCTCTGTATGTATATATGTATGCTTCATAAGCAATCTTTGTGGGGATTTTAAGAGAAACATAGAGAATCCTTAAGCAGAAGGACAACTGGCCATACATGACAAATGTTTTCATGTTCGATTGGAAGCCTTATGGGTGCGTTTGGATGTGCCCCAAACCTCAATTGGATCGAACCCGCATGTGGGTGAGCGCCGAATAGCGTTAGTTGGGGTTCTGTTTCTATGAATTATCTACCCAAAGCTCGATTCGAAAATTGGGGTGTCAGTGAATTTTCATGGTAATGGAAGGCTATTACAGATACTTCATTTTTGCGATTTCCATGCATCCTCTGAACGTGCATTGGAATGGATAACTGCTCTTCTGTGGAAGTTTTCAACTTGACTGTGATTTGGGTTGCATCTAAATGGAGCCTAATCTAACAGCTCAAGTTAGATTGTTTCTGATTGCAAGCAGGTACTTATTTTTTGGGTGTTCTTCAAGCCCAAAATTCCTCATTGATGATTTAACCGCGTCCTACCTTTTGCGATGCACATCCTCATAATGCTTTCTACTCCAACAGGAAATTATGAATTTTCAAAAAATATGGGCCCCATGAAATTGGAGTCTGTTAAATTCTAAATTAAAAAAAAAAATTATATCTATGTGGTTTCCAATGCTAATGCTGGTGTCATGACCATTCCAAAAATATGTTGGTGTTGTAAGTCATAATGGTATGATACTGGCACCATAAGCATATAGTAACCAAACACAAGTACACAGGTATTTAAGGGATAATCCAACTCTAGGTAAAGTTTGAAGTTTTTAGAAACTCTTGATTTGTCTATGCTCATGTCCTGTTTATGGCCATAATCATTAACTTCTCCTTTGTTGGTGGTACCTTTAGTTGGTAATAACGCCTTTACTTTTAGTTCTCTAACGGTTCATGAAAAGTTCATGAGAAGCAGCATTGCTTTAAGGCTCACTTACCTATGCTGTGCTCCCTATGGAACTGGTGTATTGGAATATATCTAATTGATGAAAATTGCCAGCAGGTCATTCTCAGTAAGGCAGTTGGCAGCAATTGCCTATGGAGCTCTTTGTTCTGTAGTGTGTTCAAGCCCATTAGCATCAAATGGACGGCAAAATCATGCTATTACTGGAGCGGTGGTAGATCGATTTATCGGTTGGGCTTTGCCGCTGATTAGGGATGTTACTGTTGGAAATGGGGCAGCTGAATTGGCATTGGCAGGCCTTCGTGAATTTCTCAATATTGGAGACACAAGCAGACTCGAAGTTTATGTTTTGCCTATTCTCGAAGCATGCAAGGAACTTCTTGAGGATGAGAGAACCTCCTTGAACCTTCTACATCAGCTCCTGGGTATCTTAACTCTAATATCTGTGAAGTTTGGTCAGTGCTTTCTTCCCCATTTTATTGACATTGTTGATCTGCTTCTTGGGTGGGCATTGGTACCTGACCTTTTGGAATCCGATCGATCCACTATAATGGATAGCTTTTTGCAGTTCCAGAAACATTGGCTGAGTAACTTGCAGTTTTCTCTGGGATTACTGTCAAAGTTCCTAGGTGACATGGAAGCTCTAGTGCAGGATGGTAGTGTTGGGACACCACAGCAGTTCCGTAGACTGCTTGCTTTGCTTTCTTGTTTTCTCACAGTTTTGCAGGTCACTGCCTCAGGGATGCTAGAAATGAATCTACTTGAACAAATTAGTGAACCCCTTCTAAAGATGCTTCCTCAGTTACTTGTGTGCCTCTCTACTGTCGGCAAGAAATTTGGTTGGTCGAAATGGGCAAAAGAATCTTTGCGGTGCTTGATTCTATTGGCTGAGATATCACGTGAAAAGTTCTCTACATTCTATCTAATGGCAGTTGAGATTTTATTTCATAGCTTATCTGATGACAGTTCCACATCTACTCTTGGATTTGGCAAGATTCCATCCTTCCAGGTGCATGGGGTGCTAAAAGCAAATATGCAGTTACTATCTCTTCAAAAGCTCGGTCTACTCCCATCATCTGTTAAAAAGATACTCCAATTCAGTTCTCCTTTATCGCAGCTGCGCTTGCATCCAAATCACCTTGTGGCAGGAAGCTCGGCTGCCACATACCTTTTCTTGCTCCAGCACGAGTCTGATGGAGTTGTTAAGCAGGCCATTTTCTCTTTGACTGAAGAGTTGGAATTTTTAAAGGACATGATTGGGAAAATTTTTAGTGGCCAAAACCAGGTTGATAGCCAATGCAATCTAGATTTAGGTTCTGGCAAATGCTATTCAGATCTTGAGTTGTTTGCATTGGTTAAATTCGATTTAAAGATCTTACCGAGTTGTGTTTGTTCACGTACTGATGCAAGTTTGGTGGACCAGATGGATGTTGCCACTGCTCATTATGAGAGGTCAGGGATGCTTGCCTCTTTTATTTTCGAAAAATTGAATCCTTTTGAATCTCCCATTCAAGGTGATGCAGAGATGCAACTACATGTCTTAAAAACATTGCACAAGTTCAGTAAAGTTGAATTTTCAACGAAGTGTGCTATTACCAAACTTGTTCAGAAGACGAATTCTCTTGATATTGATAGTGAACTAAAGAAACAGGCTACTTCCGAGAACATGTATTCAAATCTTGTAATTGAGTATCTCAGAAAGTACAGTGTGTATATAGTTAGAGCATTAAATGCTTTGCCTCTCACAGTTAAACTAGAAGGCCTTGAGTGGGTCCATAGCTTTTGTGAAGCTGTGATTGCCATGAAACTGGATGACTCCTGTGAACCATGCAAGTTCGCTAGTATAAGCAACACTCTACTTTTCTCACTATTGGAAGCAGCATCAGATAGAGAGTTCAAAGTGAGGTCACATGTTGCATCCATCTTGGAATTACTTCTGCAAGCAAAGCTTATCCATCCTGGGCACTTCTACTCTGTTACCACTGTAGTCCTTGACAAGCTTGGAGATCCAGATACTTCTATAAAAAATACATTTGTGAGATTGCTTTCCATCGCCTTGCCTATTACAGTTTATGCATGTGGTGCTTTTGAGGATGATGAAGTAGGTGCTCCTTGTGGGGTGGGTAGTATTGGGTTCAGAAATAGAGCATATATGCAGTGGAGGCAGGTTTTTGCGCTGAATCAGCAACCCCGGCAATTTCAGTCACAACAGCTTGTTTCTGTTTTGAGTTACATTTCACAGAGATGGAAGGTGCCCCTCTCTCCTTGGATTCAACGGCTTGTCTTTAGTTGCCGCTGTAAAAAGGACTTACTTTCTAGCCAGCAAGAAGAAACAGGAAACCTTGGTGCTAATGGGCTATGGGTAGATGTTAAAGTAGTTGGAACTATGCTAGATAAAGTTTGCCCGGTAAATAATGTGGCTGCTGCTTGGTGGGCCATACATGAAACAGCTCGGCATTGCATTAATATGCGTCTGCGAACCAATCTTGGTGGGCCAACCCAGACTTTTGCAGCTTTGGAACGCATGCTTTTGGATATAGCACATGTGTTGCAGCTTGACACAGAGCAAAATGAAGGTAAATTGAATGTAGGTGCAGCTAGAGTTCACTTGTTACCAATGCGATTTATGTTGGATTTTGTTGAGGCCTTAAAGAAAAATGTGTATAATGCATATGAGGGATCTTCTGTTTTACCTTGTGTGGCCCGGCAAAGTTCCTTGTTCTTTCGAGCGAACAAGAAAGTCTGTGAGGAATGGTTTGCGCGCATATGTGAACCGATGATGAATGCTGGATTGGCAATGCAGTGTCATGCTGCTACAGTTCATTACTGTGCAATTCGCTTGCAAGACCTTCAGAGTTTAGTGGCATTAGCATTGAAGGACAAACCCCGCACACAAGTAGCTGAGTATCTTCATAATCTTAGAGCCCGATTTGCAGGAGATGTCATGCGGATCCTACGACATATGGCATTGGCCTTGTGTCGGAGTCGTGAGCCGGAGTCTTTGGTGGGTCTCCAGAAATGGGTGATAGTGACATTCTCGTCATTGTTTGCAGAGGATACACAGCTCATCATAACCCAGCCAGGAAGCTCATTCGCTTTTTCATGGATTACTGGACTTGTATATCAGGCTCAGGGCCAATATGAAAAGGCTGCTGCTCACTTCTGCCACCTTCTTCAGTCTGAGGAGGCTCTCAATTCTATGGGTTCTGAGGGAGTGCAATTTGCTATAGCACGTGTCATTGAGAGCTATACAGCACTTTCCGATTGGAAGTCTTTAGAAACTTGGCTATTAGAACTACAGGCCCTTCGTTCTAAGCATGCTGGAAAAAGTTATTCTGGTGCCCTGACTACCACCGGGAATGAAATTAATGCAATTCATGCCTTGGCACGGTTTGATGAAGGTGACATGCAGGCGTCATGGGGATTTCTTGATTTGACACCCAAAAGTAGCAGCGAGCTTACACTCGATCCAAAACTGGCCTTACAGAGGAGTGAACAGATGCTTTTGCAGGCAATGCTTCGAAGGGCTGTGGGGAAGATGGACAAGGTGCACGAGGAAATAGAAAACGCGAAGTTGATGCTGGAGGAAACCCTTTCTGTGCTTTCCCTTGACGGGTTGACTGAGGCAGCAGCTTATGCTACCCAACTTCATTGCATCTTTTCTTTTGAAGAAAGTTGTAAGAACAATGGCCAAGATGAACCGAAACAACTTTCTGCAATCGTAAGTTCATTACATCAAGTTCTGCAATATCCAATTACTAAAGTTCATCAAGACTGTGCTTTGTGGATGAAGGTTTGGCGAGTATATCGTACTGTGCTGCCAACATCTCTAATAACTCTGCAGCTATTTCAGAAACTAATTGGTTTAGCCCGTAAGCAGAGAAATTTCATGATGGCCCATCGTCTGAACCACTTCCTCAGAACCGATCTTGTGGAATTCCATGAAGGGAAGTATACTGAATTGTTTTTGAAGAATTTGCAATATGAGAGTATCCTACTAGCATATGCAGAGGATAAGTATGAAGATGCTTTGACCAGTCTCTGGTCCCTGGTGCGTTCTTATATGATGTCTCCATCATTGACTTCTTCTGATGCCAACAACATCCTCAAGGCAAAATCCTGCTTAAAACTCTCTACCTGGTTGAGCCAAAAGCATTTGTATAGGAATGTGGACAATGTTTTATACCAGATGCAAGGAGATTTTGTAGATTTCAGGACACTGGATTCTGCCAGTGTCAGTAGAAGTAGGATCTCAGCTCCTGACCTGAGCTGTAATCTGATTCTTGAGGAAATAGTGGGTACAGCTACAAAGTTGTCTACTCGTTTTTGTCCCGTGATGGGTAAGTCATGGCTCTCTTATGCATCTTGGTGTTACAATCAAGCCAGTGGCTCCGTCACTGCACTCAACACCATTGTCCACTCTCTGTCTCCCATTCTTCACCCAGAAGTGCTGCCTGACAGGTTTCAATTAAAGGCAGAAGAGGTATCAAAGGTCGAAGCTATAGTCACAAAGCTTTTCCATAGTAGTATAGATGTAAGAAGTGGAAGTGATGTAGGTGAAGAACAAATTATCTGGCCTGGTTCTGATGAATATTTGGAGAACGAGACATCTCTCAAGGCCATGGTTCAGCAAACTGTGTATTTAATTCAAGAAGCAGCTGCGGCGCCTGGGGTGGAGGACTGTGATGGAGAATTCCCATCTGCTGTGTTGACTTCTCAGTTGCGGATGTCCTTCCTCCATGCAAATATGGGCATTGAGGATGCTGACATTGAATCTTCAGTTAATGAGTTAGTTGATATTTGGTGGTCATTGAGGCGGAGACGGGTTTCACTTTTTGGACATGCTGCTCATGGTTATTTGCAATTCCTTACCCATGCATCCTTTAAACTCCAGGACAGCTATTTGGCTAGCTCTGATCTTGATTCTGTGAAGCAGAAGACCGGAAACTGCACTCTCAGGGCAACATTATACATTCTTCACATTCTTTTGAACTATGGAGTTGAGTTAAGAGATATACTTGAACCTGGTCTTGCAACAACTCCTCTGCTGCCATGGCAGGTGGGAATGGGATGCATTGGCCATAGTGCATGAGTGTCTTCTATTAAAATTTATGCCTCAGCTATTGATCGCTCTGTCTCACATGGCACACATCTATGATTTCATCTGCTGGGCCCCTTACTGGATAGGAAATAGCTTAAAAATCACTTCACTCACATATGATCTGGGCCACTGACCGGAAGACTTTATAGGACAAAATGAATGAATTATTTAAAAAACTATATCCATTGGTTGACATTAAAAATAATGACAATAATAAATGTTAACATTGGAATTTAAAGGTTAACATTCAATGGAAAAATCATCATTAAAGGATCATCTGCTGCTGTGATTTTTGTGTTATGGTCATAAGCCTCAATTACCCAACAGATGAATTGTAATGATTTTACGTGTATGGTGTACCACTCCCAAAGTGATAAGTAACTCAGCGTTTGCATTTTACACTTTAGTTTAACAATGTTTTGCCTTTCTATTCTGCAGGAAATTACACCCCAATTATTTGCTCGATTAAGTTCCCATCCTGAACATGTGGTTAGAAAGCAATTGGAGGCTTTGCTGATGATGCTGGCCAAGTCATCTCCTTGGTCTATAGTGTACCCTACACTTGTTGATGTAAATGCATGTGAAGGGGAACCTTCAGAGGAGCTGCAACATATAATGGGCTGTTTGGTATGTGTGTACTTCTTGTCATTAAATTTCTTTAGATATGTGTACCATTTCAAGTATGTAAGAATTCTTTTATAGCTTAGGATGCTTTTTATGTAATCAACTGGGAGGGGCAACTTGCGGAATGTGGATAATTTTTTTTTTTCTATGGGCATTTGTCATGTAGAGGCTTTTTTCCTGTAAAATGTTTCATATCTTTTGCTTGCAATTTTACTTTCTGATTACACTTGTTATACATATTGCAATCAAATTTGGGGATCAAGGTGCCTGCGAAAGATACTGAGATAAAAATGGAATCCACCTCCCTGGAACGTTCTTAAGCTGAATTTCACTGCTAGATCAATCAGCGATCCACAACGAGCTTTGATGCAGTATGATTCTTTGTAGTAAATACCTAGGGTTTCACTTGCGGGGAATGTTTTAGGAGTCATCATCTAAACAGGCCTTAAAATCATCTCTTAGAGAATGTATGGATTCTTCACTACAAAGAATAAATGCAAAGTTTTTGCTCGAGTTCTCTCTATTCAATACTCTAAAAATTCATTGCAAGCCTAGTTGGAAATCCTAGTTATATTGAAATTTCAGTTGATCCCATTTTTCATGTCTCTAAAATAGAGCAAGACTCTTTCTAAACAACTTTCCTCTCTCAAATGGTCTTTCTAATTAAATTAAATTAGCTCCTAAAAGGACTTACGGAAACTAGTACTCTAACTGTCCTGCACGTGGTTTGCATGAGAACCGTGCACAGAAGGTGGTGATAGAGGTGGTGCCCACCCACAATCACTCACCGTAACGTCTCCTACTCTCCTGTGCAACAGTTCACATGCGAACCATGCACAGGAGAATTTTCTCCCTAATAGGGTCTTCCAAACATGAAAGAATTAAGCAGTTGGTTGAACTCTCCTTTTTTTCGGCCTCAATTTTTTAAAATAACTAAATAGAGACTACAAAAGAGGAATATAGTTGAGATAATTCAGCTGTACACCACAATAAACCTAAAACAAGAGGTCTCCTTATGGTTGGCGACCTCACTCATGTGGGGTCTGCTGTTCTATAACTGCAATGCATGCTAACAAAACCGAAGATGTCTGCCCAGATTTTTGTTTTTTTGGGCTGGTGGGGCTGAAGGTTCACGGAATGCAATCAAAGTTGCCCTTCATTTTTCTTTTAGAAAAAAATTCTCTTTATGGTTTTAGTTATATCTGTTATTTTTGTTTTAATGAAACTTCTCTTATTTAATGAAGACTTTCCTTTCTAGGGAATATCTCCAGAACTTGTCGGATATCTTAGAAAGCATGCATGACAGGTCTGTGTCTGATGACCAGAACAAAGGGTCTGTGCTTTTAGATAGAAGTAGTAATGTGTGACCAGTGTTTTAAACTAATAGTCGCCACTTAACTGTTTTGCAGTTATGTACTGGCTTTGTTAGTCATGATTCCTGCTATGCGAATATCGAAACTTAAAGTGCTTAGGAACTGATCGTCTATGATACCCAGATACTTCAAAATAACCAATGCCCATATTGTATTGTATTCTATTATATCCAATTTTTATGCATAAATTCTGTGTCAGCCGTATCCGTAGTGTGTCAATGTTTTCAAGACGTACTGGGCATCATAATTTATCATACATGTAATGAGATTATTTTTTTAGTTTTATTTACATGCCTAAAATACAATAGAAAACAAAAACCCCTTTTTTTAATGGTCAATTGAATTAAAAAAGCCTTAACAGTACAACATAATTATATAGAAAAGCAAGGGCCAAGACCCCCAAAAAAAAAAAAAAAAACCTAGAACCATTCAACAAGGAGGAGCCTAAAAAAAAACGCCGCTAATCTGAAGGGGGAAAGAATTCCAGATGCTCCCTGTTGACACCGTCCTTAGCTAATATATCTGCCTCACCGTTGGGTTGCCTCTTTACATGAGAGAAGGAAGCAGAGGTAATTTTGGCAAGATCCCAAATCTCCTCTATGATGTCTGCAAGCCTCCATGGTGGGCTAGAGCTTCTTGAAGCCCACCCAATAACACAGAAGGAATCACCCTTCACTTGAAGATTATCAATGTGCAGAGACCGCGCTTCCCGAAGGCCTGTCCTTAAGGCTAAAAGCTCAGCTTTATTAACTGAGCAATTACCAATAGAACCTGAGTAAGAAGAGATAATCATTGAATCACAGTTACGAATGACCCCACCAATACCTGCTTTTCCTGGGTTTCCAATGATGCTACCGTCAAAATTCAGCTTAAACATTCCAGTCGGAGGGGGAGACCACCTAATAGATAAAATAGGTCTACTGGTGAAAGAAAAAGAAGCCTCTTCCCAACTTCTCATAATCACTGAGATGGAGAAGTCGCTGAAGAGGGGTAGGACTGAAACCCACGAAAGAACAAGGTATTTTAGCTTCTCTTTTAAACGATCAATAAAAGAGAAAAGTTTTCAAAACATCTTGCATTGCGCTTTCTCCAAATAGCCCAGATGATAGGTAAGAAAGATACTTTCCACATGATCCTGCCCTTTGGCGCCATACCGCCTATTTCCATGACTCAAAAGTGAAGGAGAGATTCTGAGGGAACCCAATCACAACCAAACCATCCGAGCACCGCAATCCATAAAGAGTAGTCCGCCTTACAGTTTAGGAGCAAGTGATCGACAGATTCCTCCTCGTTGAGGCACATAGGGCACGCATTAGCAAGAACGATCCCGCTTAAGGTTGTCTATGGTTAAGATTTTCCTGAGAAGAGCACTCCAAGCGAAGGCCAAGACCCTAGGGCCTTAAAACTCGACAAGATACTCCCAAAACTAGCCACCGAAGGCCCCTCTACTGACTGTTAAAGAAAGAGGATACTGAGAAGGAACCATTTGCTGACCCTGTCCACACCCTTCTATCCTTCCGTGAAACTGGAATATACACTTCTTCAAGCTCGGCAAGCATGTGTAGCATCTTGAGTTCCTCTTCTTCTGAAAGACTAAACCTTAATATTGGAGCCCAAACAACAGAGTTCCTAATTCTAGAAAAGTAATTTCTCACGTTAGCATTTTTATCAACAGCGCAGGGGAAGAGTCTAAGGTACTTGTTTGCGAGATTGGAGTTTCCAACCCATAAGTCCGACCAGAACTGAATCTTTTGCCCACAACCTACCTGAAATCTCATGTTCGAAAGAAAATCAGTTTTAGTTGATAAAATTCCTTTCCATAAGCCCTTCAATAATGGGGTTTTTTTTTTTTTTTTTGGGATCTTTCACTTTCTAGTTTTTCTTTTAGAAAAAAATTTTCAAAATGAAAAGCTGGACAAAATGGACCGGTATAATGGGCTGGGCTACTATATCATCCATTTTGTAGTGGTTTTGGTCCTGGCCGTTATGTAGTTTGAAACCTTATTTTTTAACCTACGGCATGAGTATCAGTTTTGGCTGAAATGCACTGCATCATAAGTTTCCATTTTAACCTATCTTAAACAACCTAGAAAAGAGACTTGCTCTCTGGAAGGCTAAGTATCTTTCCCTTGGAGGTAGAATTACTCTGATAAAATCAGCCCTTTCTAGTATGCCACTAAACTTCTTATCTCTGTTTAAGTGCCCCATGGAGATTATTAATCGCATTGAAAAATTACGGCGGGACTTCTTGTGGGAAGGGGCTGAGGTGAAGAAGAAATTCCACTTGGTGAGATGGAATATGGTTTGCAAATCTAGAAAAGGAGGCCTAGGAATTTGACCAATTAAATCTATGAGACCAATTAAATCTATGAATCAAGCTCTTCTGGCTAAATGGTTATGGCGCCTCGGGGATGAGTCAGATGGTCTCTAGAAGAAAGTGCTCTTTTCAAAATAAAGTGTTGCGAGAGATGGTTGGGAGGTGCATGGTGATTCTCGTAACCATTTAGGAATTTGGAAAGGCATCTTATCCATTCAGGAGCTCTTCTATAAATTCACCCGTTATCATGTGGGTAAAGGAGAAAAAGTTCTTTTCTGGTTAGATACTTGGCTTGGGGACTCTCTTCTGGCTTCCCAATTCCCGGACCTATTCCGATGTGCAAAGGGTAAAAGAGCTCTTATGAAGGACTATGTGGATCAAGTAGGAGGGGAAAAGATATGGGGTCCCCTTTTTAGGAGAAATCTTTCTTTTATGGAAGAGGGCCAATTTTGCTCTTTGTTGACCCTAATTGATGAGGTATACATCCCGGTGGATGGTAAAGACTTAAGGATATGGTCTTGTTTTACGGACTGGTTTTTCTCTGTTGCTTCTTGTTTTGATGCATTCAGTAGGGTTGTTCCGGGTGCTTCTAATATTGCCAAATTGTGGAAATTCAAAGCTCCTCCTAGGGTCCTTGCATTCTCTTGGATTGCCTTACTTGGAGGTACTTTGACCATTGACAACCTCTGACATAGAAAAATGTGTATTGTTAATGCATGCCCCATGTGCCTGGCCGATGAGGAACCAGTGGATCACCTTTTTCTAAATTGCTGGGTGACTCAGTTCCTTTGGAAGTCTGCTTTCAATTGGTTTGATGTTAGCGGGGTTCTCCCATTCAGTTTGGCTCATCTTGAGGCTTGGAATTTGGGAGTTGGTTCTTGTAGAGGACGCATAATGTGGAGGTCTTTTTTGTGGCTGCATTATGGATGATCTAGAAGGAGAGAAACAATAGATGTTTTCAAGATAAAGCTACCAACGAGGCTCTTCTTAGGGACAAGATCAAACATCTCGTAGCTTCATGGGTCTACCCGCTTGATTCCTTTTGGAGCCTCACTGTGGATATGATTCAGAGAAATTGGCAAGAAGTGTCTACCTCTTCCCTGGCAGTGGTCGAAATTATTCACATATGGACAACAACCCCCACCCCCCAACCCCCCCGCGTCTACCTCTTCCCTGGCAGTGGTCAAAATTATTCACATATGGACAACACCCCCACCCCCCCCCCCCCCCCCCAAACCCCCAAAAAAAAAAAAAAAAAACCATAAATGGCAACCCTGGCATGGCTGGGGTAGGAGGCATCATTCGAAATGAGGCGGGGTATGCCCATTCTTTCCTTCTCAGGACCTACTGGATTCTCCTTGGCAAATGTGGCAGAACTATTATTGGGATAGGCCTTAGAGAAGCAAAGCGCTTGAACCTAAACAACTTGATCATTGAAGGGGACTCCTTTTGTGCAATTCAATGGGCCTTGGGAGCAATTAAAGCTCCTTGGAAGGTGGCGGGTGTGGTGGGGGAGATTTTGAATCTTGTAAATAGTATTAAGGTGGCCTTTTCCCTTATTGGTCGAAGTGCTAACTCAGAAGCCACCCACTCATGCCAAGGAAGGGGCATCTCATAATGTGTTGTGAGTTATAGTGCATCCCCTGTAATTTTTTCCCCCTTTTCTTTTCTTGTTTTTAGTCTTTTGAGATGGGGCGGGACCCTCAATTTTGTTTGGGTCTAGGCTTCATGCATCTTTTGTTACAGTATACTTCTCCTATACTACATAGCTTTTCTTTTTAATAGTCACTTTTCTCAAAAAAAAAAAAAAAAAAACCTGAATGAACTGGAGGTGCCTTGAACCCCCTACATCTGCCTAAATTGAGTACCCGGATTTTACATCAAAACATACCTTGATTTCTTCCTTTGTTGCATGAGTGGGTGGGGGCTCACTACTCTCCAATCCTTCATTGGTTAGATAATGTGAGTACCTATTTGAAAGCTAATAATCAATCCAAGCTTTACTGTTACAAAGGTGGCTATTTGAAAGGAAAGTCTCTTTAAATATTAGGATTTTCAAATTTCAGTGATTATTGCAAGATTCATGTTCCCTTTTCCCTTTTTCTGGATTCACCTGGCATGTCCTTACTGTTGTGTGTTTGCATGTGTGGGTGTGTGTGTTTATCTCGCACATTTGATGGTCGTAACTAACTTATATCATTTTATGGCCACTGTGTGCTTTCCCATAGTGAGAGTGTCGACAACATTCTAATGGTTTTGTTACTATGTGCAGGGAAAGCTGTATCCAAAACTAATTCAAGACGTTCAACTTTTGATAAATGAACTTGGGGTGGTAACTGTTCTTTGGGAGGAACAATGGCTTAGCACACTTCAAGATCTCCATACTGGTAGCCTGGGCTCATTTGATAATGCTTTCCATCTTTTGTTGATATTTTATTAGTGCCTGTAGTGTGTGGTTCTGTAACTTCCTCATTTTGCTCTTGTTTAACTCATCGTGTTTGCTCCAAAAAAAAAAAAAGATTGTTTGCCCATGGAAGCTTAAACTTACTGGTAAATATGTGGACAGCTATTTTATGAGCTTGGTTATAACACTAGACCTACTAGATCAAGTCAGTCAATCAGTGTTTATTTTATCTCTTGATTTTAGTACACAATATTTTGTTCCTTCCTCCTTGCATATTGGAATACCGACAAATACTTCCATTTGCTTATTCGCCTTTCCACTTATGATCATTCCTTCCTGCATTAGCGTGCGTGGTGAAAGTAAATTCATCTTAGACTAGTGGTTGGAGCCTACTGATTGCATTTTACTAGAAGTGTTGATTGCCTGGGTCATTGTGATCCCAAACTCAGCTTGTTTATCTGTTGGGCCTGAAATTACAATTGAATCTGAACATTGGGCCCAAGGCTCACCCATTTTAGCCATAAATGTCTCTATACTTGGGTTCACCCGGCTATGATAGGTTTCTAGAAGAGTTGATTGTCTGGGTCACTAAGATCCCAAACTCAGCTTGTTTATCTGTTGGGCCTGAAATTGAAACTGGATCTGCAAATTGGGCCCAAGCCTCACCCATTTTATCCGTAAATTGTTCTATACGCGCATTCACCAGGCTATGATAGGGTGTCAAAACCTGAGCCTATGCTGGGTCATTTATTCGTTAGGTCTGTAACTCAGATGGTCCTTTTAGGCATTTTTTTGTGGGGCTCAGCTAAAAAAATATTTGTAACTCTTTTTAATAATGTTTTTGAAACTGCAGATGTCATAAGACGGATAAATATGTTGAAAGAGGAGGCTGCACGGATTGCTGAGAATGTTACTCTCAGTCAGAGTGAAAAGAACAAGATAAATGCTGCAAAATATTCTGCAATGATGGCTCCAATTGTTGTAGCCTTGGAGCGCCGACTTGCTTCTACCTCTCGCAAACCAGAAACTGCTCACGAGACATGGTTCCATAAGGAGTATGGGGAGCAATTGAAATCTGCCATCTTAGCCTTCAAGACTGCCCCTCTGTCTGCAGCAGCACTCGGAGATGTATGGCGACCATTCGATGCTATTGCAGCATCATTAGCAGCCTATCAGAGGAAGTCATTGATTTCTTTGAGTGATGTGGCCCCACAGCTGGCAGCACTCTCATCTTCTGAAGTACCAATGCCTGGACTAGAGAAACAGATCTCAATACCTGATTCCACTGCAGGTCCATCGACTGATCTCCAGGGCACTGTCACAATATCTTCTTTCTCTGAAAAAGTGACTGTTTTATCAACAAAAACAAAGCCCAAGAAACTTGTCATACTAGGCTCAGATGGTCAGAAGTATACATATCTCTTAAAGGGGCGAGAAGATCTCCGCCTTGATGCTAGAATCATGCAGCTGTTGCAAGCTGTTAATGGATTTATGCATTCACATGCTGATACTCGTAGCCGTTCCATTGCTATTCGTTATTATTCTGTGACACCAATTAGTGGGCGGGCTGGTCTCATACAGTGGGTAGACAATGTAATAAGCATATATAGCGTTTTCAAGTCCTGGCAGAACAGGGTCCAGCTGGCACAGCTCTCTGCTGTTGGCGCTGGAAATATGACTAATGCAGTTCCACCCATTCCACGGCCAAGTGATATGTTCTATGGTAAGATCATACCAGCACTTAAAGAGAAAGGAATTCGAAGAGTAATCTCACGAAGAGACTGGCCTCATGATGTCAAAAGAAAGGTTCTTTTGGATCTTATGAAAGATACTCCAAGACAACTTCTTCATCAAGAAATCTGGTGCGCCAGTGAAGGGTTCAAAGCTTTTAGTTCGAAATTGAAGAGGTACGCTTGGATATGTCCGCTCAGTATGGATGATGGAACACACATCTGATTGAGTATTTGGTAGGCCCCAGAGCACATCTAATTGTTCACATGGTGGGCCTTATGTTGGACCGAAGATAGTTCAAACTATCTTCTTTATTAGATATTTAGATGAATTTGTCTTATTAGGTACTCTGCTAAATGTGAACCATTACATTGTAATTTTAGTTTTCATTGGATGAAAAGATCATCTTATCAGGGAAATATTTGCATGGTCCATTTCATTTGGGATCATACAAATGGCTTTTATTTCTGAACTGTACCCCTTTTGGGACAAACAAAAGGACCATCAACCATGTTCCATGATTGAGCAAGTTATAGTGTGCCATCTGAAAACTTGTTTATTTCTCCTTTGTTGCCCAAGAAATCATCACTAGAAGCATGATATTGTGAACTGGGCTGGTAGTTCATGCTGTAGAGGTTCACTATATTGTAACTTAAACAATTTTTCTGTCATTCCTCACCACTATGTTGAAGGTCTCTATAGGTATTCCCCTTCTCCTAGTTCCTTGAACTTGTAAACCCTTAAGTGGATCATATAGGAGCTGTTTCCAATCTCCTATGTTCATGTTCCAACCATCTCAAATGGCATTCCTTGATTTTCTCCTACTCTATTTTTTTACCCATAAATTTCCTCATGTATAATAAACTCGCAATTCTATCAATTCTTGTAATTTGATGCATCCATCTTAGCATGTGCATCCCAGCCACATTTACTTTAGCTTCTTCTCGTTTCTTCATTGCCTTACATTCAGCTTCATAAAACAAAGCAAGTGCAACAGTCATCTGACACAAATCCCTCTTTGATCAAAGTGGCACTCCACAATCAGATTACACTCCACTAGCTTGCATCCACTTTGCTCACCCTGCCTAATCCTGTTTGAGATGCGAACTCAAAACCTTTGTTTTGTTTTATTTTGATCCTTAATATCGATATCTCACAGAGTGACACTAAGTTGTTTTCAATTTTAATCAACTCTTTTATATATGATTTTTGTTCCCAAAATGACCAGTTGAATAAGAGGACAAATTTTGCGCATTCTGCCTAAACATAGTTTTAATATGTTTATGATGGCTCTTTGTAGTTAATGGAGCTGTACATATGCCTGAAAATTGTTGACATTTTACAATGGATTAATGTGATTATTCATGTTAGTTAATTTGGCGAAGTGACTATTGCTTTCTGTTTCTTGGACGAAAGATACCTATGGAACAGTTTAATATACATGGATTTAACTTTCATAATATTCTGCTTGTAGGTTTTCTGGTAGTGTTGCAGCCATGAGCATGGTAGGCCATGTTCTAGGCCTCGGGGATAGACATTTGGATAATATTCTCATGGATTTCCAAAGTGGTGATGTTGTCCACATAGATTACAACATATGCTTTGATAAGGGGCAGAGACTAAAGATTCCTGAGATTGTCCCCTTTCGCCTTACCCAGACAATTGAGGCAGCTTTAGGATTGACAGGAATTGAAGGTACCTATAGAGCGAACTGTGAGGCAGTTGTTGGTGTCCTTCGGAAGAATAAAGACATACTATTAATGCTGTTGGAGGTGTTCGTTTGGGACCCACTAGTAGAGTGGACACGTGGAGATGGCCATGATGAGGCAGCAATCGGTGGTGAAGAAAGAAAGGGCATGGAGTTGGCAGTTAGCTTGAGCTTGTTTGCCTCTCGAGTGCAAGAAATCCGTGTTCCGCTACAGGTAATGCTTTTCAAAGATTTGTTTATTGAGCTATTCCTTAGTAAGGTACAGACTTCTCCATAAAACAAATACGAATTTGCGGTGTTAGCATATTTATTTGCACCCATCAAAGTTTTAACTTTTTGCATGTGGACTAGAATGAAATAGTAGATATGATTTTTTTTTTTGTTCACCGTGATATTTCATGATTTCTATCAATTTTTAGGGATTTTTTTTTTGTTTTTATCAGATTTCTCAACATAGAAGTGGGTTTCCTTACATGATGCACTCTCAGCACACTTTGGAATTTTCCTTGGGAAAATAAATTGATTTCTTAGGAAGGAGGGTGTTTCTCAATGGGGGTGGACATTTTGGTTAGATCATAGAGCCATGATTGGTTGGAACACGCAAGCAGATGGTAAATTTCTTATGAGAAAATCTGGCCACTTGTATATCAATTATCAAGCCTTGACCTCTGATCCTGCACTCTTTAATGATAAATTGATGAAGATTTGAAGCTCGAAACCCAATAAGGAAGCCCTTTCCAAGGCCATGGACCAGGCCCAGGCCCTCAAACCAAGCCAAGAGATGCAAATGATCCATAGGCTGAAGGACTATAACCTTGGCTTATATTATTTTTTCTTTTGTTTTTTAGACTGTTTTGATAAAATATGTTATTCTCATCCAATATCAAAGAATCAAGAGTTATTGATGGTATCTCAGACATCGTAAAGGAAGCCCTACCATTGTTGAT
The DNA here is from genome assembly GCA_028538565.1 of Umbellularia californica. NCBI lineage: Eukaryota > Viridiplantae > Streptophyta > Magnoliopsida > Laurales > Lauraceae > Umbellularia > Umbellularia californica. The sequence continues at coordinate 99,246,819 of JAPQWN010000002.1, forward strand.
TGTATCTGAGACAAGTTTATGTAAACCATACCTTCTCCCCAAACCTGACATGTGCATGTTTACTAACGTAAGGCCAAGGATTAAGTGCATATCCCAGGTCAGGGATCCTATAAGCTTGAATAGATTGTGTGTGAGATGAGAGAATTAAGGCGATAGTGTCATGTGATCTCCTCAGGTTGTTAGTCATATAATTTAGGAATTTTTTCTGATAGTGAAACTATTTTTTATTGCTTCTGTTTATGTAGATGGAGTTTTTTCTGATAGTTTACTAAGAAATTCTGGTCATTGGCTTCTTATTTTTGTGACCAGGAACATCATGATCTTTTGTTGGCTACCTTACCTGCTGCTGAATCCGCTCTTGAGGTATGTTCCATACTGCATACTGGCAGCTTGCTGAGCCCACACATGCACCACTGCCAACCCTCCATCGGGCAGTCACCTTCATGTATATGAGCTGAACCAAAACATGTCAAATTTAGTACATTCTGTATACTAAACATGTGTGGTCCAGAGTGAGTGGATCCACCTGATTTTGACCAAGGCACATTCACAGTGGATCCACCTGATGAACAGCATTGCGTCAATCACATGCCCAGCCGGCATGTCTTGCTGTTGATGGGTGGCTGTATATAGACATGCATGTGGGGCTAGCACTCATGCCTACATAGTTTGCTGTGTAAGATGGCAACTTTGATAATGGCTACTGAAATTCATTTTATGTGGACTGGTAACAGAGGTTTTTAGACGTACTAAATCAGTACGAGGTTGTCTCTGCTCTATTCTATCATGCTGATCAAGAGAGATCAAACCTTCTTCTGCGTGAGACATCTGCAAAATCAATTGTAGCTGAAGCTACAAGTAATTCAGAGAAAATGCGTACCTCTTTTGAAGTACAGGCCCGGGAATTTACTCAAGCAAAAGCTGCTGCAGCCGAGAAAGCCAAAGAGGCAGCAATGTGGATTGATCAACACGGTAGAGTTATTGATGCACTTCGGAGCGGTTCCATACCAGAAGTCCAAGCATGTTTAAAACTTAGTGACATGGAAGAGGCCTTATCTCTCATATCAGCTGTTGTAGTAGCTGGTGTCCCATTGACAGTCGTTCCCGAGCCCACACAAGCACAATGCCATGATTTAGATAGGGAAGTTTCTCAGCTTATAGCAGAGTTAGACGGTGGACTTTCTTGTGCATTGCAAGCACTCCAGATATATGCCTTGGCATTGCAAAGAGTCTTGCCATTAAATTACATTACAACCAGTCCGGTGCATGGATGGACACAAATATTGCAATTATCATTGAATAGCCTTTCTTCCGACACTCTTGCTATTGCCAGAAGACAGGCTGCCGAGCTTATTGCCAAGGCTCAAGGGGGTAGTCTTGAATCTGTTAAACAGCGGCACGAAGATCTGGGTCTTCAAATTGAAACATATGTGACAAAGATAGAAAAGGTCAAGGAAGAGTGTTCTGAACTAGTGAACTCTATTGGGACTGAAAATGAAGCAAAATCCAAGGACCGTCTGCTATCTGCTTTCACAAAATATATGCTGTCTGCAGGTTATTTGAGAAAAGAAGATTATGGGTCAAAAGATATTAAAGCACAAGGAGAGGTTGGAGAGAAGAAAGCAAAGGTGTTATCTGTTTTACATATTGCCATGGGTGCACTGTATAAAGAGGTTAGAAGTAAGGTGCTTGACATCTTGAGTAATTCCTCCGGAAGAATTGGTGTGATGCCTGGAGAAGATAGCTCACTCCAAAATTCTATAACTTCTTTCAATGAGTTTGAAGAACAGATAGAGAAGTGTGTTCTTGTCTCCGATTTCGTTAATGAAATTCAGCAACTGATTGGCATGGATATACCTATCATAAGTACAGAAACAGACAATATACAATATTCTTTTGGAGGAAACTGGGCTTCCATTTTTCATGCCAACATTCTTTCCTGTAGGATCTTGATTGGACAAATGGTCGAAGTTGTTCTACCAGAGTTATTAAGTTCGGTTGTTTCATACAACTCAGAAGTAATGGACACGTTTGGATCTCTTTCACAGATACGGGGATCCATTGATACAGCTCTCGAACAGCTTGTGGAGGTTCAGCTTGAAAGAGCCTCACTGACAGAGCTTGAACAGAACTACTTTGTGAAGGTTGGACTCATAACAGAGCAACAATTGGCTCTCGAAGAAGCTGCTATGAAGGGTAGGGACCACCTTTCATGGGAAGAGGCTGAAGAGCTTGCAACCCAAGAAGAAGCATGTAGAGCGCAACTAGACCTACTCCATCAAACATGGAACCAGAAAGATAAACGCACTTCTTCTTTGATAAAAAAGGAAGCAACTCTTAAGAATGCACTGGTTTCTGCTGAACAACAATTTTTGTCCCTAGTAAGTGTTGAACAAGGAGCAGATCCACAGATTACAAGAAGCAAGGTTCTTCTGGCCACATTAGCAAGACCATTCTCTAAGTTGGAATCTATTGATCAAGCATTATCACCATCTGCTGCTTATGACTCCTACTCTAGCGGGTCTAATTTTAATATGGCAGATTTTATTTCCTCAGGGTTTTCACTATCAGAATCAATTTGGAAGTGTGCTGGCTTGTTAAGCAACCATGCCTTTTTTATTTGGAAAATATGTACTATTGACTCCTTTCTCGATTCATGCATACATGGCATGTCTTCTACCGTCGATCATAACTTGGGATTCGATCAGCTCTACAACATCCTCAAGAAGAAACTCGAAATCCAGCTTCAGAAACATTTGGATCAGTACCTTAGAGAACGGGTTGTTCCTGCCCTTTTGGTGTGGTTAGAGAGTGAAAGCGAGCATTTGAAACAGTTGACAGAAGCAACAAAAGATTTTGTTTCTGATCAATTGAAAAGAGATGGAGCAGCAGTAAGAAAAGTGCAGCGTGCGCTTGATGAATACTGTACTGCACATGAGACTGCTAGGGCTGCAAGGTCTGCTGTTTCTCTTCTTGAAAGGCAAGTGGGTGAACTCACAGAGTCTCTTCGCAAGACAAGCTTAGAAATGGTCCAGATGGAATGGCTGCATGACATTTCTTTGCCATATATACATAAAAGGCACGTCATACCTCATGATTTTCTAAGTGATGATAAGCTAACCCCCACAATTCTAAACCTTAACAGACCCAAATTATTGGAGAACATACAGTCATCCATTTCAGCAATAGCTAGATCATTGGAAGGCCTCCAAGCTTGCGAAAGGACTTCTTTGTCTGCAGAAGGGCAGCTTGAAAGAGCGATGGGATGGGCCTGTGCAGGCACTAGTGGCACTGGCATCACATCAGTGAAGAATTCCGGGATCCCTTCTGAATTTCATGACCATCTGATGAAACGTAGGCAGTTGTTATGGGCTTCAAGCGGACAGGCATCAGATATTCTCAAGATTTGCACTTCTTTGTTGGAGTTTGAAGCATCTAGAGATGGTCTTTTCCAGTTGCCTGGGGATGTCTCCGCTGGTAGGACTACTAGTGACGGCAGATCTTGGCAGCAGGCTTACTTGAATGCTCTGACGAGATTAGACATCACATATCATTCATTTACACGTGAGTTTACATGCTTAATCTTTCTAATAATAAAAGGTATAGATGAGACCACTTTTTCGTCTATTGGGAGCATTTTGCTTTTGGCTTCCTACGAAAGAGCCATTTCTTGAAGGGGTTTACATTTTGCTAATGGCATCCTAGGAAAGAGGCATTTCCTAAAGGATGACCACAGAAATGGAGCCAGATGGTCAATTTTCTTGTGACTATAGTCATCCACACTCCCCCTATGGTTATTTTTCTTGTAAATATGGTTATCTGCCCTCTCCTTAATGAACACGGATCCAATAATACAATGCAATGTTTTCTACCTCCTTTCATCAAAGTCCCTTTCCTAGGGAACCAGTTGGAAATGTCAAAAATGTTTCAAGTTTTTTCATCTGTTTCTGATATCACTGGATGGACCATGCTGCAATACCTTCTCATTTGGATGATCCTAGCTATCAGATTAATGAGTTGCAAATAGAAGATTGCAGCCAATGGTCAACTTTTAACAAGGGAAATAATGAATGCTTGTAATCATCCACATGGATGATATCTTAAAGTATATTCCATCCACAGTATGCCCATCATATGAACATTGGATGTACCGTGCATGTACTGTTTAGAAAAGTGAGAATCGGTTTGATCATGGAAGCTGAATTTTTTTTTTTATAGATCTTCATCATCTGCTTTGCTATTGCTTGGAATTAGGTGCTGAACAGGAATGGAAAGTAGCACAGAGTAGCATGGAAGCTGCTGCAAGTGGCTTGTTTTCTGCAACTAATGAACTCTGTATTGCCTCTGTGAAAGCGAAGTCAGCTTCAGGTCCGACCTTTCTTTTTTAGTCAGACTTGCGCCATAGTTTTTTTTTCCCCCGAGTCAATGCCGACATTCATATTATTCTTCCTAAGTATGAAAGAACGATCTGGTTCGCCCTAATATGGTGTGGCTGCATTGTCGTCGCACTTAATCCCACCTGCATACATGGTGAACAGTTGGGCAAGTTGGCCCTCCATGATTATGGCCCAAAACACCTTGATTGGATGATTGCAGCCATCTAACCAAGGCCGTCCAGAATGGACATTTGGACAATTGTTCTAATTGTCTGAGGCCCCTCAACTGATGGCCATCATCATGCACCCATCCAATCAGGATACCTTTGGGCATAAGCAATCCACGGTGAGCCCCTGCTACCAAACCATCCCTCTTTGCTGCCAGCACCATAATAGGGTGTGACTAGGGGTGTACAAAAAATCCGTCAATCCGTCAATCCGATCTGATCCGATCCGATCCGCGGATTTTAATCCGATCCGAAGGTAAATGGATTGGTGACGGATTGAAAATCCTGTAATCCGTTAGCAACGGATCGGTGGCGGATTTCATCCTCAATCCGCGGATTTAATCCGATCCGATCCATTGACATTAAATATATATAAAAAATAAAAATAAGGGGTCTAAATATAAATTAAGATGTCTAAATATAAAAAAAAGAAAAAAAGAAAAATTATAGGGGCTCAAATGTAATTATTCCCTATCACTATTTATCCCCAAAAGGCCAAAACCGGAAAACCCTACCCATTTTTCCATATAATACTTTCCCTACTCACTTTTTTTCCATATAATGTACAGTGACGGATTGAACGGATTAATCCGATCCGATCCGTTCATCCACGGATCGGATCGGATCGGATTTTAATACCTACGGATCGGTGACGGATTTCAAATCCGTCAATCCGTAGGTAACGGATTGGTGACGGATTTGGCCCAATCCGATCCAATCCGATCCATGTACACCCCTAGGTGTGACAGATTTGCACTTGACCAGGCTATGTTTTTATTTATGTGTCTGTATGGATTGGTTATGCATGCATGTATATATTGTCAGATGGATGTATATATCATTATGCTTTTCGTCCTTTTCAGGTGATCTTCAAGGCACACTTGGAGCCATGCGGGATCTTGCCTATGAAGCTAGTGTGGCATTGTCTGCTTTTGGTCGTGTGTCGAGGGGGCATACTGCTTTGACTTTGGAATGTGGATCCATGCTTGAAGAGGTATAGTGCTGCATGCTGTACGAACTCTGCGAAACACTACTGCCCTGTGGGTGCAACGGAAGTGTTATACTTTCTCTTGGTTTCTCATTTTATAATTTCATGATACATGTTTTATGCAGGTTTTGGCAATAACAGAGGGACTGCATGATGTTTACACTTTGGGCAAAGATGCTGCTGCTGTGCATGCTTCTCTTATGGAAGATCTTTCAAAGGTACCTAAAAGGCTTCTATTGTTGCTTGTTTTGATTGTTAAGACTTGAGGCCTCTATGGTTCTTCAGTGGGATTTGAGATATGTTGCATAAAATATGAAAAGGGCAGTTCCTAAACTCAACAAATCTGCTTGCAACTGCCGAATGGACCCCACTATTACTGGCTTCTTAAAGCTAGATTTTGACGCTGGTGCAATGAGAAACCCAGGTCCAGTGGTGGTAGGGGAGGGCTTGATTCAAGAATCAACGACATCAACTTTGTGCAGGCTCTCAGGACCGGTTGGAGTGAGATCAGTAAATGAAGAATTAACAATGGTTCTCACGACCTCAACTTTGTGCAGGCTCTCAGTTTCCTTGAGCAATGAATATAGTCACCTTTTCAAAAAAAAAAAAAAGAATCGACAATGGTTTTGTTTAATGGACCAAACAAGACCAATGCCACAGGGTTCAATAACCTGATCGTAAGAGACTTGATGTGCGTGATCTCAGGCTAAAGCCCCATCGAGGTTGGTGGATGTAGCGGAATTGCTGGATTTTGGAGTTATGTGATGCTGTCATTCCATCATGTTCACAAAGGAGCCAATATGAAGGCCATTGACCAGTGAAGCATAAGGGTTTGGTTGAACTACAGCAACTAGGAGGGGCTGGTCTATTGCAGACCATGTATTGCAATGATGTGAATATGGTGAAAGAAAAATAAGAAATAGAAATCTAAAACAATACCCACTCAAGAAAGAGAGATTCACGTGGTTCACCACTGAGAGTACATCTGCAGGTGAGGAGGATAATGGCTTCACTATATCAAGAGGGAAAGGGTAGAAGATTCAATTTAATGAAAAGAAATCAAAGATAACAATCATGTGCCTTGCACAAGCAAATCCAAAAATCTCTAAACAAAATCTCACACCAAAAGGCTGCTCAAATCACATCCAATTCTCATGAAGCATTCCCTCAAAAGATACACATGACTTTGCTATTCTTTCTTTATTGACATCCTCTTTCATGCATATAATTACATGGTCATACCCTCTTAAACAGATGCATACAAAACTCTTTCAACATAACAATGCTTTCATAATAGAGTTATAACCGAAATTCTTATAGGAGGAAACCCCACTTTCTGAAGTATCACATCCAACAGAAGAAAGAGATCGACCATCCCATATAAGGCAAATAACTCTCTCTTGATAGGAATTATTCCACAAATTTTAACATCATGCCCTCTGTTACCGATATAAAAAAAAAAAAAAATTCAACATCATGCTGTTGGTTTTGATTGATGTAGCTCTGCATATTTGTGGGGTTTTACACATTGTACACACTCTGTTGTTGCTTTCTGGCATCTGTTACGGCCTACTAGGGGCAAGTTTGGACCTTTCTAGGCCTGTGGACCAAAACATCATTTTAGGCTTCATAAATATTCTGGGCTAGGGCCAATCTCTGCCTTGTCAAGATGGTTGGAACCTATGGTTTAGACCATTAGGTCATGGGTTCGAGATATGGCACCAAAAAAAAAAAAAATATATATATATATATATTCTGGGCTAGGTACAGACCCATGTTTGACTACTACTCCCATTTAGTCCCATCCGGAGCCTAGGGCCAAGCCTGCTGGTGAGTGTTGAATGTTGCAAGTTGCACCCGTCTGAATCTTGAGCACAATTAAATGCAGGATAATGCTTTCTCAATTTCTGTCCTGAAGAATATAGTGGCCTGCAGCCTGGCTCGACTTAGCTTGTAGCCGACCCATGCCATGTTGCCAATCTCAATTTGACTCTTTTGGAGTATTCTGTGCTGCTGCTCCTCTAGCCACAACTAGGAATACTGAACCTATTTTAATGATCGTGCAGGTGAACATGATTCTCCTCCCACTTGAATCAATGCTATCAACAGATGTAACTGCCTTGGCTGACGCAATTGCCAGAGAAAGAGAGAGCACGATGGAAATATCTCCCATTCATGGACAGGCCTTATACCAGTCTTATTTTCTAAGGCTTAAGGAGGCTTGTCACCCTCTTAGACCCTTGGTGGCATCAGTTACTTACTCTGTGCAGGAGCTCCATGCCACAGTGACCAGGCTTGCACGAACTGCTAGTATCCATGCAGGGAATCTACATAAGGTAATTTCATTTGAATCCTCTGAACTTTACAATTCAATGTTAGCCTCTTGCTGCACTTTTATAAGTTGTTGGAGCATAGTTCCCTTCCCCCCCCCCCCCCCCCCCCCACCACTGTGGAGAAAATCAAATTCCGCAAGATTAATGTTTTTGGCTACATGAATTATTACCTTTCTAGAATGCTTTTTGTGCATTATGGCGGTTGGAAACAACTGGTAGCTTTTACTATTCCTTGGCCTTTTCATGCCAGATCATTTATCAGTGCCAATCACGAATCATAATTTACAATGAGATATCTGGAAAAGGCAGTGTCCAAGTAATGTGATTTTCTATGTCCATGCTACCCATAACACCCAGTGGAACAAATCACCATCCATTCTTCCAAAATAATCAAACCAATTGTGATTATAATAACAGCTGCTGATGGTAATAGGTTGGATACTGATCATGTCAGAGATGCGCCCAGCCCATTTAGGTTTTAGGGGACCCAGACTTGACATTGTCCTGAATGGAAGACCCAAACCCACCTGCATCTGTCTCTTGGGACTCAGATCCAAGTTTTGGTCCTGTGGAAAGGGGAAACGAGAAGCAGAAAAAAAAAGGGTGAGGGGGGGGGGGGATAATAAAGAAAAAGGTAAATAGGGGAGGAAGAGAGAGAGAGAGATGGCAGTGGGGTTGTGTACCTCATTGTTAAAAACTAGATTATCTTGCAAGTTTTGTGCACCTGCTGTCACATGACAGCTAAGCAGTTTGCAGTTCTTTTTTTTTTTTTTTTTTTTTTTTTTTTTTTTGTTATTAGTAAGTTATTTCTTTTCTGAGTTGGTGGTGTAGGGACTTAGTCAGGTCATTTTCTCTACCGTTTTCATGTTGTAAGTTATACTAACTACCTTTAGGGCCCGTTTGGTAAATTCACTTTAATAGTTGAGTAAGTTCTTTCTTAATTTGACCCTTCACCTCACTTCATTTTAATAGTGAAGTTACCAAACTGGCCCTTTGGGTGTTATTTCAAGATAGTATGTGATATATTTTGTATGTGGTTTTCTAGAACAAATGAGTGAAAACTTGGAGCCCTTTCCTTTCCACTTTATGCATGTGCTACTGAGTAAGAACTTTTTTTGGGGGATTTCATTGTTTCCACCATGGTATGCTTCGGTCAAATAAGTCAATGCTGATTTTCTGATATACCTGAGAGGGTTGGTGTTGCTGGTCAAACCGATGGTATGAAGTTTCGCTTGCTGATGCTTTCTATGGCTAAAAAAAAAACCTGAAAAACTGAACTGAGCATTCTTCGGGCCGGTCCAATGGTGTCATGTCCCTCTGTATATGGCCGAGCTTATATTGTTACTTCGTTCGTTTAAATGGTGCTGTTATGAGCTGTCTTCAGAAGGCTGCAGACTGTACCTTGTGTCCTTTTATGGTTAAAACTTAAAATGAAAAATAAAATAAATTGAAGCTAGATTGACATGAGTACTTTGTCTGTGTCTTTTAGGTTAAAGCTTAGACAATGTGTTTGAATAGAAGTTTTGGATGGAACTACCAGAATGACAACACACACCATTTAAATTAGTGTAATGTAAAAGAAAAAAGAAACCATCAAAAAATTGTACCAGAGTATAAAGTATAAACAGGTTGATATCAGATCTCAGGTCCACAGGTTCTAGACCTATATGGACCCAGACCCAACCTGAAAACTTTTTCATCTTTAAACCTAGATCCAAACCTGTACCTGAAATTAACGTGTTTGTGCCCAAATTTTCCATGTTGGGTCCTGCTTCTAGTTGGGTAATAAGGTCGCCATCACCATCCTCTGGTATACAAATGCTTCCTAAGTGGTTTGACGGACTGATTGGGTATCTTTCGGTCCTGCAAGGCCTTGTGTCTCAACATTTTAGACTGATAACTCTGGTTTGGTGGTTTTGAAGAAACAATGCGGTTTGGTTCCTCTGGTTATTTGAATTTTCTATGCACTTCAAAAGGATTTTGTTAGTTTTCCTATTTACTTAAATATTATGTGCTCGTGATATCTGTCATACCTTGTTTTACCGTTAATACAACATCAGAATAACATATCTCAAATGTTGTTTTTCACAGGCACTTGAAGGCCTGGGTGAAAGCCAGGTGGTAAGGTCACAAGAAATTGGTTTGTCGAGGCCAGAACTGGGAGATGATGCAGTCTTATTCAACAAGAACAGTCCATTTTCAGATGATGACAGGCAAGGGGTCAGTGAGGTTATGGGTTTGGATGAGTTTTCTTTGCAAGACGAAGGATGGATTTCTCCTCCTGATTGCATCTACACTAGCAGCCAAGGATCCAGCAGTACTTCTACAGGATTAAGTCGCTCGGATAACTCCAGCAGTCAAGCAAGTGCAGCCGAACAGCTTTCTGAGGGTGGAAATGCTGAGGGGGCTGTAGGAATTTCCAACTCAGTTCCATTTACTGATACTGATGTCCAAGAAAGTTCAATTGCCGAGAATTTGGAATCTCAATATGTGGAAGACAGAAAAGGAGACAATATTTCTGATTTTTCGAAACACGATCCAAGTGAACAGTTGCAGGTTTTGTCGGTATCCTATGATGGTACAATTACCCATTCTGATACAAGGCACCACATGGAGAAGGAAATCGCCGAAAAGGTTACTTCTTTTGATGGTGGAAATGAAGCATCTATTTTGAACCAAGTTAAGGGGCTCGGTGGAAATCATGATGATCCTTCATATATGGATTCTGTGAATCGGATTGCTAGAGGTAAGGGGCGGATCTATTTAGTGTGATATATAATCCCTGGCTGATATAATTTAGTGCTTCTCATTCTTATTCAGTGCAATGGGGTTCACCTACAACGGTTAGGATGATTTGAAGGGTCTTCCTTTTTCTTTTTTCTTTTTTCCAATGAGATCTTTCCATCTCATTACGCCTCTATGATAGTCTAAACTGGGCCCCATATAGAAGCAACATGGAAATTTAATCAACCAGTTGCTACAAGTGGTACCCTGTCTGTGTATGAGAATTTTCAAGCAACTGCTGACCAGTTCTTTTATTTCCACATAAGGAATTATTATTGGGCCCACCTGTAATCAATCTTAAGCCACAATGTATTAAAACTCATCTCAATTCGGTATATACTTTGGCTGATATCAACCGTAGTATTAAATAACAAGTCACTTCCAAGGGTTAAATCTTTAGGGTCTCTGAATCTAGGGTTTGGATGATGTGATTGACACCATTTTTGGTGTGCCCTTATGATTTTCACCAACAGATGGCATATTGTTGATATGTGGCCCATGGGGTCCACCTAGAATGCATGCCTCTAGTGGGGATATGGGGATGGGAAAAATCTCATCATCAAGTAGGGTTAGGCAAAAAATCAGCCCCTCAATCAGATTATCTTAGCCCTTTAAGGTCTTTTAACTACATATTTTTTGGAGATTTGACTCAATTGTGAGTAAGTGTCCAATTGTCATTTGGTCAGTGCCAATTCATTGGTGGGGGGTGGGATGCAAGTTTGGGGCCCCTCTCTCTCCCCACGCGTAGGGGAATGCTCCTCTACAAGTGTACTATATACCTTGTGTATGTGGTCCAGCTGATGGGGTCGCCTTAGAATGCATCACTATCAGTGGGGTTATGGGGACATGGTAGTCTCAAAGGCAGCCCATCAGATTATCGTAATGCTTCACTTGATGGTCTCAAAGTTCGAAGGCCTTTTAACTATGTATCTTGTGGAGATTTGATCCATTTAGTGGGTGAAGGTTGGATGAATGTCAACTGGGTCAAGTTTTCTGTGTTGGTGTGCAATGAAAAGCACTTGGTTACCTTGATTAATTTATAACTATTACTTTATGTAGGTAAGAATCCCTACGCTTTATCAGTGTTGAGGCGGGTCGAAATGAAACTGGATGGCCGAGATATAGAAGAGAACAGGTATGAATGACTTCTATGACATCATATTTTTATTATTTTCCTTTTGTTGTCAGGGTTGATATTTCTCTCATTGTGCATTGCACTGGGGCTCTTTTGGAACTCTTTACAGGCAGATGAATATATCAGAGCAAGTAGATCATCTTCTTAAGCAAGCTACAAGTGTAGACAATTTGTGCAACATGTATGAAGGTTGGACACCATGGATTTGACATGCTCATGTTGAAGCTCATTTTCTTGCTTTTCTCTCCTTTAGATCGAATCCTCCCATTTGAGGATGTGATTCGAGTTTGTAAATTACCCGAGGCTGTATATTGAGGGAATTTAAATTGGTTGTTCCCATAGTTTTTTTTTTTTTTTTTTTTTTTCGGGTTATGGGAATTCTCTCTAATGAGCTTGAGCCACTCTGGTCTAATTCATGGAGGATAGATGCCAAACTAGTACACAATATTTGTACATATGTTATAACTTGTACACAATATTCATGGAGGATAGATAGAGAGAGATGAATTTGTACCTAATATTTCTGACAGAACAAATGTTATAACTTGCATTTGTCCTGATCAGACCCAACTCTGGGCTCAATTAGATGTTAATACACACACACACACACACACACACACAAAAGAAAAGGAGGCAGGTACAGGAATCAAGACTGATGCTTGCCATTAGACAAAGCTAACAGCTGGGCCAAAGATGCCTTTTCTGTTAGTTCAAATTCTTAAATATAAATATATATTCACACAGTAGTTATTAACATATATTAAATACGATTACATAATATTAATGCATATCATTAATTACATGAATGACATATATCATATAATAATATATTCACACTCTCCCGATTTGTGATTTGTTGTCGGATGAATAAAAAAAGAGGGTTGCATCGGATAGGTTGACAACCAGCATAAAACTTTTGTCTCAACACCAGTATGAATTCATACGGTATGAATCTTGTTGGACCTGGACTCAGATCTATTTATTATTTGGATCCAATCTCCCTTTCTTTCTTGGGCCGGGTCCGTCGGGTAATCGGAGAACAGGAGGTCCATTGACAGCCCTACCTTTTGCATACCCACTTGATAAACTTTAAAATGTTCTTTGACGAAACTGCCATTTCCTTTCCATCTGACCTTATCCTCTTATGAGATATTTAATTCTCTAGTGACAACTTTGTCCCAACTCTGAATTCCCAATCTCAAGCACACAGAAGCCAAAAAGAACGTGTGCGCCCCCACAAAAACCACCGCCTGCACCCCTTGTTTTTTGGCCTCTCTGCCTCTCACCACCACCTTCAACTTTATATATAAATATCATACACTCCTCAAGTCCTCAACACATCCATCTCAACAACAATTTTCTTGCTGTGCTGTGCTTGTGGTGATTTCTACTGCTACTGGTCTATTATTACAGTACAATACTACTATGTCTGGGTTGGTGGACATGTGCACTGCTAAATTGGCAAAGCAACAGGAAAAGGATCGAGCCCCTTTGGCAGGTGGTTCGAGCCCTTTGGTCAAGCCAAGCACATGGGTTGAACCAGAGGAGCTGCCACTTTCTTCTTCTTCTCTTGCCTTTCATGCCAAGCCCTGGCCTACTGTGCTCATCTACTCTGAGTCTGCTCTTTCTATGTTCATGGAATGTTTTAGCCCTTAGATCCTTCTTCAAGGCAGAGAGATAGAGATAGAGATGGAGAGGGAGAGGGAGAGGGAGAGTGCACTTGCATCATATCCATATGTATGTAATATGATATGATATTATAAGCTGCAGTCCTTTCGGTTTGAAGTTAGTATATAGTAATCAAAGTAGGTGTGTGTTTTGTTCTTCTGTTTTCACTTTTTCCTTGGTGGATTATAGTTGTGGCACCTATCTGGGCAAATGGATTGAAACAATTGGACCCACCCTTAATGGGAGTAATAGTTTTCAAGGCCTGAATGATGCAGGAGATTAAAGTCTAAAAGATTGTCATTTGGGCACTTTCTACACTGGAAATATGATCGCATGCTGACCTAGGAGGGCAATAAAATTTGGCTTATATATTATGTGTGGGGGCCAATCATGCTATGTGAATAAATGCAATTATTTCATGTGGACCCCTCTATATTAAAAACTTTCTCAAATTCCACTCTAAACAGGATATAGTTATAATATAGATGCTTGATTGATTGTATGTAGAAAAGAGTTGTAAGAAAAGTAAAGTGATATCAGGCAGGCTCCTTACAAAGAATTGTAAGAAAAGTAAAGTGATATTTGGGTATTGCTCTTAATCCTCACTAATATTAGGAATTGGAGTCCGGATCCCCGTCTCAACAAAACAGGGTTTACTGTTCCGGCCAATGAAAGAGCGCCACGTGTACAAACTGCCACATCATCTAGGACCCCTCTCACACTGCTTCCTTAGAATGAAAAATTAAAAAAAGGAGAGGGCGTTTTAATAAAGAGGATTTTACCCAAAAAAATCCCTTAAGACTTGTTAATTGCTAAAAGCACCATCAACATCTTAAAAGGACCACAAAAGTCTTAAAGGCCCTGTTTGGTATTTTTTTTTAATTTTTTCTCTTAGCAGGGATATCCCTGCTCCTTTATCCTAAATAAACCCCAAAACCCTTCTCCCCTTTTCCCCTTTTCCCCTATTCGACATCTTCACTCTCCCTCCATCTTTCTCCCCTATTTGACATCTTCACCTCCAAGATCCTAGGCACCTCTCCCTCTCTCCCACTTGGTCTCTCTCCCTCTCCTCAACACTTGCTGCTACGAAGGTATTTACGTCTCCTCATCTTCCTGCAACACACATTTCGTAAAAATGATTTGGTTGCTTTACATATTCGCATCACATGCAAACAAACCTGGACCATCCAAACCATCTTGGATCATATGTGATGAACGTCCAATAAAAGAGACCATGAAGTCATTCACATCGAGCGTTACATTGCGCATAACGTATTTCGCCTCTTTCCCTCCTTTTTATATGTGAAAACCCACTGCTGCTCTTGTAAAAACCCTAAACTCTTCTTCAATCTTACTAGTTGCTACTCTAAAAAAAATCCTAATTTCAACCCTTTCATTTAATGCCATTTTCTTGTTCATATAGTTCTTGAAAGAATGTGATTAGGGTTTCTTTCATTGTATAACGGCTCTGTTGATTTTTTTTTTTTTCATTTTGATTGCTCAGATCATCACATCACACTGGAAAAGATTAGGGGAAAAAAAATAATGGTATCAAAATCTGTTCATGGTCATGTGAGAGGAGGAAGAGAAGTAGTGAATGACCCAATCAGCAATCTTCCAAATCCCATCCTTACAACTATCATCTCTCTATTAACTTTAGTGGAAGCAGTGAGAACCTCAATTCTATCTAAGAGATGGAGATATCTATGGACCTCAATCCCTCATCTAGACTCATATGACTTCTTAGCAACATCCCACAACCCAGACACTCCCCATTATGAACAAGTTGATAAATGTATATCAATCTTCTGCCTAATCTTCAACTTTCGTCGAGCCCAATTACGACCGCCCTTTCCATTCATATCAATCTTCTACCTAATCTTCAAATAAATCAACTGAAATCCTCCATTCATCTCATACAAATAAATCCCCTGTTTTTCACAATCACATGCGAACTATAGACCTCCAACCTTTTTAGCCATAGCGACGAAGGGCCGGTGTTGCATTTTTTAAGATTTAAGTTAATTAACCCACAAATTTGTCAACCAGCTTGGAAATCAGAAGAACTGATTGGTTTTCATATGGCCTATAGGCCATAACATATTCGAGTTCTGTGTTACCCCCCCTTTCTTGAATGTGTTTGACTTTATGCTTGAATGAACTGATTTTACAATTTCTTTCATATACAAAAGAAGGTATCATTTCGGAGAAGATGGGTTGAAGTTGTTGTGTGAGCTATCCGTGTGTAGTTCTAAAATGAGGAATTTTGAGTGTTTTTTCTAGACTTGGTTTGGGAGTCAGCTCAAAGTCCTCCACGACCACGGTTTTAAACAAAAAAACCAATTCAACTATTTATTCGTTTGTACAATAAATTTTGTGATTCTGTTTTGTCATCATGCTTAACTTATGTGTTCAAAACGCTAGAAACTACTAACCTCTTTAATGGAGCCCAAACCTTTCTACTTAAAAGATTCAAGAATAGGATTCTCCCATAAAGCAAGGAATGTGGAAGAAAGGTTGCAAAGAGATTCGTCCGGATACCAGAAAAGACAAAGGGAAAAAGGGAGTTCGACAGGCTTTAAGTTGTAATGAACGACGAACGGGGATATCCCTGCTCAGCACTAAAAGCAAAAAAAAAAAAAAAATACCAAATAAGGCCTTTGAGACTACTGTGGTCTTTATAAGATGTTGATGGTGCTTTTGGCTATTGACAAGTCTTAAGGGATTCTTTGGGTAAAATCCTCTTTAATAAATACAAAAATATAGACTCTTGAACTTACCATTAAAAAAGTACTGTTAACTTTTTGGGGTCTTATGCTTTTTAATGAACATAGACTCTTGAACATATCATTATAAATAAAATAAAAAATGGTTAACGAACAGGAAAGCCCAGGACTTAAATCCAAGTAGGCCTTGTTCTTGGTCAAATGACTCAATCGATCCGACCGGTGTGTGCTGCATAAAATAGTCATTGCTCGTCAAAATCAGATAACCCTCCGACTCGAGGCCAAAGGTTCGACGGTTACCTTGGAGTTAGGCCAAACAGGAAAGCCCAAGACTAAAATCCAAGTAGGCCTTGTTCTTGGTCAAATGACTCAATCGATCCGACTGGTGTGTGCCACATACAAAAGTCCTTGCTCGTCAGAATCAGATGACCCTCCGACTCAAGGCCAAATGTTCCACGGTTATCTTGGACTTAGGCCAAAGGTCCGAAGGCAGGGGTGGCAAAGATAACCTCTCATCAAAAAATAACATTTTACATGTAGGGTACGAGGCTCCACTAAAACCCTAAATAAACCCTTTAACATATATTCTATTCAAATAGGATAGGATTTAAATAGTAAGTCTCTTTTAGAACTCTTTGGCAGAAAGAGAGACACAACAGACGCTCTCTCTCTCTCGCTCTCTTCTTGGGTTCGTACTTCCTCTCATGCAATCTTCTCTACAAACCCAAATCTCATGGAAAACCCCCAAATTCCACCGCTCACGATGGAATTCCAATCCCAAAACCCTAATCTCCGCGACCTCCTTGAAATCCCCGTTCAAATTCGATCTCGAAGAGATCAGTCCCGGAGGAAACGGGCCGGCGCCGGTGCACCTCCCCGTCGTAGTCCGGAGATCCGGTAGGGTTTCTCGGTACGTTTGGGACGGAAGCGGGAACAGCCTGAGACTGGTGCCCTTCGATCGGGAAGAGTCGTCGGGGCGATTCGATCCCGGGGAGGAGGTCCAGCGATTGGTGGCGACAGTGATTGGGGCGGTTCGGAAGCTGTTTGTTCCACGGAAAGTGAATGGGAATTACATGGGTTATCTGAAGTGGAAGTTCTTGCATCGGGTTTTCAGCTCCGCGCTCCAGGTCCTGGCGACTCAGGTGAATTTTATGGTTTTGGACTTTTGGTGCATTTGGTTTTTGTTTTCACATAGTGTTGTATGCAGTAGTATTGACTGAACTCTTGCTTTACTTCGTTTCATGTGTGTGTTATTCGAATTGGAGCGTAATATGTTCTATTCTGCCAAGGAAGAGATATAGAATTTGGGTAGTTCCTAAAAAGCATATCTTGACATGATTGGCATGCCTTGGGATGTGCCTAACAGTCCCTACAATTTCAGTAGTTTCTATCAGCCCCTGCCAAGCCCAGGAAAGGTGTAAGGGCCTTCCCTGAGGCCTATCTCTTTCAGGAGGAAAAATAAGTGGAGATGATTTTGTAGTCTCCTATTATAAGGATGTGGTGATTACGCAACTTTTTCTCGAATTGTATTTATCCCATGAAAATATTAATGGCAAGCATCAAACTTTCGACCCAAAAATCCGGTATGTGAGCAATTTGTTAGGAAGCTGATCCTGAGGGGAGGGTTTGCATCAAATGGGAAGCTGCCATAGAAACTTGCCAAACTAAAAAGTGGCTTTTGACCTACCTGGCATTTATGGTGAAGATTGTAGCAGATGATGATGCTAGGTAAGATTTTATAGTATTGGGATGTAAGATTAAAAAATCTGACAAAATGAATGATCCTATTGATCCAGTTATGTCCATGTGAAATGTGGAACATCAGTTCCATTTTGCAATTGGAAGATCAGTATCATCCAATAGGGTGCTTGCAAGCACATGGGCTGTCCATTATGAGGCCCACCTGGTGAACTTTTCAGGAACTAGAAGGTAGGCTGGACATGCATCAATGCTTATGCAAACCAAAGGACACTGCTTTACTTGACTGAACATCATGTAGTACCTTTTGTTCATCCTAAAAACCGAGAATATTGACACTAGTGCTAATATGTCTGATCTTTTGATGATCCAATTGGAAACTGGTAGATTGGACCCCCATTATGTATGAAGCTACTCAAAAGTTTCCCCCATTGAACAATCATGCATATCCAGTTGGTGGCACATAAATGAATGGTCTGTCTAATAGTTATTTTATCAGTTTTTTTTTTTTTTTTTTTTTTTTTGAATGAATGGTACCGGTAATTTTCCCCCCACTATGGTTAGTTTAATAGTTAGCATTCAACAAGACAAAATCAACCCATGGTATAGCTAGGATTTTATGATGGAGTGTCTCAGGCACACTTAAATTTTTTACTTGGCACATCAAGATAAGCCGTATGGGTTACAGAAAGGTGGCCATGCCTGTATGGTTCCGGGCAAAAAAAAGTAGCATTTAGTTTGGTGAAGCATTGTAAACAACGATAACTGAGGTTTTTTTTCTCCTAAATTATTTTGTGACTGTAACAATGATTGGCCTCGAGGAACTCTTACAGGAATATTGGGTTAATTGATTTCAGGCAATGTTTCGAGCAATAGGAATTGGTTCTTCAAGATCTCTTCCATCAGCCGCTGCATTGAATTGGGTGCTGAAGGATGGGCTCGGAAGGCTTAGTCGATGCATATACACAGCTAGTGCCGGGTCTGCATTCGACACCAACTTGAAAGTACGGGTAACATTACTTGTTTAGAATTTGTTGTTCTTTGGCTGCAGATGTACTTTGACAAATGAGGTTCCTTTGTATTGTTATCTCATGTGCAGAGGGTGAGGTTCTCGACATCTGTCTTGTTTAGCTTGAGTATTGGAATTGAGTTTCTAACTCCAGTGTTTCCAGAGTACTTTTTGCTTCTTGCAACTATTGCCAATGTCGCTAAGTCAATAAGTCTGGCTGCCTACATAGCAACTGGTGTAAGACCTCATTCTCTTTATGCTTTAAGTCATTTAAGAGTCGGAAAACTCATTGCAGCCCAAATGTTCACCAATTTGAGTCAACTTGCAGACTCAATGAAGTCTTGGTCAGGTCATATAAACAAAACATGACAAAAATTATGAAAAGGGAAAAATGGAACTGTTTCTTTTTAAACCTCAGTCTACTGAGTTTGACTGAGTTGTCTACTGTTTTGAGTTCCTTGTGGAATCAGTGGAGTTTTTGTCGATTTGAGTAGGCTCAGCCAAGTCGAGGGGACAAGTCTCTTTTGTGCTTTGGAACTCTGTTTCAATAGCCTAGTTCACTCCCAAGTTACAGGGACAATAGTAAATCACTAGAGTATCTGATATTTATTAAAATGTAAGTTTTAATGCGTCAACCGCATACTTCACTCTCAAGTTACCTAGAACACCATTGAATTTCCTAATTATTTTTAAATGGCAGTTTCAAAGCATGTATCAAGACTCTGGACAGATAATTGTAGGCCCCAATGTTGATACATTTATGTTGACATGTCCAAGTTTTGATGTGCATGTTTGTGCAGTGCATAGTAACTTAGTTAAAATTGCGAGCGAGGAAGTCTTATATCAATTTACCATTAAAAAAAAAGTCATATATCAATTGTCAATGCACATGCCAAATTGATTCCCATCTTTGATGCATGGGTGGATGGACTCCAATCTTATGTTTCGTCTTCGTTGACAAAAATGAGGTTATCTGAGACACAACCCATTTTGGTTTAGGATGGGGTAGCGTTATACCCCGTCCTTACATGTATGGGTTTTTATATTCATGGATACTTGCACATTGCAACGTCCCTAATACTTTGATATGTGTTTTATATCTTTGTTTTCCCTTTTTTTTTTAATTCAGACTATTTCTCCACATTTGGAAGTCTTATCTCTTTGTTACACAGGTCCTTCCCTCACCTAGGAAGATGGGCACTTGGATAACATTTTTTTATTTTTACAAAAACATTTTGCTGAAAATCTTCAAAACCACAAGACTAAAAATATTACTTGTTTTGGCAGAGTGCTATACATCGAAGTTTTGCAATTGTGGATAATCTTGGTGAAGTTTCAGCGAAAGCCCAGGTTATTCATGATTTTGCAGATGCTATGTTTTCGCAATATTTTTGTGTAATTTCGTCTGATCTTTGATTTTTATTTCAGATTCAAACTGTTTGTTTTGACAACCTCGGTCTGATGCTTGCTGCTATCTTGAATATATTGTGCAGGAATAGCCAAAGGTTTCTTTCTTCATCTCTACTATCTTATTTAGATCTTCACAGTGAACTTTGATCTCATTTTTTAAATGATATTGTTTTCTGGAAAGTAATTTGATTCCTCTTATGTGTTTCTGGCTGCCCAAGACCCACTGTTTTAATGGATTTTGGGGATTTGTCGAATTTCCTTTCTCTAGTTTGAATGAATATTTAGATACCTCTAAAAAGACAATATTATGATTTATGACTCCAAATGGCCAAGAGATACCACAGGGGCCTCTTGATTAGATTAGAGTGCCCTGCCATATCTTGTCGGCAAACTTTATACCATTTGCAGCCATGATCCATAGAAGAAGGAACTGATGCTGTGTTATTCTACACCTACATACGTGAAGCCCCATTTTTGTTGAAAAGGATCAGGGCACATACTATAAATCAGTAATTTGTAGTGCCTATGGTTGGAGATACAAATCCATGATCTGATGGGCCTTGAACAATGTGTGCTGCACATGTACTGTTACAACTGTCTATCTTTTTCATTCATTTTGTCCGTCGGGCAGATGAGCAGCCAGGGTGTTGTCTTCCTGTTTATCTGCACAAATAAGCATATGTATTCCACATGGCAGGTGCTAAAATATGGAGCCTAGAACCCTATGGGGGTCAACTCAGCATAGACAGCTTTATAGCTTTTCACCTATTGAATAGGTGGGATGCTTACACTCCACTCTTACCCATTGAAAATGTGGATTCCTTTGTAAATAAAGCTAGACAAAGAACAGGCGATAAATGACTCTTATTCTATGTGTGATAACATCAATTTCTAGATATGTTGTATACTTTTTATGAGGGTCTTTTTTGTATTAAAATGGAATGTAATTTTTAAAGGGTGAGTTCATTTGAAACATTTTCTGCTAGCTTCCTTTCATTCATGCCACATGATGCAGTTCAATAGCATGGGGGGAATGAAAATAGTGAACTTGCATGTGGAGCAAAGCAATTGTCGAGTGTAAAATGACTTTTTTCCCCATGGAATTTTTTTCCAACTTCTGCATTTTTTTTTGTTGGAAGGTAAAGGTTATCTGGGGATTAACCAAATTTTTTACCTTTTTTATGAAGGGGGGTATGCCTAAACAACACACCTATGAGTTTTTGGCTACCATGATTGCAGTTGTTGAGTTTTTTTTCCCCCTAAACTGATAATAGATTAAGGACTATGTCATCACAAGCACTAACTTACAATCAATACTATAAGGTTGCTAGTCACTCTTCATTTGGTCGTGTATCCAATTTTTGCTGCCATCGATCTGTTCGCAATATATCAAGGGCTCAAGCACGTGCATCTACAAACATTAACTAAGGTTGGTGGTTTCTACAGTCTACACTTAATGCAATTTTACCCAATCAATGATTTTGTCTGATTCTTATCATCCATCTTTCCTTTCGTGAGACCTGGTTTCTTGAAAGTCGAAACTATGGACAGAAATGGAGGACTTTACCTGCTGCATGCCAGAGTATTCTGACATTGATTTAGGTATATAAGTAAGGACTGATCTTGATTGCAGACCTGACTACTGAGGGTGGTGGGCCAGGTCTGTTTTGAGGTTCAAGAACTTTTGATATGAAGGCCTTCCTAAGCCCAAATTCTGACCCATTTGAGTGTTCCAGGTTGAGCCATGGCCTGAGGTAAGAAGTTCCGAGATTGGAACATACCTATTTTGGTTTGATCAAAACCAATGTTGTCAAGGCACAAGGTGAAAGGGCTTAAACTTAGTAGCAAAGCCTAAATGAAAATGAAGGAAATGAGACTATATATATGATTTTCTACACCGCAGAACTGACTGTCATGACATTACAATCTGGCTTTTGAACTTCAGGTTAGACTAGAGATTATAATTGATGAATGGATACAGTCAGGATTGATCCCTTCACCTGCAAAGGTGAGCTGTGAGGAAGGCGTTCTCTTCAGCACGAAAGGTGCATTTTTATGATGGTTTTGAATCTTTCAACTGTGTTTGCGTTACCTTATATACATACACTAAAAATTTGAGAGAAGATCAATAATGGGGCTTACAGATGATTAGTGAAGTTTGGATCAGGAAGCAAGCTATGGCCTATTAGAATTGGATGCATTGATGGCAAGGATTTGACTCCCAAGTTCTCAGTGTTGACAATGCAATCTTTAACTGGCGAGGATTTCTACTTCATCTGCACGGAGACCTCCTACAGGGGTTTGATAAGAAAGCGGCAAGTAAGTATCAAAGAGAACTTTATTTTGCTTTCCTTTAGTTATTTAACTCTATTGTGAAATTTGTCTGATAAATATAATCTAATTCAGCAGGCAATTCTACTCTGCCTACGAGAAAAAGCGGGCACAGCGGATGTAGTTATGGGTCTGCTGCAGGTAACTGGAAGCCAATGGTTGAATTGTACTAGAACAGTTCAAATTAGTCACTTAAAAACTCTGCATCATTCTGACTAAAACGATCTTGTTGATTGGCCTGATCATTTAATTCATTGTTCTTAGTTATGGTTTGAATTTTCATTAATTTGGCATGAAAATAACAGGGGAGTGATGAAACAGGATGTGCAGAGGATCCAGACCGTTGGTCTGATGGGTACAACCGCAGATCATACTGCCAAATAAGAAGTTTCTTTATTGTAATCTTTGGCCTACAAATCAGTGGTTTAAAAAGTAAATGCATTGAAGCCTTGAAAGAAATGGCAAAATACTGGATGCCCGCCTGGGGTTGGTCCATTCTGTTGAGTCTGGTTGACTGAACAATTCACCACACCTTTCACAGAAGAGACTTGACACACGATATAATATTTAAAAATAAATAAAAAAATAAAAAGAAGATAGGATATAATATTCAAGAACAAATATAAAAAAGAAAATGGAGAAGAAGAAACTCTTCCAAACCAAACCAAGCCTTTTCCCACTAGGTGGGGTCGGTTATATGGATTTGACGACACCAATCAAATTTGTTTAGGGCCATGTCCTCTGTTAGATCCATGTAGGCAAGAAGAAACTCTTAGGGAAAAAAAAAAGATTTCTTTAGTGATTCTGCATTTAATTTTTGCTTTTCTGTGTTACAGGCATGCCTCATCCGTAAGGCACTTCTAAGCAGGGCCAAAGAGGAATGCAAATCAAACGATGGAGATGCTCCTCCCTTACTACTAAGGGACTGGTTTAAGGTGGTGGAGGATAGCAAGAGAAATGCAAGGGATGGGATTAATCTGCTAATGGAAGAAATTCAAAGAAGTGGCTGGGCTATCAAAAACATTTTACTCAATTCACAGGAACAGATCCGATACAGCTTTGTAGATGACTGACACATCAACTTCAACAATTGTTTCAAGCATGCAAAAGATTGGATGTTTGTTTCATCATACCACTTGTCCAGTGGAGTATTCTTTCTCCTGTAAACTTCTTAAGTTAGCATATAATGTATACATAAATGGAAAAAGGAGAATAAAAAAGAGGGAAGAAAGTATCTCATTTTTTGTTAGAGTGTTTAGAGCAGCTAACCTTCTTAGATTTATTTTTTTTTCCCTATATGTGTATGCTTAAACACTCTCAAATTCATTAATATGGAAGGTTCTTTAAAAATGAGAACAGCGCACTCTTCTTTTTTACAATCTCAGAAAATTCGGTTGCCCTGTCTGTTATTTTCGGTTGAAATTGCAAGTGATTTTATTGAACCATGACTGCACATGACCCAGGGGCTATATGGCTCATGGGGTAGGACTCCAGCCGTCTGCAAGAAATTTATAAATAGAAAGTGACAGTATCAAGGGCAGAAAGCGTCCAGCAGATTTTCATAAGCTGAGCTAGGGTCCCATAGGAAGGGTAGATTGTTGGACTACCAATTTCCTTTATGATCAAATCAACACAACGTACAAGTGGTAAAACATCCTGTAAAAATCTCAAATAACATAAAACGTGATGATACACATCAATATTCCAGTCTATATGCTACAACCTGGATCACTCAATATACATTCCTTCCCTGCATAGCCACTACTGCTGGGAGTGCCAGCACAGCTCCCGCTTTTCTTCATTCCCTTTCTACTATATATATACATACAAAGATGCATTTAAAAAAAAAAAAATTGTTAAATGTTAACAATGAGACCAACCGTTTACGGCCATTTCAGTGAGAGGAGCTCCCCTCGGTGCTAAAAACCGAGTAGTCCGTCATGCTGAAGACCACCTTGTCTTCCTCCCACTTGAGAATCTCTCTAGCATATCTGAGGGCTCCGTCGACCGAATCCTCATCCAATCCATCCGTCAGTGAGA
Source organism: Umbellularia californica (assembly GCA_028538565.1). Classification (NCBI taxonomy): domain Eukaryota; kingdom Viridiplantae; phylum Streptophyta; class Magnoliopsida; order Laurales; family Lauraceae; genus Umbellularia; species Umbellularia californica. The sequence continues at coordinate 99,271,544 of JAPQWN010000002.1, forward strand.
CATATAGCTTGCGGCCGGTGAGAGAAGCAAAAAGCCTCTTGAACTTGACCGCAATATAATGAAAAGCCTTCTGACCCAATGAATCTCCATTGTTGTTCTTGCTGTTGCTAGGACGGTGGACGCTTGTTACAGGATTGAAGTCATCAAACCACTCACACACACTGAGTGGGACCTGTTCTATCTTCTGCTCAAGCTGATCATACTTGTTGAGTATCAGAAGGAACTCCATCTGTTCAAAGGTAGGATGAGCCACAATGCTCTCAAATAATTTTTTGCTTGCCAACATCTTGTTCTTGGGAACCCCACTTCCGTCATCACAGAACTGATCGTAGTCACTCAAGGCAACACAGAAGATAACCATCCGGATGTCTTCAAACATCTCCAGCCACTTGCAATTTTCCCCAAGACCTTTTGCATGCACCCTGATCAATTCATACCTGCATGTACAGCCAATGGAAGCAAGCATCCAAAATCATTGGCAACATCAAGGATTATCTAACGAGTGTAGGCATACTGTTATATACAAACCAAACGTTCTGAAAAATCCTACTGCAATCCAAATCCAGTTTGAGAAGGAATCTATAACAAGTTGGACTTTTACAAAACCTGTTAAATTGTCAAGACTACCAACATTTCTTTACGAAAGTATGTGCGAGCACTGAAATATCAGAATGGTTGTAATGTGTCTAAGAAAATTGTTTTCAAACCTCATTAGCAGATCATGATCCTATTTATACATACATAAATAAATAAATATTTATATATATTTTTGAATGGTATGTGTGTATGCATAAATTTATCGAGTGCACACCCATTTTTTTTTTTTTGGCATTACAGTGTACACACCATAGTGGGGCTCACCTGATCACCAATCTGATGGACCACACATGCAGGACCCTCCTGGATTACACCAATCCATTTTATTTACTTTTTACACTCATCCGAACGGACTTCACCGTTGGATTGACGGTCCATTTGTTTTAAGGGTGAAAATTTATGGGCCATTGATCAAGGGGTTAGGATGATCAAGAGGCCCCAAATTTGGTAGGAGGGTAGAGGCCGCCCAGATCTTTGAATCCCCCAACCCCATCCCTAGGTGGGCCCCACAAAGAGGTGCATAGGTGGTCCCCATGCACGATGCACGCATATGATCGCTATTTTGTGTGTTGATCATCCAGATATTTGAATCCCCCAACCCCATTCCCAGGTGGGCCTCACAAAGGTGCCTAGGTGATCCCCATGCACTACGCATGCATGGGATCACAAATTTATTGTTTTTGTGTGTGTGGTCACTTGCGCACCCGTGCGCATCTCCCCACCAATCAAGGGAAAGGTGGGGAATCCAAAGATCTAGATGGGCCATACCTCTGCATAAAATTTCAGGCCCATCAAAAATCATCCTAAACCCTTCATCTGTGGCCCACAAGTTTAAAGGTTTTATATAAAATAAAAAAATGGACAATCAATCCAACAACACGGTCCATTCGGATCTGTGTAAAAAAAAAAAAAAGGAAGAAACAAAAAAGATCGGCGACTATCAAAAGGGGTTGTGTGCGGTCCCTCCAAAGTCGTAATCAGGTGAGCCCCGTTAGCAGGCGTGCACTTGAAATTTTGTGTGCATGCATGCGTGTATATAAGCCCTCTTCTAGGTACGTCACACGACCTAACACGCAAGGTAGCTTGTTGGGGCCCCACAGATCATGGATGGGGGAGTACGGTAAGATTCATTTGTAGGGCCCACATGCAAAACTTTCAAGTCAATCCCATGCCCCTAACCCCTTGATTTGTGGCCCACAAGTTTGATGGCTAAGAGAGAGAGAGAGAGAGACTAAATCTAGTCCACTCCAATTCGCCGGTGCAAACCCATGGGCTCCAGTGACGGGGGAGGGTGTGGATGGTCTATTCAGATCAGTGCATAGGTGGGCCCCACATGCTACCTCCCATGGTAAGCTTCATGCAAGGTAGATGCACAGGAAAATTGACCTATTACCTAGACACATTTTCTTGATTAAAAGATGTTCTTTGAATGGAAGTGCATTCCATCAGTACTCATTTAGTAAAGTCTAGAAAACCCAAATACCAGTTTTTTCTTAGATTGGAACAGACAATTTAGATTCCAAATGATATGGTACAAACCTCAATGGGTCATGCTGATCTGCCTCATCCATGGTGGCATCGTATGCGGACTGCGGAAATTCAAAGTCTGTGTGAGCGAGTCCATTGGACGAAGTGATCCCATCAGCATATAGGATGTCTGAAGGAGAGGGCTCATATTCCATTCTTGATATATCCACTACCTGCAGAAACTTGCATTTGTGAGATTTAGCATCAGGTATTACTATAGCCAACCACTGTGGTTACCAAAGATGTTCAATGATGTCATTGGATGGAGTGGAAAGGAAAACTGTTCAAAGATGTCATTGCATGATAATGAATTCAAGTAAAAATTATTTGGACAAATAATTTAACAACAGAACAGACTTAACATGCTTGTTAATTAGTCAAACAAGGCTTCTTTGGCAGAACCTTTCACTTGGGGAACCCTACCATGGATGAACTGTTGACCAAAGATAGATGGAGTAGGCTATCTCAAGGACTGACTAGCAGATCTTATTTCATGTTCATGCTGCCTGTTGAGAACATTTTCTTCTGCCCATTGTAGCTATTCAATTAAGACAGTTAAGATGACCTCTCCAATAAGACTCCAACAGATGGAGTAGGCTATCTCAAGGACTGACTCGCAGATCTTATTTCATGTTCATGCTGCCTGTTGAGAAAATTTTCTTCTGCCCATTGTAGCTACACAATTAAGACAGTTAAGAACATAAGATGACCTGTCCAATGAGACGCCAACAGATAGTCCAAAGTGGGCCCACTGGATGAATATCCAAACCCATCCACCAGAGTGCCACATGATGAAGTTACCTCAACTAGAGGCCTGCACTATGGTGTCGTGTAGCTTTCTTGCAAAAACAATAAACGAGAGATAGAATTATATGCCAAATTATCAATGAAAAGTTCCACCGAACTATCATGTTTTTCATGATATCTAAAGCCATTTCAGGCCTTCATACGAGTAATTAGGCGTCGGCACATGGAGTGGATACTGTCTAGGAAGCATAAAGAGTTGATCATGCCAGACATATGGTTTTAATGTACAAGAGTCGTGCATCAATGATCGATAAGCAGTTATGACCAAACAAGTCGGTCATGACAATGGATGCATCATAAAGTGAGAGTCGATGAATAAAGAACTAGTCACATTTTCATGAGAATTGCAAGCTTGACCATTCAAATTATAGAAAGGTTACACAGATTTTGGCATTCCAGATCCATAACCATCATTTTGAATTAAAAGAAAGAAGATAAATCATAGCCAGTGTTTTAGAGGAAAGGATTGATTGGATATGAATAAAACCATTTCTTTCAATGGTCCAGTTCAAGTTTGAGCATTGAACAATTCAATGGGTCAAGACCACTGCTCGAAAAGTCTGTTTCAATTTTTAAGTGTTGAACTGTTCTATATAACCAGAACCAGTATGGACCTGTATGAACCCAGTCATTTTGAATATTTCGACTTCTTTTTCTTGTTATTACATCATCTGAGTCAAACTGGGTCAGACCAGTGGGTGGCACCATTTTGGACCAAAACATCTACTCAGGCAGTTCGTCCTCTAAATAGCCAGCAACAGAATGATAACAACCAACTCTTATATTTAGATGACCAGAAATGAGGGTCGGAAACACCCAATTACCCGCTCTAAGAAATAACTGGCAACAGAAGGTAACATTTGCAGCTCACTTCTTCTCCTGTAAGTGGCCTGAATAGCATCATGCTTCCATAACTGCTCAACTACTGGAGCATACTCACGAGTAGCTGCTGGGAATATAGCTTCCAAGTTACCTGATGCCATCTCTGTGAGAAGCAAATTGGAGAAGACTCTCAACTTGGGACTGATGGAGTATATAGTTTGAACATCGTCTTCATCAACATCCCCTGTTATTTAATAAGATTCTCCTTTCAGACTCATCAACCCACATACACCAGCCTAAAAAGCAAAATAACTGTAGTACAAGTGCACTTTAACTGAGGCATGAGATAAAATAAATGCAAAGCAGAATTCAAGGAGGTAAGCTCACCAGGCAGAATAATCCACCAGGAAATTCATTGAGCAGCCCACTAAGAGTGGCCGCAAATTAACTAATCACCTTCTACCACTTTTAATAAAATCATGTATTGGAGAATAATTTCTTCAGGACTGCTTTCACCAGTGGCCATATTATAATTTGCTCTTAAAATGAAAAGTTGATTAAATTCTAAAATCAATAATGAACTAAATGTTGAAGAAAACAAAGGTACATACAACCAAGAGCATGAATGAGATGCAGCAGCATTTCATGGTGAGCTTTTCGAAGTTCATGAAAAGACATAGGCCATATTGCACTGTCACCAAATGGGATGCAGGCTTCCCAGACGCAAATATGATGCCAAATGATAAGTTTTCATATAGAAAGGAAAATTTTCCAAATACAGAAAAATACTAAATCTGGCCCTATGTAGCACAACCCTTTAACATTACGTTGGCCTCATGGAAAACATGACAAAACTTAATTTGCAAAGTCCTATGTCAGCCAAAATTTTCATTTATGATGTGTGATCTCTATTCTCCACAGGCATTGCCCTAACCACTCATATCCTCAACAGGACGATGTTCCACCAAGGAATTTTTGAAAATCCAAAATGCTTGTCAAAATGTTTAACATTAGCTTCTACTAACACATCAAGATTCTGCAAATACAAGCATAGAGAGACTATGGACAGCATTAATGCCTTGCCTCTTTTTCTATATATTTGAGGAGATCAGAAACATCTTAAAAGAGACAAAAGTCCATATTTTGCCCTATTCCTAAAGAAGTTAAAGTGAATGCAGATTCACTAGAAAAATCAAATTACCAAACAAAAAGAAACAACAGTCTGATAACCATAACAATATAACTTTTTGAAAGTAACAAAAATACTGAAGAAAAAGATGTCCAAAATGGAGAAATGTTCCCATGCTGCTGGCAATAGCAATAGACCTAATTTATTATGTGAGGGAGAAACCTGAAGTGATCATACCCACTCATATCATACAGAACCCTCTATATATAAATTGACCCAAATTTTTACACTAAATGTAGTCTCATACACCATTATATTGAGCACATTAAAAAAACATAACTAAATATATTTCACACATGATCAATCCAACAGTGTATATTACTCTTATTAAAAATAAATTTTGTGCCATTGTCTGGACATAGAGAGGCATGTAACAGAAGCAAGGTGCATCAAACAAATACGAAATTTGCACAAGCTAAATCAAGTGCTAGCTGCCATCAGCAACATGCTCACATCAGCACAGTATTATTTCTCCTTATAATAATGGGCTATAAATGTACTTAGACAACCAAAATCATAGTGATGAATTTTGCATACGTGTGCTTCATCAGAAAACAGTTGATATATAATATACTAACACATCTAGGTGATGAAGAATGGTCACCAGCTACACATCTAGGTGATGGATGATGTAAATAAAATTGAAGGCAAAAAAAAAATTCTAAGCAGTAAAACTTTATAGACAAGATTTTTTTTTAAAGTCAAATACAATCAACTTGAAGGTCCTACCTGAGGCAGAAGATTGATCAAGCGCCCGTTTGTTCCATATCTCTACTAAACCTTCTTCTTCAAATTGTTCACGCCCCTCAAGTAGTATACCAAGATATTTATACACATTGCTTTGGATCATGCACTTGATACTTTCAAGCTCCTCCTCCGAGAAGGGGACAGATTGATACAAAAACTTCGCCTGAAGTTAAAGACCAACAAAAAATATTAAAGCTCAAGCAAAAAATCTCAATTCGACATTAGTTTTTTTTTTTTTTAATTATTACTTTCATTAAAGAAGCAAGCAGAGTACAAGAGATGTATACTGACAAGCTTACTTATCTAGTTTCTAGGCAAAACCAGAAAAGGGAGGAAACCCACCATCAGTAAGCATGTATTAGTCATTATTATATGTTTTATTCTTCATGACTACTAAAATCAAGCCTTTACGTACATGTTACTTGAGACGGACACTTTAAATTAAGCTGGACGCAAAACTATTGGATAGGATACAATGATGATTATGATGATGGTGGTGACACGACTAGATAAGTAAGCTTGTTATGTAAGGTGATGGTTAATAAACATTAAGGGCACGTTTGGTAACCATCCTCACCGGGGTGAAGAATCCTCTATTCAGACGATTCCTTCGTTCCCCTAGAATCATGCTTTCCACATTGAGGATTTATGTGGAGAGGAATAATTGCATTCCATGTTTGGTGAACCAGCAATCCTACTAGTTGCACTATACTACATCCAACGGTCAAAGGTTTTTCACAAATTTTTCAAAATCCGTAATGAATCAAGGCATTAAATTTGACCCTCTAACCCTTTTTGGCCTTCTAGAGATGATGGATGGTTCGAATCATACTAATGGGTCCCACAAATAAAAAAAGTTCAATTTTTAGGATATGGACATTTTCGCAAATATTCCAAAGAGAAGGATGAATCTAAGGCTGAAATTTGATCATTTGGATGTTTTTGGCCTTTTATAGATTTTGAACGGTTCAGATAGTCTTTGTGGGGCCCACACAAATTAGAAAAAATGGAAAGGACATACTGCATGAAAATCCAATTTTTTCAAGTATGGCAAATCAACAGTCTCAGATTTTTTGCAGTTTTCTAATGATTTATAACGATTCAAGTTGTTAAATTACATCCACAAACTGTTATTGGCCCTTTTTTAAAAAGGATTAACTGTTCAGATCATTCAAATGGGAACCACATCAGTCAAGAATGGTCAATTTTAGAGTATGGACATTTTTGTAAATATCTAAAGATTCACAACGAATCAATGGTTGGAATTTGAAACCTTAGCCGTTTTTGAGCGTTAAGAGGTGATGAACGGTTCGGATTGTAGCTATGTGGCCCACGTAAATGAAAAAATGAAAAAGACGATCGGCCTAAAAAGACCACCCGCGCGCACTGTAACAGCGCATTTCTGCGCCTTCGATGACTTCATCTGTCCGATGGGGGAGGGTCTGACATGGAGAATCCATGCAAGGAGTGATTTGGACTTCAAGTTTCTTCCGTCCTTGCACCCGCCAAATGTAGGTGTTCCACGTTGGCACGGAAAACCGGCGACAATTCCCATCCGACGACCCTTGCCAAACGTGCCCTAAGAGCCAGCAACTTGTTCCAGACACTAGTGACACCTGTGTTATGATAAGAGTAAAATGCCCTAGGAAAATGGTTGATATAATGTATAATAAATAACACCATCAACCATACAAATAAAATATATGGTCCAAAATTATCTGAACTCTGAAGCAGAAGCAGCATACTCAACCGCAAGCCAAGCAAACTAATGATGATGGTTGCACACGGCAACCAATTTCCCCCATGTGAAGCAGGCCACCATCAAGCCCAAACCAAAAATGAGAGTAGTTCAGTCAAAAAAAAAAAAAACTAGTGCATAAAGTCTTGGATTCAATTGACAAAAGCAAAACGAAAGATAATTAAAAAAAAAAAAAGGTCATAACATCCATTTAGTTGTTCTATTCAGCATTGATTACTAGAACGAACGAACAAATCAAACTTTCACAAAATTGAACAGCAAACCAACAGGATGTCTGCATCTCTACTTTGGTAATACCTGTTTGAATATAGTACTCGTCCCAGATCCATCACATCCGACTAAAAGAAGCTTCTGAATTATTCTTCGCTCAAGGTAGTCTGGCATATTTCTACAGGCCAGATTATTCGCTTCTTCTGCCAAACCATTCTCCGATGTCGGATATGGAAGACCCAAAACAGAGCAAAGCAACTTCACCCTAGCCTGCCAAGAGAAAACACCAAAATGCATTACTTTCTTTTGAAAAATAAACGCACAAAACAATGAAAAAGAAATCAAAACATACACACCTTGCCCCAAATATTCCCTCTTATATTCTTCTGTCCCTCCTCTTGGTATGACCCATCCACATGCACCCAAAAGTGCGGATTACCAGCACAATTGACTTGAGCGAACTGCAATGCCAACATCAAAATATTTATCTAATTGTTCAGGTAATGGAATGTAAACATGTTTGGCCAGTTTCATGCAACACAAACCTCAAGCATAGATTTCTCTCTTTTCGTTATCTCCCGATTGTTTATAAAGACCCCGGTGTTTCCATTGCTAGCATCTTGCATGAGTTCACCCCCTACATTCAGATTTGGACTGATGATCTTGCAAGGCTTGTGTCCCTCCTGTTAAAAATTTCACCATGTGCTCCAAATCAAGATCAAAGAACAAGCACAATCCAAATTAACAATGATTTATAAATAAATAAATAAACAGATCCAATCTTCACCTTTCCCCAAAAGCCCGATACTTTATCATACCAATATCTTCCAGGCTTCAGCTTATTTGGTGGGTTGGGACAGTTATGCAACATAACCATCTCATCTTGCGAGAGCTGCTTCCCATTCACGTAAACATGTTCTGGTTGCAGCTGATTCGCTTCGCAGGATTTCTCTGCCTTCATGGCCTGTTGGATTTCCAGAGGACTGATCAGCCGCTTGAGCATTCGAGAGCATCTACCCAAGTTCCCTCGCTTTGATTCATCAATTGAGTAACCGATGCAAGTAACACACTTTCTTCCCTCTGGCATTGAACCCATTGCTCTTAGCACACAGTTACTGCAGTATTTGGCATTGCAGACTATGCAAGCCTCCTTTTCAGTGAATCGATTCCCTTTATAGCACCGGTAGCAGGATCCTTTCCTTATCCTTGAATCGGGTTCTCTCCTTTCTTGGGTGAATCCATCTTCGACGGGACTGGATTCTGTTCCTACCATGTCGCTTGAATGAGCATCGATGAAGGTCACAAGAGAAGTTCTCTTAGCATTAGTGGGAGGTGCACTGCTGCAATCCTCAACCTTCTGAGAAGAATACCCAGAAGACATGAATGGAGAGCTCAAGACTGACTCGGTCGAAACCCAATCGGGTGGATTCATATCGTTCGAGAAATCCACGCTCTCCTTGAAACCATGCGAGGAACCTAGGGCGCCCGAATTCCCAATTTCATCCGACAATTCGCGCGAGCGATCGCAGCTGTTTGAACAACCTACTGCGCCCGGGGTTTCAATCTCACCTGATAATTCACATGAGTGACCTTGCTCGTTTGAAAACCGTAACGCGCTCGAGCTCTCGATCCCAGGAAGAGATTCGTGAGAGCCATTGTGTCCATCTGAAAACCCTAGCGCTCTCGAGCTTCCAATTTCCCCAGATAATTCACAGGATCGGTCTTCCCCATTTGAAAACCCTAATGCAGCAGAGCTATCCACTTCCGCCGACAGCTCGCACGACCGATCTGGACCATTGGAGAACCCTAATCCGCCGGAGCTATCAATTTCAGGCGACGATTCAAGGGATCTCCCACCGCCATCGGAAAACCCCAACGTGCCAGAGCTCCCAACCTCGCTCTCCGACTTCCGGCACCCACGCCCGTCTCTCTCGAACGCGATCACAGACGTCGGAGAGACGATCAAATCCGAGCCCAAAGCCGCATCTTTCGGCAGCTTCTTCAGCTGATCCGGAGACGGAATCGGCTGGATGACCGGCAGCGACCGGCAATCGGCAACCGTAGCCGCCGACACCACCGCGGCTGTCGGGATGCGCTCTATGTCGATCGGCACCGCCCGGGGCAGGAGATCGTAGGCGACAGGAGGGCCGTGGTACTCCACCGCGAAAGAGTACTCGATGCTTTCGTCGGTGTCCAGTACCGGTGCCGGAGACCGAACCGGAGACGCTGCTGGCAGTATCCGCCTCAGAAGCTCCTCCATTTCCGCTCTCCTTGGAAAAAAGAAAAAAACCCAAACCCTAATTCAAAAACCCTATAAGGATGGAAGCATTATCCCTTACTTTTCTTGGATCATTTGCAAAGAAGAAGCAGCAAACCCTAACCCTAGTTTTCCGGAGAAGGAATCCTGGGAGGAAGGGAAAGAATCAGACATGGATTCGTTGCAGAGAAGACCAAGAAATCACAAAGGGAAAGAAGAAGAAGAAGAAGAAGGAGAAGCGTTTGGGACACGATTAGTGGGGAAAAGGTGGGATTTTGGGGAAGATTGGGGTAAAATTGGGGAAAAGATGGAGGGGGCAGCAAAGAGAAGCAAGCAGGGAGAGGGCTCTTGGCGCTGGAATCTACCTTTGTCTGATGGGACTGTTTATCGTGCATTTCGGGAGTACCGATCCTAGTCGTGCTCTCGCGCGCGTGGGTAATTTTCTGCTGCGAGAGCGAGACTCCATATCATAATCCATGAGTTTGGTTAGCCCTAGCAATTTGGTTTTCATTTCACCTTAATTCCAAATTCCAGCTCAAGCTTGTGGCCATTTCTTTTTCGGAATTCTAATAATGGATGTCGGATAGAATTTTAAATTCTTCGAAAGTTATCCCTTTAGGTGGAATTCCAAAAATTCCAAAAGACCTTTTTGGGTGGTAGGAAATTGAAGCTCTGATGAAAAAAGCACAGCATTTCAAATGCCAGGGGACAAGATGTCACATCATGTCCAAAAAATTCTCAACCTCCCAAATTTTAGTCATAAAGAAATAGGCCCTAATCAGATGCAATCTAAGCTAAGTTTTTCAAATTGGTTAATAACGGGAAATTAGCATAATGGAGATGTTTCCTTGAATTCCAGAGAAAGGCCCTAAATCACATGCAATTTAAGCTAATAAATAGTATAAAAAGTGGAATTCCAAAAATTCTAAAAGACCTTTTTGGGTGGTAGGAATTTGAAGCTCTGATGAAAAAAGCATAGCATTTCAAATGATAGGGGATAAGATGTCACATCATGTCCAAAAAATTCTCAACTTCCCAAATTCTAATCATAAAGAAATAGGCCCTAATCAGATGCAATCTAAGCTAAGTTTTTCAAATTGGTCAATAACGGGAAATTAGCATAATGGAGATGTTTCCTTGAATTCCAGAGAAAGGCCCTAAATCACATGCAATTTAAGCTAATAAATAGTATAAAAAGTGGAATTCCAAAAATTCCAAAAGACCTTTTTGGGTGGTAGGAATTTGAAGCTCTGATGAAAAAAGCACAGCATTTCAAATGCTAGGGGACAAGATGTCACATCATGTCCAAAAAATTCTCAACTTCCCAAATTCTAGTAATAAAGAAATAGGCCCTAATCAGATGCAATCTAAGCTAAGTTTTTCAAATTGGTCAATAACGGGAAATTAGCATAATGGAGATGTTTCCTTGAATTCCAGAGAAAGGCCCTAAATCACATGCAATTTAAGCTAAGTTTCAATAATGGGGAAACAGCATGATGGAGATGTTTGATTTTGAGTGAAAGATCATCTCAATTAAATCATCACGATCATTGTTTTTTTGTGTTTTAAAATTTTAACGGATTCTTATATAAATTACATAATTTATAGTTAACTCTTCTTCTTGCCACTTTGGTAGATCACCCATTTTCTCTTTTTCCATGTTGGCATATAATTTATAGACGACAGAGGTAACTATCAGCTCATATTCGGATCAAAGTAAGTCAAGTCCCAACTTACGGGAAGTGATTCCCAAGTGTCATGATAAGTTGTTCAGTCCAGATGGATGCACATGTTCTTTGAAATCTCCGTGGAGGTGGCTTTAGTCTAGTAGTAATAGAGGTCGATCCCTGGCACACTTGGTGAGAATTAACACTAAACGCCTGTCTTTTAATGGAATTTATGACTAGAATTTGAGAGGATGAGATTTTTTTTGGACACGCATAATGTGATGTATTGACCTCTAGCATTTGAAATGCTGTGTTTCTTTTATTGGAGTTTCAAATTTCAACCACTTTATTGGAATTTCAAATCCTCCAGTAAAAAGATGAATTTAAAATAAGGATACAACTTTTAGAGAATCTGAGATACTCCGAAACATGAATTCTTTGAATTCTGATAAAGGAACCAAGGGCATTTCACTCTTTGGTCGGGATTTTAATATTGTACATGCCCTTGTAACTATACGTCTATACTCAAGGAAAATATTAACGAAGAAGAAGAAAAGACTGACTTATCAAACATATCCAAACTGTACGTGATTTTATTCCAATCTATAAAACTTTCCAAAAAGCAACTAAACGTCCAGAGTCATAAAATTTTCCGTACCTAAGAGCAATGAGATGCGATGCAATGAGATTGTTTGAAATTACAATTCAGATAGGCAGGAGGAGCAGCAGAGAGCAGTGTGGAGAACGCGTTCACACACAGGGACTCGGTGTTTTTGGTGGGTTTGGTTTGGTGGTTAGTTGTATGTGCATTGTACTCTGAAAGGGAGGGTCTTTGTCGCAGGAGAAAGAAAAAGCTATCAACTCTCGCTCGGGTCGTCTTTCTTCGTCTTCTTCTTCTTCTTCACGTGCAGTGGAGGAAAGATATGTCCATGTTTCCATTCATACTACGACCCATTCAACGACAAGTTTTCAATTTTCATGCAATCTCAATCGTGGTTTCTGTTTTTCCGAGTCCAATTCCAGTTGAGTCAGGTTAAGATAAAAGGAGGTTGGTATCAATTCTTGAACCTTAAACCTCTTGCATTGCATGTAATCCTAATTATGTAACCAGTGAGACAGAAGGAGTTGAGTCAGGTTTAGTGGGTCTGTCTGGTCGAGTACCCAAAGTTTTTGGCTTGTTTTGCCTTTAAAAGGAGTATAAAGATTGGGGTACCCTATCAAATAAGTTGGGTACTTATTACTTACCCGATCAGATTGGGGTACCCTATCAAATATCAACACCAATTTAAGATGGTTCCCAAAATTTAGGCCTTGACCCGAATCTGAATATGCCCGAGCCCAAATTTCACTTTTGGTTGGTCAGGGTCATGGGTTGTAGTTCAACTCGGATGAAGTTGTGTTGTGGCCCTAACTGAGCTTTGACTTAGTTGAGTCAAGCTGCTGCTGAATTCAAAAGGCATCCAGGTGTGGAACCACTACAACGGAGTCTATCAAAAACTTGCTCAATTTTGCCCAAGTCGACTTTTACTCTTCAAGTCAGTCATGCCTAAAGAAGGCAATTGTGAAATTTCAATACCAACCTATCACAATCGGGTTCTAATGGGCGTGTTTGATAATTTTACTTGTCAAGTAAAGTCAAGTCAAGTCAAGTAAAGTGAAGCATCAAATCAAAAGCACTTTAATCCAAAACTCCCTTTTATCTTTTTAAAAAAAAGTTAAAAAGCAACTATCTTTATTTACTAAAAGATAAAAAAACTCCATTTCCCCATATAAAAAGTAAAAAATATTTCATTCCAAACAACTAAAAACAAAATACTATCATAAGTTACTTATATTTTATTTCACTTCACTCCACTTTAGGGACAGGATTCGTAGTTGGTTTTTGGATTCACAGTAGGTATTGGTTATAATGCTGCTCCAAGTCGGGTTCGGCACAGGAATGGATTTTAGTGGGGGATATATATTGGAAATATTCAAGTAATAACTAGTTTTCATTGTCAGAATTATTGGTGGAACGTGGGCCCCACCTAACAACCCATCCAAACCATGCACAAATAGGGACTACCTAATAGTCATTGACCCAAGGATTGGCATACATCCGAATGGACTGAAACCAGTGGATTGAGGGTTGAATCCTTTTTTTGAATATGAAGCCATTAAACTTATGTGCCACGAATGAACAGGTTATGGGCATGGGATTGGAGATAAACTTGATACTTGCGGTGGTCTCACATAGATCTTTCCATCCCCCCTTTGGATACCACTGAAAGTTCTCATATAGTAGGTGAGAATAAATCCGTATATATATATATATATATATATATATATATATATATATATATATATATATGGGCAGCTCTCTTAAGCTCAAGTTTAGAATAAGATAAGCTCAAATGTGTAGTGGGGCCTACTAAAATGCCTACACAAGCAAAATTGCTTTCATAAATTCATGAAAAGTCAAGGAACGACATGCTCTTTTGTTTGTGTGGCTCTTGATAGAATGACATGACCAAACAAATGGATAAATAAGATGTTCGTGAGATGAGCTAGGATCATATTAGAGTGCTTTAACCTCAAGTTTGTTTTATTCTTAGTTACAAAATTTTAGAAATTCATAATTTCCTTTTTTGAGAGAGAATTGCAAAGGTGTATTTGGTGGAGATAAGAGAAAACCTTTACTTCCTAGAATTTAATTCACTAAGGGGATGAGTTGATCATCATTTATTTTTTGTGACCGCAGCTTGTTCGTGACTCTTCAGTTTTAGCTCCTTCGGCAGATAGTATTGCTTTACGGGCCAAATCAATTCAGCTCATTAGCCGCCCAAGCAGTTATGGTTGTTGGTAACAAATTAGGTGAATTTATTGCACATACAGTATGTGGCATACTTGCCCATTGATAGGTTTTTCAACAATTAAGGCAAATTTTTTGTTCCAAACCTTAAGGACCCACTTGCAAGCATGCCAATAAGGTTTGGGTTTGGATGGCGGGTTTATTGGGAAAGTAGGAAACGTGTATATAAGGACTGGGGCGTGCAAAAGATAGGGGCATATGATCGTGTTCTCACTCTTGACTTGTTCGACCCAATACGATCACTACACACAAGGAGCAGTAAGGACTCCAAGTTTGTGTGGCTCTTGAGAGAATGACATGACCAAACAAATGAACAAATAAGATGTTTGTGGGATGAGCTATAATCATATTAAAGGCTTTAACCTCACAGGAATTGACTCCAAGTTTGTTTTATTCTTAGTTACAAATGTTTAGAAACTCAAAATGACGGTTTTTGTTTCCTTCTTTGAGAGAGAATTACAAAGGTTTATTGGGTGGAGATATGAGAAAACTTTTGCTTCTTAGGATTTAATTCACAAAAGAGATGATATATTTTTTTAAAATGATGATACGAGAAACCCATCGACTCTCCTTTAGTGGATCATTAATAAAATCCCGAATACAAAATAGCACCCACAAACATTATGTATCGAGTAAGGTTTCAGACGGTTCGAAGTCAGGACCTCCTGCTCATTACTGGACTTCCTAACCACTCGAAGAATGGAGTTGATAATCATTTCTATGTGATGGCGACTTGTTCATGGCCTCTTCACTTTTAGCTTATTCAGCAGACAATATTGCTTCGAAATCCTAATATCTCAATTCGCATTTAACAAATGGATCCTTGCCCAAAATTCCTATTCAAAGACCACCAAATCAATCCAGCTCATTAGCTGCCCAGGTTGTTATGGTTGTTGAAAACAAATTAGGTGAACCTATTGCACATATAGTATGTGACATACTTTCCCATTGATGATTATTTCAACAATTAAGGCAAACTTTTGTTCCGAACCTTTTAGGACCCGCTTGCAAGCATGTCAATTAAGGTTGTTTTTTCTTTTTTTTTTTTTTTTAACCCAACAAGGGGGCTACAACCCAAGAGAGAGCCTGCATGCACACGAGAAAGCAATCCACTCAAGCGGAAAGAAAGCCCACACAAGCGGAAAAAAAGCCCGTACAAGCGAGATAAGAGGTGACGTACCTGGGATTCAAACCCCGTACAGTCAGGTAAAAACTGACGTTCCATACTATTCAGGTAAGGAAAGGTGGATGGTGAATTTATTGCGGAACTAAGAAAGGTGGGTTTATTGGGGAAGTAGGAAAGGTGTATATATGAGCGGGGGTGTGCAAAAGATAAAAGCATATGATCATATCCTCACTCTTGACTGGTTCAACCCACTACTCACAAGCAGTGGTTATCAAAAAGGGAAAATTCTTAGAGGGGTCATCTGTAAAAGAAACATAATGTTTTCAAAAACATTTAGGGGTTTTAAAAAGTTTGAGGGGGGCACGGCCGACCGCATGCAAAGGGAGAGAGAGTCATTACTTTTTTAAAAAAAAATCATCCCTCCTATGGGGCCCACCTAGGTACATAACAATTCTGAAAGATTGAGGGATAAATATAAACTCGACTAAGGGCCTATTTGTTTGAAGGTATTTCATGGGAGAATTACAAGTTTTGGTAATTTCCAACATGTGTGAGAGGTAGTGTCGTTAGAATGTAGTTGGAATTTTTCATTTGAATGTTAAATTCCGTAAGTGAGCACTCCTCAAAAGTCACCTTTAACCTTTAGCTTCCTATTAATGCACCATATTATTTGAGCATTTTGGAAACCACTTTGGAAGCCAGGTTTTTAGAATTAATAATTCTAGATAGAAGAATTTTTAGAATTCCTCTAAGTAGGCCCCATGCTATGAAAGTAATGTTTGGATGACGAGAAAAGAAAGAGGTGAAGTAAGCTGCCCAAAATTTAAATTTATATTTTGGGCAGTTTCAGGCTTTCAGCCCCTTGTGCTCTTCACATGCAAAGCCACCTTCATTCCTTCAAGGGTGGGTCAAATATTAGAGCTATCAATTAATCTTTGTATTGCCGTAAGCTCTTTCCCTTATTATTGTATATTGCCTTCATTCTTGCCACTTCTCTCTCCGACATAGCCCCATGTTCAACTCAACTGAATTTATAGCAGGCCCAAATCTTTCTCAAATGCACATCAGTCCAAATTAATCAGCTGGCCAAATTCAATAAAGCCTAGGTGCTTAGGCCCAACCCATTGAACAAACCAAAGTCCTACCATGAGCAAATAGGACACAACTTTCAGACCTCGGCCCGACCTCAGCCCAACTAGAAAGGCCTACGAGGGAACCCATGTGAGATGAAGAAAAGCATGAGTTCAATGGTTAGCTCTGATGCATGACTTTGACTTGTCACATATGACACGTCGATGGCTTTAGTCCAAATGTTGAGTATATGTGTGTGGGCTAAAATATCATGTGGACAGCGGACCTGAGTCGTTACAGATATTATCAAAGTCGAGTTCACAATTATAGCTGACTCGGCCACATCACTCTGTTACTAGGTTGGGCTTACTATGATGGGATTACATGATGCATGAAGCCTTGATGCTGTCAATTTGCCCGGCGTGAGCTTAAGATAATGACAATTTAAATAGCCCAAGTTTGTTAGGGATTCTCTGGCCCTATTGTGGGCTTGGAGCGGGCCACTTTCTAGTGCAAGTGATGGGCATGGTCTCACAAAAAATTTGGAGTTCATCTTCTTCCTTTCTTCCCCATTTCCAATCCATTGATGGAAAAATTCACATCAACACCTTAATTACATTAATCTAAACCTCAAATACAACCAAGTTAACACTCTCAGACCCAAACACGTCATCATATGAAGGAACACTGATGCCTTTTTACATTTGCCTACAGCTGAATGTATACATGGCAAATCCGTCCATTTGGTAGATGGGTCCAATGGGGCCCCACAAGACTAGACATGACATGCCCTCTTCAGCTGCATGAAGCTACCAATTATGCTAGACGGGTCTCAAATCAAAATTTCTTATTTGGTGACAACTTTTTGAAGAAAAATAATATAACATAACATGCAATTATTTATTCAACATCAAATAATAATTTATTTTGAAGAAATAAAAAATGAAAGAGTGTAGGGACTTGGGTTGAAATGGAAAAGAGTGGGGAAAAGAGAGAAATTTTTCGAGGAAATCCATTTCTCATACCCCTTATAGTTTTTTGTAAAAAAAATTTAACATTAGTTTAGGGTTGCCTAAAATCATAATATTTAAATACACTTGTATCAGGGTCCTGTAAATGAACACATAAGTCAAATATATTACAAGATTTGGCTTCAACTTCCTTTGAGAACAAAAAAAAAACAGAAAAGACAACCCTAACTTACCAGACAAAAAGAGTATCTATCATTTATTATGGCTAAATATATGGGGAATGAATTGTGTAGAAGTCTTTATATTAGAAAGATGTATACATTTTTTTTTCTATTATTTTCTATTCCTTTAATTTCTCAATCCAACACAATTATAATGTTGATATCCATAATGCCCCTAAGCACAGCGGAATTATTAAGAACTTGTTCTGCTGAAAATTTGAACATCTGAAATCTGGGCTACTTTCAAACACACCAAGGTTGATGCTTTCCATCATTTTGTGGCAAAACTTATCCAATCACGACATACTTCCATGTTATATTATTTTTATTTACTTGGTAGAACAGGTGAAAGTACCTATCTCCAAAGATTGGACTCTATTGGAACCGCTGATAAAATGAATGGCACCGTCAGAGATGTGAAACAAATGTATGAGTTCTTCAATTCCAAAACCACCGTTAAGTTCCACGAAGGGAGAATATAGCTGCACTAAAATTCATCATACTTGAAGTATGGTGAGGTGAAACATCAAATCAAGAGAGAATAAAATATAAAGTGTTATGATGGTGTTTTCGTTTTAGTTGTTTGGTATGAAATTTTTTTGACTTTTTGTATAGGAAAGTAGAGGTTTTTTTGTCTTTTAGTGGAGCAAGGAGGTTGCTTTTTTTACTTTTTTTTTAAATTCAGAGTGAATTTTGAATTGTGTACTTTTGATATGACCCACTGTCATTTCTAGTTAAGTGCCAAACACGCCCTTAACCGTGTGAAGTCACCATAAAACCTGTGCTGGATAGATCTAGCAAATATCCAGGTTTTAGTCCAAAAGTCTCAATTCAAGCAAATAAAAATGTCATGAAATTTTCATTTCTTGGTGCATCTTGATCCATGGATTTTTATTTGTAAAATTGTTCATGGTACTTAATTGTTGAGTTGTACACCACCATCCAAATCCATTCCTGTACTTATGCTGTCAGCCTATTCAACAATCAGCATCAACCCTCACTTTTATGAGTAAATTTGTGGCCTGGGAAGAAGCCCATCTTTCATTAATTAAGGCCACTATTCTTCTTAATATGCAGAAGGCTCCTCCATGTTGTACAAAATTTATGCAACTCCATTGGTAGCTTTTACTTATCATCAAAATCATATCCCATCTATCTAAGGTCAGATATTGATACTCTATACGATTACATTGCATAGTTAATTTCATTTCCTTAAAGTATATTTGTATACATGTTCATGCTATCAAAAGAGTTCATGGGTCACTTGCTGTTTAGTTTTTTTATGAGTTTCCCTTAAACTCAGTAAATTCATGCTACAGCCGTCAAAAGAATTCGCGGGTCAGCAACTGCATGCTATGTCTGCTTCTTTAGAAAGTATCTTTTTTTTCTTCAGATTAAGTGGGAGATGGTAGATGAACAAACCAAGTAGTTATTGACTATATATTCAATGCTGTAAGACATCATTGTGGCGATTGTTGTTTGGAGTAGATAAAAATAATACCGGTAAAGAAACCACGCTTTCAAAAAAGGATCTCATAATATGGTTACCAAATATATCATGTCTAGGACATTCAATGGGATGAGCCGGGCCTGGACTTGAGTTGTCCAATCCCATCCCAAAAATAGGATGGGCCCGCCGGGTGTTGTCCAATCCCGACTCTAAATTGAACGTGCCTACATCAAATCTCGTCCGGTACGGGCCCGGACTGGGACAGGGTCAGGCCCGGGCTTAGCCCGATTCTGGATATAAGTAAAACATCATCTAATTATTCATACTCTCACTAGACACCTGGTGTGAACCGGACTTTAAACCCTTCTTTTTTCCATGCTTGGGACCGGCAATGTAATGTAACAAGCAACATGGCGGTGTTAAAAACTTCTTTTCTTTTTTTTTTTTAGCCAGTGACAGTAGAAAATCAATAGAAATGAATGAATATCCTATAAGCAATATGGGTCAAGTAATGTAGGAACGGTTAAAACGTTTTTTTTTTTTGCCGGTGAAAGTAAAAACATCAGAAAATCAATAAAAATGAATGGGAATGAATATCCTATATTAGTCAAGTTAAAGTAATGTAGGATCGATTAAAACCTAATTAGTCGTTTTTTGTTGTTAGTGAGAGGCACTTTCAGTAATATATAAATAATTATTATTAACTAACTTTGCAGCGGGCTGAGCCGGGCCTTAACGGGCTGGGTTGTTTCTGCCCAGTTCCAGTTGCAGTCCCATTTTGGCCGGATATTAAAATGTGTTGTCCAAGCCCAACCCACTGGGCTTAAATTTTTTTTAACAGCCCTGTATTTTCAGGCTTGGGACGAGCCGGGCCGAGCTTTCTACCCACTTCAACATGTCCCATTAACAGGCCTAATCACGTTTGGAAAAATTTTTTTGGCATCACAAGATAAATATTAAAAACCTTGCTTTGAAGAAATGTTAAAATGGCTCACAACAAAACTTACAGATGAGTAATGCATCAAGTAGGCATGGCAGCAAACCAGGTTAACTAGAGCCAGGTACAGACCAACAACTATTATGCACGTCATCTAAAGCTAAAGCCAAGCCCATTTTTATCAGGCTAAAATTCAGGCTCAGACCTGAGTAGCTACATGCATAAATGGGCTAAGGGACTAAGGTCAGGTTCTAGAAGAATTAAGAAACATGGTCCAGGCATCACCACTGTCATCGACACGCCTAAAGTTAAAGTCCTCTGTATTCCTGGGCTCAAAACTGTCATGTCATGATCTTGCCATCTGAGAAGGCTGCAGCCAGATGCTTGACAGGAAGGAAAATCTGGCGTATTTTGAGCCCCTATGACCACATAAGAAGTAATGTCTTCAAGATTTAAGCAGAAGAATTTACAAGTTGAGGAAAAATCCAGCATCACTCAAGCATTTCACACTGGCATTCTCTGGCAGAAGGCTTTTAAAGTAATCACAATGCAGAAAGGTCGCAAGGCCTCCAGCTGAGCAACCTGAAAGCAGGGCCTGGACCACAATACGTGTAACACTGAATATTATATATAGCATGTTTAGACTTACACTACCATCTAACAATGTACATGCATATACTCCAACCGGTAGTTGCCAGATTTGCTTGACCTCATTATGTGTTGCAACTTGCAAATCAAGTGAATTGCCAAATATTTTTTGCATTTACCCATGATTGATTTGAACTAACTCACAAAACCATTAAGTTCGATCATGAACATTAACATAGATCATAAAAAAAATGATCGTTGACAAGAACTCGCAAACTTACCAAATTAATGCATTGAAAAACTAGTTTAATTGAATGCATGACTCAAAACTCGCAGAATAAGAGGTTGATTATAAAATTGGAAATTTGGCACCATAAATCGGGAATATGAACTAAGCTGGAGCTTGGTGATTCATGAAAACATTAAACAAACGGATCCATGAACTTAGTGAGTTAAGTGAACTTATGGAAATTCTAACTGAGCGGATTATGGTCCAGGGAAGTTTATGAAGTTGAGCAGATAAAGAAACATAATTCTTAGATGGTGGTGCTTTGTCGCCAATGGTTGATGTGCATGTATCTGCACATTAATTGCTATATAAAAGCTGCTACAAATGGAACATGAAATTCTTACTTATGTTGTGCATATAGCCTGGATTTACTCATGTAAAGAGAACTTCCATGGAATGAAAACTGGGTGAGGTGGGCTATACGTGTAAACCATACATGTATATGTTAATATGGATGCAGGCATGTTTGTTGGGATTTAAAAATGCCTTCATGCATGTAAAGAACAGCAGAAGATAGATTAAAAGTTTTTGTATTACCTTAGGTGCAAGGTTTAGTCCCTTTTGAAGAAGATCATGAATAATAGCATTCCAAATCCTTGGCCCTCGAAAGTACATTGATGTGGTCTGGTCATTGACAGAAAATGACCATATTGTGAGTTGCAACAAAAACTTAGAAAAAAAAAATGCAGTCTACACAGTGGATGGTTAACATGAATTGGGTTGGCAAAAGGAATTTACACAGTGTGGTTGACACTAAAATTGGTGCATATAAGCTATTGCGTAGAACATGGAATAATGTAGCGCATGTAGGGAAGAATAGCCAACGGACTATTCTCCAAGACGAAGGCTTAGGGATAGGGGCCCATAAGGATTGAAATTGTCTTGGTCTTACACCACAGACACACAATCAAGAGAAAGACCCAACGACAAGTTTTATTAATCACTGAACTTGTCCCTAAGGAGGGACTACAATCCTTTCTATAAATTCACACTCTGGAAACAATTCTAATTAAAATAAACTCTAAATCAAATAAGATAAAACTTTCTAATTAATCTCATAACTATCCCTGACATTTCGTTACTACTAGAAAATAGGAAATATAGACTTGGATGACAATTTGCCGAAAAGATCTGGAAATCTTCTTTAATGGGCTTGGGCCCAGTGGCGGGCCGATCATAGATTTGGCTTGCATCATGGAAACACGTAATCAAGTGACAATTACAACTATAGATCGGTTTGGAGGCCCTACAAAATAAAGCGGTCCGTTCTACATTGTACTTTTTAAAAGAGAGGCCCTAATAACTACAATTCCTAAAGGTGGGCCCCAATTACATCATAAAATAAGAGGTTTTTTTTTTTTTTTTTTTTTTAATTTTACCAAACATACTAATTGTATATTAGAATTTAAAAACTAGAGCTTTTATTTGAGGCCTTAATCTAATTAGCTATTATTAATTAGACGAGTCTCCAAACGGCCCCATTGGTTTTGGACTGAACATATCTGCAGCGTCCACATTTCTATGTTTTGTTTATTTCCAATATGGTCGACAGCCTGTTAGTACATCAAATTTGGCCACGAGAAACTGCAGCTCAACCACTGAATACTGTTAACATTAGGGATCATCCCACCTAATGCAGAAAAAGGGGATTGAAGGATCTTATCACTATTGGAAGTGGTTGTAACTCTGTTTATAACTTTTAGTTGCCAGAATTTCTTTTGGGAAAAAACATTCTCCTATTTTGAAGACTAAGTGTTAAGAATCCAACGCTTTTTGGTCTAATTTGTTAACCGGGAGTCCGATTTACGAGCCGTCAATTCCTACAAGTTACTCTACCCTCGAGCGAGGTGCTGATTTTTTCGGAGGCCGGTTCTCGTTCCGGACCCCCAGTGGGCCATTTTCGAGCCTGAGTGTTGAAAAATCCGATGTTTTTGCCTCTAATTCTCTAACCGGGAGTCCTATCTGCGAACCGTCAGTTCGTACAAGTCACTCTACCCTCAAGCAAGGTGCTTGTGCCGGTTTCCGATTTTTCCGGGGGGCGGTTCCTGTTCCGGACCCCGGCAGGCCGTTTTCGAGCCTAAGTGTTGGAAAATTTAAAATTCAAATTTTGAATCTTGAATCAAGAAAGAAAAAAAAATCCAAAAGAGGCTTTACACGTCCAAAACCATGAAGGTTTAAGATGATACACTCCAAGTGGGGTCCATATGCATTCAAATTAGAATTGCATTGCAAATCTGATTTTTAGATTTGAAATTTATTTGGAAGAAAACTGGCCCCAAGAGAGGAAGTTGCATGCGATAAGAAGAATTTTATTTTCACTAAGATTGTGGGCCAACCCCTAGAAACTCTCTCAAAACCCTCTTGGACCCCACACTACTAATCCTAATTCAACTTGGACCCCACACTACTAATTCTTACCTAAATCAAAACCTTGCAAGTCAAGTCATCAAAAATACATAAAAGGAGCCAAAAAGGGGCTGCATGTAGGGTTGTAAACGGGTTGGTTCCGGTCCGGGTCCAGGGTGGAACCGGAACCTGAACCGTTTTTTAAGAGGGGGAACCGGACCCAGTTCGGAACCAGAAAACTGGTTCCGGAGTCGGAACCGATAATATTAATGGTGAAAGTGCAGGCTAGGGCCAATGACTGAGTCCTAAATGGGGGTGAATAGGACTAAGGGTATACAATTGCCAATTTTAATTTTCTAAGCCTTATTTTAATCCAACCAGAACAAAGAACAAGACAAATACAAATAAGAGTATAACTAATGTGGAAAATGTAGATCATGCAATAGAGAAATAGACACAGGAGATTTATAGTGGTTCGGTCACATAGACCTACATCCACTCTCAAGGGTCACACAGACCCTTAGTTCCATTAAGAGGAATCAAATTACACAAGTTTTGATTCTACTTCAATTTTGTTACAGAGGTTCAACCACACAGATCTACTACTCCTCACATAATAGTAGAGTAATTCAGTCACACAGATCTATACAACTACCACATTATACTCATATTGTAGAATTTTGAAGAAGGGTGAACACTTGCCTTTGATGATGATTGAAGTGTTCTAAGGAGCTCTGACCGTAGTCGAAGCTTTCACCTCTTGATGACCTCTTGGTGTTGAGAAGTATGCTTCCAATGTGTTGCACAACCAGGGTTCAGAGGATTGGACTTCTAGGATTACACAGATAAGGCTCTCATAGAGTAAGATATCCTAGAGGATGCACTCCCTCTCAATACACTCATCTTGGAGCTAATGGAGCTCTTGGGTTTTCCTAAATCTAGCACATGAGATTTTGGAAGGGGGTTTGAGAGCCTACATTAGATGGGAAGAAAGTAGCAAGGAAAGCTCTTCACTAAAGTCCTTGGATTGCAAAGCAAAACATGCTACAGTTTTATAGAAAAAAAACCCAACGGCTATATTTGGCGGTTAGCCTCTTAACATAGCGGCTAGCTCCTTTTCAAATTCCCTGAGACAACGGATATAATTTGTAATTCGGTCAGCTCATGGTTAGCCGTCGGTGGCCTTGGCGGCTAGCCGTGAGGTGACCGAGAGAAGGTCATAAACAAATAGCTCTCAGGAAAATTAGCCGTAAGATTTTCGGTTGCTTGCGGTTAGCCGCTATTTCTCTCGGCGATTAGCCGTGAGGTGACCGTAGGGGTAACCGAACTTCCTGACATGCGATGAGATAGCTTTCGGGAAAAGTAACCGCAGGATTTCGGTTACTTGCGATTAGCCGCAATGGCTCTCTGCGGTTAGCCGTGAGGTGACCGCTGAGCTAGCTGAACTCAATGACAGGAGAAATAACATTCTGGAAATGTAACCGCAGGGTTTCGGTTACCTTGCGGTTAGTCGCTTTTCTCAAAGGGGCTAGCCGCCAGGTGACCTAATGGTCACCGAACCCTCTGATTTTCAAGATAGATTTAGCTGAGTAAAAACATGATTTTTCCAAGGGTTCTAAAGACTGGTCTGGGTCAAAAATACCTGAGTAGGTTGGCAAACACATGTGGAGACATTCTTTGACGACCCCGGTCCATCCAAAAACTTTGACAAACCCTTCGAATTAGATCTTCCTTGAGGTACTTTGAGAACAAGGATCTTCTTGGTCAAATTGGCACTATATTGACAACAAAAACACAGTGCTTACGAAAGTGTGGCATTAACAAATGGGAACCGGAAACATTTGTGAGGCAGGTTTGGTTCCGGTTCCGGGTATGGTTCAGGGTCTAGACTAATACATGTGTTCTCTTTTTAAAAAAAATTATGCTTTAGTAAAGCAAAGACATGTATTAATTCAATCAAGTGTTTTGAGTCAACAATAATGTATTTTTGAGAAAAGCACAGCGATATTTATGTATTAATTCAGCTTGTATCATCATTTTTTATTTGATTCTTCAATAGTGCATTATTTTTTGAAGTTCTCTTTTATGAAAAGTTATTGGTAGACCTGAAAATTTGATGGTGAATGATGACCGGATGAATTTTATGGTTGAATACCAATAGATTGATTTTTTAATTCTAAATAAATGGGACCAGCAATGACTTTGTGAATTAAACCACCGCTCAGGTCGTCAGAAGTGGCGGCTACACTAACATAAGATAACTTTAGTATGTGAAAACAGAATGGGTCGGGTCCCGGGTCCACAGGTCTGAGTCACTATGGATCTGGAACCGGAACCGTTTAGGTATTGGTTCAAAAAAAAAGGATCCGGAACCGGAACCATTTGCTTATCGGGACCAAAATAAGGACCCAGACCCGGAACGTAACGGGTCTGACCCTTAGGGTAATCGGAGAATCAGGGACCCATTTACAACTCTAGTTGCATGTGAATCCACCTTCCCCGATTCCTCTTGGACGACCAGCAACACCTTCCCCTTTTCCATTATTTTTTTCTTCATCTCCCTACTTCCATCAATATTTCATGCAAGGCCTCCCCTAAGGCACACCACCGCTTGGATTTTTACATCTCCCCTGCTACCGTCAATCCACCATTGGATCAGCCATTCATCATCTTCCTATGCTTTGATTTGTAATTCGTCGGCAATAATCTCTATTTTTACTTTTCCAAAAAAATAAGTTAATTTCAATAGCCTTTTACTAACGTTTTATAGAAAACGTCGCGAAAAGTCAGGGTTTTACCAACATTTTTTAGTAAAACATTGCTAAAACGAGACTTATACCGACATTTTATAGAAAACGTCGCTAAAAGCAGCCTTTTAGCAACTTTTTTTAATGTGTCGGTAAAAGTCACTGATTTTTACTTTTCCAAGAAAATAAGTTAATTCTAAAATTAAACTTTTACCGACGTTTATAAAAAAACGTCGGTAAAAGTCTTTCATGTTTTTACTTTTCCTAAAAAATAAGTTAATTCTAGAATTAACCTTTTACCGAGATTTTAGAAAAAACGTCGCTAATTAACACTTTTACCGACGTTTTGTAAAACGTCGGTAAAAGCCTGATTTTTTTTACTTTTCCCAGAAAATAAGTTAATGTCTCTCATTTTTTACTTTTCCTACAAAAAAAAAAAGTTAATTCTAAAATTAACCTTTTACCCACGTTTTATAAAAAACGTCGCTGAAAATCACTTTTACTGACGTTTTGTAAAACGTCGGTAAAAGTCTTTGATTTTTTACTTTTTCCTAGAAAATAAGTTGATTCTAAAATTGACCTTTTACCAACGTTTTAAGAAAAACGTCGGTAAAAAGTTCACTTTTACCGACGTTTTTTAAGGCTTTTTACCGACGAAATAGTATACGTCGGTAAAGAGTACTATTTACCAAACGCAATTTCTTGCGCTGCCTGAGATGTTCTCAAAAGTCCTCAAACTTAGTGGAGCAGCCTCTAATGGGCCTAAATATGTGTTTTATATGTCAAGAAAGTCTCAAATTGTTGTTCTTTAAATCAAGTCCTCTCCATGAATGTTTTTTCAGACATAACAAAATGCCCTTATATAATTTTTTAAAATTTCTCTTTAATAATCATTTTAAGAGAAATGACCAAGTCCAACAAAATATGACTTACCGGGGCCTTCAAATTCCCACTTTTGTTAAAGCGAAAGCATCTGGTTTGCTCAATTCAATTTATATATCCGTTGCTCTCTCTTTTCTTCTGTGGTTACTTTACGGGGTCTTGAAGCAATAGCTAAGACAGCATCTACTTTATGCTAATATGCTTTTTTTATTAAAGCAATAAGCATCTCCTCCTCTCAATTCGAACAATTGTTTATTCCTTCTTTTCTTTTGATGCTTTTTTAAGCAAAGAATGTAACTGAGCTAAAGCAATAACACTTAATCTTCCTCTGTTGGACAAAGAACTATTCTTTACTGAAAGTGCTGGATCTTCCAATTGCAATCAACTAATAAAATCAATCTGTACATCTGTTGAGATACAATACCCGACTCTCGTTATTTTCAGTTTGGCACTTTGTTTTCACCCAGAGAAGACGATATGGCAGGAGAAGCAGTTCTCTCTAGTGTCTTCGAAGAATTCCTGAGCAAGTTGACCTCCGCTGCCGAAAATGAACTGAGGCTGCTGTTGGGGGTAGAGAAGGAGAAACACAAGCTGCGCAGCAACATGTCAAGGATTGCAGCCGTGCTTCAAGATGCAGAAAGCCGACAAGTACTGGACGAGTCGGCGAAAGATTGGCTTCGAAAGCTTAAAGATGCTGTCTACGATGCAGAAGATTTACTTGATGAGCATGTAGTCGAAGATCGACGAAGAAAAGTTGAGAATCAAGACGGCATGGGAAAGAAGGTACGTAACTTCTTCTCGCCTTTGAATCCGCTTTGGTTTCGTCACAAGATAGCACATAAGATTCAAGAGCTGAGGGAACGGTTAGATGCCCTTGCCAAAGAGAATAGGGATTTTCCTTCGTTGGGGGAATTTATCTCATATGATGAAAGAGAAACTTCCTCGAAAGTGATTCCGTCGGAGACTTGTGGAAGAAATGATGAGAAAGAAGAGTTAATAGATTCACTACTTAACTCTGGAAATGCAGAGGTCCTCTCCGTCATTCCCATAGTCGGTATGGGGGGATTGGGTAAGACCACATTGGCTCAATTGGTATATAGTCATGAAAGAGTGGTGACTCATTTTGGCTTGAGGATGTGGGTCTATGTGTCTGATCAGGATTTTATTGTGAAAGGGCTTCTTGAAAAAATTTTAAAATCTGCAAATGACGGCGCAGCTGTTGACCAATTGAGCATGGATCAATTAATGACTCGTCTTGAAAAAGAACTGAGTGGGAAGAGATATTTACTTGTTTTAGATGATGTTTGGAATGAAGACTACTCTAAATGGGACGAGTTGAAAAAAGTGCTTAAATGTGGTGCTATAGGAAGCAAAATATTAGTCACCACTCGTAGCGATACAGTTGCGAGAATAATGGATGCTCTTCCTAGACCTCCTCTGGGAACACTATCGGAAGATGAATCCTGGATTTTGTTCGAGAAAGTGGCACACCCGCCTCCACTCTTTGTATCAATTGGAAAGGAAATTGTAGAAAATTGTGGTGGTGTCCCTCTAGCAATCAAAACACTGGGAGGCATGTTGCGAATTGAAACAAGTGAAGGGAAGTGGCAGTCGGTCAGAGGTAGTGAACTTTGGAAGCGAACAGATGAGAAGGAAAATTTTTTTTCCATATTAAGACTAAGTTACGATCATTTGACATCATCTTTGAAGCAATGCTTTGCATATTGTGCTGTAATTCCCAAAGGGGATCCATTTAATAAAGATGAACTAATCAAGCAATGGATAGCCCAAGGCTTCATTCATTCTGATGATGAAAATGACCTCCTAGAAGAAGAAGGCGAAAAGTATTTCAATGCACTGCTGCGGAGGTCCTTGTTTCAGGTTGATGTGGAAACTGCTAGCAATGATGTATACAAGATGCATGACCTTATACATGATCTTCTTAGATCTGTTGCAGGAAAAGAATGCTTTGTTGTGGAACCTTCTATGATGAATGATTTAACTCGTCATTTAGTATTGTGCAATGATGAAACTCGTCATTTAGCATTGTGCAGTGATGAATGGGAACTGAAGAATCTGGATGCATTGAAGAAATGTAAGAAACTGCGTTCAATGATTACATATGGTCCTATTGATATTAATGTTTGCTTAAGCTTTAGGTGCTTAAGGGTGTTGGAGTTGTGCTTAAGGGTGTTGGAGTTAAGTTGCATAGGAAGTATTCACTTCTTGCCAAATTCAATAGACAAGTTGAGACATCTTAGGTACTTTGACATCTCATATACAGGGATTACAGAATTACCTGAGACCATATGCAACTTACACAATTTGCAGACATTGATAGTCTTCGGTATTCGCCTCAAGAAGTGGCCAAAGAATATGAAGAGAATGATTAGCCTTAGACATATTGAATTTGACAGAGGTGATTTGTCCTTGCCAAAAGGAATTGGAGAGTTAACTTTTCTCAGGACGTTGCCAAAATCAGAATTTATTATTGCTAAAGAGAGTGGAGCTCGAATAGAAGAGTTGAAAGGTTTAAATCTGCTTTGGGGAAATATTCACATTGGAGGGCTTGATAATATAGGAAGTGTTGGATGTGCTGGTGAAGCAGACTTAAAGGCGAAGAAACATCTCAATTCTTTGAAGTTATCCTGGTCTGGTGAAGAAACAGCAGCCGCAGAAGGAAATGCAAAGGAAGTGATTGAGATCCTTGAACCTCATTCAGATCTAAAGGAGCTATCGGTTGCGAATTACACGGGCCTGGGATTTCCAAGTTGGATGACGGAAAAGCTTACAAAGCTAAATAAAATATCATTGTCGTCTTGCAAGAGATGCGAATGGCTGCCGCCTCTTGGGAAGCTAGATTTCCTTGAATCACTTGAGATAGACACAATGGATGCTGTAAAACACATTGTTGAATTTGATGGAAGCCACAACTACAAATATTTATTCCCATCATTGAAAGACCTTCGTCTCAGGAATATGCCTAATTTGGAGGGATGGTCATCTCCACAAGAGGATGGTGATGAGCAGGGAAGAGAAAGAGATAAGCAAGTGATCTTCAAATGCCTCCGTACATTGAGCATCTCTAATTGTCCAAAACTTTTGCCTATGAATCTTCTTCCAACTCTTGAAGAGTTAAAGATGGGTGGAGTGGGTTGGGAAAGGATAGAGTTTTCCAGATCTCACTCACTAAAAATAGTTGACCTCTCCGACATGCCTAATTTGGAGAGATGGTCGCTACAAGAAGTGGATAATGATAAAGATGAGCAAGTGCCTTTACTTTCCCTTCGTACTTTGAGAATCTCTGGATGCCCAAAACTGATTTGCCTGCGTCAGCTTCTTCTTCCGGCTCTTGAAGAGTTAGAGATGAAAGGAGTGGGTTGTGAGAAGATAGAGTTTTCCACATCCAAGTCTCTGAAAAAAGTCGAGCTCACCAAAATGCCTAATTTGAAAAGATGGTCACCACAAGAATCAAATGATGATGAGCAAGTGGTCTTCCATCGCCTTGTTGAATTGGTTGTCCGAGAATGCCCTAGGATGGTCTGCTTGCCCCATCTTCTCCCTTCACTTGAAAAATTAAAAATATCTGAAAGCAATGAAATGTTGTTAGGATCAGTGGCCAACTACACTTCACTTTTCAAGCTCTCTATCACAGGGTTACCAGAGCTCAAGCATTTGCCTGACGAATTAGGGCGAAACCATACTGGCCTATGCAAATTGAAAATCATAGATTGCCCAAAATTAATTTCTCTGTCAAATCAGTTGGTGAATCTCCGTGCTCTCAAAGAACCGATTGTTGAATGTTGTAATGATCTGGTGCTATCATTGCCTGATGGATTGCAGCAGCAGCAGCAGCAGCGGTCTCCTCCTCTAAACTCTCTTGAGGTGTTGAATATAAGTTATTCATGTGAAAAGCAAACCTCACTTCCGGGAGATGGGATCGTCTTGCCCTCTCTTAGGGAATTGAGAGTCAGCGGTTGTAAAAATGCCTTATCAGCGGATATGTTGAAAAACCTGACCGTGCTGTCAATTGCATACTCTCCAAATATAGAGTCTCTAGTTTCTTTGGAAAATCTCAAATCGCTTCAGTATTTAACGATCATGGGGTGTTCAGAGTCAGTTATGATGAAGTTGCTAGAGTCTATGGAAAACCTTACATCACTCACTTATTTATCGATTTCAGATTGCCCTGATATGAGGTCTTTGCCAATGTCAGTAAAAACCTTCACATCACTCACTTTTTTAGGGATTGAGGGATGTCCTGTTATGAGGTCTTTACCAGAGTGGGTGGGAGACCTCACGTTGCTTGGAGATTTATATATTCACAACTGCCCCGGTATGATGTCTTTGCCAGAGGAGCTGCACCGCCTGAAAAATCTCCGAAGGTTGGACATACGTGGATGCCCTGTTTTGGGAAGAAGACTGGGCCAGGACTTGCGTAAGTTCCTGCATATTCAACACATTGAAATTGACAGAGGAATTGCGAGTGAAGAC
The DNA here is from genome assembly GCA_028538565.1 of Umbellularia californica. NCBI lineage: Eukaryota > Viridiplantae > Streptophyta > Magnoliopsida > Laurales > Lauraceae > Umbellularia > Umbellularia californica. Next base: position 99,303,099 of record JAPQWN010000002.1, read on the forward strand.
ACCGAAGGGGAGGAGAGCAGTGACCAGTGTCCAAATCTATTATTGCACTCACTGAAGAAACTAGAGAAGCTTCTTCCTTTGCCCTCCTGCCGCTCATCTTCTCCATCTTCTTCTCCTCCTCCTACTTGATGATCATGGATCATCATCATCAAATCACGTCCAGACTATGAGGGAATCCAGGTGAGTTCAACAAATTTCATTCCATAGGCATCTTCTCCAATTTTCTCTCTTGTGAGCTTTATGTATTAGAGGCACACTCACCATGGCCTTTGATTGTAATGAATTAATGGGTGATTATCCCACACATTCTCTTTATTTAATTGAATCTTTATAATTTTCATTTTGCTTACCATTCAGTTCTTTGTAGGTGAATTGTGGCATTTGAAGTTTAATAAAGTATTAGAGGTATTTTCATCTTCACCCTGGTAATGCTGGCCATTAGCACCACCTTAACATGTCAAAGACTCAGCAGAGTGATTTGGTGGTTTGACAGGTCCCAAGAATCCCACTTTATATTTATTTTTAGTTTTAACTTAAAAATTACTTAACTTCTCACTCTTTGCTTGGTCTCTCTTAACAAGTTATAAGTTTTGAGTTCTTTACATAATTTAGGAGTACTTGTGATTCTTCTCTTTGCAGGTGTGGATTGCTGGACTTTGATAAAGAGTTATAGGGATATTGGCAACTCCTTAATGGTATTGGGTCATATCAGCTTCCCTCATGATGTTGTTTAAATTTATGATTCTATTCTCTGGGATGAGTTTTTCTTTGATTTTCATTGAACTACTTTTGACTGTTGTAGTTGTATTGTGGATCTTGAGGTGACCTTAGTTTTCTTACTGTTCACTTGTTTGACACTCAGCTGGGTTTTCTACTTTTACCTCTTATATGTTTGAAAACTATATTGATGACGGATGTAATCCTCATTCCTCATGACTTGCTTATGTTCAATTGGGGCACATGATTTAGTCATGGGAAGTGCTGATGAGGTAACATAATCGTAGAAAAATTTTATCCTAAGAAACCTCACATGGAAACCCTTATGGCCAGTTTGTTTACACAGAATACCTTGGAGTTTTTGGTTATATGACCTCCATCTTCTCAATCATTACTGAGGTAATGGGTGAAGGATATGAGGTAATGACTTTCCTAGGATTTGAATTTCTAGCTAGGTTGATGGCTAGGTATTCAATTCGCAACTTCACTTTATTCGGTTTCCATAAAGAGAGTTTTATAGATGCTCATTTTCGAAATTCGCCTTTGATCATCATTTTAAACCACTTTTGGCATGAATTGCTATGTATTCAATTCCTGTGTTCTTTTTTTTTTCTTTGCTTTAAATGGAAAATTATATTAGAAGAGAGGAGGTGGGTTTAGAGGAAAAAAACACCCCAAAAACAGAGAGAAGACCAATGATGACATGGCCAGAGAGAGAAGAGCATAATAGGGCTCACAAACAAAACCAAAAGCTTAATTACAATGGAGTAGACATTCCTAAAAAAAATGCATAGAATTATGGATGTTGTTGTTAGTAGGAGATCTCTGAGAACCAGTAAGGGACTAAAGTTGATCTTTTAGGAGAATTTTGGTTATTGAAAGAGAGGGAAAATGCTCATTAAAGATGGCTTCATTCCTTGAGATCCATCATGCATATGCAGTGGAGAAGAAGATAGCGATCAGCTAGATTTCTGTTGGCGGTCAGGGAGAACCATAAATCTGTAGGAGCATTTGACCGGGCTTGAGGACTGCCTTAGCTGACAGAGTCCAGGACCATAAAACTGAAGAGAAGTTGCAGAAAAAAAATAGATGAACATCATTTTCAGCTTCACCTTTATTCCTGTGTACTCCAAAGAAAAAGGCCCTAAGTGATGTTTTGGTAATTAGGTCATACTCATTGGTCTTTAAGTGACTACTCAGAAACAACAAAAAGCTTTTAACAGTTCTGCGAGTGGGAGTATGTATATGCCTCTTTATATGTTCTCATATGGATCACATATCCTAGTAACCCTTTCAAATGTGAGGGCCATACTTGCTGTAGAAATGATCAAATAGTAACTTTATGGCTTTTTATACCAAAAAATAAAAATAAAGAAACTCTGGCTTTGATGTATTCAATGTTTCTTATTTTTATGGTACATCTTCTTGGTAATAACTTACGATGATGAGATAACTCCTTTTTGTTGTTATAATGAGATAACTCTTTCTTTATTGTGGTGGTGGTTGTTGATGATGATGATAAGTACTGCCATATGGTCCATATATGGCAACATACATCTGAGTTGTTTGGCTTTCAATCACATGCATCCACAGTGAAAGCGGCATTCTGGCCTCTAGCAAAGTTTTAGAATGCATTTGTGCTTCAGAAAGGATTCTGCAAATACAAGAAAATTATTATGATTTTCCATGCAGATCACAGTTTCATTGTTTGTGCAACAGATTTTCCTCATGGAGAAAGTGAAAAAATGAATTATTTTTTCTCGATAGAGTGGATTTTAATTTCCTATGGGAAAACAGAATTCTTCTCAGATAGAAACAGACTTCAGCAGAGTGCAGAAACTTCTCATGGTTCTTTTTCCCGTTTCTCCTTCACCTAACTGTAGCTTCTGGTAGAACAGAGCATGAGGAGAGGAGAAACCATGCTAGTAGAAATGCTGTAGTAGGAAGTAGAAGGGACCAGCATGTAACTTATGGTATCACATGAAGAATGTACTACATTGAAGAGCAGATTGAGGAGTCATTCTAAGATAGCAGATTAACAAGTATGGATAGATAAGAGAAAGCTTTGTAGTGGTTGATGATCCTCTTCATAGTTAAAGATTGAATGTTTATTTCTTAGGATGCAAAAGATCACTAATATGAACTAGGGTAATTTTGCTAAGTCCTACAATGGCGGTATAGCTAATGGGCAGTTTGCAATTACCATATGGGCCTCAATTCGGCTTTGGTTTTATTTTTACTTCCTTCTTTTCAAGTGTCTGTTTTGAATTGATTTTGAACCTGGCCATTGACTGTAATTCAATGGATGATTATCACCGTCTCTCTTTCTATTTAATTAAATCCTTATAATCTTCATTTTGCTTACCATTCTTTTCTTTTTAGGTGAAGTTTGGGCTGTGTCATTTCAAGTTTAATAAAGCTTTACAGGTATTTGAGCTTCATCCGAACATTATTTTTTTATTTATTCTTTTCCTATGGTTTGATCTTTGTGGTTTTTTTTTTTTTTTGCGAGAAAAGAATAGTTATATTAATAGTCGATGGTTACATTGGGAGTAGACATATATGCTATAAGCCTCAGTCACATCCAAAAAATATGGTTTGACAGTGAAAGTGTAAACTATAGTTTCAAAATATGTAACCTTAAGTAGATATCAGGAAAAATTAGTCTAGGTCCATGTCCTTCTGACGTGCTTCCGCTACGTTCCTTCCCTAAAACTCGATTTGGACTGAATCTTTGTGGTGTTTACTTTTGATTTCTACAGTATCAACTTGGTGTTAATTTATGTAATCTTAGTTTCCCAATTTGATGAATTGTGGCCAAGTTTACTTCACCCATCAAGCTGAGCCCAGTCATTGACTGATTGACATAGCTAGAACATGTCAAAAGACTCAGCTCGAATCACTATGGTGGAGCAAACCGAGTCACATGACTCGCTGAGTATTGAAGTAATTTATAAGATAAAAACTGTTTCTTGAATTTAATCATGGAATGCTTTTCCTTCTTGGTTCTTTTGTTCTTTCAATTTTCATTTTATTATATTATATGTTCTGAATTTTTATTTCGTCATAGCTCACCAACTTGGCATGTCTCTGTGTTGTTGACTTCACTCGTCAAGGCACTACTGAGTCATTGACATTGGCTCTAGCATTGGCATCAGACTCATGTCAAACTGGTGAAAAATTGAAACTTACAACCATATTGGCAATATATATCTGTATAAGACCCCTATCAGACTATAACTGTGATTTTATAAAGATTTAAAAATTCAAAGAAATGTCTAAAAAAATTCAAAAAGTGGAGAACCTAAAAATTTCAATTTATTAATTATCATCTACCTCATTTTGTGAAACCCACCCCAAATTTGCCCAGTGTGCATTTGTGTGGGTTTAGCGGGCGCCACCTAGGGGAATTGTCCTTTTAGGTGAAAGACCTCAAATATAGCCACATCATAAAAAATAAATAAATAAATAAAATCTACCTCATTTTGTATGGCCTGACATTTTGGTATGCGCATAGTCGATATCGACCCTCACCTATTTAGGTGAGGGTCGATATCAACCCACAAAAAAATAGTTAAAAAAAAAGGATTTTTTGGCGGGATGACCTGTTTGGTGTGTGGTCCCCTAAAGTGACTTTTTTGGTATACTGGTCACCTAAAGTGTTTTTTCTGGTAAAATCCCCAAAAATCTAAGATAAAATCAGTTTTTTTTTTTTTAATTTCAGTCCATCAATTATGTCACTCATGGAATAATTGCAACTCTTTACATGTGGTATATCATTTGCCACCTTTTATGCATGCATCTTTCCTGGAGGCTGGAAGCATCACAACAGGAAGACAAGATGGACGGACGGGGAGTAAGTGTATTAGGGGTGGCTGATCCATGCCCTTGATTTTAGTCGCTCAAACTTTGACGATTATTTGTAGCCAAACTTATTGTGATAAAATCTTATAGTGACTTCTACAAAGAGATATGATTGACATAAGTAGGCTAATATGTATAAATGAAAAAGAGATACTAGTAAACATTGATAATAGGAGAACTTTCCAATGATTATTGTTATTTTGTTATATAAACTACAATAAATTACTCATATGACGTAGATCATGGCTTGATGGGTAAGTACTTGCTCACTTTAAAAACTCAGAATGCTTGAGCTATGGCACACCCATTTTTTGTGTTTCCAAACACCAAGCTAGCATATTTCCCGGTAAAAGCAACAAAGATTTCTTTGTAAATGATCCTTTTTTTTTTTTCTTTTTTGTCTTAAGGCCTGATTGTTTGCATTAGAATACACGGAAAGTGAATATTCAAGGTCATATGAGTTCCACCAAATGGTTTTTCAAGAAGTGAAATGTGAATGATATGAGGTGAGGGGCGAACGATATAAGGTAGCAATATAGATGGGACCTTGCCTTTCCTATGACTTGAATTACCTGTGATGACTGTGTATTGATTTCCCATCATATGTCGATTCACTTCCAATCAAAGGAGAGGTTTTTTTATGGTCATTTTTGTATATTCACCTTAGATCTACATTTTTAACTACTTATAGCATGAACACCTGTATTCATGTATTCAGTGCAAACAAACAGGCCCTTAATGAGTGGGACACTATTGAAACTCATGTATTTATACAAAAATTACAACCAATAATCAAAAGATCATTCATGATCCAATTAGGATCAATCTAAATTTAATAAAAAGTAAATATAACAAATCAATAAATATTGTCCTAGAATTCTTTCTAAAAGGGTATGATTGTAGTCTTAATAGCCGGTATATCAGCGAATACACATGCAATACATGTATCATGCCAATTCCATGATTATTTTCTTGCCAAATCCATGATTTAGCGAGTCAAAGTTTTGATATTATTGAGGCTGATTTAGATTGTTTCTACCAATGTTTTAACGTTGGTCCTTAGCACTACCCTGCAATTGGCATAGCTTGGGTGGCTTGACAGAGTCACAAGAATTCCACTTTGTCTACATACATACATTTACAGTTTAAATATAAGCTTACCTGACTCTCTAGTCCTTGGCTTAGTTTATAGTTGGCAAGCTACATGTTTGAATTTTTTTTCAAATTTAGGTGCACTAATGATTTTTCTCTTTGCAGGTGTGAATAGTTGGAGTCAGATAAAGAATAGTAGGGATCTTTGCAACTTCTTATTGGTATGGGCAATTCATGGAGTCAAAAAAAAAAAAAAAATTCCTTATGATGTTGTTTGAACTTATGGTTGTGTTTTCTGAGTGGCTTTATTTGACTTTGGTTTTAACTATGAATTTACTGGTGTAGTTGTACTATGTGGATGTTGCTTGTTATCTTTGGTTTCTTCTTATTTACTTGTTTGAAACTTAAATGATTCTCTATTTTTACCTTCTGTATGTGAGCAAATTATATTGACCATGGATGTAATACCATGGATGTAATCCTAATGACTTGATTATCTTCAAGTGGGGCCCATCATTTATTCATGGAGAGTTCTGATGAGATGAAATATTTGTGGAAAACTCATATCCTGAGAAATATTTCCATGGGCAACTCATATTGATGTTTTGGTTATGATGATTAGATCATGGACATTGGTCTGTAATTGAGCCTTCCAAAACCAATGAAAGGCTCTTCTTTTGTATAAAGGGTTTTCCCTGCACTGCTTTGAGGGAAGTTAATAAATTCTTACTTATCTTACAAAAAACAAAAAGCCCCTCTCTTAACATTTCTGAGTGGTAGCATGTATATACATTTCTGTATGTAATCATGTGGAATACATGTGCAGACAACCCAACAGAGAAGACATGGTTTCATCAACTTAACCTCATTAGTCCAAAATTTAGACACCTGATGGACCATGCACAGAATCCTTTTGAGAAGAAAAATTAAAATGAGATAAAGAAATTGAAAAGAGGCAGGGTGTTCTTTCTCTTGACTTGTTTATTTCCCTTTCCTCTGTATTTAAATAGATTTCAGTGTGCAGAGTTTTCTTACATAGAGAATCTTGCATGTCTTTCAGTCTTTTTATTCATAGATAGAATCTACTGAATCATATCAAAAACATCCTAGACCAGCTCTCAGATAGTCTTCACAGATCTTGATGGTCTTCAATGCACAGCACACTCCAGCTCATAATATCTTAATATCTTATCTCGATAATACACGTTGGATGTGTGCTATGTGCGCGTGTTGATGTGTATTGTGTTGGCTGGTCAACCTCCTTCATCTACTTGAGAGACTTGTGGACTATCCTTACAATGGATAAACCATTGATGCTGACATGTGGGGCCCAACTTTGATTCGTGATATTGTAGAAAATTGGATTGCAAAGAATTTTAAAGTTAGATCTTGTTTCAGACATTTTTCATCTAGAATTCTAGATAATTGGGTATGCATTAAATCAATTGTTTGGATCAACAAAACATGAGTTTCACATACGTACAGCCAGGGATTTGGTGTGTTGTAATTTGATTGGACGCATTTTTATTTTTGCAAAGCTTGATTTTTCAGTCTCACATGCTCCTATCCTTCAAAGCTTGAAAATCTCCATGCACGGTCTTTAACTCCAAGAGCAACATATGCACAAAATGGATGTAGCAGCGATGAGAACGTTGAGGTAGATGTATGGTAAAACTAAAAAGGATAAAATTAAAAAAGAGCAATTTCGAGAGCATTAGGGGTAGTAACAATATGGGATAAAATTAAAGAAACCCGTTTGAGATGGTTTGGACACGTCCAACATAGGCTGGCATCGGCACTGGTACGGAAAAGTCTGGCCATGACGGTCAAAGAGATGGGGTAGGCCAAAGAGAATGTGGATGGAGGTAGTGAAAATAGATATGAAGAAGTATAACTTATTTGAAGATTTGGCTCGAGATAGATCAGAATAGAGAAACATAATTCGTGTAGACGACCCAACAGAGTTGGGACACGGCTTTAATGATGGTGACAATGATGAGGTGGTAATCTGGACACTTTGTCATTGGTGTTAATGACCCTGGATCCATTGAGCCAAATCCACCAGTAAAATAAAGCCCGACTCATTTGCTTAGTCAAACTGTAATATACTGTACAGATACTACATACTAGACCGGAGGGAGGCAGTGGAACTCCATGGTGGCCTCCATCTATAGACAGTCCAAACAGCTCCAAATGAATGTAGTGCTTTCATGGAATTTCTGAATTTAGGGTGGAATCGGAAAATGGTGGATGCTAGAAGAAGATCCGAACACACTGCACACTGCATTTTCTCCACCTGATGAGGATTCTCCATTGAAACTATTAGAGGAATTCCTCTAATAATTAAGAATATAAGATAAATGCCCATTCCTATAGATTCTGCCTGATCCATGCTCTCGGCAAAATATCAGTGGAGACTCTTGATCTGAACCATCATTCCAGTTGGGTAATTCAGCGTTAGTGTCCACCATTTTGAACAGATTAACAAATAAGTTGGGTTCAGAATATACATTAGTCAATTCTTACTATTTGACTTGCCAATTTTATACCTAAAGTCAACCCAAGCTGACTAATTGAACTATGACCTGCCCACCCACCTTAGTTTTACTTAGTAATTAAGTGACCGTTTCATATTTTCAACCAAATTAATAAATGGGCCGGCTTTGGATTGAGCCTTTACATAGCACTCATAGTGCTCAATTTAACACGAACCAACCCAAACTGATCATGCATTTCCATCCTTGTATATCCCACACTTTGCCTAATATTTCCTATTGTGGCAAGTTGTGGTTAGCACCAAAACATGGGAAGTTATGCCAACTGCCTCCAATTCCATATAATGTTGAATTCATTTATCTTAAGAATTACACGGTAGCTCTGCAAGTTCTAGCATTAAGTGTAAACTGTTACCTCAATGGCTACATGGCATGTTGTGGTGCACCCACTGTCATGTGAAATACGAGATACAATTGTTGATTAGCCATCCAGAAAAATGCCACTTTATAGAAAATCCTCTAACATTACTAGTTGTTCGATCCAAAGCAATGGTCAAACACAAATTCAAATGTTAGAATCTAATGCTTAAGAATGTCAAATAATGTCCATTCTTGGTAGATGGCTTATCAAACGCCCTATTGTATTTTCTAGGCCGTGGGCTTTACAAAATGCATGTAAAGTATTTTTTATACGCCAGAATTCTGCTAATCTCCCTCAGTTTCTCTTGTTATAGGCATCTTATACTCTGAAACTTTTTGTTCTATTTTCGGTCCACAGCCAATGCTCTGCTTTCTTAGGAGCTAGGCCTTTTGTTTTGCATCTTTGTGATGCTTGTATTCTTTTTGTGGGTCTTCAGTGCCTTGTATTAATATAATATTTCCGATTAAGCAAATATAAAAAATAAAAACAAGGCAAGTTACATGGCTAACTCCAAACAAGCATTTATAGAATTTTCATGGCTAACTCCAAGCCTTTGTCCTTCCCAAGTCAACAAGTCAATGTCTTCCCTCAGCCACTTACATTTACTATTCTCTCAATACTGCCGACATCTTTGACAATTTGAGAGGCAGAGAGAACACCCTAACAAGTCATATTGGTTCCCACCTTCTCGATTTTCAACATTTCTTTGCATTGAAGGGCCACTATTTATTTAAAAAAAAAAAACAGAGAAAACACTCAAAAGACTCTCTGATCTAATGATTATACCTTTTTTATATGACAGTGAAAAACAACAACAATAGTAGAAGAGAATTTTCAAGGCAACTAAAAAATATATCACAATAAAACAAATGATCTCAAACATCACTTAAAGGGTATCTATAACACAAATTTCTCGCGATTAAATCCAACGGTGATTAACAATCAGATCATTGTCATGAGAGTAGCACATTTCCAGCAAAATCAAACAACAAACTGTCAGTGTCAATAAAAACTGAAATGGAATTGTGGAGAGGAGAGAAGAGTGCTATCATGGTGGTAGATGGTGGCATAATGACTATTGGCGGGAGGGCATGAACTTCACCTGCATATACTCATGACGTTGTATGGGCAGAGAAATTGATTATGCCAATTCTACAAACACCAAGAGAGCATGCAGAGAGAGGCAGAGAGAGGAGTTGGGAAGTTTTTTGCCTTGTTGCCTGGTCATGAAACTACTACAGTGTGGTCGTGTTTACTTGCCATGTGAGAGAAAATGTCTTTAGATAAGAGATTTTCCTGAATTTTATCATGTTTAGTGAGATGAGGAGGCGGGAGGGTGAGAAATTGATTCCAAAGTGGAAAAGTCAGGCTGAAAACTAATGAGATTGATTGTAATTAGAGAAACAGAATGGTCTTAAGAAGATGCAGAGATGAATATCTATTTTGAGATGAATCGTTTCAAATGTGCGTTGAGTTGCAATGAAGAGGAAGAGGCGTTGAGGAAGAGACGTGAGCACTGAGCAAGAGGAAGAGGTTTTTTTTTCAAATAGGAGATTATGTTGACGTGGATAAATGAGGGCTGAGAATGATGCAGTTCTTTTATAACCGTTTTCCAGCTTTCAAGAGAGAGGATAATAACATATTTCAAATGTGCAACATCTGCTATTTACACACACTACAATGCATTTTTTTTTATTTTTTATAATGCAGGTTCCAGCCCTTTGAGCCAGAATAATCTCTACTGTGGTCCTAGGCTAACTAAGCTACCCCTCGGGTTAACACACACGACGCATATAAATCTTATTGTTATAACCGGACCCCATGAACCAAAATACAAGTAGCACCTTTAAATCATTGTATGGGCATCCAGAGCCCAGACATTCTCAGCAGCGATGTAAAGATTGGTTGAAGCTCTTACTTTTAAAAGCCTAAAAATGGGACCTTTCGTTTTAACAGAATCTGTTTGCACTTCTCTAAGATAGAGGCCAGAATTATATACCAAATGTTTTTATTTTCCAAATGTCTACCTGCTTTAGAAATTTAGATGAATAGAGGTTAGAAATAGAGATGCCAAACATTGGCTTTTGTCATGTTCTTTTTTACAAATGGTTCAGATAAAAAAAATCCACTAAGTGGCCCCAAATCACTATATTGAGTCTTGACTTCTTTCAAACGGTTCAAATGTGCTGCTTCATTAAACACCGTGGGAACAAGTATTGAGTATTGACTTATTTTCTGAAACCAGCATTGCAACTTGTTGGGTCCATAAAAAGAATGACACAACTTACTCTTTTTTTTTTTTTTTTTTTGTGTGTGTGTGTTAAAACAATGACAGAACTCGTTGTAGATGCTTTGGCCAAGTTGGTGTGGTATAGCTACTAGCTAGTGAGGGATGTTTTTTTTAATTGCTCCTATACAAATTAAAAAGTCTATTTGGACAAACTCTATGGACAGAATTTGGGACAGACTGTCCACGTGGCGCAACGTGATTGGGCTCTCTCAAAAGTTGAAATGCATTGTCCCAATCACGTTGCACCACGTGGACAGTTTGTCCCAAATTCTGTACATGAGTTTGTCCATATAGACAAACTATATACAAATAGCATCGTGAAAATTAACCATTCATGAAAAAACATTTTCAATGTATCTTACATTGTTTTTTTGCCCTTTTCTTTTTTCTTAAAAAAATAAGAGAATTTCATTAAACAACACAAAGCAACAACAACAACCAATAAAAGAGGGGACAAAACACAACCCTACTAAAGTTGAAGATCACGCAGGACCCATTTTACAAAACCACCCTAAAAAAATCCCGCTTCTACGTAAAACATAACTTAGCCAAATAATGAGCAGAAGTGACAAAACTTCTTGGAATAAGAGAAGATTCGACACAAATGAAAGAGAATCTTACATTGTTAGTCATCCCACTTGAAGTCATAATTTTGCGAAAAAAACAAAAAACTTAAAGCCAAAAAGGAAGGGGTTTAATTCTAATCATCCACTTAAAGACACTGAATAGATGTGTTGCAACTTATATTATATTTGATTATTGGCTAATGGCTTATCAACAACTCCCCTTAGCATTTGGTGAGACCAATGCATTCGCATATATGCCTCGTCATTGAGTCTGAAACCTTGTGAAGAATACTAGATCTTCTTCTTTCTTTGGTGCCCCAGCCTAGTTGGTTGGGACCCGAGAGAGCCCACATACATGGGAAGAGGAAGCCCACACAAGTAGGAAGCAGAGTTCGAACAAATGAGAAGAAAAGACCACACACATGGAAAGAGTGACATATTCAAGGATCGAACCCTAGGCAACTTAGTGAAATATGAGGTTACTCGCTAACTGAACAACCCCTCACTCTCGAAGAATTCTAGAGTTGGATGCAAAAATATGTAGTAAGGCACACCCATTTTGGGAAAATCGTTAACAGAACCGTATTTTATGGTTTTCAATTTTTTAAAAACCGTAACCGTAACCATAGCCGTGCCCTAACAAACCGTTAAAAACCGAACCGTTGTTAACTATATTAGATGGTTCGGTTACGGTCAATTCCCATACAGACTAAAACAGGAAAAAAAATATATATTCCAATATAAAAGCAATATCTATACCTATTAAATAAAACATAAACATAAAATATTAAAATAAAAAAATTCATAGAGAAAGCAAGATGAGGAAATGGGGCTTAGCTTAAGTCATTTTATTTCATTTAGGCCATTTAGTTTTTTATTAGTGTAATGGTTCGGTTAATAACTATGGTGGGTGACAATTGAGGTTGACACTTTTATCAACTAAGTTTTTGCCATCCAAAAACCACCAACTGATAAATCAACTTTTGATCAGTGTGATTGGTTGAAATAAAAGTCACTTAGTGGCCTACAATCACTATGCTGATCGGTCCACAAGCACGAGTTTGGTCCACTGACTCAGACATCACAACTGATTAGCCCCACCAGGCACATTATGGGTGGGGTATACAACCGTGTTTGGAATTTGCATGCATTTCAGGACAACGTTGAGGGAAGGGGGTCGAATGAGGGCAAGATTTTCCTTTCATCTTGAGAAAATATAGGAGTTGGCTCAGGCATTTTTATTTTATTCCCTTTTGCCCCTCTTCAACTTTCTCCACCAATTTTAGAAAGTGACAAAGGTATTATTGTCTAATAAGGTTATTATTGACCTTTCTTTTTCTAAAAGAAAGAATCTTAGCTGCGAAATGCACACTTCATTTTTCTTTCAACACACAACTTTTTATGGCCAATATACACATGTAGTAAATTACCTAAAAGGATACGTATGATCAAAGTCTCTGTCTCCCCCAACTTCTTTCTACCCTCGTCCACCCAAACCCACCCCTACCACAAGCAACACGTCCCCTCTAGCAACACCACCAGAGGGGGAGTGGGAAAGCAAGAGAGAGGGAGGGAGAGAGGGAGTCGACGAGCAGAGGCGGGAAGGGAGAGGAAGAGAGGGTGGTGGGTAGGGGAGGGAGAGGGAGAAAGAGGGATGGAGAGGGAGAGACATGGATAAGGATAGGGAGAGAGAAAAAGGAGTAGCCGGCAGGCATAGGGCCGGCGAGGAGAGGGAGAGGAAGTGTAGAGAGAAGTTGAGAGAGTAAAGGTTAAGATAATTTAGGAAATATGGGGTGTGTAGAAAGTAATTTGGTATTAAGTAGTGGGTGTAGAGAGAAGCCATGTGTGGAAAGAAACATACAGTGTGCATTTAGCAGCTCTCAAATCTTATGGTCATATCTATCTTTGCAATGTCATCGATCTCAACTCATCCATTGTAAATGTCTCATCCCACATCCAACCATGTTTAGATAGTATTTAATGAAGTTCATGAGTGGAGCCCACTTAATAAATTAAATAGGCTCAGAATGTGGGTCCTTTTAGGCTGATGCTCTTGAGTAGGGCATACTTTGGAAAAATATAAACTCTATAAAACAAATGTTTTAATTCTCTACGAAAAGTATAACTCAATATGATATAGGTCCAAGTCAAATTGATCTATATGAAAAAATAATAATTTAATTATTAAAAAATTTTGGAATATCTTTTTTTTTTCTTAAGTTAAAAATCTTAAGTTGGGTCATTTGAGTGACATCTAATAAGGTTAATGTCAATACACTATATGAGGGGAGTGTTTTTCAATAATCTAAATGTTTTATAAGTGGGCCTATTGCCGTGGAACTCTTCTATCATGTTTTTTTTTTCCTTTTCTTTTTTTACCACTCTATCTTGTAAATGGCATCTAAGGACATTGAAATCGTCTTAGCTCTTTATTTTACAACCTTAAAGTCTCATACTTTTTTTTTTTTTTTTTGCAACCCATAGTATATCCCGCCCAGCCCATCCCTAGAGCCTTTGGCCCTGAGTCCAAAGGACACTCGATTCTACACAGTCGGGAACTAATCCCTATGGGCATACACACACCCCCCCCACCCCAAATCAATAATTTACCTCTTTTTTTATGAGTAGTGGGTAAACGATCGATGGGCGTGAAAACTTATATATGGTGCCAAATCAATGTGAGGATATAAGTATGAAAGGAGCTAAATTGATCAAAGATTTTCTCAAATAGGCCCCATAGAGTTGGACTTTACATGTGATCTACTTGTGAAAAAACATTTTTTAACTGAGTTTTACGTAGATGATAAGGGAAGGACCGAAGGGGCCATTTCTTGATAGATTTATATTTTTTTAATTGGGCCTAATAATATGGTCAATCAACTTGCCCCCACTAGAAGAAAATCCTAACTCCGTCCTTGTTTCGGGACCACCTGTGGGCCATGCCATAATGGATTTGTTCCATGCGATGTGGGGTGAGAATCTGAAACAGATGGGCTATGGAAGAAAATCCAAGCACACCGCACATAGCATTGTCTCCATTGTGATGTAGACTCTCCACCAAATTTCATCCAAATGACCCCTGAGATCAAGGTTCATTTTTACGCAATTTCCGTGAGAGGGCACGATTCCAAAAAAAAAAAAAAAACCCTTGAAAGGCACATTTGGGCACATTTGAGATTGCAAGATTTTACATTTCTTTTTGTATTAGAACACGTTAAGAGAATTAAATCAATAGGAATTCAAGTCAAATAAGCTCGATAGAAGGATTATTAAAGAGGAAAGGTCAAGGGCGGACATAGGACCTCCAAGGCACATTTCTTGGTTCCACTACAGATGAGTTGTTAATGAGAGAAGCAAGAGATAGAAGATATGTGATTTGCATTTCTAGGATAATAGCTAAGTATTCATTTCATAACTTATCTTGGTTCAATTTCCAAATGGCGGTTATCTTATGGTCATTTTTGTATAATCAGCTTGGAATCATGTTAATCAAATCCTTGGAAATACCTATCAGCTTTTCACAAAGTCGTGAAAAATACATATTTAGCAATTGTAATTGCCTGATGCTTTAGGCAAGTAAAATTCATCTTTTTTGAGGGTTTTCATATTTGACCTGCCACCATATAATTTTCTCAGATGTTGTTCTTTGGTTTTTAATGCTCTCTGTGAAATAATTCCAGGCTTAAACCCAGCCGTGAGGTATGTATTGTATTTATAGTATAAAGTTAAAGTTTATAAGTTTTGATTTAAAGAAGCTTTCAATTTACCCAAAAATGAATGACAATATACTCTTGGTGGATCTGAACTAGGCCTTTCCCATACGTCAGCCCTATTCCTCACGTGCCTCAGAAATATTATTTTTCCCCATAGAACACGAAACTGTGTAACACTTCTTGGGATTTCCATCATGGGGCACACATATAGATCAACAGGCCATTCAAGATGAATCACATCCCTCCAATCCTATTAAGTGTTGGCCTTCTTTGTGCTGGCAACATTTGCTCATACTTTTTGGTCCTAAAAAAGTGACATGATTTGAGCTTATCACTTTTCCTTGTACATCAACAAAAAGTTTTAATTCTTGAAAAAAAAAAAAAAAGAGTTTAACAATCAGTGGGCCCCACTCATCATGGAAGAGAGGTATTTAAGCGATAAAAGAGTGTCACTGATTTCTGATTACATCGAAAAAACCACATGCCTCGTTTAAGACACAAGTTTTTTACTTTTTTTCACTTTGTTTTTCTCAAATAATACAGGCTAGTTGTGGGTCAGGATTTTCTAACCCGCATTTAAATAGGTAAGATTAAGGTTAACACGTTTAAGCCGCATGACCCACATAACCCATTTATTTTTTTCTAACAAATAAAACTTATACTCAATACTTAATTCTATTGAGTGTATCTTTTTAGTTTGATATTTTTTTTATTCTTATAAAAAGTTTATTTTATCTTTATTAATTTTTTTAATTCTATTTCCACAGTTACTATTTTAAAAAATGTATGCTACACTCATTGTATAAATAATTCCTTCTTTTTTTTTTTTTTTTTTTAAAGTAGACCCATCTTTGCCAACTTACTTGAGAATACTTTTGGGTGGTCTTCTCTCTAATGAGGATTATGAATATAAAGAAAATACAATGGATATGACATAAATAAAATAAAATAATCAAGCTATATCGTGCTAGTTTCCACACTATTTTTCCTTACGTCGGCACAAGCCAGAGAGAATTGTGAATTATGGCATCATGACGCAATTTGGTTTTAGAGTAAATTTATGGACACCAAATGAATTGGGATGGCATTTATTTTTGGGGCATCAATTTTTTAATTTTCAATAGGTGGTCCCTAATGTATAAGACAATGGTCATTTAACTATTTTAATTTTGACTATTTTTTTTTTCACTAATAAATGAGATGGAAGAGTAAACTAGTTTTAACCTATTAGCCCAGCGTCATTCATTGGTCCTCCATCCACGGTAGTACCTGGCACAAGGGGTGAGGAATGATAATGGATGTCCAGGAGAACTTTGGGCACTCGTCCTACTCTAATGCTTAAGAAAGTCACATGATATTTGGTAAGTCAGGTGGGCCTTATTTACAAAAAAAAAAAAAATTTGTGATATATTTTCTACTAGAATGGCAACTTACACCGACGCACCTTAAGTACCCTTTTTATATTTTTCCTTTTTCAGATAAACTTTTTTATTGTGTAAATCACGCAAGCAAATCTTTCGGTTGATATTGCAACTTGAACTTGATCTCTAGACACTTGTAAATTGAATTCAAGTGACTTTATAAAAAAAATAAATTTTATTAAAAAAAAAGTATAAAATTTTAAAATCCACATCATTAGCTTTTTGTCATTGAAACTTTTTTTACTCTTTTTATAAGAAGAAGATGCCTTTTTATTTTTTAGTGGACTGGGAGTTGACTTTTTTTAACTTTTTTCAAAAAAAAAAAAGAAGAAGAATATTTTTTAATTTTATACTTTTTGAAAAAGAACCCTCCTCTTTTCTTCTATTTTAAAGTGAACATTCACTTAAATTTACGTGTAATGTTAATTAGTCAAACAGCCCAAACTTCCTTTAAAAGGAAATTTTACATAAAACAAAAAATTCTCTCATTGAATGGACCTTGGAGAGAGGGATTTCCCACTTGGCCTCACGGATATTTGTCTTTTTTATTAGTCCACAAGTCAAAGTCGTCCCTCAACCACTTATATATGCTACTTATAACACTATATATCCACACATCTTCTATCCATCAGCTAGCACGACGGTACCCTACCAAGGCATATTTATTATGACTAAAAGACTACTAACCGTCTTTATGTTAATTTCCAAGAAAGCTGCAGTTACTACGTGAAAGAAATTCCTCTGATGATTCATGACCATTGTCTTTTTCTCAAGTCAGCAAGTCAAAGTCATTCCACAACGACTTGTATCTACTCCTTTGAGCACTGTCCACACATTTCTTATCAATTAGCAGGGCAGAGGGTAACCGATTAGAATGATTGGGCTTAAGTGTGGCCCAATGACCACACACCCATGTGCATCCCCCACTTTTCATAATCATTACTAATTAGGGCTCGCATATTAAGATGTCTTTGATCTTAAGGCAAAGTTGCTAATCCACTGGAGTTTTCTATGGTAAGAGAAATCTAAATCCTAATTAATTAGGACTCCGCAATGGAAAATTAGGCCACATCCCATATTAAAGGAGTAAATATATTTTACATAGAATAATATTATGAAAGATAGATCGCCTCGAACAAAAGTTGATTTACATGGGCTATTATTTTTCTCTATAAGAGGCTTTAACCTCCAAATCATGATCCTCAGTATTATTTTGTAAAGCTCACTAGTTAATGAAATTGGTCTAAAAATCAGCGGCTCTTTGATTTCAAAATAAGTGCAATGAATATGTTTCTTTATCTATTGTTGGTGATGTGAAATAGGCCTTTCATCAGTAATGTGAATGGTTTTCCGATTCTCCAATTATGTAAATGTTCCGACCCATTGAACATCGGGTATGGAACCTTATTTAACACTATTTAGGTCTTGATAAGTAAATGGTTTCGATTTTGGATATTTTTTGGACCTAGGATCTAAATAGGTCCAGTTCCGGGCCCACCCTAGTTCCAACCGTAGACTCGACACATGACTTAATATAAAGGGTTAAGAATCTCAATATGGTCTCCACCATAGAACTTTGTTGAGGCTTTCTCTAAATTGCTTCCTTGCTCTGCTCGCTTCAAATTGCGCAGATGGAAAACCTTTTCTCTACCCAAATCACAAGGGGGACAACCTAAACTTAGTCTATCCAATTTGCAGCTCCAATCCCTGGCTAGCCTCCCCAATAGTTTCATTCTCTCTCGGTAACCTCCCCCCCTGTTTTCATTAAGAGAGGGTTTTGCAGTGACTATGAGTTTTTCGACTAGTGCACAGAGGTTTGTGCGTTTGCAAGTGATTTGCAACTTGGTATTGACTATAGACTTGAGAGGGTGAAGGATGAGATGGAGAGTACATGAGTGAGTTGTTTGCGTGATTTTAAATTCTAGGGCTGGTCTTCTTGCTAGTCAAGATTAGGATGAGTCCGTGCTGCTTGTGCCACTCATACCGGGTCGGTATGGTTGGGCCGGTCATAAAATATATATAAAAAAACCTAAATAAAGTTAGAAAAAAAGAAAAAAAATAGTTAATATGTGAAAATTGAGCTATTTAACAAGTATTCAGTCTAAATATAGTGATATTTAGTATGGTTGAGCACTAAGTCGCTCACAATATAACATATAACTAATAATTTTTAAGAGGCAAAATTATCTTTATGTCTTTTAATCCAAGAGAGAGGTCATTTTCTTAGAGATAAAATAGTAAAAAAAAAAAAAAATAGAGGGTCTAGTTAACTTCTATCTAATTTAATTGTTAGTTAATGGAGATTTTAATAAATATGCAAAATATAAAAACCTTTTTAAAGTTATGTCAAAAGATAAGCTCCTATTTGCAAAAAAGAAGACTATAAAAAGCAAAAAAAATAAGTACGTTTTTATTAATACATGAAATATGCAAAAAGTAGACTATAAAAAAGAAAAATATAAGTACATTTTTATTAATACATGAAATAAAAGGTTCTTTTAAGGTTACATACAGGGGGCATATTCGTATAATATTAAAAATGGTCACACGGAGGAATCCGAACTCACGATCATTGAGAGTTGAGAGTTAAAATGCACAAACGTCCTCACCAACTGGCCCATACACAGAATCTTGCAATATCAGTTTATAATATATTAACTTTTCTGCTATTGAATATTGGTAAATTGGCAAACCGAGCCCTATTTCGTTCCCGTTTCGTCCGAAATTGCAAACCATGCTTGTTTGGGATTCGAGGATGATGGTGGGTAAAGTCTTCCTAAGATTTAATATATGACCATAATTTCACCTAGATTGTCTTAGGAGGAAATCCTCTTAAGAAGAATAACCTACTTGCGAGTTATTTAAAATTCAAATTCAGCTAATCCCCTCAAATCACATATCCTTTCATGATGAAAAGGATTTGTGATTGTTTACATTAAAAATAAAAATACTTTGATATAAAAATAATAATGAATGTCCTGAAATGATCGTGTTCTTCCTTGGGATCACATGATCTGTTTGTCGGTGATCCATTACTATCACAACCTGCTCCTATTGAGTTTATCGGTGCCGGTGATCCATTAAATTAGATTTGTCACGATCTCTTCCAAAAGCTTTAATCATACAAATTAATGGAGATGGAGATTTGATGAAGACGCAGGCGTCGATTGATGGATGGATAAGAGAGGATGCTGATTTGTTTATTGAGATAGAAAATATTGACGGAAATAATTGTGGAAATAGGATCATCACATGGCCCAGTTCTGATACCGTAAAGACTCTTATAAGACTCAATATATTGCCATAATTCCTCCGTGATTGTCTTGGGAGGAAACCCTCTCAATTTATACAATGCGGTTTTATGTAACACTGAGTTGGTTAGAATGAGGTAAAGGAGATTAGAGACATGGTTTCATCCCCATTTGTTTGCTTGATCTTGGCTGGCAGGCCACGCTCCAAGGGACTGAAGTAACCAGACTTGGAACCGGACTGTCCCTACACGGAACCTGTTCCGGAATCAGGAACACCCCTACGTTTAATATATGTGAGCCCTTTTTCTCATGCACAAACACCACTCTAGCAGGAGATGCAAGAATTTTTCAAACAAGGCCAATTCCATTTCACATTGTGGATGCCAGCCCTTGGCTAGCATTCTCCCCAAATGTACGGATGCTTGAAATAAGAGCCATCGATGGGTCGTTTTTCTCAAGCCCCCGCATCAAAGTGATATATATCGCCGTACATGTGTGCATGATTTCAATGATGATTGAAAAATGAGAAATTCTATATGCACCCATTTTTTTGCTGAGCACACCCACATTCTTCCTTCATGTGTAATTTTTTTTTCTTCTAAAGGTGGATGTGCTCAGCAAAAATAGGGGTGCATATAGAATTTTCCTTGAACGATATAGTAGAAATCTTAACACATTTGTGAAAGATGTGTGAAAATCGGAATATGGGTATTTCAATTTCATGAAAAGGAATAAAAAATTCCCGACATCTGAGTCGAATTCTATATACTGCGTTTGAATCAGGATAAATTTCAAATGTAGCCATTGCCCCTGAGCATTCAAAGATTTCACTTGGAGGAGACACTTGGAGAATTACAAATGCCATACACAGTATGGAAACTCCCACGTCGCATTGCCTTTCTTGCTTAAGGTCATTTGTATTAAAAGATGAAAGCAAATAGATTTTACTCCAATAAAGATGATCTCAAGCAAGATATTGCATCTAATTAAATTGTGATTTGCACAAAGTTACGCATCAATATCTCATACTTGCAATTATTTAGATTACTTTATGTCTGTGTAAAATTTGTAGATGCCTTACTAGGAGTGCGTTTATTTTGAGAGATTCAAATCTTAATTAACTAGTTGCGAGGTAAAATTTAGAGATACAAACTAATTCACAGTCAAAATCGAAATTGACACTCAACTACTTGTGAGGTAAAATTCGGAGATACAAACTAATTCAAGGAGGCCTCCAGTTTTAGCAGCTCATATTTCAATAAATAGACCCACTGAGGGGTTCATTTCTTTGGCCTTCTGACTCGGAACCGGATCCCCTGTTTGGACGAATCAGGGGATCCGGATTAGGGGTGAAAGTGGGCCGGGCCATCTGCGGGCTGCCCGCAGACGGCCCGTTATAGGCTCGGCTCGAGCTCGACTCAAAAGATAAAAGAGCCGAGCTCGGTCTTGATGAAGCACGGCTCGTAAGCCCTAGGGCCTACATATATTAATACATATTATATATATATGGACACTATATAGTATATAATACATATATATATGATATAACATAATCCATAAATTCTAAACCTTAGTTTTAATCAAATATAAATAATCCCTAAACCCTAAACACTAAACCCTAAGCACTAGATAATCCATATACCCTAAACCTAAGCATTAAACCTTAAACCCTAATTTTAATCCAATATAAATAATCCCTAAACCCTAAGCACTAAATAATCCATGAACCCTAAACCTTAAATGTAAGCACTAAATAATCCATAAACCCTAAACCCTAAACCTTTATTTTATGATGCTAGCCGAATACTTTATTTTATTCTATGATGTTATTGGAGTTTAATTTGATTTGTATTATTGTTGAAGTTTGATAATGCTCATCTACATTAACATTGAACTATTATGGAGTGTTGGAACTGAGCTTCCTTTACTTTTATGGAGTCTTTCTTATTTTAGTTAATTTTATTGCTGCAATCCAAATTATGGGAATGAGAATATGGGATGAATGCATGCATTTGACCATTTTTTGTTCTGGTTTGCATATGCAGATTTCTTTAAATTCCGACATAATTTTTTTTTCTTGAAAATATTTTCTTTCAGCTAGTGCTATATCATTATAAAACGGGCTGGGCTCACGAGCAGAGCCTAGGGCCTCAATCGAGCTGGGCTCAAAGGGCCGGCCCTAGGGCCTTATAACTTAATAAGAGCCGAGCCTGAGCCAGTGTTTTTGATGCCCTCTCAAGCTCGAACCGAGCAAGGACCTACTGAAAAATACTGAGAGGCCCTAGGCTCGGCCCGGTCCACTTTCATCCCTAATCCGGATCCCTTCTGACTCATGATGATGCGGAAGAAAATCCAAACTCATGACAACCAGCATGTTCTTCATGTAACGTGGATTCTCCCTTCTAATTAATCCCTCCAACTGACCCCTGAAATCAATTCTGCCTAATTTCGTCTGGGAAAGAGAATTTGATTCGCAAAGTAAACTCTTGCAATATTTTTTAAATTAAGTAGTCAAGCAGTAGTTGCCATGTCCACGAAGACAACCCAATATGTTGGCAAGATTCATAGAAGCCATAGAATAGAAGAAACTTTAGTCAAACTAGATAGCTAACAGTTCTACAGGGAAAAAATGGTAGAAAAATAACAAAAACTAATTTTGTCATACATTTTGTTCATCTAACTTTAGAGAGTTGTTCTCAGCCATCAATTAATTAACTCTTCTTTTACCAAAAAAATTAATTAATTAACTCTTATTTATACAGTCAATTTTGACTCATGAATATGATGGCTAGGAATATAAAATATTGCCTGTTCCATAGGGCGCCTATTTTCACTCCTCCCACCACAATGGGTGGGAATTTTTGGCGGAACCCATCATTTGGGTGGGTCCCTTTCCCAAGTAACTTCAGAGAAGTGAATTATAGACAACCATGTGCGTTACTGGTATCAGTCAAATAGTGGGTCCCTGCCATCCAATTTGTTATCTAATGTACTATAGTTTATATCTCGTTTGTTGGTTGGAAAGGGCAAGTAACATCCGGATAGCATTTGCTCTTGCTTTATTAAGCAAAAGTACTCTGATTCAAGTTTTGCCTATTTTTTCTCACCAACACCAATTTCTTCGAAGTGGTCCACATTAATGCACCGACACTACAAGCCTACACCGTAGTTCTGCCTTGGGGATATCGATTTCCTGTTTGGCCTCACAGGATTCAAGACCTTTGCCCTCATCCCAAGTCAATATGTCAAAGTCATCCCCCAGCTAATTAGCTAGCGAGAGCGTAGTGGGGTACCTTACAAAAGAAATCTTATTATGGCTGAGACACTATGCTGTTTTCTGTGACCATATTTTTTCTTTCGGCACTCACTTCCTCTCTACACCTACGATTGGAATGTGGGGATTTCAAATTTCTAGAGAGTTGCTGTCTACACACTATTTTTCACTTTGCACACACCTATTTTTAATTTGAGTTTTTGACAAGTATATCTCAGTTTTTTGCAGATTTATCAAAATTTTTGGCAAATATATCAGAGTTTCTAACAAATTTATCTCCATTTTAGAAAATTTAACTGAATTTTTCAACAAATCTTTCTATGTTTTTGGCAAGTTTATCTAACTTTTATTAAAATTTTATTTGATTTTTAGAAAAATCTATCTAAGTTTTTTAGCAAATTTATTTGTGTTTTTTGAAATCTATTTGTTTTCTTTAATTTTAGTTGCGTCTTTTTAAATTTATTTACGTTTTTTGAAATAAAATTAATTGAGTTTTGGTAAAAATACTAGAGTTTTTTGAATTTTTTTTTGAAATTTAGAAAATTGGTTTATCTTAGTTTTGGCAACTATATTTGCGTTTTTTGAAATTTATTTGCGTTCTTGAATTTTATTTACGGCTTTTGAAACTTGTTTACATTTTTTTAGATTTATTTGAATCTTTTGAAATTTATTTGCGACTTTTTAAATTTATTTGTGTTCTTTTGAAATTTATTTCAGTCTTTTGAAATTTATTTGCATTCTTTTTAAATTTATTGGATTTCTTGAAATTTATTTGTGTTTTGTTTTAAATTTATTTGAAAATCTCATTAATGGGATTTTCATTAATCGTGGCCAATTAAATGGTAGTTAACCATTAGTAATGGCATATCCCACTAATCATGGGATATGTTATATTTTTAAATAAATAAGAACTTTTAAAGAAAGGGTAACTTGGGCATTTTAGGTCTTGAAATTTGGAAAAAGGACCTGCCATACTATGGAAAAAGAGGATTTAAGGCCAGAAAGTAAAATGTTTAGGGACCTGTCGTTGAATGCCTTTTTTCTAATAAAATTCCTAAACTACCACTCTCTCTCCCTCTCCCTCTTGGCCGCCCCCCTTCGCTCAACCCCTCTCCCTGCTCGTCGCCGGCCGTCGCCCGCGCCACCCTCTCTCCGTCTCCCTCTTCCTCTCAGTTTCCCTATCTCTATCCCTCTCCTTACCCGTCGTCGGCCGCCGCCCGCACCACCCTCCCTCTTTCCCTCCCCCTCTCCCCCTTCTCCTTGTCTCGCTGCCCTCCACCGCTTGGAGGTTGGGCGGCAAGCATGGAGGGAGAGAGATAGGTAGAATGAGAGGGAAATGGAGAGAGACAACGAGAAGGAGAGGGAGATAGGGAGACGTGGGTGGCGAGCAGGTGGTGAGACAGGGAGAAGGAGGGGGAAAGAAGGAGAGGGTGGCCCGAGCGGCGCCAGTGACGAGCAAGGAGAGGGAGAGAGACAAGGAGAAGGAGAGGAAAGAGAGAAGGAGAGAGATAGGGAGAAGGAGAGGAAGAGGGAGAGAAGGAGAGGGGTCAGATTGGTCGTGTGAGGCGGCCGGTGGGGTCGGGCAGAGGGGGCGGCCAACAGGGAGAGGGAGAGAGAGAGGAAGGGGTAGTTTAGGGGTTTTTTTATTAAAAAAAAGAGTGAGCGTGTGCAAAGTGAAAAGTAGTGTATAGGTAGCATTTCTCAATTTTAATTTGCATACCTCACATAATACCTAAACTAACCTCAACCCCACCACCACCACCTCCTCCTAAAGCAGTCTCTACACCTACCATTGAAGTGTGGGGATTTCCAATTTTTGTTTGCACACCTCCCATAATACCTAAACTAACCCCACCACCACCGCTCGGGGAGGGGGGGTGGGAGAGTGGGTGGAGGCGGGCAGGAAGAGGGGGAGAGACAGAGAGAGGTGTTGGTGATAAATTAGGGCAAACATGCACCATCAATCACCACAAGCAATCACACGACCTAAGAGATTTAGGTCGTTCGGCAAACTTGTCTACGTCCACGGGATTATGGGGATTTCGCTCGATTTCACTTTGAAGGAACTGGACAACTCGTTATTAGGATTTCAAACCCTCTAACACTTAGCCTATTCTCTCCCCAAAGATCCCAATCTCGCTCGCACAGCCTGTCCCCTTACAAGTTCTCTTTGTGTTCCCCTTGTTTGTTTGCTTACAAAGAATAACCTAAAGAGAGTATTTATAAGGAATTAGTCCAAACAAAGTGGGCCCGAAGAAAACTATTCATCTAGGCCCATTGGCCTTTTGAGCAAATTCCAACAATCTTCACCTTAGCAAAAAATGCCTGACCCTTTGAAGAATTGTTGTCCTGTGTTTATAACACCTGTACCATGTGGGAACGCCCTCCCACCATATTTGTACCTCAATGAAAATGAGGTGCACCTTCAATCTTTAACAAGAAGAGAGATTGAGCAAGTCTAGGCAATGCCTGAACTTCTCCGTAGTGACTGGCTTAGTAAGCATATAAGTTGCATTCTCATCTGTGCGAATCTTCTGTATGGAGACCTCACATGTGGCAATCCAATCTTGAATTGTGTGATACATAACTGCTATGTGCTTTATTTTGGTGTGATATGTCGGATTCTTCGTCAAACATGTGGCACTTTGACTGTCATAGTGTAACGAGATTGATTCCTTCTTAATTTCAAGTTCATTTACCCAACCTCTCAACCAGATTGCTTCCTTAGAAGCCTCCGTAACTATCACGCATTCTGCCTCTAGAGTGGATAGTGTAGATGTAGACTGAAAAACCGACCTCCAGCTTATTGGTCCGCTAGCAAGTGTGTAGACATAGCCTATGGTGGATCTTCTCTTGTGCAGATCCCCTTTAAAATCAAGATCTACATAACCCACTATACTTTCTGAACCCTGTTTTCTTCCAAAAACTCTTCACAAAGTCTTTGGTGCCCTTCAAGTATCTCAGAATCCACTTTACAACATTCAGTGGTGGACCTAGGATTTTCGTTCGAGCAGGGCAGATGATGGTCAACTGAAGATTTCAATCATTATTTTGTTGTTATGTATTCACATTCATACAAACACCAGCCAATATGTCATCCATAATAACCAAGACAAGTAGATATGGGTTGAGATGTCAAATGGGCCGTGCCAGCCCGTTTTGGCACGGCACAGCACAGCCTAGTCAACGGCACGGCCCACCAGGCATGGCACCAGGCACGGACCGTGCCATGGGCTGTGCTGGGCTGAGGGAACGGGCTGCAGGCCAATCAATCCATAAGGGTCAGCCCGCCAGGCACGGCCCGCTTGGCCCACCCAAAAATGGCTATTTAAAAAAAAAAATCCATTTTACCCCCCAACTGCCATAAAACGGTCATATGAGGGGTATTTTGTGTCATTTTAAATTTTACAAAGTCTATAAATACTCTAACCCTCCCATTTTTCTCGGTGGAGTAGGTCGAGCTTGACCGAACCACTTAAATATTTGTCATTAAATATTTGTCATTCTCCACGCTTGTGTTCCAATTTTTAATTTTAATACAAAAAAGGAGAAAAAAATTAATCGAAAAAAATAATTAAAGAGGCACGCCGAGCACGCGCGGCACGGGTTGTGCCGGCACGCTTGGGCCAAGATTTGGGCGGGCCGTGCCATGCCATTTGACATCTCTAGATATTGGGGCCATGGCAGACCCTTGGTGCAATCCAACTCCAATTGGAAACTCAAACATTGACTCATAATTTTTTATTCTCATGATGCCTCCATGCACTCTTTCATAAT
Organism: Umbellularia californica; assembly: GCA_028538565.1. Lineage (NCBI taxonomy): Eukaryota > Viridiplantae > Streptophyta > Magnoliopsida > Laurales > Lauraceae > Umbellularia > Umbellularia californica. The sequence goes on from JAPQWN010000002.1 coordinate 99,329,980, forward strand.
TTTATTATAACCATTAGGGACGCATTTATCTCAATGGCCAAATGAACTGCCTCAAGACCCTTTAAATCAATAGGAGAACATTGCAGATTTTCCTTCTCCCTAGACTGATCCCTGAGTTGCCTTTAACTAGGATTTAGAACCTTGGTTTAGATAATTCCATATGAATAGAAATCTGGATGCATAAACAATATAAATAGAATAATGATCAAACTACACATTAGATACAAGCCATGATAAACACTGATGTGATAAGAACTTGATCGATGACCCAAGTATATCTAGAGAGGTCAGAGCGGAAGGTCTTATCGGAGCTGCAGTAAAGATTAGTCTGCATGGGCCATTTGAATTAAATTCTTCAACAATAAATATTATAAAATTCAGATTCGCAGATTTGAGAATAAAATAATAACAAATTTGCAACGAATTGAACTCTTTATAATATTTCTAACCGATTTCGTCACCTTGACTCACTCGTGAATATGATGAGTCGAGGTCCTCTACATGACTGTCTCTGACCTAAAACTCCAGCAACTTAGGAACAATGCTATTTAACCGCAAGTGCACGACTGTATATTTAAGACAATGGCAAATACGGGTCGAACCCACAAGGAGTTAGTTAAAGAAACTTTTAAATTCAGAAAGTCAATTAATCAAAGAAGATGAATTTTTAAACGAGTTAACGAAAATAAAATCACACAATCAATTAGAATATGAAAAACAACAATTGATAGAAAAACGATTAGAGCATAGGAATCCAATAAGTTCCACCCATTTATTTATCAAGTAATCTGAACTTGGTCCGACTTTTACTTCAAACCAAAGACAAATCAATGTTTTTTACTTGGATAATTTAACTTTAAAAGCCTTTTTAGTAAAGAAAATAATCCAAAATCCAAAACTTCCTTCACCTCATAGAAGAATAAAAATAATTTAAGCACTACTTATCAAAGGTAAGCATAACTCTATCAAAGGAAACTCAGTCCTATGTATGAACTATCAAACCTAAGCATAGATAGTCAAAAATGAATTTCTATTTTCTGAAATTAAGAATGGAGGTTTGCCTTGGGCACGAAGGTAAGTCTATTAATCATTATGCACATAAGTATGGAAAACAAATTGTAACTACTCAGTAAGTAAAAAAGCGATTACTTATTTTCATCCATAGCTCCAATCAAAGAAACTAGCCAGCCATATTAAATGATACTTCTTGATTTATCATTAAAAATGCACATTTACAACTAGCATTGCACAACAACCGTTGCGGGCAGCTCCTCCTTGGGGAGTGGGCCGCCGCCCCGTCTCTCCAACATTATTCATAGGAGATCCATATCTAGTAACCAGACAAATAAAAGCCCTTTGTGGGAAACGACCATTCTCAAGATGGCGCGAGGCTAATACTTTCCTTACAATGGACCTATGGTGGAAAACCATGGGGATTTTTAAATATAAATGCCCCACTTCCACTTAATATTTTAGAATTGAGGATTTCGTTATAGGTATATGGACCCATATAGACATCAAATCATCTCATGATATGACCTATGGTGGAAAACCATGGGGATTTTTAAATATAAATGCCCCACTTCCACTTAATATTTTAGAATTGAGGATTTTCTTATATGTATATGGGCCCATATAGACATCAAATCATCTCATGATATGACCAATGATTTGTTTCAAATCAAGTTATTTAAGGAAAGTCCAATTTAGTGTTATCAATGGATCCATCTCATGGCCCCACCAACACTAATTATAACTTTTTTTAAAAATTAATTTGATTTGATCAATTTTTGGAAATTGCTATATTTGGATCAGATTTGGAAACTTTCTAAAACAAGCATTAATCCATAAATAGAAACTGCTAAAATTAGAAACTAGTCCTCTCCTCCACATGGCCCAAGCGGAATAGACTTCTTGGACTTCTAAACTTTCCAAAACTTTGGGATTTCTTAAACTCTTTGGGCATCTCCAAAATGCTTTTAGTAATGTTCAAACTCTTTGATTAGGAGTCCACCTTCACTTTCCTTCTTCGTCTCGGACATCTCCAGAATTTACAAATTTGGAAAAATTACATAAATTCCTATGTCTCTACAATGAGACTTACATGGTAATCTAAATATGGAAATAAAAAGGGTTATAGGGAAATTCACCATGCCTTGCCCTTTAACGGGAAACCAAGTAAACCATGATGCCCTTTATAAGTTGCCCAAAATAACCATCAACCATGAATAGAAAGTAAAAGATTTGTGGGCCATATGGAGAGGGCAAGATCACATGCAAGTTAGAATCAAGAATATAGTAGGAACTTGGTTTAAAAGGATACCATTCATCATCTCATGATGAAATTCCTGGAATGCCAAAAAGAAAAAATATGCACTCTGTTCACTCGAGAGGACTGGCATCCGCTCCAACGGACTATTCCAGAACCTGGTCCGCTCGAACGAATGGAGGTCCGCTCGAGCGACCTGCTCGAAAACCTGCAAAAAATTCTTTTTCTTGTTTGAACCAGCCCCTTCTATTGCATTCATACCAGATACAAAAGGCATACAAACATCAAATTTGATCCTTACAAAGCCCTAGGTCTAACCTCTTCCCATCTCATGCAAAGATTAGATCTAGATTGCTGATCTAACATAATTAGAGATGAGGTATGACTCTGATACCAATTGTTGGAAGTAGGTGAGCCTCGTTGATAGGTTTTCAAAACTTTTGACCCACTTGACTCTGGAATCAAGTACCCATAAGGCCATAAACCACATTCAGGATGCAATTCATCATTCTCATTAAACATATACAACAATAAACTCTATCTAGAAGATAGAAATCAGCATCAAATAAGAACCCAAAAATCTACAACATCCAATGAAATAGATTATACCTTGGGAGTCCGGTTGTGCTCTAATGGAGAAGAAGGCAATTAGTTTGAACAAGATCTCTTCTTGAAGGAAATTTGGATCTCCAAGACCTTGTTGTCTTCTACGCTATGACCCACTATCAGATCTCTTTTCTCAAGAAGATTGGTGGAAACTCCAAGAGAAAACCCAACTAGAAGCTCTAAGGAACTAAAAGAGAACTAGAAGAGGAAGAGGAGTTGTACAACACTTGCACAAAGGGGCTGGGCGTGTATCCTTGTTATGGACGTCGAAGGGGGGCTTTCTCCTCTATTTATAGCTTTTGCAAACCTCCTCTTACTAATTAATTAGAAGTCCTACTTTCAAAACAATTAGTAACTTTCTCCTTTCTAATTATTATAGAAGTCTCACTTCCACAACAATTAGTAACTTACTATTACTACTATTAGAAGTCGTACTTTAAATAAAAATAGTAACTTTATAATTCCTTACTTTTAGAGTTCAAGCAGGATTAGTATCTTTCTAATAACTTGGGCTAGCGTGGGAACTACTAGGGATTCCATAGAAAGTTGGCTCCAACTGGGACACCGGAACCCCACATCTCATGTGCAATCCAGGCCCACAATTAATTGTAAATAATACAACTATATAAATGTAATTGCACTCCAGTCTTAGGAATAAATTACAAAAAAGACCCTAAATTTCCCAATTACCACAAGTAGGCCTCTCTATCAATATCAATGGATCGATTGGATTAAACCTGTCCCTTCCAATATTAGATCCACATCTTATTATCCTTGAGCCTCAATTAATCACAATGATCATCAGTACCATCCAATTAACTCTTAATCGAGTTGGATGCGCACTTACTAATGACAAATCTATTAATTGGCACAAGGGGATAATAGAGATAGATTTCATTTTGGTCATTCAATGTTCCCACAGTTCTACTACCACATACCCAAGACACCGAGGTGTTGACCTACAGTTGGCCTCACTCATTGGTGATTCAAAGCAAATGAATAGATAGAAACTTGAGTTCAACAATGTCTTAGGATTGAGAGCTTATTGCTAGAAAATTATGAGAGTAGACCTTAAAATCGAGACAGTATTCCATAAGGTGATACTCATGGTCCTTCAATACATCCAATGTACCAACACCATGATCCAAAATCTTACATTCTGATGATCGAGACAAATCACACTATCTCATAGTGATCAAAGTGCCGTAAGCTTATCAAAAGAGATGCCCAGTCTTATCACTTGTTGTGAAGATATTTAAGTATAAGATTTTTGACACATGTCTCCCGTATAAGGATCTCATCCATACACATATATCACATCTAATATACAAATGGGACCTGGTTCATCTCATGAACCATTATATCATATGTATTGGTCATGTGCATTAAATAATAAAACACCATTCATCTTATGAAAAGAAAGCATGATTTTATTGATGAATAAAGAAATTAATCAATTTATTACATCATCTGATGGATTGAGTCCATACAATCTAACAATGGGCTTGAATGTCAAGATCCGAACTATTGATCGTCTTCCTAAGCCCAAGAACATTTATGGCATCAAGCTTGAGTCCATAATTCCTTGTGGACCTCGATAAATTCATGAAAAATATCAAACCACATGATTCTAAAACGCCTATTTCAAACTGTGAATTGGGCTTACCAAACGGTCTAAATGTAAATTATTTATTGTACACGGATTTATTTTTCACAAATCTATTATCCACGTATCTGTTTGATATAGATACGATTTGCTAAATTGGGCCTCAGTCTTATACAAAAAGCATTTCACCATGGAAAATGCTATAAAAATTATAATATCTAAAAACCATAGAAGATGAAAAACTAAAGAATAAAAACATCCCAGAAACTGATGAGCACAGTACCGGTGGAACGCCTCTAAAATCTAAAGCATTGAAAATCAGATCCTACATATTGATGCCTGGTGGGTATTAAGTTGTTATTTTAAGTTTCAAAATTCAAAGGCATATGTCTAGATAAATATTTTTATTTCATTCTATGAGTCGTTTGAGTGGAATGTCATTTTATATCGTCAAAATATTGAACATATCATTCTCTAGCAACCGCTTTCTATTCGTCGGTTGGATTCGTATGCAGACAAACAAGAAGGCCGGTCAATCTCATGGGCCATGCCCATGATGGATTTGTGACCTTAAACATATTAGACATAAACAGTATGGTCAAATAAAAGGCCAAAGCCAACCTCGAGGGCTAGCTCAATTGGGGAATTTGCGAGGCTCTCTCTAAACCCTATAGGAATGAGTCCAGCCCAAAGGAGTGGGATACGCTATGTAATAAATAAAAAAGCCAAAGCCGAACTAAGTAAAATAGTTGCCATCACGTTTCAATTTAAACTAGAAAAAACATGTCAGTGCCAATATAATCAAAATATTAAAATTTATAAAAAAAACTTTATTATCAGTTTCTTTAAAATTAAATGCAAAAGGTTTTATTCTGAGAGAGAGGAAAAAAAAAAAAGAAGTCCATAACAATTCAATACCTAATACCATATAATTTAAAAAAAAAAACACAAGCCCATAAAAATTGAAGATTAATGATCAAGAAAACTAAAAAACAAAATAAAAAAAAACAAACAATATAAACTATGAATAAAATCTAATGAAATTTGAATGATAGGTAGAAATAAAACATAGAAATGAAAATCTACAATCAACTCAATAAAATAAGCAATTTAAAAGAATCAAACACTCATGAAAAAAAAATAACTCAAAAATGAAGCACAAAAGGATAAAGACAAAAGAACCCAAAAATTCATGAAAAACCATCATAAAAAAAAAAAAAACCCATCGCAATTGAGCAATTATAATAAAAGAAATACAAAATAAAATGAAATAAATTTTATTAAAAAGGCTATAATAATTTATATAAATAAAGATCCATAGACAATACAATGATAAAATAAATTTAGAAGAACCAAACCAACTTATATATGATAATCTAATACTCAAAATGGAAATCTGAAACCACAAAAGAAATTAGAAAAATCCATAAAAAGATTTCACAGAGAGAACTGAAAGAACCCAATGGAAGTAAAATAAATAATTAACTTATAATGATAAGCATTAAAAAAATAAAAAGAAAAATACAAAATAAAAATGAGAATTCACAGAAAATCCCATGATAAAAAGTTATTTAAAAAGAGAAAAAAAAAAAAAAAAACCAAGGAGAACCCAATACCCAAAAGTTGAAAAAAGATGGGGGAAAAAAAGAAACTCACAATCTATATAAACCATACAAATACAAACTATAAAAATATTGCAAATCTATAGAAATTTAAAATGATGATTCTTTTGTATAAATCATATTAAAATGACATAATTAAAATTGTTTAAATAAAATATGATGAACTCAAAAGTAAATGAATTAAAAAAGGTTTACCTCTCAAATTGAAACGTTTAATAATTGCACCAGTTGTATCAATATACTCACATTTTAAAATGGATTGAACACTAATCTAAACTAAGCACGCAAATGAGACCTGAGACGGTACTAAAAAGAGACACAAAGAAACAAATGAGTTATTGAAGTTTCTCTAATAAAATACAATGCTCTAATAAAATACAATGAACTTAAAAGTAAATGAATGGAAAAAATAAAAGTTATCTTGTCGACATAGAGAAATAGAATTATATTGGAGAAAGTAGAAAATGATGATAATAAGAATGAGGTTAATTCTTTATTTAGATGGACCAATATTATTGGATATTCTTTTTACCATTAGTTCCGCATTCTTAAAAAAAAAAAAGTGTACAATCAAAATCAATAGATAAAAAAAAAACCAGACAACGTAGAACTGAGAGTGGATTAATTAAAAAAGAACTTAGGATTAAATAAACTAGACAAGCAGAAATCATCATTTTACATTATAAAAAAAAAAAAAGAAAAAATTCATATAATCAGAACAAAAAAATACTTGAAATTCCTTAGATTAGTGGCACTTAAACACTGGGACCCATTAACACTCAAATGCTATTGCCTTGATAAAAATAGGATGATATTGAGAGTTTTTTAATAAACAAAAGGCATGATAGAGAGTCTAAATCACAGAAAAGACTTTATTTGGAAAACTCCTGTATTTTGTATTTTTTTTTATCAGAGAATCAATTTGACCGTGGAAATAACCCATAATGAGATGAAAATTTGAGGTATCCAATAAATGGCAAGGATGTTTGTCTTAATAATTGTGATTTTTAATAGATGGGGTCCATCGTAGTGTTCAACTCCATTTACATCACGATTTATAACAGTTAAAGCCACACACACACAAAAAAAAAGGCCACCCTTTCTGCCTCGGCAAGTGTGCATGGTAGCACATCAGTTATATAGAAAGTTTCTCGCCTCCTCTTTAACTCCATGCTGTTGTCGCGATTTTTTCTTTTTTCAATAATATTGTCATTTTCTTATTAATTATGATACTTATTATTTTTGTTGATCAATTCCATATATTATATATTCATTTGAGTTTAGTTTTATTGTAAAATGGTTGTCATATAGAAAATTAATGACTATATAGAAAATCATATTAAATAGTTATTTCAAAAGCTTGTGCATATGTCCAGATAAATATTTTTATTTCATTCTATGAGTCGCTTAAGTGGAATGTCATTTTATATCGTCAAAATATTGAACATATCAATCTCCAGCACCGCTTTCTATTCATCGGTTGGATCCGTATGCAGACAAACAAGAAGGCTGGTCAATCTCATGGGCCATGATTGATGAGTGTTAAACATTGCATATTTTACCCCTCATTAGTCCGAATTTTATTGGCGTCTCATATGCATATCAATTGCTTTACATGGAGACTTTATCCTTCCATCACATTTACGGATCATTGGATTATCATGCATAAATCCGATTATTTATAGCGCATTTTTATATAACTTCTCTTGTGTAGGTGGACTCCACGACCACCCCAACTTTTCGGCTAGTGTCCCAAGGCATCAAGAAGAGATTTCAATAAAGAAGTTAAATGAAGAAATCTTGGTGAAGTGTTGAAGAATTCCAAAATAAGAGAAGAAGACTTTAAGCATAAAAGAAGTCATTTTCTAGCACAAAGAAATGGTTGGTGTATTGGTTAGAGCTTTGGTGGGTATAAAATAAGTTATGGATTCAAACCCCAACAATTACACATATTTTTTTACATCCCTCAATCAAAGCAAATGAGCCAATGCAATTATATATATAATATGAAGCGAAGTGGTTTTAAATTGAAATTCGCTCTAATTGATTTTGACTTATCGAATTTAATTTAGTTTGACCCTAACAAACGGGTCGGGTCCGGGGTAAATTAGGTCGGATCAGATATAAAGCACACTTTTTGGACCCAACCTGACCTGTGTATTTTTAATGATGTAGTAAAAATTAAACATGGTATGTGCCAAGACTTAAGACAATATGGATTTCAAATGGGAAACTCTACCACTACACCACAAAGCATCTTTTTGTTAATAGTTATCAACAAAAACTTAATATCAGTTAATAAGGAAGGGACCCAGCCCTACTTTGGAATATTGACTGGGAGTTCAAATTTATTTACGAGGTATTTATAAAAATAACTATATTTTTAGAATATTAGCCCCTATAAATACTATTTTTATTATTCTTATACTTATGCATTGTACTTTAAGCATAGGTGATCAAACTTTTGAAATAACTATAATATGCTTTCCTATATAGTCATTGATTTTCTATGATAACCATTTTACAATAAAACTAAATTCAAATGAATATATAATAATATATGGAAGTGATAAACAAAAATAAGAATTTCATAATTAACAAGAAAATGACAATATTATTGAAAAAAAGAAAAAACTTGCGACAACGGCGTGGAGCTAAAGAGGAGGCGGGGAACTTTCCATGTAACTGATATGCTACCATGCACGCTTACCGAGGGAGAAAGGGTGGAGTTTGGGTTTTTTTCTTTTTTATGTGTGTGGCTTTAACTTTTATATATCGTGATGTAAAGGGAGTGGAACACTGTGATATACCCCATCTATTAAAAATCACAATCATTAAGACAAACATCCTTGTTATTTATGGGATACCTCAAATGTTCACATCATTCTGGGTTACTTTCACGGTCAAATTGATTCTCTGATAAAAATATATATAAAATATTGGAGTTTTCAAAATAAAGGTTTTTCTGTGTTTTGGACTCTCTGTCATGCCTTTTGTCTATTAAGAAACTTCTAATATCATCCTATTTCTAATTTTCTATCAAGGCAATAGCATTTGAGTGTTAATGAGTCCGAATGTCTAAGTGCCACTAATCTAAAGAATTTTAAGTATTTTTTTTGTTCTGAATATGACTTTTCTTTTTTTTCTTAGAATATGAAATGCCGATTTCTGGGTTGTCTGATTTATTTAATCCTTAGACTTTTTTATTTAATCTACTCTCGGTTCTAGGTTGTTTGGTTTCTTTTTTATCTATTGATTTTTATTGTACGATTTTTTTTAAAATGCAAAACTAATGGTAAAAAGAATCTCCAATAATATTTGTCCATCTAAATAAAAAATTAAACTCATTCTTATTATCATCATTTTTTACTTCCTCCAATATAATTATATTTCTTATTGCCAACAAGAGAACTTTCATTTTTCCATTCATTTACTTTTAAGTTCATTGCATTTTATTAAAGCAACTTTAATAATTCTTTTGTTTCTTTGTGTCTCTTTTTAGTACCGTCCCAAGTCTCATTTGCATGCTTAGTTTAGATCAGCGTTCAACCCATGTGAGCATCTTGTGACAATTGGTGCAATTATTAAATATTTCAATTTGAGAAGTAAACCTTTTTTAATTCATTTACTTTTGAGTTCATCATATTTTATTTGAGAAATTTTAATTATGTCATTTTAATATGATTTATACAAAAGAATCATCATTTTAAATTTTCTATAGATTTGCTATATTTTTTTGGTTTGTGTTTGTATGGTTTTCATAGATTGTGAGTTTCCTTTTTTCTCTTTTTTGTTTCAACTTTTGGGTATAGGTTTTTCCTTTTTTTTTTTTCTTTTAAATCACTTTTTATCATGGGACTTTCTGTAAATTCTCATTTTTCTGTTGTATTTTTTAATGCTTGTCATTATGAGTTAATTATTTATTTTACTTCCCTTGGGTTCTTTAAGTTCTTTTTGTGAAATATTTTTATAGATTTTTCTTATTTCTTATATGGCTTCAAATTTCCATTTTTGAGTATTAGATTATCATAAGTTGGGTTGGTTCTTCTAAATTTCTTTTATTATTGTATTGTCTATGAATCTTTATATATATATATATATTATATAGCCTTTTAAATAAAATTTATTTCATTTTTTTATTTCTTTTATTATAATTTATCACTTGTGATGGGTTTTTCTTTTTTTTTTTTTTTTTTTTTTTTTTTTAATGATGGTTTTTCATGAATTTGTGGATTCTTTTGTCTTTGCCCTTTTGTGCTCCATTTTTTAGTATTTTCTTTTCTCATGACTGGTTGATTCTTTAAAATTGCTTATGTTTTTGAGTTGATTATTGATTTTCATTTCTATGTTTTATTTCTATGCGCCTTTCAAATTTCATTGGATTTTATTCGTAGTTTATATTGTTTGTTTGTTTTGATTTTTTTTTGTTTTCTCGATCATTAATCTTCAATTTTCATGGCTTGGAGTTTTTTTTTTTTTTAAATTATATGGTAGTGGGTATTGAATTCTTATGGACTTTTTTTTTTTTCCCCTCTCTCTCATACTAAAACCTTTTGCATTTAATTTTTAAAAAAGCTGATCATAAATATTTTTTTTAAATTTTAATATTATGATGATAGCACGGGCATGTTTTTCTAGTCCTTGTGAAATGAAATGAGCAATCAAGTGTCTTCAATGTTTCTATAAATTGGAATATTTTTATAGAGAAAAAAAATCTTTTGGCAAGTTAGTCTTTTTGCAATTTCATTTTTACTTTTTGATTGTAATTAGGAGTTTGTTTGTAACTAATCTAAAGAGAGTGTGTAATTGAATATCATTAATGAAGATTTGGAGCTATTTCTTGATGTTTAGTGGCTAAAGCTCTTGGATTAGTCTCTCCTTTTGAAGCTAAGTAATGTATTTAGTTAATACATGCATGTTTTAGTTTAAATTTTCTACTTATGGCTTGATTGATTAGTAGTTTTAGATCTAATTATGCTAATCTCTCTCATTTCTTATGCTCTATCTATACACTTGATGCTTATATAATCTCAATTGATACTTTGTAGTTTGATTTAGTTCTATCATATAGCATGCTCTAGAGCCCTTATCTTTAATCTTTTGTAACTTGATTTTGATGATCAATTGTTAGAGTAGTTAGGTTATGATCTACGATCTTGGGGCTTTTAATTTTCTTTATTTGTAATCTTCATTGTTATATTATCCAATCCAATTATGCAAGAGATTGCTAATTGGATTGTAGATTTGGGAGTTGAATTAAAACATGCATTTGATTGGATTAATTACATACTTAGTGAGTTTGGATTTCCTTATCTCTTATTTTGATTGTTGTTAATTTTAATTTTTATTTGATCTGTTATTTTCACTTTTAGTTTGTTAGATCTACATTTCATATAACTTGTTTTAAAATCCTATACATTTCACACCACATCTTCATATTAAATCTTCCATTTCCACCACCATTCATACATTAGTTTAGTCTTATTAATTTCATATTTAGATTGTTAATTAGTCATTTACATTGCATAGTCTAATGGTTTTAATTGCTCACTTCAATTGTTTTTATTAGCTATATCTTAGTTTAATTCTACTTTAATTGGATTCATTGCTTGTCCCATCATCTCTCTGTGGGATCGATAATCCGGACTCTTTAGTCCTTTACTATTTGGCGACATTGTAGTCTTGCAGTTAAGCGTTGCACAATCTAAGTGTCAATCAATGCCCATGATGGATTTGTGACCTTAAACATATTAGACATAAACAGTATGGTCATATAAAAGGCCAAAGCCAACCTCGAGAGCTAGCTCAATTGGGGAATTTGTGATGCTCTCTCTAAGCCCCGTAGGAATGAGTCTAGCCCAAAAGACTGGGACACTCTGTAATAAGTAAAAAAGTTAAAGCTGAACTAGTTAACATAGTTGGCATCACATTTCAATTTAAATTGTAAACAGATTTGTCGTGCCTTAGCAAATGGAAGACCCAATTAAAAAATTTAGGACAGTCGCAAGAGGTAGTGTGACAAAAGAAAAAAACAAAACATATAGACTTGGGATGGGCAATAGACGAAGACCCAAAAAAAAACAAGAATTTCCTGTAGCGAAAAAAAAAAAAAAAAAAGGAGAGTTTCCTAAAAAAGTATTAAACATATGGCTCATTTTAAGAAAAATATATAAAAATCTGAATATCTCAAAAAAAAATTATGAAGGTTTGCACAACTCTTCCAAACAACTCTTCTCCATAAAAAATTGTTTGAAATGATAAAAAATACCCTTCCCCTATTATAGATTATTGTCTTTATTAAAGTTTTTCCTCCACAAAACCAGCCATTTTGATTTGTTGAAGTGGGACCCACAAGGTCATTTTGGTTGGACCTAAGAAAAATGATTTGTTATTACCCTTTTTACTCCCCAAAATCCACCATTTTAATTAGTGGAAGTGGGTCTCACTAAGTCATTTAGGTTGAACTTAATCATTTTCCTTAAATGAATTATTAAAGGAAAAAAATTGAAAAATGACATAAGATTATTTTTTTCATTTTCTAAAATATTTTATGGAGAGGATTCGATTGAAAGAATTATGGAAAATTTTTATACTTTTTTAAGGATTTAAGTCGTCATGTACTTTTTTGGGACTATTACCGTATGGACGGTGTTAAAGTTGACAATAGCCCAAGAACAGATGAAAATTGTAAATTTAACGCAGAACTGTTCGATCTGTAGGATATCGCAAACTAGGGATGTAGGATATCCCATAGTCACTTGAAAATTCTATTTTTCTATTTTTTTTCTTGACTGTGGGACCACCAAACCACCATTCAAACCATTGGATAGCTGTATGAGTGTAAGAACAAACATCGCACCAAATTTGAACTGTTGATCTATCACGGTTATCAAGAAATTTGCAAAAAAAAAAAAAAAAAAAAACACACATCGCTTATATAACCGTAATAGATCAACAGTTCAAATTTGGTGCGATATTGATTCTCACACTCATACAGCTATCCATCGGTTTGGATGGTGGTTTGATGGTCCCACAGTCAAGGAAAAGAAGAAAAAAACGGGCTGTTCATGTCTTCCCGCTTCTGATTGTGGGATATCCTTCATCCCTAGGATACCGTAGCTTGCGATATGCTATAGATCAAACAGTTCTGTGGTAAATATACATTTTTTGGTTGTTCTAGGGCTATTGTCAGCTTTAACACCGTCCGTACGGTAATTGTCCTCAAACCTATTTTATTGGGTCTTCACCTTCTACTAAAAGCAAGAATTTTTAATTGGGTATTCAACCATCAGTCCCAAGCCTTTTTAAGGACAATTACCGTACGGAAGGTGTTAAAGCGGACAATAGCCCCATAGCAGCAGGAAAATGTATATTTTACCGCAGAATTGTTTGATCTCAAGGACATCGCAAGCTATGATATCCTAGAGATGTAGGATATTCCACAATCATTTGAACAGTCTGTTTTTCTATTTTTTTCCTTTGACTGTGGGATTGATGGGCGGTAGGTGAAGATCCAAGCAAAGAAAGATTTCGATATGGGTGGGGGTGATTGTATGAGTATTTATAAGATAAAAAATAAAAGAATAAATAAAAAAAATTCAATGGAAGACTTTTATGAATAACTAGTCCTCGATCCCTCAATTCCCTTGAATCCTTGCATGCTTAGTACACTTGGGGACCATTCAAACCCTTCAAATGCCTGTAAAAAAGAAAAAAAGAAAAAAGCCTGTTCCGACTATGTTTACCTGCATAGATCATGATCAGCAACAATGATCTTTTTTGGTGCTGATAACTTTTATAAAAATGCAGATTAATTAATCATTTTTCATTCTGGATTTTCGTCAGATGAAGTCAATTGAATCTTGTTTCTATCCATTGGCACACAACCCATATGTAAGGTAAATCAAAATAATATCGACCATTAGATCAGATACATGTGAAAAATGCTTTCTATCATTCTTGTGAATGCCGGCTTTATTCTAAACATCATTTTCAATATTTGCTATAAGCATCAGAAAAAATAATGATCGGCAAGTCGATAAGGGGGAGTTCAATCAATCTACAGGCCCCACAAATCCAAGAGAAATTCCGTATGAATATATGATCTACTAAAAGTCCAAGTGCAACAGGTTAAAAGTATTGTCATCCTTACCCAAAAAGTAAAAAGGTCGAGTGCGAGTTTCAATTATAGTTATAACGATAATGAACGTTGCCGTGCCGCGACAAATGGAAGACCCAATTAAAAAATTCGGGCAACACCTGGGCATTAGACGGTGACCCAATAGAAAAAGACTTGGGATGGGCAATAGATGGAGAGTGAAGAGTGGAGACCCAATAAAAAATAGAAAGATCCCCAGCAGCGCTCGAAACCCACTAGGCAAATTTGCGGCGACTTGGCACAAAAGATTGGTAATTTACTCTCTTAATATAATGTGACTAATCCTCCCTCTTCTTACCAAGATTTGTGGGAATTTTTGACCCGGCCCATCTTTTGGGTTGGTCCCATTCCCATGTAACTTCATAGAAGTGAATTATTTTTTAAAAGTTGAAGGAAAATACAAAGAATTATTTCTTTAAAAGATTAAATAATAAAGGCAATTATGTGTGTTATTGTGATAATTTATATCTTGTTCGTTGGTTGTAAAGGGGAAAATAACAGTTATACTTTTGCTTGCAAAAGTGGACCTATGATTTAAGCTTATCACTTTTCCGTGTACATCAAAAAAAAAAAAAAAAGTTTTAAAAAATGGTTTTCCGATTCTCCAATTATGCAAATGTTCCGACCCATTGAACACCGGTTATGAAACCTTATTTAACACTACTTAGGTCTTGATAAGTAAACGGTTCCGATCTTAGATTTTTTTTTGGACCTAGGATCTAAACAGGTTTAGTTCCGAACCCACCCTGGTTCCGACATGTGGACCTTGCACATAACTTAATATAAAGGGTTAAGAATTTCAAAATGATCTCCACCAAAGAACTTTGTTGAGGCTTTCTCTAAATTTCCTCTCTGCTCTGCTCGCTTCAAATTGCAAAGGGTGAATGCCTTTTCTCTGCACAAATCACAAGGGGGGATAACCTGAAAATAGTCTCTGCAATCTGTAACTCTAGTCCCTAGCTAGCCTCCTCAGCGGCTTCATTCTCTCTCGGTAACCCTCTCTCTCTCTCTCCCTCTCTCTCTCTCTTCTTGTTTTCATTAAGAAATTTTTATGTAAGCGATCAGGCTAAACTTTTGCTAGACTTTACGGACTCTTTTCACATTAAAATAGCAAAAGAGAACCATATATCATATATCAGTGATCTACTCATGATCCGAGCCACCCAACAAGAGCATAGCGCCCATGTTCATAGCACTCCTCTTCAAATCGTAAATCGAGAGAAGCGAGAGATATACCATGCTTGGATCTAATCCATGTAGGCATGTAGCAGACCTATGCATCGCCGAGATCCCTTCTTCTTCTATTTATGTTAAGTAGGATCTCTAGGACAGTTTAGACATATCACATATGTGGGGCGACTCTTTAGAGATGTGGTCCAGGGCCCATTCAAACCTCTGGCGATTTCAAGGTCGCCCCATATCATCCTAAGATAGGCCCGCCCCCAGCATAGAGGTTAGTGTGTTTGCTGGTGATTTGCAGCTTGGTATTGACAATGGACTTGAGAGGGCTCTGAGCGCAGGGTGAGAACATTCGTATAATATTAAAAATGATCACAGGGAGGGATCCAAATTAAAATGCACAAACTTCCTCACCAACTGGGCCAAACATACAACCGTACAATATTGTACAGTTTATAATATATTAACTTTTCTGCTGTTGAATATTGGTAAATTGGAAAACCGAGCTCTCTTTCGATGTTCTGTCTGAAATTTTAAACCATGACCGTTTGGGATTCGAGGATGACGGTGGGTAAAGTCTTTTAAAGATTCAATATATTGTCATAATTTCAACATGATTGTCTTAGGAGGAAATCCTCTTAAGAAGAATAACCTACTTGTAAATTATTTAAAATTCAAATTAAGTTAATCCCCTCAAATCACATATTCTTTCATGATGAAAAGGATTTGTGATTGTTTACATTAAAAATAAAAAAACTTTGACCTGAAAAAAAATAATGAATGACCTGAAATGATCATGTCTTCCTTGGGATCACACCGTCCATTTGTGGGTGATCCATTACTATCATAACCCGCTTCTACTGAGTCTATTGGTCCTGGTGATCCACTAGATTAGATTTGTCACCATCTCTTCCAAAAGTTTTAATCGTACAACTTGATGGAGATGGAAATTTAATGAAGACGACGCAAGCGTCGGTTGATGGATAGATAAGAGAGGATGTTGATTTGTTTATTGAAATAGAAAATATTGACGGTGGAAGTAGGATGTACCCGACTTGATCACAAGATCATCACATGGCCCCATTTCTTATACCATAAAGACTCTTAAAAGACTCAATATATTGCCATAATTTCACCGTGATTGTCTTGGGAGGAAATCCTCTCAATTTATACAATGCAGTTTTATGAGTTGGTTAGAATGGGGAAAAGGTGATTAGAGACATGGTTTCATCCTCATCTGTTTGCTTGATCTTGGCTTGCAGGCCATGCTCCAAGGGATTGACGTAACCAGACTTGGAACCGGACTGTCCCTATAGGGAACCGGTTCCGGAATCAGAAATCTAGTGCTGAACCGGCTTAAGTTCCATCTTGTCAAACACGGTCCCAGTTCCAATTTTACCATGGACCGAGAACAAAAAGGACCGTTTACATCCCTGCTTTTGATATATGTGAGCCCTATTTCTCATGCTCAAACACTACTCAAGCAGGAGATGCAAGAATTCTTCAAACGAGGGCCCTTCCTATTCACGCTATGGATGCCAGCCCTTTGCTCACATTCTCACCAGATGTACGGATGCTTGAAATAAGAGCCATCGATGGGTCGTTTTTCTCAGACACCGCATCAAAGTGACATATCTCGCCATACATGTGTGCATGATTTCATTGATGACTGAACAATTGAGTAGAAATTTTAACGCGTTTGCAAAGATGTGTGGAATTCAGAATATCGACATTTCAATTTCATGAAAAGGAATCAAAATTCCCGACATTTGAGTCGATTTCGCCGAGTTTGAATCAGGATAAACAAGCAAAACATGCCCGTGCTAGCAAAACATGCCCGTACTTAACACGGGCAATATGAATTATAATATAAAGATTATAAATGATTTTAAAATTTTTATGATATTTAAAGTATTTATTTTCCTTGTGAATAGTATTGCCCTATCGACCTTTAACTTATATATTATTAAAGAAATCTTTCAAAGCAAAGTTACGGTAGTACAAGTAGTAATACGCAATGCAATCATGTGTTGTATTCCCAACCATCTCATGAGTTTCCCATTTATTTTTAAAATAAATAAAAACTAACACGGCCAGCACCAATTACAGGGTGGGTTTGGCATCACAAACCACAAACCCATTACGGTTGGGAATGAAAAAAGAAATTGGTAATCGGATACACCAACTTTCGATTCAGTCAAAATTAATTGAAGTCAATCCAATCTCTAGGTCCTTCTTAGGAGATAAGTGTATGTTGTTAGGAAATTAAGACAGAATATATTGCTCAAGAAGAGAAGATAGGGAGCTTAGACACCAAAAGAGTCATAAAAGATGATCTTAGAGTTCTTAAAGATGTTGAAAACTTGAAAAATGAATTCACGTTTTCCGTAATCATATCCCCTCATAGCATGATAGGGAAGATAAATTAGCTAGATGGTGGGGTGGTGAAAGGGATTGAAATGAAAAAAGTAGAGATTTAAAACTTTTAGTAACCGCCCTTATAAAGTAAATTGAAATCAAATTGCGATCAAAATTAAGGAGCATTACCACTTGAAACATTGATTTATTTACATTGGTACATTGTTTAGGAATCAATGCAACTTTGATGGCCTATGTTGTGATCTATGGCCTACCAGAAGAGATCAGTCACGCACAAGAACACATGAGATTTACGTGGTTCGGCTTTTGGCCTACGTCCACGGGGAAGACAGGAGAAATCACTATGCAATCAGTGGTTGTACATCCTAGAGACTCTGGGTCTCTATTTATAATATTAGCCCCAAACCCTGTTATACACAAACCCCAACTTCTAATCACAGTAGACCTACTATAATTGACCTACTTATAATCAGAGTACAACTTGGGCAATCTAGGGGCCCTGTTAACCAAGACTTGCTAATTCAATTGAGCCATATAAATTAACAAATCTCCACCTTGGCGAACATTGAAGCCGATCCTCATCATAAAACATATCTCACCGTCTCCACCTGCCCCTAAGGGCACTCAGGTACTGATCACGTTGATCAAGTCCAAGCAATGCTTGAACTTGTCTGTTGGAATAGTCTTGGTTATCATGTCTGCTGGATTTTCCGCCGTAGCAATCTTAATCATTGCAATAGCACCCTCGGCAATGACATCTCGAATGAAGTGTGCCCTAACATCAATGTGTTTGATCTTTTCATGATACTTAGGATTGTGTGTCAGATCGATCGCACTCTGACTGTCACATAAAACAGTTGTCAACTTCTGTTTCAATCCCAGATCTCCAACCAAGCCTGTCAGCCAAATAGCTTCATTCACTGCTTTTATAGCTGCCATATATTCTGCTTTAGTGGTAGACAAGACAGCTTTGGATTGCAATGCTACCTTCCAACTAATGGCACCACTAGCAAAAGTGAAGACATAACCTGTCAAGGACCTTCTTCTATCTAAATCTCCAGCAAAATTTGAATTAACATATCCAATAACACTTCCAGAAGTGTTGTTGCTTCTGTTATACACTATCCCAACATCAGTAGTACCTCTAAAGTAACGGAGTATCCATTTCACTGCCTGCCAATGGGCCTTCTCGGGGTTATCCATGTATCTGCTAACTACACTAACCGCATGAGAAATATCTGGCCTCGTGCAAACCATGGCATACAGTACTCCCAACTGCACTAGCATAAGGAGCACAAGACATGTGCTCCACCTCTTCCTCAGTTTGTGGTGACAAAGCAGTAGAAAGTTTAAAATGGGCTGCCAATAGAGTGTTCACAGGCTTCGAACTTTGCATACCGAAGCGCTCCAGAACCTTCTCAATGTACCCCTTTTGTGATAAAGACAATTTGCCCGCTTTCCGGTCCCTTCGTATCTCCAGTCCAAGAATTTTCTTCGCAACACCTAAGTCTTTCATCTCAAATTCACCATTTAACTGAGCCTTTAACCTGTTGATCTCAGACATATCCTTTGCAGCAATCGACATGTCATCAACATATAACAACAAATAGACATACGAGCCATTTGAGTGCTTCTTGTGATAGACACAATTGTCGTATGCACTCTTGCAGTAACCGTTTCCAACCATAAAGGTATTGAAACACTTGTACCACTGCCTAGGAGACTGTTTCAGGCCATATAATGATTTCTTCAGCAAACAAACGTGGTCTTCCTTTCCATGAATTTCAAACCCCTCTGGTTGATGCATATAAATCTGTTCATCTAACTCGCCATGCAAAAACGCTGTCTTGACATCAAGCTGCTCTAGCTCTAAATTCAATTTAGCAACCATAGCAAGTAGTACCCGGATAGAACTATGTTTCACCATAGGAGAGAATACTTCATTGAAGTCAACACCTTCCCCCTGAGTATAGCCTTTTGCAACCAGTCGTGCTTTGAACCTAGCATCTTCCACCTCTGGAGTTACTTCCTTTTTCTTGAATACCCATTTGTAACCAACAATCTTCTGGCCTTTCGGAGGTTTCACCAGCTCCCAAGTTTGATTTTTGTGAAGAGATTCAATTTCCTCACTCATGGCTACAGCCCATCTCGCTGATTCTTTACTAGTGACGGCATCCCGATATGTAACCGGTTGTGATTCAATACTCTTAGTTATATTAAGAGCGTAGGCAACAATATCTTCATGCCCGTATCTCTGAGGTTGCTTAATCTGCCTCCTCTCTCTGTCCCTGGGAAGCATATAATCATTTGGAACTACAGTTTCGTCATTTGAGCTTTGCATCTCCTCTACATCCTATTGAACTGGGACATCAGCTTGCACATTATCCTGCAAGTTTTCTGACTTCCTTCTCAAGCTCCACCTGTTTACCGACACCGTTTTTATCCTCCACCTTTTTACTGACATCATTTTCCTTTCCAGCATCATAGCACTCCTTCGGTTTTAACATAGCAGACTCATCAAAGGTCACATCTCTGCTTATAATGCATTTGGGAGGTTTCCCATCTAGGCACTACAGCCTATATCCTTTCACACCATCTGCATATCCTAGAAATATGCACTTTCTTGCCCTTAGTTCAAGTTTTTCATCATTCACATGAGCATATGCAGAACAACCAAATATCCGCAAGTTAGTGTAATCAGCAAGAGATCCAAACCATACCTCTACAAGAGTTTTACATTCTATAGCTGTTGATGGAGACCAGTTAATCAGATAACAAGCTGTGTTAACAGCTTCCGCCCAGAACTTCCTAGGTAACCCTGCATTAGAGAGAATGCACCGAGTCTTCTCTAGAATTGTCATGTTCATCCGTTTTGCAACTTCGTTCTGTTGCGGTGTATTTCTGACTGTGCGATGTCTCACAATCCCTTCATTTTTGCAGAACTCATTAAAAGCACCATTACAAAATTCCAAGCATTGTCAGTTCTCAAGCGCTTGATTTGTTTCCCTGTCTGCTTTTCAATTATAGCCTTCCACTGCTTGAACTGCGCAAAAGCTTCATGTTTGTGCTTTAAGATATATACCCAGACCTTCCGAGAATTGTCATCAATGAAAGTCAACATGTATAAACCACCACCAAGAGACGGAACACGAGAGGGACCCCAAAGATCAGAGTGGATGTAATCCAAAGTACCTTTGGTCTGATGAAAAGCTATCCTGAACTTGACCCTACACTGCTTTCCGAAGACACAATGCTCACAAAAGTCCAGCTTTCCTGTTTTCTGACCACACTGCAAACCCTGTTTAGTCAACTCATCCATACTCTCTCACTCATATGCCCAAGCCGCATATGCCATAACTTGATAGTTTCTAAATCTGAATGAGGACAATACAGCTGCAGCACCTGTAATGGTACTACCTTGAAGAAAGTAAAGGCCATTCTGCTTCAGACCCTTCATCACTACAAGAGCACCCTTCAAAATTCTCATAACTCCACCTCCGGCTTTGTAGGTACAACCGTTGGAGTCAAGCGTACCCAAGGAAATTAGAATTTTCTTTAACTCCGGAATATGCCTGACATCTGACAAAGTTCTCACAATACCGTCATACATTTTGATTTTGATTGTACTTATCCCAACAACCTTATATGCTGCATTATTTCCCAAAAGCACTTTACCACCATCAATCGATTGATAATTGGTAAACCAATCTCTATAAGGACACATATGATAGGAACACCTCGAATCAAGAATCCATTCAGTAGTTGAGCTACCAACAGTAACTGAAAACACTTCTGCACCATCAGAATCACTCTCTGTAACTTTGGTTGCTACTCCGGCAATTTCTCCAGAATCAGATTTATACTTCCCTTTCCGCTCTGGACAATCTTTTCTAAAGTGCCATTCCTTATGACATTTGAAGCACTTTAATTTTCTATTTTTTGATTTGGACCTAGATCGGCCTCTTCTATTTTGCTCTTTCTTCTCTGTTCTGCCACGCATTACCAAACCCTCACCAGAAGTGTCAGTGTTTTTGCTTGCAACATTTTTCTTCAACTCCTTAGAGTTCAAGGCTGACTCAACATCTTCTTTAGAAAGAGTTTCTCTACCATACATCATGGTATCAACAAAGTTCTCATACGAGGGTGGTAAAGAGCATAGCAACATTATGGCTTGGTCCTCATCATCAATGTGAACATCTATATTTTAAAGATCCAAAATAGCTTTTATAAAAGAATCAAGGTGGGTTGAAACAGACGTACCTTCCTGCATTTGTAGGGTGAACAATCGCTTCTTCAAATACAAGCGGTTTGTGAGAGACTTCGTGATGTACAAGTTCTCCAACTTTTGCCATATGCCAGTAGCAGTTTTCTCCTAAGCAACCTTTCGCAGTACACTATCACTAAAAAACAACAAGATTTGACCATACGCCTTCTCCAGCAACTCATCCTTTTCATCATCTGACAGTTTGTCAGACAAAGCATTCTTACCTTTCAAAGCTTTCTGCAACCCATTCTGTACCAGCAAAGCGTGCATCTTCAAACGCCATAGACCGAAGTCATTGTTTCTTTCGAATTTTTCAATCTCAAATTTAGTAGCCATTCCGCAAATCTTTCACAGCAACTGTGTAGATCCCCTCGAGATGAGTTCATAGGTTCAAGCGGATCTCAAATCGGACTCCGGATTGTCAAGATATCATGAAAATAATTTTCAGCCGTCAATCAGTCAAAACAGCCTTTGACCGCTGACGTCAGCGCCTTTTTGCCTCTTATGGGCTCTGTTGCAAGCGGGTCCGGCTGACCTGGACTCGCCCGAACCCTGAGTGGCCAGCTACTGGGCTTCCATAAATGGGTCAAGCCAAACTGGATTGGGCCCAAAGATTGGCCGGGCCCAAAACCGTCCTTCTTCCACAAACTTTCTGATTCGGAACCAGAACGATGCATAGAACCTTTCTCTCCCCCACGTGTCTTCACAAATCAAATAAATGGGCAATCACAACACAAGTGGCCCACTTTTCTGGTTTTTGATTTGGATGGTCTTTCTTCTGTCTTTCAACCCACGACTCTTTCTTCTTCGACTGGGTTCTGCAACAAGGACGGGTGATGGGACCGGATCGGGACAGATGGGACGGCGACGCGCGGGACGGCGACACGCAGCGACAACGGTAGTGATGTGCGGCGTGAAATCCACGGCGTGATAAACGGCAATGTCTGGTTTCGACGATCTGCAATCTGTTCTCCTCTGCGATTTCTCTTCTCCGACGACGGGAATAGCGGAATAATCAAACCCTTCTCTGACGTTTTTTTCTGCGACCAAAACGTCTCTGATGTTTTCTCTGTAATCCGCCTCTGATTTGATGTCAACCCTTTTCCGATCAAACCCTTCAAGATCCGATCCGTCGGATTTCTTCCGATCACTCCAAAAACGCTCTGATACCAGTTTGTTGTGATCTAGGGCCTACCAGAAGAGATTAGTTACGCACAAGAACACAGGAGATTTACATGGTTCGGCTTTTTACCTATGTCCATGGGGAAGACAGGAGAAATCACTATGCAATCAGAGGTTGTACATCCTAGAGACTCTGGGTCTCTGTTTATAATATCAGCCCAAACACTGTTACACTCAAACCCCAACTTCTAATCACAGTAGACCTACTTCTAATCATAGTACAACTTGGGCAATCCAGGGGCCCTGTTAACCAAGACTTGCTAATTCAATTGAGCCATATAAATTAACAACCTACATAGTAAGATAGCTACTTGTTTACAAAAGGTTATGAAGTAATCTATGTACGAAAGGCTATTTGGGAATTAATATAGATATTGTAAGTGCCTAAAATTTACGGACTTGGTTAGGCGAGTATGAAACTCTTAATGATGCTGTTGAGCTGCTTTGGAGGGATTGAATGCCTTGAACCTGAAAGGGGAAGAGGGAAAGAAGATCAGAGCCCCTGGCTGTAGTCAGCCGAAGGCACTTTGATGCCTAAGTTAATGCAGTTACTAAACAGAGGGAGAGTGAGTTGGGAAGAAGAGAGTTCAGTGTGTATGTAGCTTAGAGCGTGTATTGCGTAATGCGTACCTTCCCATGGGTCTTACTCATGCATATATATATAGATAGATGTCCCATCAAAAGCTTCCTTGGTGGAGGTAGGTAGAGGTATAGTCCCATTAGCCCATACCTCGGACTCTCAGTGGGGGTAAGTGAAGGTCCTGTCCCATCGGATCGCTCCTCAATCCCACACATAAATGCGGACGTAATCGACGGACAGGGATAGCCCCTTATCTATATCCGGCGGCCGCCCTAACAGTCAGTTTGCCCTGCAACGTAGCTGTCCCATCACATAATTAGGACTTGACATCGTTCACCTCGGCCAATGGAACCGAACTGGAGAAGTCGCCGAGGTCGCGGTGATCGAGTTCGGGCACTGTCACTGAGATGCTTAAGGCAGAGCTTAGAGGAGCGTGGTCAGTACCCTTACCAAGGCCAGCTCGGGCTTGGTGCCAGCTGGCACAGCATACCGAGCTGGACGAAGCCGAGGTCAAGTTAATCCTAGTTGGCACTTTTACCAAAACTAGGAATAATCTGGTTATCATGAAAACACCCCACACAGATATTATACTATCATTGTGTATGTAGCTGATCAATCTTATCTTTGCAGTTGACAAATGACATATGAAGATGATAGAGATGACTGAAAGTCGGTTATATATAAGCCCTTGGACAAGTCCAACCTACTCTCACCAAACTCTACTCATGTATGAATATCCAACCCATCATGATCATGCTCGATCCAATAATATTGATCCAGGCCATCAAATCCAAGACAACATAGCATCAATCGTCCAAGGTAAATGGCAGGAGCAAGAACAAATCCCCTCATTTTTTCGGCCGACTTGGATATTGAGAAACAAAAGGAAAGGAAATCCTATGATTACAATCAATCTATCCCACCAGTCAAAACCGATGGTATTCTATATATTCTCCATCTTGAAAGCTTTCGAATATCCTGGAGATAAATCCTGTGATCATCTTATATCATAAAGTCAAACGTGCTGGTTGTTTTGAATGTTTGCTATGTTTTAAAATTGGTAAAATTTAGACGAGAGATTATGGAGAATTTTGAGAATGGTGTCACAGGTCTACATTTCTTTTTCTTTCTTTGGTTGGAATGGGTCTGCATTTCTTGGGGGACAGCTTTTAAGAAATAGCATATCCAACAACTCAAATGTATAAAGGAGAAACAACAACAGAGTGTTGTAACAGTGTCACAACTGAACTAACAACACAAAACAAAATGCTGGTTTGTTCATACATGAAAATTTAAAGCAACACATAACAACCTTTAAATCAAATCCCATTACTATAAAATTGTTTGATAGGAAAAAAAAAAGGAAAGAGAAAAAAAAAAAAACACTACTCACTGCATATAAAAAGCAAAATTCCAAAATGCGATCAAAACTGAAAATATTCCATAAAAAGTTATAATTAGAAATTATGGAGGCAGGCCTTCCTTTTCTCCAACACTTGAAGAGACCCTTTCAAAATCTTTAGTTGCATCCTTTTTTTTTTCCTTAGCACTTGTTTTAGCTTCAAACTGAAATAGTTGTAGAGGAAACAACTTTTGAATCGAGATCTATCTCATCACCCACACCACACGCGCAAATCCAAACCTTTAGGAGAGCCCAAATTCTAGGAGATAAAAAAATTAAAATAGAAGAAACCGTAGAAGTGCAGAGAGATATGTGGTTTTTTGGATAGGTAGAGGAGAAATGGTAGAAGTGCATTTGTTTTGGTGAATAGAAGAGTCAGATAAACAAAGGAATAAGAAGAGATGAGGGATCACGCGCATAATGGGGGAGAACTTACAAAATGCATACATTACAAAAAGGAAGAGGAAAGGAGTTACTATAGTTTGCAAAAACTGTTGGAGAGGATTTATTAAGGGGAAATAATAGGTGGGATTGGATCTAAGACACATTAAAATCAAATTGAATGTAGAAAGAGAAGAGGACGTGGGGGGAGAGTGGAGTCAAAGAAATCAGCTTCAAACTCAAATAGTTGTAGAGGAAACAACTTTTGAATCGAGATCTGTCTCATCAGCCACACCACGCGCGCAAATCCAAACCTTCAGGAGAGCCCAGATTCTAGAAGATAAAAAAAATTAAAATAGAAGAAACCGTAGAAGTGCATAGAGATATGTGTTTTCGGATAGGTAGAGGAGAAATGGTAGAAGTACATTTGTTTTGGTGAATAGAAGAGTCAGATAAACAAAGGAATAAGAAGAGATGAGGGATCACGCGCATAATGGGGGAGAACTGACAAAATGCATACATTACAAAAAGGAAGAGGAAAGGAGTTACTATAGTTTGCAAAAACTGTTGGAGAGGATTTATTAAGGGGAAATAATAGGTGGGATTGGATCTAAGACACATTAAAATCAAATTGAATGTAGAAAGAGAAGAGGACGTGGGGGGAGAGTGGAGTCAAAGAAATCAGCTTCAAACTCAAATAGTTGTAGAGGAAACAACTTTTGAATCGAGATCTGTCTCATCAGCCACACCACGCGCGCAAATCCAAACCTTCAGGAGAGCCCAGATTCTAGAAGATAAAAAAAATTAAAATAGAAGAAACCGTAGAAGTGCAAAGAGATATGTGTTTTCGGATAGGTAGAGGAGAAATGGTAGAAGTGAATTTGTTTTGGTGAATAGAAGAGTCAGATAAACAAAGGAATCAAAAGAGATGAGGGATCACGCACATAATGAGGGGAGAAGTTACAAAATGCACACGTTACAAAAAGGAAGAGGAAAGGAGTTACTATAGTTTGCAAAAACTGTTGGAGAGGATTTATTAAGGTGAAATAATAGGTGGGATTGGATTTAAGACACATTAAAATCAAATCGAATGTAGAAAGAGGAGGACGTGGGGGGAGAGTGGAGTCAAAAAAATTAAGAGTCAAAATCAATTGAACAAATGCGGACTAATTTCTCAATTGGAATCAGCCGCTTTCATATATAATAATTGCAAATCAGGCATTGCCCCTGAGCATTTTAAAGATTTCACTTGGAGGACACACTTGGAGAATTCCAAATGCCATACATAAGAAATCTTAAAATGCTTGCAACCAATTGAGCCCTAAAAAATAGGTTTCACTCATTCAAAATTGCGCTAAAAATGAATGACTTCCGACTGAATGGGATGTCCGCACTTGAACTCTTGAGGATGCGGCAAAATAGATTGATGCCCTTTGTCTCAGTTGGGATGGAAACTCTCATGTCCCATTGCCTTTTTTTTTTTTGCTTAAGGTCATTTGTATTAAAAGAAGAAAACAAACAAATTTTACTCCAATAAAGATGATCTCAAGCTAGAATTGCATCTAATTAATATTGTGATTTACACAAAGTTACGCATCAATATCTCATACTTGCAATTATTTAGATTACTTTATGTTTGTATATGCATTGCCAGAAGGGCGTTTATTTTGAGAGATTCAAATCTTATTTAACTACTTATGAGGTAAGATTTGGAGATACAAAGTAATTCACAGTCAGAATCTAGATTGACACTCAACTACTTTTGATGTAAGAGTTGGAGATACATACTAATTCAAGGAAGCCTCTATTTTGAGTGGCTCAGATTTTAATAAATAGACCCACCAAGGAGTTGATTTCTGTAGCCTTCTGACTCATGATGATGTGGAAGAAAATCCAATCTCATGACAACCGACATGTTCTTCATGTGACGTGGATTCTCCCTTTCTATTTAATCCCTCCAACTGACTCCTTTGAATTCAATTCTGCCTAGTTTCGTCTACGAAAAAGAAATTGATTCGCAAAGTAAACTCTTGCAATATTTTTTAAATTAAGTAGTCAAGCAGTAGTTGCCAATAGGCCTGTCAATGGGACGGGCTGGGCCTGAAATTTGGTTGTCCAATCTCGTCCCAAAAATTGGATGGGCCTGTCGGGGGTTGTTCAGTCCCGGTCCTAAATTGAACGAGCCTACATCAAATCTCGTCTTGTATGGGCCCGAACTGGGACAGAGCCGGGCCTAGGCTTTGCCCGATCGTTGATATAAGCAAAACATTCTCTAACTATTCCTACAGTCACAAGACACCCGGTGTAAAACGAACTTTAAACCCTCCTCTTTTTTCTAGACTTAGGACTGGCAATGCAATGCAACAAGCAGCATGGTGGAGTTAAAACCTTTTTCATGGGAGCTTGGGACTTGGAGGTATGTGTTTTATAAGAGGGGAGGACGAAGTTACAAAACTGTCCTTCCTAATTAGCTATTTTTTGCTGTTAGTAAAGGGCAGTTTCAGTAATCTATAAAATAATTAGTATAATGATTTTATAGCAGGCCGGGCCGGGCCTGAACGGCCTGAGCTGTTTCTGCCAAATCCCAATTCTATTTTGGCCGGGCTTTTAAAATATTGTTTAAATCCAGCATGCAGGGCTCAAATTTATTTAAAAATCCTGTATTTTCGAACTTGGGACGGGCAGGGTACCCGTTTCAATGCATCCGATTGACAAGCCTAGCTGCCATGCCCATGAAGACAACCCAATATGTTGGCAGGATTCATTGAAGCCATAGAATAGAATAAACTTTAGTCAAACTAGATAGCTAACAGTTATACAGAAAAAATGGTAGAAAAATAACAAAAACTAATTTTATCAGACATTTTGTTCATCTAACTTTAGAAAGCTGTTCTCAGCCGTCAATTAATTAACCCTTCTTTTACCAAACAAATCAATTAATTAACTCTTATTTATAGAGTCAATTTTGACTCGTGAATATGATGGCTAGGAATATAAAATAGTGCCTATTCCATAGGGCGCCTATTTTCACTCTTCCCACCACAATGGGTTGGAATTTTTGGCCGGACCCATCATTTGGGTGGGTCCCTTTCCCAGTCCCTCCCCCAGTCCCTCCCATCCAATTTATTATCTAATGTACTATAGTTTATATCTCGTTTGTTGGTTGGGAAGGGCAAGTAACATCCAGATAGCATTTGCTCTTGCTTTATTAAGCAAAAGTACTCTGATTCATTCTTGAAAGCGGTCCACATTAATGCACCGACGCTACAAGCCTACACCGTAGCTCTGCCCATTGGGGATATCCATTTCCATTTTGGCCTCACAGAATTCAAGTATTCAAGAGCTTTGCCCTCATCCCAAGCCAACTGGTCACAGTCATCCCACAGCTAACGAGAGGGTAGTAGGATACGCTACGGACGAATCTTATCATGACTCAGACTACTATGCTGTTTTCTACGACCATTTTTTTTCTCTTTCGACACTCACTTCCTCTCTACACCTACTATTGAAATGTGGGGATTCAAATTTTTAGAGAGTTGCTACCTGCACACTATTTTCACTCTGCACACACATATTTTTTTTTATAAGGGTAATTAGTCAAAAGTTGATCGGTATGGTTTTATAAGGCTTTCAGTTCCACAACTTTTTTCTGACTCCTGTAGTCCATACAACTGGACATATTTTGAATAGAGGTTCCTACATACGCATCAGACATTTTCATGACTGATTTGCCCTTTTAACTGTTTTGGCATAAAATTTTGAATTTTAAAATTTCAAATCTTTCATTCTCTCTCATTCGTAGAGCAAGGTTTTCTCTAATTCTGTATTGTCCCGGAGAAACCCCTTCGGTTTTCTTCTCTCCATTTCTCTCGACAAGTTGTGGTATCAAAGCCTGGGTTGTGTCCCAGTTGCGATCGATGGATGTCCATCGGTTGGATCTCGAGGAAGAGATTGCTTGCATCTCTTGTGTTCCGCCGCATGGAGAGAAGGAGAGAGAGACAGAGGATCGGATTGATCCTCGGTGGGCCACGCAGAATGGCGTTGCAGTTGATTGGAATTGAGTGATCGGATTACTGAAGTTTTGGTTCAGTTTTTTGAAGCAAACAGAGAATTGGGACTCCTTGCTTCTTGGTGTTGCTATCACAGAGAAGGAGAAAGGCAGTGTGCCCTGTTCCTATTGCAGAGAGAACTGAGGAGTTAAATCTCTGTTGGTTTGGGTTCCGGAAGTCGATCGCTGCAATCGGAAAAGGAGACCAGAAAAGGGTGAGATATATGCTGCCGCCCGCAGTGCCAACGTCGTTAGGGAAGGAAAGGCCAACGCTCCTCGGAGTCTGGTTTCTGTGATTTCATAGATACAGAGAGAAGAAAAGATTGAGGTGTTGCAGTGGGCTTGATTTGTAGAGAGAATGTCTGTTTGTTATTTCCGATGCCGCCGCAAACATCGCTCGGACTTCGCATCGCCAGAGAAGGAGGGTTGTTGGGTCGGTTCTCAAGCTCCAGTTCAGTCTCGGGTCAGTCTTGACTAGACCCAGTTCAGAAGCCCTATAGTAGAAGCGAGGGCTGACGTCAGCAATACGACAAATTTTTGCCAAATTTATCTGAGTTCTTGTCAAATTTATCAGATTTTTTTGGCAAATTTATTTGAGTATTTGGAAAATTTATCTGAATTTTTGGCAAATTTACCTGAGTTTTTTTTATAAATTTAACTGAGTTTTTAAAAAATTTATTTGAGTTTTTGACAAATATATCTGAGTTTTTGAGAAATTCATCAGAATTTTAGGCAAATATATCAGAGTTTCTAACAAATTTATCTCCATTTTTGAAAATCTAACTGAACTTTTGAACAAATCTTTCTATGTTTTTGGCAAGTTTATCTAACTTTTATTAAAAATTTATTTGATTTTTAGAAAAATCTATCTGAGTTTTTTTTAGCAAATTTATTTACATTTTTTGAAATCTATTTCTTTTTTTTTTAATTTTATTTGTGTCTTTTGAAATTTATTTGTGTCCTTTCAAATTTATTTATTTTTTTGGAAATAAATTTAACTGAGTTTTGGCAAAAAATAGAGTTTTTTTTTAAAGTTTTTCTGAAACTTTGAAAATTAGTTTATCTAGTTGTGGCAATTGTATTTATGATTCTCGAAATTTATCTGCGTTCTTGAATTTTATTTACGTCTTTTGAAATTTATTTGTGTCTTTTGAAATTTATTTACATTGTTTTAGACTTTTTTGAATCCTTTGAAATTTATTTGCGTAGTTTTAAATTTATCTGTGTTCTTTTGAAATTTATTTGCATTTTTTTAAATTTATTGGGTTTCTTGAAATTTATTTGTGTTTTTTTTAATTTATTTGAAAATCTCATTAATGGGATTTTCATTAATCGTGGCCAATTAAATGGCAGTTGACCACTAGTAATGGCATATCCCACTAATCATGGGATATGATATATCTTTAAATAAATAAGGACTTTTAAAGAAGGGGCCAGCTCTCCTAAGCTGCAGCTTATCTTATCCTAAGCTAAAACAGGGCTGGTCCCACAAAATCAAAGTCAATTATGCTATTTTCTGGATGATGATCGTCTCCAAAATCAAGATAAATCCAATAAAAACTAGATTTTTCAGTTCCATTTTGCAAAAAATAGATATAATCAAGTTTGATTTGTGGGACCAACACTATTCGAGCTTAGGATAAGCTAAGCTGCAGCTTAGGAGAGCATTGCTCTTTAAAGAAAGGGTAATTTGGACATTATAGGTCTTCAAATTTGGAAAAAGGATCTGCCACACTATGAAAAAAGATTGTCGATCTAAGGCCAGAAAGTGAAATGTTCAGGACCTGTTGCCGATTGCCCCTTCTTTAAAAAAAAATTCCTAAACTACCACTCTCTCTCCCTCTCCCTGCTCATCGTTGGCTGTCACCCACGCCACCCTCTCTCCCTCTCCCTTTTGCTCTCCTATTCCATGTCTCTCTCCCTGTTCGTCTTCAGCCACTTCCCTCTTTCCCTCCCTCTCTCCCCATTCTTCTCCCTGTCTTTCCACCTACTCGCCGCCCACCACCGCCTGGAGGTTGGGCGGCGAACAGGGAGGGAGAGAGATAGGGAGAAGGAGAGGGAGAGAGGGAGGCGTGGGTGGAGGTGGGCAGCGAGTAGGTGGCGAGATAGGGAGAATGAGAGGGAAAGAGGAAGAGGATGGCGTGAGCCACGCCAGCGACGAGTAGGGAGATGGAGAAAGACAGGAAGAGGGAGAGGGAGAGAGATATGGACAATGAGAGGAAGAGGGAAAGGGTGGCGCGGGTGGTGGCCGGCGACGAGTAGGGAGAGGGAAGTAGATAAGAAGAGGGGTCAGGTCAGTCGTGGGCGGCGGCCGGCGGGGTCGAACTGAGGGGGGGCAGCCAACAGGGAGAGGGAGAGTGGGATTGGCAGTTTAGGGATTTTTTAAAAAAAGTATTTTGTATATACCCCCCTAAGTTTTGTATGATTTGTAAATAGGCCCCTGTGGTTTTTGTATTTGTAAATAGGCCCCTACTCTTTCATTTCAATACCTTTCATATCCCCAAAATCAATATTCCTAATGAGAATGGATAACCACTATGAAATTTGTGTTGAACCTTTATGAAAATGATAGCTTTGCCCTTACATCCATTAAATAAAAACGTGTATATTATTATTTATAAAAATACTATTATTTTATTTCAAGCCCAAATTGTCTCTCTTAACAACTCTTTAATGCAAATGGAGCCTAATCATGTATTTTGAAACTTTCATCAATCTAACGGTCGATCATGCACGGATTGAATCAATTATAACCAACTATAAGCACGTGCTTTCATTGTCATTATGATTGATTTGAATCTAATTAAATAGGCCCTATACCGATAAAATCAGATTTATGTGCGTTTATTCTCTCCCACTAAATATAATTGTTAATGTTACAAGTTTTAGATAAAAATAAGTCCAAGCTTTTAAATTTACGTGTATGGGGATATAAAGAGATGGGCAAAAGTGTCATTTCACTCTAAAAACCTTTGGTGGTTGGAAGGCTACTGATTTTGAGGATACAAGAGGTATTAAATTGAAAAAACAAGGGCCTATGTACAAATATTAAGACAATAGGGGCCTATTTACAAATCCTACAAACCTTAGGGGGTATACGCAAAAAGCTCAAAAAAGTAGTGTTTGCATACCTCTCATACTACCTAAACTAACCCCAACCCCACCACCATCGCCTCCTCCTGTAGCACTCTCTACACCCACCATTGAAGTGTGGGTATCTCAAATTTTTTTTTGTACACCCCCCATAATACATAAACTAAAGCCACCATCGCCGCCCCCTCCAGCAGCACCGCCGGGGGGAGGGATTGGAGACAGACAGGGAGAGGGAGAGAGGCAGAAAGAGGTGTTGGGGATAAATTAGGGCAAACATGCACCATCAATCACCACAAGCAATCACATGACCCAAGAGATTTACATGGTTCAGCAAACTTGTCTACGTCCACGGGATTACGGGGGTGTCACTCGATTTCACTTTTAAGGAACTGGACAACTCGTTATTAGAATTCCAAACCCTCTAACATTTAGCCTATTCTGTTCACACAGATCCCAATCTCGTTCTCACGGCCTGTCCCCTTATGTTTGCTTGCTTACAAAGAATAACCTAAAGAGAGTATTTATAAGGAATTAGTCCTCACAAAGTGGGCCCCAAGAAAACAGTTCATCTAGGCCCGTTGGCCTTTTGAGCAAAATCCAACAATCTTCACCTTAGCAAAAAATGCCTGACCCTTTGAAGAATTGTTGTCCCGTGTTTATTATACCTGTACCTTGTGGGAATGCCCTCCCATCATATCTGTACCACAATGAAAATGAGGTGCACCTTCAATCTCTAACAAGAAGAGAGATTGAGCAAGTCTAGGTAACGCCTGAACTTCTCCGTAGTGACTGGCTTAGTAAGCATATAAGTTGCATTCTCCTCTATGCGAATCTTCTGCATGGAGACCTCACATGTAGCATTCGAATCTTGAATTCTGTGATACATAATCGCTATGTACTTTATCTTGGCATGATATACCTGACTCTTCGTCAAACATATGGCACTTTGACTATCACAGTGTAGCGAGATTGATTCCTTCTTAATTTCAAGTTCATTTATCGAACCTGTCAACCAGATTGCTTCCTTAGAAACCTTCGCAACTGTCATGTATTTTGCTTCTAGAGTCGATATTGTAGATGTAGACTAAAGCACCAATCTCCAGCTTATCGGTCCACTAGCAAGTGTGTAGACATCGCCTGTGGTGGATCACCTCTTGTCCCAATCCCCTGCAAAATCAGAATCAACATACCCCACTACACTTTCTGACCCTTGTTTTCTTCCAAAACCTATTCATAAAGTCTTTGGTGCCCTTCAAGTATCTCAGAATCCACTTTACAACATTTAGTGGTGGACTCAGAATTTTCGTTTGAGGGGGGCAAATGATGATCAACTGAAGATTTCAATCATTATTTTGTTGTTATGTATTCACATTCATACAGACACCAGCCAATATGTCATCCATAACCAAGACAAGTAGAAATGGGGCCCAAGGCAGACCCTTGGTGCAATCCAACTCCAATTTTGCCTCACAATTTTTATTCTCATGATGCCTCCATGCACTCTTTCATAATTTTATTATAACCATTAGGGATGCATTTATCTCAATGGTTCCCAAATGAACTGCCTCGAGACCCTCTAAATCAATAGGAGAACCAATTGCAGATTTTCCTTCTCCCTAGACTTATCCCTGAGTTGCCTTTAACTAGGATTTAGAACCTTGGTTTAGATAATTCCATATGAATAGAAATCTGGATGCATAAACATTATAAATAGCATAATGATCAAACTACACATTAGATACAATCCATGATAAACACTCATGTGATCAGAACTTGATCGATGACCCAAGTATATCCAGAGAGGTCAGAACGGAAGGTCTTACCGGAGCTGCAGTAAAGATTCAAACCTAAGCATGGACTATCAAACCTAAGCATGGATAGTCAAAAATGAATTTCTATTTTCAAAAATAAAGAATGGAGGTTTGCCTAGGGCACGAAGGTACATCTTTTAATCATTATGCACATAAATATGGAAAACAATTGTAACTACTTAGTAAGTAAAAAGGCGATTACTTATCTTCATCCATAACTCCATTCAAAGAAACTAGCACGCCATAGTAAATGATACTTCTTGATTTATCATTAAAAATGCACATTTACAACTTCTCTTTCACAATAATCTTCCTTCAAACCAAGTCCTTGGACATGGCCCAAGGCTACCAAACGATAAAATCATTGGAAAGAAAAAGAGAAGACATGAGCTCAAATGGGATAGTCCAGTTTGGAGGTTGGGTGATTGGGACAGAGGTAAGCGCTTTCTTTAGTTGTTTAAAGGCTTGAAGGCACGATTCATCAAATTCAAATGGAACATCCTTTATAAACAAATTGCAAAAAGGATTTGCAAGTTGACTGAAATCTTTTATGAATCGCCTATAAAAACTAGCATGGCCTAAGAATGATTGTATATGCTTGACTGTCCGTGGTGGTGCAAGGTTAGATACCAGATCAATCTTTGCTTTATCTACCTCAATGCCTTTTTCAGAGATCACATGCCCAAAGACTATCCCCCTCTTCACCATGAAATTACACTTTTCCTAATTTGCAAAAACTCAACTTGCATGTTTTCATACCGTTCAACAACTTTCTTTTATGGAGTTCTAACATGCCATTCTCACTCATATGCCCTAACCTCATTTGATACAAGTGCGACTCATCTTCGTTGGTTTTTGTCTTCAGTGGAGACTGTCACTCCACCTACGACGGTGTTTCCCAACCCACTCTGGTACTTGTCATTAATACCAGAACTCCTTTACCCACTTTATGTACACCATCCTTTGCATTGAATGAACATCCTTTGGGTTCTAGTATGCCTAAAGAGATTAAATTCTTCTTGAATGTTGGCATATATATGTCTTATGCCACCCAAGCTTCTTACCACTCCATCCACTATTCTAGTTTTAATGGTTCTCATTCCAATGGCTTTACATGCTGCATCATTACCCATTAGAATATGACTCATAATTATCAAACCAATGACAATTAGGACCCATATGATAAGAACATTTAGAATCTGAAACCCATATATCAGATCGGTTGTTACCTTACGAGAACAATTGGCGCTCCACGTCTATTTCTAAAGCAACGCTGGCGGAGTCAATGCTTTCAACTTTGTCCCCAGCTTTATTCCTCCCATTAGTAGTCGCCTTGTAATACCGATAATCTTTCTTCCAGTGTCGTTTCTTCCCGCAATGAAAGCATTCAAAATCTTTCTTCCTTCTGTACTTAGATCCGGAGTTGTTTCTTCTTGATATACCCATTTCCTTGGACCTGCCATGATTAAGCGACCTTCCTTTGCTGGGAGTCCCTCTGCATGTGAATTGCCTTTACTAGGCTTCCTTTTGGCAGCATTGGAGGCAATGTCTTGCATAACCTCTTCAAAATTGAGTGTCTCCTTTCCATAGAGAAGGGTAGCCACAAAATAGTCATGAGTCGGAGAGAGAATTCAATAACAGTAAGGACTTGTCTTCATCGTTGAACTTTATATCGAGCCTCAACAAATCACTGATCATCTTGTTGAACGTGTTCATATGGTCAAACACATCACAACCTTCCTCTATCTTCAACCCATACAATTGCTTCTTTAGATGCAACTTGTTGCTCATCATCTTCCCCATGTCGAGCTTCTCCCATAGGTCTTTGAAAGTTTCCACTTCCATGACGTTTGTGGCGCCCCACGATTGTGACGCACCCCCCCTCCCCCCAAAAGAAGGACGATTAGAAGGGTCATCATATGGACAGGGTTTGTAATGTAAGAAATACATGCGTCCCACACTAGAAATGAGCTCTCTAGATCCCGGGCTTATAAGTCAAACTCCGTCTTAACTCAACACGAGGCCTTTAAAACCGTGAGGTCCTGAAAACCATAAAAGCTATGGAGTTAAGCGTGCTCGGGCGGGAGCATTACAATGATGCGTGACCTCCTGGGAAGTCCTCAAGGGCGCATGTGGGCCTAAGCCGACAATTTCATTTTGAGTTGGGCGGGGACATGACAGTCGGTATAAGAGCCGATGATGGCTTTATTCCTAGTGGGGGAGATTGTGATGCCCCACGATTGTGACCCCCCTTGAAGAAGGGCGATTAGAAGGATCTGCTTATGGACTGGGTTTGCAACGTGAGGAGTACATGAATCCCACACTGAAAATAAGCTGTCCAGATCCTTGGGCTTATATTTCAAACTCCGTCTTAACTCAACATGAGGCCTTTTAAAACTGAGCGGCCCTGAAAACCATAAAAACTATGGAGTTAAGCGTGCTCGGGCCGAGCAGTACTAGAATGGGTGATCTCTTGGAAAGTCCTCACCCGCGCACGTGGGCCAATGCAGACAATTTTATGTTGAGCTGGGCGGGGCTTTGACAACATCAAACATACCTTTGTCAGAGAGATACTGCTGCATGGAGCTAACTACTCTCACATTTAGATTTGCCCAATCATAACCATCCATCATTGCAGGCTTCTTTCCTTGCCTAACAAAGCCACTTTGATTCCTCGTTGAATGAAAATATTGTTCATTATCTGTTGCCACAAGCCGGAACTTATTTTTCCATCAAATCTATTTATTTTAGGTTTGATACCTCCTGTGATAGTTGCCTTCGACGCCATTGTGTCTGGAGTCACTCCTCTTTTCAGCCCATCAAGCGGCCAATCTGCTCCGCTACCTTTGTAGATTTCATCGACGCAAGTGCGTAGGAAGGAACAGAGCAAATTGGAGTCTGGATGGCCCCGGAAGTCGGGTTTGAAATCTGACTGTTGATCTCAACACCGGATGCTGACGTCAGCGTGACGTCAGCCCAGCAATTGCTGCTGGGTTTCCGGTTAAAGGAACAAGGCCGAACTTGACATGATCTTGACCTGGCCTCGCTGTTTACTGCTGGGTTCTGGACTGGGTCGGGTCAGACCTGACCTGCACCCGAGTCCAACCTGGAACCGGCTTGGTAACAAGTCTTGTCCAGTTGTCCTCCTCCTCCGTTGTTGTTTCTGCAACAAGGAAGAGAACCCCTGCTTCTCTTTGACAGGGACTGGCAGCAGGCGCTTAGGAGACTATTCTATCTCCGACGAACCAACGTTCGAGTCTGATCCCTTTTTCGGTAGTCCTCTCCGGCGACGAGAGACCCTAATTCTTAGTGCTGTCTTCTTCGTTGGTGATGGTGAGTCCGCTGGAGGGCTCGTCTTCTGCGACTGATCCCTTTTTCTCCAGAGGCGACGGTGGCAGTAACAGAACCTTCCGAGATCAAGTCTCTTCTTTTGATCTGCTTGGGCAAATCCAAATCTTCTGTGCTTTTCGGCTCCCAGCAACGAATCCGATTAGGAATACTCTGCAACCTCCTCTGTTCGGTCTGAATTGCAGAACTGGTATGGCCCACCTTTGAATTCGGTAACAGATCCAAACCGATCAGTCGCTCTCTGATTTGATCCCGCGAATCTCCATAGATCGCGCGCAAACTCCACCCTCGGAAAATCCTAGGCTGGCTCTGATGCCAATTATTAGAGATCAATTAGGGCAAACACACTTGATGAATCACCACAAGGAATCACAGGACAGAAGAGATTTACGTTGTTGGGTAAGCTCGCCTACGGTTCAGGAGCTATGAGTGTTTCAACCAAAGTCCAAACCCTCAATCTCGCTCTCACAGCCTCTCCTCTTACCGTTCTCTGTGTTCCATTGCTTTAAAAAAAAAAAAAAAAAAAACAAAAGAGAGTATTTATAAGGAATTAGTGGATCCAAAGTCCAAACCCTCAATCTCGCTCTCACAGCCTCTCCTCTTAACGTTCTATGTGTTCCCTCCTTAAAAAAAAAAAAAAAGAAAAAAAAAAAAAACACCCAAAGAGAGTTTATAAGGAATTAGTGCAAACAAATTGGACCCCAAGAAAACTAATCTAGGCCCTTGGACCTTTTGAGCCAAATCCAACAAGAGGGGGAGGGAGAGAGAGAGAGCGGGCAGCGGGTGGAGGCAGGAAGGGGAGAGGAAGAAAGAGGGAGGGAGTGGGAGAGGGGTGCTTTGGAGATTTTCCATAGGGGTATATTGGTAATAATTTTTAAGAAATGCGAGTGGGGAGAAAAAGAGAGCTTCTAAATACACATTGATTTTTCTCTCCACACCCACCACTAAGTTAAAAAGTTAACTAAACTACTCTCTACACACCCAATTTTTCTAAACTACCATAACTTATACTCTCTCAACTTCTCTCTACACTCTCTCCCTCCCCCTCTCTCCCTGCCTGCCTCCGCTGATCGTCCCTCTCCCTCTCCCTCTCCCTCTCTCCCTCTTTCACTCTCTGCCACGGCCCGCCCCCGTCCACTCTCCTTCCCCCTGTCTCTCTCCTTCTCCTTCTCCGTCTTTCTCTATCCCTCTCCCCTATCCTTGCCCGCCTCTGTCCGTCACCCGCCGCCACCCTCTCTCCCTCTCCCTCTCCCTGCCCTCCTTTGCCCCACCGCCCGCTCTCCCTCTCCCTCCCTGTCTCTCACCCTCTCTCCCCCTCTTTGTTTCCTTATCTATCCCTCTCCTCCCCCTCTCTCTCGCTCCCTTTCTCCCTTCGGGGGTGGTACGAGAGGGGAAGGTGGTGGCTGGAGTGGAGGTGGGGATAAGGGTGGGTGAGTGTAGAAAGAAGTTAAGGAGGAAGAGACTTTTGACTGATGTTCTTTTAAGTTATTTAATAATGGAGTATATTGGTCATAAAAAAGTGCACTGTGTGGAGAGAAAAATAGTGTGCATTTAGCAGCTCTCAAAGGAAAAAGTGGTTTTGCATTTAGCAGCTCTCAGGTACTACCTCGTCATTTTCTTATGTGAAATCGCAGGTTTGACCTCCAAAAGCTTATTCTTCCTGTGATGCTGCTAGTGAAAGCAAAAGCATCGGATCGACATTGGTAACTTTTACTTCCTCAATGCTTTTTACATTTAAAAAATTGCAACTTCAAATCTTGATTGCCTCGCACAACTCAACCCAAATGTCTAGGAAACTCTTTGAGTTGAATGGGTAAGTGTGGCCCAAGTAAGCTGGCTTGGACTTTCACTTACGGGTCGTTTGTTTTTTACGTGTGGGATATGTAAATACAATTTACACATGTAAAAGATGAATATTCATATTTTAAGAATGTAATGTTTACACATGTATTTCTTTTTACAATGTTTGTCTAATAATACGATTTTCGCATCATTTACACTTGTGATTCATTAATCTATGTTTGTTTCAATGATATGCGTTTACGTATTAAACGATTTTGTAAATGATACTTATTAATCATTAAAATATATTCTACTATAATGATATGAAAAGTAGACAAAAAAATGCCTGATTTAGATCAAAGTCTTCATTTTCATTTTAGATCCTTAAAAAAGAACATGTCTTTCAACATGAAATATACTATTTAAAAATAGATATTTCTATCAATGATCACCTTGAAAAAAATGCATTCTAACATGTTAAGGTAACGAAATAAGAGTTTATAGTCTGATGGCTAAGAAAAATAGGATTATTATCAATATTTTTATTAATTAATATTTAGTTCAATATTATGTTAATTCATTATTCAATTTGCATAAAACTTAACCCATCATCTCACCGGTTTTTTGCTAATATTAATCAATTATATTAAAAGTATCACAAATTTATTATGGTTAGATAAAATTTCATTTATACATTATTTTGAATGATACCATAATGCTATATAAAATACATTCTTCCTTTTCTCTTACATTCATTTATACATATTTAAACATTTTTAAAGTAATACAATGATAAATAATTTTAGAAAAATCATTGAAATATTGGAAGAAAATCTAAAAGGAGCAAAGAAGATATAGAATCAAATTCTGAAAGAATAAACCTACAGAGTAAATAGGTTTTATAAAGGTTTTTTTCTTTTTTTTTTTATAGCAAGGCAAGAGAGAGAAATAGAGAGGTTACCTTCATAGAAGGGGATGAGATGCATGGAGGGTTTTCATTTATAGGTTTCATCATTCTTGATGTATCTTTTATTATTATTTTATAAATGCGTTGGAGGGAGGGTTTCGAACCCAGAACCTCTTTGATAGAAATGCCTCTTTTATTATTATTTTTCTAAATGCGTTAGGGGGGTTTCGAACCCAGAACCTCTTTGACGGAACTGCTCCAAAACCAAACGGTCCGCCTCCAACGGGTATTCTTTAAAATCACATGTGCTTTGATATTCTCTTTTCCCACTTAAACATGTGTTCAAATCTTGGTGTGAAAATGGGCTCATTTCCATACCATTTACACATCTGATTTACACACAAGATGCATAAATACTTGTAGACAAACATTACTGATGCGTAAATATAATGCATATTCACCATTTACATATGTAAATGGGTGTAGACAAATTAAACAACCCCTAAATGATAATGGGCCCACATTTGAAGGTTCCAACCTATTTGGTTTATGTCTTATTGATCGACACTTATATGTGCAACGGTTAACCGCAAGACTACGGTGTTGTCAAATAGTGAAGGACTATAGAAGTCTGAATTATCGCATGGAGAGAGGATGGAAGAAGCGGTGAATCCAATTTGAGTAGAATTAAACTAAGATATAACTAATGTAAACAATTGAAGTGAACAAGTAAAACTACTAAACTATGCAATATAAATAATTAATTGGAATTAACAACTAGGATTAAAAAGTGATTAAGCTAGATTAATAAACTAGTGGGCTAATTAGTGTGCAAACTACATGGAAATGATGTGAAAAATGGAATTAAAACAAATGGATTGTAAAATAAAATTAAAATAGCGACTAAACTACTCTAATTAACAATTTAAAATATAAAATGAATAAGATCTAAGTTAATCTAACGAACTACACTAAACTAGTGGATGAATTGCGATGCAAATGAAAGATTTAAGGTGAATTTGTGTATAATTTTAAAACAAGTGGTGTAAAATATGTATGATTTTAAAACAAGGATTCAAATTAACTGTGCGTGCCTAAAACTTACGGACTTGGATTAGATGATGGTGGAGGTTAATAAGGTGTTGTTTCAGCTGATCGGGAACGTCTTTAATGATCTGGAACCTAAAAGGGAGAGGAAAACAGAGGTCAGGGCCCAAGGCTGCTGTCAGCCAAAGGCACTCCGACGCCTGAGTTAGTGCAATCACTAAACTAGGGTGAAGTGAGGAAGAAGATGTGAGCAAAATAGCAGAATGTATGCTAAGTCTCTTGCGTACCTGTTCATGGCTGACGATGCCAATATATATAGGAGGGAGTAGAAGGTTCCATAGTGGAGGTAGGTGAGGATACTTGTCCCATCAGCCCACTCCTAGGATCCTTAGTGGGGGTAGGTGAGGATACTTGTCCCATCGGATATCTCTTCAAATCCCTCACATAAATGTGGAAGTGATAGGGAAGGTCCCTTATCAGTATTCGGCGGCCACCCTATCTGTCAGGGTGCTATGTAATGCAGCTGTCCCATCCCATAATGGAGATTAGACGCTTGGTGTTCACCTCGGCGCTTGGCCGAACTGGAGAAGACACCGAGGCCTAGAGTGCGAGCTCGGGAGCTACTGCCGAGGTGTGAGATGCTGAACTCCAAGGAAATGTGTT
Organism: Umbellularia californica; assembly: GCA_028538565.1. Taxonomy (NCBI): domain Eukaryota; kingdom Viridiplantae; phylum Streptophyta; class Magnoliopsida; order Laurales; family Lauraceae; genus Umbellularia; species Umbellularia californica. Next base: position 99,372,307 of record JAPQWN010000002.1, read on the forward strand.
CGGTCTTCTTTACCGAGGCAGACCGGGTCTCGGTACTTGCTGGCACTATTGCCGAGCTGACGGAGACCGGGCCCAGAGCAAGCCCTAATCGGTACTTCTACCGAACAGGGAGGTAATTTCTGGATTACGGAAATACCCCATACATTAACTATAATAAAAATAAGAGATTAGGCAATCCAAAATCTAGTAAGTATGTAATTAATCCAATCAATGCATGTTCTAATTAAACTCCCAAATCTAATATCCAATTATCAATCTCTTGCCTAATTGGATTGGATGATATAACAATAAAGATTAAAGAAAAGAAAATCAAAGGTCAAGATCCTAGATCATCATCTAGTTATCCTAACAATAAATCATCAAAATCAAGCTAAAAAAGATCAAAGATAAAGGCTCTAGAGCATGCTCTGTGATAGAACTTAATTCAACTACGAAGCATCAATTAAGATTATCAAAGCATCAAGTGTAAAGATAGAGAATCAGAAATGAGAGAAATTAGCACAATTAGATATAAAATCTACTAATCAATTAAGGCACAAGTAGGGAATTTAAACTAAAACATGCATGTAATTGAACTAATCGCATTACTTAGCTTCAAAAGGAGAGCCTAGTACAAGTGCTTTAGCCACTAAATATCAAGAAAGAGCTCCAAATCTTCATTAATAATCTTCAATTACACACTCTCTCTAGATTAGTTACAAATAAGCTCCTAAATACAATCTAAAAGTAAAAATAAAATTGTAAAAAGACTAACTTGCCAAAAGAGTTTTTCCTCTCTACAAAAACATTCCAATTTATAGAAATATTGAAGACATTTGATTGGCTCATTTCCTTTCACAATGATTGCTTCCATTTGATTGGTTGCAACTTGAATGCTTCTGATTGGCTCATTTTCTTTCACATGGATTTTATTTCAATTTGATTAGTTGCAACAAACTTTCCTTCCAAAAGCATATGTGCTTCTTGCTTTTTGTTAATATGCAATTGTTGGGATTTAAATTCCTACATATTTGATACCAACCCAAGCTCTAACCAATACACCAACCACTCCTTTGTGTTAGAAAATGACTTCTTTTATCCTTAAAGTCTTCTCCTCTTATTTTGAAATTCTTCTATTCTTCCTAAGATTTCTTCACCAAGATTTCTTCGTGTAACTTCTTTATTGAAATCTTTTTTTGATATCTGGAGACACCAGCCAGAAGGTTGGGGTAGTCGCGGGGTCCACCTACACAAGAGAAATTACATAAAAATTCAGATTAATGCATGATAATCCGATAATCCATTAATGTGATAGAAGGATAAAATATCCATGTAAAGCAAATGATATGCATATGAGATGTTGATAAAATTTAGACTAATGAAGGGTAAAATATTCAATATTTAACACTCATCACACCCTTAAACCTACATTTTGCTAGTCTCGGGCAAAAACTATAAAGAAAAACTAAACTATATACAAGGAAACACGGTAAAGATCCAAACTCACTTTTGCAGGAATCACGGTTACACTTAGCTCGTGTAACAAGCCGTTAAACCCCTATGTTTCCCCTAGTGGACGAGTTTTGTCTCGTGAGGGTTTTCAGCGAATACATCCCATAAAACTCTTTTTATTTGGAAAGAAAATATTTTTGATATCCAACAGTCTTTAGCAAGCTAATAAGAATGAGTACTAAGTTAGGAATACTAGCCAACTCTTTAAGATATGTCAGTCAATACCTAAGTCCTACTATGTATGTGTGTATTTAGCCAATAATCATGCAATCTTCAGGTTGAAGCTCACACAACCTTAATCCCCTTCAGAATACATTTCACCTTGATTACAGCCTTACAGGTCATACTCTCAACAATGGAAGCACATAGATTTTTCTGACTAACTCTCAGTATGTGAGTATGAACAAGGCTAAGGACTAACATAATTAATGAAGAACGGAGCTTATGTATAGAAGAATTGATCTCATAGAACAAGATATAACCAATAGAAGGCGGAAATGCGCACTTAACTTCTCACTCATTCAACACCAAACCTTTCCTAAGATCCAATAGGTCTTTCATAGGATGTAATGGGGTTAGGGTTATTAGGTAGGATAAGGGTTAAATATGGCTAAGGGTTTTTGAGAAGATAAGGTCTTTAAGTCTTCATAGGAAGGTCTAGCACGGGCTTCACTTCTTTCATTTGCTTTGTGTTCTTTATTCCAATCTATCTTTTTTTTTTTTTTTTGTGCTTGCGTTTCTTTGGTTTCCCATATCTTTTTTTTTTCTTTGGTTCTCATTTCTATTTATTCTCTTTTTTTTTTCTACTTTTCTCTTTGGTTTCAACTTTCAAATTCCTTTATTCTTTTGTCATTTCTTTGTAGAACATCTATCTTTTGGTAGCTCATGTGAAGTCGTCAACGCTAATGCTTAAATCCTTCATTTCCTCATGTATCCTTACCCTTCTAAAAAACAATAGGTCAAAAAAAAATTATATAAATGTTGGTGATGAGGCTTGGGACAATGAAGGAAGGTTTCTTTTAACAGGCTCAAGAGGGCTACTCAAGGTATAAAATGTAATAAGTGGATTCAAAATTTGGCCATTGGTTTCTTTGTTTTTTTTAGAATGCCTATCATCTTCCCCTAAGTTCGGAAAAATGCATCGTAAGCTACAAGTCAAGATTTCTTTGCATTTTGATGTCACCTCTATGGTTAGAACAAGAAATAGCACGTATGAGATCGGAAGTATTGGACTAAGAAAATCTAAAAGTAGCTCTTCATTCTACTCAGGAATAGCGCAGAAGAGTCTTTGCCCAAACGGATATAAATAGGCTCAATCACTCAATGGGTTCTAGTCTCCACTAATGATTCTTTCGGGTCTCTCAAAAGTGATTTGCTCTTCTCTTGGACTAAACTCATGTGGCTAAATGTGTAAAAAGGTTATAGGACTTGTATTTAAGACGACTCTTCAAGATAAAATCCATGGACGATTTTTGAATTTTTTTCAGATTTTTAGTGATTTTGGAATTTTTCAAAATTTTAAAGTTTTTGGTATAAATGGAAAACAAGACAACTTATGCACATACAAAATGTAATGAAATGGAATGCCTCACCCCCAAACCTATCCTAAACATTGTCCCCAATGTTTATGCACGACATAAATAAAAAAGGGCAAGAAAGATAAATTGGAATTTCTCCCCATGGGGTGCCAACACACTAGTATATTGGTTGCCTCCCAACAAGCGTTAAGTTTAACGTCTTCAGCCAGACGCAATTAACAGTGTATGAGGCCAATCTATCCTGGGTCCATCAGAAGAACTTCCTCAACAACATTATTAGGATCCACTAACTTAAGGTACTCTTTTAATCTGTTACCATATCTGGGATTTCAAAGTTCAACTGCATCGTGGGAATCGACTAAAGGTTCATCAGATGGTTTGGCGCCTTCTTCTAGATGAATCTGGTGCATAACTATAGAGGGACCGATTCCTTTAATGTCCGAGATGGTCCAACCTAGGGCAATCTGATGGTCTTTCACCACATCCAGTAATTTCTTTTCCTACTTTTCCGTCTGAGGCAATAATTACCGTGTTGCTAACAAGTGGCCCCAGGTAGGCATACTTTAAATTCTCAAGTAACGGTTCCAATTCTAACTTGGGTGGCTAAAAAATAATTGATTCTGTTTCAACCTTAGATTCAGAGGTGGTTGTAAAGATAGGCTCAATTTTCTACTTCCACTGGCGAACATCCATCGGCTGGGCCGAATCCAATAATGCATTAACCTCTCATATGGACCCATCGAAGTCTATGTCGGCATTGAAGTGAACCATACATTCCTCCAGTGGATCTATGTAGCATGATGATTAAACATTCGCTCATCTAATGTGTCAATCATGTTCACTTCCTCATCATCATCTAGGTCTAATGTCTGAAATTCGTTACGAAAAACATTCAACTCCAACTTCATGTTCCCGATACTAAGTGTCACAACCCCATTCCTGCATCTAATCAATGCATCTCATGTTGCAAGGAACGATCGACCAAGAATGAAAAGAATATGTCAGTCGGGGCTGCCATTGGTTCGATATCTAAAACCACAAAATCACCTGAAAAATAAAAATCTTTAACTTTCACGATCACATCTTCAACCACTCCTTTCGGATACTTGACTGACCTATCAGCAAGACAAAGGGTAATATTAGTCTTCTTCAGTCCTCCCATGCCCAACTACGTGTACACAGAGTATGGCAATAAATTCACGCTTGCCCCAAGATCAAGGAGACACCTCTCCGTCACAGAGTCTCCTATCTGAATGGTAATGGTGGGGCAACCAGGGTCTTTGTATTTGGGTGTAATGGTCTATTGGATCAACTCTAATGGTTGGGTTGCCATCACAGCGGTTCTGGGTACTGAGGTTTTCTGCATGACAGTGGTTACGTCTTTCAAAAACTTGAAGTAGGAAGGGATTTTCTTTTTGACATCAAGAGGGGTATGTTTATCTGGACATTCTTGAAATTTTCTAAGATTTCCTCAAAATGATCCTTTTTCCTAATCTCCTTCAATCGGTGTGGGAATGGTGCTCTAGGTACCATTTTTAAAGATGATGGGTTAACTACAATGGGCTTCTGAATCTACTCTCTGTGGCTCTCCTCTTGGTATAGATTCTTCTCTCTCTTTCTCTTTTTCTCTTTTTGCATTCTTTTTCAAATCTTTTTTTCAAATTCTCTCTTTTGGGTTCGACAACTTTCCTCGAACTTTCTAGTTTTCCTAAAAAAATCTTTTTTCTTTGATCCTCTTCGGGCATCTTAACTCTATAGTCAACAGTCTTTCCTGATCTCAATGTATGGATCGCTTGCACTTGCTCATTACTCTCTACCAAACACTGGCCTTTGGGCTATTTGGGCTGTCCTTTCAGATTAAGAATGGTTTGGCTCTGGAATTGGCCCTTTTCTCTCTCAGACAACTGTAAGGTGAGCTGACCTAATTAGGCTTAAGATTTGCAATGAACTGGTTCTAGGCCTGGTTAGTCTGCTCTTGGATGTGAATGAATTTAGTCAACAGGTTCTCTAGATGAGAGGATTGCTGAGGGGCTTGTGCTAGTGTAGAGTAGTTAGGCATCTAATCTGGGACTAGTGCCCTACATTGGTTCTGTGGTTGGAACTGCTGTTGTTGGTGAAATTGATTCTGCTGTATGGGTTGCTGAGGATGAGGAACCATGGGATGATTAGTTTGAGCAGGTTGTTGGTATTGCTGCATAGGATACTGTGGTTGGAATCCGGACTGACCTCCCTGGGACTGAATAGGCTCGGCTTGCAGTTACGAAAAATTGGAGTGGAACCTATTGTCTGGATGGTAGGTCTGACTAAAAGTGTTAACAATTGGTTTCCGGAAGTTTCTATAGGAATTTAGCACATTGGCTTGCTCGGCCTTGACAAATGGCAGACTAGGGTAACTCTCAACCGTATGTTCACGACTATTGCGTAACACACAAACATAATGCGGTTTGCTCATACTTTTCAAGGTGGGCTCATGTTGTTGAGGGGTGGGTTGGCATGATATCACAGACATAGATCCTATCTTTTTGCTCAAATTTTCCACTCCCTCAACTAAACTGGTCATCACATTTGTCAACTCAGGGTCCTATTTGATGTTATACATTCCAAGCTTCTGGATCCTTGTCTCATCTCTCTCTAAGTCTTTCCTATTATTTCTCCAATTTTGTGAATTTTTTGCAAGCTTGACAAGGAATTTGTATGCTTGATCCGCAGTTTGATTCATGAATTCTCCTTTGTGCATTGATTCAGTCAAGATGCGCTGGGGGTTCGTAAGACCTCTATAAAAGAAATGTATCAACTCTCATTTGTCAATCCAGTGATGTGGGCATTTGATCAATAGGTCATGGAATCTCTCCCAGGTTTCGTAAAACTCTTCCTTGAGTCGTCCCCTAAAGTTCCTGATGGCACTCCTAAACTGCTCAGTTTTGCTCACTGGAAAAAATTTGGACAAAAACTTTTAGACAAGCTCATCCCAGGTGGTAATGGAGTTTGGAGTCAAGGAATTCAGCAAGGTGGCTGCATGATCTTCTAGCGAGAGGGGAAACAACCTAAGCTTCACGACTTCACTGTCCAAACTTTTATTCTTAAACGTGTGGCAAATGGTTAGGAATTTGTTCAAATGAATATAGGGCTGCTCACACTCGGATCCATGAAATTTTGGTAACATGTTGATGGTGGCGAGACCGAATCTCAAAGTGGTCCGCATTATTCTCTGGCAAAACTATACAACTAGATGGAATGGATGAAAATGGTGTAAATAGTTCATTAATGGTCCTTTGCTGAGGGTTTTGGGCAGCCATTGTGGGCACTATGGGTGGGGCGGGTAAAGCAAGGTAATAAATCCTCATTAATCGGCCTTGATCACGTATCCACACTCGCATACAACTACGATTAACCTAACAATGCAATGGTCCGCTCAATAAAATGAATGCAACATAACAAAAATTTTGAAAACTACATGAAAAGCTAATATAAACTAAGGTTACTTAAAAGAATTCTAAACAACTCCTAACCGTGAGGAAGACACTTTGGCCTCCAACCGGGACTTATGAAACAGAAATTATGGCCAGTTAACCCCCAGGTAGATGGTGGGATCACAATGTGCTAGGCGAAGGTTCCTCTTAAAAACCAACTCCTTTAACAACAAAGTTGTCTTCGTATTTGGCAAGATGGTAGCTGAGGGACAAGGTTTGCTTAGGCACCAGAAAATTCGCCAAGGCACAAGGTTTGCTTAGGCACCAGAAAATTCGCCAAGGCACACAATTGGCACAACCACGGTGGTCTTCCCTAGTGAGCTCGTAACCTAAGATCATGTTTCTACTCAATTTTATTATGGTTTATTGGTTCTAAACTAAGTGAGAATTAAGATGAAATAACGGTTATAAAATTGGAAAATCTTATCTTGTTGGGGTAGTTTGCCCTTTACTAGTAGTGTACTAAATTACATGTGTATTTGAAAAAATTACACTATAAAGCAAGGAACAACCAACAAAATAAACCCGCTTGCAAGGGGTTCACGGGGGTTAGGAATTGCAAACCTCCCGATTTATTTTGGGGGACGAATTAGTTGTCATCGACTCACACTACGGACACCAATTTCCTTGTATGAATGCGAGGGGCTGCAACGGTATAGTCCAACCATCCTCCTTCCCTACAAGCAATTTATTGCAATTCTACTAAACAACTAACTACTTAAAGAAAGTAAATGGGTTACTGGCCGACCTGTGACCAAAATTATTACAACGCCTTTAATGAATAATAAGCCTCACAATCACTCAAATGATTACAACTTTGATGACAAATACCTAATACAACCAACTAAGAAAGCAAATAAATATCAAAACTAATTCTAAATTAAGAAGCACGTAAAATCTTCAAGTTCTCCAATGCACTTTTCCACTTTCCTTCGCTCTAAGTGAGGAATTCCTTACAAAACAAACACAAATAATGTGCTGTCAAGTAGTAAAGGACTAAAGAGTTTGGATTATCGATCCCACGGAGAGAAGATGCAAGAAGCAATGAATCCAATTTGAGTAGAGTTGAACTAAGATATAGCTAAAGTAAACAATTGAAGTGAACAAGTAAAACTACTAAACTATGCAATGTAAACCATTAATTGAAAATAACAACTAGGATTAACAAGTGATTAAGCTAGATTAATAAACTAGTGGGCTAATTAGTGTGCAAACTAAATGGAAATAATGTGAAAAATGGAATTAAACCAAATGGAATGTAAAATAAAATTAAAATAGTGACTAAACTACTCTAATTAACAATTTAAAATAAAAAATGAATAAGGTCTAAACTAATCTAACAAGCTACACTAAACTAGCGGAAGAATGGTGGTGTAAATGGAAGATTTAAGGTGAATATGTGGTGTGAAATATGTATGATTTTAAAACAAGGATTCAAATTAACAATAATAAAAATAAGAGATTAGTCAATCCAAAATCCACTAAGTATGTAATTAATCCAATCAATGCATGTTCTAATTAAAATTTCAAATCTACAATATATCCAATTATCAATCTCTTGTCTAACTGGATTGAATGATATAACAATGAATATTAAAGTAAAAAAAATCAAAGGTCAATATCCTAGATCATCATCTAGCTACCCTAACAATAAATCATCAAAATTAAGCTAAAAAAGATCAAAGCTAAGGGCTCTAGAGCATGCTCTGTGAGAGAACTTAATCCAACTACGAAGCATCAATTGAGATTATCAAAGCATCAAGTGTAGAGATAGAGCATGAGAAATGAGAAAGATTAGCACAATTAGATATAAAATCTACTAATCAATTAAGGCACAAGTAGGGAATTTAAACTAAAACATGCATGTAATTGAACTAATCACATTACTTAGCTTCAAAAGGAGAGCCTAGTTCAAGTACTTTAGCCACTAAACATCAAGAAAGAGATCCAAATCTTCATTAATGATCTTCAATTATAAACTCTCTCTATAGATTAGTTATAAATAAGCTCCTAATTACAATCTATAAGTAAAAATAAAATTGCTAAAAGACTAATTTGATTTGATTGGCTCATTTCCTTTCATAAGGATTGCTTTCATTTTTTTTTTTTTTTTTGTTGCAACTTGAAGGCTTTTGATTGGCTGATTTGCTTTCACATGAATAAAAATAAATAATATGCAATTTCATACCAACCCAAGCTCTAACCAATAAACCAACCACTCCTTTGTGTTAGATAATGACTTCTTTTATCCTTAAAGTCTTCTCCTCTTATTTTGGAATTCTTCAATTCTTCCCAAGATTTCTTCACCAAGATTACTTCATGAAACTTCTTTATTGAAATCTTTTTTTGATGCCTTGGGACACTAACTGGAAGGTTGGGTTAGTCGCGGGGTCCGCCCATACAAGAGAAATTACATAAAAATTCGCTATAAATAATTATGCATGATAATCCCATAATCCTTTAATGTGATAAAAGGATAAAATCTCAGTATAAAGAAAATGATATACATATGAGATGCCCATAAAATTTGGACTAATGAAGGGTAAAATATGTAATATTTTACACTCATCACTTATATTCTGGATTAGCCATACTGGTCCATTAGGCTAGCCAGAGATTAGGTTTAATATTAGGGATATTCTGGTATTTATATCAAAACTTTCTTAGGGCTTATAATCTGTAACCCGAGCTCCACAGATAGTTACAATGTGATAAGGTACTCTCTTGTCATGGATTTAAACATCTCACCAAACCATATGATTCTCATGTCTATTTTGTGTGGCTTGATTATAGATTGCTGATTTTATGCTTCCGTACGTACGTGCACAATGAAAACAATTCAATGTGAAAGATGCGTTTAAACACTAATATTGGGTAAGGTCCCTAAACAAATTTCCTTATAGGTTTCAATTGATCCAATAAATTAATCTAACCTAGCAAACAATCAATCATCCACAAAGAAGAGAAGGAGGCAACGATTTTTTACGTCGAAAAACCTACTCGGGAAAACCCCGAGTCTTACCATCTAGACCACAGACCGCCAAACACTATATGAAATTGAACGATTACAAGAGAACTCATAGACCAATTCCCAGTTGACCACAACCTAATAGATCGTAGATCTTCTCGACAGCAACTCGCCATTCACCGTTCTCCCGTGCTTGGAACGCAACCCACCTTGATGCCTCTCAAGGTGATTCAACAACCAAAGAGAAAGAAATCAACTTCAGCAACAACTCTTTCTCAGTTACTTCACACAGAACTCTCAAAGGATCTCTCAAGGAATTCTGAGTTCTTTGGATGGGAGAAAGGTGAGTTTCTATTTATAAGATTTTGGGTCGTGCATATGGTTTCTCAATTCGAATAGGACATAAACTGCAAGTGGAGAGAACTAGGAATAGGTTTCCAAAATCTGCTGGGAAAGTCGCAAAGTTTCGCTCAACCTGGGGACGATCTGGCTCGACCTGAATGGCATTCTGACTTGAACCCTAAGATCCTACATAATTTGCTTGACCCAGGGAATTCTCACTTTAGCGAACTTGCCCTCTATCTCGAGGCCTTGAGACACATCAGAACTCACTCGACCAGGGAGGATTCTCACACGAGCGAATCTGGGTTCTGCCTCTAGGCTAGACCACAGGATTGTATTCTCTGGATTTCTTTGTTTTTCTTCCTTCAATCTTCAAGATGAAGAACCACTACAGTCTATACCTAAAAATGTAAAATCACAACTCGATTTGGACTTGAGTATTGTCCAAAACCCATCGAATTGCCAACCTAAAACCTAGCAGAATGACTCATTTTTTACCGTGAATTATAAGGGTTCCAAAGGAACAACATAATAAATAATCTTTTAGATCATGGTCCAACACATATGAATTTGGCCAATCTCAATTGAGCTAGAAGAAGAAATACTGGGGCCGATGAATTACTGTACAATGAAAGAGTACTGAAATGGCCATCCACAGTACCTTAGGACAATCTAACGGGTCCAAACTTGACCATGTACTGCAGATAGAAATGAAAATGGCATTAAAACCCTAAATACTTGAATAAAAAGAACCCATATATCACCAATACTTGGACCAATTTTAGATCCAGATCAGTTTCATGGACTTAATTTTAGATCCAAGAGATACTTTAAATTTAGATATACATGCCTTTTAAAAAATGAAGACTGATGTGGCATATGTAATTTGACAAATGTAACTTGGCAACTCCAAGAGAGATGTCAAATGCAAATGCAAGTGGGCTTATGATCATTATTTTAGTTAAAAGAAAGATTTGCACCCAAAAATTCAAATGCAAGTGGGCCCTCGCCATTATTTTATTTAAAAAAAAAATTAAAGTATGATTTTTGGTATGCCAAATTTGACATGCCATCACATACTTCAAATGCCATGTAGGATTTGAAGTATCTGTTGGAGACAATCTTATATGTCAATTAGTGTTGTTGGAGGCTGACATGGCCTTTTGAAGTGTCTGTTGGAGGTGCTCTAAGTATGCTCTATAAAATTTTCGGTTGCAATTCATGTCCATGCTTAGGACCTTTATCTAGGTCAGTGTCCAAGTTGGTCTTTTAAATTTGGGAATGAATGAATACACGTCTTTTCTTACATGCCAGAGTTGGATCTGGGTCTGGGTATATTTCGATAACGAGTCTAATGCATCTTAAACCCAAAACTGACCTGTTCCCAACACTACGTTTAGTAGGCCTATCAATGGGTTGAAGCCGGGCTTGGGCTTGGGTTATCCACTCCCGTCCCGAATTTTGGACATGCCTATCAGGGGTAGTCCAATCTCAACCCTAAATTGAATGGGCCTATGTCAAATCTCGTCCCGTGCAGACCTATGCTGGAACAGGGCTGGCCCGGGCTTAGCCCGATCTTGAACATAAGCTAAGCATTCTCGACCTCTAATCCAATGTAGCCTTTCCCCTTCCCCTTTTCCCATGCTTAACATGCATCCATGTGGACCTTACAAATCCCTTCTTTTAGAATAAAGAAATGTTTTATCTCAAAATTACTCTACATACGTACATGGATGAAAATATGTGTGTACGTAGATATCATTGAATGAAACTCACATCACACTGCATTGGTATAACAAGGATTATCTGGAAAGATGCTGAGTTTCAGAATAGTATTTAGCAAATATATATAAAACTTAGGGACAATTACCATACGAAAGGTCTTAAAGCTGACAATAGCCCCAGAACAACTGGAAAATCTATATTTATCGTAGAGCTGTTCGATCCGTAAGATATTGCAGCTGTAGGATATCCCATAATCAAAAGCGGAAAGACTTGAACAGTCCAGTTTTTTATTTTTTTCGTTGACTGTGTAACCACTAAACCACCATCCAAATCGTTGGATAGCTGTATGAGTGTAAGAACTAATATCGCACCAAATTTGAACCGTTGATCTATCACGGCTATCGAGAAATTTGCAAAAAAATATGTGGCTTATAATTGTTCTTATAATTTGTAAAACGTGACTTTTTTGCGAATTTCTCGATAATCGTGATAGATCAATGGTTCAAATTTGGTGGGATGTTAGTTCTTACACTCATATAGCTATCCAACGGTTTGGATGGTGGTTTGGTAGTCCCATAATAAATGAAAAAAAAACGACTATTTAAGTCTTCCCGTTTCGAATTATGGGATATTTCACACCCAGCTGCGATATCCTACGGATTGCACTGCTCTGCGGTAAATATATACGTTCCGGCTGTTCTGGGGCTATTGTCAGCTTTAAGACCTTCGGTACGGTAATTGTCCCTAAAACTTAATAAAATTATCTTGGAGCTGGGTCGGGCCTGCTCTGCCCATTCCCAATCCCATTTTGGGCGGGCTTTCAAAAAATTGTCCAAGCCCAGCCCGTTGCACTCAAATTTTTCTTAAGGCCTGTCTTTTCGGGCTTGGGACAAGCCAGGCCTGGCCGGGTACCCATTTTAACTGGCTAAATTGACAAGCCTAGTATTTAGTAAGACTTTATATCCTTGTTTTTAAAGACACCACCTAAATGGTTATTAGTTGTTTGGAGCTTTTGTGAAAAAAATTAACCTTAATTCTTTTGACTTTAGTCAAGAAAAGTAGAAAAATACGAGTTGAAAGCTGCTAAATGCATACCATTTGTTTTTCTTTCCACACTCCCTTTCTCTCTACACCTACCATTGAAGTATGGGGATTTTAAAATTTTCTTTGCATAGCTCCCATAATACCAAAACTATCCCCACCCCCACCCCAGCCACCACAGCCCCACCAGCAGTACCGCTGGAGGGGGGAGAGGGAGCGAGAGAGAGACAGGGAGAGGGAGAGGGATTCAGAGAGAGGGAGGGACACGGGGAGGGGGAGAGGGAGAGAGGGCGACGGACGGAGGTGGGCATGGAGAGGAGAGAGACCGGGAGAGAGAAAGAGGGAGAGCGGGTGGGGGCTAGCGACCGGCGGAGAGAGGGAGAGGGAGGGAGAGAGAGGGAGAGGGCTAGTTTGGGGATTTTCCACATGGGTATATTGGTAATATTTTTTTCTTAAAAAATGGTGTGTGAAAAAAAAAAAGTGGCATGCATTTAGCAGCTCTCATACGAGTTAGGGTACTATAAGTTTTTTGATAAAAATTGCACATTGTTAATATTTGCAACTCATTTTCCCACCCTTCAGAACCGCGTAACAAAGCTGGACCTTTCCATGACCTTGTTGCAAAGATGGATGTTTAAATTTTTTTGCATCTAGCCCACATAGCGTGGAAAGCATGATACCCAATGATCGATCCCCAGACGGTCAGGCGAGAAGTGAAATTGTTAACAGAGCAACCCTTCATTCTCTATGTATTCTTATATTGCTAGGATAAAGATAAATTATTGTGGTAGTTTCACGTGTGTGTATATATATATAAATTTATGGGCCACGGATAAAGGGGTTAGAGACTTGAGATTGACCTCGAACTTGATATATGGTCTCATCTCATATGACTCTTTCCATCCCCCCAAGTCCCATGATCAATAGGGCCCTAGGTGGGCCCCATTGAGTTTGTCTATGACTATATGGTAAGGGAAGGATGCACATGAATATATCCTCACTATACATGTGGGGATATTCCTATGCATCCTTCCCTCGCCATATGGTGAGAGACAAACTTAACGGGGCTCATGTAGAGCCCCACTGATCATGGGACTTGTGGGGGGATGGAAAGGGACTTCTTGGAGGGGCCCATATAGCAAGTTGAAACCCTTCATCCATGGCCCACAGATTTAATGACTTTATATTAAAGAAAAAAACTTGACCTCCAATCCAACAGACCAATTCATTTGGATAGGAAAAAGCTTGATGGATCTAGTGTACTTAAGGAGGTCCCATGTATGTAGATGATTTGGATGCATCATAAAATCGGCCCCACTATGTTGTCCCTCTAAGGGACAAACTTGATAGGGCCAACCTAAAGCCCCACCGATCATGGGACTTGGGCGAATGGAAAGATTCATCTTGGATGGCCCCATATATCAAATTTGGGGTCAATCCCAAGTTTCTAACCTTTTCATACCTGGCCCACAAATTTTATGACCTAATCGGAGAGTGCATAGAACCACCGAAGCGGGAGGTCACCTAAGCTGAAGGAAAAAACCTTGCAATCGAGGTTGCCGTCGCCGCTGAATACCGACATCTTCTGGGTGAAGTGTCGGAGATGAGCTTCGGGGTCTGACGTTCCATCATAAAGATTGAAGCGTGGGACGCTGAATTTATCAGGGAGAGGATGGTCTCTGATTTCCCAAGTAAATGGGGAGGTGCCGTGGATGTCGCTATATCTGGTAGCCAACCGACCTCGAGCGAGGCCGACATGCTCTAGGTTCTGCTGCACGGCCAGCTTAATTTGCTGGTCAATATAAGCAGCCATGTCGGGGTCGGCCCCGGTCTCCCGCCTTTGCCTCCGGCACTGCTGCTGGTCGGCGCTGGCGTGAGTGTTACTAGAGTCCTCTTCCTGAGCCCGGGCACGCCTCTCGTTTAGTTGCTCCCTTAGATCTGGCTGACCCTCGGGGCCCCGCCGGGCTTTCCGCCGAGGTGGAGGCGTGTGAGATGCTTCGGGCAGGGTTCCGTCCTTTACCTCCAACTGTCGCTGGAGCTGGAGGATCTGCGCCTTTTGTTCCTCAATGACGAGGTTCTGAGCCTTGATTGCTTCAGCTTGGGCTTTAACATCTTCCTCTAGGGCCGTGTCGTCGTCACTTTCGTCACCAAGGTGGATATGGTCCTCTTCCATGTGGTCTTCGTGATGAGACCGAAGAGGTTGAAACTGCTCAGGAGTCCTACCTCGCTGGGACTGTTCCTGAGGAGGAACGTCCTTGCGGGGTGCTTGGGTGAAACAACCTCCAGACGTGGACGCTCTGCCTGGGAGGACGTTGTCCGGGCCCGTATTGCTACAGGACCGCTCCGAGGAGACGCTGGTACACCTCTTGACGATGAGTGTGTCACCGTGACGGGTGACCCAACACTTCGAATACCAGGTTCCCCCTCCGCTCTTCTCGACTGAGGGTTGGGTGGTGTTTGCCTGGTATCTCTTTGCTGGCTTGTTATTAATGCCCCTGCCTGGTTCGTCACCAGTGGAGGCAGCATGAGAGGTAAGAATGTCTCTGGCTTGCTGGACTTGGACGGTCCAACAACGCTCTTTCCCTTCTTAGCCTTAGGAGGCATGGCTGTTAGGATGAAAGTATGGATTTTTCAGATCGCTTCCCACAGACGGCGCCAAATTGTACGTGCCTAAAAATTACGGACTTGGTTTAGGTGGTGATGAGAATTTACAGAGAGGCTGTTTAAGCTGAACAGGAACGTCTCTGATGATCCGAAATCTGAAAGGGAAGAGAAAACAGAGGTCAGGGCCCGAGGCTGCTGTCAGCCAAAGGCACTCCGACGCCTGAGTTAGTGCAGTCACTGAATTAGGGTGAAGTGAGGAAGAAGATGTGAGCAGTAATAACAGGATATAGACTGTATTCTTGCGTACCTTTTATGTGATTACCATGCAGGTATATGTAGGAGGGAGTAGAAGGTTCCATAGTGGAGGTAGGTGGGGATACTTGTCCCATCGGCCCACTCCTAGGACCCTTGGTAGGTGAGGATACTTGTCCCATCGGACGTCCCCTCAAATCCCTCACATAAATGTGGACGTGATAGGGAAGGTCCCTTATCAGTATTCGGTGGTCACCCTATCTGTCAGGGTGCTATGCACTGCAGCTGTCCCATCCCAGGATGGAGATTAGACGCCCGGTATTCACCTCGGCTTGTGGCCGAACTGGAGAGGATCCGGGGTCGAGAGTTAGATGCTGGAATATGAGATGCCGACCTCCAAGGGAGTGTGTTCGGTTCTCTTTACCGATGTAGATCGGGTCTCGGTACTTGCCGACCTCCAAGGGAGTGTGTTTGGTTCTCTTTACCGATGTAGATCAGGTCTCGGTACTTGCTGGTACTAACGCCGAACTGACTGAGACCAAACTCAGAGCAAGCCCCCCAATTGGTACTGCTACCGAACTGGAAGATGATTTCTGGATTATGGAAATACCCTACACAGTGAGCATTCATTTTATCAGACAATCAATGGATCCGGCTCATTGACGAGTGGTAGTTGATCACCGATTAATCGAACCATTTGAAATTAAGAAAATATCACCATCCACTATATATATGCTTGAGATTTGTTATTATATTACTATAGCAAGAGCTGAAAAGTATTTTCTCCACTCAATTCAATTATCCGTTTCTTCCTCTTTTGGATTAATTGCACAGTGAAAAGAATTAGAGGGGTCTTGATTGAAGCCAAAGCTAGAAATCATTGACATTAAAGCAAAATTATCTAGTCCATTCAATTCTCAATTATTGCTTTTCTTCTTGACCTTGGTTGTTAATGTTGTTAAAGTAAAGAATGTTAGAACGGGTCCTTATTGAAAGTAGCAACCACCCTTGCACCTTTTAAGATGCAATAATTTTTTCACGTTGTTTTTCCACACAGAAGACGGAATGGGTGGAGAAATAGTTCTGTCTATCGTCTTTCGAGAGTTGCAGACGAAGTTGAGGTCCCCTATCCTAGATGAATTTTGGTTGTTGTGGGTTGTGAAAAAGGAGAAACAAAAGCTCCACAGCAATATGTCAAGGATTAAAGCCGTCCTCGAAGATGCGGAAAGGCAGCAAATTGACCGGATGACTGATAAAGACCGCCTTGGAAAGCTTAAAGATGTTGCCTACGATGCGGATGATCTATTTGATGAGTTCCTATTCGAAGCTCTACGAAGGAAGGTTGAGAATCAAGATGGCATGGGAAGAAAGGTACGAAACTTCTTCTCTCCTTCGAACCCACTCGCTTTTCATTTAAAGATTGCACATAAGATGAAAGAGCTGAGGAAACGATTTGATGAACTTGCCGAAGAGAATAACAATTTCCAATCGTTGGAGGGAGTTGCCAGAAGCCAGCCTCGGATCTCAACAACAAGAGAAACTGTCTCGAGTGTGCCCGACTCGGGTGTTTGTGGGAGAGATGATGAGAAAGAAAACTATATAGATTCATTAATCAACTCTGGAAATGAAGAGGTCCTGTTGGTCATTCCCATTGTTGGTATGGGGGGACTGGGCAAGACCACGCTAGCTCAATATGTATATGATGATGGAAGAGTGGAGACTCATTTTAACTTAAAGATGTGGGTCTATGTATCTGAGGATTTTGATGTGGGAAAGATTCTGGCAAAAATTTTACAGTCTGCAACTATGAGTACTCCCACTGAGGGATCTAGCATGGACCTCTTAAACACTCTTGTTAAAAAAAACCTGAGTGGGAAGAGGTTTTTACTTGTTTTGGATGATGTTTGGAATGAAGAATCGGAGAAGTGGGACAGGTTGAGAACAACACTTCAATGTGGTGCTGAAGGAAGCAAAATATTAGTCACCACTCGTAGTGATACAGTTGCGAGAAGAATGGATGCTCTTCGTAGACCTCCTCTGGAAACACTGTCGGCAGCTGAATCTTGGACTTTGTTCGAGAAAGTGGCACACCCGCCTACAAGCTTTGTATCAATTGGAGAGGAAATAGTAAGAAAGTGTGGTGGTGTCCCTCTAGCAATCAAAATATTGGGAGGCATGTTGCGAAATGAAACAAGTGAAAGGGAGTGGCAGTCCATGAGAGATGTCGAACTTTGGAAGCAAACAGATGAGAAGGAAAAAATCTTATCCATATTAAGACTAAGCTATGATCATTTGACATCATCTTTGAAGCAATGCCTTTCGTATTGTGCTATAATTCGCAAAGGGTATCCATGTAATAAAGATAAACTAATCAAGCAATGGATAGCCCAAGGCTTCATTCATTCTGATGATGAAAATGAACTCCTAGAAGAAGAAGGCGAAAAGTATTTCAATGCACTGTTGCGGAGGTCCTTGTTTCAGGTTGATGTGGTCAATAATTCATACAAGATACATGACCTTATACATGATCTTCTTAGGTCTGTTGCAGGAAAAGAATGCTTTGTTGTGGAAGCTTCTATGATGAATGATTTAACTCGTCATTTAGCATTGTGCAATAATGAAACTCGTCATTTAGCGTTGTTCAATGATGAAACTCGTCATTTAGCATTGGGCAATGGTGAATGGAGAGGAGAAACGAAGAATTTGGATGCATTGAAGAAATGTAAGAAACTGCGATCAATGATTACACGTGGACCTGGTCCTATTGATATGAATGTTTGCTTGAGCTTCAGGTGCTTAAGGGTGTTGGATTTAAGTTACAGAAGAAGTATTTGCTTCCTTCCAAATTCAATAGACAAGTTGAGACATCTTAGGTATTTTGACATCTCATATACAAAGATTAAAGAATTACCTGAGACCATATGCAACTTACACAACTTGCAGACACTGAGAGTCCTCAGCATTCCCCTCCAGAAGTGGCCAAAGAATATGAAGAGAATGATTAGCCTTAGACATATTGAATTTGATGATTTTCCCTTACCAAAAGGAATGGGAAAGTTGACTTTTCTCAGGACGTTGCCAAAATTTATTATTGCTGAAGAGAGTGGAGCTCAAATAGAAGAGTTGAAAGATTTAAATCTGCTAATGGGGAAAATCTCCATTGAAGGGCTTGAAAATATAAGAAATGGTGCATGTGCTCGTGAAGCAGATTTAAAGGCAAAGAAACACCTCCATTCTCTGCATCTTTGTTGGAATCGGCTTCGTTATGAATCAGAAGGAAATGCACAGGAAGTGATTAATAACCTCGAACCCCCCTCGAATCTAAAGAAGCTAGTTGTTTCGAATTATAGAGGTTTGAGTTTTCCAAGTTGGATGATGATGCTTTCAAATCTAGTTCATATAAAACTGTGGGGTTGCATTGGATGTGAACAACTGCCACCTTTTGGGCAACTGCCTCTCCTTGAATCACTTGAGATTTATGGAATGAGTGCTATAAAATACATTGTTAAGTTTGATGGGAGCCACAACAACAAATATATATTCCGATCACTGAGACAACTCGTTCTCTCTAAATTGCCTAATTTGGAGAGATGGTCGTCTCAACAAGAGAATGGTGATGGTGATGAGCAGAAAAGAGAAGAAGATGATAAACTGATTCTCGGTCGCCTTTGTGGTCTTCGCATTCATGATTGCCCAAAGCTGATTCGGTTGCCAAAGCTTCTTCTTCCAGCTCTTGAATTTCTTGAGATGAATGGAGTGGGTTGTGATAGAATAGACATACCCATGTCCAAGTCACTAAAAGAACTCAACCTCCGAGATATGCCTAATTTGGAGAGATGGTCATATCGAGAAGTGGATGATGATGAAGACGACCAAGTGATCTTCCGTTTCTTCCGTACTTTGGATATCTTTGATTGCCCAAAACTGATTTGGTTGCCACGGTTATTTCTTCCGGCTTTAGAGACTTTATATATGGGACAAGTAGGCTGTGACAAGATAGAATTTTCCACATCGCAGTCACTGAAAAGAGTCCGCTTCACCGACATGCCTAATTTGGAGATGTGGTCATCACGAGAAGCAAATGATGATAAAAAAGTGATCTATCCTCGCCTTGAATTGAAGGTCCGACGATGCCCAAAGTTGGTTCGCTTGCCTCATCTTCTTCCTTCACTTAAAGACTTAAGGATTTATGAAACCAACGAAAGGCTATTAGGGTCATTGGCCCACTACAGTTCACTTGTCCTGCTCTTTATTGGGGGGCTTCCGGATATTATGCATTTGCCAGAAGAAATTGGGCCAACCCATGCCAACAACCTTCACACCTTGGAAATTTCTGGTTGCCCAAAATTAATATCTTTATCACATCAATTGAAATATCTCCATTCTCTCAAAGAATTGAGACTTTATGATTGTCCTGAGTTGGTGCTACCATTGCTGGATGGATCGCAGGAGCAACAGCCTTGTCCTCCTTTAAATTCTCTTAAAGAAATTGGAAATATTTGCCTCGTGTGAAAATCAGAGATTACTTCCAGGAGAAGGGATGATCATGACCTCTCTGGAGGAATTGCAAATCACAGCATGTGGGGATTTGGAGTACTTATCTTCTGAAGGGTTGCAAAACCTCACCTCCCTTGACATTTATGAATGTCCAAAGGTGTGGTCATCTCCAGAGTGGCTTACGAACCTCACATCACTTAAGATACTTACGGGTGTTGTATTAGATGGTATGACGAATTTGACAAATCCGTTGGAAAATCTCAAATCACTCGAGTATTTGTCAATTTCATCGGCTCCTGATATGACGGATTTTCCAGAGTGGATTGGAAACCTCGCATCGCTCACTACTTTAATGATTACAGATTGCCCTAGCATAAGGTCTCTGCCAGAGTCATTTGGAAACTTGCTATCGCTTTCGACGATGAGTATCCAATCTTGCCCAGCTTTGACAGAGTTACCAAAGGGCCTGCAACGCCTCACAAATCTCCGAGAGCTGAGTATATGGGGAAGCCCTGATTTGAAGAGACGACTATGCAAGTATTGGAAGGAGTGGAAGAAGGTAGCGCATATTCCAGAAATTTCTATTGACAGCCAGCCGCATTCACGGGAGGCCGAGCATCCAAGTCTAATGCAGTCATTGAAGAAAGGATGCAACAAATTCGATAAGAAGCTCCATTTCCCCACCTGCGCATCTTCTTCTTCTTCTCCTTGATTGATGTTGGATCATCATCAAATCGCGTGCGTCCAGTTGAGTGAAATCAGGTAAGTGGACCTTCTTCTTCTTCATCATAATCATCTACAAATTTCATTTCATAGCTGTCTTCTCCATTTTCTCTCTTTTCTTCCTCATCATAGAATGTGGTTTTTAAAATCCTTGTGGTGTGTTTTAAAAAAAGAGTAAAGAGCTGTTTGGCACACATCACCTACGGGCCCACCCGAAGAAATTGGCTCAAGGTGCTAATAAGGATCTCTAACCGTGTAAACGTGGGTCATAGAACCAAAGTCACTGCTGGATTCAATACCACATTTATTTTTTGCCTCATTGGTCAACCAAGTTCGAATGTACTGGTAATGGGTGCTCTGCATTTACGGTGCACACCCCCTAAGGACCTTATACCTCTCATCAAGGCCCACATTCACAACGAACACAGATTGGGCCACCAGGGAGCGTTTTCGTTATTTTTTTTGTCGTCTAGTGGTATTGTCGATATCGACCATTCAGTGTATTTGTTCCCACCGCAGCAGGTCACTTTCCCATTTCTATCGACCAGCCCTTTCCACCCACTCTTACCCTTTTCCTTTCTTCTCCACACGGTCGACACATCCCTTTTCCAGTGGTCCCAAGTCTGTGGTCGCAGGAAGCTTGGCGCCAATTTTCGAAAGTGTAAACATGGAGGTGCGTTTTTCCTTTCCTTTTTTATCCTATTGTGTGCCCTAGATTTTGAATGGCAGCCGGGGTTTTCAAAAGGTTTGTTTTGATGGCTCTGGGACGTCCTCTGAGTTGTTATTCTCCTCATCTACCCAAACGAGGGAGGTGCTCTGAGTTGTTCTTCTCCTCCTCATCTATTCAAACGGACCCCTGCTCATCTTCTTCTCACATGAAAAGGGCTGATTTCTCTAACTCATTCTTTTGAAATTTAATTTTGTTTCCATTGCTTGATATTGGCTGTGTCCTTTCCCAAGTGTTTCCATGCATTCCATTAGTCCTTAGCAAACACGTGTTTCTTTGTTTTTCCATTTGTTTTGTGTTTCCAGAAATGTTAGATTGATTTTATTTCACATGTTTGCATTCCATTGATTGATATCACTCACATTGGTGTGTCAGGAATGTTGTCATGTCCTTATTCAGCCAACCATTTTTTGCCAATGAATCCTCCCCAGTTGTGATCTTCATAGCTGCCATATGATTTCTCATACTTATTTTCAGGGAAAACTTGAAATCCTATCTCCATATGACATTGGACATGAGTGTTTGATGTCATCACATAGTGCTTGAATTCCCAAGATAATTAACCAATGCCTTCTCAGAAGAAAAGTCGAAGGTGAACATGGAGAGGCAATCTCCCTGTGGGTGCGTGAAATGCCCTGAACCAGATATTGAGTCATTTGACTGAGCTCAATACACAATGCTTTTTTATCATATTGGATAGTTGATAATGTAATGTTGTGTTATGTATAACCGACCCTAGGTTTATGACTTCTGAAGTTTCTCCATTTGTGGAAATTTCTGTAAAGTTTATTGATAAATTGAATCAATTTTTTCGTTCGTTTTAGTATTATTCTCAACTGTAGCCAATGACCTTTACTCCTTTCTCATATATTTGCTCTGGATCTATATTAAGGCCCTCCTCACATTTGCTCTAGTTTTTTCTTTGAAGGGAACATTTATTGGAGCGTGTATCCCTTCATGAATTGGCACTCAATCAAATTTGACTCTCATTTTGTTAAACTACATATAAACCATAAGATCTAAAAAACAGAGAGAATTTGCCTTGGGTTGAGACTTTTTCCGACCCAATATCAATGGCTGTGACTATTGTTTAGGACTATTTCAGTCTACTCCTATTCCATATGTAGCCTTACTCATCCCTCCTTTCCCATGATTGGCAATGACATTCATTCATGCAGCCCCCTGAAAAAAAAAAAAAAACTATTGTTTGCTTGTTTGATTTTTTTCCTTTGTGTGGTAGTGATATTATACTACATTGGCATGTAGTTTTGTTCCCAATGTAGCCAAGGTCCTCACATTTAGTTCTGAATATATATTAATATTAGAAGAATACTCAATAGAGAACAATTTCCTTTATAGATAGGGACCTTTTAGTGGGACATCTGACCCTTTTTGAATTAACTCTCACTCCAATTTGACATTCATAGGACTGAACTGTGTACCATTAGATTGAGAAATTAAATGGAGAAATGACTTCATGTCAGAGTTGGAACGTGCATGTTTGTTTACATGAGAAGGAGAGTCAAAGGAAAGTTGGAGTATAGTCATGATAAAAGGAAAGAGGGTTAAACTGTTAAAGTAAAAAAACACTATAAGACAAAATTAGGTTCTATTTCTCCCCATTTCTTTTACAAGAGGCCAATATTCATGTGCCCTTGAGTTAATTTCTTCTGAAGACCATAAGAACTCCACTTTGTCTAGATTCATTCCAACAGCTTTCCAAATCTCAATTATATAATGACCAACAGTCTGTATTTTCTTTAGATCACCACCCATTATATTGTTCAGCTATGCAAACCAATCAACAATCCATATCTTCACTCTGGAAACTGCAGAAGTAAGTTTCTTCAGGTTTATTGCCTTCACAACACCCATGTTAGATCACGTAAAGGTGGGCCCAAACAGGTTAGATAAGGTAAATAGCTGTTGTCGGCAATAATACTAATGACAGCATGGGATCAATTCATAATTTTTACCTCAAATCTATATGTAACTTGTTCACAACAAATTTGCTTTCCAATGTGTATACTCATCTTCACTAATTGCTTTTGTATGTGCAGACGAATAATGAACAAGCACCCGAAGCTCCGAAAACTCTCTCATACAACCAACGCTTTCATGTATCCGAAGGAATCCGCCGCGGAGAGGTATATCCCCACAACTTAATTCATAGCATCGATATACTTTGTTTTTTTTTAATTCATAGCATCGATATACTTTGTTTTTTTTTTTTTTTTTTTACATCATCTACATGCCAACAACCTGATCCAATTATTGTACACACTAGGACTTCAGGAGGCTTAGGTGCATACCTACAAATCCGGATAAGGATATATGGTCACTGACAAAGCAGCAAAAGGACTATGTGAGGCAGACAGGCCTTCACCATCTCGCAGACATAGATCGCATGGTCATAGATCATGCGCTTATCACTGCTCTGATGGAGAGGTGGCGGCCGGAGACCAACTCATTCCACTTTCTATCGGGAGAAGCTACTGTCACGCTAGAAGACGTGGCATACATATACGGCCTTCCAATAGATGGGCCCATAGTTGTTGGCCGTACTTTCCCGGGGAAATATGTAGTGCATGTGTGTGAGGAGGTCCTTGGGCTTACCCCACGGAAGAAGTTAGACTACGTTGGCTTAACCGTGAAGTTTAAGTGGCTTGAAGACAATTTCAAGGCCGAGGAACTTGAGAAAAAAATTGAGGACGAAAATTATAGAGACGAAGAGATCCGTGCAACACGGGCTTATTTATTCTTTTTAGTCTGCAGTCAAATTGTGTCGCAGACTTCCGGTGCCAGTGGACCCGCTTACATACTCGAGCTTTTTAAAGAGTTCAAACGTTACGCATGGGCACCGGCTTGTCTTGCCAATCTCTATAAGATGTTGACCAATGCCTCGCTTTGGAATGCGGAGAAAA
This sequence comes from Umbellularia californica, assembly GCA_028538565.1. NCBI lineage: Eukaryota > Viridiplantae > Streptophyta > Magnoliopsida > Laurales > Lauraceae > Umbellularia > Umbellularia californica. The sequence continues at coordinate 99,396,609 of JAPQWN010000002.1, forward strand.
TAAGTGATGGAGCTGAGAAGGAGGAAAAGATTGGAGAGATTGAGGGTCACCAACTGAGGGCACCAACCGGTCCTCTACAGCTATTACAGGCATGGTTTAAAATCTCGGTCTCGGTCGCGGTATCGGCCGGGCCGAAAAACCGATATGATATCGGTATCGGTCGCGGATATCGGTCCGTCGCGGTCGTCGCGGTGTGAATTTTTTTTTAATCCAAAAAAAATTGCAAAAATATACAAAAAATCCAGAATATTAGAAAATGCTGGAATACAATATTTTTTTCCATTAGTAACAACAATAAATCAAAATCTCGGTCACCTAAAGTTATGAGTCCTGTTTGTGTCGCAGTTCGCTATCTTTTTTAGTATTTAATATAATGCAACCATTATTGATGCTCATGATCAATTTATTAGTGTAAAATATAAGAAAATAAAGATAACATATCAATCATCATTTAATGCTAACTCAATCATCAAATAAGTTGTGAAATTCAAGACCCTGAAGATGACACATTAAAATCAGAAACATAATAGTGAGATAGATAAATCATAATGTACTTGGGCATCAAAAGGTTCATGAATCATGATTCACCTGAAATTAGAGGGGACTAGTACTAGGGAGAGATTGATGAGTATGAGTGTATGACAGATTGACAGCCTAATTCCAAGTGGAATGTCGCCCTGGCTCGATATCATCATCATCATCATTTCTTCGGTATTGGCTAAAAAGATATGCTCCATACTGTTGCGCAGCACTACCATAACCATGACCATATTCATATTGTTCTTGATAACCATGACCATACAATGATCATGAATCATTAAAAGAACATATTTATGATGAAATCCCCAAAAAATGATATATTATAATTCAAATATTAAAAAATCCAAAAATAAAATAATTAAAATAAAAATCTAAATCATGTTTATGAGTCTATGACTATGAGTAGATGTAGATCTATCATCTACACACTATTAATAAGCCTTTGGTATCACAAATATTCTAACAAGTTACAAGTAACAACAATTATTTTTAAGAATTTTTTTTTTAATAAAATCATTTTCAAAATCCTAAATACATAGATCTAGCATAAAAGTTTGTAAATCAATCATTTATATACCATACAATGATCATGAATCATTAAAAGAACATAGTTATGATGAAATCCCCAAAAAATGATATATAATAATTCAAATATCAAAAAATCCAAAAATAAAAAAAATTATTTTTTATATCATCTCGGCCGATATTTTGAAAATATCGGCCGAGATATCGGTTCACAGCGAGATCATCTCATCTCGGCCGATATATCGGGATTTTTTGGGGATATTTACCTGAATCCGATATCTCAGTGAGATATCGGTTCGGTATCGGCCGATACCGAGTCATATCGGCCGATATGACTCGGTAGCGGCCGAGATTTTAAACCATGATTACAGGTGATCCTTTTCATTAATAATGAATTTTGCTTATTAATGATATTGTACGTAACTCGTTGTTTTTTATGTTGTGGCGCAGATATGGGCCTATACTAGGATGTATATCGGAAAGTGTCCTAAGCCAAAGGACAGTTGGAAAAATGACATTCAATTCCCACTCTTTAAGACGTGGCGAAGGAGATTGCCTGAAACCCCACCGAAATCTAAGGTGAAGGAAGTGAGAATGCAATTAAACAATTTGAAACCTGATGGGGTAAGCATCGAAACTCATGAAAGCGTTATACCCTTGCATTCGGAGTTAATATACTAGTTAATCCAATGCTTGATGAACCGTTGCTTATCTCAATTGCAGTTCATTTGGCAACCTTATAAGCAGTACGGCAAGAAGTTTCTATCGAAGCTTTCAAAAGTTGATCGCAGTCTCATTAGCTCGTCTACCGTCCTTGTCTTCTATTGGATCGTCGAGCGTCATAATGCTTGGAGGGTTATGAAACAGTTTGGACTAAAGCAATTAGTCCCACCTCCATTCACAGCTCCATTTCCGAGACAGGAAAGGACCTACTTTGTTGTTGTTGATTATGAAAAATTGATTGATGAAGGGATTAAAGTGTCGTGGGCTGCAAGAGCCCAGCTTGGACTACATGGTGAGGAATGTATTGCAGCCGAGCAATCAGCTGAGTATATGGAATGGTATAGTTCAAATACAGTCATTTTTATTGGTAGGGGAGAGGAACCGGAGCAGCATACTGTGGCCGAGCGTGAGGATGTCCAGGCAGAGGGATCCGGCAAATAAGATGAAACCACCATCCCACAGAAACATGTATAACCAATTCCTCTTTAGTTGTTTAAGTGGTTTTGCATTTCATATTTGCTTGTCTGTTATTAAAGCAATAGTTCAAACCAAACTACCAAACATGTATGATATATGTTGCATTTCTGTCTTTCTTTTTAGGCTAAAGATTTGGTCGACCGGATAGAGTGCTCGCTCAAACGGGCTGCCCACAGGAACACTCCTCTAGAGAAGCTGGCCCTATCAATTGGGAAGAAATTGGATAAGTTTAGGTCCGGTTTTGGGTCAAATTGGGAGAACTTTTCATTTGATGGTTGTAGCAACTCACAGTCCGATGACGATGTAAGGAATAAGAAGATTTTAATCACATTCAAACATAAGAGGCCCGCATCCAACAGCCCAGGCAAAACCAAAAAGCAAACATCAAAAAGGAAAATGACGGTTTTCGATGAAACCCCGCTGTTGATGATAGAAGGTTCGGGTAGCAGGCCACACACACCGGTCATTGTTCAAGAACTGCTTGAAGAATCTGTAAAAGGACCCGAGGCCCCGCCTATTCAAGAATCTTCACTTGGATTCAGTGTCCCACCATTCGAAGAACCTCTTTGTACCCAGCCCTTAAGCAGGACATTGTTCGCCTCGCCATTGTCGGTCTCTAGTTCATCCGTCCCAGTGGTCCCAACCCCTATGGCCACACTTGTGTCATTAGTGTGGAGGATAAAACAACTACCGCGGATGCGCAAGATACCGGTGAAGTTTGAAGACTACGCTCATTCGCTTGTTCAAGATGACTACGTGCTATCTGATTCTGATAAGTTCTTTCTCAAAGGCTTCAAAGAATACCATGCAACTAGATATGAAATGGCTTCCACATGTTATAAATGTCTTTCTAATGTTAGAATTTGACAATTTTACATGTTCTGTTTGATAAACATCTCCTCTACTACCTTAGGAAAAATGAGTTGGAGCAGATTTGTACGTTAGTAAAGGCGGATGATCTGGCGAAGATCCTTGAAGAGGGAACATGGATGGACACGAACATCATATACTATTACTTTGAAAGCTTACGGGAAGGGTGTGACAATTGTTTCATTGCTAACCCAAGTGTTTGTGTAAGTAATGACGCCATATTTGCTTGTGCAAGTAGTGTTGTACATCTTCTAATTCGCGTTGAATGAAGTGAAATTTGTTAATAATGCATGCAGAGTTGGTGGCGGGATGGGAGTGATTCCGCGGTGGATGTTGTATTCAGGAAAGAAGGCCATAGGGTGTGGGATTCGATGGAAGCACGCACGTTGATCTTCATCGTCTACCACAGGTCTCATTTCACCCTACTGGTGGGTTACGTTGATGAGAAGAGGTGGGAGTTCTACAATAGCTTGGAAAAAGATTGTCGGTCAATAAAACATGCTGAAAAATTTGTAAGCAAATTTAAGCATATTCGCGTTTACTTTCATTGATTTACTTTATTCTAATGCTAATTTTTTGTTTGCAAAATGCCAAGCGGGATGGTTGAATGAGAAATACAGTCAATTCGGTTGGAACGACCCGTCTTTGTGGTCATGGGTAGAGAGGACGGACATCCCTCGCCAGCAAAATAACAATGATTGTGGGGTATTTGCAATGGCTTTCTCTGCTCACTGTGTGAACTGATTGCCCTTTAATTTCAATCAGTCTCATATCCCATACTTTCGGAGCAAAATCGTTGTAGAGATCTTCAAGAGGAGTTGGCAATTGAATGCAAACAAGCTGGGATTGACTGAACTGACGACAGACTCCCAATCAAGATGATTGACTGACTGAACTGTAGAAATTTTTCTGTAAAGAATTATAGAAGTTGTTAGCAGTTTTGTCCCTAGTGTACAGTTTTGGATGTATAAGACATTTGGATGTAATGAATGGTTTAATTTGATGTTATTTCCATGTAAAGCAAGAGTTGAATGATAACTTTATTGTGAATGGAGTCCAGTCCGATGATAGTGCATTCATTTTGTTTAAAACAAAAGTCCATATTATGTGTAATCTCTATAGATTTTCATGTTATTATGTGAACATTCAAATACCAGCTTGCAGGTATCTTAAAGGTCTTGTTTTCCCAAATGGATCAGAAAAATGACAGGCCCAATGAATTTTCTGGTTCCACTTAAGTTGTCGATATTGACAACAATTTGTTGTCGATATCGACAGGACCTGTCTTTTTTCTGAAAACTAATGTTCCAGTTAAGTTGTCGATATCGACAACTAATTGTTGTCGATATCAACAACTACTGTCATTTTTCTGAAAACTATTGTTCCAGTTAAGTTGTCGATATCGACAACTACTGTCATTTTTCTGAAATCCAATGTTCCAGTTAAGTTGTCGATATCGACAACTAATTATTGTCGATATCGACAACAACAGTCATCTTTCTGAAATTTAATGTTTCAGTTAAGTTGTCGATATCGATAACAAATTCTGGAATCAACTAAAACAGATGTGAAACCATCAAAATCTGTACATACAAACTTCATATAAATTCTTAATAAAAGATACGTTATGTGAAAAAACCACCATTTCAGTGCTACTGAAGTAAGCTCAAATCAAATCACAAAGGGACAAATACCATTGCTATATTTCCAATATCCACTTACATAACAGGACGACCATACAAAATATACATACAGAGATATTCATCTACAATAGGACCAACTATTCTGGTTCTAAAACTTTCAAAAAAATTCATGCACAACTGTTCTTACTTAATTAGGTTTATAATTACAATGGAACACAACTACTGTCATGCATATAGTCTCTCCAAAATATATAGACAAATGAGACCACCCAAAAAATACAACAAAAAAATGAGACCAGTTATTCCTGCACAACTGTTCTTACTTCCAACGAGACTATATGCATCAAATGAGACCACCCAAAAAATACTGTACAACTATTCCATCAGCTTATTACTGGAGGATTGCGACACCCTCCACGGTTATGCCCTCTTCCTTTGCAATTTGAACAAGTAACAACCCTTCTCTGGCGACCACGATCTTCAGTACGGATCCTGTTCTTTTTTGGACGTCCGGACTGTTTAGTGGTTCTCGGTGGAAGAACCCTAACATCACATGTGTGGTCCCATTGTTTAATGTCACGAGTAGCATGTAAGACTTCACTGTGCGATGTACGGTAAGTGCTTGAATAATACCAATGCTCGCAAAATGCATACGGATCATAATTTCTGACTTTCATTGAAGCCAATGCGTGACAACAAGGGATGCCTAAGAGCTGCCATTTCCGACATGTGCAGGTTTTCCGTTCGAGGTCAACAACATCTACGTACTCCCCAGATTGAACCTGAAATTCAACGAGCCCAGCTATTCGTACGTGCACTCGGCGAGCATCCTCCATTTCTTTGCTTAGTAGTTTCTCCGCATACGGAGTTAGACGAGTTGTTATGCTTTCTGAAAGGAGGTGTCGTTTATGATAGAACTCCATTAGCTTGGCACGTATTTCCTCTACTTGCTTTGTGATAGGCAGGACTCTTGTGTCTCTTAAGAGGCTGTTAGTGCACTCGGCCGCGTTGCTAGTAAGCATGTCATACCGACGGCCTTCTACAAATGCATTCGCCCAACGTTGCCGCCCAATTTCTTCAATGTAGTTAAATGCCTCTTGGCTTACTGCATGGATATCCATCATGTAAGCATCGTACTCATAAGGCCTATACGACTTTGCTGCCCCCCAAAATTTACTTACGATTGCGCCATTACTAAAAACAGCCTTGGTATTTTCAACAATGTGGCGACATCAATAACAGTGAAATGCGGATGGCATGGTGTTCCTCAACGCTGGAATGAGGCCCTTTTTACGGTCTGAAACAATAGTCAAGTTGGTGGGCTCCCCGAGCGAAATGAACAAATTAGCAAAGAACCACTCCCAGCTATCACGGCGTTTGGCTTCCGCAAAGGCGAATGCTATTGGTAGCAGCTTTTGATTGGCATCATGTGTTACTGCTACAAGTAATACACCTGGATACTTGCTTCGGAGATGTGAACCATCAACAGCAATCACCGGTCTCAACGAAGACGTGAAAGTCCTTAAACAAGGTCCGAATGCCCAAAAAAATCTTCTGAAACGGTCCTCTGATGTGGTGTCTATGTTTGTTACAGTGCCAGGGTTGCTCAATCTTTACAGTACAGAGGTAGCTGCTGGAAGGAGTCTTCATACGATCCACGAACAATATTCAGTACCATCTCCCTTGCTATATAAGCCTTCCTGTAGGTAATGGTCACCCCAAACTCCATTTGATAGTCATTCATGATCTCCTTCGGTTTCAAATTGACATTCGGTCTGACTCTATCCATGATGAAGTCTGTAATAAGTGCCGAAGATGCTTGTCGATGTGCCATACCCATCATTGGCCTTGAGCATTTATGGTTAGGATTGTACGTCCTTACTTTAAATTTTGGGCCTGATTCGACGATTGAAGCGTGAATACGCCATGGACATTCTTGATCTCTACAGCGTGCAGTTACTTTGGTCGCGTTGGTCTTCAGGGGTTTAAGGGTGAAGTTGCCATAAATTACGAACTTAGCCAAAGTTTTCCGGAACGTTATTTGATCTTGGAAGTCACGGCCGATCCACATTTCCCGTGCCGAGTTGTTTCCAACATCTATGTTTATGTCCTCAACAAAATGCCTCATTACTTCGATCGGCTCCTACAACTGCAGCCGAAGTTTCATTACAGTGAACATTCTCATTGATTAGATTGGCTACTTCAACTTTACTTTCGGCATTCGCCAATGGAATCGAATGGATTTGGCTTATAGACGAAGGCCCATCAAAATGTATATCACCACCACGGTCTGTCCCAAATACCAAATCATCATAGACAGTGTCTTGTCCGACCGTCTGACTTGGACTGCAATCGACCCGCACAGAAGGAAAAAACATGTCTTTGTCTTCGCGGATGTTGATGGTAGGTACGTATCCAGAGCTAGTTGAATTAAACACTTATTTTTTGTTTGAAGTTCCTGTTGACTTCCTTGTTTTGTCCGAACAAGAGCGACGAACAGAGCTCCTTTGAAACCTACAATGAATCGTTACATAAATAAGCAAGACAGAAGGAGAATATAGTAATTGGTGTTGTACAATCTACTTATGCAAACAAGTGTACCTCCAATCATCTCCTTCTATGCATTGCTCATTCTTCAGACCGTTGAAGACATATAAATATATCCCATTCGATTCATCACCCGACGCTTTGAACATACTCCTAACATCATTATCATCATCAACGCTGGCCAGGGAGTATGCCCGTCTGTTGTGATGTAGGTATTGCATGCTTAGATTCTGGATGGATAAGTCCCCATTAGATGCTTCAGTTGCTTCTTTAACAAGAGATTCATATGTTATGTCTGTAGCTAAAAATTTCATCTTTTGTTTTCCTCCATTGTACACAGGACGACTTATATCGAATTCAAAGTCACCGCCATAGTGGAAGATGAACAACACCTCTCTATCTGACATGCTGTTATTATATCAGATGAACATTAGGTACAAACGTCAGTTAATACAGATCTATATTAACAGCATTTGTATGTCTATGTGAGTAGAGAAAATGTCTTCACATTCATTGATAAATACTCCGCACACCATGCCAAATAAAAAGATTAAGCAGCTATTCAAAACGTTTACGACTAGCTAAACATTTACAACAATAGTTTTATCAAAAGAAAGAAAAAGCATTTTCATCAATAGTCTATTTATTATAAAGCTTGGAACAATGCTATTGAGTGCCAGTGGCTATCCCTCACACATTATTCCACTCATTCTCCAAAAGAAACCAACTCATGACCAAACAGTTCTCCCACTGCTGGATTTATTCATAATGCATTAGTTCTAATTGCAATGGACGCTAACGCAATTACAAAACAAACCCTTCAAATCCCACAAACCACAGATCCCTAGGGCATAGAAAGAAGATTTCCCACGGTCTCTAGGGTTTCTAACAATTACATATTGGGCAAGAATCTAGGTTATGGTGTTTTAGGGTACATAAAGCACTTTAAGGTGGTAGATAATGTATGTACCTTTGTCTTAATGGAATTCAACCACCATAGAGATGGCAATTTATGGTGGTTTCTAGAAGAAAAAAACTCCAGAGCAGCATTGAAGACGACCCAACTGGAGAAATGCGAAAAGTGGAATCGGGTTGAGATATAGGGGGATACGCTGATAATTGTCGATATCGACAATATGCAAAACGACAAAAAAAAAAAGAAAAAGCCCAAACGAGGATCCCTTCCGTATCGAAAATTGAACCGGGTCCTGCTGGGACGTATGCCATCCTAAAGGGATTTTACCGGTAAATTCCTCTTATTTTATTTATTTATTTGTATAAGAAAAGAAGAAAGTAGTATGATAATAATCAGTTATTCTAACCCACACACAAGATAGAAAAGAGGTTGATGTTGATTTCCTCGAATTCCTTAATACAGAGAGTGAGAAAACAAACAGAGGGATTGTTGGATGTTGGTGGCCATGATGTCATATAAGTTTTTCATTCTTTGGATTGGATGGCCAGTGATGTCCAACTTGCCCACGTATATATATATATATATATTAGGTGCATAATCAACCTCCCTTTTATCATAATGGGTTGGTAGAACTTGTATTTTCTCTATTTTTTTATATTATATATTTATATACACATATAAATGGCTTTAAAAAGTCTTCTAGCGGATCGAATAACAGTAAGGAAATGGGGATAACAGTATACAACGATGATATGCATTAATAGTGGTGAAAAACAAAAAAAAAATTAATTGTAATTAGTGTTAATTGATTTCCATTGTCTTTATTTTCTGAATATCTAACATCTATGGTGCCAGTAAACATTGATCTTTATTTTATTCTTTAACATTTACTCAACTACAATCACCAAAAGGTTTTGGTATTTTTAATTTTCCTTTGGATATCTAGATGTGCCAATAAGACTAGTGAACGTTGGGAATCAGGTAAGATTGTTTTACATTTTATTTAAATGAAATAATTTGCCAATCAAATTTTGGGTTTCCAGGAAATTGGCAATTAGATGAAACATCACCTTACAAATTTTTTTTTTTTTTTTAAATTAAGTACTCTGCCTAATAGCATTTTGGGTTTCAGGAGCACGAAAAACCAGGTAAAAATGAGTTTAGATATGGTGGGGTGGAATCTGGGAAGCTATTTGACAATGGGATTTTGGAACTTGGTTCTCTGAGGATGTGCATTTGCATTTTAACCAACTATTTATATGATTTGGTTTCCTCTTTGGTAAAATTTGATTTCTTTTTTTTATTTATTTTGTGGATACAGAGGAATTGATTATGCAGTTACTCACAACGAAGTTCCTCCAATAGCTCGTGATTTACCTTCACTTATAAAACAGGTAATGCTGTTCCAGAGATCCTATGTCTTTTAGTATGTTCTCCTTTTCTTTGAAAAACAAGACAATATGACATCCTGATCTGGGAAAGTGAGTTTGAGAATATGAACACGTGATTGGGCTGAATACTTTTCAAGAATATTCATTTCAGGTGTGCTGTTAGAGATAGACATTTTCCAGCAGACTGAAAGACCTCGGTTCTTCATCATCATCTTCTTCTTCTTTTCCCCTTCCTTTTCTTTTCTATTCTTTTCTTTTAGTACATTTGTGTGGAATGAATCCATTGAATTGTGAAATCCTGACCCTAGGCCAACACATTTTATTCATTTGCTGTGGCAATCCCCCTAAGAAAATAATGTACTTAGACAACCATTTCTAGAGCATTTGAAGGAAAATGAGCCTCCGAGGGCAAGTGGTGGAGAAATGAGCTTATTAAAAATCATTATGATGTGATGTCCGTTAAATTTATTGAATCATGGGGAGCGTAACATTGGGCCCGAAAAATTATATGTATTGGCAATTATTGGCAGTAGTGACCTGTAGCTTAATTACGTCAGTGAGAGTGTATTCACTTTTGTCTTTATCTCCTGTCTTGTTAGAAACTTTGTTTTGTGGATGATAACCATGCAACCAGTGTATGGAAATTGGAAACTGCTTCTTTATTGACAATGCTTTGGTACTGAAAATACTTCCTTAGCTAAGGATTTGAGATGGATATATCTTTGCGGACTTTTGCACTGGTTTGATATTCCTTATAGCAATTTAAATTTTGCCCCAAGTATCACCTTAATTTAAAGTTTTGAATGTTATGAAACTGAAAGTATCTCTCCATTCTGCTGAATTGAATGCCTTCCTTGTCGGATATATGAGACACTTGAATTTCAGTCTTTTTTTTTTTTTTTTTTTTTTTTTTTGAAGTTACAACAAATTCTCCATGGTAACAATTGCGGGAACCACTTCAGATGTTGAATTTTTTGACATACCTTCCTACCATAGTTTCCTTTTCAATTCCTTTTTGGTCTATCTGGACGTTGGTATGATCACTATTAAAGAAATTTACCAAAGATGTACTAAAGAAAATATATACTGTGGACTGTGGAGCAGGTTTCTTGTTTTAAATGTCGCTCTTATTCTGCTCACCTGACCTCTCTTTTTCTTCCTTTATTTGGGTAATAAATTGAAAATCATTCCTTTATTTTAAAAGAAAGTATACAAAACTGAAAAGACAATACTAGAAAAAGGTGGCCATTTGGCGTTTACTATGAAGGCATGGTTAGTCCCAATATAGTGTCTTCTTTTGAGATATTCAGGCACTTCAAAAAGTTTAAAGCAAGTTCTTACTAAGAATCCAAATATAAGAACCAACTGAAGACATTTACAATAGCTGACAGGAACTTCTTTTGAGACGAGGGATAAAAAAGAGTTGAATGTTCTTGCCATAGTTTCATCTTTGTTTAAAATCTTGTTTCTTTAGATTCTGTTGTTGCACTGAATAACTTAGGCCAATAGTAAAACCTTGGATTCTCTACCTTGGTTGGTGCTTTGGCCTCAACATTGAAAGCTTTGAATTTCCCGAACCAATACCTTATTTTCCATTTATTGGTTGCCTAAAATTGGTGTTCTTGTTAGATGGCTAATCCTCTGGCATCCCTTTGTGTCTAGTGGGGTCAGTGGCCCTTGTAACATGCTTTACAAGTTCATTTTTGTCGTGGGCATGGATGCTGGCAATAATACTCTGCGTTTTTCCTTCTTTCTTATGGTTGAAAATGAAGCAGTCGTGAACTTGCAGTGATGCCTGTTCATCTAAGAATTCTTATTGGGTTGCATTTTCTGATATTTGTGTATATTCTACTGCAGTAGACTATTCTTCCGCAATGGACTTTTCATCCATTTATATTCCAAAGTAAAAGGTTCTACACAGTCCTGCTTTTGGCATTTCTAGTTGTGAGTGCAAATTGATTTTCACTGGCCAGCATTTGTGCATATCGTTATAGCTTAATTGATTTCATAGTGGTTGTTAATTAACTTAGCAATTAACTGTTGAAGGTTAAAATTATTGGTGGGGAAGTTCATATCATTTTCTATCTCCCCACAAGTCAGTCAGCTGGCCTTTGATATCAAGTTTGTTTATTACAGGCTTCACAAACTCTCGGAATATTGACACTCTATTCCACCCAGCTTCCTGGTCCTAATTATCACTGCCGTGAGGTAAAATAACTTTTCCACAAGCAATACTTCAGAGTAGATTGTATCTTTTAGTTAATCTGAGTTGCTGTCATGTTTACAAAGTCATATATTTTTCTTTTTAAAAAACTTAGATAGGAGATTCTTTTAAAGCACCTTACACTTAATATTCTCACTTCTGTCCTTTACAGGGGTCGAAACTTGCAACACTGTCTTGTCCCGACAGCAGGGGCGGACCCAGAAAATGGAACAAGGGGAGGCCAAATGAAAATTAATTAAAGAAAATTTTAACAATTTAGGGGTCAAAATAAAAAATTACAAAAATTTTAGTGGTAAAAAATAAAATTTTGAAAACTCATGGCCCCCCAGGCCTACATGTAGGTCCGCCCGTGCCCGACAGTATAATAGAAGTGCTCCTAAGTTACTGTAAGAGATCCTTTTCCCCTTAATCTATGATTTAACTATAAGAAAAAATATATGTTTTGGTTTGGATTCTTTCGGTAGAATGATTTCGGTTTGTTATTTTCTGAGATGGGTTTCATGCCCATTTGCTTTCTTGATCGAAGTCTTTTGGTAATAATTATTTCTGAGATGGTATTTTCTGATTATGCTTGTAGAGAATTGTAGGCAAACGATAAAGAGGTATAATGTTTGTAATAATTTCTTTTGCATTCCCTATATCTATGTGATTGATTGTCCATTGACACTCCTATGATATTGGATCTTGCTTCTTTCTAAATCTGCATTATGCTTGTGAGTTGTGCATGACTAAGTCTGTCTACTCTAACTTAATTCTTCAAATAGAGACTTCAAATAAGGAAGTTGTTTCTTTACCAGAAGCTCTGTTCTTCTTTCTTCTTCCTTTTTTTCTTATTGGTATCACGCCTCGAACTCACAATATCATGGTTGTAATCTTCTTTGTACTCCTAGAGAGGGAAAGAAAGGGAAGAAGAAAGAAAGAAATGAGCATGATTGAGGGTAGGGGATTCGTCGTGTATTATTCCTTAACACACAACTAAAAATATTAATGAAAAACAGGGAAACTAATTACAAATTTACAATTCTGCAAACCTGGTATTTGCATACAGCCCAGCATATTAAAACATGTACAATTAATAAAAATACTTTAGAGTTTCTACATTCCTCAAGCTGGGTCAAGAGTGCATAAAGACCCAGGTGGCTTCACAATTCAGCACTTCTAGGCTGTCCAAGGGCCTTTGTAAATAAATCAACTTAATTGATTCTCTAAATTTGCATAAATCGCGCGGATGAGATTGGGTGAAACTTTCTTCTAGACGAAATGAATCAATGATAATCGCTATAATATGTTTTGTCCTTTCATGTGTCAATGGAGAAGCAGAATAGACCAGAATGGAGAAATATAATTTGGGTGAAACTCCTGCTTGCAAATGAAGCACATTTTTCCTATACCGCGATGACAAGAAATTATGATTTTGCCACTAGTGCATTCAGAGATATACTCTTTTATCTGTTTAATCTTATTTTGATCCTTGGAAATGTTCTTCTTAGGCTGAGGATAACATCTGCAAGTTCGCAAAGAAGGCTTGACAAGCACCTCTATTATAGCTGGATCCTATCATCCAATATAAGCACAAGTGACTTCCTTCAATTCAAAAGCACAGTAAGATATCTATCCTTGACCCATCAGCTTTCACCTCTTTCCTCACAGCACTCTTTTTTGAAATGTCTTTTTACGGAGTCTTCTGCATTTTCTTCTCTTTTCCTGTTTTCTTGTTACTTCTTCCTTTTGTTTGTGCGTGTGGGCGTGTTGATAGGCAATGGAATTTGTCTTGTACTTGAGGTTGAGAAGTATTTTTAATTCATTAGAAGTTGAGTAGTGTTGCATACATTTACTTCTACTATCCAATTTTTATCACTATAACGAACTACTTACAAAGGAATAAAATGGCCCTTACATTGAAGTTTTTTCCAGTAACATGTTCCAAATGAACTGATTTCCTACATTCTGAATTCACTGTCCTATACCAATCAACAAACTTTCAGTGTAACGTTTTTCTTTTCCGGGGACAGAAAGCTTCATCATAAAAGCTGCAGATGAACAAAACCTCATTCCACAAGTGTCATTAACCAAGTCATGATGGTGCAGCACTGTCACTACAGCAATGACTGAAAACTGGGCACCACATTTGGGCAGGAAATGACTGCCTGGTTACTATGAGAAAACTCTCTATTATTAGTGGGGTTTAGGTTTGAAGAATCTGTTGCATCCACACGAGCATTAAACATGGACTGAAATGAGAGGCTTCACCACCAAAATGGTGGGGGCCTTTCTTTTTAGGGATGCTCTTCTCTGTTTCCTTTTATGTCATAATTTTCTACATTAGTCCTTCACTTATTGGCTCTGATTTTTCTCATATTTTTTTGTGGAAACCCTAAATTTCCAATTTGAAGTTACTTTTAGCCACCACTATTTAAAATATTTGAATGGGCCCACCTGTGATCAATTCAACTAGGTTACCACATGCTCCCCCTTCCCACCCCAAAGGAAATGAACAATCCTCCAAAGTTCACTGCAATTGGAGTGCAACCTATAATTGATTGATTTATAATCACCAATAAATGAAGAAGAAACTCTTCATAAAGAGATTACAAAGAAAATCATTGTAATTTCTAGTGTTTTTCTATTGAATCCACCTATGTGTAGTTTGAAATTTGAAAATCATCGTCTTTAAGAAAACACATTCAATTGGTATGCCTGGCTCCATTCACCTGATTCGTTTGATAAATTTCTTTTCCTAAATTTCATTTACAGTAATTATTAAATTAAATAGTTCACTTGAAATATGCTTGTGTCTAAGACCATGCTTCATTAATAATAGTATATTACCTCATTAGTTGTAGAATGTCGTCACCAGGAAACAAAGAATGGATGACCAAACATAGATTAAGTCCAGAGTATTTGGATGGACTTGTGCATTGCATTGAGTTTATAAAGAAAAATGGTGGTGGATTTAAGCATTTTCCTTGTCCATGTGCTAAATGTCGAAATGGGCATGGAATGATCGCCCTTGAATTGATCCGTGAGCATTTACTCATCAACGGTATTGATAAGTCGTACACACATTGGTTTTTCATGGAGAAAGTCTTGCAACCACTAATGAGAAACCATCAATATAGGAACTTGTTGATCAGCTCGATGATGTGTATCCTAGAATGGAGGAACTTGTAAATGATGCATTTGAGAGAATTGGTGAACATGCTAATTCTCTCATGGAAGATCTCGTAAGGAATGAAGATTTTCATGAAGACTCCCCAGAGTTTAAAGGGCATGAAGACCCTGAAACGAGAAAATACAAGTCTTTATTCGATGATGCAAGACAGTCTTTGTATACTTCTTGTCCTAGGAAACTCGCAAAATTGTCATCTAGTGTTGAGTTGTACAGTTTAAAGGCACAAAATGGTTGGTCCGACAATAGTTTTAATGATCTCCTTAAATTAGTGAAGAAGTTGCTACTGGTAGGAAATATGTTGCCAGAAAGCACATATTAAGCTAAGAAGATGATCAACTCATTGGGAATGACCTATGAATACATACATGCGTGCCCAAATGATTGTATTCTCTATTGGAAAGAGTATAAAGATAGACAAAATTGCCCAATTTGTCATACATCTAGATGGAGGTCGGATTACTTAGCAAAAAAAAAAAAAAAAGCGTTAAAGTTTCATTAAAGGTTTTGAGATATTTTCCTTCGACACCAAGATTGCAGAGACTATACAGGTTAGATTTCAAAGTTAGTTATAGTTTCCATTAGTTATAGTTAGATTTCAAAGTTAGTTATAGTTTCCATGCAATCCTAATTGCCATTGGGTATTACAATCAATAACTAATATTTTTTTTACTTTGTTGTGTAGTGTTCCATGGATAGCGGAGCAAATGGCTTGGCATTCTCGACCGAAAGAATTTAGTGGTGCATCCATCCGGTTCATCAAGTTGGATGGTAATAAACACCAAGTGCCCAAGTTTTTCCGAGGGCTTCTAAATGATATCACTTTAAAAAATAAATAAACTCTAGGTCTCCAATCTAATGGTTTTGATCATGTGTCAATTTAACTTAATGAGATGGCCTTCAAATTTCAGTACTCTTAGCAATCTGCATATAATATAAGTGGGGTCCAACGATCTTTTATGTGCTGCCATGGCTGTGATAATGTGAAAAGTTCACAACGTATGGTGAACAATCATAGAAATGTACGTATGGGTAAAATGGTAATTTGAAGCATTTAGATTTCATCTTGCTACCTTTGAAATTGTACAACCGAAGTTGTTTACCAATTGAGGGATTTCCGCTCGCTGGTCGTACAACCGAAGTTGATTTCTGGTTAACATTTAAAAGAGAACCTTTGAAATCTCTAGTTTAATAAGTCTGATTGCATGGATAGGTGCATTATTAGTATGCTCTATTTGAATCTTGTCAAATTATATATTGAAGTAGTGGTTTATAAATTGCTTATATGACTTCTTTTAATAAGTTTTCTTGATTCCCTTTTAAATTAAAGCATTTATGAATATGGGTACATCCAAACTGGTTTAAATGACTAATGATTCTACTTTGGACCCAGATCCAAACCGTAAAATTGTGTGCTGACTGATTTTTTCAGAATGGTGCTTTTTTGCTCAAAATGTTGAATCTAAATCAAGCCTTGGGCACTTGAAAAGTGATATTAGTTTCATGCTTTTCGCAATTTTAGCACTTGGACCATGAGTTATAAAAGGCCAATACTTATTTCAGTTTGTGCATTGCGAGTAAACAGTAAAGTTGTGATCCAGCAAAGAGGTTGGCTTTGAATAAAAAATATTTTCCAATCCGAGTCATCATTTGAGACACATGTGCTCTAATGGCGGGGGAAAACAGTGCAAGATCATTGAATGTAGGTTAGAAAAGGCTACTTCTTCATTTAAATGGTTTCATGATTTAATTTGAATAGTATTTGTTTTATATAACGATCATTTTTTCTATTTGTTAGAAACGTCCTCCTTGTCAAAACAAAAGTCAGTGATCACCTTAAATGCATTTGGGCTACCTGTGGGCTAGCATTCAACCCAGCTGGCCTCAAGGTGTGGTGGGATTATTCGCTCCGTTGTTCCAATTTCCTTTTAGGACTGGCGTTTGGTGCCTAATAACCTAAAAGATGAACTATGGAAACTCGTCCAGGTATGAAATCTTAGCATATCTCCAATAGAAATGGATGCAATATTTATCTTATCAAATACTTAGTTTGTGATCCTAAAAGGAAATTTTTTTTTTCAGGATGACTATGTTGTTCCTCAATCTTATAAAGCTAAATGCCTCAAGAGCACGTGCGATATGATGAGAAAGTACGAGAAAAAATTAAGATCAAAATACCTTGATGCTCATTTAACTCCCGAAGATAAATTGAATAATCGTCCTCCAGGAGTTAGACCTGAAGATTGGGAGGCTTTTATCAAAGATAATTTGAGTCCCAAAACAATAGAATGGAAAAAAAAATACAGAGGTGAGGAACAAAATTAACATTTACCATATGAGTGGCGGATATAGCCACGCGAGACTAGAGGAGAAAATGGTGAGTATTGGCATACATATATAAAATATGTCATATTGCTTTGTCACTTAAAAACTGACAATCTGAAATTCGTGCAAACATAGAAATGGCAAAAGGAGGGTGACCCCCTGCCTACTACGGCTGAAGTGTGGATAGAAGCCCATACAAGGAATGACAGTACTGTACCTAGTAGCGTGTCCTCACATACAGTTAGTTCCCTATCTTATACTAAAATTAATATAGTAGAAAACAACTTAAAACTTTACTTAACCAATGATTGCAAGTAATCGACATGAAAGAGTAAAAGAACTGTTGTCCAACCAAGATGAAGTAGATTCCCACGACATCCTCAACAATCCATTGACTCAGGTATTTGGTGTTGATACCAAGGGTCGCGGTGGGACTGTCGTATCAAGAAGTCAAGTCATAGGGTCCATTCCAGCAGTTGATAAACTAGCTCTCAAGGAAAAGAAAATTATTGAGCAATCGTCCTCAATTAAAAATTTGGAGTCCCAAGTAGGCCACATACTTGAACAAAAAAACATGTCCCAAAAACTGGGTGGTATAAATCAAATGATTGAGGTAAAGTCAAAATTATTGGATTCTTTTTAAAAGTCTTAAATAATATTAGGTTTTTTGTACTTGTATTGAAAGAATAACAAGTGCTTTAAAACATTATTACAAATATGCATGCATTCGGGATCCCAATCGAGCGCTTTGTTCCCACCAAAGATGACGAGTCGGTTGCAGTTTCCAACACAACAGCGGGTGATAAACCTTCAAACAAGAAAGAGCGGCCATGCAAATTGATGACTTGGAGTCAAGAGGTTGTCGCTATTGGAGAAGGGCTCATATCGGGAATGGGACCCAACATATTCATTGTAAAGATCTTCCGGAACATGCATACAAGGTTACGGTAGATGTCATTAGCAAAGGAGATGTTGCACTGCCCTATCCAGACGGTTATCTTTCAACTTTGGGCGAAGTTGGAATGCATCCTTAGTAGCATGGCCTAATGCGTTTGTCACATTCACTGACGAGACTTAGGGAAAGGGCATTTAACAAAACTCTGATCATCTATAGTATGGGTTAAGCTATTTGTGCTTTTTGTTCTATTGCTCCATTTGGGCTAAAACCTCTGTTAAACTTTGTTTAGCTTTTTGAGCTGTGCTATTTGATAACCTTATGTATCCATACAGTTTTTTGTTCTATTGCTGTTTGGTAAACTTTGTTCTCTTGCTTTCTCTCATTTCTGTGATCTAGAGTTTCTTTTTCTTTCTTTATATTATTTTCAGATGTATGTTTTTTCTTTCCTTGGTCCCCTCTTCTTAGGCTGTCTGATCCATTTCATGACTGGTTAGTCCTGAGCACATTCCTTCCTTCAGTGGCTGGAAATATGGGTGCTGTTGAGCTTGAAACAGCTGCCTATAGGGATGGAGAATGCCAAGGGAGTGTTGTCTGATGTTTTCAGGTTCTGAGTTTTACTGATAATACATACATATACTTGCATCTAAGCTCAAGGACATGGATTCTCTGATAATACATGTTACTGTCTTTGTTAAAAGACACAAAGTCACAACAGCAAATTCCTTTTCTAGGTGCTACAGGTTTGCTGAAAGGCACTTACAGGAAAGTAGAATTTTTAACAATGAAATATGCTTTTGTTGTGTAGGAAACTAGTGTTTAAGGGTGGAGCAGCAGAGTTACAGCTATTTTCAACTCATCTTATCTGCCTGGAAATCGGTAAGTTTTCATGGATCTACTAATTTCTCTGTTTCTAGCTTAAGAATCAGTTTCTGATGTTAGATTTGTATGTCTGCATGTAAGGAACTAGCTCTAAATCAGTTTCTTGGAGAGAAGTGGCCCGCTCAGGACACTGACAATTCGAAGAGTAAGCGCCAGAAGACAGATGTGGAGACATTAGCTTCCAATGCTTATGCTCGTTTTAGTTGTAAATCTTTACACAGACAGGACAAGGAGTATGCAGGTTATATGAGAGGGCTACTTGTGTCATTTGTTGGCCTTTTGAAACCAGGTGACTCTAAAGCTTCTACTTTTAGTCAGGAAACTGCCCAAGTGGCTCTTAGTGTACTTTGTATTGTCTTCTGCAACTAGCCACAGAGCACTTTATCTAGTAGCATCTTTCAACAAATGCATGGATGCCTTGGATATGTGAGCAGGTTTGCTTAAGATTTCTGTATTATTATAGCAATTATTCAATTCCTGCGATAAAATGTTTCTTCTTTTCCATCTGTTATTATATTAGTTCATAATCTTATCTTGCAGGCAAAGAGAAGCAATATACTCACATTCGATTTATCCATCTATTTAGAAGCAATTGACAACATTTTGCTTCTCCGTAGTAAGCAATCTACCTGGCTTCCTAGCAACAAGGTTTACTAAGCTGTGTGCAGCTCCACACACAGCCACACCTCATTTAAAGTTCCGTTCATCCAAAACTATGTCCTGCTTGTCCAAAAACTTAGGTGGTTGGACTACTTTGTTTGATTGAGGCTGCTAAGTGCATTGGATGCAGAACCTTTAGGGATTCTTTATAGCTTTCCATTTGCATTGTACATGTGTGGTCTGCTTTATGAGAGATCAGCCTGATTTTTGTCTCAGGACAATGCCATCTGATGAATGAGTTGCATTCCTCACCAGATGTGGCTGCGCATGGATGGTCTGGAACTAATTATATGAATGCATTAGCATTCCTAGGGCTATCTATTCCTTTACCACGTACTATATGCTACTTGATTGAAGCAAAGTGTGTTGTTTCTTCAACCCATCCCTTGTATAGGTAGGGCTACAATTGGAAATGTAAGCTGTTGGCCTAGAGAGCCCCATCATGAATTGATCATGCCTCATAATATCCCCTATATTATTTATAGCCATCTGATAAAATGGATAATAACAGGGTCAACATTTAATTGGGGCTAATTTGTTATTTAGGACATTGGATTCTTTTCAGAGGTATCTCCCACCAAGGTCCTTGTATCTGTAAAATGTGGGTCTATAGTATATTGACTGAAATAGTATCTTGATTGACCTTGTTATATCTCTATCTTATCTTTGTGATACTGCACCATCAAATAATCAAGACTTAACTCCATGCAGGTTCTCTTCCTGTGACAATATGGCTTTTCAAAGATCATGGTGATGGTTGCATGAATGGTGCAGAGACCTTAGGTTGTGAGTTGCCTAGGCGCACGAATCTTTTAAATACTGTGCTAAAACTTCCATGGACTCATTCCCTTCCAGTGACTCAAGTTCATTCTCTTTGGAGAACAAGGTGTCTCTCTATTCAAGTTGCCTCCAAGGTTGGGACTAAACGAAAAACTTAGAATCTTCTCGAACTTTTGGATTTGGCTCTCTATGATGAAGTTGAAGAGGTCAGAGCTGAAGCTATTATTTCTATGCCTGTGATTGTCTTATGCTCTGGTCATGGTCTACTGGCTCATATGTTTAAAAGACTGGAGTGAGTAGATTATGGGTTTTTCAAGTATCTTGATTCTTTAATGTACATGTGGTTATTGTTTGTCAATCTCAATTAAGGATTTTACATTACTTGGATAGAGTCTGGATTTCGTTCAGTTATGATTTTGTTTGGTCTATGGCTCTACGCTCTAACACTTTCTCACATTCCATTTCACAGGTAAATGCTGAAAAGGATGACTAGGAGGATACTTTATACTGGCTCATGTTGCTTACATACTTGAAGGCAGAATTTGTGTGTATGTGTGTGTGTTTTTTCTTGATTGGCACATGCTATTTTCTCTCCTGAATGTGAAACTGCTTTTCAACATGTACACAAACATCTAGCTCCAATGCATTTAGAGTATTGATTTTCTAAATTTTTTTGTTTCTTGATATTAAAGGGGTGGTGAGAAGTAGAGACAGAATTGAAGATTTTACGGACACTGTGCAGTCTGTTGCATGCTTCCTTGAATACCTCTGGTTTGACTTCATATCAGTACCATTACTGATTTTGTTTTACTTGCAATGATCTACTTTATATTTTCAGCAGAAAATTCCTCCAAACTAATTATCCATGGCAGTGGGGATGGATTTGCTATCATATATGAGGAAGTTGATATTTAAATTGCATCAGGGGTCCGACCCAAGTACATCTATGCAGGGGTGGTCGCAAACATTGGACCTTGGTCCACTTCTAAAACCATAATTAAGGACCCTGAAGCTTATGCAACGTTTTTTCCGCATGCATTCGGATGCTACTGAATCTGAACAACCCATGCAAAAAGTTATCTGCATGCAGGACAATAGGAAAATGCTGAACTCATTTGAGACTTTGAAATCCCTGCAATCGCTGTGTGCTTTTCTTTTTTTACTTTAATTTTTCTAAAGTTATATTGCTTACCTATCTTTTTAGGGAAGTAGACGAAGGGTCCAAACGCTACTTACCACAAAAAGAGTTCTGTGGCATATGCACTGCTAATTACTCTTTATAGGTAAGATCTAAGTTTGCCTTTTTTTGTTTCAGATTCTTTGAAAATCATTCGCTTTAGTTAGATGAATTTGGCTTTATTATATTTCATTCATTCTTTATTGTCTTTGAGAAAGCTAGTGGACTAACATTATATTTGTGGGCAAAATTAAGCATTTACATGCACTCATGGGACAGCTATTATACTACAGGGGCAGTAAGCTGATTACCTGACTGCTTTGAGTCATTTTGCAGGGTGCTAATTTGTCTCTAAGACAATGATATCATTATGTTCCATGTTTCATTGATTTCTCAACTATATTTCCTGAAGTTTTCTTTCTGTTGCGTGAATATGACTTTTCCAGCCCTCATTACATTACTTCCATACTGATTTGTTTTCTCCAAGTCAAAGATTTGAACTCACTGATTATTCACATATATTTAATGGTTTAGAGTTGAACTCACTGATTGTTCCTTTATGGGACTCCACGCAACAGGGCTGATGATGCATTATGATGATGGGAGAGCTGTTGTGGCAGATCAAGCAACTCAGTCAAATGTCTTGCATGCTCACTAGAGATGCAATGAATGGTATGTTTTTATATGAAACCTAAGCCGTCTCTGCAGTAAATATATGCACTAAAAATCTAACTGAATTAACAACTGGTCCATCCTACAAAAGTGTCCTTCCCTTTTTATTTTACTGCTCATTACTTTGCAAGGAAATGTATTTGTCTGTAGTTTTTTGTTCTAGCCATGCTCCATCTCTATACAAAACTTGATTTTCACCACTCACCAGTGTCTCATTATTTTATGACTATGTTGGTATATTTCAGGATAATTTCCTAATTTTCTATCCAGTGCACTCTTCCCTCAAATTGCCATAGGGAAGGTCCGAGTCTGGATATCAGAAACGAAAACCATGGATTGGTGAATGATTTAGATGCCAAACCAGGAGCTGATAATGACAATGGCAACTCTTCCATGAGCAGCCTAAACCACCGATCTCCTTGAATCGCTCTCTTCTCCTTTACAGCTAGATTCTCCCACCCTAAATTGTGGATAATCATAACCCGCAGTTCATGGCTACTTCCTTATCCCCACAGAAAACAAGGTCTTGCAGTACAGCCGCCATAGACTGGAGGTACCTTACAGAGCAATTAAGCTCATCAACTTTGTTCTTTCCCTGATCTGAGATTTTGGTGAGCAACTCCAGAAGGTACTGCAAAGCAACAAGCTTGATTCGGGAGACCCAAAATGTATCCGCCTGAATAGGTCATGGCAGCGCATGCACATATCACAGAAAGTGGTCAGTTGCCATTTGATGATGAGTTAAGGAAATCTTGCCACTCCAGTGTTCCTTCTAAAAGAGCATGCATGCTGAGTGATGGAACATGTTGCTGTTAGAATAGTAGATGAGAAAGTACGATTGTTTTTGGGTGGATGATGGCTGGCTGACCTTCTTATGGAGAAAGAGTAAAACTAGAGCAGAAAAAGAAATGTAAATATAATGTTACAATTATTTGATTACGTACCTGTTATTTGAAGAAACTTCATAGCCTTTTTTTACTAATACATGTCAACTATGGCATTAGCCTTTTTATTTTTCTCTTGTTCGATGTGTATTTTTTTCTGATGGATTATTGGTGTTCTATGCAGGTATATTGGCGCAACTTTTGGAGCATGAGACCACATGCAACTTTCACCACACTTTGGGATTTGGGCTTGATTTTGCTATGGAGTGTTCTTTTCTGTATGTTTTTTTACAGGGTTGGGTCTATTTTGTACCAACTAAATGTGATGGGTTAATGTTGTAATGAACAGTTCAATTTATTTTCTGCGCTTTCATGGATCCCCAGTTTTTGTTGATTTGCTAGAATATCACCTATTTAGTGGCATGGAACCTAATCTGTTAATTTTTCTTTCTGGATGCTCTTGCATTAACTAGATTTTCAAGCAATTCCAAATCTGTTGGTTTTATCAAGGAGAAAAAACAATTCGTTGGTTTTTCTTGTGCGGTGTTATTACACTAAATAATTTTTCAAGTTCTTGAAATAATGATCTTTAAGTAGTTCATCAAAAATATTGTTTCGAGAAAACAAAAGTTCATAAAAAATGATTTCTACAAGACTTCTAACTCTTATTAAATAACTTACACTTTCCGGAATGGATAGAAATTGTTCTTGTTTTTGGTTTTTTGGAACGGTTATAAACCGTTCCTACTTCAGTTCCTATAAATTAGGGACACCCTAAACAGGAAAGGATATTAACCATTACAGATTGGATTTGGAATGGTTACAAATGGTTCCAAATTACAGTTTTTGGTGTAGTGTTTTTTAGAGAATTTTAAATGCTCTACACGAGAAATTTCCAAATGCGCGAAACCAATTGGGCCCTAAGACATAGCACACTCAATAAAAATTCGAAGTGCTAGAAATGAATGACTTCCGATTTGATATATTCTTTTGAGGGTGTGGAAAAATAGATTGGTGCCCTTTGTCCTCAATCTGTCCATGTCCTTATGGAGGGTTGGGATGGAAGTCCTTATGGAGGGTCGGGATGGAAGTTCCCACATCTCGTATCTTTTTGTAGAAAAGTAAATTCACATATGACTAATATTTCTCATGTTCTATCATTTGAAAAAAAAAAATCATCTAAGACAATGCATGAAAGCTATGACATCATGGGACCGTCCTATGTTATCATGGGATTTATTAGTTTCTATAACACACTATTCCCATCATATTATGGAATCTGAGACAAAAAAAAAAAAAAAAAAAAGAATGTTGACTAGAGTCAAGCGACTCTAGTAACATCATTCAAACTTCAGTCATGAAATTAGAGAAAAATGAATTTAAGGAGGACTAATATGCTAAAATCCCAAAGATATTTAATGGAGTTTGAGATGAGTCACAACTACAAAGATATATCCCCTTTATTAAAGCAACTTAAATCTCTTATATGCCTAATTACTTAGATATTTAGGGCCTGTTTGGCATCGTTCTTGTGTTGTTTCCAATTTTGTGCTTGGATTAGGTTGTGTCGAGTCTATACTCTGCAGAACTTGTTTGGCAACATTATATTAAATTCCTCTACTAAAAATATGATGTATGGAACTTGTTTGGTAACATTATAAAAGTTTTGCTTCAAGGAGCAAACATGGGATTTACAATGTGGGATCCCACCTTTTATTGTTTGCAGTAATATTATTATCATATATGGGACCCACCTGTAGAAGTTACAACTTGGTTTCCACATTTAAAAATTAGAACATGGAACCCATATCATTGGATTTATAATGTGGGACCACCTTTATAGGAATTGTAATGTGGGCCGGCTTTTTGTAAATGTAAATATGGGATCCACCTTTAGAAATTAGAATATGGGCTCACATTCATAGGATTTACAATGTGGGTCCACCTTTTTAAATGAGACCATGTGACCAATATTTATGAATTACAAAGTGGTGCCACATTTTTTGTAATTGTAAACACGGGGTACACCTTTAAAAATTAGAATGTGGTGCCCACCTTTAAAAATTAGAACATGAGGGTAGTACATTAATAAAATCTACAATGTGAGCCCACATTTATAGGAATTATAATGTGGGGCCATACTTTTTGTTAATTGTGAACACGAGACCCACCTTTAAAAAATTACAAAGTAGTACCTATATTTAGAAATCCGAATATGGGGCCATCATTAAAATGAAGGGCCATACTTTTTGTTAATTGTGAACACGGGACCCACCTTAAAAAAATTACAATTGGTACCCACATTTAAAAATTCGAAAATAGAGTCACCATTAAAATGTGATTCTGGACACGGGGAACCCACCTAGAAAAATTATAATGTGATGCCTACCTTTATAAATGATTTATAATGTGATCCTACCATTATAGAATAATAATAGGGGCCCACCTTTTGTGAATGTGACCATGTGACCCACCTTTAGGAATTATAAATTGGGGCCACCTCCTTTGGGATTGTGAACGTGGGGCTTACATTTAAGATAAGTGAGAGGATTTAGAATCTTCAAATGATATTTTTTAAAATGCAAGAGATAAGAAAGAAACAATTGTGACAGCAAGTTATTTTTTAAAAGAAACAAAGTTTTTTCATTCCAACATTATAGTGGCTTAAGATTTTGAGATTCATTCTCATTTCTACACCCTTATGACGGGAACATCTAAATGGCACTATGCCAAATGCACCCTTAAAAGATTTTAGAGTGGGTGGGAGGCCTCGCATTGCTTAGATACTTAAAGACTTTAGAATGCCCGGGAATGATGAGTTCGCCGGGAGGAAATTCTATATGCACCCACATTCCTTCATGATCAGTGATTTATTTTTTTAAAGGGGCATTTGGGCGGAGGTCCCTCAACAGTGATTTTTATTGCAAACGGTCCACAATACTTTGTCGTACTGACAACAATCCTCTAGTAACTGAAAAGGACAAAAACGCCCTTGTATATGTCAGCAAAAGCAAAACTCAAATAAATTTATCTGAGTTTTCAAAACTCAGATAAAACTCAGATAAATTTATCAATCTTCTGAGACAGTCTTCTCACTGTTTAAACCATGGTTATGATCATATGTGTAGCCTGTGGACGGTGGTCCTGGACCATCCTTTCACATGTTAAAACCACTTACAGATTGACTGACTTGGGCTTTCTTGAAATCAGGACACAGGATACCTTGTGAATACAACACTAGAACTTGCCTGTGAGAGTAGAAGAGAACAGCCAAAACCCACATTACATGACAATCAAGTTTCTCTATCAAGGTGGCCAAACTGACATCATGGCCGTTGATATAGCTTAGGTATGATATGAAGGTTAATAGGTTATAGTATTAAAAATCAAAATAAGTGTTATCTAATGTTTAAACCTGATAATCGCTGCTTTATCACTTCCACAAAACCAGAATATGTTTGGTTTCTCCCATAGTTCCCTGCTCCTTCTTCTCCTTCTGTCAGCTGGCAGAGAAAGAAAACGCGAATCACGAATCACAACCACTGCAATAAAAAAGGAGAGATGGATGTGGGTCATCGGATGGCACCATTTCACATAGCTATTTGTTTGAAACTCAGAAAAGTTCTTCAACACTCAGATAAATTTGTTTGAATTCTCCCAGAAACTCAGATAAATTTATCTGAGTTCTACCAGAAACTCAGATAAATTTGTAAATTTATCTGAGTTTCTGGCAGGACTTCAATAAATTTATCTGAGTTCTGCCAGAAACTCAGATAAATTTGTAAATTTATCTGAATTTCTGGCAGAACTTCGACAAATTTATCTGAGTTTCTGTCTAGTTTATCAGAGATTCTGGGAAATTTATCTGAGCTCGGCGACACCAAAAGTCAGAATACGGAAAATCAGATTCTAATAAAAATCGAAATCCAAAACAAGAACACTTGATGACCACAATCCAATCGAGAAAGAGATGGGGGAAACAAGAAAAAGTGCAAAATGCTCTCTTTCAAATCAGTTGTAGAGAGAAAGAGAGATTTGGAAGAGACTATAGATGAAAGAGCAAAATAAAGTAAAACTGTGTCTATCTTTGAAGAAATGAAAGAGAGATAATCGGAAGTCGTGGTGGCGATGGGAGGTGCTCTGCAACGATACTCTGCAACTATGGAAAGGAATGGAAAATGGAAAATGAGAGAAGAAGAATGAAGGAGTTCTCTGGCATAGTTGAAAGGTGCAACTTAGTCATGAAAATATATGATGTGGCATATTAGGGACCTCTCACTAAAATATCTCCAGCTGTCTGGACTACCGACATTAGAGAAAAAGTAGTTGTCATTGATGCCTTAGAAGACCGTGTACAAGGGCTTTTGGCTAATTTACCCTTTTTTAAAACTTGGGTGTGCTCACAGCAAAATAAGGGGTGCATATACGATTTCCCTTCCCCCGGGGGTTGTTCTGCAAATAAGACTGCGATTCAAGAAGGGGCAGGACTGGGATGAGGCAGCGCATGTTCCTGTCATCATGTTTCATGGCAGATTTCGGAGGAGATTCGATAGCCTGTCAGAGAACAAGACCAGCGACGTTCATCCGTGGTAACTGAATTCGTTAAACAATTAAGAGAAGCTCTTTGCCCTCATGATCCTATTCTACATCATCATGGACCATCGTCAAATCACATCCGCATGAGGGGAGTCAGGACTGAATCTCCATCATCATCAGCAAATTTCATTTCAAAGGTATCTTTTCCATTTTCTCTCCTTCTGATCATTAGTTTTTGTTTGTTTTTTGAACCACTTATTAATACATTCAAGGTCAGAGTCAGGCATGAGCTATTTGGCATACATCACCTATGGGCTCAAATGAAGACACTTAAGTGGCCAGTGAGTAATGGCACAACCTGCATTAGAGGCATGCTCCTCATTACTCAAATGTCCCTTTTATCATTTTGATTGTGGACCACAACTTGTCATGCTTACTACAACTTATTTGTATATATCATTCAGATTAATGTCATTCTATAATGAGCTCACTGTAAGAAATAATCCCTCCTTGGGCTTTCGTTGCTTGCGTCTGAGGAATTTTAGCTGGAGTGCCCCAATGGTCGTGGATCGAAATGGGTAACTATGTCCCGTAGTTTTTATACTCCAATCCTTGGCATAGTTGAGAAGGTCACTCATCTAGCAGCCAAGCTGTTGGCCAGCAAGGGTCATATAACTTGCCTGACTCGAGGGACTTCCAGGACCAACTTAGCCAAGTTAGACACAGCCTTACAAATTACAACTGTGGTCCGGTTACCCAATCATTTTGTATTCCTTTACATTGTTGAGATATTTTTAATTTAATTAAGTGTCTTTTGAGATTATTGATTAGAATTTGTTTAGCTATTGAGTTTGTCACTCTTTATACAATTATGCATACATATGTTGAATTGGCTCCTCACCTGACCTAAGCGTATCTCAAACCAGATCATCCATTGAAAATGAACTGAGAATAATTGTTATCATAAAAATCGATCACAAAAAAATAATAAGAAACAAATTATAGTTTCAAAAACGTTTTTTTTTTTTTTTTTTTTTTTATATTGATGATCTAGCAGATAGGAATGTATTTTGTATTTCATGAGAGGAAAGAAAATCAAATGTGATGCAAAGGACAAGCAGTTTAATGCATCTATTAGACTTTTTGATGGTTGGAATAGAATCAAATATAAATAAAATAAACAGCCATTGGTATGGAGCAATGGAGCAATTATCCTTTGGGCCTCACTTTGTTCTTTTACTTTGTTCTTTTGGCTTTTCAAGTGTGTTTTTGATCAATTGATTTTGATCATTTGGCCATTTATTGCAATGCAATGGACGATCACCCCCCCTCTCTCCATTAAATTGAGTCTTTTACATTTTCATTTTTTCCTACCATTCTTTTCCTTATAGGTGAGCTTTGGCATTTAAGATTTCATAAAGTATTGAAGGTAATTTGAGCTTCACCCTAGAAACACTGGCCAACAGCACTAATCTGATTTGTCAAAGACTGAGCAGAGTAACTTCGGTGGCCGGCTTGACAGAGTCCAAAGCATCCCACTTTATATGCATTTATAGTTTTATGTAAAAGATTGTTGTACTCTCCATTCCTTGATTGGCCTCTAGCTGGCAGGCTATAAGTATGAGTTTTTTTGTGAAATGTAGGAGCACTTATGTTTCTTCTCTTTGCAGGGGTGGATTGTTGGAGTCTCGTGAGTAATTATAGGGATATAGATACTCCATCATGGTATTGGGTCATTTCAACTGCCTTCATGGTTGTTTTTTTTTTTTTTTGGTTGTCTTTTGAGTGGTTTCTTTGACTTTGGTTGAGCTAATTTGACTATTGTGTTGTACGTGGATCTTGGTTGTTTCCTTTGTTTTCGTTTTTATTCACTTGTTTGACACTTTCTTGTATGTTTAGAAGCTATATTGATGACAGACGTATTCCTCATGACTTGAATATGTTGAGTTGGGGCCCATGATTTAGTCATGGAGAGTGCTGATGAGGTGCCAAATGTGAGAAAATCATATCCTTAGAAATCCTCCATGGGCAACCCTTAAGTGTTGTCTTGGTGTTTTGATGATCAGATTATAGACATTGGTCTTTAAGTTAGCTTTCTCAAACCGACAAATAGCCCTTCCCTTAACAGTTCTATGTTTGGGACTGTGTATCTACATTTTGTAGGTTCTCATATGGATCACATATTCTAGACCCTTAAGATGTGAGAGTTGTACTCAATTTAAAAATGATCAAACAGTAACCCAATGGCTTTACTTTTTCAGTCTTTGTTATTTTCATATACACCTTACTGATAATTACTTGTGATGATGATGAGATAACTCCTTTAAATTGTTGTGTAATAACTTGTGATGATGATGATGAGGAGGAGGAGGAGGAGGAGGAGGAGGAGGAGATAACTGCTTTCAATTGTTATGATGAGATAACTCAAATTTTATTAAGGTGCTTGATGACTATTGTGTGGGCTGCTTCGACCGAAACCGATGTTGTATGTAATTCTTTGGTAATAGCGCCAATCAGGGTCTTAACCCCCTTCTCTCCGACATAAGCAGCGTCTCAGCCTTTGTCAAGGTGGGATTGGTCCCGGTAGGAGTACCGACCATGTCCTACCGAACTCGGTCTCACGCTGGCATCCCAGTCCGATCTCGGGTATATCTGACCCCGGCCTCTTCTCCAGTTCGGCCCCTCTGCCGAGGTGAACACCGGGCTTCCAGTTCCCATTATGAGATGGGACGGGTACTTTGTAGGGAGTCCCTGTCAGGTAGGGCGGCCACCGGCCAAGGATAAGGGCTCGTTCTTATCAACAGATCACATCCACATTTATGTGAGGGATTTGAGGGGAGGTTTGATGGGACAAGTATCCTCACCTACCCCCACTAAAGATCCCAGGTGTGGGCTGATAGGACAAGTATCCTTACCTACCTCCACTATGGAACCTTCCACTCTCCTCTATATATGCCTGCATGAAGAGTCATAAACAGGTACATGCAAAATACAGTCCACACTGTTACTCTGCTAAAACATCTCTTCTTCTCCACTTCACCCTAGTTCAGTGACTGCACTAACTCAGGCGTCGGAGTGCCTTTGGCTGACAGCAGCCTCGGGCCCTGACTGCTGTTTTCTCTTCCCTTTCAGGTTTCAGATCAGCAGAGACACTTGTTCAAGCTAAACAACCTCTCTGTAAACCCTCATCATCAGTTAACCCCAAGTCCGTAATAATTAGGCACGCACAATTTGGCGCCGTCTGTGGGAAACGATCTGAGAATTCCACATTTTCATCCGAACAGCTATGCCTCCCAAGGCTCAGAAGGGAAAGAGCGTTGCTAGACCGTCTGGGTCTAAGCAACCAGAAACATTCCTGCCTCTCATGCCACCTCCACTGGTGACAGACCAGGCAGGAGCGTTGGTGACAAGTTCGCGAAGAGATACCAGGCGAGCACCATCCAACCCTCCTCCGAGGGGAGTGGGAGGAGAACCTGGTATGCGGAGTGTAGGTTCACCCGTTACGGTGACACACTCATCGTCAAGAGGAGCAGCAGCGTCTTCTCGGCGCGATCCTGTATTAGAGCGGGCTCGGACGAATACCTCCCGGGCGGAACGTCCGCGCCTGGAAGTTGTTCTCAACGCGCCGCCTCGAAAGGACGTTCCTCCTCAGGAACGGCCCTTACGAAGTGGGGCTCCTGTGCAGTCTCCTCCACCTCGGTCTTCTCACGGGGACCATATGGAAGAGGATCACGTCCACCTCGGCGATGAAGGTGACGACGACATGGTCCTGGAGGACGATGTTGAGGCCCAAGCCGAGGCCATCAAGGCCCAAAACCTCATCATCGAAGAGCAAAAAGGGCAGATCCTCCAGCTTCAGCGGCAGCTTGAGACGAAGAGCCAAGTCCAGCCCGAAGCCTCTCACACCCCTCCACCTAAGCAACGAGCTCGTCTCGGTCTTCGGGGTCGACCAGACCTAAGGGATCAGCTGAATGAAAGGCGTACCCGAGCTCGAGAAGAGGGCTCGAGTAACACTCATGCCAGTGCTGACCAGCACCAGCACCATAAACAAAGGCGGGAGACCAGGGCCGACCCCGAGATGGCTGACTACATCGACCAGCAGATTAAGCTGGCCGTACAGCAGAGCCTGGAGCAAGCCGGCCTCTCTCGAGGTCGGTTAACTACCAGACACGGTGACATCCATGGTACCTCTCCATTTTCTCGGGAAATCAGGGATCATCCCCTTCCTGACAAGTTTAGCGTCCCACGTTTCAATCTTTATGACGGGACGTCGGACCCCGAGGCTCATCTTCGGCACTTTACCCAGAAGATGACGGTATTCAGCGGGGACGGCGACCTTGACTGCAAGGTTTTCTCCTCCAGCTTGGGCGACCTCCCACTTCGGTGGTTCTGTGCACTCCCCGAGGGATCGATTTCGAGCTGGCCACAGCTCCGGAACTCCTTTGTCGAAAAATTTCAAGCCCACCGGGTCATTCCGAAGACTGACGCCGACCTGATCTCAATCAAGATGAGGCCGACCGAGACTCTTACTCAGTTCGCCAAACGATTCTGGACCATCTACAGCGTGATTGAAAATTCCAATGACGACGTAGCCATCACTGCCTTCCAACAAGCTTTGCTTCCGGGCAATGAGCTTCGGCAGAAACTGGTACGTCATCCTGCACCTTCAGTGAAGGCTCTGATGGTCCGGGTGAACCAGTACGTTGAGCAGGAAGAAGACGACATCCGAGCTCGGGAGAGCCATAATCTCTGGCCAGAAAGCCGACCGGAGGGCCGTCCCACGAGAAGAGAGAGGAGGCTTGCTAAGAAAGAGGTGGATCGGAGTAGAGAGCCATCCAGCTCGGCAGTACGCCCTGCCCCCACCTCGGGAGGCAGCGCGAGGCCGAAACCAAGTGGCGCCTCTTATAGAGCCGTCAATACCATCTTCAAAGAGCCTATCTACAAGCTCCTCGGCAAAATCCAGGCCCAGCCCTTCTTCAAATGGCCCCAGCCAATGAGGGGTGACGTCTCCTCCCGAGATCAGAGCAAGTTCTGTGCCTACCACAAAGATAGAGGACACAGAACCGAGGACTGCTATGCCTTCAAGGCGCACCTTGAAAAGCTCGTGAAAGATGGGCATCTAAGAGATCATGTCAGGGAAGAAGGCAGAGTGAACAACGCTCAGCAACGCCTCCCCGATGACCAAGGCCGCGGTGAGCCTGCAGGGACCATCGACGTCATTCACTTGGCTCCTGCCCCCAGGGGAAGTGACCGAGCCCGTGCCGATGCCAGGAAAGCCCAGCATAGCAAGCATGTGATGACGGCCGAGTTCGGTCCCTCAGCAAAGAAAGCACGTGTGGAGAGGCCAAAAATTTGGTTCTCTGATAAAGACTTGGCCGGGGTCCAGCTACCCCACAATGATCCTCTTCTTCTGACTATGAGGTTACACAACTTCGATGTCAAAAGGATCCTAGTGGACCCTGGAAGCTCCTCGGAAATCCTCTACTTGGACTGCTTCAGGAGGATGGGCCTGAAAGAGGAGGACCTGCAGGAAGCCCGCACCCCCCTGGTGGGTTTCAGCTCCAAGACGGTGTATCCCAAAGGGAAAATTTCCCTCAAGGTCGAGGTCGGAGGAGCTTCCACAAAGGTAGACTTCCTGGTGGTGGATGCACAATCTCCATACAATGCCATCATGGGGAGAACCTGGCTCCATAACCTTGAGGCCGTTCCCTCGACCCATCACCAGAAGCTCAAGTTTCCTTTACAGAACAAGGATGGGAGTTTCGAAGTTATCACAGTCCGCGGCGACCAAGACATGGCCAAAGAATGCCTCTTGGCCGTGGTCCCCGGAGATACGCAGCCACAGCAAGTCCACATGACCGAGCTGGAAGCTGAGCTCGACGCTGTGGGACGAACTCCCGAACAGAAGAGCATCGAAGATCTCACCCAGGTCGGTATCGATACCAGCGATCCAGAGAGGTTCTTCCTGCTCGGTAGCCAACTCGCTGACGAGGAGAGGGCCAGGATGCTCGACTTCCTGTTACAAAATAGGGAGGTCTTCGCCTGGACCCCATATGAAATGTCCGGCGTCAGCCCCGAGGTCATAAGCCATAAGCTGAATGTGGATCCCCGACATAAACCTGTTGTCCAAAAGGTTCGCAGGACGGGCGCCCAACAGGCAGAGGCTGTGACCAAGGAGGTCGACAAATTACTGGACGCTGAGGCTATCCGCGAAGTCCAGTACCCTGTGTGGTTGGCTAACACAGTTGTGGTAAAAAAGAAGGATGGCAGCTGGAGGGTCTGTGTAGACTTCACCGACCTCAACAAAGCCTGCCCCAAAGACAGCTTTCCTCTACCGAAGATAGACCAGCTGATCGACGCCACTGCCGGCCACGAGAGGATGAGTTTCCTCGATGCTTACCGAGGTTACCATCAAATTCCAATGCACGAGCCTGATCAAGAAAAAACCGCGTTCATAACACCCAGGGGCACCTACTGCTACAAAGTAATGCCCTTCGGGTTAAAAAACGCCGGTGCCACTTACCAGAGGCTGGTAACCAAGCTGTTTCAAGACCAGCTCGGCAGGACGATCGAGGTCTATATTGATGATATGGTCGTTAAGTCTAAGCGGTCACAGGACCACTTGACTGACTTACGTCAAACCTTCTCCATCCTCAAGAAATACCAGCTCAAGTTGAACGCCTCCAAATGTGCATTTGGCGTCGGCTCGGGCAAGTTCCTTGGCAGCCTGGTTACGAGGCGAGGAATCGAGGCTAATCCCGATCAGATCTCGGCACTCAGAGCCCTGCAGAGTCCGAACTCGATAAAACAGGTTCAGAGACTTACCGGGATGGCGGCAGCACTGAACCGCTTCATCAGCCGAGCTTCGGATAAATGCCTTCCCTTCTTTCAGCTCTTGAAAAAGAGCTCCGGGTTCAAGTGGACCCCGGAATGCGAAAGCGCTCTCCAGGAGCTCAAAGTGTACCTTTCCTCCCCTCCTCTGCTTTCCACCCCAGTGCGGGGTGAGATCTTATATTTATATCTGGCAGTTTCGGACCATGCGGTGAGCTCTGTGCTCGTAAGAGAAGATGACAGGCAGCAGAGACCCATCTATTATACAAGCAAAATCTTGCTCGATGCCGAAACGAGATACTTGCCATTGGAAAAGCTCGCGTTAGCACTCGTTAGTGCTTCGCGGAAGCTCTCCCACTACTTCCTGACATATTCTATCGTGGTTGTGACCGAACACCCACTCAAGTCCCTCTTCAGGAGAGCAGACTTTTCAGGACGAGTGTCTAAATGGGCTGTCGAACTCGGGCAATACGATATCCAGTATCAGCCCAGAACGGCCATCAAAGCCCAAGTCCTGGCAGACTTTATTGTGGAATTCACTTCTCCTAGTTCGGCACCAAGTCATCTCGACACCGAACTGGGGGGCGAGGAGGCAACGACTTCGGCAGAGACCGAGCAGGATCGGTCCTGGAAACAGTTCCTCGACTCATCTTGGAAGGTCTTCGTCGATGGGTCCTCCACCTCCAAACGGGCTGGTGCTGGCATAGTCCTTCAATCTCTGGAGGGTCTTGTCATTGAGCAAGCCCTGACTCTTGACTTCAAAGCTTCTAACAATGAAGCCGAGTATGAAGCATTAATTGCAGGACTGGGCAGTGCAAAAACCCTGGGGGCACAACAACTGGTGATTTTCAGCGACTCACAGCTGGTCACGAGCCAACTCAATGGAGATTACCAAGCCCGAGATGACAGGATGGCAGCCTACCTGGCCTACACCAAGCAACTCCTATCTCAGTTCCAAAAGGCTGAAGTCAGGCAAATAGGCAGAGACTCCAACTCTCACGCCGATGCTCTAGCAAATCTAGCCTCTGCTGTCGAGGCAGGAAGAAAAAGAACAGTCGAAGTGGAAGCACTGGACAAACCGAGCATACAACTTCAACCGCCTCGACAGATTTTGTGCACTGACCTCGGTCCAAGCTGGATGGATGAACTTATCTCCTACCTCAAGAATGACCAGCTACCCGAGGACAAGAGCCAAGCCCACAAAATCAGGCTGAAGGCAGCCCGATTTTGGCTCTCTCCAGACGATAAACTCTACAAGAAATCCTACAATGGCCCTTACCTCCGGTGCGTTCATCCGAGCAAAGTCGAAGACTTCCTTTATGAAATCCATGAAGGGATCTGCGGCAGCCACATCGGAGGTCGGTCACTCGCCTACCGAGCTATCAGCCAGGGGTACTGGTGGCCCTATATGCAGAAGGATGCACAGGTCTATGCCAGGAAATGTGAGAAGTGCCAGAAGTTCTCGCACTCTCTCCATCAGCCAGCACATGACCTGAGCCCCCTTTCCAGCCCCTGGCCCTTCGCCCAATGGGGACTGGACCTCGTGGGACCACTCCACCGAGCTCCAGGGAACAAAAGATGGTTGATCGTAGCAACTGACTACTTCACCAAGTGGATAGAAGCCGAAGCACTCTCCTCCATCACTGAGAAGGACACCAAAAACTTCGTGTGGAGAAGCATTGTAACTAGATTCGGAGTACCTCGGACCCTGGTCACGGACAACGGGACCCAGTTTGACTCCAACTTCTTCAGAAGCTTCTGTCAAGACCTTGGCATCAGGAACTACTACTCTACCCCGGCCTACCCCCAGAGCAATGGGCAGGCTGAAATTTCGAACAAGGTGGTGCTTGACGGACTCAAAAAGAGACTAGATCGAGCCAAAGGGAGATGGGTAGAGGAACTTCCAAGTGTCCTATGGGCATATAGGACTACCCCGAGGCGCTCGACCTCGGAAACTCCTTTCTCCCTAGCCTACGGAATGGAAGCTGTAATTCCACTTGAGGTCGGCCTCCCCACCCTCAGGTCGGAACTGTTCGACCGAGGCCAAAATGATGCAAACCTCGCCACAGAACTCGACTTGGCGGAGGAGCGAAGGGATGCCGCAGCCATCCGTCTCGCTTCCTACCAGCGACAGTTGGCTAGAGGGTATAATCAAAGGGTCAGAGAGCGAAAGTTCTCCCCTGGAGAGTTGGTCTTGAAAAAGACTCTTCCAGCAGACAGGAATCCCAGCGAAGGAAAGTTTGCACCGAACTGGCATGGACCGTTTAAGGTGACTTCGGTTGCTGGGCAGTCTGCATATAGGCTTGAGGACATGGAGGGCAGAGAGCTGCCACGCCCATGGAATGCCACCCACCTCAAGAAATTCTATTTTTGATGTAATCAGAGTTGGGAAGTTAATAAACTGTTTCTTTTTATAGAATACGTTTACAAGTTGTCCCCTATTCTCGAAAAAATGTCCAAGTTATGGAACTCGGCATATATCTACAGCTCGGTTACGGAACCGACTTGAATTCTTTGTTCGGTTATCTTAGTTTACTTTGGCTTGGTCAATGGACCAGTCGAGTTCTGACTATAAACCGGACTTAGCTTTGGTCATAGGACCAAGCGCCCTCAGTTTTACCGAGATTGATGCTCGTTATGGTTGCAAAATCAATACAGCACCTCGGGTTACAACTACTACAAGTTCGGCTTATACCGAACTCATTTACTTTGTCTTATTTCCTATTATTTATTCTGGTTGTTAAGCCAAACGCATAAAGAAAGGAAAAAAGAGAAGAAAAATTCAAAGTTGGAAGCAAAGCCAATTTCATTTCATGAAATGAGAAAGGTTACAAATTTCCCAACAAAAAGAATTACAAAATTTCCCCCAGTACAGAAAAAATAAAAACAAAATTACATCATATTTTTTCAGACCACAGCCCCCTCGGCGCCATCAGCAGCAGCAGCTTCCATGACCTCGACAGCCACTTGTCCGGCGTCGACCTCCGCGTCGTGTCCGGGGGCACTGTCTTCGGTCTCCCTGGCTGGGGCCTCAGGAGCTTGGTTCGGTGCGGGCTGAGGAGGAGGAAACTGAGGGATCTCTGTATACACAGGGCTGTCCTCGGGGACCCCTGCTGCTCTCAACGAGCTTGTCCATCCCAGCCTCCAGGCCTTCAGGCTGACGCTCTTGACTTGGGCGATGTACTGTTCGGTGGCTTCCGCCACCCCTTCGTTAAAAGCTTTGTCAACCTCAGCCCGTAGCTTGTCGACATCAGCTCGGAGTTCAGCCTCTGCCTCCTCCCACCTTTTTTCAAGTTCGGCCGTTGCCTGAACTTGATTTTCCAGCTCCGCTCTGACCTTATCGAGCTCGTCTCTGAGGCCCAAGACGCTCTTTTCCTGCTCGGCTGCCTTTTGCTTTATTAGGCTGAGCTCGGCCTCGAGCTCCAGTTCCCTTTTCTCGGCCCTCTCCGCCCGAGCGGTGCTCTGCTGGGCCTTGTCCGCCGACACCAGCGCCCTTTGCAGGATCTGAAGAAACAAACAAGTGTTAAGCCGACATCAATACCAGAATTACAGAAATCAAAGCAATGCAAAGTTCAAGGGAGAAAATTACCCTGAGGGCGTCGGCCATCTGAGCCACATCCAGCTCCACCTCGCTCCTCTTCATATGTTCTGCCATGTCTCCAGGCAGAGCGCAGGCGTGCGCAAGGGCACTGACAACAGATGTGCCATCACTCAGCCGGCCGTCCGACGACAGCGACTGGCCATCCTCCAGCAGGAAGCTAGGGTTCCAGATCGGAGGGCCGAGCAGCGGCGAGTGCTGAGAGGCAGGGTTGGGCTCGTCCCCCACTGGGTCCGCAACCCTGGGCCTTTTTCCCAGCCGAACTGAATCCCGACGGGATTTGGTGGAGCGCTCGGCCACTGCTGAAGGCTGAGGAGATTGAACTGGGGGAGAGACGACCGTATCCTCCAGGTTCGGAGGGAGAACGGCCCCCGAGGTGGGCGAGTCTCCGAAGATGACTTCGTCGAGACTAATAAGGGTCGCGCGGCGTCGTCCCATCTCGGCCTCTTCGTCCGACTCAGAAGATGGGAGAATCACAAGCTCCTCCTGCCGAACCCCCTCGGACTCACCCTCCGGCTCACTTTCCTCCTCGGAGTCGGTCTCTGTTGCGGTCTGGACCTGCGACGGACCGGCTTCGGCTGAAGCTCTAGAAGGTGTGGCCTCGGGAGGTACTTGCGCAGGCCCTGCTGCTAGAGCTGTTTGCTCCTCGGCTTCGGCAAGAGTTAGGACTTGCTCCCCCCTGAGGTTCTCGTGCCGTCTTCTTATGAAAGATCGGTACACGGGTTCGTACCCAAGAAGGGCTGAGGCAGATCGGGTCCGGTGACCCTTGTAGCTGTAAATCCTTTTCAACCAGCCGACGTTTCGTCGCCACCCGGAGTTCCTCCTCTGCCGTTTCCTCTCCGCGTGACCTGCACGACAAGCAATTAGGCATCAGTTCGGCAGAGTGAAACTACATCAGAAGTTCAGAAATTGAGATATTTACTCGGTGGTTCTCCGAGACGACCGGGTACGTGGTCCACCCTGGGCTCTCCGGGGGCATACTCCCAGTTCCCGGTGACGTAAAGGCAGTCCTCCCCGGCGTATTTTGTGTTGTCTTCGAGCTCGTTGATTATGGGAATCTCCTTCGGTCGAACTCGCAAATAGTATGCGTCGTCCTTCGGAGATCGACACAGGTTATATACATCCTCAATGTCTTCGACGCCGAGGTTGGTTCCCAATATCCTATTCAGTTCGGCTATACCCATGATTACCTTAAAACCATTGGGCATTAGTTGGCACGGGGTAAGGTTCCACCTCCTGAGGCAAGCTCTCAGGAGGGGATGGACTGGGAATCTCACTCCGCCCTCTATTATGGCTACTAGAGGGAATGGCATCCATCCCTCTACAAGCACCCGTGGTCGGCTTCGGTCACGGTCCCCAGCCGCCCTAATCTGGACGTTCTCTGGTATCTGGTATTGTTTCCTGAGCTCGGCTAGGGCAAGCTCTGTGTCTATCCAATGTCTAAAAACCCCCATCTTCCCTAGCCTAGACCGGAATACTGGTGACGGTGACGGAGAAGAAAGACAGTAGACACCCCCAAAAACAGAAAAAGAGCCCAGAGAAGGAAAAAATGTCAGAGGCAGGAGGGAACTCACTAAGACACAGGGCCGGAAAGGATGTAGAGAACAGAGAACTCTAAACTTCAGGAGACGAACGAAAGGGCTTCTCGGACGATGAGGCTCCAGGCAACTCAGGCGAAAGCTCCAAGCACAGTGACAGCGAAAGTGGTCCTCCTTCCAGGACCGGGGTTTTTATACACAGATGGAGATCTCTTCGTATCCCGAAAGGCATGTGCAGACACCGCCTCGAGCACGCCACCCGTCTCCTCGATAAGACGCAATGGCCATCAGGGACCTGACACATGGCGGCGTCACAGCGCCCTCATGATGATATGGTTGGGGCTATTAAAACCGCCTCCAGACAGCCTGGCGCTATTAAAAGCGCCTCGGTAAGCGAAGCGGCACCCCACGCCTGTCTAAACTACAGGATCGGTTTCGGGAAAGTCCATCCTATCACTCCTAACCCCGTGGTCTCCTTGACCCCCCGAAGTCAGGAGCAGGGGGCAATTGTGTGGGCTGCTTCGACCGAAACCGATGTTGTATGTAATTCTTTGGTAATAGCGCCAATCAGGGTCTTAACCCCCTTCTCTCCGACATAAGCAGCGTCTCAGCCTTTGTCAAGGTGGGATTGGTCCCGGTAGGAGTACCGACCATGTCCTACCGAACTCGGTCTCACGCTGGCATCCCAGTCCGATCTCGGGTATATCTGACCCCGGCCTCTTCTCCAGTTCGGCCCCTCTGCCGAGGTGAACACCGGGCTTCCAGTTCCCATTATGAGATGGGACGGGTACTTTGTAGGGAGTCCCTGTCAGGTAGGGCGGCCACCGGCCAAGGATAAGGGCTCGTTCTTATCAACAGATCACATCCACATTTATGTGAGGGATTTGAGGGGAGGTTTGATGGGACAAGTATCCTCACCTACCCCCACTAAAGATCCCAGGTGTGGGCTGATAGGACAAGTATCCTTACCTACCTCCACTATGGAACCTTCCACTCTCCTCTATATATGCCTGCATGAAGAGTCATAAACAGGTACATGCAAAATACAGTCCACACTGTTACTCTGCTAAAACATCTCTTCTTCTCCACTTCACCCTAGTTCAGTGACTGCACTAACTCAGGCGTCGGAGTGCCTTTGGCTGACAGCAGCCTCGGGCCCTGACTGCTGTTTTCTCTTCCCTTTCGGGTTTCAGATCAGCAGAGACACTTGTTCAAGCTAAACAACCTCTCTGTAAACCCTCATCATCAGTTAACCCCAAGTCCGTAATAATTAGGCACGCACAACTATGAAAAGTAATAAAATATGGTTCGTAGGGTGACATACATTGAGTTGTTTGGCTTTGAATTACAAAGCTGATGCATGTCAATTTGAGAATGTATTCAAGTGAAAACAGCATCTTGGCCTCTTACCAAAGTCCTAGAATGCGTTTGAGAGAGGATTCTTCCACAAATAGGAAAATCAATCTAATTTGCTGTGTAGCACACTGTTCCAATATTGTTTGGTGCCACATCTTTTTCTCAAGGAAAAATGAAAAATTAATTGATTTTTTTCGATAGAGTGGATTTTGATTTCTTAAAGGAGGGGTAGGAATGCATGATTCCTTTCTCACGAAAAGAAAATTCAGCAGAGTGCCAAATTCTCTTGACCCAAACCTCAGTAACTTCACTAGGAAAATGTTGTATTTTGTTCATCTGATATTGGTAACTGTTCAATGGATCCACTGCTTCTTCATTTGCTCTGTTGCTTAGTAGCTTCTGACCGATTGCTGTCCTTTTTGGCTCACTGCTTCAGTTAGCTCGCATTGGTGAGCTGAGAGGTTTCCTAGCGGTTCTTTTTCTGGTGTCTCTTCTCAGCGGTTCTTTTTCATCATTTCTCCTTCAACCAGTCATAGTTTCTAGGAAACTAGAAGAAGGGGAGAGGGGAGGCCACTACTTATAGAAATGTTGGAATGGGAAGTAGAACGGACCAACATGCAGGTTATGGTACCTGAAAAAGAATGTGCCATGTTGAAGAGAAGATTTGAGGAGTCATTCTAAGGTAGCATATTATGTAGTATCTTAAAGCAACGAGGAGGATAAGGGTATGGATACTAGAGGAAAACTTTGAAATGGTTAGTCATCCTCTTTGTCGAAAAAGATTGAATGTTCGAAGCGTGGAAAGAATTGCCGATATTAAGTGGGTAAGGGTAATTTTGCTTGTCCTGGGGTTGCTGCTATAGCTAATGGGTGGTTTGTAACTTTTTTCCCTTGTGTCTTTGAACAATTGGTTTTGATCAGGTGGCCACTAATTGTAATGCAATGGATGGGGTTGCTGCTATAGCTAATGGGTGGTTTGTAACTTTTTTCCCTTGTGTCTTTGAACAATTGGTTTTGATCAAGTGGCCACTAATTGTAATGAAATGGATGATTATCCCACTCTCTCTCTCTCTCTCTCTCTCTCTCTCTCTCTCTCTCTCTCTCTCTCTCTCTCTCTCTCTCTCTAATTGAATCTGTTTTACCATTCATTTTGCTTACCATCTTTTTCCTTGTAGGTGAATTGTGGGCCGTACATTTGAAGTTTAATAAAGAATTACAGGTATTTGTGCTTCACCCATGAACAATATTTATTTATTTGTTATTTCCTCTGTTTAGGTCTTTGTAGTGTTTACATTTGATGCCGGAGTATCGACTGAGTGTTGCTTTATGTGATCATGTTATTTCAACTTGATGAATCTTGGCCAAGTTGACCTCACCTATCAAGATGATCGGCTCAAGCTGAGTCATTGACATGGGCTCTAGTATTGGCATTAGACTTATGTCAAACTGGTGAAAAATTGAAACGTACAACCGCATTGGCAATTTATATCTGTATAAGTCTCCTATCACTGTAATT
The DNA here is from genome assembly GCA_028538565.1 of Umbellularia californica. Taxonomy (NCBI): domain Eukaryota; kingdom Viridiplantae; phylum Streptophyta; class Magnoliopsida; order Laurales; family Lauraceae; genus Umbellularia; species Umbellularia californica. Next base: position 99,439,284 of record JAPQWN010000002.1, read on the forward strand.
CTATAAAGATTTAAAAATTCAAAGAAATATCTAAAAATTACAAAAGTGGAGAATCCTAGACGTTTCAATTTATTAATTATCATCTACCTCATTTTATGAAATGCGCTCCAAATTTACACTTTTGGGTCAGATTTACCCTTTTGGGTCAAAGACGTCAAGGATTCTACGTCATAAAAAATAAAACTACCTCCTTTTGTGTGGCCTCAGACAATAAGATGTTGTTTTCAACAAAAAAAAATTTGTGCAATTTTCAATAGGTTAGAGTGAGTTTTAATTTTTTTTAAAGGAACAAGCTACTAAATTTTTTTTGTTACTTTAGAGCAAGGTGCATTGGTTTGTAGATTGAGTCTTTTGATATATGTGAATTCCTACAACTATACACCATTATTTTGGTTTTTTTTTTTTTTTTTCCATTCTTCTGACGTTATAAATTAAAGTACTAAAATCTAAGATCAATTCAGTTTTTTTTTTTTTTTTAATCCTCAATTCATCAATTATGTCACTCATGGAATAACTAATTACAACTCTATGGATGTGGGGTCTCTCGATCTCTCTCTCTCTATATATATTGTTCTTCTATTGCTGGCGATGTGGGCAAGAGATGGCATGCCATAGAACAAACTGGTGAATTATCTCTAAAAGGAAATACAAGAGATGGCATGCCATAGAACAAACTGGTGAATTATCTCTAAAAGGAAATACAAGAGATGGAACTTATGCATTTTTCAATATTAGACACGAAAGACCTATGACATTTCAAGCTGTCATCGGGGAATCTGTTGCACATATGGTTTATGGGATGACTTGTTCCACCCTTCTCATCATATTGAATTACTTCTGCTTCATTACATAGTGGATCAAGGCTGAATGTGTAGAAATTGGGTTTTACTATTTGCTGATGAAGGCATATAAATTCAAGTGAATTGCAGGCTTATAATGGTTGTCACAACGATTGAGTTAAAAAGACTCTTTCTTTCTGTGTTATTTTCCTCGCAAAATGTAAGCCCAAGAGGTAGTCCAACCCACGTGGTTGATTGCTTCACTAAACACCAGTGCATACTGGATAGTTGAAAAAGAAGGCATCACATAGAATACACAAAAATGTCTCATTTTTTTCCCTCTTAGGGCCTGTTTGTTTGCATTAGAATACACAAAAATTGAAGATTCATAGCCAAATGAGTTGCGCCAAAGGATTATTAAAGAAGCGAAATGTGAATGATATGAGATGAGGGGCAAAGGATATAAGGTAGCAATATAGATGGGACCTTGCCTTTCCTATGACTTGAATGACAGTTGTGTATTGATTTCCCATCATCAGTTGATTCACGAACAAAGGAGAGGTTCTTTGATGGTCGTTTTTGTATATTACCTTGGATCTTCATTTTTAACCACTTATGACATAAACTCGTTTATTCATGTATTACATAATAAATTAAATAGGCTCAGAATGTGGGTCCTTTTAGGCTGATGCTCTTGAGTAGGGCATACTTTGGAAAAACATAAACTCTATAAAACAAATGCTTTAATTCTCTACGAAAAATATAACTCAATTTGATATAGGTCCAAGTCAAATTGATTTATATGAAAAAATAATAACTTAATTATTAAAAAATTTTGGAATATCTTTTTTTTAAAACTTAAAAATCTTAAGTTGGGTCATTTGAGTGACATCTAATAAGGTTAACGTCAATACACTATATGAGGGGAGTGTTTTTCAATAATCTAAATGTTTTATAAGTGGGCCTATTGCCGTGGAACTCTTCTATCATGGTTTTTTTTTTTCCTTTTCTCTTTTTACCACTCTATCGTGTAAATGGCATCTAAGGACATTGAAATCGTCTTAGCTCTTTATTTTACAACCTTAAAGTCTCATACTTTTTTCTTTTTTTTTTTTTTTTTTAACCCATAGTATCTCCCGCCCAGCCCATCCCTAGAGCCTTTGGCCCTAAGTCCAAGGGACACTTGATTCTACATAGTCGAGAACTAATCCCTATGGGCATATACAAACCCCCCCCGCCCCGCCCCCCCCCCCCCCCCCCCCCCCCCCCCCAAATCAATAATATACCTTTTTTTTCTCATGAGTAGTGGGTAAACGATCGATGGGCATGAAAACTTAATATGGTGCCAAATCAATGTGAGGATATAAGTATGAAAGGAGCTAAATTGATCTAAGATTTTCTCAAATAGGCCCCATAGAGTTGGACTTTACATGTGATCTACTTGTGAAAAAACATTTTTTAAGTGAGTTTTACCTAGCTGGTAAGGGAAGGACCGAAGGGGCCATTTCTTGATAGATTTATATTTATTTAATTGGGCCTAATAATATGGTCAAACAACTTGCCCCCACTAGAAGAAAACCCTAACTCCATCCTTGTTTCGGGACCACCTGTGGGCCATGCCATAATGGATTTGTTCCATGCGATGTGGGGTGAGAATCTGAAACAGATAGGCTATGGAAGAAAATCCAAGCACACCGCACATAGCATTGTCTCCATTGTGATGTAGCACCAAATTTCATCCAAATGACCCCTGAGATCAAGGTTCATTTTTACGCAATTTTCGTGAGAGGGTACGATTCCAAAAAAAAAAAAAAACCCTTGAAAGGCACATTTGGGCACATTTGAGATTGCAAGATTTTACATTTCTTTTTGTATTAGAACACGTAAGAGAATTAAATCAATAGGAATTCAAGTCACATAAGCTCGATAGAAGGATTATTAAAGAGGAAAGGTCAAGGGCGGACATAGGACCTCCAAGGCACATTTCTTGGTTCCACTACAGATGAGTTGTTAATGAGAAAAGCAAGAGATAGAAGATATGTGATTTGCATTTCTAGGATAATAGCTAAGTATTCATTTCGTAACTTATCTTGGTTCAATTTCCAAATGGCGGTTATCTTATGGTCATTTTTGTATAATCACCTTGGAATCATGTTAATCAAATCCTTGGAAATACCTATCAGCTTTTCACAAAGTCGTGAAAAATACATATTTGGCAATTGTAACTGCCTGATGCTTTAGGCAAGTAAAATTCATCTTTTTTGAGGGTTTTCATATTTGACCTGCCACCATATAATTTTCTCAGATGTTGTTCTTTGGTTTTTAATGCTCTCTGTGAAATAATTTCAGGCTTAAACCCAGCCGTGAGGTATGTATTGTATTTATAGTATAAAGTTAAAGTTTATAAGTTTTGATTTAAAGAAGCTTTCAATTTACCCAAAAATGAATGACAATATACTCTTGGTGGATCTGAACTAGGCCTTTCCCATACGTCAGCCCTATTCCTCACGTGCCTCAAAAATATTATTTTTTCCCCATAGAACGCGAAACTGTGTAACACTTCTTGGGATTTCCATCATGGGGCACACATATAGATTAACAGGCCATTCAAGATGAAACACATCCCTACAATCCTATTAAGTGTTGGCCTTCTTTGTGCTGGCAACATTTGCTCATACTTTTTGGTCCTAAAAAAGTGACATGAGCTTATCACTTTTCCTTGTACATCAACAAAAAGTTTTAATTCTTGAAAAAAAAAAAAAAGAGTTTAACAATCAGTGGGCCCCACTCATCATGGAAGAGAGGAATTTAAGCGATAAAAGAGTGTCACTGATTTCTGATTACATCGAAAAAACCACATGCCTCGTTTAAGACACAAGTTTTTTACTTTTTTTCACTTTGTTTTTCTCAAATAATACAGGCTAGTTGTGGGTCAGGATTTTCTAACCTGCATTTAAATAGGTAAGATTAAGGTTAACATGTTTAACCCGCATGACCCACATAACCCATTTATTTTTTTCTAACAAATAAAACTTATACTCGATACTTAATTCTATTGAGTGTATCTTTTTAGTTTGATATTTTTTTTTTATTCTTATAAAAAGTTTATTTTATCTTTATTAATTTTTTTAATTCTATTTCCATAGTTACTATTTTAAAAAATGTATGCTACACTCATTGTATAAATAATTCCTTCTTTTTTTTCTTTTTTTAAAGTAGACCCATCTTTGCCAACTTACTTGAGAATACTTTTGGGTGGTCTTCTCTCTAATGAGGATTATGAATATGAAGAAAATACAATGGATATGACATAAATAAAATCAAATAATCAAGCAATAACTTATATCATGCTAGTTTCCACACTATTTTTCCATACGTCTGCACAAGCCAGAGAGAATTGTGAATTATGGCATCATGACGCAGGCCTCGGCCTAGATTTTCAACCCAATATCAGTTAAGCCTTTGTCTAATTTAAGATTGTGTACGAAATAAATTAACATTATACTTATCAGAATCCAAATAAAGCTTGTCCATATTGTTTATTATGATAGGTTTTAATTTACATCAATAGGATTTAGGAAGTTAAGAATTGTTCTTTTAGATCTTATCTTACTTTTATAAATTAACTTATCGGTTTGGGTCTAATTTAAACTTTGGGTACGGTTTATGCTTTTGAGGGTTGTTAATAAATTTAACTTTGGATACGAGTTATGTGGGTCAACCCGACCCGCAATAACCCACGAGGGTTATGTTGGTTAATGTGGATTGGGTCGGGTTAACCCGCAGAGGGTGCGGGTTAGGACTTCCTGACCTGTTTAAAAGCGAGTCGGATACGGGTTAGGACTTCCTAACTTGTTTAATAAGCGAGTCGGATACGGGTTAGGAGAATCTAACCCATTTAATAAATGGGTCCAACCCGTTTAGCCCAACCGGACCCCTTTGCTACCCCTAGAAAGATGTGGTGAAAATCTAGGTTGTCACTTTCCTCCACTAATTCTTTTCCATCCAATTTCTACGCGTCCAAAAGCCACCAACTGATAAATCTATTTTGGTCAGTGTGAATGGTTGAAATAAAAACCGTTCATTGGCCCATAATTACTATTTTGATCGTTCTACAAGCATGATGGGTATGAATATGATCCATTGACTCGGACAACATAATGGATGAGCCCCACCAGGCACATTATGGGTGGGGCCTACAACCGTGTCCAAAAGTGCAGTCCTATGATGCACAAATACGGCATGGATACGGCAAAGATACATTGTAGACGCGGAAGGGACACGGATTTTACACACAAAAGTGAAATATTGGATATGATACGACATGACACAACACACTGCCCATTTTGAAGTATCCGTGCATCATAGGTGCAATCATATTCGATGTGAGGTGATAATCCGAAAATAATATGATAGGCAATGGAAGAAAATCCAAACGCACCGCACATGGTGTTGTCTCCTTGTAATGTGACTCCCCACCAAATTTCGTCCAAATCCCCCAAGTACGGATGTAAATGGTCCCGATTCTCATATTAGTTGGACGTTTTGACCCGTTAAAAACTGATTTTGGGTTAGGCCCGAATAAGTAAATGGGTCCGGATCTGGTTCCACCTTCGTTCTGGTCCATAAACCCGAGATCTGACATGTTTTCTCAATTTTCGAGAATCTTTTTTAAAAGTTAGATTTTTTCCATATAATTTTTTATCTAGACCTGAACAGGACTTAGACCCTGACCCGTTCCATATACAGAATCGATTCCGATTCCATCTCCTCATTAATGTTTTTGGTTCCGTTTTCACTTTCTCATTAATGATTCTGGTTCCAGGGCCGCCATGAACCCAGACCCGAACCAACCCGTTTACAACCCTACCCTCAAGATTAAGACTCATTTCTATGGAAATGTTCGGAAGGCATTTTTTGAGATTGCGAGATTTTTCCTTTTTATTTGTATTAGATTACATTGAAATTAAATTCATAGAAAGTCAAATGAGCTCTAAAAGGGATTCTTGAAAAGGCATAAGGTCATGGCAGCCATGCCCACCAAATTCCATATTACCCCTAAATATTAATATAAATCTCCCAAATGATACATAATTTGAATGACAAGGATAATAGCTAAAGGGAGGTTATCTTATGGTCCTTTTTTTTTTTCTTGCTTGGGTATTATAGTCATTTTCACACATTCACCCTTGGAGTCGTGTTAGGCAATCAAATCCTTGGAGACTAATTATCAATTTTCCAGTCATGGAAAACCCATCATGTTTGGCCATAGTAATTCCGGGTGAATTGGGCAAGAGAAAATCATCATTTTGAGGATTCTCATATCTGACCTCCCATTTTCTCATATGTAGTTATTTAATTTTAACAGCTATATGTGAGTTAATCTCACAGGCTTAAACCCATTTTAAAGGATTTTCATATCTGACCTCTCATTTCCTCATAGATAATATTTAGTGGTTTTTGAGCTATAAATTTTTTTGAAATTCAATTCATGGATGGATAGAGATTTGATGAGAGTGAAATTGATCCTGGTGTCAAATCACGGAGAATGACGGTTCGAAAAGGGCCGGACAAATTAAAGGTAGGCCGAAGTGCCAAATGGCCCATTTGACTTAGACATCACATGGATGGACCCCGCTGCTCACAAGCCTACAACAATGGGGCCAGCATATATTATTGGCCTGGAAGTTCACATGCATCCAGAGGCAGAAGCCCAGAGCTATCGGTCTCTATGCACCATACTACTAAGCACTTCAATGAAAATAATGTAAGGTGCATGGGAAACTGAGATTATCAATGGATCTCTACACTCGGTCACCATTAACCGTTGATTTCTGCCCTAAATACCGAAGTAGAGATATATTTCAAGAAGTTCTATCTAGTGTATCATTTTTTCGATATCCTATAAAACTTGGTGCCCATTCCATAGATTGATAATTTAGTAAATTTACACACCGTCTCTTATATCTTGTAGCTAATTCTCACTCTTCTTCCCAAGATGGGTGGGAATTTTTTATCCGACCCATCTTTTGGGTTGGTCCCATTCCCATGTAATTAACTTCATGGAAGTGAATTATTTCTTTAAAAGTTCTTTTCTATTCAATTTCTACACCTCCAAAGCCACCAACTGATAAAAATCTATTTTGGTCAGTGTGAATGGTTGAAATAAAGGCCACAGAGTGGCCCACACTTAGTATTTTGATTGTTCCACAAGCATAATGGGCATGACCCAATGACTCGGACATCACAACCAATGAGCCCCACCAGGCACATTAGGGGTGGGGTCTACAACCCTGTCCGGAAGTTCATCACCATTTTGGGTGTCGCATTTTGGGACCACATGTGGCCTCTATCGTAATGGGTCTTGTCCATACGCTGTGAGGCGAGAATCTGAAAACGACAGGTGATGAAGAAAATCCAAACACACCGCACATTGGCAGTGTCCAAATTTCGTCCAAATGCCCCTCAAGTTTAAGATTCGTTTCTACGTAAGTTTTTGTGAGAAGTTATAGGGTACATTCTACCAAAATGCTTGAAGGTCGCATTTGAGATTCTATAATTTTTAACTTTTTATTTGTATTATAATACATGGAAATTAAATCGATAGGAACTCAAGATGAACTCGATAGACGGAAGGATTATTAAAGAGGGACGCGGTCAAGGGCGGCCCCCGACTACGGGCCCCCTTTTTATTAGTGGCCCCCAAGCACATTTCTTGGTTCTGCTACTTGATGAGTTGTCAATGAGTGAAGCAAGAGATTAAAGATATATGATTTCACTTACTAGGATAATAGCTAGAAAATCATCTCTCATCTTATCTTGAGTCAATTTTCATTGAAAAGGAGGGCATGGATTGGTCATTTTTCGTCTATTCACCTTGGAGTTGTGTTCGGCAACTAAATCCTTGAGGTTTCTCATCAAATGTTCATAAAGACATGGAAAGTTTGTGTTTTGGCAATTGAAAATCCCTAATGATTTGGGCAAATGAAAATACTTTATAAGGGGGTTTTCACATTCGACCTCCTACAATGGGATTTTCTCATATGTACTTGTTTTGGTTTTTAATAGCTTTATATGAAATAATTCACAGGCTTAAACTCAGCTGTGAGATATGTATTGTATTTATTTCCTGGTTGAGCGTTGTAAGCTTGTCAGTATAGCCCTTTTGTAGTGTCAGCTTTTTTTTTTTTTAATTGAATTTAACAATTCAAAAAAATGTATTGTATTTATAAAATAAAGTTAAAGTTTGAAAGTTATGGTTTAATGAAGTTTTCAATTTACCAAAAAAAAAAAAAAAGATTGATAAAATACTGTTGGTGGATCTGAAATAGGCCTTTCACATATTTGAACCCTGTCATCACTTACCACAAAAATATTATTTTTTTCCCTTTCCCTGTGTTGGGATATAATTATTTTGAGTCCGGATCCTCTATCGTAGCTTTCATGTATTTTTGTGACGTCATCATGTGGCCCATAGAGAATAGCTGACCGCTCAAGATAAACCTCATTTCCTCCAATCACATATCCTTAAGTTTCAACTGAGGAGTGGATCCCACCATAGATTGATCACCATGACGGGAATGTAATTCGCACCACCTCAGCAATGCCATATCAGCACCTTGTAGGTTTTCACCATGACCCTCAATCGTTAGGTGAAACCCACTATTGTTGTGCTAAAACTTGAAAACACATAATTTGAGGGATGGAATTCATCTTAAGCGGTCCAAATGATCCCTTTGTCAGCTCCACAACGGAGTTTCAAGAAAGTATTAGACGGTTTGTGTAATAGTTGCGATAGAGTCCCACCTCCTAATTCGCACCCGATAACTAAAGTGCATATATTTTTTAAGAAATTCTTTGTAATGCATCATTTTTATGATATCATAAAAGCTTCATCGTGATATCGCATAGATATTTATTGAATTTTGTAATATATTACAAAAAAACTGCTTATTAAATATACAATGGGTACCTTTTTCTTTATATTGTAGTGCTTGTTTCTAATAATTCAATAAAGTTTGGCGATATTTCAAAAAAAAAAATGTAGTATGGAGAATGTCTAAGAAAATATACTGACGTTGGTCATTAGGTGTGGAAATCGATGGCTAATAGTGATCGTAAAGGAAAAACTCATGGAGTAATAACTTGATTTAAAGGATTTGAAATTTCATTGGTGGACCCACCTATTGAACATCAATTCACTCAAAACAAAGTCCTTCAAAGTTTATATGGTATCTTCAAAAATTTACTCACTACAAGATTGATTGTCTAGAAGAAAATCACGATTAAAATAATCTTAACGCATATTTCTTAAGATGGGCCCTGATAAGATGTGATATATTTTCTACTAGTTTGGCAACTTACACCGACGCAACTTAAGTACCCTTTTTATATTTTCCTTTTCCAAATAAACTTTTTTATTGGATAAATCACACAAACAAATTTTTCCGTTGATATTGCAACTTAAACTCTAGACACTTGTAAATTGAATTCAAATGACTTTATAAAGTATTATAAAAAAAGGAATTTTATTTTAAAAAAAGTATAAAATCTTAAAATCCACATCATTAACTTTTTGTCATTGAAACTTTTTTTACTCTTTTTATAAAAAGAAGATGCCTTTTTATTTTTTAGTGGAATGGGAGTTGACTTTTTGACCTTTTTTAAAAAAAAAAAAAGGAAGAATAATCTTTTTTAATTTTATATTTTTTTGACAAAAACCCTCCTCTTTTCTTGTATTTTAACGTGAACATTCACTTAAATTTACGTGTTAAGTTAATGACATAAACAGCCCAAACTTCCTTTAGAAGGAATTTACATAAAAAAAATTATCTCATTGAATGGACCTTGGAGAGAGGGATTTCCCACTTGGCCTCACAGATCTTTGTCTTTTTTCCGAGTCCACAAGTCAAAGTCGTCCCTCAACGACTCGTATATGCTCCTTTTAACATTGTCCACACATCTCTTATCCATCAGCTAGCAAGAGGGTACCCTACGAAGGCAAATTTAGTATGACTGAAAGACTACGAATCTGCTTTAAGTGAATTTCCAAGAAAGCTGCAGGTACTACATTTAGAAATTTCTCTGATGATTCATGACCATTGTCTTTTTCCCAAGTCAGCAAGTCAAAGTCATTCCACAACGGCTTGTATCTACTCCTTTGAACACTGTCCTCACATTTCTTATCAATCAGCAGGGGAGAGGGTAACCGATTAAAATGATTGGGCTTAAGTGTGGCTCACTGACCACGCGCCCATGATTGGGCTTACTAATTAGGGCTCCCATATTAAGATGTCTTTGATGTTAAGAAAAAGTTGCTAATCCACTGGAGTTTTATATGGTAATAGAAATCTAAATCCTAATTAATTAGGACTCCATGATGAAAATTAGGCCACATCCCATATTAAAGGAGTAAATTTATTTTAAAGATAGATCGCCCCGAACAAAAGCTGATTGTCATGGACTTTTATTTTTCTCCGTAAGAGGCTTTAACCTCCAAATCATGATCCTCTGTATTATCTTGTAAAGCTCACTAGTTAAGGAAATTAGTCTAAAAATCATCGGCTCTTTGATTTCAAAATAAGTGCAACGAATATATTTTTTTATCTATTGTTGGTGGATCTGAAATAGGCCTTTCATCAGTGATGTAAATGGTTTCCCGATTCTCCAATTAAGCAAATGTTCCGATCCATTGAACACCAGGTATGGAACCTTATTTAACATTATTTCAGTCTTGATAAGTAAATTGTTCCGATCTTGGATATTTTTTTGGACCTAGGATCTAAATAGGTCCAGTTCCGGACCCACCCCAGCTCCGACCCAGGGGTGGACCCGACACATGCCTTAGTATAAAGGGTTAAGAATCTCAATATGGTCTCCACCGTAGAACTTTATTGAGGCGTTTTCTAAATCCATTCCCTGCTCTACTCGCTTCAAATTGCAAAGAGGGAAAACCTTTTCTCTGCCCAAATCACAAGGGGGAGAACCTAAAATTAGTCTCTCCAATCTACAGCTCCAGTCCCTGCCTAGCCTCCTCAGCAAGTTCATTCTCTCTAGGTAACTCTCTCTCTCTCTCTCTCTTCTTGTTTTCATTAAGAAAAGGGGTTTGCAGTGAGTGAGGTTTTCATGGTGCACAGAGGTTAGAGTGTTTGCAAGTGATTTGCAGCTTGGTGTTGACTATGGACTTAAGAGGGTGAAGGATGAGATGGAGAGTGCATGTGCGCGAGTTGTTTGCATGATTTTAAATTCTGGGGTCAGTTTTCTTGCTGATCAGGATTAGGATGAGTCTGTGCTGCCTATACCGGATCGGTGCGGTCGCGCTAGTCTTAAAATATATTATAAAAACCTAAGTAAAGTTAGAAAAATAGAAAAAAAAAAAACTAGTTAAAATGTGAAATTTGAGCTATTTAACAAGTATTCAGTCGAAATAATGTGATATTTAATATGGTTGAGCACTAAGTCGCTCACAGTATAACACATAACTAATAAGTTTTAAGAGTTATCTTTTTTTCTTTTAATCCAAGAGAGAGGTCATTTTCTTAGAGATAAATTAGTAAAAAAAAATAGAGGGTCTAGTTGACTTCTATCTAATTTAATTGTTAGTTAATGTAGATTTTAATAAATATGCAAAATATAAAATCCTTTTTAAAGTTATGTCAAAAGATAAGCGCCTATTTGCAAAAAGAAGACTATAAAAAGCAAAAATATAAGTACGTTTTTATTAATACATGAAATATGCAAAAAGTAGACTATAAAAAGCAAAAATATAAGTACATTTTTATTAATACATGAAATAAAAGGTTCTTCTCGGATCATTGAGAGTTAAAATGCACAAACGTCCTCACCAACTGGGCCATACATACAACCGTGCTATGTTGAACAATTTATAATATATTAACTTTTCTGCTATTGAATATTGGTAGATTGAAAAACGGGGCCATGTTTTGTTCCCGTTTCATCCGAAATTGAAAACCATATGGTTGTTTGGAATTGAGGATGATGGTGGGTGAAGTCTTTTCAAGATTTAATATATTGCCATAATTTCACCGTGATTGGCTTAGGAGGAAATCCTCTTAAGAAGAATAACTTACTTGCAAATTTCAAATTAAGCTAATCCCCTCAAATCACATATCCTTTCACGATGAAAAGGATTTGTGATTGTTTACATTAAAAATAAAAATACTTCGATCTAAAAATAATAATGAATGACCTGAAATGATCATGTCTTCCTTAGGATCACACCGTCCGTTTGTCGGTGATCCATTACTATCGCAACCCTCCGTCTCTACTCTAAGAGGCACCAAACCAAACCAAACCTGCAAAAAAGGAGCTTGGGCCTCCATTGAAAAGTCCAAAACCTTACAACAAGACTTTGGAGAAAACTGACAAGAGAGATGGGGCATCCAAATCCGAACGTCTGGTTCATCTCTGCAAATAAAAGTGTTAGAAAAAAGACTCAAGAAAGACTCATACCGAGACAACTCAGACAGTCGCAAAACTCTCGAAAACAACACAAACAAAGACACATTGTTCCCTCCCAAATATGACAATCTTTAACAAAAGACTCTTTATTAGATGCCACCCGAAAGAGTCTAGCAAATAGAAGACACAAAGGACAGCCACCCAACCAATCGTCCAACCAAAATCGGGCACAACTCCTCTCCCTCGCATTGAAGCCCACCCCTTTGTTAAGGACTTTACCCCTCTCACTATACTCGTCCCCAAACTAAAAATGACTCTCCACAACCCAGAGACATGATACAAAGGAACTTTGGAAGGAACCCAACCCCAAGAATCCTCACCATATTTAGACAATGACTTTCCTCCATAGAGCATCTCTTACTAGTGTCCAGATCTAAAAATATAAAATTACAACTTAATTTGGACTTGAGTTTTTCTTCCAAAACCCATTGAATTTCCAACCTAAAATCTAACAGAGTGACTCATTATTTACCGTGAATTATAAGGGTTCCAAAGGAACAACATAATAACCAATCTTTTAGATCATGGTCCAACACATATGAATTTATCTCAATTGAGCTACAGGAAGAAATACCGGGGCCCATGAATTACTTTACGATGAAAGAGTACTGAAACGGCCATCCACAGTAGCTTAGGACAATCTAGCGGGTCCAAACTTGAACATGTACTGCAAATTGAAATGAAAATATGGCATTAAAAACCTAAATACTTGAATAAAAAGAACCCAGATATCACCAATACTTGGACCAATTTTAGATCCAGATCAGGTTCATGGATTTAATATTTGAGTATATATGATGCCACATGTCTATATGCATATTAAGTACGCTCTATAAAATTTTCAGTTGCAATTCAGGTCCATGCCTAGGACCTTTATCTAGGTCAGCGTCCAAGTTAGTCTTTAGTTTAAATTTGGGAATGAATGAATACAAGTCTCTTGTGACATGCCCGAGTTGGCTCCGGGTCTCGGTTTAGGTTCCCTTTTGATAATGAGTCTAATGCATCTTAAACCCGAGACTGACCTGTCACCAGCACTGTGTTTAGTAAGACTTTCCAGAAGCGACCTCCTCCGACTGGGTTTTCCCTCTGCAGCTTCTCGGCTTGGATGTCCTCTTTGCAGCGTTTCTCTCTCTTCTCGTGGAAGGCTCATCTCGGTTTTCCTGTTGAGAAGCTCGGCCAGCGATCTGGTTCTCTGATCTCCCTTTTGTTTCTTCTGATCTCTCTTGTTGTTCTTCTCTTCTTTGCTCCCTCCTTTCTTCCTCTCTTTGTTTCTCTGTTTTCTTTTTTGCCCAATTAGGGCTTGTTTCTGTTCCCCTCCCCTTTTTCTCAATAAAATTACCCTTTAAACAAAAAAAAAAGTAAGACTTTATCCTTGTTTTTAAAGACACCACCTAAATGGTTATTAGTTGTTTGGGATTTTTGTGAAAAAATTAGCCTTAATTCTTATAACACAATTTAGTCAAGGAAAACACAAAAATAAGAGTTGATAGCTGCTAAATGCACACCACTTTTTTTCTTTCCACAATCCCTTTCTCTCTGCACCCACCATTGAAGTGTGGGGATCTTAGATTCTTCTTTGCACACCCCCATAATACCAAAACTAACCCCACCCCTATGCCAGCCACCATAGTACCCTTTGGCAGTACTGTCAGTGGGGTGGGGGGAGAGGGGGTGAGGGGAGGAGGGAGTGTGTGTGTGTGAGAGAGAGAGAGAGAAGGAGGGACACAGGGAGGGGGAGACATGGAAACATGGAGAGAGACATGGAGAGGGAGAGCGGGCGACAGACAGAGGTGGGTAGGGAGAGGGAGAGAGATAGAGTGGGCAGGAACGGGCAATGAGTGAAGAAAGGGAGGGAGAGGGGTAGTTTGGGGATTTTCCATATGGGTATATTGGGAATAATCTTTCTTAAAAAATGGTGAGTGTCGAAAGAAAAAAATGGTGTGCATTTAGCAGCTCTCATATGAGTTAGGGTGCTATACATTTTCTTGATAAAAAAAAATGCACATTGTTAATATTTACACGCATTTTCCCACCCTTCGGAACCGCATAACAAAGCTGGACCTATCCAGGACGTTGTACAAAGATGGATGCTGCTAAATGCACACCACTTTTTTTCTTTCCACAATCCCTTTCTCTCTACACCCACCATTGAAGTGTGGGGATCTTAGATTCTTCTTTGCACACCCCCATAATACCAAAACTAACCCCACCCCTATGCCAGCCACCATAGTACCCTTTGGCAGTACTGTCAGTGGGGTGGGGGGAGAGGGGGTGAGGGGAGGAGGGAGTGTGTGTGTGAGAGAGAGAGAGAGAAGGAGGGACACAGGGAGGGGGAGACATGGAAACATGGAGAGAGACATGGAGAGGGAGAGCGGGCGACAGACAGAGGTGGGTAGGGAGAGGGAGAGGGAGAGAGATAGAGTGGGCAGGAACGGGCAATGAGTGAAGAAAGGGAGGGAGAGGGGTAGTTTGGGGATTTTCCATATGGGTATATTGGGAATAATCTTTCTTAAAAAATGGTGAATGTCGAAAGAAAAAAGTGGTGTGCATTTAGCAGCTCTCATACGAGTTAGGGTGCTATACATTTTTTTGATAAAAAAAATGCACATTGTTAATATTTACACGCATTTTCCCACCCTTCGGAACAGCATAACAAAGCTGGACCTATCCAGGACGTTGTACAAAGATGGATGTTGTAAAAAATTTGCATCTAGCCCACATAGCGCGGAGAACATCATAGCTAATGATCAATCCCTAGACGGCCGGGCGAGAAGTGGAATTGTTAACAGAGCAACCCCTCATTCTCTATGTATACTTATATTGCTAGGGTAAAGATAAATTACTGTGGTAGTTTCGCAATATGTGTATATATATCTATGTGTGTGTGTGTGTGTGTGTGTGTATATATGAAAATTCTCTTATGAGAATAACTCTCACACTACTACTGGGGAGGAGGTTTGGATTCTCATATTTAGGCTGCTAGCTCAGGGTTAAAAAAATCGAAAAACCATCTAACCGACTGAATTGGAACCGAACTAACGGTTAATAACCGTGTTTCATGGTTCAGTTATTATTACGATTATTAAAATCGAAAAATCATGTTTCCCGATTCGGCTACGGTTTTCAGTCTCGACTCACGGTTATTAACCAAACCGAACCGAACCATAAAATACAGTTCAATTAACCGTTTTCCCAAAACATACGGTTAACTGAACCATTATACTAATAAAAAATAAATAAATGGCCTAAATGAAATAAAATGACTTAAATTAAGCCCCATTTTCCATTCTCTCCTCTGAGAATACAATTATTTTGTGAGTTGGATTATACTTGCCTCATGTTTCCTAGAATTGTATTGCATGATAGATGCTTTGTAATATCATGTTAGACTTTTAGTTGTATTTATTTTCATGAAAAATGATAGTGTTGTTTTGTTTGGTATGTGAAAAATAATAGTATTATTCTAAATATTGTAGAGTCAAAGGGGAAAGATAGATTATTTTTAAGTGACAATTAACCGTAACCGAACCGTCTGATATGGTTAACCGCGATTCGGTTTTAACGATTTTTAGGGTACAGTTATGGTTTTTAAAAAGTGAAAACCGCAAAATACGGCTTGGTTAACGATTTTCCCAAAAGAAGCTGTTAACTGAACCATTTTACCTACACTGTTAGCATTGGATATGGATCCAACCCCTTTACTCTCATAGGAGCATTTCCCATATATATATATATATATATATATATATATATATATATATATATATATATATGTGGAAGTGCTCCTATGAGAGATACTCTCACCAACTTTATGAGAGATGGGTGGGGGCCCTCACTTCCATATCCATTCTCACCAACTAAAATGCAAGGGCCCCCACTCATCTCTCATAAAGTTGGTGAGAGTGTCTCTCATAGGAGCACTTCCCATATATATATATATATATATCGGATTTATTTAGGCGAGAACTCTTCTCACGGACTCGTTGTGAGAACTTTCTATGGGCCCAATTGTGGGTCCCATTTAGGGATGGGACCATGGGGGATGGAAAGATCTATGTGGGACCACCCCCTAAGTTTCAAGCTTGACCCAATCCCATGCCCCTAAACCCTCCATCCATTTCCCACAAGTTTAATGGCTTCATATTTG
Source organism: Umbellularia californica (assembly GCA_028538565.1). Classification (NCBI taxonomy): domain Eukaryota; kingdom Viridiplantae; phylum Streptophyta; class Magnoliopsida; order Laurales; family Lauraceae; genus Umbellularia; species Umbellularia californica. The sequence goes on from JAPQWN010000002.1 coordinate 99,455,691, forward strand.
AAAACAAATCAACCCTCCATCCAATGGTCAAGTTCATTCGGATGGGTGCCAAAGCTAGGATTAGTGACTATAAGGAGGGTCCCTACTTGTGCACTGTTTGATTGGGTTGTTAGATCAGCCCCACCAATAGTTCTCAAAAGCACAGTGAGAAATAGTTCTCACCCTAAATATATATATACATATATATATATTAAATGCTCCTATGAGAGTAACTCTCACCCTACTATAAGAGTAAATGGGGGGTCCTACTGGATCCATATCCAATGCCAACAGCCTAAATTACGTATATATATAATCTCTATAAAAAAAAAATAGAAGGCCATATTTTAAAAGTATTTTAACTTGTAATGTTATATCTATTAACACAATCTTCAATATATCTCCTAAATTTATAGTATCTCAATAAGATTGTGACAAAACTAAACTAAGATATATAAAACTAAATTTAAGCGCTGGCCTTCTTTGTGCTGCCAACAATTGCTCTTATTTTTTGTCTTAATTAAAGAGTGGGGCGGGCCTATTATTTGGTTTTATCCCTTTCCCTTAAACATGAAGAGAAGAAATCAATTCATAAAAAAAAAATAATAATAATAAAGTCGATGATGTGCATTTATGTTATCAGCCAATCAATGGATCCAGCTCATTGACGAGTGGTAGTTGATCACCAATTAATCAATCCATTTGAAATTAAGAAAATATCACCATCCACTATATATATGCTTTAGATTTGTTATATTATATTACTATAACAAGAGCGGAAAAGTAGTTTCTCCACTCACTTCAATTATCGGTTTCTTCCTCTCTCTTTGATTGCACAGTGAAAAAAAACTTTAGAGGGGACCATAGCTAGAAGTCATTGATATTATATTATCTTACTAAAGCAAAAGCATCTACTCCATTCAATTCTCAATTATTGCTTTTCTTCTTTACCTTGGCTCTCTGTTTTTTTTTTTTCCTTTTTTTAAGTAAAGAATGTTATAACGAGTCCTCATTGAAAGTAGCAAACACCCTTGCACCGGTTAAGATGCAATAATTTTTTCACATTGTTTTTCCTCACAGAAGACGGAATGGCAGGAGAAGCAGTTCTCTCTAGCGTCTTGCAAGAGTTGCTGAGCAAGTTGAGCTCCCCTATCCTAGATGAAGTTGGGTTGTTGTGGGGTGTGAAAAATGAGAAACAAAAGCTTCAAAGCAATTTGTCAAGGATTAAAGCCGTGCTTCAAGACGCAGAAAGGCAGCAAATTGACCTGATGACTGACAAGGATCGCCTTGGAAAGCTTAAAGATATTGCCTACGATGCGGAGGATCTAGTTGATGAGTTCCTAGTCGAAGCTCTAAGAAGGAAGGTTGAGAATCAAGATGGCACGGGAAGAAAGGTAGGCAACTTCTTCTCACCTGCGAACCCACTCGCTTTTCGTTTCAAGATTGCACATAAGATGAAAGAGCTGAGGAAACGATTTGAAGAACTTGCGGAAGAGAATAACTATTTCCAATCGCCGGAGGGAGTTGCTAGAAGCCAGCCTCAGATCCCAAACCCAAGAGAAACTGCCTCGAGTGTGCCTGTCTGGGGTGTTTATGGGAGAGATTATCAGAAAGAAAACTATATAGCTTCATTAATCAACTCTGGAAATGAAGAGGTCCTCTCGGTCATTCCCATTGTTGGTATGGGGGGACTGGGCAAGACCACGCTTGCTCAATATGTATATGATGATGAAAGAGTGGTGACTCATTTTAACTTGAAGATGTGGGTCTATGTATCAGAGGATTTTGATGTGGGAAGGATTTTGGCAAGAATTTTACGGTCTGCAACTAATAAGAGTACTCCCACTGACGGATCAAGCAAGGACCTCTTAATCACTCGTGTTAAAGAAAACCTGAGTGGGAAGAGGTATTTACTTGTTTTGGATGATGTTTGGAATGAAGATTCTGAGAAGTGGGACGGGTTGAGAACAGCGCTTCAATGTGGTGCTAAAGGAAGCAAAATATTAGCCACCACTCGTAGCGATACAGTTGCAAGAAGAATGGATGCTCTTCCTAGACCTCGTCTGGAAACACTGTCGGCAGCTGAATCTTGGACTTTGTTCAAGGAAGTGGCACACCCGCCTACAGGCTTTGTATCAATTGGAAAGGAAATACTAAGAAAGTGTGGTGGTGTCCCTCTAGCAATCAAAACATTGGGAGGCATGTTGCGAAATGAAACAAGTGAAAGGGAGTGGCAGTCGGTGAGGGATGGCGAACTTTGGAAGCAAACAGATGAGAATGAAAAAATTTTATCCATATTAAGACTAAGCTATGATCATTTGACATCATCTTTGAAGCAATGCTTTGCGTATTGTGCTGTAATTCGCAAAGGGCGTCGATTTGATAAAGATGAACTAATCAAGCAATGGATAGCCCAAGGCTTCATTCATTCTGATGATGAAAATGAACTCCTAGAAGAAGAAGGCGAAAAGTATTTCAATGCACTGTTGCGGAGGTCCTTGTTTCAGGTTGATGTGGAAACTGCTAGCTATGATGTATACAAGATGCATGACCTTATACATGATCTTCTCAGATCTGTTGCAGGAAAAGAATGCCTTGTTGTGGAAGCTTCTATGATGAATGATTTAACTCGTCATTTAGCATTGTGCAATGATGAAACTCGTCATTTAGCATTGTGCAATGTTGACTGGGCAAGAGATCCGAAGAATTTGGATGCATTGAAGAAATGTAAGAAACTGCGTTCAATGATTACTAATGGATATTCTCGTCCTATTGATATTAATGTTTGCTTGAGCTTCAGGTGCTTGAGAGTGTTGGATTTAAATTGGAGAAGAGGTATTCACTTCCTGCCAAATTCAATAGACAAGTTGAGACATCTTAGGTACTTTGACATCTCATATACAGGGATTACAGAATTACCTGAGACCATATGCAACTTACACTACTTGCAAACACTGAGAGCCCTAGGAATTCGCCTCCAGAAGTGGCCAAAGAATCTGAAGAGAATGATTAGCCTTAGACATATTGAGTTGGATGGATGGCTTAACAATTTTCCCTTGCCAAAAGGAATTGGAGAGTTAATTTTTCTCAGGACGTTGCCAAAATCAGAATTTATTATTGCTAAAGAGAGTGGAGCCCGAATAGAAGAGTTGAAAGATTTAAATCTGCTTTGTGGAAATATTCACATTCGAGGGCTTGATAATATAGGAAGTGTTGGATGTGCTGGTGAAGCAGACTTAAAGGCGAAGAAACATCTCAATTCTTTGAAGTTATCTTGGTCTGGTGATGAAACAGCAGCCGCAGAAGGAAATGCAAAGGAAGTGATTGAGATCCTTGAACCTCATTCAGATCTAAAGGAGCTATCGGTTGCGGATTACACGGGCCTGGGATTTCCAAGTTGGATGACGGAAAAGCTTACAAAGCTAAATAAAATATCATTGTCGTCTTGCAAGAGATGCGAATGGCTGCCGCCTCTTGGGAAGCTAGATTTCCTTGAATCACTTGAGATAGACACAATGGGTGCTGTAAAACACATTGTTGAATTTGATGGAAGCCACAACTACAAAGATTTATTCCCATCATTGAAAGACCTTCGTCTCATGAATATGCCTAATTTGGAGGGATGGTCATCTCCACAAGAGGATGGTGATGAGCAGGGAAGAGAAAGAGATAAGCAAGTGATCTTCGAATGCCTCCGTACATTGAGCATCTCTAATTGTCCAAAACTTTTGCCTATGAATCTTCTTCCAGCTCTTGAAGAGTTAAAGATGAGTGGAGTGGGTTGGGAAAGGATAGAGTTTTCCAGATCTCACTCACTAAAAATAGTTGACCTCTCCGACATGCCTAATTTGGAGAGATGGTCGCTACAAGAAGTGGATAATGATAAAGATGAGCAAGTGCCTTTACGTTCCCTTCGTACTTTGAGAATCTCTGGATGCCCAAAACTGATTTGCCTGCGTCAGCTTCTTCTGCCGGCTCTTGAAGAGTTAGAGATGGAAGGAGTGGGTTGTGAGAAGATAGAGTTTTCTACATCCAAGTCTCTGAAAAAAATCAAGCTCACCAAAATGCCTAATTTGGAAAGATGGTCACCACAAGAAGCAGTTGATGATGAGCAAGTGGTCTTCAATAGACTTGTTGAATTGGTTGTCGAAAAATGCCCTGGGATGGTCCGCTTGCCCCATTATCTTCCTTCACTTGAAAAATTAAATATATGTGAAAGCAATGAAATGTTATTGGCGTCAGTGACCAACTACACCTCACTTTCCAAGCTCTCTATCAGAGGGTTACCAGAGGTCAAGCATTTTCCTGAAGAATTTGGGCGAAAGCATACTAGCCTATGCAAGTTGGAAATCATAGATTGCCCAAAATTAATTTCTCTGTCAAATCAGTTGGAGAATCTCCGTGCTCTCAAAGAACTGATTGTTGAAGGGAGTAAAGATCTGGTGCTGTCATTGCCCGATGGATTGCAGCAGCAGCAGCGGTCTCCTCCTCTAAACTCTCTCCAGGTGTTGGAAATAAGAAATTCGTGTGAAAAGCAAATCTCACTTCCAGGAGATGGGATCGTCTTGCCCTCTCTTAGGGAATTGAGAGTCGGCGGTTGTAAAAATGCTTTATCAGCGGATATGTTGAAAAACCTGACCAAGTTTGCAATTGCAGACTCTCCAAATATAGAGTCTCTAGTTTCTTTGGAAAATCTCAAATCGCTTCAGTATTTGACGATCTCAGGGTGTTCAGAGTCAGTTGTGATGAAGTTGCTAGAGTCTATGGAAAACCTTACATCACTCACTTCCTTACGGATTTCAAGTTGCCGTGATATGAGGTCTTTGCCAAAGTCAGTAAAAACCTTCACATCGCTCACTGATTTATGGATTGTGCGATGTCCTGATATGAGGTCTTTGCCAGAGTGGGTGGGAGACCTCACGTTGCTTTCGTTGTTAAGTATTCACGAATGCCCCGGTATGATGTCTTTTCCAGAGGGGCTGCAACGCCTGAAAAATCTCGAACGGTTGTTGATAATTCGATGCCCTGTTTTGGAAAGAAGACTGCAACGCAACAATGGCCAGGACTGGCATAATGTAGCGCATGTTCGAGACATCCACATTATCAGAGGAATTGAAAGTCAAGACATCGAAGGGGAAGAGAGCAGTGACCAGTGTCCACATCTATTATTTCACTCACTGAAGAAACTAGAGAAGCTTCTTCCTTTGCCCTCCTGCTGCTCATCTTCTCCATCTTCTTCTCCTCCTCCTACTTGATGATCATGGATCATCATCATCAAATCACGTCCAGACTATGAGGGAAACCAGGTGAGTTCAACAAATTTCATTCCATAAGCATCTTCTCCAATTTTCTCCCTTGAGAGCTTTATGTATTAGAGGCACACTTATCATGGTTTAGTCGATCCCAGCAACTTCTCATGCTTATTAGAATTCTCATCTATATATCATACAAGTTGCCATTCTATATATTTTGTTACCCGAATCTGAGGAATCTGAGCTGGACTGGCCCCAATACGTGTGGAGCAATTATCTGTTAGACTTTTCTGATAATTGGATTAGAATCAAATATAATTAAAATAAACAACAATACGTGTGGAGCAATTATCCTATTGTCCCCAGTTTGTATTTTTTGGCTTTCCAGGTGTGTTTTTTTATCATGTGGCTTTTCTATATAATTGAATCTTTTTAATTTTCATTTTGCTTACCATTCTTTTCTTTACCGGTGAATTGTGGCATTTGAAGTTTAATAAAGTATTAAAGGTATTTTCAGCTTCACCCTAGGAATACTGGCCATTAGCACCACCCTAACTTGTCAAAGACTCAGCAGAGTGAATTGGTGGTTTGATAGAGTCCCAAGAATCCCACTTTATATTTATTTTTAGTTTTAACTAAAAGATTACTTAACTTCTCACTCTTTGCTCTTGACAAGCTATAAGTTTTGAGTTCTTTACATAATTTAGGAGTATCTGTGTTTCTTCTCTTTGCAGGCATGGATTGCTGGAGTTTGATAAAGAGCTAATAGAGATATTGGCAACTCCTTAATGGTATTTGGTCATGTCAGCTTCCTTCATGATGTTGTTTGATTTTATGATTGTATTCTATGGGATGATTTTTTCTTTTCTTTTTTTTTTTTTTTTTGAACTACTTTTGACTGTTGTGGTTCTATTGTATTGTGTGGGTCTTGAGGTGACCGTAATTTTCTTACCAATCACTTGTTTGACACTCAGCTGAGTTTTCTATTTTTACCTCTTGTATGTTTGAAAACCATATTGATGAAGGATGCAATCCTCATTCCTCAAGACTTGCTTATGTTCAACTGGGGCACATGATTTAGTCATGGGGAGTGCTGATGAGGAAACATAATTGTAGAAAAATCTTATTATAAAAAATCTCACATGGCAACCCTTATGGCCAGTTTGTTTACATAGAATACCCTATGAATTTATGGTTAGATGACCTCCATCTTCTCAATCATTACTGAGGTAAGGGGTGAAGGATATGAGGTAGCAATACAGATGGATCTTGACTTTCCTAGGATTTGAATTTCTAGCTAGGTCTTAGCTGAGTATTCAATTCGCAACTTCACTTTATTCAGTTTCCATAAGAGAGAGTTTAATAGATGCTCATTTTCGAAATTCGCCTTTGATCGTTATTTTTAACCACTTTTGGCATGAATTGCTATGTATTCAATTCCTGTGTACTTTTTTTGTTGCCTTAAATGGAAAATTGTATTGAGAGGAGGTGGGTTGAAAGGAAAAAAAAAAAAAAAAAAACACCCCAAAAAACAGAGAGAAGACCAATCAAGACATGGTCAGAGAGAGTAAGAGCATACTAGGACTCAAACAAAACCAAAAGCTTAATTACAATGGAGTAGACATTCCTAAAAAAAATACATAGAACTATGGATGTTGTTGTTAGTAGTAGATCTCTGAGAACCAATAAGGGACTAAAGTTAATCTTTTAGGGGAATTTTGATTATTGAAAGAGAGGGAAAATTCTTATTAAAGATGGCTTCATTCCTAGAGATCCATCAAGCATATGCAGTGGAGAAGAAGATAGCTCCTAGGCTTGAGCGATCAGCTAGATTTCTGTTGGCAGTCAGGGAGAATCATAAATCTGTAGGAGCATGTGACCAGGCTTGAGGGTTGCCTATAGCTGACTGAGTCCAGGACCATAAAGCTAAAGAGAAGTTGCCAAAAAAGAACAGATGAACGTCATTTTCAGCTTCACCTTAATTCCTGTGTACTCCAAACAAAAAGGCCCTAAGTGATGTTTTGGTAATTAGGTCATACTCATTGGTTCTTTAAGTTACTATTCAGAGACAACAAAAAGCTTTTAACAGTTCTGCGAGTGGGAGTATGTATATGCCTCTTTATATGTTCTCATATGGATCACATATCCTAATAACGCTTTCAAATGTGAGGGCCATACTTGATATAGAAATGATCAAATAATAACTTTATGGTTATACCCAAAAAAAAAAAAACACTCTGGCCGTGATGTTTTCAATGTTTGTTATTTTTATGGTACATCTTCTTGGTAATAACTTATGATGATGAGATAACTCCTTTCTATTGTTGTAATGAGATAACTCTTTTTTTTATTGTGGTTGTTGTTGTTGATTATTATGATGATAAGTACTGCCATATGGTCTCCTATATGGCAACATACATCTGAGTTTTTTGGCTTTCAATCACATGCATCCACAGTGAAAGCTGCATTCTGGCCTCTAGTAAATTTCTAGAATGCACTTGTGCTTCAAAAAGGATTCTGCAAATATAGGAAAACTATTATGATTTTCCATGCAGATCACAGTTTCATTGTTTGGTTCAACAGATTTTTCTCATGGAAAAGAGAAAAATGAATTATCTTTTCTTGATAGAGTGGATTTTAATTTCCTTTGGGAAAACAGAATTCCTCTCAGATAGAAACAGAATTCAGCAAAATCCAGAAACCGCACATGGTTTTTTTTTTCCTGTTTCTCCTTCTCCTAATTGTAGTCTATGGTAGAACAGAGTATGAGGAGAGGGGAAGCCATGCTAGTAGAAGTGCTGCAGTAGGAAGTAGAAAGGACCGGTATGTAACTTATGGTATCACAAGAAGAATGTACTACATTGAATAGCAGATTGAGGATAGTTATTGTAAGATAGCAGATTACTTAGTATGGATATAAGATAAAACTTTGTAATGGTTGACCATCTTCTTCATAGTTAAAGATTGAATATTTATTTCTCAGGATGTAAAAAGTCACCAATATGAACGAACTGGGGTAATTTTGCTAAGTCCTACCATGGCGGTATAGCTAATGGGCGGTTTGCAATTACACTATGGGTCTCGATTTGGCTTTGGTTTTATTTTTACTCCCTTCTTTTCAAGTTTCTGTTTTGAATTGATTTTGAACCTGGCCATTGATTGTAATTCAATCGATGATTATCACCCCCTCTCTTTATATTTAATTGAATCCTTATAAACTTCATTTTGCTTACCATTCTTTTCTTTTTAGGTGAAGTTTGGGCTGTGTCATTTCAAGTTTAATAAAGAATTGCAGGTATTTGAGCTTCATCCAATGAACATTACTTTTTTATTCTTTTCCTCTGGTTTGATTTTTGTGGTGTTATCGACTTGGTGTTAATTATGTAATCTTAGTTTCCCAAATTGATGAATTGTGGCCAAGTTTACTTCACCCATCAAGCTGAGCCCTGTCATTGGCATAGCTAGAACATGTCAAAAGACTCGGCTTGAATCACTATGGTGGAGAGTCATTGACATGGGCTCTAGCATTGGCATCATACTCATGTCAAACTGGTGAAAAATTGTAATATACAACTGTATTGGCAATATATATCTGTAAAGTTCCCTATCAGGCTATAGCTGTGATTGTATAAAGATTTAAAATTCAAAGATATGTATAAAAATTTCAAAAAGTGGAGAACCTAACGTTTTCAATTTATTAATCATCATCCACCTCATTTGTGAAACCCACCCCAGATTTGCTTGGTGTACATTTGTTTGGGTTTAGCGGCACCACATGGGGGAATAGTCCATTTCGGTTTCAAAGATAACCACATCAGCAAAAAAAGGAAAAAGAAAAAATCTACCTCATTTTGTATGGCCTCAGACTGATATAAGATGTTGTTTTCAACCAAACATATTTTGTGCAATTTTCAATAGGTTAGAGTGAATTTTTAATTGTTTTCAAAGAGCAAAGTGCCTTGGTTTGCAGATTGAGTGTATTGATATACTTGCGTTCCTACATCTATACACCATTATTTTATTTTATTTTCATTCTTTTGATGTTGTAAAAGTACAAAACCCTAAGATAAAATCAGTTTTTTTTTTTTTTTTATTTCAATTCATCAATTATGACACTCATGGGATAATTGCAACTCTTTACATGTGGTATGTATATCATTTGCCACCTTTTATTGACATAAGTAGTCTAATATGTATAAATGAAAAAATTGATTCTAGTAAAAATTGATAATAGGAGAACTTTCCAATTTGTTATATAAACTACAATAAATTACTCATATGACGTAGATCATGGCCCGGTGGGTAAAGTACTTGCTTACTTTAAAAACTCAGAGTGCTTGAGCTATGGCACACCCATTTTTTGTGTTTCCAAACCCCAAGCTAACGTCTTTCCCGGTAAAAACAACAAAGATTTCTTTGTAAATGATCTTTTTTTCTTCTCTTTAGGCCTATTTGTTTGTTTTAGAATACACAAAAAGTGAATATTCAAGGTCATATGAGTTCCACCAAATGATTTTTCAAGAAGTGAGATGTGAATGATATGAGGTGAGGGCCGAAGGATATAAGATTGCAATGTAGATGGGACCTTGCCTTTCCTATGACTCGAATTACTTGAGATGACTGCGTATTGATTTCCCATCATATGTTGATTCACTTCCAATCAAAGGAGAGGTTCATTGATGGTCATTTTTGTATATTCACCTTGGAGTTTCATTTTTAAATACTTATGGCATGAACACTTGTATTCATGTATTCCGTACAAACAAACAGGCCCTTAATGACTGGGACACTATTGAAACCCCTGCATTTATACAAAAATTACAACCAATTATTAAAAAATCATTCATGGTCCAATTAGGATCAATCTAAATTTAAGAAAAAAGTAAATTCAACAAATCAATAAATATTGTCCTAGAAGTCTTTCTAAAAGGGTATGATTGTGTTCTTAATAGCCGGTATATTAAGCAATATACATGCAATACATGTATCATGCCAATTCCAAGACTCTTTTTTTTTTTTTTTTTTTGCCAAATCCATCATTTAGTGAGTCAAAATTTTGATATTATTGGCCGATTCAGATTGTTTCTACCAATGTTTTAACGCTTGGTCCTTAGCACTGCCCTGCAATTGGCATAGCTTGGGTTGCTTGACAGAGTCACAAGATTTCCACTTTGTCTACATGCATACATTTACAATTTAAATATAAGCTTACCTGACTCTCCACTCCTTGGCTTGGTTTATAGTTGGCAAGCTACATGTCTAAGTTCTTTAAGAAATTTAGGAGCACTAACAATTTTTCTCATTGCAGGTGTGAATAGTTGGAGTCAGATAAAGAATAGTAGGGATCTTTGCAACTTCTTATTCATATGGGCAATTCATGGAGTTCAAAAAAAAAAAAAAATCCTTATGATGTTGTTTGAACTTATGGTTGTGTTTTCTGAGTAGCTTTATTTGGCTTTTGGTTTTAACTATGAATTTACTGGTGTAGTTGTATAATGTGGATCTTGCTTGTTATTTTTGGTTTGCTCTTATTTACTTGTTTGAAACTTAAATGATTCTCTATTTTTACCTTCTGTATGTGTGCAAATTATATTGACCATGGATGTAATCCTAATGACTTGATTATCTTCAAGTGGTGCCCATCATTTAGTCATGGAGAGTTCTGATGAGATGAAATATTTGTGGAAAATTCATATCCTGAGAAATATTGCCATGGGCAACTGATATTGATGTTTTGGTATTATGATGATTAGATCATGGACACTGGTCTGTAATTGAGCCTTCCAAAACCAATGAAAAGCTCCTCTCTTGTATAAAGGGTTTTCCCTGCACTGTTTTAAGGGAAGTTAATATATTCTTACTTATCTTACAAAAAAAAAAAAAAAAACAAAAAAAAACAAAAAGCCCCTCTCTTATCATTTCTGAGTGGTAGCATGTATATACATTTCTGTATGTAATCATGTGGAATACATATGCTAACAACCGATTCAAATTTAAGGGTTGTGTATTCAATGTAGACATGCAGCTAGCCACTTGATTGCTTTATTATTATTATTATTATTATTATTATTATTATTATTATTTTCAGTCATTGTTAATTTTCATAATGTCTGATTTTAATAAGAACTTGTGATGATGTTAGATAACACTTCTTTCATTATTGTTGTTGTTGATGATGAAAAGTATCACCTTGAGGTCTCATTTATGTGATTAGACTTGCATAGATTAGCACATCAGCTAGTAGCTCAGTTGGTGAGGTACCGCTCTTCCACAGGAACAATCAGCGATCAATCCTTTGCTGTAGCGCAGATGATGAAAGACTTAGGTGAGTGCGTGTGGGTTGGTTTTTTTTTTTTTCATTTTGAATTACGTAGCTGACCTGTGTCGATCAGATAATGGGTGGGGTTCACAGTGATAACTGCTTTGGATCATCTCTTAAAGTTTTGCAGTAGTTCAACTCTACTTACTAAATGAAAAGCCAGCTGGGAGCAACAAAGTAGCCAATGAATGCCAATAAACATGATTTTTCTAAGTTATTGTTATATCAAAACCATATCCCTAATAGACATGGTTTCATCAGCTTAACCTCATTAGTCCAAAATTTAGACACCTGATGGACCATGCACAGAATCCTTTTGAGAAGAAAAATTAAAATGAGAAAAAGAAATTGAAAAGAGCCAGTGTATGTGTTCTTTCTCTTGACTTGTTTATTTCCCTTTCCTCTGTATTTAAATAGATTTCAGAGTGCAGAGTTTTCTTACATAGAGAATCTTGTATGTCTTTCAGTATTTTTATTCATAGATAGAATCTACTGAATCATATCAAAAACATCCTAGACCAGCTCTCAGATAGTCTTCACAGATCTTGATGGCCTTCAATGCACAGCACACTCCAGCTCATAATATCTTAATATCTTATCTTGATAATACACGTTGGATGTGTGCTATGTGCACGTGTTGATGTGTATTGAGTTGGCTGGTCAACCTCATTTATCTACTTGTGAGACCTGTGGACCATCCTTACAATGGATAAACCATTGATGCTGACATGTGGGCCCCAGCTTGATTCGTGATATTGTACACAATTGGATTGCAAAGAATTTTAAAGTTGGATCTTGTTTCAAACATTTTTCATCTAGAATTCTAGATAATTGGGTATGCATTAAATCAATTGTCTGGATCAACAAAACATGAGTTTCACAAATGTACACACAGAGATTTGATGTGTAGTAATTTGATTGGATGCATTTACATTTTTGCAAAGCTTGAGTTTTCAGTCTCACATGCTCCTCTCCTTACAAAGCTTGAAAATCTCCATGCATGGTCTTTTAACTTTCAAATCTTGAAAATTTGAAATTTCCTAATGCATGGATTTATGACTTTGAAACATGATTTTTTATGCATGATTTGAATCTTAAAATTTGGATGCATAATCTTGTTTTCGGTCATGCTTGCCTATGGTTATGAATTTAAATTATCTTAGACATATTAGGTTCATTTTTTTAAAAACACTTTGAATCATTTTGAACATGAATCTAAGCATGGCACCATGGCCAAGAATTCCCACAAAGAAAAGCACCTTGAAAAACCAGAATTCTGTCTATCAAGATAGTGTCCTCGATCGACCAAGGACATGGCCGCGGTCAACTGAGAACTAGCTCGTCCATTGAAACTGCGGTAGACCGAGCTTAGTCCATGGCCGACTGAGAACTAGCCATTAGTAAAAAATTTGTATAAATTCCAGCTCATTCCAAAGGCCAAAAGGTGAAACTTTTGAGATGTTTTGAGGGCTAAGGAAGGAGAATAAGCTGAGAAATGCTAGAGAAGGGAAGGAATGCTAAATAATAGATCTCAACCTTAGAATCATGTCAAGTAGTAGTGCCCTTTTCCTTTTTAATGCTCATGCTCGTACTAAATCTTTGATTTCATTTTATGGCATGGTTTTTATGTGTATTTGAACCTTTCTTGTTGATTTTCTTAACATGAAAATTACTTTCAGACTAATATATATCTTGGATTCAATCAACACATGTCATGGTTCACAAGTCATGTTCAAACTTGCTAGTTTTTTATTTTCATCTTTCAAACGTCAAGTTTGTTCTTGTCTAAACATGTGATTACACTTTCTACCTCTATCATATTATCTTGTTTTATCGCTTAGAAAGTCATTTTGTTTGACTTACGTTTCATGTGCCATCATTTTAAAATTGATTAGAGGTATCATGCATGCACATGAACATTGAACCTTTGCATCATCATTTTGTGTATGTTTGAGTTGAAAGTTCACTTTCATATCAGCCTATCTTAGAGGCACTTATTTGTACTCAAATTGTACCTCTTCAAGTGTATTGTAGACACATCATAGAGAGAAAATCCTAGTGGTTCATATGTTATTGGCTTAGCCTATAGAAAAACATAGTGTAAAAGGTTATTGCCTAACCTATTAAAAAGCATATTGTAAGGTACTTATTGCTTAGCCTACTGAAAATTATATTATAAAGGTTATTACTTAGATTATTGAAAATTATATTGTAAATGTTATTAATAAGCCTTGAAAATCATACTTTGATAGTGGAATCCAGATCAGGTTCATGGATTTAATATTTGAGTATATCTGATCTGGATCTAAAATTGGTCCAAGTATTGGTGATATCTAGGTTCTTTTTATTCAAGTATTAAGGTTTTTAATGCCATATTTTCATTTCAATTTGCAGTACATGCTCAAGTTTGGACCCGCTAGATTGTCCTAAGGTACTGTGGATGGGTTTCAGTACTCTTTCATCGTAAAGTAATTCATGGGCCCCCGGTTTTTCTTCCTGGAGCTCAATTGAGATAAATTCATATGTGGTGGACCATGATCTAAAGGATTGGTTATTATCACTACAACAGAAAAATCTTTTCCCGGCGCACATTTTCGCCGCTAAAAAATGAACAAAATCGCTGCTAATTCTTTTTCCCGACGATTAGTACTTCTTCGCAAAATTGCCGCATAAAATCCTTCACTTTTGATCTTCAGCGGCGCAAACGGAAAATCATCGCGAAAACATTTTTTTTTCGCGGCCATTTTTTCGGTCGCTATTAGTGCCAACAGTCGCCGCAAATAGCGTTCGAAATTCAGTTATGTGTAGTTGGCAATGTGTTTTTTCAGCGTTCGAAATTAAACTTTCCCAACGTTTTTAAGATTCGCCGCAAAAAGAATTTTGCAGGTAAAACACAATTGCGTCGATCTCAAATCGACGCAATTGCTGGTTTCTACCGTTATTTTTTGGGTTGTAAAAAGTCATTTGCAGCGACTATTTATCGCCGGAAAAATATTTTCGCAGCGTTTTTTATCTTCGCCGCTAGTTAGATATCGCAGCTAAAACTCAATTGCATCGATATCAAATCGACGCAAATGCTCGTTTCTGAGTTTTAAAAAATCATTTGCAGTGACTATTTATCGCCGGAAAAATATTTTCGCAGCGTTTTTTTAACTTCGCCGCTAGTTAGGTGTCGCAGCTAAAACTCAATTGCAACGATCTCTAATCGACGCAAATGCTCGTTTATGGCTTTGTTATTTTTTGGGTTTCAATAAATCAATTGCATCGACTATTTATCGCCGCAAAAAAATATTCGCAGCGTTTGTCCACTTCGCCGCTAGGTAGATTTCGCGGGTAAAACTCAATTGCGTCAATTTCAACTCGACGGAATTGCTCGTTTCTGACTATGTGACCGTTGATTTTTGGGTTTCAAAAATTCAATAGCGGCGTTACTTTATCGCCGGAATTGATGTTTTTCCAGCGTTTCTAGAAATCGTCGTTACAGAGTCCAAAACTCAATTGCATCGACTTGTTTTTGCCGCTAATTCCCCTTGTTTCGCCCAAATTAAATCACTGTAATTGATGTTTTCAGTATGTTTTTTTTCCCCTCACATCACATTTATTGTCACAGCTGCCAATTAAACACCATCTAATTAATCTCTGTTTCTATATATTAACACACAAAAATTCATTAATCTGTTCAAACATCAATTCATCCAAACTCAGTATTTATACAATGTGGCGGTGCATTATATTCATATCAAGTACAAACCGAAGTACTATTAAATAAGCCACACATCACTATTGTGGCCATAAAAAGATTTAAGGAGTCTATTATCACTAAAATGAAGGCAGTAAAATCTGGTGTACAACTCATGTTGCTGCTACTTAGCCCAATATTGAATGCATGGCCACATCACCCCGCTGATCAAAAGCTTTTCTCTTCTGCATAACCCACTACATCCATGCTTGAGATGCCTGACATAAGAATGAAACAAAAAATGTCTACGTGAGCAGCATAACTCAAATAAGCCAACTGTACTGCACTTATAAGGAAAAAAAATACAAATGTACCCAATGCATACAAGTTACCGGTTACCAATAAACCTTTAGATTACCAATACTTGAAATTAGAACATCTTATACAAACGTGCAAATTATGGACTGACAATCCTTATAGATACTTTATTTTAGAAAAAAAGTATGAAAATTAATGGTTTTTTTTTTTTACCTAGAACAGTAGAATATAGAGAAAGTGTCCCATGAGCATAGATGTTCAGCTCTCTATTTATTTGTCAATATATCTGTGAACAATTCCCTACATCTCTACATAGTATCATTGAAATACCTGTATATTTGGCATATACAAGTATCTAAATGAGAAAAGCATTATATGATTTCACATGGTGAACTCTAGGGTGAACACTAGACAATATTCACCTTAGATTCTCGGAATCCCTCTTCATCTTTCTCTCTAAACAATTTAGCAGTAGACTCACCAGCTGCAGCTTGCTCAACTAAACTATCACTGCATCAGCAACAGATGAAACAAAGTTACACAAGGGGTGCAAGGTTAAGGAAGATTATCTCATTGTAAGTCACTACAACAATTTGAAATGTTTGTAAAGAAACTCGGCATTTTCAAATCCCAAGGGGACAACTACCAGATAATTTCTCTAGATTCCCTATGTCACAAATTCAAGTTAGAAATTCTCTCAAAGAAACTTGTTCTAACAGCTTGTTTCTTTACAAGAATTTACAGGCTTAGTTTTTTTGACATGATGTGGCATCTCGTCCCTAACATTTACAAATGTTGTATTTCTTTATAATTAAGCGCATTTAAACGTTTCTGCCATTTAAAAGGTCTCAAATGACCTTGGGGATTATGGAAATTCCATCTCTTTGTTTTTTTCCTTTTTAATGGAATTTTTTTATGCAAGTACAAGGGAGCATTTATGAATTCCACCATGTTTGAGAATTTCAAAACTCTCAAGACAGGAATTCCATGAATTCTAGCAAAAAAACAGGTCCTAAGGGTCAATTATTTTAGTGGAATTCATGAAAAGAATCTCGTGTGTTGGGGTTTTTTGGACATAATATGATAGTTTGTCTGTTGTTGCAAATGCCATGTTTCTTCACTAGAATTCCCAATTCTAGCTACCTAAAATTTCTTAAATAACTTTTGAAATTCATAGAATTCTAATTCATTTGCTTTTTGGTGGAATTTCCGGATGCTTAAATAAATAGGATGATTCAAGAATTTCACACGTATCTGAATTCAAAAATCCTTCAGACAGGAGCTCTCTAAATTGTTGTGTAGAAACAGGCCCAAAGGGCCACTTTGTTCATGAATTGAATTCCGAGGAACTCTTAAGAAATGTATTTCTAAAAGTGGCAAAAATTGAAAAAATAAATGTGAAATTCATAAATGTCTATCAAATAATCTCCACTTTGTAGAAAAGGAATTAAGCAGTGACTAAAAAAAAATACATACATACACCTTGTCTCATGATGGCGTGGTAAATATTTTTTTTTTTTATTTCCCTCCAAAGATATCTAATTGCAAGGAAGTAATGCCATTTAGATTCTCATGCCATCTTTTCTCCCCCTCTTTCCATTTCTATACCGGTTCCATTATCTCTTTCTTTTCATAATCTCTCTCTTTGTAGTCTCATCTAACTTCTTTCTCTCTCTCTCTCTCTCTCTCTCTCTCTCTCTCTGCAACTCACTATTCTTCCTGCTTCTCCACTCCGTCTCATGCTAAACCAAAGCTAAAGAAAGTTAGGCATCATCTACGTCTCTATCTTACATTCTCCAACCTTCACATGTTCAATAACACGGTGTTGGAACGTATTCACCATGAGTTCTTTGGAATTTAATCTCATCCCAAAAAATTGGCCATTTGATAAGGGGTATTTTTTTCTTTTTCCATCCATGTACGTAAGTAATCGATGAACATGCGAAATTGTTATGTATCGGTCATGTTTGTCTACACTCATTTTCACTGTGATATCTAAATTAGGTGTGTAAATAAGGTTCAAATGCATTGTTAGTCAATGACTTGAACACCTGAAGAGGTGGTCGATGAAATAACGGCCATTAATGAAAAAAGACGGCGGTACAGTGAATAAAATGGAAGTAACCCCGCAATTCATGTTCCTTTTATCACAGTGGACTGAAATCTTAGAACAAGACAATGCAAGAAGACAAATATTAAGCAATAATAATATTGCTTACCAAGTGGACAAAGTCTCTCGCAACAATGGCGAGAATGTCTGCTGGCGAAACTACTCCCGGACACTTGCTTTCCACCAACGCCTTCTTTATGCTATCGAATGCTTCCACTGCCAGGTTCTTGTTATCCTTCGCGTCCTTCTCCGCAAGACCACCACTTCCAGGTTTCAACGACAGTAAGATCGACGCATCACATCCCTACAATCCAATCCAATCAAAAAGATCAACAGGCAGATTTAAATACTCACATTACACAAGAATCACATACATAGGGGGTGATGGTGCCTATGGTGATGTTGCTTGGTGGTCCACTGGGCAAATAGGGGGAGGAAAGAAATCAGAAAGAATGAGAGAAAGAAACAGAGAGAGAGTGAAATGGGTGGGAAGCTAGGAAGAGTGAATGAGGAGGAAATAAAGAAAGAGAGAATAGAAAATCAGATGGGAGATGAGATGAATGAGTGGAGAAGGGAGAGGGAAATGAGAGAGGGGGCTGCTGAGAGCGTGGAATGAGAAAGGGGAAAGGGATATAAGGGAGAAGGATAGGGAAGAAAGAAGAAGAGGAGGAGGAAAAGGCAGCTACGCAGGGCAGAGGAGAGGAGAGGAACAGGGGAGGAAGAAGAGAAGAGAGGAAGAGAGAGAGAGAACCGAGGGAGAGAGGGAGTGGTGTGCAGGTGGGCACAGGACGGAACAGAGGAGGAAGCAGGGGAGAGGGAGAGTTTGATAAAGAGTTAATAGAGATATTGGCAACTCCTTAATGGTATTGGGTCATGTCAGCTTCCTTCATGATGTTGTCTGATTTTATGATTGTATTCTATGGGATGATTTTTTCTTTTCTTTTTTTTTTTTTTTTTTTGAACTACTTTTGACTGTTGTGGTTCTATTGTATTGTGTGGGTCTTGAGGTGACCGTAATTTTCTTACCATTCACTTGTTTGAGACTCAGCTGAGTTTTCTATTTTTACCTCTTGTATGTTTGAAAACTATATTGATGACGGACGCAATCCTCATTCCTCAAGACTTGCTTATGTTCAACTAGGGCACATGATTTAGTCATGGGGAGGTCTGATGAGGAAACATAATCTTAGAAAAATCTTATTCTAAAAAATCTCACATGGCAACCCTTATGGCCAGTTTGTTTACATAGAATACCTATGAATTTATGGTTAGATGACCTCCATCTTCTCAATCATTACTGAGGTAAGGGGTGAAGGATATGAGGTAGCAATATAAATAGATCTTGACTTTCCTAGGATTTGAATTTCTAGCTAGGTCGATAGTTGGGTATTTAATTCGCAACTTCACTTTATTCAGTTTCCATAAGAGAGAGTTTTAGATGCTCATTTTTGAAATTCGCCTTTGATCGTTATTTTTAACCACTTGTGGCATAAATTGCTATGTATTCAATTCCTGTGTACTGTTTTTGTTGCCTTAAATGGAAAATTGTATTAGAAGAGAGGAGGTGGGTTGAAAGAAAAAAAAAAAAAAACACCCCAAAAAAACAGAGAGAAGACCAATGAAGACATGGCCAGAGAGAGTAAGAGCATAATAGGACTCACAAACAAAACCAAAAGCTTAATTACAAAGGAGCAGACACTCCTTAAAAAAATGCATAGAACTATGGATGCTGTTGTTAGTAGGAGATCTCTGAGAACCAATAAGGGACTAAAGTTGATCTTTTAGGGAAATTTTGGTTACGGAAAGAGAGGGAAAATTCTTATTAAACATGGCTTCATTCCTAGAGATCCATCAAGCATATGCAGTGGAGAAGAAGATAGCTCCTAGGCTTGAGCGATCAGCTAGATTTCTGTTGGCAGTCAGGGAGAACCATAAATCTGTAGGAGTATGTGACCGGGCTTGAGGGCTGCCTGTAGCTAACTGAGTCCAGGACCATAAAGCTAAAGAGAAGTTGCCAAAACAGATGAACATCATTTTCAGCTTCACCTCGATTCCTGTGTACTCCAAACAAAAAGGCCCTAAGTGATGTTTTGGTAATTAGGTCATACTCATTGGTTCTTTAAGTTACAATTCAGAAAAAACAAAAAGCTTTTAACAGTTTTGCGAGTGGGAGTATGTATATGCCTCTTTATATGTTCTCATATGGATCACATATCCTAATAACACTTTCAAATGTGAGGGCCATACTCGATATAGAAATGATCAAATAGCAACTTTATGGGTTTTTATACCCAAAAAAAAAAAAAAAAAAAACACTATGGCTGTGATGTTTTCAATGTTTATTATTTTTATGGTACATCTTCTTGGTAATAACTTATGATGATGAGATAACTCCTTTCTGTTGTTGTAACGAGATAACTCTTTTTTTATTGTGGTTGCTGTTGTTGATTATTATGATGATAAGTACTGCCATATGGTCTCCTATATGGCAATATACATCTGAGTTGTTTGGCTTTCAATCACATGCATCCACAGTGAAAGCTGCATTCTGGCCTCTAGTAAATTTCTAGAATGCACTTGTGCTTCAGAAAGGATTCTGCAAATATAGGAAAACTATTATGATTTTCCATGCAGATCACAATTTCATTGTTTGGTGCAACAGATTTTTCTCATGGAAAAGAGAAAAATGAATTATCTTTTCTCGATAGAGTGTATTTTAATTTCCTTTGGGAAAACAGAATTCCTCTCAGATAGAAACAGAATTCAGCAAAATGCAGAAACCGCTTATGGTTTTTTTTTCCTGTTTCTCCTTCACCTAACTGTAGTCTGTGGTAGAACAGAGTATGAGGAGAGGGGAAGCCATGCCAGTAGAACTGCTGCAGTAGGAAGTAGAAAGGACCAGTATGTAACTTATGGTATCACAAGAAGAATGTACTACATTGAATAGCAGATTGAGGACAGTTATTGTAAGATAGCAAATTACTTAGTATGGATATAAGATAAAACTTTGTAATGGTTGACCATCTTCTTCATAGTTAAAGATTGAATATTTATTTCTCAGGATGTAAAAGGTCACCAATATGAACGAACTAGGGTAATTTTGCCAAGTCCTACCATGGTGGTATAGCTAATGGGTGATTTGCAATTACCCTATGGGCCTCGATTTGGCTTTGGTTTTATTTTTACTCCCTTCTTTTCAAGTGTCTGTTTTGAATTGATTTTGAACCTGGCCATTGATTGTAATTCAATGAATGATTATCACCCCCTCTCTTTCTATTTAATTGAATCCTTATAATCTTCATTTTGATTACCATTCTTTTCTTTTTAGGTGGAGTTTGGGCTGTGTCATTTCAAGTTTAATAAAGAATTACAGGTATTTGAGCTTCATCCAATGAACATTACTTATTTATTCTTTTCCTCTGGTTTGATTTTTATGGTGTTATCGACTTGGTGTTGATTATGTAATCTTAGTTTCCCAAATTGATGAATTGTGGCCAAGTTTACTTCACCCATCAAGCTGAGCCCTGTCATTGACATAGCTAGAACATGTCAAAAGACTCGGCTTGAATCACTATGGTGGAGAGTCATTGACACGGGCTCTAGCATCGGCATCATACTCATGTCAAACTGGTGAAAAATTGTAACATACAACTGTATTGGCAATATATATCTGTAAAGTTCCCTATCAGGCTATAACTGTGATTCTATAAAGATTTAAAATTCAAAGATATGTATAAAAATTTCAAAAAGTGGAGAACCTAAAATTTTCAATTTATTAATTATCGTCCACCTCATTTTGTGAAACCCACCCCAGATTTGCTTGGTGTGCATTTGTTTGAGTTTAGCGGCGCCACCTGGGGGAATAGTCCTTTTGGGTCTCAAAGATAACCACATCAACAAAAAACAAAAGAAAAAATCTACCTCATTTTGTATGGCCTCAGACTGATATAAGATGTTGTTTTCAACCAAACATATTTTGTGCAATTTTCAATAGGTTAGAGTGAATTTTTAATTTTTTTTAAAGAGCAAAGTGCCTTGGTTTGCAGATTGAGTGTATTGATATACTTGCGTTCCTACATCTATACACCATTATTTTATTTTATTTTCATTCTTTTGATGTTGTAAAAGTACTAAAACCCTAAGATAAAATCAGTTTTTTTTTTTTTTTAATTTCAATTCATCAATTATGTCACTCATGGTATAATTGCAACTCTTTACATCTGGTATATCATTTGCCACCTTTTATTGACATAAGTAGGCTAATATGTATAAATGAAAAAATTGATTCTAGTAAAAATTGATAACAGGAGAACTTTCCAACGATTATTGTTATTTTGTTATATAAACTACAATAAATTACTCATATGACGTAGATCATGGCCTGGTGGGTAAAGTACTCGCTTACTTTAAAAACTCAGAGTGCTTGAGCTATGGCACACCCATTTTTTGTGTTTTCAAACCCCAAGCTAGCATCTTTCCCGGTAAAAACAACAAAGATTTCTTTGTAAATGATCTTTTTTTCTTCTCTTAAGGCCTGTTTGTTTGCTTTAGAATACACAGAAAGTGAATATTCAAGGTCATATGAGTTCCACCAAATGATTTTTCAAGAAGTGAAATGTGAATGATATGAGGTGAGGGCCGAAGGATATAAGGTTGCAATGTAGATGGGACCTTGCCTTTCCTATAACTCGAATTAATTGTGATGACTGTGTATTGATTTCCCATCATATGTTGATTCACTTCCAATCAAAGGAGAGGTTCTTTGATGGTCATTTTTGTATATTCACCTTGGAGTTTCATTTTTAAATACTTATGGCATGAACACCTGTATTCATGTACTCCGTGCAAACAAATAGGCCCTTAATGACTGGGACACTATTGAAACCCCTGTATTTATACAAAATTACAACCAATAATCAAAAGATCATTCATGATCCAATTAGGATCAATCTAAATTTAAGAAAAAAGTAAATTCAACAAATCAAAAAATATTGTCGTAGAAGTCTTTCTAAAAGGGTATGATTGTGATCTTAATAGCCGGTATATCAGCCAATACACATGCAATACATGTATCATGCCAATTCCATGACTTCTTTTTTTTTTTTTTTTTTTGCCAAATCCATGATTTAGCGAGTCAAAATTTTGATACTATTAGCCAATTCAGATTGTTTCTACCAATGTTTTAACACTTGGTCCTTAGCACTACCCTGCAATTGGCATAGCTTGGGTTGCTTGACAAAGTCACAAGATTTCCACTTTGTCTACATGCATACATTTACAATTTAAATATAAGCTTACCTGACTCTCCACTCCTTGGCTTGGTTTATAGTTGGCAAGCTACATGTCTAAGTTCTTTAAGAAATTTAGGAGCACTAATGATTTTTCTGTTTGCAGGGTGTGAATAGTTGGAGTTAGATAAAGAATAGTAGGGATCTTTGCAACTTCTTATTGATATGGGCAATTCATGGAGTTCAAAAAAAAAATCCTTATGATGTTGTTTGAACTTATGGTTGTGTTTTCTGAGTGGCTTTATTTGGCTTTTGGTTTTAACTATGAATTAAATGGCTTAGCTGTACAATGTGGATCTTGCTTGTTATTTTTGGTTTGTTCTTATTTACTTGTTTAAAACTTAAATGATTCTCTATTTTTACCTTCTGTATGTGTGCAAATTATATCGACCATGGATGTAATCCTAATGACTTGATTATCTTCAAGTGGTGCCCATCATTTAGTCACGGAGAGTTCTGATGAGATGAAATATTTGTGGAAAATTCATATCCTGAGAAATATTGCCATGGGCAACTCGTATTGTTGTTTTGGTATTATGATGATTAGATCATGGACATTGGTCTGTAATTGAGCCTTCCAAAACCATTGAAAAGCTTCTCTTTTGTATAAAGGGTTTTCCCTGCACTGTTTTAAGGGAAGTTAATATATTCTTACTTATCTTACAAAAAAAAAAAAACATAAAGCCCCTCTCTTAACATTTCTGAGTGGGGGCATGTATATACATTTCTGTATGTAATCATGTGGAATACAAATGCTAACAACCCATTCAAATTTAAGGGTTGTGTATTCAATGTAGACATGCAGCTAGCCACTTGATTGCTTTATTATTATTATTATTATTATTATTATTATTATTATTATTATTATTATTCAGTCATTGTTAATTTTCATAATGTCTGATTTTAATAAGAACTTGTGATGATGTTAGATAACACTTCTTTCATTATTGTTGTTGTTGATGATGAAAAGTATCACCTGCATAGATTAGCACATCAGCTGGTAGCTCAGTTGGTGAGGTCCCGCTCTTCCATAGGAACAATCAGCGATCAATCCTTTGCTGTAGCGCAGAAGATGAGAGACTTATGTGAGTGCGTGTGCGTTGGTTTTTTTTTTTTTTTTTTTTTTTTTTGAATTACGTAGCTGACCTGTGTCGATCAGATAATGGGTGGGGTTCACAGTGATAACTGCTTTGGATCATCACTTAAAGTTTTGCAGTAGTCCAACTCTACTTACTAAATGAAAAGCCGGCTGGGAGCAACCGAGTAGCCAAAGAATGCCAATAAACATGATTTTTCTAAGTCATTGTTATATCAAAACCATATCCCTAATAGACATGGTTTCATCAGCTTAACCTCATTACTCCAAAATTTAGACACCTGATGGACCATGCACAGAATCCTTTTGAGAAGAAAAATTAAAATGAGATAAAGAAATTGAAAAGAGGCAGGGTGTTCTTTCTCTTGACTTGTTTATTTCCCTTTCCTCTGTATTTAAATAGATTTCAGGGTGCAGAGTTTTCTTACATAGAGAATCTTGTATGTCTTTCAGTCTTTTTATTCATAGATAGAATCTACTGAATCATATCAAAAACATCCTAGACCAGCTCTCAGATAGTCTTCACAGATCTTGATGGCCTTCAATGCACAGCACACTCCAGCTCATAATATCTTAATATCTTATCTTGATAATACACGTTGGATGTGTGCTATGTGCGCGTGTTGATGTGTATTGTGTTGGCTGGTCAACCTCCTTCATCTACTTGAGAGACATGTGGACTATCCTTACAATGGATAAACCATTGATGCTGACATGTGGGGCCCAGCTTTGATTCGTGATATTGTAGAAAAATGGATTGCAAAGAATTTTAAAGTTGGATCTTGTTTCAAGCATTTTTCATCTAGAATTCTAGATAATTGGGTATGCATTAAATCAATTGTTTGGATCAACAAAACGTGAGTTTCACATATGTACAGACCGGGATTTGGTGTGTTGCAATTTGATTGGACGCATTTCCATTTTTGCAAAGCTTGATTTTTCAGTCTCATGTGCTCCTATCGTTCAAAGCTTGAAAATCTCCATGCACGGTCTTTAACTTCCTAGAGCAACACATGCACAAAATAGATGTAGTAGAGATGAGAATGTTAAGGTAGATGTATGGTAAAAATAGAAAGGATAAAATTAAAAAAGAGCGATTTCGAGAGCATTAGGGGTAGCAACAATATGGGATAAAATTAAAGAAACCCGTTTGAGATGGTCTGGGCACATCCAACGTAGGCTGGCATCGGCACCGATACGGAAAAGTCTGGCCATGGCGGTCAAAGGGAAGGGGTAGGCCAAAAAGAACGTGGATAGATGTAGTAAAAATAGATATGAAGAAGTGTAACTTATCTGAAGATTTGACTCGACATAGATCAGAATAGAGAAATATAAATCGTGTAGCCGACTCCAACAGAGTTGGGACACGGCTTTAATGATGGTGACAATGATGAGGTAGTAACCTGGACACTTTGTCATTGGTGTTAATGACTCTGGATCTATTGGGCCAAATCCACCGTAAAATAAAGCCTGACTCATTTGCTTAGTCAAACCGTAATATACTGTACAGATACTACATACTAGACCGGGGGGAGGGAGTGGGACTCCATGGTGGCCCCCATCTATAGAAAATCCAAACAGCTCCAAATGAATGTAGTGCTTTCATGGAATTTCTGAATTAAGGGCGGAATCGGAAAATGGTGGATGCTAGAAGAAGATCCGAACACACTGCACACTGCATTTTCTCCACCTGATGTGGATTCTCCATTGAAACTATTAGAGGAATTCCTCTAATAATTAAGAATATAAGATAAATGCCCATTCCTATAGATTTTTTCTGCCTGATCCATGCTCTCGGCAAAATATCAGTGGAGACTCTTGATCTGAACCATCATTCCAGTTGGGTAATTCAGCGTTCGTGTCCACCATTTTGAACAGATTAACAAATTAGTTGGATTCAGAATATAGATTAGTCAATTCTTACTATTTGACTTGCCAATTTTATACCTAAAGCCAACCCAAGCTGACTAATTGAACTATGACCTGCCAACCCACCTTAGTTTTACTTAGTAATTAAGTGACCGTTTCATATTTTCAACCAAATTAATAAATGGGCCAGCTTTGGATTGAGCCTTTACATAGCACTCATAGTGCTCAATTTAACACGAACCAACCCAAACTGATCATGCATTTCCATTCTTGTATATCCCACACTTTGCCTAATATTTCCTATTGTGGCAAGTTGTGGTTAGCACCAAAACATGGGAAGTTATGCCAACTGCCTCCAATGCCATATAATGTTGAATTCATTTATCTTAAGAATTACACGGTAGCTCTGCAAGTTCTAGCATTAAGTGTAAACTGTTACCTCAATGGCTACATGGCATGTTGTGGTGCACCCACTGTCATGTGAAATACAAGATACAATTGTTGATTAGCCATCCAAAAAAATGCCACTTTATAGAAAATCCTCTTACATTACTAGTTGTTGGATCCAAAGCAACTGTCAAACACAAATTCAAATGTTAGAATCTAATGCTTAAGAATGTCAAATAATGTCCATTCTTGGTAGATGGCTTATCAAACGCCCTATTGTATTTTCTAGGCCGTGGGCTTTACAAAATGCATGTAATGTATTTTTTATATGCCGAATTCTGCTAATCTCCCACTGTTTCTCTTGTTATAGGCATCTTGTACTCTGAAACTTCTTGTTCTATTTTCGGTCCACAGCCAATGCTCTGCTTTCTTAGGAGCTAGGCCTTTTGTTTTGCATCTTTGTGATGCTTGTATTCTTTTTGTGGGTCTTCAGTGCCTTGTATTAATATAATATTTCCGATTAATCAAATATAAAAAATAAAAACAAGGCAAGTTACACCCGATGCTTCTACTTGCATACTTATGCTGGTCTATTTGCCCTATCAGATTTCTCTTTTCCAAACAAGCAATTATAGAATTTTCATGGCAACTCCAAGCCTTTGTCCTTCCCAAGTCAACAAGTCAATGCCTTCCCTCAGCCACTTACATTTACTATTCTCTCAAGACTGCCGACATCTTTGACAATTTGACAGGCAGAGAGAACACCCTAACAAGCCATCTTTAGTATGACTGAGAGAAACGCAAATTCATGCCTGAGTTAGAAAGCTAAATATTTTGCAGATTGAAAACACAATCCACTGCGGATAATATTTTGCCACCAAAACATTGAAAACTGAAGACCATAGAAAATGAAACAAGAATATGAAATCTTCAGTTTCTTTCATTTTCTACAGAAATAAAATCAGTATGAAAATAGATTTCATACAAAACTGATGATAGAAATTATTAAAAATTGCACAATCATAAGATTAATCATAATAAGGGTAGATGTGAATAACACAAACTAATTAACGTATAACTAATTCCATCGCTAAAGCATTTTCTTCCTCGTGGACTACATCCAAAATTGCTTCATTTTCTTTGAAATTATGAGTTTCTTCTGCTTATCCTTAATATGTGATTTGCTAAGGAAAATCCAAGCAAAGATCGTGTTAAACACGAGGCAGTCGTTCAAGCGAAGACATTTATGGTCCCACACAGGCATTCAGGTTCTCAGTCATTTACCACTCGTACCGAATAGAGATGTAAGAAATGTTGTTGCTATAAGAGTCATTCATTCTAACATTGACAAATCCATTGACAAAATGCACCTAGCCTACCCTCTCTCCTTGTAAGAGTTTAATCCATTCGCTGCAGTTCCAAAAAGTCAGTTAAATGACAACCGAGCATTGGCATTTCATCCAAGATGCAATTCCAACAGTAAAGATTCTAATCGCCTTTGTTACATGTTTCACCTTTGAAGGCAATTAAATGTCTTTACACCTGTAAATTATGTAAAGAGAGCATCTTTCCAGTCGTAATAAGCAGGTCTTTTGTTTAAACAATGACAGAACTTGTTGTAGATGCTTTGGCCAAGTTGGTGTGGTATAGCTACTAGCTAGTGAGGGATGTTTCTTTAGTTGCTCCTATACAAATAGCATCGTGAAAATTAACTATTCATGAGAAAACATTTTCAATGTATCTTACATTGTTTTTTCCTTTTCTTTTTTCTTAAAAAAATAAGAGAATTTCATTAAACAACACAAAGCAACAACAACAACCAATAAAAAAGGGGACAAAACACAACCCTACTAAAGTTGAAGATCACACAGGACCCATTTTACCAAACCACCCTAAAAAAATCCCGCTTCTACGTAAAACATAACTTAGCCAAATAATGAGCAGAACTGGCAAAACTTCTTAGAATAAAAGAAAATTCGACACAAATGAAAGAGAATCTTACATTGTTAGTCATCCCACTTGAAGTCATAATTTTGCGAAAACAACAAAAACTTGTAGCCAAAAAGGAAGGGGTTTAATTCTAATCATCCACTTAAAGACACCGAATAGATGCGTTGTGTGTGTGGTGTTTTCTTGACACCGAGGTTACTCCTGACTTAGGTAAAAGTACCGATCAAGATGGCCTCAATCTCATTTTTATCCAGCTAGGCAACTGTGCCAGCCGGCACCGAGCTGGAGCTGGTCTCGATAAGAATACCGACCATGCTCCCCTGGGCTCAGCCCTGTGCATCGCAGCAGCAGTGCCCTACCTCACGCACGCTTAACCTCAGCACCTTCTCCAGTTCGGTTCGGTTGACCAAGGTGAGCACTGAGCGTCTAATCTCAATTATGTGATGGGACGGCTACCTTGCAGAACGTACCGTCGTAGAGAGTGGCCGCCAGATATCGATAAGAGGTTATCCCTATTCGACGGTCACATCCACATTTATGTGGGAGATTTGAGGAGCGATTCGATAGGACAGTACCACCACTTATCCCCCACTGAGGATACGAGGTGTGGGCTGATGGGACAGTGCTCTCACCTACCTCCACTCAGGAAGAGCTTCTGATGGGACACTCGTCTATATATATGCATGGTAAGAACCATGAAGGAGTACGCACTGCGCAATATACATTTCACATTGCCTGAACTCTCTTCTCCTCCACTCACTCTCCCTTTGTTCAGTGACTGCACTAACTTAGGCATCAAATTGCATTCGGCTGACTGCAGTCAGGGGCTCTGACTTTTTCTCCTCCTTCCCCTTTCAGGTCCAGGGCATCCAATCCATCCAAAGCAGTTTAGCAGCAGCATTACGAGTTTCATACTCGCCTAACCAAGTCCGTAATTTTTAGGCACTTACACGTTGCAACTTATATTATATTTGATTATTGGCTAATGGCTCATCAACAAATCCCCTTAGCATTTGGTTGCACCTAATCCATCCCGCCTTTTTTCTTTCTTGTTTTGTCCCCTCAAGTATGCCATGGCCACGAGATGAGAAAGTAACTTACAATGGGCATGATGTTCAATATATATATATATATATATATATGGGAGGTGCTCTTGTGAGAGACACTCTCACCTTATTATGAGAGATAAATGTAGGGGCCTTCACATTTAAGTTTTTTGCATTGGATATGGATGTTAGAGCCCCCACCTAATCTTTCATAGTAAGGTAAAAGTGTCTTTCATAAGAGTACCTCCCTATATATATAGTTACGCTATAAAACTCACCGAGTGTTTTTCACCAAAAAAAATATTTCTTTTAGCCAATGAAAGTGTAACACGTGTCATCAATGTTACACTTATCCATTCTCTCTCATAAATATTCTCCTAAAACTGTGGATATTTTATAAATTCTCTTAAATCATTGGCTAATAGATAGGGGCAGAAACTCCCCTTTTGAGATAGGGAGTTTTTTAGAATTTTCCATATATATATGGGAGATGCTCCTATGAGACATAAGGTGGAGGGCCACATTTAAGTTGTTGACATTGGATATGGATGTGAGGGCCCTCACCTTTATCTCTCATAGTAAGGTAAAAGATGCTCTCATAAGAGCATCTCCCTATATATATATATATGGGAAATTCTCAAAAACTCCCCATTTAAAAATGGGAGTTTTTGCCGCGTTTGACTTGTCCAATGAGAATTTGACACCTCATATGTGCAAAGCAAAGAATAGGAGACAACTTGCTTTAAGGAGAACTTGTGTCAAATAAATAAATATATATATATAGAGAGATGGGGGGCCTCATATTTAACTTGTTGGCATTGGATATGAATGTGAGGGCTCCCACCTTATCTCTCATAGTAAGGTGAGATATGCTCTCATAGGAACATCTCCTATATATATATATATATATATAGGGGGGTCTTCATATGCATCCATCCCTCACCATTTTTGGTGAGGGACACCCCAAAAGGGGGAGTTTCAAGTACAAAAGTGTACTTTTGTACCTCACATCAAGTACACTTTTGTACTTGAAACTCCCCCTTTTGGGGTGTCCCTCACCAAAAATGGTGAGGGATAGATGCATATGAATATTACCCATATATATATATATATAGGGAGGTGCTCCTATGAGATACATTCTCACCAAGTTTATGAGAGACGGGTGGCGGCCCTCACTTCCATATCCACTCTCACTAACTTAAATGCAAGGACCCCCAATTTAAATGTGAGGGCCCCCACCCATCTCTCACCAACTTTGTGAGAGTAGAGCACCTCCCATACACACACACACACACACACACACACACACACACACACAAGTGTGTGTGTGTGTGTTATAATATGAAAAAAATTGTATTAGCATGATGGTAGTAAATCATAGTAGCACCTGGTCATGTGGGTTCAAACCCTAGGGCTTGTATTGCTTTTCTTTTTTCTTAAATAAAAAATTATTGCCATCATGAAACTTGAACCAACCACATCCGTCACAAGATGTGTTTGGTATCATATGCCAATTGGACAAGGAATTGAAGGTTTATACCCAAATCCATCATGGGACTGCTCCCACCCGAACACGCTTAATTCTATAGTTCCGCGTGAGCAGGCTTTAACTCCGTAGTTCTCAGGGTTTTGGGGACCGCACGATTTTAAAACGCGTTATATTGAGTTAAGACGGAGTTTAACTTATAAGTCTAAATATCTGGACAGCTCATTTCAATGTGGGACTCATGTATTCAGGAGCAGAATTATAGGGGAGGCGGGCTAAAGTTCTGGAAATTCTATTTTTAAGGTCCTTCTGGCCTATGATCTTTTGATGGATAGCCCCTCCTTATAATATTAATTAATTAATCAATATAGTCTTTAATTCTAGAAAAAGTAACAAAATTATAGCAGATTTTGGGGAAGAAATATTAGAATGATGGAAGAAAAGAAAGGAAAGGAAGGAGGAAAAAAATAATTCTAAAAAAGAAATAAATCATAGCAGATTCTGGGGGAGAAAGATTATAATGATGGAAGAAAAGAAAGAAAAGAGGAAAAACAATTCTAAAAAAGTTGTGTTTTAATTGTGATTATTTATATTAGAATAAATCCAATTGGTGTAAAGTATTTTCACGAGATAAAACTAGTGGGACCACCCTTTTGAATGGTCTAGATTATAAATATGGGTCTTGCTCATAAATATACAATAGTGGGCATATTTGTTTGCTCCAAAATAATAATCAATAATTTTATTTTTGAGTGCCAGTTGTTCAGGGTTATGACATGAACTTCTAAGATACTGATTTTTTCTATATAATAGTACTGTAATCTCACTTTTGATTGCTATCTATTATGTATTTATTTATTAAAGTTTGTAACTTTTTAATGGATTCTTCTTTTTACTTCTCCCCACTCTAAAAAAAATTTCCGTTCCTCCCCCGCATGTATTCCTCACATTGTAAATCCAACCTATATGGCGGACCCTTCTAATCGCCCTTCGTAATGTGGCACAATCACGGGGTGTTACACAAACAAGAGCATCATTCGTTTTTTAGAATGGTAACAAGAGCGCATCATTCGTTTTTTTAGAATGGTAAAAAGAGCACTATTCTTACCAAAACAAGAAACAGTGTCATTCATCATCATGTAGTAGATACTAGCTATTGCCCATAGCCTAAGCAGATTCACGGATGCCAATGAGAGAGCCATCCAATGGCCCACAATTACAATTATGGTCTTATCATAATGGATCATTTGCTCGACTTCACATCATTCTGACAAATCTCGTCAGGCTTGTGCCTACGCCTCTAAGAAGTAGGGCATGACTGGATACACTCATTTGCAAGTCATCAAAAGATCAGGCCTACAGCCTACTATTACATGAACTTGATGCATTTATCCTTTTCAAGCATATATTTGTTCTTTGGTTTTCGATATTCAGCCAAACCTCATTGAAAACGAAAATGGAGAAACTAAAACATCATTTTTACTTGGCAGGATATTTGCAAAATGAGTGTAACGTGAATAATGATATCGTTATCAGGGAATGATATAAGATATTTTTTTTTACTATAGTTCACAACCTTTTGTGCTGGACTAATTTTTTTTGGGCCCAGAAGGAAGGTAAACACCCCTGTGATCCCAAGATGGTAGCACTAGTGAACTCAATCTTCGAATTCTGAAAAAGGGGAAATCAAGGGTCGATACCAAGACCTCTAAATCCAAAAAAAAGAGAATCGTGATCCTAACCACTAGACCAACCCCTTGGGATTACAGGTAATGATATTGTTAAGCCGGTAACGACATTGTCGTGAGGATAATTCTATTAAGAAATGTACTACATCCTAATCTGTCAATTCTATATTTTCATAATCCATACGTCCAATCAGTTTTTAAGGCTTATTTTTCATTAAAAAAAATTCTTTAAGTATAAGTTTCTTTTTATAAAAAAATATATTTTTTTTTCTGAAATTATACTCAAAACCTATTAGAGAGGAAGCAATCCTAAGCAGCCTTACATAAAAGACATAAAGACATTATTCCACTGTGAAAAGCGCAGAGAAAGAGAGAAGATGACATGTGAAATCTTGGACATGGTTGATTGGTTTCCATCCTTTATAGAATGTTAACTAAATATAATATGTCCGAAATGTCGCCCACAAATATCAATTATATATGCTTGCTCGGTCAAGGCCCCGGGTGTTGGTGGAGAAAATAGTGGTCGGTGACAATTGAGGTTGACACTTTTATCAACTAAGTTTTTCCCATCCAAAAACCACTAACTGATAAATCTTACTTTTGATCAGTGTGATTGGTTGAAATAAAAGCCACTTAGTGGCCTACAATCACTATGCTGATCGTTCCACAAGAACGAGTCTTGGTCCACTGACTCAGACATCACAGCTGACTAGCCCCACCAGGCACATTATGGGTGGGGTGCTTGTGGTCCACTGACTCAGACATCACAACTGGCTAGCCCCACCAGGCACATTATGGGTGGGGTATACAACCGTATTTGGAATTGCATGCATTTCAGGACAAGGTTGAGGGAATGGGGTCGAGTGAGGCCTTTTCCTTTCATCTTGAGAAAATATAGGAGTTGGCTTAGGCATTTTTACTTTATTTCCTTTTGCCCCTCTTCAACTTTCTCCACAAATTTTAGAAAGTAATAAAGGTAGTATTGTCTTAATAAGGGTATTATTGACCTTTTTCTTTTTCTAAAAGATAAAATCTTAGAGAGTTGCGAAATGCACTTTATTTTTCTTTCAACACACAACAATCTTTTATGGCCAAGACACCAATGTGGTAAATTACCTAAAAGGAAATGTATGATCAAAGTCTCTATCTACCCCAACTTCTTTCTACCCTCGCCCACCCAAACCCACCCCTACCGCAACCAACACGACCCCTCTAGCAACACCACCAAAGGGGGAGAGGGAAAGTGAGAGAGAGAGAGGGAGGGAGAGAGGGAGTCGGCGAGCAGAGGCGGGAAAGAAGAGGGAGAGAGGGAGAAAGAGGGAGGGAGAGGGAGAGACATGGATAAGGATAGGGAGAGAGAAAGAGGGAGAGTGGGAGAGTAGCCGGCAGGTATAGGGCCATAGTGTTTGCCATAGTAATTCCTGGTGAATTGAGCAAGAGAAAATCATCATTTTGAGGGTTCTCATATCTGACCTCCCATTTTCTCAGATGTAGTTATTTAATTTGAACAGCTCTCCGGGAAATAACTCACAGGCTTAAACCCATTTTTAAGGATTTTCACATCTGACCTCATTTCCTCGTAGATAATATTTAGTGGTTTTTTAACTGTAATTTTTTTTAAAAAATTCAATTCATGGATGGATAAAGATTTGATGAGACTGAAACTGATCCTGGTGTCAAATCACGGAGAATGACGGTTAAAAAAGGGCTGGACTAATTAAAGGTAGGCTGAAGTGCCGTACCATGCAAATAATGCACAATAGCCCATTTGACTCAGGGGTGATTCTAAATGAACCCACCATTTTTGCTGAAAACACCCACCCTCCTTTATGAACTCACTTTAGGTGGGTGCGTTTAGAATCACCGTTGACTCAGACATCACTAGGGGTGTTCATCGGGTCGGAAAACCCGGTCCGACCCGGAGGTTATCGGGCTAACCCGATAACCTTTTTATCGGGCCGGGCCAAACCCGACCCGGACCTCTGTTAACAGGTCCGGGTTTCGGGTCTTTATTTCATTGTTTATCGGGTTATCGGGTGACCCGATAACTCGATAACAAATAAATAATTTTTTTTTAATTTCAAAAATTATCCCCCTTTCTGTTCCAAATCTCACTCTTCCTCCCTTCTCTTCTTCCTCTTCCTCTTCCTCTGTGCAAAACTCGAAATCTGCAACTTAGGTTTCCATTTCCATGGATGAGGCTTTGGAATTCGATCCCTAATCCTTTCCAAACAAACCCCACTTTTCCTTTCCTCATTCTCTCTTCACCACCCATCGATTTGCTTCTCTCTCTTTTCTTCGGTCTCTGCAGAAGAATCCGAACATGCCTTTAGGATCCAGCCATGGAGAGGAAGGATGACCTTCACCCACCACCAGAAAATCCGCCGCCTCCACCCTCTCCTCCTCCTCCTCCTCGCCGCCTCCCGATTTCCTGCGCCACGTCCAAGCCGCATTCAAGCGCCAAAGACCTCTCAATAACTCCCTCCCTCTCTTTCTCTCTACTTTTTTTTTTCTTTTTCATGTTTCGGTCTTTGATTTTGGATTTGGGGTCATCCAATGGAATTAGGGTGTCTGGTTTATTTATTATTATTACAGGTATGGCTAGGCGTGAAGTCTGGAACCAGTGGATTTTGGACTTTGTCCTCTTTCTTCATTTCTCACAACAAATATCTATATTAGTAGCTGACAGTGAATTCAAAGAAATAGTACTCCACATAAATTTCTGCAAACCGGGTTATGGGTTACCCAGAACCCGACCCCGGTAACCCGGTGACCCAGTAACCCGGTATTCATTAACAGGGTTATCGGACCGGGTCCAAGACTCTTAAAAAATACCGGATCGGGTCAGACCCGGTCCGATAACCTGGAACTCGACCCGATATTCACCCTTAGACATCACATGGATGGGCCCCGCTGCTTACAAGATCACTATTCATAAAGGAGGGGGGGTGTGTTCAGCACTTTAGGTGGGTGTGTTTAGAATCACCGTTACTCAGACATCACATGGATGGGCCCCGCTGCTTACAAGATCACTGTTCATAAATGAGGGGGCGTGTTTTCAGCACTTTAGGTGGGTGCGTTTGGAATCACCGTTGACTCAGACATCACATGGATGGGCCCCGCTGCTTACAAGCCTATAACAATGGGGTCAGGATATTCATTGGCCTGGAAATGCACATGCATCCAGAGGCAGAAGCCCAGAGCTGTCCGTCTCTATGCACCATACTACTAAGCACTTCAATGAAAATAATGTAAGGTGCATGGGAAACTGAGACTATCGATCGAGCTCTACACTCGGTCACCATTAACCGTTGATTTCTGCCCTAAATACCGAAGTAGAGATATATTTTCAGAAGTTCTATCTAATGAATCATTTTTTTCGATATCCAATAAAACTTGGTGCCTATTCCATAGATTGATAATTTAGTAAATTTACTCTTTATATCTTGTAGCTAATTCTCACTCTTCTTCCCAAAATGGGTGGGAATTTTTTATCCGACCCATCTTTTGGGTTGGTCCCATTCCCATGTGATTAACTTCATAGAAGTGAATTATTTCTTTAAAAGTTCTTTTCTATTCAATTTCTACACCTCCAAAGCCACCAACTGATAAATCTATTTTGGTCAGTGTGAATGGTTGAAATAAAGGCCACAGAGTGGCCCACAGTTAGTATTTTGATTGTTCCACAAGCATAATGGGCATGACCCCGACGACCCCCCCCCCCAAGGCACATTAGGGGTGGGGTCTACAACCCTGTCCGGAAGTGCATGCATTTTGGGACCATATGTGGCCTCTATCATAATGGGTGTCGCATTTTGGGACCATATGTGGCCTCTATCGTAATGGGTCTTGTCCTGTTGTCCATACGCTGTGAGGTGAGAATCTGAAAATGATAGGTGATGGAAGAAAATCCAGACAAACCGCACATTGGCTGTGTCCAAATTTCATCCAAATGACCCTCAAGTTTAAGATTCGTTTCTACGCAATTTTTGTGAGAAGTTCTAGGGTTCATTCCACCAAAATGATTGAAAGTCGCATTTGAGATTTCATAATTTTTAACTTTTTATTTGTATTAGAATACATGGAAATTAAATCGATAGTAACTCAGGATGAGCTCGACTGACGGAAAGATTATTAAAGAGGGACGCGGTCAAGGGCGGCCCCGGACTACGGCCCCCCTTTTTATTAGTGGCCCCCAAGCACATTTCTTGGTTCTGCTTCTTGATGAGTTGTCAATGAGTGAAGCAAGAGATAAAAGATACATGATTTGACTTACTAGGATAATAGCTAAAAAATCATCTCTCATCTTAAGTCAACTTTCATTGAAAAGGAGGGCATCGATTGGTCATTTTTCATATATTCCCCTTCGAGTTGTGTTCCGCAACTAAATCCTTTTGAGGTTTCTCATCAAATGTTCATCAAGTCTTGGAAAGTCTGTGTTTGGCAATTTAAAATCCTTAATGATTTGGGCAAATGAAAATAATTTATAAGGGGATTTTCACATTTTACCTCCTACAATGGGATTTTCTTAGATGTACTTATTTTGGTCTTTAATAGCTCTATATGAAATAATTCACAGGCTTAAACTTAGCTGTGAGATATGTATTGTATTTATTTTCTGGTTGGGTGTTGTAAGCTTGTCAGTATAGCCCTTTTATCCTGTTAGCTTTTTTTTTTTTTATTGAATTTAACAATTCAAAAAAATGTATTGTATTTATAAAATAAAGTTAAAGTTTGAAAGTTATGGTTTAATGAAGTTTTCAATTTACCAAAAAAAAAAAAGATTGATAAAATACTGTTGGTGGATCTGAAATAGGCCTTTCACATATTTGAGCCCTATCATCACTTGCCACAAAAATATTATTTTTTTTCCCTTTCCTTATGTTGGGATATAATTATTTTGAGTCCGGATCCTCTATCGCAGCTTTCATGTATTTTTGTGACTTCATCATGGGGCTCATAGAGATTAGCTGACCACTCAAGATAAACCTCATTTCCTCCAATCACATATCCTTAAGTTTCAACTGAGAAGGAGTGGATCCCACCATAGATTGATCACCATGACGGGAATGTAATTAGCACCACCTCAGCAATGCCATATCAGCACCTTGTAGGTTTTCACCATGACCCTCAATTGTAAGGTGAAACCCACTCCTGTTGAGCTAAAATTTAGAAACACGTAATTTGAGGAATGGAATTAATCTTTAGCGGTCCAAATGATCCCTATGTCAGCTCCACAATGGAGTTTCAAAAAAGTATTAGACGGTTAGTGTAATAGTTGCAATAGAGTCCCACCTCCTAATCCGCAGCTGTAACTAAAGTGCATATATTTTTTAAGAAGTTCTTTGTAATGCATCATTTTTATGAAATCATAAAAGCTTCATTGTGATATCGCATGGATATTTATTGAATTGTGCAATATATTACAAAAAAACTGCTTATTAAAGATACAATGGGTACCTTTTTCTTTATATTGTAGTGCTTGTTTCTAATAATTCAATCAAGTTTGGCAATATTTCAAAAAAAAAAAAAAATGTAGTACGGAGAATGTCTAAGAAAATATATTGACGTTGGTCATTAGGTGTGGAAATCGATGGCTAATAGTGATCGTAAAGGAAAAACTCCTGGAGTAATAACTTAGGTTAAAGGATTTGAAATTCCATTGGTGGACCCACCTATTGAATATCAGTTCACTCGAAACAAAGTCCTTCAAAGTTTATAGGGTATCTTCAAAAATTTACTCACCACAAGATTGATTGTCTTGAAGAAAATCATGATTAAAATAATCTTAACGCATATTTCTTAAGATGGGCCCTGATAAGATGTGATATAATTTCTACTAATTTGGCAACTTACACCGATGCAACTTAAGTACCCTTTTTATATTTTCATTTTCCAGATAAACTTTTTTATTGGATAAATCACACAAACAAATCTTTCTGTTGACATTGCAACTTGAACTCTATACACTTGTAAATTGAATTCAAATGACTTTATAAAGTATTATAAAAAAAGGAATTTTATCAAAAAAAAAGTATAAAATCTTAAAATACACATCATTAACTTTTTGTCATTGAAACTTTTTTTTACTCTTTTTATAAAAAGAAGATGCCTTTTTTTTTTTAGTGGAATGGGAGTTGACTTTTTGAACTTATTTAAAAAAAAAAAAACGGAAGAATAATCTTTTTTAATTATATATATTTTTGACAAAGACCCTCCTCTTTCTTGTATTTTAACGTGAACATTCACTTAAATTTACGTCTTAAGTTAATTACTCAAACAGCCCAAACTTACTTTAAAAGGAATTTTACATTAAAAAATTCTCTCATTGAATGGACCTTGGAGAGAGGGATTTCGCACTTGGCCTCACAGATCTTTGTCTTTTTTCCGAGTCCACAAGTCAAAGTGGTCCCTCAACCACTTGTATATGCTCCTTTTAACATTGTCCACACATTTCTTATCCATCAGCTAGCAAGAGGGTACCCTTACCAAGGCATATTTAGTATGACTGAAAGACTACGAATCTGCTTTAAGTGAATTTCCAAGAAAGCTGCAGGTACTACATTAAGAAATTTCTATGATTATTCATGACCATTGTCTTTTTCTAAATTCATTTCCTGCTACGCTCGCTTGAGATTGCAAAAGAGGAAAACTTTTCTCTGCCCAAATCACAGGGGGGAGAACCTGAAATTAGTTTCTCCAATCTACAACTCCAGTCCCTGGCTAGCCTCCTCTCAGCTGCTTCATTCTCTCTGGGTAACTCTCTCTCTCTCTCTCTCTTCTTGTTTCCATTAAGAAAAGGGGTTTGCAGGGAGTGAGGTTTTCAACTAGTGTACAGAGGTTAGACTGTTTGCAAGTGATTTGCAGCTTGGTGTTGACTATTGACTTGAGAGGGTGAAGGATGAGATGGAGAGTGCATGAGCGTGAGTTGTTTGCGTGATTTTAAATTCTGGAGTCAGTTTTCTTGCTGGTCAGGATTAAGATGAGTCCATGTACCCATACCGGATCCGTACGGTCGCGCCGGTCTTAAAATATATAATAAAAACCTAAATAAAGTTAGAAAAATAGAAAAAAAAAAACTAGTTAAAATGTGAAATCTGAGCTATTTAACAAGTATTCAGTCTAAAGAATGTGATATTTAGTATGGTTGAGCACTAAGTCGCTCACAGTATAACACATAACTAATAAGTTTTAAGAGTTATCTTTTTTTCTTTTAATCCAAGAGAGAGGTCATTTTCTTAGAGATAAATTAGTAAAAAAAAAATAGAGGGTCTAGTTGACTTCTATCTAATTTAATTGTTAGTTAATGTAGATTTTAATAAATATGCAAAATATAAAATCCTTTTTAAAGTTATGTCAAAAGATAAGCGCCTATTTGCAAAAAGAAGACTATAAAAAGCAAAAATATAAGTACGTTTTTATTAATACATGAAATATGCAAAAAGTAGACTATAAAAAGCAAAAATATAAGTACATTTTTATTAATACATGAAATAAAAGGTTCTTCTCGGATCATTGAGAGTTAAAATGCACAAACGTCCTCACCAACTGGGCCATACATACAACCGTTCTATATTGTACAGTCTATAATATATTAACTTTTCTGCTATTGAATATTGGTAGATTGAAAAACGGGGCCATGTTTTGTTCCCGTTTCATCCGAAATTGAAAACCATATGGTTGTTTGGAATTGAGGATGATGGTGGGTGAAGTCTTTTCAAGATTTAATATATTGTCATAATTTCACCGTGATTGGCTTAGGAGGAAATCCTCTTAAGAAGAATAACTTACTTGCAAATTTCAAATTAAGCTAATCCCCTCAAATCACATATCCTTTCACGATGAAAAGGATTTGTGATTGTTTACATTAAAAATAAAAATACTTCGATCTAAAAATAATAATGAATGACCTGAAATGATCATGTCTTCCTTAGGATCACACCGTCCGTTTGTCGGTGATCCAATACTATCGCAACCCTCCGTCTCTACTCTAGGAGGCACCAAACCAAACCAAACCTGCAAAAAAGGAGCTTGAGCCTCCATTGAAGAGTCCAAAACCTTACAACAAGACTTTGGAGAAAACTGACCAGAGAGATGGGGCTTCCAAATCCGAACGTCTGGTTCATCTCTGCAAATAAAAGTATTAGAAAAAAGACTCAACAAAGACTCATACCGAGACAACTCGGACAGACACAAAACTCTCGAAAACAGCACAAACAAAGACACATTGTTCCCTCCCAAATATGACAATCTTTAACAAAAGAATCTTTATTAGATGCCACCCGAAAGAGTCTAGCAAATAAAAGACACAAAGGACCGCCACCCAACCAATCGTCCAACCAAAATCGGGCACAACTCCTCTCCCCCACATTGAAGCCCACCCCTTTGTTAAGGACTTTACCCCTCTCACTAGACTCGTCCCCCAAACTAAAAATGACTCTCTACAACCCAAAGACATGATACAAAGGAACTTTGGAAGGAATGCAACCCCAAGAATCCTCACCATATTTAGACACAATGACTTTCCTCCATGGAGCATCTCTTACTAGTGTCCAGATCTAAAAATATAAAATTACAACTTAATTTGGACTTGAGTTTTTCTTCCAAAACCCATCGAATTTCCAACCTAAAATCTAACAGAGTGACTCATTATTTACCGTGAATTATAAGGGTTCCAAAGGAACAACATAATAACCAATCTTTTAGATCATGGTCCAACACATATGAATTTATCTCAATTGAGCTACAGGAAGAAATACCGGGGCCCATGAATTACTTTACGATGAAAGAGTACTGAAACGGCCATCCACAGTAGCTTAGGACAATCTAGCGGGTCCAAACTTGAGCTTGTACTGCAAATTGAAATGAAAATATGGCATTAAAAACCTAAATACTTGAATAAAAAGAACCCAGATATCACCAAAACTTGGACCAATTTTAGATCCAGATAAGGTTCATGGATTTAATATTTGAGTATATATGATGCCACATGTCTATATGCATATTAAGTACGCTCTATAAAATTTTCAGTTGCAATTCAGGTCCATGCCTAGGACCTTTATCTAGGTCAGCGTCCAAGTTAGTCTTTAGTTTAAATTTGGGAATGAATGAATACAACTCTCTTGTGACATGCCCGAGTTGGCTCCGGGTCTCGGTTTAGGTTCCCTTTTGATAATGAGTCTAATGCATCTTAAACCCGATACTGACCTGTCACCAGCACTGTGTTTAGTAAGACTTTATCCTTGTTTTTAAAGACACCACCTAAATGGTTATTAGTTGTTTGGGATTTTTGTGAAAAAATTAGCCTTAATTCTTATAACACAATTTAGTCAAGAAAAACACAAAAATAAGAGTTGATAGCTGCTAAATGCACACCACTTTTTTTCTTTCCACAATCCCTTTCTCTCTGCACCCACCATTGAAGTGTGGGGATCTTAGATTCTTCTTTGCACACCCCCATAATACCAAAACTAACCCCACCCCTATGCCAGCCACCATAGTACCCTTTGGCAGTACTGTCAATGGGGTGGGGGGAGAGGGGGTGAGGGGAGGAGGGAGTGTGTGTGTGTGTGAGAGAGAGAGAGAGAGAAGGAGGGACACAGGGAGGGGGAGACATGGAAACATGGAGAGAGACATGGAGAGGGAGAGCGGGCGA
Source organism: Umbellularia californica (assembly GCA_028538565.1). Lineage (NCBI taxonomy): Eukaryota > Viridiplantae > Streptophyta > Magnoliopsida > Laurales > Lauraceae > Umbellularia > Umbellularia californica. The sequence continues at coordinate 99,497,816 of JAPQWN010000002.1, forward strand.
CAGACAGAGGTGGGTAGGGAGAGGGAGAGAGATAGAGTGGGCAGGAAAGGGCAATCAGTGAAGAAAGGGAGGGAGAGGGGTACTTTGGGGATTTTCCATATGGGTATATTGGGAATAATCTTTCTTAAAAAATGGTGAGTGTCGAAAGAAAAAAGTGGTGTGCATTTAGCAGCTCTCATACGAGTTAGGGTGCTATACATTTTCTTGATAAAAAAAAATGCACATTGTTAATATTTACACGCATTTTCCCACCCTTCGGAACCGCATAACAAAGCTGGACCTATCCAGGACGTTGTACAAAGATGGATGCTGCTAAATGCACACCACTTTTTTTCTTTCCACAATCCCTTTCTCTCTACACCCACCATTGAAGTGTGGGGATCTTAGATTCTTCTTTGCACACCCCCATAATACCAAAACTAACCCCACCCCTATGCCAACCACCATAGTACCCTTTGGCAGTACTGTCAGTGGGGTGGGGGGAGAGGGGGTGAGGGGAGGAGGGAGTGTGTGTGTGTGTGAGAGAGAGAGAAGGAGGGACACAGGGAGGGGGAGACATGGAAACATGGAGAGAGACATGGAGAGGGAGAGCGGGCGACAGACAGAGGTGGGTAGGGAGAGGGAGAGGGAGAGAGATAGAGTGGGCAGGAACGGGCAATGAGTGAAGAAAGGGAGGGAGAGGGGTAGTTTGGGGATTTTCCATATGGGTATATTGGGAATAATCTTTCTTAAAAAATGGTGAATGTCGAAAGAAAAAAGTGGTGTGCATTTAGCAGCTCTCATACGAGTTAGGGTGCTATACATTTTTTTGATAAAAAAAATGCACATTGTTAATATTTACACGCAGTTTCCCACCCTTCGGAACAGCATAACAAAGCTGGACCTATCCAGGACGTTGTACAAAGATGGATGTTGTAAAAAATTTGCATCTAGCCCACATAGCGCAGAGAACATCATAGCTAATGATCAATCCCCAGACGGTCGGGCGAGAAGTGGAATTGTTAACAGAGCAACCCCTCATTCTCTATGTATACTTATATTGCTAGGGTAAAGATAAATTACTGTGGTAGTTTCGCAATATGTGTATATATATCTATGTGTGTGTGTGTGTGTGTGTGTGTGTGTGTGTGTGTGTATATATATATGAAAATTCTCTTATGAGAATAACTCTCACACTACTACTGGAGAGGGGGTTTGGATTCTCATATTTAGGCTGCTAGCTCAGGGTTAAAAAAATCGAAAAACCATCTAACCGACTGAATTGGAACCGAACTAACGGTTAATAACCGTGTTTCATGGTTCAGTTATTATTACGATTATTAAAATCGAAAAACAGTGTTGCCCGATTCGGCTACGGTTTTCAATCTCGACTCACGGTTATTAACCAAACCGAACCGAACCATAAAATACAGTTCAATTAACCGTTTTCCCAAAACACACGGTTAACTGAACCATTTTACTAATAAAAAATAAATAAATGGCCTAAATGAAATAAAATGACTTAAATTAAGCCCCATTTTCCATTCTCTCCTCTGAGAATACAATTATTTTGTGAGTTGGATTATACTTGCCTCATGTTTCCTAGAATTGTATTGCATGATAGATGCTTTGTAATATCATTTTAGACTTTTAGTTGTATTTATTTTCATGAAAAATGATAGTGTTGTTTTGTTTGGTATGTGAAAAATAATAGTATTATTCTAAATATTGTAGAGTCAAAGGGGAAAGATAGATTATTTTTAAGTGACAATTAACCGTAACCGAACCGTCTGATATGGTTAACCGCGATTCGGTTTTAACGATTTTTAGGGTACAGTTATGGTTTTTAAAAAGTGAAAACTGCAAAATACGGCTTGGTTAACGATTTTCCCAAAAGAAGCTGTTAACTGAACCATTTTACCTACACTGTTAGCATTGGATATGGATCCAACCCCTTTACTCTCATAGGAGCATTTTCCATATATATATATATATATATATATATATATATGTGGAAGTGCTCCCATGAGAGATACTCTCACCAACTTTATGAGAGATGGGTGGGGGCCCTCACTTCCATATCCACTCTCACCAACTAAAATGCAAGGGCCCCCACTCATCTCTCATAAAGTTGGTGATATATATATATATATATATATATCGGATTTATTTAGGCGAGAACTCTTCTCACGGACTCGTTGTGAGAACTTTCTATGGGCCCAATTGTGGGTCCCATTTATGGATGGGACCATGGGGGATGGAAAGATCTATGTGGGACCACCACCTAAGTTTCAAGCTTGACCCAATCCCATGCCCCTAAACCCTCCATCCATTTCCCACAAGTTTAATGGCTTCATATTTGAAAACAAATCAACCCTCCATCCAATGGTCCAGTCCATTCGGATGGGTGCCAAAGCTAGGATTAGTGACTATAAGGAGGGTCCCTACTTGTGCACTGTTTGATTGGGTTGTTAGATCAGCCCCACCAATAGTTCTCAAAAGCACGGTGAGAAATAGTTCTCACCCTAAATATATATATATATATATATATATATATATATATATTAAATGTTCCTATGAGAGTAACTCTCACCCTACTATAAGAGTAAATGGGGGGCCCTACTGGATCCATATCCAATGCCAACAGCCTAAATTACGTATATATATAATCTCTATAAAAAAAAATAGAAGGCCATATTTTAAAAGTATTTTAACTTGTAATGTTATATCTATTAACACAATCTTCAATATATCTCCTAAATTTATAGTATCTCAATAAGATTGTGACAAAACTAAACTAAGATATATAAAACTAAATTTAAGCGCTGGCCTTCTTTGTGCTGCCAACATTTGCTCATATTTTTGGTCTTAATTAAAGAGTGGGGCGGGCCTATTATTTGGTTTTATCCCTTTCCCTTAAACATGAAGAGAAGAAATCAGTTCATAAAAAAAATAATAATAATAAAGTCGATGATGTGCATTCATGTTATCAGCCAATCAATGGATCCAGCTCATTGACGAGTGGTAGTTGATCACCAATTAATCAAGCCATTTGAAATTAAGAAAATATCACCATCCACTATATATATGCTTTAGATTTGTTATATTATAGAGGAATTTACGGCATAGGTCCCCATAGGAGTCCATACCACTGTTGAGGTCCCAAATACATCGTATTTATGGATAAAGTCCTCAACTAGCGTTTTTGTATTTTTTTTTTGTCGTTTAGTGAATGGTCGATATCGACCATTTTTATGGTCGATATCGACCATTCTGCGGGAACCCAAATAAAAATTGGGTTTTTCAAGATTGAGAAGAAGGGAGGGGAGGAGGAGGAAGAAGAGGGGATGGGTCCTTTCATCGCCATTGTTCCTCCTCCCTAGACACCTTACGAAGATGGTCCGTCACGATCTTTTCCACGTTGGGGTAGCTCTATTTGTAGAATGTAAAAGACATCCCCTTCACAACATGAGGCGTACGGGCGTCCAAAACAAAGCAGTTGGAAGACACAAGCAGAAACACTAGGGCAAAAGACAAGGAAGCCATGGTTGGTTTACCACCACAAGCAGAAGGGGATCTTTTTGGTTTATGGGATGAGTAAAGCAGAATTGCTAACAGCTCTTCATTGACTTGACCAATCGAGAAGAAGATGAAGGACAGATGGAAAATGAGACTTTGCTTTCATAAAGGAAAAGGGAAATCTTCAACTAAGCACTTAAATTCTTGCCTTACTATGAGAAAAGGCGAGTGCAGCATAAAGAGATAAAGAACAATGGCGATGAGGAAGAAGGGACTGTGAAACGACCCATCCCCTCTTCTTCCTCCTCCTCCCCTCCCCTTTTCTTCATCTTGAAAAACCCAATTTTTATTTGGGTTCCCGCAGAATGGTCGATATCGACCATAAAAATGAAAAAAATGCCTTTCAGTATATGGTCGATATCGACCATGCAGGGAAAAATGCATTTCAGTTATATGGTTGATATCGACAATGCATGGAAAAATGCCTTTCAGTTACATGGTCGATATCGACCATATCGCAAAACGACAAAAAAAAAGGAAAAAAAGTCCATATGAGGATCCCTCCCGTATCGAACATAGAACTAGGTCATGTTGGGACGTATGCAGTCCTACAGGGATTTTACCCGTAAATTCCTCTATATTATATTACTATAACAAGAGCGGAAAAGTAGTTTCTCCACTCACTTCAATTATCGGTTTCTTCCTCTCTCTTTGATTGCACGGTGAAAAAAAATTTAGAGGGGACCATAGCTAGAAGTCATTGATATTATATTATCTTATTAAAGCAAAAGCATCTACTCCATTCAATTCTCAATTATTGCTTTCTTCTTTACCTTGGCTCTTTTTTTTTTTAAGTAAAGAATGTTATAACGAGTCCTCATTGAAAGTAGCAAACACCCTTGCACCGGTTAAGATGCAATAATTTTTTCACATTGTTTTTCCTCACAGAAGACGGAATGGCAGGAGAAGCAGTTCTCTCTAGCGTCTTGCAAGAGTTGCTGAGCAAGTTGAGCTCCCCTATCCTAGATGAATTTGGGTTGTTGTGGGGTGTGAAAAATGAGAAACAAAAGCTTCAAAGCAATTTGTCAAGGATTAAAGCCGTGCTTCAAGACGCAGAAAGGCAGCAAATTGACCTGATGACTGACAAGGATCGCCTTGGAAAGCTTAAAGATATTGCCTACGATGCGGAGGATCTAGTTGATGAGTTCCTAGTCGAAGCTCTAAGAAGGAAGGTTGAGAATCAAGATGGCATGGGAAGAAAGGTAGGCAACTTCTTCTCACCTGCGAACCCACTCGCTTTTCGTTTCAAGATTGCACATAAGATGAAAGAGCTGAGGAAACGATTTGAAGAACTTGCGGAAGAGAATAACTATTTCCAATCGCCGGAGGGAGTTGCTAGAAGCCAGCCTCAGATCCCAAACCCAAGAGAAACTGCCTCGAGTGTGCCTGTCTGGGGTGTTTATGGGAGAGATTATCAGAAAGAAAACTATATAGCTTCATTAATCAACTCTGGAAATGAAGAGGTCCTCTCGGTCATTCCCATTGTTGGTATGGGGGGACTGGGCAAGACCACGCTTGCTCAATATGTATATGATGATGAAAGAGTGGTGACTCATTTTAACTTGAAGATGTGGGTCTATGTATCAGAGGATTTTGATGTGGGAAGGATTTTGGCAAGAATTTTACAGTCTGCAACTAATAAGAGTACTCCCACTGACGGATCAAGCAAGGACCTCTTAATCACTCGTGTTAAAGAAAACCTGAGTGGGAAGAGGTATTTACTTGTTTTGGATGATGTTTGGAATGAAGATTCTGAGAAGTGGGACGGGTTGAGAACAGCGCTTCAATGTGGTGCTAAAGGAAGCAAAATATTAGTCACCACTCGTAGCGATACAGTTGCAAGAAGAATGGATGCTCTTCCTAGACCTCCTCTGGAAACACTGTCGGCAGCTGAATCTTGGACTTTGTTCAAGGAAGTGGCACACCCCGCCTACAGGCTTTGTATCAATTGGAGAGGAAATACTAAGAAAGTGTGGTGGTGTCCCTCTAGCAATCAAAACATTGGGAGGCATGTTGCGAAATGAAACAAGTGAAAGGGAGTGGCAGTCGGTGAGAGATGGTGAACTTTGGAAGCAAACAGATGAAAAGGAAAAAATTTTATCCATATTAAGACTAAGCTATGATCATTTGACATCATCTTTGAAGCAATGCTTTGCGTATTGTGCTGTAATTCCCAAAGGGTGTCGATTTTATAAAGATGAACTAATCAAGCAATGGATAGCCCAAGGCTTCATTCATTCTGATGATAAAAATGAACTCCTAGAAGAAGAAGGCGAAAAGTATTTCAATGCACTGTTGCGGAGATCCTTGTTTCAGGTTGATGTGGAAACTGCTAGCAATCATCCATACAAGATGCATGACCTTATACATGATCTTCTTAGATCTGTTGCAGGAAAAGAAAGCTTTGTTGTGGAAGCTTCTATGATGAATGATTTAACCCGTCATTTAGCATTGTGCAATGATGAAACTCGTCATTTAGCATTGGAGAATGATGAATGGGCAGGAGATCCGAAGAATTTGGATGCATTGAAGAAATGTAAGAAACTGCGTTCAATGATTACATATGGACGGCGTTCAATGATTACATATGGACGTCGTCCTATTGATATTAATGTTTGCTTGAGCTTCAGGTGCTTAAGGGTGTTGGATTTAAGTCGCAGAAGAAGTATCCGCTTCCTGCCAAACTCAATAGACAAGTTGAGACATCTTAGGTACTTTGACATCTCATATACATCGATTACAAAATTACCTGAGACCATATGCAACTTACACAACTTGCAAACACTGAGAGTCTTCGGCATTCCCCTCAAGAAGTGGCCAAAGAATATGAAGAGAATGATTAGCCTTAGACATATTGAATTTGACGGAAATGATGACTTTCCCTTACCAAAAGGAATTGGAGAGTTAACTTTTCTCAGGACGTTGCCAAAATCAGAATTTCTTATTGCTAAAGAGAGTGGAGCCCGAATAGAAGAGTTGAAAGATTTAAATCTGCTCGGTGGAAATATTCACATTCGAGGGCTGGATAATATAGGGAGTGTTGGATGTGCTGGTGAAGCAGACTTAAAGGCGAAGAAACATCTCAATTCTTTGAAGTTATCCTGGTCTGGTGGTGCCGAAACAGTAACCGCAGAAGGAGGTGCAAAGGAAGTGATTGAGGTCCTTGAACCTCATTCAGATCTAAAGGAGCTATCGGTTGAGAATTACACGGGCCTGGGATTTCCAAGTTGGATGACGGAAAAACTTACAAATCTAAAGAAAATATCACTGTGGTCTTGCAAGAGATGTGAATGGCTGCCGCCTCTTGGGAAGCTACATTCCCTTGAATCACTTGAGATATACACAATGTGGATGCTGTAAAACACATTGTTGAATTTGATGGAAGCCACAACTACGAAGATTTATTCCCATCATTGAAAGACCTTCATCTCTGGAACATGCATAATTTGGAGGGATGGTCATCTCCACAAGAGGATGGCGATGGTGATGAGCAAGTGATCTTCAAATGCCTCCGTACTCTGAGCATCTATGATTGTCCAAAACTAACACGACCGCCAAGGCTTCCTCTTCTTCCAAGTCTTGAAAGTCTCGAGATTAGTAAAATGAGTTGGGATATAATGGAAATACCCACATCCCAGTCATTGATGAAAGTCAAGCTCCACGAGATGCCTAATTTGGAAAGATGGTCACCACATGAAGCAGATGATGGCACTCCAGTGATCTCCCGTTCCATTCATACATTGAGCATCTCTAATTGTCCAAGACTGATTTGTTTGCCTATGTTTCTTCTTCCAGCACTTGAAGAGTTACACATAAGTGGAGTGGATTGTGGAAGGATAGAGTTTTCCAGATCTCACTCACTGAAAAGCGTCGACCTCTTCGACATGCCCAACTTGGAGAGATGGTCGCTACAAGAAGTGGATGATGATAAAGATGAGCAAGTGACTTTCCATTCCCTTCGTACTTTGAGAATCTCTGAATGTCCAAAGCTGATTTGCCTGCGTCAGTTTCTTCTTCCGGCTCTTGAAAAGTTAGAGATGAATGGAGTGGGTTGTGAGAAGATAGAGTTTTCCACATCCAAGTCTCTGGCAAAAGTCAAGCTCAGCAAAATGCCTAAATTGGAAAGATGGTCACCACAAGAAGCAGAGGATGATGAGCAAGTTGTCTTCGATCGCCTCGTTGAATTGGTTGTCACAGAATGCCCTACGATGGTCCGCTTGCCCCATTTTCTTCCTTCACTTGAAAAATTAGAAATATCTGAAAGCAATGAAATGTTATTAGGGTCAGTGGCCAACTACACCTCACTTTCCGAGCTCTCTATCATATGGTTACCAGAGGTCAAGCATTTGCCTGAAGGATTTGGGCGAAACCATACTAGCCTATGCAAATTGGAAATCATATATTGCCCAAAATTAATTTCTCTGTCAAATCAGTTGAAGAATCTCCTTGCTCTCAAAGAACTGATTGTTGTAGGGTGTAATGATCTGGTGCTATCATTGCCCGATGGATTGCAGCAGCAGCAGCAACAATCTCCTCCTCTAAACTCTCTTGAGCTGTTGAGCATAAGAAACTCGTGTGAGAAGCAAATCTCATTTCCAGGAGATGGGATTGTGTTGACCTCTCTAAGGTCCTTGACCATCGAGTCCTGTGGAAATTTAGAGTCCATATCGGCTGATATGCTGCAAAACCTCACCTCACTTGAAATTGGGGGCTGTCCAAAGCTGTGGTCTTCTCTAGTTTCATTGGAAAATCTCAAATCGCTTGAGAGTTTGCATATTAGCGGGTGTCCAGAGTCAGTTATGATGAAGTTGCTAGGGTCTATGGAAAACCTTACATCACTCACTTCTTTATTAATTCAAGATTGCCGTGGTATGAGGTCTTTGCCAGAGTCAGTAAAAACCTTCACATCACTCACTGCTTTATGGATTTCCAAATGCCCTGATATGAGGTCTTTGCCAGAGTGGGTGGGAGACCTCACGTTACTTAGTGAGTTATGTATTAACTACTGCCTTGGTATGATGTCTTTGCCAGAGGGGCTGCAATGCCTGAAAAATCTCGAACGGTTGTGCATATGGGGATGCCCTGTTTTGAAAAGAAGACTGCAACGCAACAAGGGCCAGGACTGGCATAAGGTAGCGCATGTTCCAGACATTAAAATTGACTTTAAAAATGTAAGTCAAGACACCGAAGGGGAGGAGAGCAGTGATCAGTGTCCACATCTATTATTGCACTCACTGAAGAAACTAGAGAAGCTTCTTCCTTTGCCCTCCTGCTGCTCATCTTCTCCATCTTCTTCTCCTCCTCCTACTTGATGATCATGGATCATCATCATCAAATCACGTCCAGACTATGAGGGAAACCAGGTGAGTTCAACAAATTTCATTCCATAAGCATCTTCTCCAATTTTCTCTCTTGAGAGCTTTATGTATTAGAGGCACACTTATCATGGTTTAGTCGATCCCAGCAACTTCTCATGCTTATTAGAATTCTCATCTATATATCATACAAGTTGCCATTCTATATATTTTGTTACCTGAATCTGAGCTGGACTGGCCCCAATACGTGTGGAGCAATTATCTGTTAGACTTTTCTGATAATTGGATTAGAATCAAATATAATTAAAATAAACAACAATACGTGTGGAGCAATTATCCTATTGTCCCCAGTTTGTATTTTTTGGCTTTCCAGGTGTGTTTTTTTATCATGTGGCTTTTCTATATAATTGAATCTTTTTAATTTTCATTTTGCTTACCATTCTTTTCTTTACCGGTGAATTGTGGCATTTGAAGTTTAATAAAGTATTAAAGGTATTTTCAGCTTCACCCTAGGAATACTGGCCATTAGCACCACCCTAACTTGTCAAAGACTCAGCAGAGTGAATTGGTGGTTTGATAGAGTCCCAAGAATCCCACTTTATATTTATTTTTAGTTTTAACTAAAAGATTACTTAACTTCTCACTCTTTGCTCTTGACAAGCTATAAGTTTTGAGTTCTTTACATAATTTAGGAGTATCTGTGTTTCTTCTCTTTGCAGGCATGGATTGCTGGAGTTTGATAAAGAGCTAATAGAGATATTGGCAACTCCTTAATGGTATTTGGTCATGTCAGCTTCCTTCATGATGTTGTTTGATTTTATGATTGTATTCTATGGGATGATTTTTTCTTTTCTTTTTTTTTTTTTTTTTGAACTACTTTTGACTGTTGTGGTTCTATTGTATTGTGTGGGTCTTGAGGTGACCGTAATTTTCTTACCAATCACTTGTTTGACACTCAGCTGAGTTTTCTATTTTTACCTCTTGTATGTTTGAAAACCATATTGATGAAGGATGCAATCCTCATTCCTCAAGACTTGCTTATGTTCAACTGGGGCACATGATTTAGTCATGGGGAGTGCTGATGAGGAAACATAATTGTAGAAAAATCTTATTATAAAAAATCTCACATGGCAACCCTTATGGCCAGTTTGTTTACATAGAATACCCTATGAATTTATGGTTAGATGACCTCCATCTTCTCAATCATTACTGAGGTAAGGGGTGAAGGATATGAGGTAGCAATACAGATGGATCTTGACTTTCCTAGGATTTGAATTTCTAGCTAGGTCTTAGCTGAGTATTCAATTCGCAACTTCACTTTATTCAGTTTCCATAAGAGAGAGTTTAATAGATGCTCATTTTCGAAATTCGCCTTTGATCGTTATTTTTAACCACTTTTGGCATGAATTGCTATGTATTCAATTCCTGTGTACTTTTTTTGTTGCCTTAAATGGAAAATTGTATTGAGAGAAGGTGGGTTGAAAGGAAAAAAAAAAAAAAAAAAACACCCCAAAAAACAGAGAGAAGACCAATCAAGACATGGTCAGAGAGAGTAAGAGCATACTAGGACTCAAACAAAACCAAAAGCTTAATTACAATGGAGTAGACATTCCTAAAAAAAATACATAGAACTATGGATGTTGTTGTTAGTAGTAGATCTCTGAGAACCAATAAGGGACTAAAGTTAATCTTTTAGGGGAATTTTGATTATTGAAAGAGAGGGAAAATTCTTATTAAAGATGGCTTCATTCCTAGAGATCCATCAAGCATATGCAGTGGAGAAGAAGATAGCTCCTAGGCTTGAGCGATCAGCTAGATTTCTGTTGGCAGTCAGGGAGAATCATAAATCTGTAGGAGCATGTGACCAGGCTTGAGGGTTGCCTATAGCTGACTGAGTCCAGGACCATAAAGCTAAAGAGAAGTTGCCAAAAAAGAACAGATGAACGTCATTTTCAGCTTCACCTTAATTCCTGTGTACTCCAAACAAAAAGGCCCTAAGTGATGTTTTGGTAATTAGGTCATACTCATTGGTTCTTTAAGTTACTATTCAGAGACAACAAAAAGCTTTTAACAGTTCTGCGAGTGGGAGTATGTATATGCCTCTTTATATGTTCTCATATGGATCACATATCCTAATAACGCTTTCAAATGTGAGGGCCATACTTGATATAGAAATGATCAAATAATAACTTTATGGTTATACCCAAAAAAAAAAAAACACTCTGGCCGTGATGTTTTCAATGTTTGTTATTTTTATGGTACATCTTCTTGGTAATAACTTATGATGATGAGATAACTCCTTTCTATTGTTGTAATGAGATAACTCTTTTTTTTATTGTGGTTGTTGTTGTTGATTATTATGATGATAAGTACTGCCATATGGTCTCCTATATGGCAACATACATCTGAGTTTTTTGGCTTTCAATCACATGCATCCACAGTGAAAGCTGCATTCTGGCCTCTAGTAAATTTCTAGAATGCACTTGTGCTTCAAAAAGGATTCTGCAAATATAGGAAAACTATTATGATTTTCCATGCAGATCACAGTTTCATTGTTTGGTTCAACAGATTTTTCTCATGGAAAAGAGAAAAATGAATTATCTTTTCTTGATAGAGTGGATTTTAATTTCCTTTGGGAAAACAGAATTCCTCTCAGATAGAAACAGAATTCAGCAAAATCCAGAAACCGCACATGGTTTTTTTTTTCCTGTTTCTCCTTCTCCTAATTGTAGTCTATGGTAGAACAGAGTATGAGGAGAGGGGAAGCCATGCTAGTAGAAGTGCTGCAGTAGGAAGTAGAAAGGACCGGTATGTAACTTATGGTATCACAAGAAGAATGTACTACATTGAATAGCAGATTGAGGATAGTTATTGTAAGATAGCAGATTACTTAGTATGGATATAAGATAAAACTTTGTAATGGTTGACCATCTTCTTCATAGTTAAAGATTGAATATTTATTTCTCAGGATGTAAAAAGTCACCAATATGAACGAACTGGGGTAATTTTGCTAAGTCCTACCATGGCGGTATAGCTAATGGGCGGTTTGCAATTACACTATGGGTCTCGATTTGGCTTTGGTTTTATTTTTACTCCCTTCTTTTCAAGTTTCTGTTTTGAATTGATTTTGAACCTGGCCATTGATTGTAATTCAATCGATGATTATCACCCCCTCTCTTTATATTTAATTGAATCCTTATAAACTTCATTTTGCTTACCATTCTTTTCTTTTTAGGTGAAGTTTGGGCTGTGTCATTTCAAGTTTAATAAAGAATTGCAGGTATTTGAGCTTCATCCAATGAACATTACTTTTTTATTCTTTTCCTCTGGTTTGATTTTTGTGGTGTTATCGACTTGGTGTTAATTATGTAATCTTAGTTTCCCAAATTGATGAATTGTGGCCAAGTTTACTTCACCCATCAAGCTGAGCCCTGTCATTGGCATAGCTAGAACATGTCAAAAGACTCGGCTTGAATCACTATGGTGGAGAGTCATTGACATGGGCTCTAGCATTGGCATCATACTCATGTCAAACTGGTGAAAAATTGTAATATACAACTGTATTGGCAATATATATCTGTAAAGTTCCCTATCAGGCTATAGCTGTGATTGTATAAAGATTTAAAATTCAAAGATATGTATAAAAATTTCAAAAAGTGGAGAACCTAACGTTTTCAATTTATTAATCATCATCCACCTCATTTGTGAAACCCACCCCAGATTTGCTTGGTGTACATTTGTTTGGGTTTAGCGGCACCACATGGGGGAATAGTCCATTTCGGTTTCAAAGATAACCACATCAGCAAAAAAAGGAAAAAGAAAAAATCTACCTCATTTTGTATGGCCTCAGACTGATATAAGATGTTGTTTTCAACCAAACATATTTTGTGCAATTTTCAATAGGTTAGAGTGAATTTTTAATTGTTTTCAAAGAGCAAAGTGCCTTGGTTTGCAGATTGAGTGTATTGATATACTTGCGTTCCTACATCTATACACCATTATTTTATTTTATTTTCATTCTTTTGATGTTGTAAAAGTACAAAACCCTAAGATAAAATCAGTTTTTTTTTTTTTTTTTATTTCAATTCATCAATTATGACACTCATGGGATAATTGCAACTCTTTACATGTGGTATGTATATCATTTGCCACCTTTTATTGACATAAGTAGTCTAATATGTATAAATGAAAAAATTGATTCTAGTAAAAATTGATAATAGGAGAACTTTCCAATTTGTTATATAAACTACAATAAATTACTCATATGACGTAGATCATGGCCCGGTGGGTAAAGTACTTGCTTACTTTAAAAACTCAGAGTGCTTGAGCTATGGCACACCCATTTTTTGTGTTTCCAAACCCCAAGCTAACGTCTTTCCCGGTAAAAACAACAAAGATTTCTTTGTAAATGATCTTTTTTTCTTCTCTTTAGGCCTATTTGTTTGTTTTAGAATACACAAAAAGTGAATATTCAAGGTCATATGAGTTCCACCAAATGATTTTTCAAGAAGTGAGATGTGAATGATATGAGGTGAGGGCCGAAGGATATAAGATTGCAATGTAGATGGGACCTTGCCTTTCCTATGACTCGAATTACTTGAGATGACTGCGTATTGATTTCCCATCATATGTTGATTCACTTCCAATCAAAGGAGAGGTTCATTGATGGTCATTTTTGTATATTCACCTTGGAGTTTCATTTTTAAATACTTATGGCATGAACACTTGTATTCATGTATTCCGTACAAACAAACAGGCCCTTAATGACTGGGACACTATTGAAACCCCTGCATTTATACAAAAATTACAACCAATTATTAAAAAATCATTCATGATCCAATTAGGATCAATCTAAATTTAAGAAAAAAGTAAATTCAACAAATCAATAAATATTGTCCTAGAAGTCTTTCTAAAAGGGTATGATTGTGTTCTTAATAGCCGGTATATTAAGCAATATACATGCAATACATGTATCATGCCAATTCCAAGACTCTTTTTTTTTTGCCAAATCCATCATTTAGTGAGTCAAAATTTTGATATTATTGGCCGATTCAGATTGTTTCTACCAATGTTTTAACGCTTGGTCCTTAGCACTGCCCTGCAATTGGCATAGCTTGGGTTGCTTGACAGAGTCACAAGATTTCCACTTTGTCTACATGCATACATTTACAATTTAAATATAAGCTTACCTGACTCTCCACTCCTTGGCTTGGTTTATAGTTGGCAAGCTACATGTCTAAGTTCTTTAAGAAATTTAGGAGCACTAACAATTTTTCTCATTGCAGGTGTGAATAGTTGGAGTCAGATAAAGAATAGTAGGGATCTTTGCAACTTCTTATTCATATGGGCAATTCATGGAGTTCAAAAAAAAAAAAAAATCCTTATGATGTTGTTTGAACTTATGGTTGTGTTTTCTGAGTAGCTTTATTTGGCTTTTGGTTTTAACTATGAATTTACTGGTGTAGTTGTATAATGTGGATCTTGCTTGTTATTTTTGGTTTGTTCTTATTTACTTGTTTGAAACTTAAATGATTCTCTATTTTTACCTTCTGTATGTGTGCAAATTATATTGACCATGGATGTAATCCTAATGACTTGATTATCTTCAAGTGGTGCCCATCATTTAGTCATGGAGAGTTCTGATGAGATGAAATATTTGTGGAAAATTCATATCCTGAGAAATATTGCCATGGGCAACTGATATTGATGTTTTGGTATTATGATGATTAGATCATGGACACTGGTCTGTAATTGAGCCTTCCAAAACCAATGAAAAGCTCCTCTCTTGTATAAAGGGTTTTCCCTGCACTGTTTTAAGGGAAGTTAATATATTCTTACTTATCTTACAAAAAAAAAAAAAAAAACAAAAAAAAACAAAAAGCCCCTCTCTTATCATTTCTGAGTGGTAGCATGTATATACATTTCTGTATGTAATCATGTGGAATACATATGCTAACAACCGATTCAAATTTAAGGGTTGTGTATTCAATGTAGACATGCAGCTAGCCACTTGATTGCTTTATTATTATTATTATTATTATTATTATTATTATTATTATTATTATTTTCAGTCATTGTTAATTTTCATAATGTCTGATTTTAATAAGAACTTGTGATGATGTTAGATAACACTTCTTTCATTATTGTTGTTGTTGATGATGAAAAGTATCACCTTGAGGTCTCATTTATGTGATTAGACTTGCATAGATTAGCACATCAGCTAGTAGCTCAGTTGGTGAGGTACCGCTCTTCCACAGGAACAATCAGCGATCAATCCTTTGCTGTAGCGCAGATGATGAAAGACTTAGGTGAGTGCGTGTGGGTTGGTTTTTTTTTTTTTCATTTTGAATTACGTAGCTGACCTGTGTCGATCAGATAATGGGTGGGGTTCACAGTGATAACTGCTTTGGATCATCTCTTAAAGTTTTGCAGTAGTTCAACTCTACTTACTAAATGAAAAGCCAGCTGGGAGCAACAAAGTAGCCAATGAATGCCAATAAACATGATTTTTCTAAGTTATTGTTATATCAAAACCATATCCCTAATAGACATGGTTTCATCAGCTTAACCTCATTAGTCCAAAATTTAGACACCTGATGGACCATGCACAGAATCCTTTTGAGAAGAAAAATTAAAATGAGAAAAAGAAATTGAAAAGAGCCAGTGTATGTGTTCTTTCTCTTGACTTGTTTATTTCCCTTTCCTCTGTATTTAAATACATTTCAGAGTGCAGAGTTTTCTTACATAGAGAATCTTGTATGTCTTTCAGTATTTTTATTCATAGATAGAATCTACTGAATCATATCAAAAACATCCTAGACCAGCTCTCAGATAGTCTTCACAGATCTTGATGGCCTTCAATGCACAGCACACTCCAGCTCATAATATCTTAATATCTTATCTTGATAATACACGTTGGATGTGTGCTATGTGCACGTGTTGATGTGTATTGAGTTGGCTGGTCAACCTCATTTATCTACTTGTGAGACCTGTGGACCATCCTTACAATGGATAAACCATTGATGCTGACATGTGGGCCCCAGCTTGATTCGTGATATTGTACACAATTGGATTGCAAAGAATTTTAAAGTTGGATCTTGTTTCAAACATTTTTCATCTAGAATTCTAGATAATTGGGTATGCATTAAATCAATTGTCTGGATCAACAAAACATGAGTTTCACAAATGTACACACAGAGATTTGATGTGTAGTAATTTGATTGGATGCATTTACATTTTTGCAAAGCTTGAGTTTTCAGTCTCACATGCTCCTCTCCTTACAAAGCTTGAAAATCTCCATGCATGGTCTTTTAACTTTCAAATCTTGAAAATTTGAAATTTCCTAATGCATGGATTTATGACTTTGAAACATGATTTTTTATGCATGATTTGAATCTTAAAATTTGGATGCATAATCTTGTTTTCGGTCATGCTTGCCTATGGTTATGAATTTAAATTATCTTAGACATATTAGGTTCATTTTTTTAAAAACACTTTGAATCATTTTGAACATGAATCTAAGCATGGCACCATGGCCAAGAATTCCCACAAAGAAAAGCACCTTGAAAAACCAGAATTCTGTCTATCAAGATAGTGTCCTCGATCGACCAAGGACATGGCCGCGGTCAACTGAGAACTAGCTCGTCCATTGAAACTGCGGTAGACCGAGCTTAGTCCATGGCCGACTGAGAACTAGCCATTAGTAAAAAATTTGTATAAATTCCAGCTCATTCCAAAGGCCAAAAGGTGAAACTTTTGAGATGTTTTGAGGGCTAAGGAAGGAGAATAAGCTGAGAAATGCTAGAGAAGGGAAGGAATGCTAAATAATAGATCTCAACCTTAGAATCATGTCAAGTAGTAGTGCCCTTTTCCTTTTTAATGCTCATGCTCGTACTAAATCTTTGATTTCATTTTATGGCATGGTTTTTATGTGTATTTGAACCTTTCTTGTTGATTTTCTTAACATGAAAATTACTTTCAGACTAATATATATCTTGGATTCAATCAACACATGTCATGGTTCACAAGTCATGTTCAAACTTGCTAGTTTTTTATTTTCATCTTTCAAACGTCAAGTTTGTTCTTGTCTAAACATGTGATTACACTTTCTACCTCTATCATATTATCTTGTTTTATCGCTTAGAAAGTCATTTTGTTTGACTTACGTTTCATGTGCCATCATTTTAAAATTGATTAGAGGTATCATGCATGCACATGAACATTGAACCTTTGCATCATCATTTTGTGTATGTTTGAGTTGAAAGTTCACTTTCATATCAGCCTATCTTAGAGGCACTTATTTGTACTCAAATTGTACCTCTTCAAGTGTATTGTAGACACATCATAGAGAGAAAATCCTAGTGGTTCATATGTTATTGGCTTAGCCTATAGAAAAACATAGTGTAAAAGGTTATTGCCTAACCTATTAAAAAGCATATTGTAAGGTACTTATTGCTTAGCCTACTGAAAATTATATTATAAAGGTTATTACTTAGATTATTGAAAATTATATTGTAAATGTTATTAATAAGCCTTGAAAATCATACTTTGATAGTGGAATCCAGATCAGGTTCATGGATTTAATATTTGAGTATATCTGATCTGGATCTAAAATTGGTCCAAGTATTGGTGATATCTAGGTTCTTTTTATTCAAGTATTAAGGTTTTTAATGCCATATTTTCATTTCAATTTGCAGTACATGCTCAAGTTTGGACCCGCTAGATTGTCCTAAGGTACTGTGGATGGGTTTCAGTACTCTTTCATCGTAAAGTAATTCATGGGCCCCCGGTTTTTCTTCCTGGAGCTCAATTGAGATAAATTCATATGTGGTGGACCATGATTTAAAGGATTGGTTATTATCACTACAACAGAAAAATCTTTTCCCGGCGCACATTTTCGCCGCTAAAAAATGAACAAAATCGCTGCTAATTCTTTTTCCCGACGATTAGTACTTCTTCGCAAAATTGCCGCATAAAATCCTTCACTTTTGATCTTCAGCGGCGCAAACGGAAAATCATCGCGAAAACATTTTTTTTTCGCGGCCATTTTTTCGGTCGCTATTAGTGCCAACAGTCGCCGCAAATAGCGTTCGAAATTCAGTTATGTGTAGTTGGCAATGTGTTTTTTCAGCGTTCGAAATTAAACTTTCCCAACGTTTTTAAGATTCGCCGCAAAAAGAATTTTGCAGGTAAAACACAATTGCGTCGATCTCAAATCGACGCAATTGCTGGTTTCTACCGTTATTTTTTGGGTTGTAAAAAGTCATTTGCAGCGACTATTTATCGCCGGAAAAATATTTTCGCAGCGTTTTTTATCTTCGCCGCTAGTTAGATATCGCAGCTAAAACTCAATTGCATCGATATCAAATCGACGCAAATGCTCGTTTCTGAGTTTTAAAAAATCATTTGCAGTGACTATTTATCGCCGGAAAAATATTTTCGCAGCGTTTTTTAACTTCGCCGCTAGTTAGGTGTCGCAGCTAAAACTCAATTGCAACGATCTCTAATCGACGCAAATGCTCGTTTATGGCTTTGTTATTTTTTGGGTTTCAATAAATCAATTGCATCGACTATTTATCGCCGCAAAAAAATATTCGCAGCGTTTGTCCACTTCGCCGCTAGGTAGATTTCGCGGGTAAAACTCAATTGCGTCAATTTCAACTCGACGGAATTGCTCGTTTCTGACTATGTGACCGTTGATTTTTGGGTTTCAAAAATTCAATAGCGGCGTTACTTTATCGCCGGAATTGATGTTTTTCCAGCGTTTCTAGAAATCGTCGTTACAGAGTCCAAAACTCAATTGCATCGACTTGTTTTTGCCGCTAATTCCCCTTGTTTCGCCCAAATTAAATCACTGTAATTGATGTTTTCAGTATGTTTTTTTTCCCCTCACATCACATTTATTGTCACAGCTGCCAATTAAACACCATCTAATTAATCTCTGTTTCTATATATTAACACACAAAAATTCATTAATCTGTTCAAACATCAATTCATCCAAACTCAGTATTTATACAATGTGGCGGTGCATTATATTCATATCAAGTACAAACCGAAGTACTATTAAATAAGCCACACATCACTATTGTGGCCATAAAAAGATTTAAGGAGTCTATTATCACTAAAATGAAGGCAGTAAAATCTGGTGTACAACTCATGTTGCTGCTACTTAGCCCAATATTGAATGCATGGCCACATCACCCCGCTGATCAAAAGCTTTTCTCTTCTGCATAACCCACTACATCCATGCTTGAGATGCCTGACATAAGAATGAAACAAAAAATGTCTACGTGAGCAGCATAACTCAAATAAGCCAACTGTACTGCACTTATAAGGAAAAAAAATACAAATGTACCCAATGCATACAAGTTACCGGTTACCAATAAACCTTGAGATTACCAATACTTGAAATTAGAACATCTTATACAAACGTGCAAATTATGGACTGACAATCCTTATAGATACTTTATTTTAGAAAAAAAGTATGAAAATTAATGGTTTTTTTTTTTTACCTAGAACAGTAGAATATAGAGAAAGTGTCCCATGAGCATAGATGTTCAGCTCTCTATTTATTTGTCAATATATCTGTGAACAATTCCCTACATCTCTACATAGTATCATTGAAATACCTGTATATTTGGCATATACAAGTATCTAAATGAGAAAAGCATTATATGATTTCACATGGTGAACTCTAGGGTGAACACTAGACAATATTCACCTTAGATTCTCGGAATCCCTCTTCATCTTTCTCTCTAAACAATTTAGCAGTAGACTCACCAGCTGCAGCTTGCTCAACTAAACTATCACTGCATCAGCAACAGATGAAACAAAGTTACACAAGGGGTGCAAGGTTAAGGAAGATTATCTCATTGTAAGTCACTACAACAATTTGAAATGTTTGTAAAGAAACTCGGCATTTTCAAATCCCAAGGGGACAACTACCAGATAATTTCTCTAGATTCCCTATGTCACAAATTCAAGTTAGAAATTCTCTCAAAGAAACTTGTTCTAACAGCTTGTTTCTTTACAAGAATTTACAGGCTTAGTTTTTTTGACATGATGTGGCATCTCGTCCCTAACATTTACAAATGTTGTATTTCTTTATAATTAAGCGCATTTAAACGTTTCTGCCATTTAAAAGGTCTCAAATGACCTTGGGGATTATGGAAATTCCATCTCTTTGTTTTTTTCCTTTTTAATGGAATTTTTTTATGCAAGTACAAGGGAGCATTTATGAATTCCACCATGTTTGAGAATTTCAAAACTCTCAAGACAGGAATTCCATGAATTCTAGCAAAAAAACAGGTCCTAAGGGTCAATTATTTTAGTGGAATTCATGAAAAGAATCTCGTGTGTTGGGGTTTTTTGGACATAATATGATAGTTTGTCTGTTGTTGCAAATGCCATGTTTCTTCACTAGAATTCCCAATTCTAGCTACCTAAAATTTCTTAAATAACTTTTGAAATTCATAGAATTCTAATTCATTTGCTTTTTGGTGGAATTTCCGGATGCTTAAATAAATAGGATGATTCAAGAATTTCACACGTATCTGAATTCAAAAATCCTTCAGACAGGAGCTCTCTAAATTGTTGTGTAGAAACAGGCCCAAAGGGCCACTTTGTTCATGAATTGAATTCCGAGGAACTCTTAAGAAATGTATTTCTAAAAGTGGCAAAAATTGAAAAAATAAATGTGAAATTCATAAATGTCTATCAAATAATCTCCACTTTGTAGAAAAGGAATTAAGCAGTGACTAAAAAAAAATACATACATACACCTTGTCTCATGATGGCGTGGTAAATATTTTTTTTTTATTTCCCTCCAAAGATATCTAATTGCAAGGAAGTAATGCCATTTAGATTCTCATGCCATCTTTTCTCCCCCTCTTTCCATTTCTATACCGGTTCCATTATCTCTTTCTTTTCATAATCTCTCTCTTTGTAGTCTCATCTAACTTCTTTCTCTCTCTCTCTCTCTCTCTCTCTCTCTCTCTGCAACTCACTATTCTTCCTGCTTCTCCACTCCGTCTCATGCTAAACCAAAGCTAAAGAAAGTTAGGCATCATCTACGTCTCTATCTTACATTCTCCAACCTTCACATGTTCAATAACACGGTGTTGGAACGTATTCACCATGAGTTCTTTGGAATTTAATCTCATCCCAAAAAATTGGCCATTTGATAAGGGGTATTTTTTTCTTTTTCCATCCATGTACGTAAGTAATCGATGAACATGCGAAATTGTTATGTATCGGTCATGTTTGTCTACACTCATTTTCACTGTGATATCTAAATTAGGTGTGTAAATAAGGTTCAAATGCATTGTTAGTCAATGACTTGAACACCTGAAGAGGTGGTCGATGAAATAACGGCCATTAATGAAAAAAGACGGCGGTACAGTGAATAAAATGGAAGTAACCCCGCAATTCATGTTCCTTTTATCACAGTGGACTGAAATCTTAGAACAAGACAATGCAAGAAGACAAATATTAAGCAATAATAATATTGCTTACCAAGTGGACAAAGTCTCTCGCAACAATGGCGAGAATGTCTGCTGGCGAAACTACTCCCGGACACTTGCTTTCCACCAACGCCTTCTTTATGCTATCGAATGCTTCCACTGCCAGGTTCTTGTTATCCTTCGCGTCCTTCTCCGCAAGACCACCACTTCCAGGTTTCAACGACAGTAAGATCGACGCATCACATCCCTACAATCCAATCCAATCAAAAAGATCAACAGGCATATTTAAATACTCACATTACACAAGAATCACATACATAGGGGGTGATGGTGCCTATGGTGATGTTGCTTGGTGGTCCACTGGGCAAATAGGGGGAGGAAAGAAATCAGAAAGAATGAGAGAAAGAAACAGAGAGAGAGTGAAATGGGTGGGAAGCTAGGAAGAGTGAATGAGGAGGAAATAAAGAAAGAGAGAATAGAAAATCAGATGGGAGATGAGATGAATGAGTGGAGAAGGGAGAGGGAAATGAGAGAGGGGGCTGCTGAGAGCGTGGAATGAGAAAGGGGAAAGGGATATAAGGGAGAAGGATAGGGAAGAAAGAAGAAGAGGAGGAGGAAAAGGCAGCTACGCAGGGCAGAGGAGAGGAGAGGAACAGGGGAGGAAGAAGAGAAGAGAGGAAGAGAGAGAGAGAACCGAGGGAGAGAGGGAGTGGTGTGCAGGTGGGCACAGGACGGAACAGAGGAGGAAGCAGGGGAGAGGGAGAGTTTGATAAAGAGTTAATAGAGATATTGGCAACTCCTTAATGGTATTGGGTCATGTCAGCTTCCTTCATGATGTTGTCTGATTTTATGATTGTATTCTATGGGATGATTTTTTCTTTTCTTTTTTTTTTTTTTTTTTTTTTTTGAACTACTTTTGACTGTTGTGGTTCTATTGTATTGTGTGGGTCTTGAGGTGACCGTAATTTTCTTACCATTCACTTGTTTGAGACTCAGCTGAGTTTTCTATTTTTACCTCTTGTATGTTTGAAAACTATATTGATGACGGACGCAATCCTCATTCCTCAAGACTTGCTTATGTTCAACTAGGGCACATGATTTAGTCATGGGGAGGTCTGATGAGGAAACATAATCTTAGAAAAATCTTATTCTAAAAAATCTCACATGGCAACCCTTATGGCCAGTTTGTTTACATAGAATACCTATGAATTTATGGTTAGATGACCTCCATCTTCTCAATCATTACTGAGGTAAGGGGTGAAGGATATGAGGTAGCAATATAGATAGATCTTGACTTTCCTAGGATTTGAATTTCTAGCTAGGTCGATAGTTGGGTATTTAATTCGCAACTTCACTTTATTCAGTTTCCATAAGAGAGAGTTTTAGATGCTCATTTTTGAAATTCGCCTTTGATCGTTATTTTTAACCACTTGTGGCATAAATTGCTATGTATTCAATTCCTGTGTACTGTTTTTGTTGCCTTAAATGGAAAATTGTATTAGAAGAGAGGAGGTGGGTTGAAAGAAAAAAAAAAAAAAACACCCCAAAAAAACAGAGAGAAGACCAATGAAGACATGGCCAGAGAGAGTAAGAGCATAATAGGACTCACAAACAAAACCAAAAGCTTAATTACAAAGGAGCAGACACTCCTTAAAAAAATGCATAGAACTATGGATGCTGTTGTTAGTAGGAGATCTCTGAGAACCAATAAGGGACTAAAGTTGATCTTTTAGGGAAATTTTGGTTACGGAAAGAGAGGGAAAATTCTTATTAAACATGGCTTCATTCCTAGAGATCCATCAAGCATATGCAGTGGAGAAGAAGATAGCTCCTAGGCTTGAGCGATCAGCTAGATTTCTGTTGGCAGTCAGGGAGAACCATAAATCTGTAGGAGTATGTGACCGGGCTTGAGGGCTGCCTGTAGCTAACTGAGTCCAGGACCATAAAGCTAAAGAGAAGTTGCCAAAACAGATGAACATCATTTTCAGCTTCACCTCGATTCCTGTGTACTCCAAACAAAAAGGCCCTAAGTGATGTTTTGGTAATTAGGTCATACTCATTGGTTCTTTAAGTTACAATTCAGAAAAAACAAAAAGCTTTTAACAGTTTTGCGAGTGGGAGTATGTATATGCCTCTTTATATGTTCTCATATGGATCACATATCCTAATAACACTTTCAAATGTGAGGGCCATACTCGATATAGAAATGATCAAATAGCAACTTTATGGGTTTTTATACCCAAAAAAAAAAAAAAAAAAACACTATGGCTGTGATGTTTTCAATGTTTATTATTTTTATGGTACATCTTCTTGGTAATAACTTATGATGATGAGATAACTCCTTTCTGTTGTTGTAACGAGATAACTCTTTTTTTATTGTGGTTGCTGTTGTTGATTATTATGATGATAAGTACTGCCATATGGTCTCCTATATGGCAATATACATCTGAGTTGTTTGGCTTTCAATCACATGCATCCACAGTGAAAGCTGCATTCTGGCCTCTAGTAAATTTCTAGAATGCACTTGTGCTTCAGAAAGGATTCTGCAAATATAGGAAAACTATTATGATTTTCCATGCAGATCACAATTTCATTGTTTGGTGCAACAGATTTTTCTCATGGAAAAGAGAAAAATGAATTATCTTTTCTCGATAGAGTGTATTTTAATTTCCTTTGGGAAAACAGAATTCCTCTCAGATAGAAACAGAATTCAGCAAAATGCAGAAACCGCTTATGGTTTTTTTTTCCTGTTTCTCCTTCACCTAACTGTAGTCTGTGGTAGAACAGAGTATGAGGAGAGGGGAAGCCATGCCAGTAGAACTGCTGCAGTAGGAAGTAGAAAGGACCAGTATGTAACTTATGGTATCACAAGAAGAATGTACTACATTGAATAGCAGATTGAGGACAGTTATTGTAAGATAGCAAATTACTTAGTATGGATATAAGATAAAACTTTGTAATGGTTGACCATCTTCTTCATAGTTAAAGATTGAATATTTATTTCTCAGGATGTAAAAGGTCACCAATATGAACGAACTAGGGTAATTTTGCCAAGTCCTACCATGGTGGTATAGCTAATGGGTGATTTGCAATTACCCTATGGGCCT
Organism: Umbellularia californica; assembly: GCA_028538565.1. Classification (NCBI taxonomy): domain Eukaryota; kingdom Viridiplantae; phylum Streptophyta; class Magnoliopsida; order Laurales; family Lauraceae; genus Umbellularia; species Umbellularia californica. Next base: position 99,522,257 of record JAPQWN010000002.1, read on the forward strand.
CGATTTGGCTTTGGTTTTATTTTTACTCCCTTCTTTTCAAGTGTCTGTTTTGAATTGATTTTGAACCTGGCCATTGATTGTAATTCAATGAATGATTATCACCCCCTCTCTTTCTATTTAATTGAATCCTTATAATCTTCATTTTGATTACCATTCTTTTCTTTTTAGGTGGAGTTTGGGCTGTGTCATTTCAAGTTTAATAAAGAATTACAGGTATTTGAGCTTCATCCAATGAACATTACTTATTTATTCTTTTCCTCTGGTTTGATTTTTATGGTGTTATCGACTTGGTGTTGATTATGTAATCTTAGTTTCCCAAATTGATGAATTGTGGCCAAGTTTACTTCACCCATCAAGCTGAGCCCTGTCATTGACATAGCTAGAACATGTCAAAAGACTCGGCTTGAATCACTATGGTGGAGAGTCATTGACACGGGCTCTAGCATCGGCATCATACTCATGTCAAACTGGTGAAAAATTGTAACATACAACTGTATTGGCAATATATATCTGTAAAGTTCCCTATCAGGCTATAACTGTGATTCTATAAAGATTTAAAATTCAAAGATATGTATAAAAATTTCAAAAAGTGGAGAACCTAAAATTTTCAATTTATTAATTATCGTCCACCTCATTTTGTGAAACCCACCCCAGATTTGCTTGGTGTGCATTTGTTTGAGTTTAGCGGCGCCACCTGGGGGAATAGTCCTTTTGGGTCTCAAAGATAACCACATCAACAAAAAACAAAAGAAAAAATCTACCTCATTTTGTATGGCCTCAGACTGATATAAGATGTTGTTTTCAACCAAACATATTTTGTGCAATTTTCAATAGGTTAGAGTGAATTTTTAATTTTTTTTAAAGAGCAAAGTGCCTTGGTTTGCAGATTGAGTGTATTGATATACTTGCGTTCCTACATCTATACACCATTATTTTATTTTATTTTCATTCTTTTGATGTTGTAAAAGTACTAAAACCCTAAGATAAAATCAGTTTTTTTTTTTTTTTAATTTCAATTCATCAATTATGTCACTCATGGTATAATTGCAACTCTTTACATCTGGTATATCATTTGCCACCTTTTATTGACATAAGTAGGCTAATATGTATAAATGAAAAAATTGATTCTAGTAAAAATTGATAACAGGAGAACTTTCCAACGATTATTGTTATTTTGTTATATAAACTACAATAAATTACTCATATGACGTAGATCATGGCCTGGTGGGTAAAGTACTCGCTTACTTTAAAAACTCAGAGTGCTTGAGCTATGGCACACCCATTTTTTGTGTTTTCAAACCCCAAGCTAGCATCTTTCCCGGTAAAAACAACAAAGATTTCTTTGTAAATGATCTTTTTTTCTTCTCTTAAGGCCTGTTTGTTTGCTTTAGAATACACAGAAAGTGAATATTCAAGGTCATATGAGTTCCACCAAATGATTTTTCAAGAAGTGAAATGTGAATGATATGAGGTGAGGGCCGAAGGATATAAGGTTGCAATGTAGATGGGACCTTGCCTTTCCTATAACTCGAATTAATTGTGATGACTGTGTATTGATTTCCCATCATATGTTGATTCACTTCCAATCAAAGGAGAGGTTCTTTGATGGTCATTTTTGTATATTCACCTTGGAGTTTCATTTTTAAATACTTATGGCATGAACACCTGTATTCATGTACTCCGTGCAAACAAATAGGCCCTTAATGACTGGGACACTATTGAAACCCCTGTATTTATACAAAATTACAACCAATAATCAAAAGATCATTCATGATCCAATTAGGATCAATCTAAATTTAAGAAAAAAGTAAATTCAACAAATCAAAAAATATTGTCGTAGAAGTCTTTCTAAAAGGGTATGATTGTGATCTTAATAGCCGGTATATCAGCCAATACACATGCAATACATGTATCATGCCAATTCCATGACTTCTTTTTTTTTTTTTTTTTTTGCCAAATCCATGATTTAGCGAGTCAAAATTTTGATACTATTAGCCAATTCAGATTGTTTCTACCAATGTTTTAACACTTGGTCCTTAGCACTACCCTGCAATTGGCATAGCTTGGGTTGCTTGACAAAGTCACAAGATTTCCACTTTGTCTACATGCATACATTTACAATTTAAATATAAGCTTACCTGACTCTCCACTCCTTGGCTTGGTTTATAGTTGGCAAGCTACATGTCTAAGTTCTTTAAGAAATTTAGGAGCACTAATGATTTTTCTGTTTGCAGGGTGTGAATAGTTGGAGTTAGATAAAGAATAGTAGGGATCTTTGCAACTTCTTATTGATATGGGCAATTCATGGAGTTCAAAAAAAAAATCCTTATGATGTTGTTTGAACTTATGGTTGTGTTTTCTGAGTGGCTTTATTTGGCTTTTGGTTTTAACTATGAATTAAATGGCTTAGCTGTACAATGTGGATCTTGCTTGTTATTTTTGGTTTGTTCTTATTTACTTGTTTAAAACTTAAATGATTCTCTATTTTTACCTTCTGTATGTGTGCAAATTATATCGACCATGGATGTAATCCTAATGACTTGATTATCTTCAAGTGGTGCCCATCATTTAGTCACGGAGAGTTCTGATGAGATGAAATATTTGTGGAAAATTCATATCCTGAGAAATATTGCCATGGGCAACTCGTATTGTTGTTTTGGTATTATGATGATTAGATCATGGACATTGGTCTGTAATTGAGCCTTCCAAAACCATTGAAAAGCTTCTCTTTTGTATAAAGGGTTTTCCCTGCACTGTTTTAAGGGAAGTTAATATATTCTTACTTATCTTACAAAAAAAAAAAAACATAAAGCCCCTCTCTTAACATTTCTGAGTGGGGGCATGTATATACATTTCTGTATGTAATCATGTGGAATACAAATGCTAACAACCCATTCAAATTTAAGGGTTGTGTATTCAATGTAGACATGCAGCTAGCCACTTGATTGCTTTATTATTATTATTATTATTATTATTATTATTATTATTATTATTATTATTTTCAGTCATTGTTAATTTTCATAATGTCTGATTTTAATAAGAACTTGTGATGATGTTAGATAACACTTCTTTCATTATTGTTGTTGTTGATGATGAAAAGTATCACCTGCATAGATTAGCACATCAGCTGGTAGCTCAGTTGGTGAGGTCCCGCTCTTCCATAGGAACAATCAGCGATCAATCCTTTGCTGTAGCGCAGAAGATGAGAGACTTATGTGAGTGCGTGTGCGTTGGTTTTTTTTTTTTTTTTTTTTTTTTTTGAATTACGTAGCTGACCTGTGTCGATCAGATAATGGGTGGGGTTCACAGTGATAACTGCTTTGGATCATCACTTAAAGTTTTGCAGTAGTCCAACTCTACTTACTAAATGAAAAGCCGGCTGGGAGCAACCGAGTAGCCAAAGAATGCCAATAAACATGATTTTTCTAAGTCATTGTTATATCAAAACCATATCCCTAATAGACATGGTTTCATCAGCTTAACCTCATTACTCCAAAATTTAGACACCTGATGGACCATGCACAGAATCCTTTTGAGAAGAAAAATTAAAATGAGATAAAGAAATTGAAAAGAGGCAGGGTGTTCTTTCTCTTGACTTGTTTATTTCCCTTTCCTCTGTATTTAAATAGATTTCAGGGTGCAGAGTTTTCTTACATAGAGAATCTTGTATGTCTTTCAGTCTTTTTATTCATAGATAGAATCTACTGAATCATATCAAAAACATCCTAGACCAGCTCTCAGATAGTCTTCACAGATCTTGATGGCCTTCAATGCACAGCACACTCCAGCTCATAATATCTTAATATCTTATCTTGATAATACACGTTGGATGTGTGCTATGTGCGCGTGTTGATGTGTATTGTGTTGGCTGGTCAACCTCCTTCATCTACTTGAGAGACATGTGGACTATCCTTACAATGGATAAACCATTGATGCTGACATGTGGGGCCCAGCTTTGATTCGTGATATTGTAGAAAAATGGATTGCAAAGAATTTTAAAGTTGGATCTTGTTTCAAGCATTTTTCATCTAGAATTCTAGATAATTGGGTATGCATTAAATCAATTGTTTGGATCAACAAAACGTGAGTTTCACATATGTACAGACCGGGATTTGGTGTGTTGCAATTTGATTGGACGCATTTCCATTTTTGCAAAGCTTGATTTTTCAGTCTCATGTGCTCCTATCGTTCAAAGCTTGAAAATCTCCATGCACGGTCTTTAACTTCCTAGAGCAACACATGCACAAAATAGATGTAGTAGAGATGAGAATGTTAAGGTAGATGTATGGTAAAAATAGAAAGGATAAAATTAAAAAAGAGCGATTTCGAGAGCATTAGGGGTAGCAACAATATGGGATAAAATTAAAGAAACCCGTTTGAGATGGTCTGGGCACATCCAACGTAGGCTGGCATCGGCACCGATACGGAAAAGTCTGGCCATGGCGGTCAAAGGGAAGGGGTAGGCCAAAAAGAACGTGGATAGATGTAGTAAAAATAGATATGAAGAAGTGTAACTTATCTGAAGATTTGACTCGACATAGATCAGAATAGAGAAATATAAATCGTGTAGCCGACTCCAACAGAGTTGGGACACGGCTTTAATGATGGTGACAATGATGAGGTAGTAACCTGGACACTTTGTCATTGGTGTTAATGACTCTGGATCTATTGGGCCAAATCCACCGTAAAATAAAGCCTGACTCATTTGCTTAGTCAAACCGTAATATACTGTACAGATACTACATACTAGACCGGGGGGAGGGAGTGGGACTCCATGGTGGCCCCCATCTATAGAAAATCCAAACAGCTCCAAATGAATGTAGTGCTTTCATGGAATTTCTGAATTAAGGGCGGAATCGGAAAATGGTGGATGCTAGAAGAAGATCCGAACACACTGCACACTGCATTTTCTCCACCTGATGTGGATTCTCCATTGAAACTATTAGAGGAATTCCTCTAATAATTAAGAATATAAGATAAATGCCCATTCCTATAGATTTTTTCTGCCTGATCCATGCTCTCGGCAAAATATCAGTGGAGACTCTTGATCTGAACCATCATTCCAGTTGGGTAATTCAGCGTTCGTGTCCACCATTTTGAACAGATTAACAAATTAGTTGGATTCAGAATATAGATTAGTCAATTCTTACTATTTGACTTGCCAATTTTATACCTAAAGCCAACCCAAGCTGACTAATTGAACTATGACCTGCCAACCCACCTTAGTTTTACTTAGTAATTAAGTGACCGTTTCATATTTTCAACCAAATTAATAAATGGGCCAGCTTTGGATTGAGCCTTTACATAGCACTCATAGTGCTCAATTTAACACGAACCAACCCAAACTGATCATGCATTTCCATTCTTGTATATCCCACACTTTGCCTAATATTTCCTATTGTGGCAAGTTGTGGTTAGCACCAAAACATGGGAAGTTATGCCAACTGCCTCCAATGCCATATAATGTTGAATTCATTTATCTTAAGAATTACACGGTAGCTCTGCAAGTTCTAGCATTAAGTGTAAACTGTTACCTCAATGGCTACATGGCATGTTGTGGTGCACCCACTGTCATGTGAAATACAAGATACAATTGTTGATTAGCCATCCAAAAAAATGCCACTTTATAGAAAATCCTCTTACATTACTAGTTGTTGGATCCAAAGCAACTGTCAAACACAAATTCAAATGTTAGAATCTAATGCTTAAGAATGTCAAATAATGTCCATTCTTGGTAGATGGCTTATCAAACGCCCTATTGTATTTTCTAGGCCGTGGGCTTTACAAAATGCATGTAATGTATTTTTTATATGCCGAATTCTGCTAATCTCCCACTGTTTCTCTTGTTATAGGCATCTTGTACTCTGAAACTTCTTGTTCTATTTTCGGTCCACAGCCAATGCTCTGCTTTCTTAGGAGCTAGGCCTTTTGTTTTGCATCTTTGTGATGCTTGTATTCTTTTTGTGGGTCTTCAGTGCCTTGTATTAATATAATATTTCCGATTAATCAAATATAAAAAATAAAAACAAGGCAAGTTACACCCGATGCTTCTACTTGCATACTTATGCTGGTCTATTTGCCCTATCAGATTTCTCTTTTCCAAACAAGCAATTATAGAATTTTCATGGCAACTCCAAGCCTTTGTCCTTCCCAAGTCAACAAGTCAATGCCTTCCCTCAGCCACTTACATTTACTATTCTCTCAAGACTGCCGACATCTTTGACAATTTGACAGGCAGAGAGAACACCCTAACAAGCCATCTTTAGTATGACTGAGAGAAACGCAAATTCATGCCTGAGTTAGAAAGCTAAATATTTTGCAGATTGAAAACACAATCCACTGCGGATAATATTTTGCCACCAAAACATTGAAAACTGAAGACCATAGAAAATGAAACAAGAATATGAAATCTTCAGTTTCTTTCATTTTCTACAGAAATAAAATCAGTATGAAAATAGATTTCATACAAAACTGATGATAGAAATTATTAAAAATTGCACAATCATAAGATTAATCATAATAAGGGTAGATGTGAATAACACAAACTAATTAACGTATAACTAATTCCATCGCTAAAGCATTTTCTTCCTCGTGGACTACATCCAAAATTGCTTCATTTTCTTTGAAATTATGAGTTTCTTCTGCTTATCCTTAATATGTGATTTGCTAAGGAAAATCCAAGCAAAGATCGTGTTAAACACGAGGCAGTCGTTCAAGCGAAGACATTTATGGTCCCACACAGGCATTCAGGTTCTCAGTCATTTACCACTCGTACCGAATAGAGATGTAAGAAATGTTGTTGCTATAAGAGTCATTCATTCTAACATTGACAAATCCATTGACAAAATGCACCTAGCCTACCCTCTCTCCTTGTAAGAGTTTAATCCATTCGCTGCAGTTCCAAAAAGTCAGTTAAATGACAACCGAGCATTGGCATTTCATCCAAGATGCAATTCCAACAGTAAAGATTCTAATCGCCTTTGTTACATGTTTCACCTTTGAAGGCAATTAAATGTCTTTACACCTGTAAATTATGTAAAGAGAGCATCTTTCCAGTCGTAATAAGCAGGTCTTTTGTTTAAACAATGACAGAACTTGTTGTAGATGCTTTGGCCAAGTTGGTGTGGTATAGCTACTAGCTAGTGAGGGATGTTTCTTTAGTTGCTCCTATACAAATAGCATCGTGAAAATTAACTATTCATGAGAAAACATTTTCAATGTATCTTACATTGTTTTTTCCTTTTCTTTTTTCTTAAAAAAATAAGAGAATTTCATTAAACAACACAAAGCAACAACAACAACCAATAAAAAAGGGGACAAAACACAACCCTACTAAAGTTGAAGATCACACAGGACCCATTTTACCAAACCACCCTAAAAAAATCCCGCTTCTACGTAAAACATAACTTAGCCAAATAATGAGCAGAACTGGCAAAACTTCTTAGAATAAAAGAAAATTCGACACAAATGAAAGAGAATCTTACATTGTTAGTCATCCCACTTGAAGTCATAATTTTGCGAAAACAACAAAAACTTGTAGCCAAAAAGGAAGGGGTTTAATTCTAATCATCCACTTAAAGACACCGAATAGATGCGTTGTGTGTGTGGTGTTTTCTTGACACCGAGGTTACTCCTGACTTAGGTAAAAGTACCGATCAAGATGGCCTCAATCTCATTTTTATCCAGCTAGGCAACTGTGCCAGCCGGCACCGAGCTGGAGCTGGTCTCGATAAGAATACCGACCATGCTCCCCTGGGCTCAGCCCTGTGCATCGCAGCAGCAGTGCCCTACCTCACGCACGCTTAACCTCAGCACCTTCTCCAGTTCGGTTCGGTTGACCAAGGTGAGCACTGAGCGTCTAATCTCAATTATGTGATGGGACGGCTACCTTGCAGAACGTACCGTCGTAGAGAGTGGCCGCCAGATATCGATAAGAGGTTATCCCTATTCGACGGTCACATCCACATTTATGTGGGAGATTTGAGGAGCGATTCGATAGGACAGTACCACCACTTATCCCCCACTGAGGATACGAGGTGTGGGCTGATGGGACAGTGCTCTCACCTACCTCCACTCAGGAAGAGCTTCTGATGGGACACTCGTCTATATATATGCATGGTAAGAACCATGAAGGAGTACGCACTGCGCAATATACATTTCACATTGCCTGAACTCTCTTCTCCTCCACTCACTCTCCCTTTGTTCAGTGACTGCACTAACTTAGGCATCAAATTGCATTCGGCTGACTGCAGTCAGGGGCTCTGACTTTTTCTCCTCCTTCCCCTTTCAGGTCCAGGGCATCCAATCCATCCAAAGCAGTTTAGCAGCAGCATTACGAGTTTCATACTCGCCTAACCAAGTCCGTAATTTTTAGGCACTTACACGTTGCAACTTATATTATATTTGATTATTGGCTAATGGCTCATCAACAAATCCCCTTAGCATTTGGTTGCACCTAATCCATCCCGCCTTTTTTCTTTCTTGTTTTGTCCCCTCAAGTATGCCATGGCCACGAGATGAGAAAGTAACTTACAATGGGCATGATGTTCAATATATATATATATATATATATATGGGAGGTGCTCTTGTGAGAGACACTCTCACCTTATTATGAGAGATAAATGTAGGGGCCTTCACATTTAAGTTTTTTGCATTGGATATGGATGTTAGAGCCCCCACCTAATCTTTCATAGTAAGGTAAAAGTGTCTTTCATAAGAGTACCTCCCTATATATATAGTTACGCTATAAAACTCACCGAGTGTTTTTCACCAAAAAAAATATTTCTTTTAGCCAATGAAAGTGTAACACGTGTCATCAATGTTACACTTATCCATTCTCTCTCATAAATATTCTCCTAAAACTGTGGATATTTTATAAATTCTCTTAAATCATTGGCTAATAGATAGGGGCAGAAACTCCCCTTTTGAGATAGGGAGTTTTTTAGAATTTTCCATATATATATGGGAGATGCTCCTATGAGACATAAGGTGGAGGGCCACATTTAAGTTGTTGACATTGGATATGGATGTGAGGGCCCTCACCTTTATCTCTCATAGTAAGGTAAAAGATGCTCTCATAAGAGCATCTCCCTATATATATATATATGGGAAATTCTCAAAAACTCCCCATTTAAAAATGGGAGTTTTTGCCGCGTTTGACTTGTCCAATGAGAATTTGACACCTCATATGTGCAAAGCAAAGAATAGGAGACAACTTGCTTTAAGGAGAACTTGTGTCAAATAAATAAATATATATATATAGAGAGATGGGGGGCCTCATATTTAACTTGTTGGCATTGGATATGAATGTGAGGGCTCCCACCTTATCTCTCATAGTAAGGTGAGATATGCTCTCATAGGAACATCTCCTATATATATATATATATATATAGGGGGGTCTTCATATGCATCCATCCCTCACCATTTTTGGTGAGGGACACCCCAAAAGGGGGAGTTTCAAGTACAAAAGTGTACTTTTGTACCTCACATCAAGTACACTTTTGTACTTGAAACTCCCCCTTTTGGGGTGTCCCTCACCAAAAATGGTGAGGGATAGATGCATATGAATATTACCCATATATATATATATATAGGGAGGTGCTCCTATGAGATACATTCTCACCAAGTTTATGAGAGACGGGTGGCGGCCCTCACTTCCATATCCACTCTCACTAACTTAAATGCAAGGACCCCCAATTTAAATGTGAGGGCCCCCACCCATCTCTCACCAACTTTGTGAGAGTAGAGCACCTCCCATACACACACACACACACACACACACACACACACACACACAAGTGTGTGTGTGTGTGTTATAATATGAAAAAAATTGTATTAGCATGATGGTAGTAAATCATAGTAGCACCTGGTCATGTGGGTTCAAACCCTAGGGCTTGTATTGCTTTTCTTTTTTCTTAAATAAAAAATTATTGCCATCATGAAACTTGAACCAACCACATCCGTCACAAGATGTGTTTGGTATCATATGCCAATTGGACAAGGAATTGAAGGTTTATACCCAAATCCATCATGGGACTGCTCCCACCCGAACACGCTTAATTCTATAGTTCCGCGTGAGCAGGCTTTAACTCCGTAGTTCTCAGGGTTTTGGGGACCGCACGATTTTAAAACGCGTTATATTGAGTTAAGACGGAGTTTAACTTATAAGTCTAAATATCTGGACAGCTCATTTCAATGTGGGACTCATGTATTCAGGAGCAGAATTATAGGGGAGGCGGGCTAAAGTTCTGGAAATTCTATTTTTAAGGTCCTTCTGGCCTATGATCTTTTGATGGATAGCCCCTCCTTATAATATTAATTAATTAATCAATATAGTCTTTAATTCTAGAAAAAGTAACAAAATTATAGCAGATTTTGGGGAAGAAATATTAGAATGATGGAAGAAAAGAAAGGAAAGGAAGGAGGAAAAAAATAATTCTAAAAAAGAAATAAATCATAGCAGATTCTGGGGGAGAAAGATTATAATGATGGAAGAAAAGAAAGAAAAGAGGAAAAACAATTCTAAAAAAGTTGTGTTTTAATTGTGATTATTTATATTAGAATAAATCCAATTGGTGTAAAGTATTTTCACGAGATAAAACTAGTGGGACCACCCTTTTGAATGGTCTAGATTATAAATATGGGTCTTGCTCATAAATATACAATAGTGGGCATATTTGTTTGCTCCAAAATAATAATCAATAATTTTATTTTTGAGTGCCAGTTGTTCAGGGTTATGACATGAACTTCTAAGATACTGATTTTTTCTATATAATAGTACTGTAATCTCACTTTTGATTGCTATCTATTATGTATTTATTTATTAAAGTTTGTAACTTTTTAATGGATTCTTCTTTTTACTTCTCCCCACTCTAAAAAAAATTTCCGTTCCTCCCCCGCATGTATTCCTCACATTGTAAATCCAACCTATATGGCGGACCCTTCTAATCGCCCTTCGTAATGTGGCACAATCACGGGGTGTTACACAAACAAGAGCATCATTCGTTTTTTAGAATGGTAACAAGAGCGCATCATTCGTTTTTTTAGAATGGTAAAAAGAGCACTATTCTTACCAAAACAAGAAACAGTGTCATTCATCATCATGTAGTAGATACTAGCTATTGCCCATAGCCTAAGCAGATTCACGGATGCCAATGAGAGAGCCATCCAATGGCCCACAATTACAATTATGGTCTTATCATAATGGATCATTTGCTCGACTTCACATCATTCTGACAAATCTCGTCAGGCTTGTGCCTACGCCTCTAAGAAGTAGGGCATGACTGGATACACTCATTTGCAAGTCATCAAAAGATCAGGCCTACAGCCTACTATTACATGAACTTGATGCATTTATCCTTTTCAAGCATATATTTGTTCTTTGGTTTTCGATATTCAGCCAAACCTCATTGAAAACGAAAATGGAGAAACTAAAACATCATTTTTACTTGGCAGGATATTTGCAAAATGAGTGTAACGTGAATAATGATATCGTTATCAGGGAATGATATAAGATATTTTTTTTTACTATAGTTCACAACCTTTTGTGCTGGACTAATTTTTTTTGGGCCCAGAAGGAAGGTAAACACCCCTGTGATCCCAAGATGGTAGCACTAGTGAACTCAATCTTCGAATTCTGAAAAAGGGGAAATCAAGGGTCGATACCAAGACCTCTAAATCCAAAAAAAAGAGAATCGTGATCCTAACCACTAGACCAACCCCTTGGGATTACAGGTAATGATATTGTTAAGCCGGTAACGACATTGTCGTGAGGATAATTCTATTAAGAAATGTACTACATCCTAATCTGTCAATTCTATATTTTCATAATCCATACGTCCAATCAGTTTTTAAGGCTTATTTTTCATTAAAAAAAATTCTTTAAGTATAAGTTTCTTTTTATAAAAAAATATATTTTTTTTTCTGAAATTATACTCAAAACCTATTAGAGAGGAAGCAATCCTAAGCAGCCTTACATAAAAGACATAAAGACATTATTCCACTGTGAAAAGCGCAGAGAAAGAGAGAAGATGACATGTGAAATCTTGGACATGGTTGATTGGTTTCCATCCTTTATAGAATGTTAACTAAATATAATATGTCCGAAATGTCGCCCACAAATATCAATTATATATGCTTGCTCGGTCAAGGCCCCGGGTGTTGGTGGAGAAAATAGTGGTCGGTGACAATTGAGGTTGACACTTTTATCAACTAAGTTTTTCCCATCCAAAAACCACTAACTGATAAATCTTACTTTTGATCAGTGTGATTGGTTGAAATAAAAGCCACTTAGTGGCCTACAATCACTATGCTGATCGTTCCACAAGAACGAGTCTTGGTCCACTGACTCAGACATCACAGCTGACTAGCCCCACCAGGCACATTATGGGTGGGGTGCTTGTGGTCCACTGACTCAGACATCACAACTGGCTAGCCCCACCAGGCACATTATGGGTGGGGTATACAACCGTATTTGGAATTGCATGCATTTCAGGACAAGGTTGAGGGAATGGGGTCGAGTGAGGCCTTTTCCTTTCATCTTGAGAAAATATAGGAGTTGGCTTAGGCATTTTTACTTTATTTCCTTTTGCCCCTCTTCAACTTTCTCCACAAATTTTAGAAAGTAATAAAGGTAGTATTGTCTTAATAAGGGTATTATTGACCTTTTTCTTTTTCTAAAAGATAAAATCTTAGAGAGTTGCGAAATGCACTTTATTTTTCTTTCAACACACAACAATCTTTTATGGCCAAGACACCAATGTGGTAAATTACCTAAAAGGAAATGTATGATCAAAGTCTCTATCTACCCCAACTTCTTTCTACCCTCGCCCACCCAAACCCACCCCTACCGCAACCAACACGACCCCTCTAGCAACACCACCAAAGGGGGAGAGGGAAAGTGAGAGAGAGAGAGGGAGGGAGAGAGGGAGTCGGCGAGCAGAGGCGGGAAAGAAGAGGGAGAGAGGGAGAAAGAGGGAGGGAGAGGGAGAGACATGGATAAGGATAGGGAGAGAGAAAGAGGGAGAGTGGGAGAGTAGCCGGCAGGTATAGGGCCATAGTGTTTGCCATAGTAATTCCTGGTGAATTGAGCAAGAGAAAATCATCATTTTGAGGGTTCTCATATCTGACCTCCCATTTTCTCAGATGTAGTTATTTAATTTGAACAGCTCTCCGGGAAATAACTCACAGGCTTAAACCCATTTTTAAGGATTTTCACATCTGACCTCATTTCCTCGTAGATAATATTTAGTGGTTTTTTAACTGTAATTTTTTTTAAAAAATTCAATTCATGGATGGATAAAGATTTGATGAGACTGAAACTGATCCTGGTGTCAAATCACGGAGAATGACGGTTAAAAAAGGGCTGGACTAATTAAAGGTAGGCTGAAGTGCCGTACCATGCAAATAATGCACAATAGCCCATTTGACTCAGGGGTGATTCTAAATGAACCCACCATTTTTGCTGAAAACACCCACCCTCCTTTATGAACTCACTTTAGGTGGGTGCGTTTAGAATCACCGTTGACTCAGACATCACTAGGGGTGTTCATCGGGTCGGAAAACCCGGTCCGACCCGGAGGTTATCGGGCTAACCCGATAACCTTTTTATCGGGCCGGGCCAAACCCGACCCGGACCTCTGTTAACAGGTCCGGGTTTCGGGTCTTTATTTCATTGTTTATCGGGTTATCGGGTGACCCGATAACTCGATAACAAATAAATAATTTTTTTTTAATTTCAAAAATTATCCCCCTTTCTGTTCCAAATCTCACTCTTCCTCCCTTCTCTTCTTCCTCTTCCTCTTCCTCTGTGCAAAACTCGAAATCTGCAACTTAGGTTTCCATTTCCATGGATGAGGCTTTGGAATTCGATCCCTAATCCTTTCCAAACAAACCCCACTTTTCCTTTCCTCATTCTCTCTTCACCACCCATCGATTTGCTTCTCTCTCTTTTCTTCGGTCTCTGCAGAAGAATCCGAACATGCCTTTAGGATCCAGCCATGGAGAGGAAGGATGACCTTCACCCACCACCAGAAAATCCGCCGCCTCCACCCTCTCCTCCTCCTCCTCCTCGCCGCCTCCCGATTTCCTGCGCCACGTCCAAGCCGCATTCAAGCGCCAAAGACCTCTCAATAACTCCCTCCCTCTCTTTCTCTCTACTTTTTTTTTTCTTTTTCATGTTTCGGTCTTTGATTTTGGATTTGGGGTCATCCAATGGAATTAGGGTGTCTGGTTTATTTATTATTATTACAGGTATGGCTAGGCGTGAAGTCTGGAACCAGTGGATTTTGGACTTTGTCCTCTTTCTTCATTTCTCACAACAAATATCTATATTAGTAGCTGACAGTGAATTCAAAGAAATAGTACTCCACATAAATTTCTGCAAACCGGGTTATGGGTTACCCAGAACCCGACCCCGGTAACCCGGTGACCCAGTAACCCGGTATTCATTAACAGGGTTATCGGACCGGGTCCAAGACTCTTAAAAAATACCGGATCGGGTCAGACCCGGTCCGATAACCTGGAACTCGACCCGATATTCACCCTTAGACATCACATGGATGGGCCCCGCTGCTTACAAGATCACTATTCATAAAGGAGGGGGGGTGTGTTCAGCACTTTAGGTGGGTGTGTTTAGAATCACCGTTACTCAGACATCACATGGATGGGCCCCGCTGCTTACAAGATCACTGTTCATAAATGAGGGGGCGTGTTTTCAGCACTTTAGGTGGGTGCGTTTAGAATCACCGTTGACTCAGACATCACATGGATGGGCCCCGCTGCTTACAAGCCTATAACAATGGGGTCAGGATATTCATTGGCCTGGAAATGCACATGCATCCAGAGGCAGAAGCCCAGAGCTGTCCGTCTCTATGCACCATACTACTAAGCACTTCAATGAAAATAATGTAAGGTGCATGGGAAACTGAGACTATCGATCGAGCTCTACACTCGGTCACCATTAACCGTTGATTTCTGCCCTAAATACCGAAGTAGAGATATATTTTCAGAAGTTCTATCTAATGAATCATTTTTTTCGATATCCAATAAAACTTGGTGCCTATTCCATAGATTGATAATTTAGTAAATTTACTCTTTATATCTTGTAGCTAATTCTCACTCTTCTTCCCAAAATGGGTGGGAATTTTTTATCCGACCCATCTTTTGGGTTGGTCCCATTCCCATGTGATTAACTTCATAGAAGTGAATTATTTCTTTAAAAGTTCTTTTCTATTCAATTTCTACACCTCCAAAGCCACCAACTGATAAATCTATTTTGGTCAGTGTGAATGGTTGAAATAAAGGCCACAGAGTGGCCCACAGTTAGTATTTTGATTGTTCCACAAGCATAATGGGCATGACCCCGACGACCCCCCCCCCAAGGCACATTAGGGGTGGGGTCTACAACCCTGTCCGGAAGTGCATGCATTTTGGGACCATATGTGGCCTCTATCATAATGGGTGTCGCATTTTGGGACCATATGTGGCCTCTATCGTAATGGGTCTTGTCCTGTTGTCCATACGCTGTGAGGTGAGAATCTGAAAATGATAGGTGATGGAAGAAAATCCAGACAAACCGCACATTGGCTGTGTCCAAATTTCATCCAAATGACCCTCAAGTTTAAGATTCGTTTCTACGCAATTTTTGTGAGAAGTTCTAGGGTTCATTCCACCAAAATGATTGAAAGTCGCATTTGAGATTTCATAATTTTTAACTTTTTATTTGTATTAGAATACATGGAAATTAAATCGATAGTAACTCAGGATGAGCTCGACTGACGGAAAGATTATTAAAGAGGGACGCGGTCAAGGGCGGCCCCGGACTACGGCCCCCCTTTTTATTAGTGGCCCCCAAGCACATTTCTTGGTTCTGCTTCTTGATGAGTTGTCAATGAGTGAAGCAAGAGATAAAAGATACATGATTTGACTTACTAGGATAATAGCTAAAAAATCATCTCTCATCTTAAGTCAACTTTCATTGAAAAGGAGGGCATCGATTGGTCATTTTTCATATATTCCCCTTCGAGTTGTGTTCCGCAACTAAATCCTTTTGAGGTTTCTCATCAAATGTTCATCAAGTCTTGGAAAGTCTGTGTTTGGCAATTTAAAATCCTTAATGATTTGGGCAAATGAAAATAATTTATAAGGGGATTTTCACATTTTACCTCCTACAATGGGATTTTCTTAGATGTACTTATTTTGGTCTTTAATAGCTCTATATGAAATAATTCACAGGCTTAAACTTAGCTGTGAGATATGTATTGTATTTATTTTCTGGTTGGGTGTTGTAAGCTTGTCAGTATAGCCCTTTTATCCTGTTAGCTTTTTTTTTTTTTTATTGAATTTAACAATTCAAAAAAATGTATTGTATTTATAAAATAAAGTTAAAGTTTGAAAGTTATGGTTTAATGAAGTTTTCAATTTACCAAAAAAAAAAAAGATTGATAAAATACTGTTGGTGGATCTGAAATAGGCCTTTCACATATTTGAGCCCTATCATCACTTGCCACAAAAATATTATTTTTTTTCCCTTTCCTTATGTTGGGATATAATTATTTTGAGTCCGGATCCTCTATCGCAGCTTTCATGTATTTTTGTGACTTCATCATGGGGCTCATAGAGATTAGCTGACCACTCAAGATAAACCTCATTTCCTCCAATCACATATCCTTAAGTTTCAACTGAGAAGGAGTGGATCCCACCATAGATTGATCACCATGACGGGAATGTAATTAGCACCACCTCAGCAATGCCATATCAGCACCTTGTAGGTTTTCACCATGACCCTCAATTGTAAGGTGAAACCCACTCCTGTTGAGCTAAAATTTAGAAACACGTAATTTGAGGAATGGAATTAATCTTTAGCGGTCCAAATGATCCCTATGTCAGCTCCACAATGGAGTTTCAAAAAAGTATTAGACGGTTAGTGTAATAGTTGCAATAGAGTCCCACCTCCTAATCCGCAGCTGTAACTAAAGTGCATATATTTTTTAAGAAGTTCTTTGTAATGCATCATTTTTATGAAATCATAAAAGCTTCATTGTGATATCGCATGGATATTTATTGAATTGTGCAATATATTACAAAAAAACTGCTTATTAAAGATACAATGGGTACCTTTTTCTTTATATTGTAGTGCTTGTTTCTAATAATTCAATCAAGTTTGGCAATATTTCAAAAAAAAAAAAAAATGTAGTACGGAGAATGTCTAAGAAAATATATTGACGTTGGTCATTAGGTGTGGAAATCGATGGCTAATAGTGATCGTAAAGGAAAAACTCCTGGAGTAATAACTTAGGTTAAAGGATTTGAAATTCCATTGGTGGACCCACCTATTGAATATCAGTTCACTCGAAACAAAGTCCTTCAAAGTTTATAGGGTATCTTCAAAAATTTACTCACCACAAGATTGATTGTCTTGAAGAAAATCATGATTAAAATAATCTTAACGCATATTTCTTAAGATGGGCCCTGATAAGATGTGATATAATTTCTACTAATTTGGCAACTTACACCGATGCAACTTAAGTACCCTTTTTATATTTTCATTTTCCAGATAAACTTTTTTATTGGATAAATCACACAAACAAATCTTTCTGTTGACATTGCAACTTGAACTCTATACACTTGTAAATTGAATTCAAATGACTTTATAAAGTATTATAAAAAAAGGAATTTTATCAAAAAAAAAGTATAAAATCTTAAAATACACATCATTAACTTTTTGTCATTGAAACTTTTTTTTACTCTTTTTATAAAAAGAAGATGCCTTTTTTTTTTTAGTGGAATGGGAGTTGACTTTTTGAACTTATTTAAAAAAAAAAAAACGGAAGAATAATCTTTTTTAATTATATATATTTTTGACAAAGACCCTCCTCTTTCTTGTATTTTAACGTGAACATTCACTTAAATTTACGTCTTAAGTTAATTACTCAAACAGCCCAAACTTACTTTAAAAGGAATTTTACATTAAAAAATTCTCTCATTGAATGGACCTTGGAGAGAGGGATTTCGCACTTGGCCTCACAGATCTTTGTCTTTTTTCCGAGTCCACAAGTCAAAGTGGTCCCTCAACCACTTGTATATGCTCCTTTTAACATTGTCCACACATTTCTTATCCATCAGCTAGCAAGAGGGTACCCTTACCAAGGCATATTTAGTATGACTGAAAGACTACGAATCTGCTTTAAGTGAATTTCCAAGAAAGCTGCAGGTACTACATTAAGAAATTTCTATGATTATTCATGACCATTGTCTTTTTCTAAATTCATTTCCTGCTACGCTCGCTTGAGATTGCAAAAGAGGAAAACTTTTCTCTGCCCAAATCACAGGGGGGAGAACCTGAAATTAGTTTCTCCAATCTACAACTCCAGTCCCTGGCTAGCCTCCTCTCAGCTGCTTCATTCTCTCTGGGTAACTCTCTCTCTCTCTCTCTCTTCTTGTTTCCATTAAGAAAAGGGGTTTGCAGGGAGTGAGGTTTTCAACTAGTGTACAGAGGTTAGACTGTTTGCAAGTGATTTGCAGCTTGGTGTTGACTATTGACTTGAGAGGGTGAAGGATGAGATGGAGAGTGCATGAGCGTGAGTTGTTTGCGTGATTTTAAATTCTGGAGTCAGTTTTCTTGCTGGTCAGGATTAAGATGAGTCCATGTACCCATACCGGATCCGTACGGTCGCGCCGGTCTTAAAATATATAATAAAAACCTAAATAAAGTTAGAAAAATAGAAAAAAAAAAACTAGTTAAAATGTGAAATCTGAGCTATTTAACAAGTATTCAGTCTAAAGAATGTGATATTTAGTATGGTTGAGCACTAAGTCGCTCACAGTATAACACATAACTAATAAGTTTTAAGAGTTATCTTTTTTTCTTTTAATCCAAGAGAGAGGTCATTTTCTTAGAGATAAATTAGTAAAAAAAAAATAGAGGGTCTAGTTGACTTCTATCTAATTTAATTGTTAGTTAATGTAGATTTTAATAAATATGCAAAATATAAAATCCTTTTTAAAGTTATGTCAAAAGATAAGCGCCTATTTGCAAAAAGAAGACTATAAAAAGCAAAAATATAAGTACGTTTTTATTAATACATGAAATATGCAAAAAGTAGACTATAAAAAGCAAAAATATAAGTACATTTTTATTAATACATGAAATAAAAGGTTCTTCTCGGATCATTGAGAGTTAAAATGCACAAACGTCCTCACCAACTGGGCCATACATACAACCGTTCTATATTGTACAGTCTATAATATATTAACTTTTCTGCTATTGAATATTGGTAGATTGAAAAACGGGGCCATGTTTTGTTCCCGTTTCATCCGAAATTGAAAACCATATGGTTGTTTGGAATTGAGGATGATGGTGGGTGAAGTCTTTTCAAGATTTAATATATTGTCATAATTTCACCGTGATTGGCTTAGGAGGAAATCCTCTTAAGAAGAATAACTTACTTGCAAATTTCAAATTAAGCTAATCCCCTCAAATCACATATCCTTTCACGATGAAAAGGATTTGTGATTGTTTACATTAAAAATAAAAATACTTCGATCTAAAAATAATAATGAATGACCTGAAATGATCATGTCTTCCTTAGGATCACACCGTCCGTTTGTCGGTGATCCAATACTATCGCAACCCTCCGTCTCTACTCTAGGAGGCACCAAACCAAACCAAACCTGCAAAAAAGGAGCTTGAGCCTCCATTGAAGAGTCCAAAACCTTACAACAAGACTTTGGAGAAAACTGACCAGAGAGATGGGGCTTCCAAATCCGAACGTCTGGTTCATCTCTGCAAATAAAAGTATTAGAAAAAAGACTCAACAAAGACTCATACCGAGACAACTCGGACAGACACAAAACTCTCGAAAACAGCACAAACAAAGACACATTGTTCCCTCCCAAATATGACAATCTTTAACAAAAGAATCTTTATTAGATGCCACCCGAAAGAGTCTAGCAAATAAAAGACACAAAGGACCGCCACCCAACCAATCGTCCAACCAAAATCGGGCACAACTCCTCTCCCCCACATTGAAGCCCACCCCTTTGTTAAGGACTTTACCCCTCTCACTAGACTCGTCCCCCAAACTAAAAATGACTCTCTACAACCCAAAGACATGATATAAAGGAACTTTGGAAGGAACGCAACCCCAAGAATCCTCACCATATTTAGACACAATGACTTTCCTCCATAGAGCATCTCTTACTAGTGTCCAGATCTAAAAATAAAAAATTACAACTTAATTTGGACTTGAATTTTTGTTCCAAAACCCATCGAATTTCCAACCTAAAATCTAACAGAGTGACTCATTATTTACCGTGAATTATAAGAGTTCCAAAGGAACAACATAATAACCAATCTTTTAGATCATGGTCCAACACATATGAAATTATCTCAATTGAGCTACAGGAAGAAATACCGGGGCCCATGAATTACTTTACGATGAAAGAGTACTGAAACGGCCATCCACAGTAGCTTAGGACAATCTAGCGGGTCCAAACTTGAGCTTGTACTGCAAATTGAAATGAAAATATGGCATTAAAAACCTAAATACTTGAATAAAAAGAACCCAGATATCACCAAAACTTGGACCAATTTTAGATCCAGATAAGGTTCATGGATTTAATAT
The DNA here is from genome assembly GCA_028538565.1 of Umbellularia californica. NCBI lineage: Eukaryota > Viridiplantae > Streptophyta > Magnoliopsida > Laurales > Lauraceae > Umbellularia > Umbellularia californica. Next base: position 99,542,881 of record JAPQWN010000002.1, read on the forward strand.
TTGAGTATATATGATGCCACATGTCTATATGCATATTAAGTACGCTCTATAAAATTTTCAGTTGCAATTCAGGTCCATGCCTAGGACCTTTATCTAGGTCAGCGTCCAAGTTAGTCTTTAGTTTAAATTTGGGAATGAATGAATACAACTCTCTTGTGACATGCCCGAGTTGGCTCCGGGTCTCGGTTTAGGTTCCCTTTTGATAATGAGTCTAATGCATCTTAAACCCGATACTGACCTGTCACCAGCACTGTGTTTAGTAAGACTTTATCCTTGTTTTTAAAGACACCACCTAAATGGTTATTAGTTGTTTGGGATTTTTGTGAAAAAATTAGCCTTAATTCTTATAACACAATTTAGTCAAGAAAAACACAAAAATAAGAGTTGATAGCTGCTAAATGCACACCACTTTTTTTCTTTCCACAATCCCTTTCTCTCTGCACCCACCATTGAAGTGTGGGGATCTTAGATTCTTCTTTGCACACCCCCATAATACCAAAACTAACCCCACCCCTATGCCAGCCACCATAGTACCCTTTGGCAGTACTGTCAATGGGGTGGGGGGAGAGGGGGTGAGGGGAGGAGGGAGTGTGTGTGTGTGTGAGAGAGAGAGAGAGAGAAGGAGGGACACAGGGAGGGGGAGACATGGAAACATGGAGAGAGACATGGAGAGGGAGAGCGGGCGACAGACAGAGGTGGGTAGGGAGAGGGAGAGAGATAGAGTGGGCAGGAAAGGGCAATCAGTGAAGAAAGGGAGGGAGAGGGGTACTTTGGGGATTTTCCATATGGGTATATTGGGAATAATCTTTCTTAAAAAATGGTGAGTGTCGAAAGAAAAAAGTGGTGTGCATTTAGCAGCTCTCATACGAGTTAGGGTGCTATACATTTTCTTGATAAAAAAAAATGCACATTGTTAATATTTACACGCATTTTCCCACCCTTCGGAACCGCATAACAAAGCTGGACCTATCCAGGACGTTGTACAAAGATGGATGCTGCTAAATGCACACCACTTTTTTTCTTTCCACAATCCCTTTCTCTCTACACCCACCATTGAAGTGTGGGGATCTTAGATTCTTCTTTGCACACCCCCATAATACCAAAACTAACCCCACCCCTATGCCAACCACCATAGTACCCTTTGGCAGTACTGTCAGTGGGGTGGGGGGAGAGGGGGTGAGGGGAGGAGGGAGTGTGTGTGTGTGTGAGAGAGAGAGAAGGAGGGACACAGGGAGGGGGAGACATGGAAACATGGAGAGAGACATGGAGAGGGAGAGCGGGCGACAGACAGAGGTGGGTAGGGAGAGGGAGAGGGAGAGAGATAGAGTGGGCAGGAACGGGCAATGAGTGAAGAAAGGGAGGGAGAGGGGTAGTTTGGGGATTTTCCATATGGGTATATTGGGAATAATCTTTCTTAAAAAATGGTGAATGTCGAAAGAAAAAAGTGGTGTGCATTTAGCAGCTCTCATACGAGTTAGGGTGCTATACATTTTTTTGATAAAAAAAATGCACATTGTTAATATTTACACGCAGTTTCCCACCCTTCGGAACAGCATAACAAAGCTGGACCTATCCAGGACGTTGTACAAAGATGGATGTTGTAAAAAATTTGCATCTAGCCCACATAGCGCAGAGAACATCATAGCTAATGATCAATCCCCAGACGGTCGGGCGAGAAGTGGAATTGTTAACAGAGCAACCCCTCATTCTCTATGTATACTTATATTGCTAGGGTAAAGATAAATTACTGTGGTAGTTTCGCAATATGTGTATATATATCTATGTGTGTGTGTGTGTGTGTGTGTGTGTGTGTGTGTATATATATATGAAAATTCTCTTATGAGAATAACTCTCACACTACTACTGGAGAGGGGGTTTGGATTCTCATATTTAGGCTGCTAGCTCAGGGTTAAAAAAATCGAAAAACCATCTAACCGACTGAATTGGAACCGAACTAACGGTTAATAACCGTGTTTCATGGTTCAGTTATTATTACGATTATTAAAATCGAAAAACAGTGTTGCCCGATTCGGCTACGGTTTTCAATCTCGACTCACGGTTATTAACCAAACCGAACCGAACCATAAAATACAGTTCAATTAACCGTTTTCCCAAAACACACGGTTAACTGAACCATTTTACTAATAAAAAATAAATAAATGGCCTAAATGAAATAAAATGACTTAAATTAAGCCCCATTTTCCATTCTCTCCTCTGAGAATACAATTATTTTGTGAGTTGGATTATACTTGCCTCATGTTTCCTAGAATTGTATTGCATGATAGATGCTTTGTAATATCATTTTAGACTTTTAGTTGTATTTATTTTCATGAAAAATGATAGTGTTGTTTTGTTTGGTATGTGAAAAATAATAGTATTATTCTAAATATTGTAGAGTCAAAGGGGAAAGATAGATTATTTTTAAGTGACAATTAACCGTAACCGAACCGTCTGATATGGTTAACCGCGATTCGGTTTTAACGATTTTTAGGGTACAGTTATGGTTTTTAAAAAGTGAAAACTGCAAAATACGGCTTGGTTAACGATTTTCCCAAAAGAAGCTGTTAACTGAACCATTTTACCTACACTGTTAGCATTGGATATGGATCCAACCCCTTTACTCTCATAGGAGCATTTTCCATATATATATATATATATATATATATATGTGGAAGTGCTCCCATGAGAGATACTCTCACCAACTTTATGAGAGATGGGTGGGGGCCCTCACTTCCATATCCACTCTCACCAACTAAAATGCAAGGGCCCCCACTCATCTCTCATAAAGTTGGTGATATATATATATATATATATATATATCGGATTTATTTAGGCGAGAACTCTTCTCACGGACTCGTTGTGAGAACTTTCTATGGGCCCAATTGTGGGTCCCATTTATGGATGGGACCATGGGGGATGGAAAGATCTATGTGGGACCACCACCTAAGTTTCAAGCTTGACCCAATCCCATGCCCCTAAACCCTCCATCCATTTCCCACAAGTTTAATGGCTTCATATTTGAAAACAAATCAACCCTCCATCCAATGGTCCAGTCCATTCGGATGGGTGCCAAAGCTAGGATTAGTGACTATAAGGAGGGTCCCTACTTGTGCACTGTTTGATTGGGTTGTTAGATCAGCCCCACCAATAGTTCTCAAAAGCACGGTGAGAAATAGTTCTCACCCTAAATATATATATATATATATATATATATATATATATTAAATGTTCCTATGAGAGTAACTCTCACCCTACTATAAGAGTAAATGGGGGGCCCTACTGGATCCATATCCAATGCCAACAGCCTAAATTACGTATATATATAATCTCTATAAAAAAAAATAGAAGGCCATATTTTAAAAGTATTTTAACTTGTAATGTTATATCTATTAACACAATCTTCAATATATCTCCTAAATTTATAGTATCTCAATAAGATTGTGACAAAACTAAACTAAGATATATAAAACTAAATTTAAGCGCTGGCCTTCTTTGTGCTGCCAACATTTGCTCATATTTTTGGTCTTAATTAAAGAGTGGGGCGGGCCTATTATTTGGTTTTATCCCTTTCCCTTAAACATGAAGAGAAGAAATCAGTTCATAAAAAAAATAATAATAATAAAGTCGATGATGTGCATTCATGTTATCAGCCAATCAATGGATCCAGCTCATTGACGAGTGGTAGTTGATCACCAATTAATCAAGCCATTTGAAATTAAGAAAATATCACCATCCACTATATATATGCTTTAGATTTGTTATATTATAGAGGAATTTACGGCATAGGTCCCCATAGGAGTCCATACCACTGTTGAGGTCCCAAATACATCGTATTTATGGATAAAGTCCTCAACTAGCGTTTTTGTATTTTTTTTTTGTCGTTTAGTGAATGGTCGATATCGACCATTTTTATGGTCGATATCGACCATTCTGCGGGAACCCAAATAAAAATTGGGTTTTTCAAGATTGAGAAGAAGGGAGGGGAGGAGGAGGAAGAAGAGGGGATGGGTCCTTTCATCGCCATTGTTCCTCCTCCCTAGACACCTTACGAAGATGGTCCGTCACGATCTTTTCCACGTTGGGGTAGCTCTATTTGTAGAATGTAAAAGACATCCCCTTCACAACATGAGGCGTACGGGCGTCCAAAACAAAGCAGTTGGAAGACACAAGCAGAAACACTAGGGCAAAAGACAAGGAAGCCATGGTTGGTTTACCACCACAAGCAGAAGGGGATCTTTTTGGTTTATGGGATGAGTAAAGCAGAATTGCTAACAGCTCTTCATTGACTTGACCAATCGAGAAGAAGATGAAGGACAGATGGAAAATGAGACTTTGCTTTCATAAAGGAAAAGGGAAATCTTCAACTAAGCACTTAAATTCTTGCCTTACTATGAGAAAAGGCGAGTGCAGCATAAAGAGATAAAGAACAATGGCGATGAGGAAGAAGGGACTGTGAAACGACCCATCCCCTCTTCTTCCTCCTCCTCCCCTCCCCTTTTCTTCATCTTGAAAAACCCAATTTTTATTTGGGTTCCCGCAGAATGGTCGATATCGACCATAAAAATGAAAAAAATGCCTTTCAGTATATGGTCGATATCGACCATGCAGGGAAAAATGCATTTCAGTTATATGGTTGATATCGACAATGCATGGAAAAATGCCTTTCAGTTACATGGTCGATATCGACCATATCGCAAAACGACAAAAAAAAAGGAAAAAAAGTCCATATGAGGATCCCTCCCGTATCGAACATAGAACTAGGTCATGTTGGGACGTATGCAGTCCTACAGGGATTTTACCCGTAAATTCCTCTATATTATATTACTATAACAAGAGCGGAAAAGTAGTTTCTCCACTCACTTCAATTATCGGTTTCTTCCTCTCTCTTTGATTGCACGGTGAAAAAAAATTTAGAGGGGACCATAGCTAGAAGTCATTGATATTATATTATCTTATTAAAGCAAAAGCATCTACTCCATTCAATTCTCAATTATTGCTTTCTTCTTTACCTTGGCTCTTTTTTTTTTTAAGTAAAGAATGTTATAACGAGTCCTCATTGAAAGTAGCAAACACCCTTGCACCGGTTAAGATGCAATAATTTTTTCACATTGTTTTTCCTCACAGAAGACGGAATGGCAGGAGAAGCAGTTCTCTCTAGCGTCTTGCAAGAGTTGCTGAGCAAGTTGAGCTCCCCTATCCTAGATGAATTTGGGTTGTTGTGGGGTGTGAAAAATGAGAAACAAAAGCTTCAAAGCAATTTGTCAAGGATTAAAGCCGTGCTTCAAGACGCAGAAAGGCAGCAAATTGACCTGATGACTGACAAGGATCGCCTTGGAAAGCTTAAAGATATTGCCTACGATGCGGAGGATCTAGTTGATGAGTTCCTAGTCGAAGCTCTAAGAAGGAAGGTTGAGAATCAAGATGGCATGGGAAGAAAGGTAGGCAACTTCTTCTCACCTGCGAACCCACTCGCTTTTCGTTTCAAGATTGCACATAAGATGAAAGAGCTGAGGAAACGATTTGAAGAACTTGCGGAAGAGAATAACTATTTCCAATCGCCGGAGGGAGTTGCTAGAAGCCAGCCTCAGATCCCAAACCCAAGAGAAACTGCCTCGAGTGTGCCTGTCTGGGGTGTTTATGGGAGAGATTATCAGAAAGAAAACTATATAGCTTCATTAATCAACTCTGGAAATGAAGAGGTCCTCTCGGTCATTCCCATTGTTGGTATGGGGGGACTGGGCAAGACCACGCTTGCTCAATATGTATATGATGATGAAAGAGTGGTGACTCATTTTAACTTGAAGATGTGGGTCTATGTATCAGAGGATTTTGATGTGGGAAGGATTTTGGCAAGAATTTTACAGTCTGCAACTAATAAGAGTACTCCCACTGACGGATCAAGCAAGGACCTCTTAATCACTCGTGTTAAAGAAAACCTGAGTGGGAAGAGGTATTTACTTGTTTTGGATGATGTTTGGAATGAAGATTCTGAGAAGTGGGACGGGTTGAGAACAGCGCTTCAATGTGGTGCTAAAGGAAGCAAAATATTAGTCACCACTCGTAGCGATACAGTTGCAAGAAGAATGGATGCTCTTCCTAGACCTCCTCTGGAAACACTGTCGGCAGCTGAATCTTGGACTTTGTTCAAGGAAGTGGCACACCCCGCCTACAGGCTTTGTATCAATTGGAGAGGAAATACTAAGAAAGTGTGGTGGTGTCCCTCTAGCAATCAAAACATTGGGAGGCATGTTGCGAAATGAAACAAGTGAAAGGGAGTGGCAGTCGGTGAGAGATGGTGAACTTTGGAAGCAAACAGATGAAAAGGAAAAAATTTTATCCATATTAAGACTAAGCTATGATCATTTGACATCATCTTTGAAGCAATGCTTTGCGTATTGTGCTGTAATTCCCAAAGGGTGTCGATTTTATAAAGATGAACTAATCAAGCAATGGATAGCCCAAGGCTTCATTCATTCTGATGATAAAAATGAACTCCTAGAAGAAGAAGGCGAAAAGTATTTCAATGCACTGTTGCGGAGATCCTTGTTTCAGGTTGATGTGGAAACTGCTAGCAATCATCCATACAAGATGCATGACCTTATACATGATCTTCTTAGATCTGTTGCAGGAAAAGAAAGCTTTGTTGTGGAAGCTTCTATGATGAATGATTTAACCCGTCATTTAGCATTGTGCAATGATGAAACTCGTCATTTAGCATTGGAGAATGATGAATGGGCAGGAGATCCGAAGAATTTGGATGCATTGAAGAAATGTAAGAAACTGCGTTCAATGATTACATATGGACGGCGTTCAATGATTACATATGGACGTCGTCCTATTGATATTAATGTTTGCTTGAGCTTCAGGTGCTTAAGGGTGTTGGATTTAAGTCGCAGAAGAAGTATCCGCTTCCTGCCAAACTCAATAGACAAGTTGAGACATCTTAGGTACTTTGACATCTCATATACATCGATTACAAAATTACCTGAGACCATATGCAACTTACACAACTTGCAAACACTGAGAGTCTTCGGCATTCCCCTCAAGAAGTGGCCAAAGAATATGAAGAGAATGATTAGCCTTAGACATATTGAATTTGACGGAAATGATGACTTTCCCTTACCAAAAGGAATTGGAGAGTTAACTTTTCTCAGGACGTTGCCAAAATCAGAATTTCTTATTGCTAAAGAGAGTGGAGCCCGAATAGAAGAGTTGAAAGATTTAAATCTGCTCGGTGGAAATATTCACATTCGAGGGCTGGATAATATAGGGAGTGTTGGATGTGCTGGTGAAGCAGACTTAAAGGCGAAGAAACATCTCAATTCTTTGAAGTTATCCTGGTCTGGTGGTGCCGAAACAGTAACCGCAGAAGGAGGTGCAAAGGAAGTGATTGAGGTCCTTGAACCTCATTCAGATCTAAAGGAGCTATCGGTTGAGAATTACACGGGCCTGGGATTTCCAAGTTGGATGACGGAAAAACTTACAAATCTAAAGAAAATATCACTGTGGTCTTGCAAGAGATGTGAATGGCTGCCGCCTCTTGGGAAGCTACATTCCCTTGAATCACTTGAGATATACACAATGTGGATGCTGTAAAACACATTGTTGAATTTGATGGAAGCCACAACTACGAAGATTTATTCCCATCATTGAAAGACCTTCATCTCTGGAACATGCATAATTTGGAGGGATGGTCATCTCCACAAGAGGATGGCGATGGTGATGAGCAAGTGATCTTCAAATGCCTCCGTACTCTGAGCATCTATGATTGTCCAAAACTAACACGACCGCCAAGGCTTCCTCTTCTTCCAAGTCTTGAAAGTCTCGAGATTAGTAAAATGAGTTGGGATATAATGGAAATACCCACATCCCAGTCATTGATGAAAGTCAAGCTCCACGAGATGCCTAATTTGGAAAGATGGTCACCACATGAAGCAGATGATGGCACTCCAGTGATCTCCCGTTCCATTCATACATTGAGCATCTCTAATTGTCCAAGACTGATTTGTTTGCCTATGTTTCTTCTTCCAGCACTTGAAGAGTTACACATAAGTGGAGTGGATTGTGGAAGGATAGAGTTTTCCAGATCTCACTCACTGAAAAGCGTCGACCTCTTCGACATGCCCAACTTGGAGAGATGGTCGCTACAAGAAGTGGATGATGATAAAGATGAGCAAGTGACTTTCCATTCCCTTCGTACTTTGAGAATCTCTGAATGTCCAAAGCTGATTTGCCTGCGTCAGTTTCTTCTTCCGGCTCTTGAAAAGTTAGAGATGAATGGAGTGGGTTGTGAGAAGATAGAGTTTTCCACATCCAAGTCTCTGGCAAAAGTCAAGCTCAGCAAAATGCCTAAATTGGAAAGATGGTCACCACAAGAAGCAGAGGATGATGAGCAAGTTGTCTTCGATCGCCTCGTTGAATTGGTTGTCACAGAATGCCCTACGATGGTCCGCTTGCCCCATTTTCTTCCTTCACTTGAAAAATTAGAAATATCTGAAAGCAATGAAATGTTATTAGGGTCAGTGGCCAACTACACCTCACTTTCCGAGCTCTCTATCATATGGTTACCAGAGGTCAAGCATTTGCCTGAAGGATTTGGGCGAAACCATACTAGCCTATGCAAATTGGAAATCATATATTGCCCAAAATTAATTTCTCTGTCAAATCAGTTGAAGAATCTCCTTGCTCTCAAAGAACTGATTGTTGTAGGGTGTAATGATCTGGTGCTATCATTGCCCGATGGATTGCAGCAGCAGCAGCAACAATCTCCTCCTCTAAACTCTCTTGAGCTGTTGAGCATAAGAAACTCGTGTGAGAAGCAAATCTCATTTCCAGGAGATGGGATTGTGTTGACCTCTCTAAGGTCCTTGACCATCGAGTCCTGTGGAAATTTAGAGTCCATATCGGCTGATATGCTGCAAAACCTCACCTCACTTGAAATTGGGGGCTGTCCAAAGCTGTGGTCTTCTCTAGTTTCATTGGAAAATCTCAAATCGCTTGAGAGTTTGCATATTAGCGGGTGTCCAGAGTCAGTTATGATGAAGTTGCTAGGGTCTATGGAAAACCTTACATCACTCACTTCTTTATTAATTCAAGATTGCCGTGGTATGAGGTCTTTGCCAGAGTCAGTAAAAACCTTCACATCACTCACTGCTTTATGGATTTCCAAATGCCCTGATATGAGGTCTTTGCCAGAGTGGGTGGGAGACCTCACGTTACTTAGTGAGTTATGTATTAACTACTGCCTTGGTATGATGTCTTTGCCAGAGGGGCTGCAATGCCTGAAAAATCTCGAACGGTTGTGCATATGGGGATGCCCTGTTTTGAAAAGAAGACTGCAACGCAACAAGGGCCAGGACTGGCATAAGGTAGCGCATGTTCCAGACATTAAAATTGACTTTAAAAATGTAAGTCAAGACACCGAAGGGGAGGAGAGCAGTGATCAGTGTCCACATCTATTATTGCACTCACTGAAGAAACTAGAGAAGCTTCTTCCTTTGCCCTCCTGCTGCTCATCTTCTCCATCTTCTTCTCCTCCTCCTACTTGATGATCATGGATCATCATCATCAAATCACGTCCAGACTATGAGGGAAACCAGGTGAGTTCAACAAATTTCATTCCATAAGCATCTTCTCCAATTTTCTCTCTTGAGAGCTTTATGTATTAGAGGCACACTTATCATGGTTTAGTCGATCCCAGCAACTTCTCATGCTTATTAGAATTCTCATCTATATATCATACAAGTTGCCATTCTATATATTTTGTTACCTGAATCTGAGCTGGACTGGCCCCAATACGTGTGGAGCAATTATCTGTTAGACTTTTCTGATAATTGGATTAGAATCAAATATAATTAAAATAAACAACAATACGTGTGGAGCAATTATCCTATTGTCCCCAGTTTGTATTTTTTGGCTTTCCAGGTGTGTTTTTTATCATGTGGCTTTTGATTGTAATGAGTTCTCCCACACTTCTATCTATATAATTGAATCTTTTTAATTTTCATTTTGCTTACCATTCTTTTCTTTACCGGTGAGTTGTGGCATTTGAAGTTTAATAAAGTATTAAAGGTATTTTCAGCTTCACCCTGGGAATACTGGCCATTAGCACCACCCTAACTTGTCAAAGACTCAGCAGAGTGAATTGGTGGTTTGATAGAGTCCCAAGAATCCCACTTTATATTTATTTTTAGTTTTAACTAAAAGATTACTTAACTTCTCACTCTTTGCTCTTGACAAGCTATAAGTTTTGAGTTCTTTACATAATTTAGGAGTATCTGTGTTTCTTCTCTTTGCAGGCATGGATTGCTGGAGTTTGATAAAGAGCTAATAGAGATATTGGCAACTCCTTAATGGTATTGGGTCATGTCAGCTTCCTTCATGATGTTGTTTGATTTTATGATTGTATTCTATGGGATGATTTTTTCTTTTCTTTTTTTTTTTTTTGAACTACTTTTGACTGTTGTGGTTCTATTGTATTGTGTGGGTCTTGAGGTGACCGTAATTTTCTTACCAATCACTTGTTTGACACTCAGCTGAGTTTTCTATTTTTACCTCTTGTATGTTTGAAAACTATATTGATGACGGATGCAATCCTCATTCCTCAAGACTTGCTTATGTTCAACTGGGGCACATGATTTAGTCATGGGGAGTGCTGATGAGGAAACATAATTGTAGAAAAATCTTATTATAAAAAAACCTCACATGGCAACCCTTATGGCCAGTTTGTTTACATAGAATACCTATGCATTTATGGTTAGATGACCTCCATCTTCTCAATCATTACTAAGGTAAGGGGTGAAGGATATGAGGTAACAATAAAGATGGATCTTGACTTTCCTAGGATTTGAATTTCTAGCTAGGTCGATAGCTGAGTATTCAATTCGCAACTTCACTTTATTCAGTTTCCATAAGAGAGAGTTTAATAGATGCTCATTTTTGAAATTCGCCTTTGATCGTTATTTTTAACCACTTTTGGCATGAATTGCTGTGTATTCAATTCCGGTGTACTTTTTTTGTTGCCTTAAATGGAAAATTGTATTAGAAGAGAGGAGGTGGGTTGAAAAAAAAAAAAAAAAACCCAAAAAACAGAGAGAAGACCAATGAAGACATGGTCATAGAGAGTAAGAGCATAATAGGACTCACAAACAAAACCAAAAGCCTAATTACAATGGAGTAGACATTCCAAAAAAAAATGCATAGAACTATGGATGTTGTTGTTAGTAGGAGATCTCTGAGAACCAATAAGGGACTAAAGTTGATCTTTTAGGGGAATTTTGGTTATTGAAAGAGAGGGAAAATTCTAATTAAAGATGGCTTCATTCCTAGAGATCCATCAAGCATATGCAGTGGAGAAGAAGATAGCTCCTAGGCTTGAGCGATCAGCTAGATTTCTGTTGGCAGTCAGGGAGAATCATAAATCTGTAGGAGCATGTGACCGGGCTTGAGGGCTGCCTATAGCTGACTGAGTCTAGGACCATAAAGCTAAAGAGAAGTTGCCAAAAAAGAACAGATGAACATCATTTTCAGCTTCACCTTAATTCCTGTGTACTCCAAACAAAAAGGCCCTAAGTGATGTTTTGGTAATTAGGTCATACTCATTGGTTCTTCAAGTTACTATTCAGAAACAACAAAAAGCTTTTAACAGTTCTGCGAGTGGGAGTATGTATAAGCAAGCCTCTTTATATGTTCTCATATGGATCACATATCCTAATAACGCTTTCAATTGTGAGGGCCATACTCGATATAGAAATGATCAAATAGTAACTTTATGGGTTTTTATACCCAAAAAAAAAAAAAAAAAAAACACTCTGGCTGTGATGTTTTCGATGTTTGTAATTTTTATGGTACATCTTCTTGGTAATAACTTATGATGATGAGATAACTCCTTTCTGTTGTTGTAACGAGATAACTCTTTTTTTATTGTGGTTGTTGTTGTTGATTATTATGATGATAAGTACTGCCATATGGTCTCCTATATGGCAACATACATCTGAGTTGTTTGGCTTTCAATCACATGCATCCACAGTGACAGCTGCATTCTGGCCTCTAGTAAATTTCTAGAATGCACTTGTGCTTCAGAAAGGATTCTGCAAATATAGGAAAACTATTATGATTTTCCATGCAGATCACAGTTTCATTGTTTGGTGCAACAGATTTTCCTCATGGAAAAGAGAAAAATGAATTATCTTTTCTAGATAGAGTGGATTTTAATTTCCTTTGGGAAAACAGAATTCAGCAAAATGCAGAAACCGCTCATGGTTTTTTTTTCCTGTTTCTCCTTCACCTAACTGTAGTCTTTGGTAGAACAGAGTATGAGGAGAGGGGAAGCCAAGCTAGTAGAAGTGCTGCAGTTGGAAGTAGAAGGGACCAGTATGTAACTTATGGTATCACAAGAAGAATTTACTACATTGAATAGCAGATTGAGGATAGTTATTGTAAGATAGCAGATTACTTAGTATGGATATAAGATAAAACTTTGTAATGGTTGACCATCCTCTTCATAGTTAAAGATTGAATATTTATTTCTCAGGATGTACAAAGTCACCAATAAGAACAAACTGGGGTAATTTTGCTAAGTCCTACCATGGCGATATAGCTAATGGGTGGCTTGCAATTACCCTATGGGCCTCGATTTGGCTTTGGTTTTATTTTTACTCCCTTCTTTTCAAGTGTCTGTTTTGAATTGATTTTGAACCTGGCCATTGATTGTAATTCAATGGATGATTATCACCCCCTCTCTTTCTATTTAATTGAATCCTTATAATCTTCATTTTGCTTACCGTACTTTTCTTTTTAGGTGAAGTTTGGGTTGTGTCATTTCAAGTTTAATAAAGAATTACAGGTATTTGAGCTTCATTCAATGAACATTACTTATTTATTCTTTTCCTCTGGTTTGATTTTTGTGGTGTTATCGACTTGGTGTTGATTATGTAATCTTAGTTTCCCAAATTGATGAATTTTGGCCAAGTTTACTTCACCCATCAAGCTGAGCCCTGTCATTGACATAGCTAGAACATGTCAAAAGACTCGGCTTGAATCACTATGGTGGAGAGTCATTGACATGGGCTCTAGCATTGGCATCATACTCATGTCAAACTGGTGAAAAATTGTAATATACAACTGTATTGGCAATATATATCTGTAAAGTTCCCTATCAGCCTATAACTGTGATTCTATAAAGATTTAAAATTCAAAGATATGTCTAAAAATTTCAAAAAGTGGAGAACCTAAAATTTTCAATCTATTAATTATCATCCACCTCATTTTGTGAAACCCACCCCAGATTTGCTTGGTGTGCATTTGTTTGGGTTTAGCAGCGCCACCTGGGGGAATAGTCCTTTTGGGTCTCAAAGATAACCACATCAAAAAAAAAAAAAAATCTACCTCATTTTGTATGGCCTCAGACTGATATAAGATGTTGTTTTCAACCAAACATATTTTGTGCAATTTTTAATAGGTTAGAGTGAATTTTTAATTTTTTTTAAAGAGCAAAGTGCCTTGGTTTGCAGATTGAGTGTATTGATATACTTGCGTTCCTACATCTATACACGATTATTTTATTTTATTTTCATTCTTTTGATGTTGTAAAAGTACTAGAACCCTAAGATAAAATCACTTTTTTTTTTATTTCAATTCATCAATTATGTCACTCATGGGATAATTGCAACTCTTTACATGTGGTATATCATTTGCCACCTTTTATTGACATAAGTAGGCTAATATGTATAAATGAAAAAACTGATACTAGTAAAAATTGATAATAGGAGAACTTTCCAACGATTATTGTTATTTTGTTATATAAACTACAATAAATTACTCATATGACGTAGATCATCGCCGGTTGGGTAAAGTACTTGCTCACTTTAAAAACTCAAAGTGCTTGAGCTATGGCACACCCATTTTTTGTGTTTCCAAACCCCAAGCTAGCGTCTTTCCCGGTAAAAACACCAGAGATTTCTTTGTAAATGATCTTTTTTTCTTCTCTTAAGGCATGTTTGTTTGTTTTAGAATACATAGAAAGTGAATATTCAAGGTCATATGAGTTCCACCAAATGATTTTTCAAGAAGTAAAATGTGAATGATATGAGGTGAGGACCGAAGGATATAAGGTTGCAATGTAGATGGGACCTTGCCTTTCCTATGACGTCTCGATTTACTTGTGATGACTGTATATTGATTTCCCATCATATGTTGATTCACTTCCAATCAAAGGAGAGGTTCTTTGATGGTCATTTTTGTATATTCACCTTGGAGTTTCATTTTTAAATACTTATGGCATGAACACCTGTATTCATTTATTCCGTGCAAACAAACAGCCCCTTAATGACTGGGACGCTATTGAAACCCTTGTATTTATACAAAAATTACAACCAATAATCAAAAGATCATTCATGATCCAATTAGGATCAATCTAAATTTAAGAAAAAAGTAAATTCAACAAATCAATAAATATTGTCCTTGAAGTCTTTCTAAAAGGGTATGATTGTGATCTTAATAGCCAGTATATCAGCCAATACACATGCAATACATGTATCATGCCAATTCCATGACTTTTTTTTTGCCAAATCCATGATTTAGCGAGTCAAAATTTTGATATTATTGGCCGATTCAGATTGTTTCTACCAATGTTTTAACACTTGGTCCTTAGCACTACCCTGCAATTGGCATAGCTTGGGCTGCTTGACAGAGTCACAAGATTTCCACTTTGTCTACATGCATACATTTACAATTTAAATATAAGCTTACCTGACTCTCCACTCCTTGGCTTGGTTTATAGTTGGCAAGCTACATGTCTAAGTTCTTTAAGAAATTTAGGAGCACTAATGAATTTTCTCTTTGCAGGTGTGAATAGTTGGAGTCAAATAAAGAATAGTAGGGATCTTTGCAACTTCTTATTGATATGGGCAATTCATGGAGTTCAAAAAAAAAAAAAAAATTCCTTATGATGTTGTTTGAACTTATGGTTGTGTTTTCTGAGTGGCTTTATTTGGCTTTTGGTTTTAACTATGAATTTACTGGTTTAGTTGTACAATGTGGATCTTGCTTGTTATTTTTGGTTTGTTCTTGTTTACTTGTTTGAAACTTAAATGATTCTCTATTTTTACCTTCTGTATGTGTGCAAATTATATTGACCATGGATGTAATCCTAATGACTTGATTATCTTCAAGTGGTGCCCATCATTTAGTCATGGAGAGTTCTGTTGAGATGAAATATTTGTGGAAAATTCATATCCTGAGAAATATTGCCATGGGCAACTCGTATTGATGTTTTGGTATTATGATGATTAGATCATGGACATTGGTCTGTAATTAAGCCTTCCAAAACCAATGAAAAGCTCCTCTTTTGTATAAAGGGTTTTCCCTGCACTGTTTTGAGGGAAGTGAATATATTCTTACTTACAAAAAAAACAAAAAGCCCCTCTCTTAACATTTCTGAGTGGTAGCATGTATATACATTTCTGTATGTAATCATGTGGAATACATATGCTAACAACCCATCCAAATTTAACGGTTGTGTATTCAATGTAGACATGCAGCTAGCCAATTGATTGCTTTATTATTATTATTATTATTATTTTCAGTCATTGTTAATTTTCATAATGTCTGATTTTAATAAGAACTTGTGATGATGTTAGATAACACTTCTTTCATTATTGTTGTTGTTGATGATGAAAAGTATCACCTTGAGGTCTCTTTCATGTGATGAGACTTGCATAGATTAGCACATCAGCTGGTAGCTCAGTTGGTGAGGTACCGCTCTTCCACAGGAACAATCAGCGATCAATCCTTTGCTGTAGCGCAGATGATGAAAGACTTAGGTGAGTGCGTGTGGGTTGGTTTTTTTTTTTTTTTTTTCATTTTGAATTACGTAGCTGACCTGTGTCGATCAGATAATGGGTGGGGTTCACAGTGATAACTGCTTTGGATCATCTCTTAAAGTTTTGCAGTGGTCCAACTCTACTTACTAAATGAAAAGCCAGCTGGGAGCAACAGAGTAGCCAATGAATGCCAATAAACATGATTTTTCTAAGTTATTGTTATATCAAAACCATATCCCAATAGACATGGTTTCATCATCTTAGCCTCATTAGTCCAAAATTTAGACACCTGATGGACCATGCACAGAATCTTTTTGAGAAGAAAAATTAAAATGAGAAAAAGAAATTGAAAAGAGCCAGTGCATGTGTTCTTTCTCTTGACTTGTTTATTTCCCTTTCCTCTGTATTTAAATCGATTTCAGAGTGCCGAGTTTTCTTACACACAGAATATTGTATGTCTTTCAGTATTTTTATTCATAGATAGAATCTACTGAATCATATCAAAAACATCCTAGACCAGCTCTCAGATAGTCTTCACAGATCTTGATGGTCTTCAATGCACAGCACACTCCAGCTCATAATATCTTAATATCTTATCTCGATAATACACGTTGGATATGTGTGCTATGTGCGCGTGTTGATGTGTATTGTGTTGGCTGGTCAACCTCCTTCATCTACTTGTGAGACCTGTGGACTATCCTTACAATGGATAAACCATTGATGCTGACATGTGGGGCCCAGCTTTGATTCGTGATATTGTAGAAAATTGGATTGCAAAGAATTTTAAAGTTGGATCTTGTTTCAAACATTTTTCATCTAGAATTCTAGATAATTGGGTATGCATTAAATCAATTGTTTGGATCAACAAAACATGAGTTTCACATACGTACAGACAGGGATTTGGTGGGTTGTAATTTGATTGGATGCATTTCCATTTTTGCAAAGCTTGATTTTTCAGTCTCACATGCTCCTATCCTTCAAAGCTAGAAAATCTCCATGCATTGTCTTTAACTTTCAAATCTTGAAAATTTGAAATTTCCTAATGCATGGATTTATGACTTTGAAACTTGATTTTTTATGCATGATTTGAATCTTAAAATTTGGATGCATAATCTTGTTTTCGGTCATGCATGCCTATGGTTATGAATTTAAATCTTCTTAGGCATATTAGGTTCAATTTTTTAAAAACACTTTGAATCAATTTGAACATGAATCTAAGCATGGCACCATGGCCAAGAATTCCCACAAAGAAAAGCAACTTGAAAAACCAGAATTCTGTCTGTCAAGATAGTGTCCTCGATTGACCGAGGACATGGCCACGGTCAACCGAGAATTAGCTCGACTGTTGAAACTGCGGTAGACCGAGTTAGTCCACGGTCAACCGAGAACTAGCCATTGGTAAAAAATTTATATAAATTCCAGCTCATTCCAAAGGCCAAAGGGTGAAACTTTTGAGATATTTTGAGGGCTAAAGAAGGAGAATAAGCTGAGAAATGCTAGAGAAGGGAAGGAATGCTAAATGATAGATCTCAACCTTAAAATCATGTCAAGTAGTGGTGTCCTTTTCCTTTATAATGTTCATGCTCGTACTAAATCTTTGATTTCATTTTATGGCATGATTTTTATGTGTATTTGAACCTTTCTTGTTGATTTTCTTAACATGAAAATTACTTTCAGACTAATATGTATCTTTCTTGGATTCAATCAACACATGTCATGTTTCACAAGTCATGTTCAAATTAACTTGCTAGTTTTTTATTTTCGTCTTTCAAACGTCAAGTTTGTTCTTGTCTAAACATGTGATTACACTTTCTACCTCTGTCATATTATCTTGTTTTATCGCTTTAGAAAGTCATTTTGTTTGACTTACGTTTCATGTGCCATCATTTTAAAATTGATTAGAGGTATCATGCATACACATGAACATTGAACCTTTGCATCATCATTTTGTGTATGTTTGAGTTGAAAGTTCACTTTCATATCAGCCTATCTTAGAGGCACTTATTTGTACTCAAATTGTACCTCTTCAAGTGTATTGTAGGCACATATAGAGAGAAAATCCTAGTGGTTCATATGTTATTGGCTTAGCCTATAGAAAAACATAGTGTAAAAGGTTATTGCCTAACCTATTAAAAAGCATATTGAAAGGTACTTATTGCTTAGCCTACTGAAAATCATATTATAAAGGTTATTACTTAGATTATTGAAAATGATATTGTAAACGTTATTAATAAGCCTTGAAAATCATACTTTGATAGTGGAATGTTGGCGGGGTGTAGGAATACAAGCTGAAAGTAGATATATGCATTTTAACCGAACCACTATACATAGTTTTAGTGAACTAGAGGAGAGACTATGAACCCATCTGAATACACCACTATATATAGTTTGGTTGTGTTAAATACTTATTTATTTGGTTCGCTTCCTCACTTTACTTTTTAATCAATCACTTGTGCTTATAACTTGGTAAAAGAAGCTAAAATTTATCAAAAACCCCCCCTTACGGTTCGGATCCCGGACTTTCAGTCACAGCGAGCCCAATACATGATCAATGAATGATGTTTCCAACTAGCAGTAGATATGTAGAATGCTCAACACCTCATATGGGTTTTTTTTAAAGTAAAATCACCTCTAACTTGTAAGAAATATTTTATTAAGATCGTCCCACGCCAACATTAAGTTATCTTGGAATATAGTTAAAAACTACAGAATCAAAGAACCTAACAGCTTCCAAAATTGCTACATTGTGAATGTAATTTCCCATTTGTTGGGGCCGGGTGATAGTGGGGGAAAGAGCCAATGGATTTGATATCATTTTGTAATGATCCGGGTTCACTATCCATATTATATTTCTGCTTTGACCAAAGTCTTATTTCTTTAAAACACACCACGTTGGGGTTAAGATTAAATCATACATATATGCCAAGGGTCAAGACTTCTTGTTTCCAATATGAGACTTATGCACTACTACAAACCTAGTCGTAAGAGTTTCTCCGCCATCTTTCTCTAGGAGGATGTTCGCCGGATCCAACGGCCTTCGACAGGGACGCTACAGGCGCATCAGTGCTGGTCCATGAACACCCCGACTTGCTAGGCCTAGTGGCCATGCGCGACTTCCTAAACCTATCATCATCCCATGATGGTTTGGTGAGCACTGGAGTTCTATCCACCAAGGCTCCCTATATTCTCGCTAGGATATCCTTATTTTGCATGATGACCTTTCTATTGTTGCATTTATTCAATGAAGCATTCCCTTGCTCAACCTGGTCAGGACCGACTCGAGTCGAAGTATTCAACATAGTGGTTATATACAGTTTGTTTTATTCTGATCAATAAAAATTAAACAGTAGTCTACATCAACTTAAATTAGCTAGTGTCAACAACATGGTTAGCCACATGGCTATGGGTGATGCAAATGTGATTCAGATATTGCATTGGTAAAGTATCATTTGGCAAATCTACTTTTTGGGTTTCATCATCATCATTAAACCATTGTCCGAACTATATTAGGGCTAGCTATATGAATTTTATTCCTTCACACACACTCTGAGCGAAATTCCTTAAAACCATTTCAAATGGTACTAGTGCTTTAGATGGTTTGGGAAACTTTATGTAAAGGTCTGTTTAAATTAGTTTTAAGACGTTTTTAAAAAAGTTTGAAATTAAATGTACAAAAATAATAACTTCATACATGCATGAATTTCTAAATCAAAGATATGACAATTTTGCTTGTATTACTTTTACCATATGAAACCTTGCTCATATTCATTCTACATGACAAGTTCATTATTTTTGTTTGTTCTTTAGGTTTTTTCTCTAATTGAATCGGACATACCAAATAGCCTATTTGTGAAAGGGTCTAATTAAAAAATATCTTAATGATGCTTCCTTGATATTTATCCAAAAGAAATGGAAAGTATGCCGATATAACCTCTTGCAAATATTATTGCAACTAGGACATTTGAAAAATTATTTTTTGGCTTCAATTGCACAAATCCTAGAATTGGATCCAATTGCAGAAATGAAACGTTTCCACTAAGCTCAGGACAGTAACTCCTATTCTCGTTCCTCTTCCCACTGCCCTTCTCTTTTTCATAACTTCATCAATCTTATGGTTGAATAAACTCCTTGGAAAAAAAAATTGAAGACATCTCATACAAGAGGAGGGCGCTCATTTTTATTAGTTCATATTTTCAATAAGTGAGCCTTTTTGGCATGGTTAGCCTAGGACCACGGTTTGCACCTAGAGGTTGTAGGATCGAAACTGCACTACCACACGGGGCTACAGGGGAGTTTACCCGGCTTCCCTGTGGGCCCGGAGGGATTAGTCGAGCCCAAAGGGTTGGGAACCCTCCGATAACAAAATAATAATAATAATAAGTGGGCCTTCTTGGCATTTCATTCCGCTCACTTAAAAGAGGAGGTCAATATATATTAGATGTCTAATTCACATCCATTAACAATCGGGTCCACTTATTGAAACTTTAAATTGTTCAACATGTCTTCGGTTATCTATAGTATTTACTTCAATTGGAGTTGGGACCCCATTGGCCTATTCCTCACGCTCTGAGTAGATGTACAATAGGTTGAAATAAACACCAAGTGGCGCACAATTAGTATTTTGGTCTACCATATACAAAATGGGTTTGATTCAAGATCATTTAGTGTCTTACGCAAAAGAATCATAAGAAATGTGTGGAACTCCAAGGTGGGGGCTTATCTCTCGAAAGCTTAAGTCCCTAAAAATGAACGTCCTCCCTTAAATTATGCTATTAATCATATGATTAAGGATCAACTATTATTAGAGTAAAATTTAAGAATGCCAAATACATGGAGAGGACGTTCATTTTTAGCAGTTTGGATCTTCAATAGGTGGGGCCACATATCAAAGCTTCAATCCTTCCACCCAAGGGCACACAGCGGATCCAACTAAATGGGTTGGGGCCATGTGTCTAAATGGGTGGGGACTACCATCTGGGTCGCAAGTGCATAGAGGGAGGGAGTGGATCTCCATGGTGGCCCCATCAAGAGAAAATCTGAACAGCTCCAAATGAATGTACTCCTTTCATCGAATTTCTGAATTAAAAGTAAATAGGAGGGGTGTAAAGTAAAAAGGGTACAAAAAGACAAAACTCTACTCCTATCCCAAGCCTCTTTTGTATGCACTTGAGTGAAGAAAGAGGAGAGGAATTGACCCCAACAGTAGCAAATGCTACTTCTTTAGTGTGTTTGCATAGTCTTACTCTTGAGGAGACATAAGAAGTGGCCATGTCTTTGAAGTGTTTTCCTTTTTAACTCCAACTTTCCTCTCTTCAAGAGTGAGTCCCACTCTATATAATAAAGTGCCTTTTACTCAATCCTATTTATATAAAACCTTAAATCATTTTACTTTGCACAAACTATCCAAATGCATGCAAAGTATCTTCTTTACTCATTTATTTTAACTCCTTTCTTATTAACTTTAATTTTAATTATAATGTGACCCTTACTACTCGTACACCCCTTCCTTCTTCTAAACAAACACGAGTACAATAAATTGGCATAAAGTGGGGAAAAATTCTTACTTTATGTGTCACGTTGAAATTTATACTCCCCCCTTCCTTTTCCATCCAAACACCCATCAAAATAAAACTTTATATCACATTAGTGTGATTCACCTTTAATTTTCTTCATCCACACTCCTTAAGTAAAGCTTTATGTTAGATCAAGCAATACTTGCCCTCCTTCTCTTTGCCTAATAAATGGAATAATTTTAAAACCCTTGTTTATAAGTTTCTACCATGGTTTTCTTTCCATCCTGGAATCTCACGTTAGCAAATTCAATGAATAGAAGCTAACACGACTTAAATTCATGAGACAGCTTAAAAAAAAAAAAAAACAAGTTGACTTGAAATAACCAAAACCAAAACACAGAGGAAACCATAATGTAGTAGCCATCCAACATTGGTCCAGACGTGGCATGCATGAGGTGATGTGGGCAACGCCCCATACAATGATGATTGGGATTTTGATCGTACGGCTACTCTTAGACTTGACATTTGTCCTAAAATAGTTGAAATTTAAATATGGGAAGTGCTCCTATGAGAGACACTCTCACCAACTTGGTGAGAGATGGGTGGGGGCCCTCACTTCCGTATCCACTCCCACCAACTTAAATGCAAGGACCCCCCAACTTAAATGTGAGGGCCCCCACCCATCTCTCACCAAGTTGGTGAGAGTGTCTCTCATAGGAGCACTTCCCAATAAATATTTTCCATAGAATTGTGCATACAACAATTGTGCTATATCGCACACAGGACAATGCACGCAATAACACACGACCCTAAAATATTACACGAACAATTTTGTGGAAAATACTTAAACTACGACCACTTAAGAGAGAATGTCAGGTGTAAGGGAAATTGTCCGAGAAATATCCCATAATGCTTAAGTTTGTGTAGGGTTGACAATGCCTTTAAGATCATGATGATCTCAAGGCAATCATTCAAGCAATGACATTATGGTTGTCTATGGATCCCATACAGTCTTTAAGATTGTCAGCCATTTACCACAAGAACCGAGTAGAGATGCAAGCAATGTCGTCGCAATAAGAGACTCATTCTAACCTTCACAAGATAGATGCTAGACTATTGTCAAGATGCTTGAAATAGGAACCGTCTTATGGCCCACAGTAATTTTGTTTTACTGCTGCCCATAGACCTAGCATTCATCCGTCCAACTTTAAAGTTTGCCAAATTCCCATAGAGTTGTTCATGCAAAATCCTATGATATTGCACATATCACACTATGCGATATCCTAGGGCCTCACGTTATGCAATATCCTATGTCCATATGATATCACACCTTATTGTTGTATGAACTGATCTGTGGAAATTTGTTACCTAGCAATTTTGTAAAGCCTTACTGTGGGGTCCACTCATTCAAATTCAAAACGCTGAAAATGAATGAATACTCATTGTGGGGTCCCACATCACCAAGGGTTGGGATGGGAGCCTCTGCATTCCAATGCTAGTAGGAAAGAATTCTTTGACCATAGATTTTAGTTAAAAAAAACAAATAGATCTCGTAGCAAGATTGAGACTTCAATTAATAACACCACTCGTGTACTAATACCTCAATCTTATAACCATATCAACAACTTTTATTTTAGTAAAAATTGGAGACATCTTGCAGCTGATCAAATATTCAAATATTTGTTAAGGTGTCGTTTGTTTCCAATCATTTACATAAATATTTGATTCACATGGATAAAGATCATTCACATATGTAAGGATTACGCATTATCATATTTTTTATACTCATTTTCATATGTAATACATAAATGAGGTGTAAAAATGGTGTGTAGATAAGGTTACTTACACACCAAAAATTCTGACACCATACACCCCTCTTACAAAAGCACACTTCTTAAATGGTGACTCTTAGAGAATTTGAATGGTTTGGATCTTGAAAATGAGGCACACATAAGCATAAGATTAATATTTGTAGCAGCGCCTTCTCTACGTTCTGTGACTTGCAAATATCTTAAGAGTCGTCAATGGCTGATACATTTTTAGCATTTTCTCATGACCTATAATAAATCACACTTCCAAATTTGGACCCATATTCGTTTTAAGCATACTAAAGAGATTGAATGGTTCGGATTTTGCGAAAGGAGCCCACAGAAGTTTAGATAATGTGATCCAACGTTTTGGACATTCTACACATGATTAACAGTTCATAGCTTAATTGTGAAATCCATAAGGTGGGTTTTCAAAGCATAAAACAGCAACATCAAGTTAACGCCTAAGCTCCGGTAGGTGAGAAAAAAGTGGTGGCATATGAGAGTGACACTTTTATCCACTACTAAGTTCTTTTATTTTCAAAAATATCTTTTTCTACTTAGTGGACAATTTTCACTTCCCAAAGGTGGGACCCACATTAAATTGACACGCTTTATTTTTACTTATTTATTTAAAAATGTATCAAATTGTAAAAACTAATAAAGTGAGAAAGGAGTATTTATTATATGTCGGACCATCTTATTGACTTAAGATGAGACTCTCCTCCCTACTTTTCTCTACATCCAAACAGGCCCCTTTTTTTATGAATAGGGATAGTACTCTAGGAAGGTATTTGTTAGCCCAACTTCCTCAAAACTCCAGGAGTTTGAATACCACTATCAAGGAAATAACCATTTCAGGAAACATGTTTTAAGAACAAAAGATGCTAAGAAGATTATCTAATTAAGCTGTGGATGCATAGCTGGATATGATCATATTGCTGGTCTCACCTTGGGTTACAATGAGCTTATACCTCCAACCTACTTCCAAACTCCTGTTAGGAACAAACAAAATCCTTAATTCTAAAAACCCCTGCTGGGCTTCTGTTACAATGTTAATACTTCAATAAGAACATAGTCAGCCTACAATCATAGTCAGTCTCCAGTAATGAATATATTCTGGGAGCAAATAAGATCAATTAACAAAAACTGAATTAAGTTTGAGGAACGAACTTGGTTTCTCAATTGTTTTTCAATTCTCCCAATTGTTTTTCAATTCCCCTAAGTTAAATAAATGGTTCATCATATAATTAGTGATATGCATGAATGGAAGATTGCCCATTTGAATAAGCTATTCTTTTGATTCCTATAAGAATGACCCTTTCTTCTAATGGACCCTTTTTTATAGCTCCTTCTCAACCACCCATGTTGATAGTCACTTGAGTAACATTGTGCCCTCCAATGGGCCTGTGTCATTGGATTCATTTGTGGTCCTACTTGTCTTTGTTCCTCTACTGAATGCTGAGAAGTCGTTCCTCAGGTTGTGCCAATCCCAAGCTCAGATAAAGGGCAGTCGACATCAAATAGGAGTTGATTGTAAGAGTCTAATTAAACTGATTTGGGTTCAACTTTATAGTACTCAGCAGCTGCAGCTTGAAGGGATATGATTTATGCTAACAATATATTTTTGTTTGGAGTATTAGAGATACGTAAAATATGTATACAACTAGTTTCCCCAATTTGAATGGCATAAGATGCAAAGAGCCTACAGCATAAAAACATGACTGTTTGAAATCATTAATTTCGGCTACTACTCTCCATCAAAATTTAGAAGCTTTAATCATTGTACAATCAAGGAGGATGAACTTGATAGGCTTCATATTTGTTCGAGTACAGATCTTATAATAAACTCTTAACATATGAGTTATGAACACATCAAATACAATCAAGCACCATTAATATAAAATGGCATTAATTCTCAATATATACACATACGAATGACATAAACGTGAGAAGGTTTGTGTTAGGGGTGTTCACCGGGTCGGAAAACCCAGTCCGACCCGGAGGTTATTGGGCTAACCTGATAACCTTTTTATCGGGCCGGGCCAAACCCAACCCGGACCTCTGTTAACAAGTCCGGGTTTCGGGTCTTTGTTTCATTGTTTATCGGGTTATCAGGTCACCCGATAACCCGATAACAAATAAATAATTTTTTTTTTAATTTCAATTTACCTTACCGATAACCCGATAACCCAATAATTTAGTTGATATAACCTTGGGAAGAGAAAAGTTGAAACTGTTTTGCTTCATTCTGATGGTGTATTTTATATAACATTTGTTGGATATAATATATATGCATTGGATCCAACTTACGTAAAGGGCATACTGGGTTATCGGGTTACCCAGAACCCGAACCCGGTAACCCGGTATTCATTAACAGGGTTACCGGACCGGGTCCAAGGCTCTTAAAAAATACCGGGTCGGGTCAGACACGGTCCGATAACCCGGAACCCGACCCGATATTCACCCCTAGTTTGTGTAAGAAGTCATCGAAAAAATTATTCAGGTATTTTTAGAAAAAAAGATGTGATAGAAAATAAGATTTTAAATTTTGTGTAACTTTCTTCCTACCACGAGTGCCTGTAATTAGAGTCAAATAGTTCAGAGACCTGAAAGTAGTCTCCAGACATAGCTAAGCTGATTAGGGAAATACAGTAGTCGGTGAGCGTGGATGAGCTCGACTCTACTAAAAAAAATTATATTAACCTCCAGCCAGGCCATGCTCGCTCAAAGGTTATTGGTTCAATCAAAGACTAAACCAGGAAGTTACATTACATTTTTAAAAATACTATATGATATAATAAATGAATGTAACAATTCTAGAGAAATAATGTCAAGCACCATGAAATGCTTTGTTAGAAAGGAGTCTATGGGTTAAACAACAACTTCTTAGCTTTATCCTACAATCTAGGGTCAGTTTAAATCTTTTTGCCAATTGAATAGGTTAAATTTTGTTTCTAAAGAATAATTCAACTCGGAAACATGTGCTTACTATAACTCCCAAAAAAAAAAAAAAAATTCAAGCTGCCAACAAAGCAAGTGGCTTGCAGATTAGGCACCTCCACTAGAGAGTTACGTCCTAGGCTAGCATGCTGAGAGTTAAATTCACTTCTGCCCTGTCCAAGAGTAAATGTGTAGTTAGTGAGAGAGAGAGAGGACCTGTCCAAGTTTTGAGCTGACAAGCTTTAGGAACTATATCGTACACTTTCATGTGCATTAAAACTGTTTTTATAGTCTCTGAAACCATAGCTAGCAACTCAACTTCCCGCCAGACATCAAAAACAAGACATTTCTATGTAACTAATAGATTAAAATATTCAGAAAGAGGGAATAATTCGATTAATTGTAAGAGCTTCAGAATCCATAATACCATCATACATGCAAGAAGCAACAATAGAACATTCTACTTTACAAACATCATTGAATTAAAGAGGCATATTTAGTTATTTACATAGGAATCACTTACCGACAATGCTCTGAAGTGTATGCTTGATCATCCCTACTGATGCTACTGCCGCTCCCCTAAACTGCAGCCAAGAGGTGTAACGTGTCAGTATTCAGTCACAGAAGTAAAACCGCATAGAGAATGTTTGAGGCCAACCTCAGTGATCCAAACTCTCATAAATGGGCCCTCTCATAGATGAAGATCCCAAAAAAATACAGCCCCAATCACATGATTCCAATTGGATGGAATGGTTTACTGGCAAACCTATGATCCAACAGCTAAGGTGATGTGAACCAAGTAAGAAAAGTGCAGATGTACACAAGAAGGAACAGACCTAAACCAGGCCTTGAACCAGCTCCAAAGACCCTAATACCAGCTAGAAGAGTCCTCAAATGGGCCTCGCCACAAGTCCAGCAGACCATGTTACCACATTCATTTCATGGCTACGACCAGCCCTTTCAAATCTTGTTTCTGTTTTTATACCCCATTTAGGGATTATTACGTTTATTCAGTTATAATGGATGAGATGAAAACCTCTCCATGCCTAGCAGTGTAAGTGGATGGCAATGAATATTTTTAGGGTAGGAATTAAAGGAAGTACCTCTAGTTTTAGGGTAGCACATATCCACCTACGTATATACAACTGTTTTAGTGTAGAGACATTATTTTCAGGTTTTAATCAAATTTCAACTATATGTCCTTTTCTTTTTATTACTCCTAGGGTTTACTGAGCATCTTTTTCAGCCATTATTGGTGAGATGATATGCAACTTCTTTCCTGCTCCTTCATAAATATTTCAGTATTTAGTGGGGAATGACTGAATGAGTGGCTGGCTGCTCTTGAATGATATTTCGTTGCATTTGGACATGGGAATCATAAAGATTCAGCAAAAATCCCTATTCTTATCTTTGCAAGTTGGGGATTTGACATATAAATTCGAGGAATCCCTCTTTTTTTTTTTTTTTTTTTTTGTTTTTGTTGTTGTGAATTCTTCTTGCAAATAGGGCTTTATCATTCCCAAGTTTGTACGAAATTATCAGAGCATATCAAAGTACAGAACTAAACTCAGACATGGAGTCAATTGGCCAGGCCAATAAGGACTCAGTCAGGATGATCTATTATTGGCATTAGTTTGGTACTAAAGTATTTTGGGCAGCATAGGTAGTGACCTGGATAAAGTGAAAGGAGAAAGGAGAAAGAGGTGCAAAGCATGGAATTTTGAAGAGGTTTGAAAGGAGGAATTTAAAAGGAGAAAGGAGAAAGTCCTAAAACAAGGTGGAGGAATTTAAAAGGAGAAAGAACAACAGTATTTAAGGATGAAGTGATTCATGAGGGAGAATGGAATTTTGAAGGAGAAACTAAAGCAATGTGGAATCAAATGGCAAACTGTATAATGAAGGTCGCAAAAGAGGTGCTTGGAGAGTCGAAAGGGAAGAGACATGATAATAAAGAAACCTGGTGGTGGAGTATAGATATTCAGGAAGCTATTCGAGAGAATAGAAGTTAAAAAGTTTGGCAAAGTACTAGGAATATGGAAAACTATGAGATGAACAAGGCAAAGAAAGAAGCTGAGAAAGTAATAACTGATAAAAAGTGCAAAACATATGATGACCTATATAATAAGTTGGGAACAAGAGAAGGAGAGAAGGAGATTTTTAAGCTTGCAAAGATAAGAGAAAGGAAAAGTAGTGACTTAGATCATGTCAAATGTATTAAAAGCAATGACCAAAAGGTTATACTGGAGGACAACGATATCAAAGAAAGGTGGAGGGAATATTTTAGCATAATTTTAAATGAAGACTATATAGGGGACGTAATAACAAAAGAGGATACTTCATTAGCAAGTCATACTTTTTATGTAGAATTAGGGTGATGGAAGTGAGCAAAACATTAAATCAAATGAAGACGGGAAAGACTATGGGTCCAGATTACATCCCAATTACGGCTGGGGAAATGCTCAGGAGAAGTTGGGGAGATTTGGTTATCAAGACTCTTCAATAAGATATTAATGACAAAGAAAATGCCGGATGAATAGAGAAGAAGTATTGTAGTACCTATATCTAAGAACAAAGGATATATACAAAACTATACCAACTATCGTGGGATTAAACTTATAAGTCATGCTATGAAGCTATAGGAGAGAGTAATGGAGCAAAGATTTAGACAGAAGACCGAGATATCTGAAAATCAATTTGGCTTTATGCCAGGGAGGTCAACGATGGAAGCTATCTTCTCACTTAGGCAATTAATGAAAAATACATAGAAAAAAGAGGAAAATTCTGCATATGGTCTTCATTGATCTAGAAAGAGCCTACGACGGGGTACTTAGAGATTTAATTTGGTGGGTTTTAAACAAAAGGAATTTTCTAAGAGGTTATATTGAAATTATTAAATACATGTATGAAGGAGAAGTGACGAGTGTGAGAACTACTTGTGAAGAGACAAGAGAATTCCCAGTGACCATAGGTTTGCATTAGGGGTCAGCCCTAAGTCCTTATCTCTTTGCACTGATTATGGATAAGTTAACTGCTCATATTCAAGAAGAAGTAGCTTGGTGCATGTTATTTGCAAATGATAATGTGTTGGTAGATGAGTCAAGAGATGATGTGAATGCACAACTCGAAAGATGGCGAGAGGCTTCAGAACCCAAAGACTTTAAAATAAGTTGTACAAAGACAGAATATATGGATTTGTGCCCTCAGAAGGCATATAGAAAGGGCTAAAACTACTGTGAGAATTGAAGAGCAAGAGATGCCGCAAAGTGATTCTTTCCGCTACCTTGGTCCTATAATTAGTAAGGATAGGAAGATTGATGAAGCTATCGAACATAGAATAAAAGCAGGATGGTTGAAGTGCAGACTTCCTTCTGGAGTGCTTTGTGACCAACAAATGTCAATAAGATTGAATGAAAAATTCTATAGGCCAGCAATTAGACCAGCTATGGCCTATGGAGCAAAATGTTGGCCAATCAAGAGTAATATATGCACAAAATGGATGTAGCAGAGATGAGAACGTTGAGGTAGATGTATGGTAAAACTAGAAAGGATAAAATTAGAAAAGAGCGATTTCGAGAGCATTAAAGGTAGCAACAATATGGGATAAAATTAAAGAAATCCGTTTGAGATGGTTTGGGCACGTCCAACGTAGGCTGGCATCGGCGCCGGTACGAAAAAGTCTGGCCATAACGGTTGATGGCCAACCAAAGGGAAGGGGTAGGCCAAAGAGAACGTGGATGGAGGTAGTAAAAATAGATATGAAGAAGGCTAGCTTATCTGAGGATTTGGCTCAAGATAAATCAGAATAGAGAAACATAATTCGTGTAGCCAACCCCAACAGAGTTGGGGCAAGGCTTTAATGATGGTGACAATAATGAGGTAGTAACCTGGACAGTTTGTCGTTGGCGTTATGACTCTGGATCCATTGGGCCAAATCCACCTGTAAAATAAAGCCCGACTCATTTGCTTAGTCAAACTATAATACACTGTACAGATACTACATACTATCTTAGGCTATAGCTGACTAGATAATGACTAATTTGTAGCCCAAATCAAGGCTTGTACATGAATACATATTGATATCAATCGATCCTAATGAAATCATCCCATTGCAATCTAATTTGTCTAGAGTGCTGATTCCTTGACAACTGGGTCAGAGAGAAGATATCAGGAACATCCAGTTTCCATCCAGAGGCAAATCAGATGAATAGCTAAGATTACTAGAAGGCAGCCTGACTCGAACTATGCTGATTGAACCAACAACAACAACAATATTGAAGGAGGAATCTTCAGGTAGGAAACCAGTATACCACCAGGGTGTGATATCCAGTCAACTAATCATGTGGGCTGGCTGAACATGTACATACATGGGGCCAAATATTGAGCCAGACAATTCATTAGTTGGCTCAAACATGTATCAACATGCGTGGCCCACCTGATGAATGGACCTGTCTAACTTTCGTGTTACTGCATGTTCATGAGTACAAATCCAAATAAACTGAGCCCGAAAATTAAAAATAATAATAATAAAGTGTTTCCAATTATAATGACCACATCAGCCAAGTCCGCTTTGCAAGAAAAGCAGTAATCTTTTAAAAAGCGGAAAAAAAAAAGGTAAATGTGTTCTGTTGTGGCACATTTTGCTTGGAAGCCAAACCACGTTTGTGCAGGGTCGGACCCAGGTAGTGGGTATCGGGAGCACTCACCCTGCAAACCTCGAAAAATCACAAAAGGGACTATGGGCCAGATGGCCCATGCTCCGTCAGAAATAAGCCATCGCCTACCTCAAACAACAAAGTAATGAAGAAAATAACATTATGGCCATCATCTGCCCCCACAAAAAAATCCTGGGTCCACAATTGCTTTTGTGATACTGGCCTCAGGAGATCCAAACTCTCACGGTACACTGGATAAAAAAAAACTTGCATCTCATGCATCTGTGCCACATGGACTCTTAAATCATGCAGACCCTTTTCAAATGATAATAGCATGAACAATTTAACATGCATAACAGGACTCTAAGAAGGAAAAATAAAGATTGCCTTAGGAGTTCTCTACCTTAGATGTCAACGTCAAGGTCAGGAATCCATCAGTGGTGGATGAATTCAGCGAGAGAGCATCTAAATTGAGACTGCTTAGTGCTTCCACTATTTCAAGAAGCAGGCATTCCCTCCACGGACACCGTAACTCAATCAGCACCTCTTTTCCAACGACAGTTACAGTCATATCTGATATACTGTCCTTGGATAAAAGCCAACTGAGCTCAGCATCTGTTTCATTAATGTCAGATGCCTTTCTCTTGTGTATGGAAGGCTTCCTTCCATCAGCAGTTTCATTGTTGCCATAGTTGTCCGATGTTCTCTCCACTATATCAGGATGTTTCCTTCTTTCTCTTGCTCCAGACTCTACAGACTCTCTGCAAGCTTCCAACTGTTCAACCCGTTTTTCGAGATCCTTCAGGTACTCTATTGTTTCACTGAGGATTGACGCTTTGTCAACCTAAAAAAAAAAATTTTAAATGAAACAATAAAAACTCAGATAAATGAAATTGAAAGGACTGATATGGACATGGAAGACATCACAGGAAATGTTTGAACAGATAGTTTCCATGCAACCAAAATGCAATCTGTTTGAATTAGCAGAGTAGATGATTATCCACTTGTCTTTTGTTTCAGGCATTTAATTGAGAACAACAGTTGGCGGGGATATATATGGTTCTTCCCCAACTTTTACTCCCCAAATTAATATTGGCACTCAATGTTGATAACATTTTGGGTGAAGGCAAAAGCACAGTATCCCACGTGATGCTGTTTCCAATTTTGTGCTTTCCAATTTATATGCTGTCCTCAAATGCATATTAGAATAGAATATAGATAGTCATCCGCTCTGCCAAAAACTCAACTCACCTCTGATTTAGGTACATTCAAAAGTCCAGAGTTCTTAGTGAATGAATTATGAAACAGCTGGCATGTGAAATTTAATTTCATAATATTTCCTTAGATAGATGATATGGAGTAATGATGTCTTCAAGTTTGTACAGTGATGCTTCCTGATCCAGGTACAATGATGTCTTTGACAAGGGAATGAGACCAAGAAAGATGAGGGGAAATATGTTATATATGGATGCATAAATGCCTCATTTCTGCAGTATTTTGTTATAAATTCAGAAACATGAACTGTATGCATGAAGCAGGACAGGAGGAAAGAAGCATAGGTAGATGCAAGATGAATAAGTTTCCAGTAAGGCAGTAACTAAGGTGTGACAGCCATTTTCGGTTCCATGTAAATTACATGAAAGGAAGCCTGATCTGATAAGATATCAACTAGTAAATTGCAATCTGAAGAGCCAATTTACAGCTGCCTCCTAGATGGTTCTATGCTCAAAGGACAAGTAATTTAAGTGTTCTAATGCTTATATCTAAAGAGCTCCTATACTGGTGTTCCAAACCTTTTCCAACCGTCCAAGATTTGAGCCATGAATCAGATAGGTAAGTACTATCACTTGGCACAATTTCTGGCTATTGTCAATCCGAGAAGTATGGGCCACAGGTCAAAAGCAACCATCAAGTGCACTGACCACAAGTGCAAACCCTCACAAATTATTAAGTGGTTTCCATATGTGCACCAGCTTCTAAATTCATAAAAAGAATGGCCTCTAACAAGAGGATTAATAGGATCCTACCCTACACCAACTGTACTATTATTTTCTTTCCCCACTGTATGGGGCATAGTTCTGCGAGCCAGAATATTAATGTGATAAGCTGCTACATGGATGAAGTCCCAAAGTCTTGCATATAGGAAGATCTTTTACTGTTTAATCCCCGCCCTACAAATATACTGTGAAGAATAGAATGAAACAGCAATCAAGGAACAGGGTCTAAAAAATGGTTGGCTGGGGTCAGTGTTTTGAGCACATCATCAACGAATATCCACAAATCAGTCTGGATCATATGCTGCAGGTAAGGCATATGGGTGGAATATATCCTACAATTCCTCCACTGAGGAATGGCAGAAAGTTTTTGGCCCACTGTTGTTAGTCATGACCCACACCACTAATCTGGTAGCCTGCACCATGAGCGAGTCACTGTAGAAAAATCCACTGAGGATTCATTTGGTTGAGGAATTAGTGAGAACAGAATGGAATGAAATCATTTAAACTGGGGAGAAATAAAGAACAAGAAGTGGAATTTAATCCATTACGAAATCATATCACTGTCAAACCTTTTCCAAAAATGAGGCAAAACCCAAGTATAAAAGCAGTTAGTGGTATAACATTAAAAAATTCTGAGAACAGGAATCCATCTGCCAAATATGGAACCCCGAGATAGAAAAACCCATATCAGCAAACAACCCCATTTTCTTGACAGTTACTACTAATTTATCAGCCAAAACCCCTGAAGGTTTGCACCTACCACACAATAAGTAACAAAGGATTATCAAAAACAAAGGTCAACATCAGAATAAATGAAAGGAATATACATACATACATATATATATATGGGGGACATTCATGTGCATCCATCTCTCATCATAAGGTGAGGGACACTTACATGGCTTTCCCTCTTTGCACAAGAACATTGACCAGATATGGCTTTTCCTCTTTTGCACATGAATATTTCCAATTATGTAGGTGTCCCTCACCCTATGGTGAGGGATGGATGCACATGAATATTCTTTATATATACATATATATATATATATGGAAATGCTCCTATCCCCCCCCCCCCCCCCCCCCCCCGCCCCCCGGGTGCTTCTCTTACTCTCATAGTAGTGTAGGAGTTACTCTCATAGGAGCATTTCCCAGCTTGCATGCATGTTTGTGTGTGTGTGAATGCACATGGTGGAATCATTTGCAGATGACCCAACAGCAGTGAGGCCAAGTAGGCCAATGATCCGGACCACCAGATGAAAGAAAAGGGATGGACAAGAAGTAGCAGTCCATGCCATTGCCTCTTACCAGTCCAAGAGGTGCAATTCATGTACCTTGCTGATAATAGGAACCATGGATCTTAGAATCAGAAACTTCTCATTCACTTTATCTCTTCTCTCCGGCAAAGCATAGTTAACCCCAATACCACTCTCTTCTGTTTTCCAAACTCTTTCCTTTGATGCAACTGCTCCTTGATTACTTCCATGCATCCAAGGGGAATCAAACAAGACTTTCTTCAACATTTTCTGCTTTGTAATAATCTGCAGCTGCCGAGTATCCCAGCCCTCTCTCCAAGCCATAAAATTAGAATGACAAGAATCATTCCAGAAGTACGGTTTTGCAGCAGACCTTTGGGAGTTTTGGAAAACATCAGCAAGAATCTTTGCGTAGTGAGAATCTTGAGTTTCAAGGTCCAACAAGCTGAGTTTCGGGTGATTGCACTCTTGAAGATCTTGCAGAGGAAGCTTACTTGCTTTCTCCCAACTAGAAGGAGAGATGACAACCCTTTCTGGATTTAATACGGACTCTGACGTACAGTTGCTTGAATTCACAGAACCATGAAGGCCATCGCTGAATTCATCATTTATGTAATGAGTTTGAGATGTGCTATTTAGATCATCCACCATAAAAGAATCCTCAATGTCATGATTCTGATCAAACTCATTTGAGCTGTCATCAGATGGTTCCCTTTTTAATTCATCATTGATAATGGAAGGAATGTTTTCTTTAGGAGAGTAGGAATTGACAGGCATTGGAGATGCACGGCCCCCAACTTCTGACAGCATCATGGAGTGTGCCATAGAGTTGACTTTATCTAAAGGCATGCCATTTACTATTCCATTATCAAACACAGTGCAAGCACAGTCTTCATTGTTGTCTGCCTTTCGTGGACTGGAATTTGACTGCTCGGAGCAAACAGGCCTTGGTAATTCTGAAAAGAATGTCTTGATGTGTTGAAGGAGAGATGGATCCTCTGATATCTTCAGAGTTCAGACAATTACATGAAATAAAAGAAGGATTAGTTGTTTCATGAATGTGATTGACCAAAACAATCACAAATTCAGGATGCAATTGGTTGGCAGAATAAGTCACATGGGTGTGTTTCCATCAAATATCATGGAATTTTCACTCAATCTTGGAACAGAAAATTTGAAATTCTTCATTTCTTGCAGGAACTCATTCACTGTGCCCAGAAATCAGCCCTCACAAATATTTTTAGATATTTGAGAAGCCTGTCATCTAATTAAAAAAGAAAAAAAAAAAAAAAAAAAAAGACACTTCTAGGCCATCTAAACAAAATATAATCCAACTTACAAGTTCAGTTACACCTATCTCCAGCACACCGCCCATTAGAGGAAAGCATATAACGGTCTGTAAATCAATAGAGTAAGAAATGGTAAATAAGCAGCATTAGAAGCTTGGTGCCAGACTAAGATATGTATATACACCAAGATTACCAATTCCTAGAGGATAAAATATAGATAATGGTACAGGTTATGGCAGAACACCACTGCAGAGTCACATATTATAATCATGTTCTTCACAGGTGCACACCCTCCTATGGGATACATTCATGCGGACCCCCTTTTTTCCAGCACTTGGATCCCCTATGATCAATCCTATCCCCTCAAACTCACAGTCCCTTGGTACAAGCCAAAATTTGATACTCATCCAACTATTACTTACCGTTGGATTGAAATCCTAAAAAAATGATGCCTTCTAAAACCATTAAGCTAAAGGCCATGGATCAAGTGGTTAGGATGAACTAAAAGAGCTGGAAATTTGACACATATAGGTCCCATTAAGCAATTTCAATCCCCTTACCACCCTCGTGATTGGAGCAACCTTGGGTGGGCCCTATTAGGGGTTTCACAGAAGGTGCATATGGAAAGGGTGTGCACCTGAGCATGGTCATACGAGTTCAATTCTATCATCATCATAAAAATTCACAATACTATCATCTGCATTTCAAGGATTTACAGGTATAAAATGAAAATAAAATTTTAGAAAAGCAAGATAATGCACCTTACGATGATTAATATGTAACTTTATGTCTTCAAAAAACAAATTGAAGACAATGCACCTTTCTGTGACATGCAAGCACGCACATTTGTAGAAAATTTGACACGGGACTTGACAAATGACAGCCCACGATCGCATTGAATGGTCAGTCATCAATGACTCGCCTTGGCTTGTATTTGATTTTCAAAACAAGTAATTTGCATTTTAGCTTGGAAAACAAACTTTTATTAGGAAACCAAGAAATCGGTGTGAGTTTTGTGGTTTCTGATGAATTGTAGGCCAGATAGATGAGATAGTCTTTCTTGCAAGCAATCCAATTGCAACATGTTGCATTTCACCCTACAATGCAACCAGTTTGAACTGAATGTTCCTATCTAGTAGATCATGGTTTTTCTAATATAAACAATAACAAAGAAAAGGTCTCTGATTGTTGGTCAGCTGGTTAAAGACATGTGAAGCAAGGGTGGGTGCGTGAGTTTGGATCCCCTGTAAATCAACAAAAAAGAAAATAACAAAGAAAAAGAGATTATACCTTAATAGATGCACTCTGAGGGTGACAAATGATATCCCATCAGCGATTGAATGTGACCAAATAATATCCCAAACACGCACAGAAAAAGAAATGGAAATAAAATCAGTTTATTTTTTGTTTCAATAGAACATCATGTCCACTTTTTCCTATCATTTTAGCATTAGATTAAATTCGAATCTCTATTAATGGAAACTGACCTTTGCAAGAAGTGAACGTGTGAAGACCTTGCTATCTGCATAATTAGCATTGCATAGCCAAATATGGTGACCATTGGCTAAGGCTCTTCCTGGCATTCTGGCCATCAACATTAAGAGGTAAGACATCTGTCACAGCATGCTAAGGACAAAAGATTAAAATATACCCCAATTGGCATACAAATCCAGGTAAACTACGTAGGCCATGAAAGAACATACTTTAGCAAGGATCTAAAATAGGTGAGGGTGTTTAGTTTCATGTCGAAAAACACAAGGCTTCCAATGTGGCAATCAGGAACATTACTAACTCATCATAGCAACATCTTTGAAGCTCAAAATCATAATTGCCCAAGAGGCTGTTAGGTCCCTAAGAATTGTCACCACTTTCCCAATTTTCCATGTAACATTTCAGAGCTGAAAACTGGAGAGAACGACAAATTCCCAAGTACCAAAAATATTTGCAACTCAATTACTTGAACCAAAATTCAAACTAGTCCAAAACTTTACCAAAGGAGAAAGTTGAACCTAAGTTCATACTAGCCGGTTTCAAAACCAAAGTAAATAAGAAAAACAATAGAAACTTACTCTGATTAATCATGTGTTAAAATGAAATCTTTGTCATACATATAGATTTGGTTTTCTTTATGTCATAAATTTAGTTATCATATAGAAAAACTGTTAAACTGCTAACCACTCATAAATTTTCAAATTCAAACGTAAACCTAACTTTCTAAATTCAAACACATACCTAAATCCATTACACAACATCTTTGCACAACCACCCTAAATACAAAATCAATAATTACAAATGAAAATAATCTATAAGAAAATTTATACTTTTGACACTCCTTAAAGTAATTTTCTGGAAATGAGCCCAAGCTTCATCCTAAAAGCCCAAATGGTGCTTTTGAAGAGTGACTTTGTAAAGGCATCGGTGATATTTTTGTTGCTTAGCACCTCCACCCAAACGGCACCCATCAGTGCACCCTCTCACTTACAAAGTGATGTTCAATCTCAACGTCTCTAGTCCTTGTATGAAAACCATTTGTTTCAAGCTTGATTGCACTTTCATTGTCACCATATATAATAGCAGGCTTACGAATATGTGAATAAACATCATCTATAGATTCACAAAAACACAGACCCTAGTGACGCAAGAGAAGAAGCCTTGTATTCTGCTTTTGCCATTCATATCACAAGCCCCCTCATGAAAATTCACTCCAAATTTCACACTAGTGGAAGTAATAGACACCATTCAATTGATCAATGTACTAGAAAATAATAGTTTAACAGTTTAACTCCACTTGATCTCATGTTTTAACCCTTGGTTAAACTAATGATCCATATCACTAATTGAAATGAAATTTGGACAGTACCTAATCACTGGGGATGTGTGCTATGAATGGCTTGGATCAAGAAAACGTGGACCCCATGTGGGTCATCTGAAGGTGAAAACATGGGAAGTCCTACGTGATCATCAGCCTGAGATCATTTTGCTGTTACATGTTCTTTTTTATGTCTTGCCCAACTGGAAAGGGGACTACCTATAGGGAAAGACAAGTATGACCTACACAAGTGGGAACTTGTACAGCCACCCTTCATAATGGATGGTATGTTTTACAGTTGCACCAAACACCTGAAGACAAGAAGTTATTCCTATGAGATACAATAGCATACATGGCTCTTCCCCAACAATATGCAGCATCCTCCGGCCTTAAAAATTTCTAAATGCAGCAGTGATGATTTGGGGATCCAGATTGTTTATCTAATAAACCTGATTTGGATGGGCCATGCCAAAAAATATTGGAAAACCTCAACCACCCAGTATGGAGAAGTTCTGATTGTATGTGGACTACTGCTATATATCTTTTTTCCACCATCAGTTTGAACTTTGAAGGCCACCAATCAAATAGATAAAGAGTGTTCCATCAAGGAGGTATATCAGAATGCCAGTAATGGAAAAACAAGAGGTATGGTATGTCACTAAATCATGGGTCGGTCAAACTTATGGACCGAGGATAGCACGCATATCCTTTGGTCAAGAATCACACAATTCCTCCTTGAACAAGTACAAGTATAATTTCATGGATGTAAAAGATCCATTCTAATGCTTTAGAAGAACTGCTGATTACCCTTGACCATGCTTGAATGTGAAGGACATGCAAACCAAGTAGTACCACTCAGTGTCCGTAAGATCTTCAGGAGACAGTGCAGCCGACCACTTCCCCTGCTGAATGGTGTTGCCTGCAGAAAGGAACTTGTACAGCTCTCTCAGTTGCTTGCTCCTCTGCAAATCCATGTCATTAAGTTCAGTGGATTGCACTGTCTTCGTTGTCTTTATATCTCCGTTGTAATAGCCATCACCCCATACCAACATCCTACCAAACAAAGAAGATTAGAGTAGAATGTCAAAGAAAAAAAGTTGATTCCCTCAAACCAATGACAATAATTGTCAACTGGCAGGTTTTTGAAGCAGGGACTGCACATTAAGGCCTATTTCTTTACTAGAATTTCCGACGAGAACTTGATGTGTATGGCTTTTTTATACATGATGTGATGGCTTTTCCCTTGGCATTTGCAAATGCTATGTTTATTCACAAGAATTTCAAAATTCCAGCCACCTAAAAGGTCTCATCATATGACCTTTGGTGGAATTTCTCAATGCTCAAGTACAAAGGAGGATTCAGGAATTCCACTATGTTGGAGAATTCAAAAATTCTCCAGACAATAATTCCTTAATTTCAAGTAAAGAAACATGCCCTACAAAACAATAAATATGATAAATATATGCATGTATGCGCATGCATGCATAAATGCCTCGATGTAACCCAGTTGCAAGATATGAATATTAAGAAAGAATGTGTATTTATTCATTCACAATGAATTTCAAGCAATGTGCACATAGGAAGCCACATGTGAGGTCTACTTTTTGCCTTTACACCACAAACCATTGTCACGCAATTGCTGATATTGAATTGGCTGCAAAAATCGGATAAACAGCATTGCAACTAGCATTGTTTCCAATTCTCACACCATCCAAAAACTGCACCTTTAAACAGATAACCAACCATTCTGCCAAACATTTTAAAGATTCTTAAGGTGTACGAACAATCAAAATATATATATATATATAAGGA
Organism: Umbellularia californica; assembly: GCA_028538565.1. Taxonomy (NCBI): domain Eukaryota; kingdom Viridiplantae; phylum Streptophyta; class Magnoliopsida; order Laurales; family Lauraceae; genus Umbellularia; species Umbellularia californica. Next base: position 99,582,778 of record JAPQWN010000002.1, read on the forward strand.
TTGCCGAACAGTCCGAAATCCGAATGCATGTTCAATGCCTTAAATCATTTGAAGGAAAATAGGAATAGCACTAAGAGTGCACTTGAATGTACTGCAAGCCTATTGTTTTGATATTTTGGTAGAATGATTCTTATCTGTTTCAGTGTATGCCCAAGAAATGGGGAAATCAGAAATTACACTAGGAGGAGTACTATTATCTCTGCTTCGTCCCCCTCATATTGATAGTAAAATCAATTGCTAAGTTTAGAAAAGTAGGAAAGTAGTATTTCAGCAATCCACAGTGGTCTTAAAATTCAACATTCTCCATTAAAAAGGAAAGAAAATCATAAAAATATGATCTGCTCAAAATCCAGGGTAGGTAGATGCATCAATTTTCAGTAATCAGTAAATATGAAAAAAGAAGTCGGTGGAGAAATAGAGCTCAGCCTTAATCTAAATACAGATGAACCAAATAAAAATGCAACCCCCCTCCTTCCTCATTAAACCAATAGCACCTTCTTCAGTTCCACCGACTGTATGAAACCTAAAACAATATGTACCACTACATACCAATTCACCTCAACAAAGCAATGCAGTGAAATTGCAAAGATGGCAGAAATAACAAGTAGGCATGTCTAGTAGGACCTATACCATTGTCTCATTGTTCAATGACAATGAACTGCTTTTCCATTCCCTTCTAAATGTTAGAGACATCGGGAGATAGATTAGGTTTATTAGGGGTGTTGGTTTTGAATTTAACTTTTGAATGAGGTTGGGTATGAGTTTTGAACAGCTTTCCCTTGATGAAAGATACAGTAAAACTTCTATGGAAATGTAACCTCTTATACTTTCAATACTAGAATCATATGTAGGCTTCATCGATCTCCACATCACAGCTTGCCCATACATAGACAGAAAACAAACCTCATATATTCAGTACCCAATCTAAACATAGCAAACCCATATAAAAGAAAGTACTCTTTCCAATACATTTTGCTTGAAATCGTGCACGCTGCACGCATATTACTAATTTCATATCAGTTTCCTAGAATCAAACAGACCAGATGCCAGAGTTATTGATGTAAGCCACAAACTTCCAAATTAAAAAAGAAAAAAAAATTTGTGGCAAAAACACAGTAATTCTAAAAATCCAATACTGAACTATGGAAGTAAAACCAAAGGAAAGAAAGTTCTCTTTTCAAGAGACTTCCCTCTAACCTCTCATTTCAATTCACTCTTCTGAAAGAGAAAAAGACCCAGATGCATAATTGAAAAGGATGACCCACATACCAAGAACTTGTAAAACAAAGCAAATGAAAGAGGATGCATATGGATTAGCACAAATTACTTGGTTTTAGTTATGTAGCAGAAAGGATAATCACCCACTTCACCATGCCTTTGGGATGATGAAAACCGCAAACAACATTTGGTGGGACGGTGCTTTTTTTTCTTTTTTTTTTCCTTTTTCAACCCCAAATCATTATCAACAACATTACTGGAATTAATAACCTTCAAATAACCAAAGGATTCATAAACATTGCATATTGTGTCACTCAAAACCGAACTGAAACGTGGAATGTCTGAATTCATACCCCTGTTTCCTGGTAGAGATGACCCAGAAGATGGCATAGCTCCATCTGATGCTCCTAACAGCAGCAGCAAGCCTTCTCTTTAGGTGATGTTCTGGCACTCCTTCCATGCTATGGATCCCAGAAGCTATATGCCCACAAATGATCCTTAGCTTCTACTGGAAAGATCATAAACTTCTCAATCTATAGACATCAACAACTATAAAAAGCCTTTACCAAAAAAAAAAAACTATCAAAAGTAGTTTTTAGAGGTCATATTCAGGCACTGCACCTTGGTTCTTCAGCTTAGGAAACTGGGTTGTGGTATTGTTGAACAGATTTGGGTCTGAAAAATAGAGATTTTGAAGAATGGAGGAGCAAAAAGTGGCTTTTGCAATACCACCCTGGTTTCAGATATCAAGAGCCAGAAACCCTGCAAATAAAGATGAAATTTTCAGAGTTGACAGAAAAAAAAAACTATCCAAAAAAAACCCAGTAAATTTTTTTTTTTCTTTTTCTCTTTTGTATGGAGTGGTTCTGTGCCATTGCTACCCCAGAAAACAGACCCAGGCCAGAAAAGGCAGAACCAAAAAGGTTCTGGCACCTGGAAATTAAAGGCTGCTTATCTAAAAGATACATGTAGCATCACTGCACCAGCATTAGTAACCAAAAAGGTTCTGAAATACCAGAAAAAGGGACAATGGAGGACCATTTTAAACACTAGCCCAACTCAGAACAAACCCAATTCATAAGATTAAGAATTTGCAACCCACCAACAAACTGGGCATGTGGGTTTCTATAATTTTCTCACAAACACCAAAACCCAGGTCAGATCATGCATTCTACATCTAAAAAACTCAGGTTTTGACAAAAATTATGGGAGAGCTGCAATAGTTTTACTACAGGACGGTTTGTAAAACAAAAATCAGAAACCTCTGCAAGTCACAGCAAAGAGAAGACAGAACAGGTTGGATGAAAGAAAAATGACCCTTCAATCAATGGAGCAGTGCAAGGAAATAAATGATATAAGAACAAATGAATTGATAAAAAGTAGAAGTTGTTGTCGTGGGCCTCTTTAAAACGCAGTAGAAAAGACACTGGGGTCTGCCATACACTAGAGTCCCCATCTTATATTATTGTAGTCTTTTCTTCTGGGTCACATGGTGGACTGAGATATATTGAGATATTGCCGGAGCAGAGAAAATATATTTTGTTTCTCTCTCTAGTTTTGTTTGCAACTGATCTTGGAAGTTCGGAAAATGTGAGAGAGAAAAATACACTGGATGGGTTCATTGACTTGTTTTTTTTTTTTTTTTGGCGCTTGGGTTGCTTTGGTTCTAGTTTTAACTTCGGAGATGTGATCATAGAAAAGGCTCATGTGGTGGTCAATGTTAGATGCAAAATCTTAGACGGGTCAGGTTTGGAGTTTTCTTCCCCTTCTCTGAGGACAAAAGAAGACTTCACCTTTTTTTTTTTGGAGATACTCTAAATTGCCAACATTGTGAAATTTTATGTTAATTAATGCACACTCTCAAATGATTTTTTTTTAAATGAGAAAAATCAAAGAAGAGATTTTACACGTTGGCTATTTAGGATTCGATGGAATAATATTTTCCTATTTTTACGAAATAAAGGATCCGGACTCTTTATTCTTAGATTTGGTCAATGGCGAAGGACATGCTAACTCATCTATCCAAAAATCTAACTCTAGACGGCTATGTGAGTTGAGTGCCAACTTTTTCAATGTTGTTTCTCCTCGATCTCTCTATTCTTTTAAGATTTGGTGAATTGCACAGGACATGTGGGCTAACCTTTCTGCTCAAAGATCAAACTCTAGAATGCTATGTGATTTGAGCTCCAACTCTTCTACAATATTGCCTCCTCATACTCAAAAACAGACCTCACTTTATTGGATTTTAGTCGTGGCTCTTTTCCAAATTTACACCACTGTTCTTGGGCCACCTCTTTGAGGAAGTACAATCCTCCAAACCATATATTCCTCTCCAGTTTAACTTGTCCTTAGAGTTAAATGTACCGTTAACTTATTTGGTTTAAGATTAAACTACTTAGATTAATAAAAATTACTCCTTCAAAAGGGTATAAAAATTTAGAAAAAATATATTTCTTTATATACACAATTTACAATGAGTTGAACTTCCAGGCCCCCATGTGGACCCCATGTCATTGTCCACGTAGATCGGGCATCTACTGGGTCCCACATAGACGGGTAAATGGGTTTGGTCTTATTAATATCTGGTCCATGTAAAAATTGTAGGATGTAGTTTCCATTCTATCTCAAAGAAATGATTATACTTAAAACCACGGTTTATTCCATTCAACAACCATAGTTCAGATGGTGCAATTGCCACATTTTGGTTTTGACAAGTGCAAAAGATCATCACATATTTCCTTTTTCACCATGTACTTAATGGCCCCATACCATAGCAAACTGCATCAATTGATTGATTACTTGTGGTCAAGGCTTGCTTTTTGAGAGTATCAGAATTTAGAGGGTTGTCTTTGTAATTATTGCAGAGAGAGAGTTAGGTAGTCCTTTGCATGGAAGGGTGTGTTTGATACTGTTACAAAAGGGAGGAGTCCTATTTGTAAATTGTCTTATCTCTTTGTAAAAAATTAAAAATAGAAGCTCATTTATAATTCATGGAGTTTTTTCATAATACCAAAATAGAAGGTTGCTTTTGTCAATGACTAATAGGGTTATAGGGGTCTCTTGTAATTAGAATCATTGAGAGGGATGCGTTTGTGAATTCATTACATGAGGTAAAGAGGGTACAATAAAGAATTGAAAAAGGTAAGTTGCCAGAGTCAGAAAAATGAAGAAAGGAGTGTCTCTGACCTAAAATCTGCAACAAGTACATATACAGGAAGAGGGTCTAGGAATGTGCATTAACTCCTCATATAATGTCTTTACCAAAAAAAACCTCCTCACATAATGTGGCATGGCATGCAGACCTTTTGGATTTCTTAAATAGCTTTAACTGAAATCTTATCATTTTTATTAGAGGGTTTTAATGGAAAAATCCCTTTAAATTTTGTAAAGGCCAAAAAGGTCGTCAAACTTCAATATCTACCAAGAAGGCCCTAAACAAGGATATCCCGCTAGTGTATACAAGTGAAGTAGGAGAAACGAACAGCAATATCCCTACTCATACAGATGAGCCGCTGTTCAGCGAAACATCAATAAAACGAACAAACAAGTGGAAATATCTTGGTTTAGAGCCTTTTCGGTTGATATCAAAATTTGAAGACTTTTTTGGTCTTTACCAAGTCTAAGAGGGTTTTTCCGTTAAATTCCTCTTTTTATTATTATAAAGCACAAAAAAAAGTCTCATGACATTATTGCAATATTTTGACAGTTAGTATTTTCAAATGAAATTACATTTACTTAGGTAGTTTTTTTTTTCAATGAAATAATGTTACAAACATGATTGTGTAAGTACATGTAAAACAACTGTTCATGGTCCATTTCATATCATTATGAACAGCCCCCACTTCTTCTAGTTGGTCCAGGATTTCTCAATTATACCAAAAAGGCTCTGATTTTCCTCACCCTCAACTTTGTTGTGATTTTATACAGCGCTCTTTTTTCACATTAAGAGAGGGAAAAAAAAAACTAAACAGTACTTTTTTCACATGAATTCCAACATCACACAAATTAAATTATTATTTTTTAAGGTTTACCTAAAGAGACTAATGTTTCTCAATTCTGTAGAAAGTCATTATGTTTCATGATGTGCTCCAAACTACTCCGTGGCACAGTAGAAGAACAAAATTCCTTGAAGCATGAAACCATAGCATTACACAAGAACACCCTTTATTTAGGGGTTAAATGATCCAACTTGACCTGTTTTGGCTTGCATAACCCGACCTGCCATATACATGTGCCAGTCACGTGTCATGAGAACCTGACATGTTCGGTTAGGTTAGGATCCATTTGCTCAATCACCATGACCCGCCACCACCCATCTAAATGGGTTAGTTTAGGACATGCCTACATAGGTTCAAATAATTTAGTTGTTTAATATTTTGGTGATTAGGTGTTCAGAGGGTTTAGCAGTGGATACGTTCTTAAAGCACTTTGTGACTGACGAATGCCAATAATATCGAAAGAAAAATTCTACGGGACAACGATCAGACCAACTATAAGCTATCAAACGTAATGTTAGCCAATCAAGAAACAAAATATGACAAAATTGATGCAGATGAGATGAGAATGTTGATATGGATATGTGGTAAAACTAGAAAGGAAAAAAACACAAATGAGTGCTTTCGAGAGAATTTAGGGTACTATCAATCGGGGATAAAATTATTTACCAAGAAAATAGGGGATAAAATTAGAAAAATCTGTTTGAGATGGTTTGGACATGTCCAACGTAAGTCGGCAAGGATGTCGGTAAAAAAAATTTGTCTATGAAGGTTGATGGCCCACCAAGATGAAAGTGTAAGCTGAAGAGGACATGGATGGAAATGGTAAAAATTAGGTCCGAAGAAGTATAACTTATCTTAGGATTTGACTCAAGACAGATCGAAATGGAGAAACAGAATCTTTGCAGCTAATACCAACATAGTTGGGACAAGGCTTTAATGATGATGATGATGATATTGATGAATATTTTGGTGATTAGAGTAATTTATTTTATTTGAAATTATTTGAGCTTGTGTTCGGCCTTTTGGCCCATAACTTAGCTCAAATATAACCTTAAAATTTGATCAAATGAATTAGATTTGGAGTAAGCTTATACGGCCTAGATTAGGTTAGGCAAGTTAAAAGGTTGAATACAAGTTATTTACCCAAATTTGGTGCAAATTGAAGTTATTTGACTGATTTTAGGAACTAGCGAACATGGGCAGCATATTTCATGATGTGAAAAATGTAAAAATAGTATTTTAATATGGATGAAACCGAGATATTTTGATATGGCCCATGTTGTAACCAAACAAGATTTCTCCATGTGTGCTTGATTGGTAGGGCACTAGGGAAGCTTAGCATTCATGGAGTGGATAAAATAACAGGACAAGAAGTAGAAGTAAAAGAAGAGTAAGGAAAACTTGTGGAACTGGAAATGTGCAAAAAGAGTTAGAAATTTGAAATAGAAGATAAAGCGTAGAGATTCATGAGTAATGGAGAGAATTTCTTTTTAATATGGAGAGATTGGTAATTTAGTGGCATCTATAATTTTAAAGAGACATTATCATTTTTAACATGAATAATGACATTTTTAGAAGGAGAAAAGAAAATTTTAATTAAAAAACGCAATGGGCCATAATGACGTAGGTAAGAGAAGAAGGGTCGGTTAATGAGCAATTGATGCAATATTAAAGAAATTGAAAAGTCCAATTCAATTGAAAATGTCAAAATCAATTGAGCAATTGAGGCATATTTTTCTAAATTGAAATAAGTCTCTTTCATGTATATAAATGGTTAGATATGAATTGAAATTCAACTTATTGATATATTTAATCAAGTCGATCTATTTTGACTCAATTCAACCCATTTGGCAACCCCTCTTTATTTATTTATTCTGTGGTATAGTTGGGACTCAAGAGACTCACGCATGCGAGGAGAGAATTAATACAAGCTGGGATTGAAACTTGCACACGTGAAAGGAGAGATAATCCACACATACAAAAAGTGAGGCTCACACATGAGATCAAAGATAGTTTCCAATTACACATGTGAGGAGTGCGGGAATACCAAGGTCTTGCTGAGCAGTCCTAGTTCTCCTAACCCTGCCTTTTTATTATGGACATTAAAGTAAAAGAAGAACAATAAAACTACAGTGGAATGGTGCATGAATTGAAAAGTACAAGAATCTTGCATTCTTTGAAACATGGTGAGGTCCACAATCTTGTCACTAAAAGGAAGAGACAAGTGACTTGAGTGGCCAGATCTATGTATGAATTAGGTCACCATGACACCAGACCATCTTTGGTGCCAAGGAGAATTTTGTGCTCTTTTAAAGAAAATGTGACCAAACACAATGTATGAATTAGGTCAGAATGACGTCATTTTTGGAGAATGATGGTTTTCTTCACTTTGAACAAAATTCTGAAATCTATGACACAAAGTAAATTGTCAGCTGGGCCACTTCTTAAATCTAAATCATTCAAAATCAATTTCCTGGCTATTCGTTTTTACACCAACCAGAGTTGAGTTACACCACCATGGTAGATAGTTGCAACAAATGTGATAAAAGTATGTTAAAAAAAAAAAAGACAAAATAAAAGAGAGGAAGTAAATCACTTTTTAATCACGTTATTTTAAGCGCTAGAAGTTTGGGATTGCGCTCAACTCCAAATTGGATTGAAATTTGGCTAGGATCTGATACAAGAGGGTTCGTATTCTTAAAGGCTGGATTCAAGACAAGGCCTTACGGTTGAACTTTATGGCCTTCGATAATCCGATTAAGATCAACTAAAATAACTAAAACCCTGTGGTAACATCTTCTTCGGGTGAATTAAATTTAAGTATTTAACTGGTGTGCTTTAGCATAAAAACAAAAATAAAAATCTAAATCTATCTAGTCGAGATTTACTGAAGGTATGTTGTGATCCATGGTCTACCTGTACGATTTTTCTTCTTTTTAAAACTTGATCACAGCTATGGTTGCAACTCTTCCCTCCATAACCTCGAGGGGTAGCTCAGTTGGCCTAGGATCATGGTTTGCATCTGGAGGTTGCGGGTTCGAAACTACGCTACTATATTGGGGACACAGGGGAATTTTACTCGGTTTTCTCTCATGCACCTGCAGAGATTATTCTGGTCCAAAGGACTAAGTACCCTATGTTATCAAAAAAAAAAAAAAACCTCTTCCCTCCAGGTTCTTGTCATGAGAAACTCTCAAAGAATTTTAAGTTTTCCCTATAGATATAAATAGAAAACTCTACCAAAATTGTACAAAACTGGATTGCCCAAAACCCGCACCTCTTGCTTCCTGAGTCAATGAAAATGCAACTCACGCTTAACCTGTTCAGGGTTAAGCTTGGTCTTAGGATAGGCTCAAGCCCCATACCTGGATTGGAATCACATTGAACATTCCAATGACGAGTTTAATCACAATGAACAAGATATTACTCTTGAGTCCGTTTCTTTCATTTATCCGAATTCTTTTTTTTTTTTTTTTTAATCCAACCAAGAGAGCTAGGACCTAAGAGAGAGCCAGCATACACATGAAAAGACAACCCGCACAAGCGGAAAGAACGCTTGCACAAGTGGGAAGGTGAGAACTGTTACCACTTACCGATGAGGTAAGTGGTCGTTCTTGACCTTAATTCTCATTCCTATACTCTAAGAAAGGGTGGGGCTCTTATCTAATAAAAACTCTCCACCTATTGAGGGAACATCCACTCATTTCTAAACATTCCCACAATCTAATAAATGCATTTTATTTCCATTATTCCCTTTTAGGATTTTTGCCTTAAATCTCTCTCTCTATAGTTTGTGAAAATGATGCCTCGCCTTTATAAGGATTGAAATGTGGGACCTTCTTACGTGATTATGAATGTGAGGCCCACCTTTTGGATTTATAACATGGCCTGTTTTTACGAATAGTTATACATGAGGCTCATCTTTAATAATTACAATATGGGACTCACTTTGAGGTATTACCGTATTAGAACTGGGTCCCTTTTATAAGAATTAGAACATGGGCCAACATTTAGGAATTATAATATGTGAGCACCTGTAAAATTTACCACAAGAACCCATGTACAATTTATTATACATCACCGTACTTTTAGGACCCATCATTAGAAATTAAAACATGCGCCCCGACTTTATAAGAATAACAATGCGGGCCAACCTTTAAAAAAGCTATAATTGGCTAATATTTTGCAATTGTGAACATGAGATCCACTTTTAAGAGTCATAAAAGTGGGGGCCATCTATTTTTTTAAATTCTTTTTTGGTACCCCCAACCAAGGAGGTTAGGACTCAAGAGAGAGCCCGCATACACACGGAAAAGTAGTCAACTCAAGTGAAAATGAAGCCTACACACGTGGGAAGAAAGCCCATACAAGTGGGAAATGAGTCCGCACAAGCGGAAAGACGTGATATACCGGGAGTTTGAATCCCGAATAGCCAAGTAAGAACTGACGCTCCTTACCACTCGAGTCATAAGCCGTTCTTAGGGGCCACTTGTTGTGCTTAGGAATATCCCCCGTTTAGACATTGATTAGTGGGGCCCACCTTCTTAGTGGCTAAAAATGAAAAATTAAAAGTGAATATTTATAAATGACTAATAAGCTTTTCTTCACTGGAAAATGAATTAAATGGAGTCGGGCAAGCATATCAACTCTTTGTGATTAAATCCATTGCCGATTATGACCAACTGTCAAATTCGGGTGGTTGTCAATATATAAGAGGAACGCGGATATGGTATTGGCTAAAAATATGTGATCTCCACTGTTCAAATTAAGAAAAAAAAGAGTGCATTGAGTTTAATGCTCACTTTGGGTTTTAAATTGAAGGTGCACTACAAGAGATTGATGATTATGATAAAGAAGAACAAGTATTTAAGGGATGAATAAATTTGGACTGATTAATCTTATTTCAAGGCCTCAAAAACTTTAATTGGTTTCGTAGTGTCGAGGTTTTCTATTTTTAAAATCTTCATGACTATATCCAACAATGAATAATGATCGAATCAGCGATAAATTGAGATCTAATTCATGAAGAAAAGGTAACCAAGAGCAGATTAGATTGATTATAGGTGGAACCCATATAAAATATAAATATAAAGCATTTGTAACAAATTGTCATAATCCTTTTTGCTTGAAACACAAATTGTCATATTTGAAAATACTTAATTCGAAGGGGTTGGCCGAGTGGTCAGGACTACGGTTCCTCCCTCTTCCGGAGCTAGAGTTCTCTCTAGGCCCGGAGGAAATAGTCCAGTTCAAAGAGTTGGGAAACCTTCGTTAGAAAAAAAAAAAAAAAAGACAGAAAAAGAAAATATTTGAAAATACTTAGTGCTTTGGCATTGTACATGGTCATGTGGAACAGGTGGAAGTAGGGTACAATGCATGGCAACTCCTTTGTCATGTAGTACTTTTACTTTTAAGTTATGGTCGAGGGTCGGTGACATTTATCAAAGGTAGTGCTTTAGCCTGAAAGAGACTTAGATGTGATGATTGAACTTCCATTTTATCAATATAGAAACGCGAGAATAAAAACATTGTCTGTGCCCACATTTGTCTAAGATCACTGTCTTATATTTTTATCCTCACAAGTGAAAATCTCTCTCTAATTAGTGCTATTTCACCATCCCACTGATGGACAATGTTCTCACTTCATAATGCAAACGTGCAGCTCGTGGGTGTCATTTAGATACATGTCTACTAATGAGAGGCGAGAGATGAAAACATCTCTTTATGAATAACGGAAAAAAAAATTTCCGTCCCGTCAAATTATCCTAGACCTTAATTTAACAGCGTTAAAATTTAATAACGTCTTAGCTATTAATTTTTTTAAAAATTATATCCAACGGTGAGAGAAGATTCAATGAATGTAAAATTAGTTTTGATGCCAAATCATAGGATGACAGGGGGATCAAAAGGGCTGCACTGTCCAAAGATGGTCCCAATTGAGGCCCATAGAGCTAGGTTTCACATGTTGTCCTCTCACAAGAGGAAATTCTCCCCCATTGGCTGCATCTAAAGTATGTGTTTAGAATTAAGTATAAAAAGTACATGACGCATGTTTTAAAAACATGAATCTCACACTTCACATTACTCTGGTGAGTAAAATTTTTTTTTTTGGTAAAAGCAACGATCTTTGAATTGTTTAGATTCTAAAGCTGCTCCACTTTTACGGCATGTTTGTGTAACACTTTTCCACAAAAAAAGTGAATGGTTTTCCACGAAAACTCATTTTTCAGGCGCTTGGTGCGGAATAATTCTACGAAAACGCTTTACTGCATCGTCAGTATTTTTCTTGATAATTGTGGAAATGGGTTTCCTATGGGCGGTATGGGGAATAGATTTCTTCGGAAAACTTCTCTCACTTTTCCTCACTCTTGTCCATTTCAACAAAAAACCCTACAACTCTTTCATTTTTTATTTCTTTAAATGAATTATTATTTAATATTAAATAAATAATATACATATTATGTTATTTTTCTTCAAAAAATTATTTCACCAAATAAGAAATTTTCATTTTCTATAAGAAATCCATAAATCCATCAAACAATAATAGCACCAATTCAATGAGGAATTTTTTTTTGCACCAAACATGAATTTCCTAAATTCTATGAAAATTATTTTCTAAAGTTTCCATTTCTATGAAATTTGTTACGTGATAATTTTTTCTTTCCGCAAGAAAGATGTGTACACAAACGTGTCCAAGATTTTACCTGGATGGATTGAAAGAATCTATTTCTGCCCTCAAAATATCAGGACCTGTCTGCTCTGTAAGTTTGATGCAGCCCTTCTTTATTATTATCTTTTTCTTTTTTTTACGCCAGCCAAGCTAGTGGACACATAAGAGAGAGAATTGCCTGCACACAGTGGAGAGCACGTGGGCATCAAACTGACACATGGTGGAGAAAATTCCAATGGGACATAGGAGAACCGATTTGTGTGAATAGACTGTAGGTAATAGACCATTATAAAATTGAGATTTGACCATATCCAAGAAAGCGAAGTAGGAGGATGTATGATCATTGATCCAATCATAAAAATTAAGATTTGACCATATTTTAGAAAGGCGAGTAGGAGAATGAGTGATCATTATGCACGTCCCAAATAGATGATGATGTAGATGATAGGAGCCAATTATGAAAAATTATACCCTTTCCATCCTCTTTATCCCATAATAGACATGGTTTCTGGTGGAGCCTACAAAATCAGGGACTTTTTTTTTTTAAGTTTTTGGAAGGGAGTGATTCTTAAATACAGAGATTAATCCCTCGTTGTTTCAGAGAATGCCTTGCCACTTATTAATGAGTTAGTTGGGCACTGGGGTGCCATAGTGAAAGCTAAACTTGGGGTTTTTAGTTTTTACATTAACAACCTTCCATAAAAAGAGGTTTGTGGCTTTGCAAAAAGGTTAATTCACCAGAGGCTATTAGCTATATCCTTTCCGAAGTAAGAATTGATCTGCTTACTTTCAAACTGGAAATGCAAAAGAAAACTAGTAAGGCACAATCTGGGTTCTATTTAATTTAATTTTTTATAAAAGCTGAGAAGCCAAATATATATAATTCTAGCTAATTATATGATCAGTTTCTGTGATGAATTCATAACTCAGCTAAGGTAAGTTAACAAAAGTTCTATTAACCATCATGAGTCATCTGCTACGCAAAAACATCGTTTGCATAGGGCTTTGATGATGGCAATGAGTCTTCACTCTTCAGACACTTCAAAGAAAAAAAGGTGCACCCCAATCACCATCTTGAATGATGACTAGTTAAGTCCAATGAAGGGGAATTTTCTTTTTCTCGATCTTTTATGGTAACCAACACCTCGGCTCAACCCCATTTAGGATGGGTGGGTCCACTTGCATATGCATTTTGATTTTGAAACTTGGTAGAAGACTGGATGATTAATTTGAACAGTTCTTCCGTTACGTAGATGAATTATATATAGTTTTTTTATAACTCAGGTATCTCCTGCCCCGTCCAGCTCAGCCCAGCCAAGTCGCCTTTGGCATGGGGCCCGAGGGAAACTCCATACGGAGCTAAATATTGCCCCATTAAAAAATTTGTACCGTGGTTCCTAAAAGGAAAATTTCCTGGGTCCGTCAGTAGCTAAATATGGAGATACATCAAGAGGGCTATTACAGGGCTAAAAATGGGCCTGTGGATCCACCCCCAGAATGAATAGGCCCAATCTGAAAACCCATCACATGTATCCTTTAATGCTAAGCCACTCCACCGCCGTCATATCATATGTACAGGCAGCTCAAGGTAACCCTGACCAGAGCCCAGCACATATTGAGGTGGATCTGGGCTGCGTTTGAAGTCCCATCAGATGGAACTGGTCCCAATTGATGGCCCAATAGTTAAGCAAACTGCAGCTGAGGTAATGCATGATTGCAAGCCCGATTGGCCTGGCCGTATATATTTAGCATGAGGTAGTGTACCAAGAACATGGATGACAATAGGTAAGCCATTTAGTCCGATCATCCTGGACATAACTCTTAAGAATAGGCTTAGATCACATTAAATTTTAGGGTCCAGGTTTGGGTCGACTGTAATGGATCCAAATTTTTGGGATTGGACCCGGGTTCTTGTAGCTTTAAGCCTGTGGACTTGGACATAAACCTGAGGAAAAGTTGTATCTTAAAAGGATATGTATATACTAATGGAATTTTTTTTTTACCAATGACCACCTTCTATTAGTGTACCCACCCACCCTCATCAATCCCCGCTAATCTCTCTCCACGAGACCCAACCTGGACCCTGACTTAGTTCGGAATGTACTGATAAAATTACTAGAGCCCGGATAATGTTGGACCCAATCTATACCCAACCCATCTCCAAGTCTACCAATGAATGTATGCACAAATGGGCTGGGTTTACGCCTCTTTCAGGCTGATGCCCTGGATCGCATCCAATTACTAAATGGGCCAGCCTCGGACAAGTATCAGCCCACCCAAACTGTGCCCCTAGAAACCCCTACTCATATGAGCCGGCACCCAAACAAGCATCAGTACATGTCCTAATTTACTATGCTTATCTCAATCCACTGACCGAGACAATCCAATTGGGCTTATTTTGGTGTGAGCAGACAGAATGAATGGCTAGTTTATTAATCTGATGGTTTTGGTTCACTGCCTAAAAAAATATTAGGAATATTTCCGAACCACCTCCTTGAAATAGATGGGCCCACATGAAATGTTAAAACTATAACATGACGAAGCATATGATTTTCTCAGGCCAAATATTCCATACAGGTCAACCCAATTTTTCAGTGATCTAGATCATTGGGTGGGTAACACCATGGATTCACAAGGCAAAGTAGAGCCACCCTACAAAGAATCATAGGTTAGGATATGTGATTGGCTTGCAAATGGATCATTCCAAAGAACCCAGAGATAATCCATATTCTTTAACTGCAAAGAAACTACCATTGTGATTTTCAATATTGTTCAACAGTCCACTTCTTTTTATCAAAATTTTGGGCCCGTTTGGATCGTTCGAATCTTTGTAAATGGAGTTCGGGTGCAAGGTTCACGCATAACTTAGGGTTCGTGCATTTGGATAACTAGTTTGCCTATTAGAGAGAATAGTTTTGTTCTTTGCCATGACCAATTTACATGTAATCAGGTTTTGAGGTAAAATGAGTGCAACATGACCAAATCTTGAAGATCCAAACAGGAGCCTTTTGTCACAATAAAAATCAAGGTTCTTGTCAACATTGACAGTAAGATTTAAGGTACCTGCACCACCTCTGCACGGTCATGCTCCTGAAGCAAGATTTAGGTGCTTGCAAGAACTCTCCAAAACCGATAGGAGCCCCTGAAGGCACACTGGAAAGTTCTCACTGTTGCAACCTTGAGGTCGTGGGCTAGAGTCATGTTTTCAATGACGACAGCAACAACAATAATAATCACCAAGGCAAATGCCCAAAGACTTCAAGACCTCAAGCAAAAAAGAAAAGCTCCCCAGCTGCTTAAATAAAGGTTCGACAAATAGGAAAACCTTTAAATAAAAATAATCTTGATTCTTGACCATGCATTTAATATATCTAAAAATGAAAAAAAAAATAAATAAAAATAAAACCAACAATAAGAAAACGAGATTTGCTAATTATTTCCTAATATGTGCCAACTCATAATTTAAAGTCTCAACAAAGGATGCAGCACGACTCTCTTTCATTTGACACATTGATATTTTTCAATGGGCCCAATTCACCTGACAGATGGGCCACGGGCAATGGGCCACATTGCCTTTCCACGATGGTCCTGCCACAAAGTAGCCTACATCACTGAAATTTAGGCTCAAATCTATACTGAATGCTTTAGCCGAAAATACGTAGATTCATTTAGACAGAAATGGTCATAATGATCATCATCAAAACCACTAAACCTTACAGTAAGAAACTGGTTTTTTGGGTGTCAGCAAAGTGAATTTGTTCACTTATAAACATTCTAAAATAAATATAAAGCTGCACATCATTGAAGTTAATGAACTGTAATGTTGGGATCTAATACATTCAAGTATGGATATTACACAACAATTTAGAGACATGAAACAATCATATATAAGTTTGAAAACCAAATGCATATTTATACTAGGAAGTTTCTGAAAATTACTTACCTACCTGTGATCTAATATGCCTCTCGGTGGAGGAGCCGTCATTGACTCATCGTCTTGAAATCATTTATGAAATTCCCAACAGATGGATGGAGAATCAGTTGAAGCAGATCGCATGTCTATCATTCCATGTACTTTCTTGGCAGACAGTTCTGACAACGGCAAATCACAAGTCTGCAACTTTTACAAACATTGAATCAATAATGTCCACAACTGCATAATAGAACACAGGAAGCAATGTGCATGTGCATGTGCATGCTTATGCATGTCTTTGATTGAGACGGAGCAATTCAATTAATATTTGTGAGGATAAGAGGAAGGGTTCACACTCTTTGGATAGAAACTTCAAATTTAAAATTAATTATTTGGCCAGACTTAAACATTCAATTGAACTACTAGTCTAATTTTCTTATCTAAGGCTCACACATATGCACTCTTTTCAAAAGATAGATGCACATATTTACCAACTTAAACAACAGATTCCCACCTTAAAGCTTGGAGGTAGCAGTGTTAACTTTTTCTACATGTCTCTGAGGATGTTGTGGGAGAAGTGAGAAGGTAATCACATCTCCATTTTATAGCTTACAAATGAAAGACCTAGGGAGCATCATTATTTCCTGGGACTTGAGGTGGAGAGAAGTAGAGATCGACTGTTCCTAGGGCAAGCACAAATATGCAGTGGATCTATTAAAAACTCCAAGGTGATTGATGCAAAGCCAATGGCTACTCCAGCAATCATACATAGAAATTGAGTAATATGGAAGAATTTGAAGATGGAACATAATGGAAAAGCTACAGGAAGTAAATCTGAAATCCTTCTGGATACATCTCCATTTCACTGAAATAACATATTTATTAGTTTAACTACCTCTTAAATTAAATTAGTTTCTTTCCCTTTTTTGTCTGTCATTCTCTAATAGATCGTCCACCCTCTTCCTTATGAAACTGTGTTCCAAAACAGTGCATGATATACTACTTTGCTTTTAACGAAAACATGCTTGTTATTGAAACTTAAAGACACCACATATTTCTGAATCAATCACAATGAAGACTTACAAGTTCTTAACACTAGATATGAAAGAATTTCAGAAGATCCCATCCAAAATGAACATTACTGAAGAGAAATTACCAGTGAAATTAGCCTTGATTTGCAAAATCATGGAAACCGTACGAGCCGATTCACAGCAGAATCCAGAGCATCAACATTCCTCCTCAGGATCTTTCTTCAAAAGCATTAAGAAATCAAGAGAAGGAAAAGTTTTCTCGTCTAGCAGATCAGAGCTGGCAGCCCAAGGGCCAGTTGCATCCTAATGTATATGCATTGGTCCAAAATTGAAGACAGTGCGCTCATCGTACCCTAATATATATGGGTTGGCCTGCAATTGCTTTTGGTTTGGTTATAATGGTTCTTTCTCTCTTTTTTCCATATAAATGTGACCCAGCTGCTGAGTGAACTGGCTCATTCTTTGAAAAGGCCAATTCCTTGGGAATGGTTTTATACAAAATGTGCCGTGCTGATGAGTGACTTATATCTTGCCACATGGCATAAATTGTAATGTTTACCATGTATAGGTATCTAAACAGGGAGATGCAATAAGTTTTAGTTAAAACTCTCTACTGAAATAATATATAGAAGGTATCTTTGCACAAGAATGATCCATTGAGATCTGAACTGAGATATAAACAAAAGGATACAGTTGGATTGCTAGACTTTCCATGCTCTTCATTTCCTGATTCAGTCTGCAGCATGCAATATGAATACGATCTCAGATAAGTCATCACAACAAGATATAAAAAGTGTTTTTCAGAAATCCCCAATGCTACAAAACATTATCAAGCGTCTCAAGAGAATGCTAGGAAAGAATATGATGCAAGCCTGTAACATAGCCATATCTACCTGGACTGAACCTGCACATCAGTCCACTGGCTTCAGACACCGAGCAAGCCCACGACCCACCTAGGTTGTGGGCCAAAGGTTAACAAGAGGAAGGATCACAACCCTCCTTTGTCACAACCAGGCAACTGGTACAAGCAGATGCAAGTGGTACAAGCAGATGTAGGGCCAAAGTTTAGCACATGGTAAATTTAAATATGTGAGGATAACTTCATTTAATAAGATTCAATTTAATTGTTTTACGATTTTATTGTTATCTTCTTCTTTTTTTAAGGGAAGAGATGGAATTTTCCCCATAGAGGAATCCTATTCCTGCCCTTACATATACATGTGTATTCTCATCTTTTCTGCATTCATTCAATTAATAAAAGAAATTCGGAGTTTCCTCCTTTGTGTGATTGTGTGCACATGTATTTTCAATCTTTGGGTGCTAATTCCCGAACCATTGTTAAACTTTTACTTGGGTTTTGATTTCTATGTCAATCCATCACCCACCCACATCAGATATATCTTTAATCGATTTCAATCATTGATAGACTAACCTGCCAGGAACAAGAATGTTCGATATACCTGGTATAGAAAGAAAGAATATGAAAGGAAGTTATTGGCACTATTTCATTTTTTTTCATGTTCTATATATATTGAATAGATGGAAGTGACAACAGCTATGTTAACCAAATACTTCCATAGGCCTGAAGTACCAGTATTCAGAAGATCTGGATATGATATGGATACAGGTATGGGAAAAAACCAAAAGTTGGTCGAAACAGAACTAAACATAAACAGTTCGTTGAGAACTGCATACATATCCATATCCGTGTGAATATCCTAGATTTTGGGGAATGTGTAGTCATATTCCCATTTCCATATCTGATATGTATATCTTTGCAGGGATGGAAGACAATAAGCAAAAGTGTTGGTGATGAAAGAAGGTTTGTAAATAACTATTCCTGAGATTCACAGATACCATCTTGTCCTATTTTATATTATTTGTAACATAAGCATAATTTTTATTATTGTTTTTTGAAAATAGATTTTTATATTGTTCCACGGGCAGCACTTGCACTCTTGGAATAAAATTTTTGGTTTTCTAATTTTTCGGTATTACACTTTGCAAGGCAGGATGATTATATAAAAAGAGAGAAAAAGCCTTTAAGTACAAATTGAAGTTCAAAACAATCTCTTTCCACATGTCCTTAACCTTTCAATTTGTCATTAAAAAAAAATTCCTACTCCAAAGTTGGGGAAGATCTGAAAATGATAGTGACCCAAAGGTTCTGCTAGATATAATGCAGAAAAGAACTGCATAGGGGGAAACGAGCCAAATCAAGCTAGAATGTGTCTAACATCCCAAAATTCACACTATCTCCAGTTTCTATACGGAAAAGGAAGGGTTAAACCATTTAGTCAGATACAAATAAGGTCTTTCAAGCAGCCCCTATTTAGTCAATTATGATTTATTAAACAACAATAACTAGTGTTCAACCCAGGACTACAGAAACTAATTAAACTAGCACACTCAAGAAACCCAAGAAAATGCTACTGTTTTACTGCTTATGTAAGCTAAATGTCAATAAAATGATTAAAAAACAAGAGGAGAAACAAGAACCTTAGACATGAATTGATATAGCGATTCCCCTTGGATGCCGCATCAAGTACTGCAAAGAAAAAGAAACAACA
Source organism: Umbellularia californica (assembly GCA_028538565.1). Lineage (NCBI taxonomy): Eukaryota > Viridiplantae > Streptophyta > Magnoliopsida > Laurales > Lauraceae > Umbellularia > Umbellularia californica. The sequence continues at coordinate 99,602,178 of JAPQWN010000002.1, forward strand.
TGCAAGGAGAAGATTAGACAAAGATCCATATCAAAAACTTCACTCACGTGAAAATTTTAAGATGCCAATCTAATTTGAAATATGTGAACACTTAGTAAATATTACTTTTATACATTAGGAAAAATGAAAAAAAAAATCTATGTAATCCACAGTCCACACTCCCATATCTGACCATGTTGATGCATCAATGCTTCTTTGAAATTTTATTATTACAATATTTCAAACTCAATGATATAGCTTTCCTCAACTCCAGCAGATTGTCATCAAATTATTCATACATAACTGATAAAGTTCAAATGCATATAATGTCTTACCTGATTCTTGTAAACGGCCTGCAGCATCATTAAAGCAATGCATATGCTCAACTGAGGTACTAGTAACCTACAACAGTAGTGCAATTGCATAAGATATTATACTTATAAAAAAAAGTAATATGAAATATGCAGTTTCCCTGTACAGAACTGTCTCAATCACGTACAGACAAATTTCTAGTTTTGTTCATTGTGACTAGGCTTCAGCACTTTCAGCTATATGCACCAATCAGGATACTGAAATGGAAACGGGATAAAAATGCCATTTCCCAGAGTACAGAACATCAGGCTTGAGTATTGAATGGTCTGAACCGCTTAGCTTAATTTTAATCCCACAACCTTTAATTTTTTTTTTATTCATGACTTGTGTCATATTTTATATTATAATAATAATAATAATATGATAGATAGAGGAGAAATAGTTCTCATATTGCTAAATGAGAGTCGCCTTGTGGGGGCTGGATAAAGGTCAATCATTAGGTCATGGAAACAAACGAGAAAACAGGAGTTTCAATCCAATGGTGAGTAACTGAATTTCAAATGGGATGAGTGTAAAGTCATGAAAATGATGTCATGTGCATGGATTCGGGGACCAAGTCTATCCTCGTGTTGTATAGTTTGTTCTTATTCCTTTTGCCCCATAACTTGTAGCACTTTGTAGAGAACCCGGAGCCAAGTATATCCTCATGTTGTATATAGTTCGTTCTTATTCGGTGTTGCCTCTTTACTTTCTTCATCGCGCAAAATCCTAACTAATTCCATGTATCAGTCAGCATGATCAAGTTATTCAGAGTTTGGCAGTCCACTTTTCATGGTGGGTTATATGGTAAGCAAAGCATTGGACAGCAACAATTCTCACTTTATTAGCATCTGAGGCCACCCTCATAAATGCATTTTTCAGACAATTCAAATATTGCAACCTACATAATGGGCTTCCATATAGTAACACAATTTGGGAGTAGTATCAATGCAAAGTACCCAGCCTATAATTTTGGTAGGGAAAGCATCAAACCAGCTGAGCCACCCAAACCCAAATTAGTTACTTCCATCGAAGTCAGTACTACTAAGCAGTATAAACAAATTCAGCCTAGCCTTGAATCTCCAAGAAACTTCAATCAATCTAAAAGCTCAATTACTTATCCAAGCAATAGATTCAGATTAGAACAATAAGAACTAGGTGGGCCCCACACGAATAGACCACCATCAACATAATGCTGAAATTCAGAGTCCACCTCCCATTCAATTGTGACATTTTCTACATCAATTTTAACCACTAACAAAGTTCTTTACAACACCCATCTGTATGTAGGTCTTCTAATCATCAATAGAACCCTATCCAACTCCAATGCATAGCCTGGATGAATCTAAATAATCCTACAGTGCATCAAACCATTCAATTAAGTGGGGCCCACCCATTCAGCGATCAAGCCATTGAACCAACTCACCCCAGATTGCCGATACAGAAGAACATAAAACCTCAGCACTGAAGAGGACTCTAGCCCCAGTGCAAATCAATGGTGGGCCCCACCAGTTGAACGATCAAGACCCAACACAATCCAGTCCAAATGGGTCCCACACCTCAATCCAGACCACCCATCCAACAAACCCAAGATGGCTTCGGTTCCACGTGGTGGGACCCACCAGATGAGCGATCTGGATCGCTGAAACGATCGTGGTTTCAGGTTGCAAGGGCAATTGGGAGAAATCGATGGGAAGTGAGAGATTAGAAGTTAGAAAGCGGACCTCGGAGAGAGCGAGACGAAGGGAGGAGAAGAGAGAAGCGAAGCTCTCAGCAATGGCGGTCGAATCTCTTTCAACGACTTCCAGAGCTCTGAAAATCTCGCGCCGATCAGAGGAGCCTTGAGATTCTGACCCATCTTCGTGAGGTTTGGAATTAGGGTTTTGAAGGGGTAGATCTCGATCCGGTTCTTGTGTTAGGGTTTCTGCTTTCATTTCATCTTCTTCTCCTCCAACTTTTTCAACCTTATCCATCTCTCTCTGCTCTCTCTCTGCTAGTGGAGAGAGAGAAAAGTGGGGAACATAAGGACTGTTAATCAAGGTGGGCCATGCTCAAAACTGCATTCGGGTCATGCTGGGTGTGGCCGAACCTGATCCGACCAGAGCAGAGCTAGGCCTGTCAATTCGGCCCTAGATGAGTGGGCCGGGCCAACCCTCCTATTTTTCTTTTAATTATATATACACATAGGGAAATTATCTTATGCACAAGGTATGGGTATAGTGGGCCCCACTTGATGACCCATCCGAGTGCCCCGCGAGTGGACTAGCCCCTCTGATGATGACCGCACAACAGGTGAATGGACTCGACTTGCGAGCCGTGCATAATAGGGTTAAGATGATCGGATGAGGTTATATTTTTAAACATAGGAATGCCCTAATGAGATCTTTTAATCCCCGACTCCCTAGATGGGGCCATAACAAGATGAGCATTGAAAGCTAACTCTATATATATATATTGGAAATGATCAAGTGCACACCTCATTTTTGTGTAACACTTCATTTTTATTTTCTTTTAAGAGATTTGAGTTTTGAACAGCTTATGCCTCTAATGGCTTGCAGGTAAGCTATAAGTAAAGTCATAAAGCCCTAACTAATATCAATACAAGATTATGATAAAACTTGAGATATGATTTACTGTGAGACTTGGCCAGAGAGAGAGAGAGAGACAGAGAGAGAGAGAATATACACCACTCTATACTATTCATCTGGATGCATATATCATTCATGGGAATGAAGGAGGATGGAAGTTTAATGTGAACAGTAGATGGACTTTATATATCTGTAATCAAACTATCCAAAACCTTGGTTTCAAGGCCTTAAACTTGATTTTTTTTTTCTTCCGAAAGTCCAATAGTTCTCACGTTGCAATTTATTGGTTGATAATGATGAAGAAGAAGTGCGCTATTTCAGGGAAGAAAGTGAGTGATCAATTGATCATATATATGGACTGCAAACTTGATCATATTGACATGCTTAGTTTTATTTTTATTTTTCCATACCAAACTCTCTGTCCATAAATAAAATGTTCTAACTTGGAAAATATTGCTCCTATTGGTCCATTTTTGTCTATATGCATCAGGATCTCAATTAATGGATCTCTCACCTTGAAAGATAAATAAAGACCTGCTCTCTAACAGTCACTAAACACCTTTGATAAACTTTCATATGCTTGAATTGAGTGAGGAACGTTAGACTTTCTGATATTGACTATAATTATTTACTTTCTTATGTTTTTCTCCTATTCCAGTCTTATTTCGAAATAGGTGGAAAATTGATATTGTACTTCTCAATAAGTCCCTGTTTGCAATTTCTTTTGGGATATTGCCCATAGAGCCGCTCTTAGAATTGAGATGCACCCTTGAGAGGTCAAAATTTAAGTATTTTACTCTGTGATATTCTAGGGCTGAACAATATCACACATATCATATTGTGTGATATCTTATGGACGTGCGATATCGCACCATTACTATATGAACAGTTCTACATAAATTATATAAACTTTGACTGATGCGGGGTAATTGTCAAATGTATTTCTTTTTATACGTCGCGAGTCCAATTGACTGGTCGCGAGTCCAATTGACTGAATCTCCAAAACAAGTCATAACTAAGTCACTAAATGATTAGGATCATAACCATCGGTATTTGATTGATACTACTGTCCATCGACTTTATGTCCCTTCCATATGTGCAAGTCATGGCCATTGATGATTAGCTAGCTTATTTGCATTCATTCAACCATTCAAGGTGACTTTCAGTATCAACACACTCTCGTTTTGTAGATGACTTAGGCATGGATTTGGAAGAATTGGAGTAAATGAATAATGCCCTATGGAATTTGAAGGAAAGAAAAATCATATTAGAATGTGGAACAAGAGAACATGAGTTCAAATAGGATTCAGTAGAGAAGTAAGAATACTCTAAAAAAAATGAGATTATAGCCTAATATATATATCCCTCTCTCTCTCTCTCTCACGATTAGGAAGATAATATAATCAAATGGATGTTAGCGTGTCTCCATGTCTTCTTGTGCTTAATGTTGTAGGATTAGGAATTAAGAAAATGCACATACACAGACAATATCACTTCTTGAGCCTCACATGGGTAGATGGGTCATCAGATACCATTTTTAGTCTTGGTCCTACTATTACCAATAGGCTTACATCTATTGAGGTCAACGTCCACCATCGCTCTTGAGTGGTCAGGATTGTGGTCGAGCTCTCGCCCTCACCATAAAATTATTATTGTACAGTTTCCCATCACCAATTGATTTTGGAATAAATGGTAGCCAATGGGATGTAACATCCTACAACATCGTCTGCTAGAAACATTTTTCTCAATTCTCAAGTTGCCATTTAACTATTTTATCATTCCACCTCGATATCCATCCCCACTCCAACTGTCCCCAAAATAGCAATTCAACATTTCAACCCCTATTATAGCTCAAATATACAACACCTTTTTTCATCAAGATGGCCTTGCAAACGCATGAGATCTACAATGGAGTTATTTCATTTTAATTTAGAGCGAGGAGATTAAGAAAGTAAATGGTCTCCAAACTCCAGAGCACTCGACTAAGATAATTTGAATATGGACCAACACCTTTTGAATCGATTTAGAAATTATTGGAACTCGGTTGGTTCTTTCATGCATGAAGAACCAAGGTCACTATTCAAAAACAACCATCAATTAATATCCACTTTAATAAAATTTGAATTAGAATATGAAAAATCAATACCATCCATCGCCCTATTAATTTAAATCTCAGAAAAGTTAGGTTCCCACCTACATCGGTACTTAATTTCCCTCACCACTTGCCTCATATCCGGCAGCACTCATTTGACAATGAATTATTATGTATCTATGAATACAATGGCCATCGAGCCCATTATGTATATACCAAAAAAACAGGCACTAGATCAATATTCATACTGACACACATAAGAAAGGCACGAATCATAATAGAGGTGACATGAAGAAACTGCATAATATCATGCAACTCGGGGAATGGACCAAGAGGTAATTTGTTAACTGAATTTCCGTCGAATTCAAACTCAACCCAGTAATTTTGAGTACAGGTTTACAACCTTGTTACTAAATGAGTCACGTTTTGGCTGAATCATGTATAGGGCTGTCAATCCAGTCTTTTGACGTAGGATTCCAGCATGTGAAAGCCCTTAAAGCGAGGGCTTTTTTTTCTTCTTCTTCTTCTTCTTCTTTTTTTTTTTTCCATAAAGCCCAAAAGGTAGGGTAGGACTCTGATTTGGAAAGCCCTCAATCTTGAGCTTGACTCGGGCTTTACTCATCCAGCCTTGCCCTCAATTTATTAAAAATGTAAAATTTTGGAAAGTTTTTATGAAGATACTTTAAAATTTCTTAGAAGTACCCATCTATTCATATATTTTTAACAAAAATTATTAAAATACATAGTTTATTGGTACATAGTTAAATAGTGTAGATATCTTTTATAGAAATATGGCTTGAAAAATGAAGAAAGATTTTGATAATTATTGAGAGCAGTATCATAAAGACCTTACTCCTTAAACTTCAAAGTAAGTTGTTGTATTTAGAGTATGCTTTAATAAAGTAATATGGATCAAGTGAAGATATGAGTATTCGTCAAGGTGATACACTTACTACGACATTGTCAAATGTGGATAAATTTAATTTAGTACAAAAAAACCTACAAAGTTTGAAGGTTGACTTTTTAATGTTTGAGGAATAAATGAATAAAACAATTGTTTTAGATGGAAAATCTGAATTAGATTGTTATTTGGAAGAGCCAAGGGATAAATTTAGGGGCATTTGGGCGGAGGTCCCTCAACTGTAATTTTTATTGCAAGCGGTCCACAATACTTTATCATACTGACAGCAGTCCTCTTGTAACTGAAAAGGACAAAAACGCCCTTGTACATGTCAGCAAAAGCAAAACTCAAACAAATTTATCTGAGTTTTCAAAACTCAGATAAAACTCAGATAAATTTATCAGTCTTCTAAGGCAGTCTTCTCCCTGTTTAAACCATGGTTATGATCTGATATGTAGCCTGTGGACTGTGGTCCTGGACTATTCTTTCACATGTTAAAACCACTTACAGATTGATTGACTTGGGCTTTCTTGAAATTAGGATACACGATACCTTGTGAATACAACAACCAGAACATGTTTGGTTTCTCCCATAGTTCCCTGCTCCTGCTCCTTCCTTCTGTCTACTGGTTGAGAAAGAAAACGCGAATCATAAATCACAGCCACTGCAATAAGAAAGGAGAGATGGATGTGGGTTGTCGGATGGCACCACTTCACATAGCTATTTGTTTGAAACTCAGAAAAGTTCTTCAAAACTCAGATAAATTTGTCTGAGTTCTGCCAGAAACTCAGATAAATTTATCTGAATTGTGCCAGAAACTCAGATAAATTTGCCAAAACTTAGATAAATTTGGCAAATTTATCTGAGTTCTGCCAGAAACTCAGATAAATTTATCTGAGTTCTGATTTATCTGAGTTTCTGGCAGAACTTCAACAAATTTATCTGAGTTCTGCCAGAAACTCAGATAAATTTATCTGAGTTTCTGGCAGAACTTCAACAAATTTATCTGAGTTTCTGTCTAGTTTATCAGAGATTCTGGAAAATTTATCTGACCTCGGCGACACCAAAAGTTAGAATACGGAAAATCAGATTCTAATAAAAATCGAAATCCAAAACAAAAACACTTGATGACCACAATCCAATCGAGAAAAGAGAGGAAGGAAACAAGAAAAAATGCAAAATGCTCTCTTTCAAATCAAATGTAGAGAGAAAGAGAGATTTGGAAGAGACTTCAGATAAAAGAGCAAGATAAAGTAAAACTGTGTCTATCTTTGAAGAAATGAAAGAGAGAGAATCGGAAGTCATGGTGGCGACGGAAGGTGCTCTGCAACGATATTCTGCAACTATGGAAAGGAATGGAAAATGGAAAATGAGAGAAGAAGAAGAAAGAAGGAGTTTTCTGGCACAGTTGAATGGGGCAAATTAGTCATGAAAATACATGACGTGGCATATTAGGGACCTCTCACTAAAGTATCTCCAGCTGTCTGGACTATAGTCATTAGAGAAAAAGTAGTTGTCCTTGATGCCTTAGAAGACCGTGCTCAAGGACTTTTGGCTAATTTACCCATAAATTTATAGGCTACAATGTATTGGATTGGTGGAAAGTTAATTCAGCAAAATATCCAGTTATTTCAAGAATTAATCATGACAGTTTAACAATTTCAGTTTCTACAGTTGCTTCTTAATCAGCATTTAAAGCGTGAAGATGAGTACTTGACCAGAATAAGAGTTGTTTAAAATTTAAGACGTAAAAGTCTTAATTTGTACAGAAGATTAGATACGTCCATAGCCACACAATGACAATAATGCATTAATTGATCTTTTAGATATTCTAAAAGTAAATTAAATAAGTAAAAAAACAAACTATTGCTATTTGTTTTTATATGTATTATCATTTATAAAATTATTGTTATATGCTTTATGTTTTACATTAAATAAATTATTTTAGCCGATCGGACAAAAGAGGAGGATTAGCATTAAGTCGGAAGAGCCTGCTTCTACTTGGAGTCTTCAACCCACCAATTCATCTAGATCCAAATGGATATATTACCGAAAAATTAATAAAAAGGTTGGGTTCAACCTCTACAACTCATCATCATGAGATAATCCCGACCAAACCCGTTGCGACCCTAACTAGACTAATGTCCCTAAATTAAGGCTCTTGAAACGGACCATTCTAACCCAGTTTCAAAACTTCAACCTTTACTAGTTCAGTCATGGGCGAGCCATGGAAAGCCCAACCTTGTAGGTGCCAATAACCCATATTCCTTGCTCAAGGACCTGGGTCAAAACCGAACACGATTCTTGCCTTGCTAACGTGCGCAAGACACCACACCGCTCGCGTGACCAAACACCATCGGCACGTGCTACACGTGTCGCTCCCACGACCGTCCGATCCCTTCCCCATGCTCCCATCCGAGCCAAAATAAACTCAAGCACGAGGCCCGCACACGAGCGAAACCCTAGCACCCCCTTCCATCCCTTCCGAAACCCCATCCGACGCACCGCCGGAAAGCTGCCGGAATTCGCCAAATTCAGCTGTTAAACTCGAATTACAACCGTCCGATCTCGACGGAAGATCACGAACTGGTTGGAACCTCACCGGATCCGGCCCTCGCGCCTCGCCGGGAGAATTCACGACGTCTCGCCAATAAAAGAGAAACTCGAGGAAGAAGAAGAATGATCTTCGGCTTCAGAAATCAAAAGGAGAAAAGTGAGGAGATTTGGAACCTAGATTGATCTAGATCGTAGATCTGGTTCGAGAAAAAAGACAATACACCAGATCCAATCGGCTCGAATCCGAGCTAGAAGGCACCAAGATCAAAGATCTAATCGGTCTTCTCCCTCGCAGATCTTTGAAGACAATTCCACGTCCTTCAACATCAGTATCTGAATTCCGCTTCTAATGTCGGATCTTGCATAACATCAAACTGCAGAAAGATGTTACAGTACATAGAAACCATTCCTCACTCCAGCATTTGATTTCTCAAGGAAAAGAGATTGCAAATCGCCGATGCCATTTCCCACTCCATCATCCGACTTTTCCCCTGAAAAGCTAAGATCTTGGAGTCTAGGGTTAGGGATTTAGGAGATGGAGAGATTGGTGGGAACGAGCGAGGAAGAGGACGAAGAGGAGATGGAAATGGAGGTGAAAGGGGAGGACGAAGGAGGAGGAAATCAAGGGTTTTACAGTCAAGAACAGGAGGAGAAGATCGGGGCGAGGAGGAGCAGACCAAAGGAGGAGAAGGAGAGGACGAAGCTGAGGGAGAGGCATCGAAGGGCGATTACGGCCAGGATCTTGGCCGGGCTTCGAAAGCACGGAGATTACAATCTGCGAGTGAGAGCAGACATCAACGACGTGATTGCAGCGCTCGCTAGGGAGGCCGGATGGGTTGTTCTTCCCGACGGAACCACCATTCCTTCGCAGCAGGTACTCTCTCTCTCTTCTCCTTCTTCGACTTCTTCATGTCGTTGTTGTCGTCGTTTTGAGTGGCATTTGGATGTTTTGATTGACGGAAAGGGAGAGAAGATGGAGGAGTTTTTAGCAGCCGGAGGAAATGATGCCTTTGTTTGTACTGATGTGCTTGTTGGAGGACGAGTGCATTGATCTTTCACTGTACACGTGGCAAGACTATAAAGTGATGAGGGGATTGGATTGGTTTGGGTGATTTGATGGTTCACAATGACACAATCGCATCCAAAATGGAGTTCGACCCGGCAACTCAACTTACAATCCAACTCAACTCAGTTGTTGAGTTTGGTTTTTCTTCTCTCTCCCTCTGCACTCAGATTGTTTTTTTCTTAAAAATGAAACTAACCTTTCATTCATTCTTTTGCACCAGGGTATGGTCATTTAAAAGAAAAAGATACCTAAAATGGATTTATTTTGAGGAGAAAAATTACAATGTAAAAGAGCATGGTTTTTTTCCCAACTCAGAAGCTTTCGGCCTGAGTCTAAAGAACACTTAATTTTGAATAAATGGGAATGGTTTTGGGGTGCGAAGATAGGATTTTCTTAGAAGGGAAAGCGATGGTGGATTGATGATATTATATGCTTATTAATTTATTACTAATCATCTAAAATGTAACTTTTTTTTTAGATCTTTAAAATAATATCCAAATAAAATGCTAAGTTTTAAAATATCCCAAATTCTTTTATGATATGATTTTTTAAAACTTTATGATTGCAATTAAAATACAGAAATATTAGAGCTCATTGCAATGATTCCAAACCGTTTTATTTTAACATTGAGAATTGCATCTCACTCAAATTAATGTAGATGTTTGAAGGATTAATCACATGTAAATTGATAATTAATTAATGAATATTCATTTATTGGTTAGTTAGTTTTGGTCATTTGATAGGCATAATGATGATAGTATAGGTTGGTGTCAACTGAAGAGAGGAGGGCGGTTCTCAGTGTCAAGAGATTGGACTGATCACATTGGGGCAGAGTGAGCCCATGGGCTAGACCCGTACTAAGTTTTGAGCCATTATGGCCTGCTCAAAATCTGCATTTAGCTCAAATCCTACAGGGACCCAGAGTCCACCAAATATCAAGATTGGGCTGGATGAGGGTCATTACTCATCAGGCTTGACTGCCCCAGCCCATATACAATTGTAATGATTGTCTATTTCATAATATCAGATCTAAGCCCATAGTCTAGTTTAATGGCCCAGTAACCCCAGTTCCCTTGCACACATGCTTTTACAGTTTATACTTTGCCTGATGGCAGCAGCATCACTAGTGACCTCGAGCAGAGGTTGCTCGCAACTTCCCGGGTCTTTTGAAGACCTCCTTTTTGGAGCTTACGCTCCCTTCCCGTGCATCTGTCCTGTGATTTCTATTATTAAATCTCACGGGCTCACGATCCAACGCTCTCTCTCTCTCTCTCTTTCTCTCTTTCTCTCTCTCTCTCTCAATTGAATCTGTGATCTGCAATTCTCAACCATCCGAGCCAACCCCCAACCCCCAAATGGGTCTTCTCACTGCTCCCATTTTCCAGACAGCAACGCCTGCCGTGGCCGCCCCACCACTGCTGCCCTGCCGGACGCCGCCCCCGGCACTTCTGAGGGGTGGGGGAGTCTCTTCCGGCTTGAAAAGCTCAGCGGATTACCACCCCTGTCGCCTGAAGGGCGTCTTCACGCCGACGCCGGTGTTGGCTTCTCAGCCTCGGACTATTGCAATGGTTGGAGATGGAGGAGAGCTGGCTGAGAATTCCCTTCTTATGGGTAGTAGCAGTATGGATGCTGTCAATGATAATCAGGTAATTGGAACTGGGGGCACTCCTTCATCTCAATTGCATAGTTTAATTTGAGAAATGATGGTGTACCTGTTTTTGAAATCTGCATTGTGGGGCCCACTTCACATCAAATTGGACCAGTGGATGGATTATATTGCCCAATTTAAGTGATAAGGGTGGTAGTATTCACTGTTCGATTGAGATCATCCTGTTCACTTCCCCCATATAATTTTGTAATTGAATAAAAATGAGTTCAATCCAATTGGTTTAAGCATTATTATCTGATGAGAAGTGGTCCACATAATTTGTATTGTTCTCACCCTATAACCAGAACATATAGTTCTGTACCTGCTACTGTCATTGACTCAAACATCAGTGTTTCCATGTGTCTAAATGTTCGAATCTAGGTGACGCATCAGTTGGGACCCACCATGTAGCCCCATCATGTGGTGAGCCAGATATATGCAGGTTGAATGATCCTATCCAATGGTGATGTGGGGCTCACCTGATAGCCTCATATACATGTGAACAATGGATGGTCCCAGTTGATGGTGTAGGGCACACCTGCTGATGCCTGCTCATGTTTTGACCCAGGTGATCTACATGGCAAGTATCACTTTTTTGCATGGTCGAATTTGGATCATGTGTGTCGCATCAGATTCTGGTTGTCTTGAAGGCATATTAAGAGTGTGATATATGTAACTGCATGTGGATGCTTACATCAATTGTCCTCTTTATGTTCTAACCTTCATTTGCTGCTCGAGATCTTACATTCATATGGTAATTTCTGTTGCTGAATGATGGGTTCAGTTTGAAGCACACGGTCACAATATGATCATTCCTTAGGATTCTTGTTGAATTTTATTGAGTGATGTGTCTTTTCTTTAGTTGTGGCTATTGATTCTGAAAAGTTAGAGGGTTCTGGATAAGAGCACTGATGAGAAGTCTCTTTGATAATATTGCTGATTTCCTTTTTACACCATACAACTTTGGCAGGAGGATGTAGTCTGCCTATTGGGCTCTACAATGATAGCCTACTGTTGAAGAACACCTCAATCAGATTAACCCATTTATCATGTTTACTCTCTTCATGTCAACTGCTGACACTTTTGTTGTCAGTTATCTTACTGAAGCATGTTTTGAAATTTCATATAGCACTCAGTTGACCTGGTGTCAGTTAATACTGGTACAAGTCTGGGACAGAGATCCCGAAAAAGCTCTAGTGTTATTAAGTTGGAACCAACTTGATCAAGTGTGACCTGCATAGACAGACTATTATGGACAGAGTAACAAAAGTTATTCAACCAAAAACACTTGCAGGATATGTTTTTTTTTTCATTTTTCCTCGTTGAGTTTGTACTTCGAAGTGGAAGGGAAATGATCGTACCTAAAATGAATTCCTGTACTGTTCAGTATGAATAATGAGCCTGCAGGCTTATGGTGGTTCACAGCAGATTTTTTTTCCAGTAACGACAAGAGTATATTAAAGGAGGACAAAAAGATGAAACCAGCTACACCCTAAAACATTAAATGAGGGCACAATTTGAATAATGAGCCTATACTCATCAATATGAATAATGAGCCTACAGACTTATGGTGGTGCACAGTAGAGAATGATGATCAAGGCTACTTGAGAGTTATTGGTATGACAATGGAGCCTGAGCTTTTTTCTTTTATAATATTAGATATTCTGTTATCCATTTGGTTTTCCTAATTATCCAATAAGGAGTGGAGAGTATGATAATGATAATGAAGATAGGCTTGAACCAATGTGAAATTCAATGTGGTATTGAAGCATTGGTTGCCTCCAGGGCCCCAAACCCCACCCATCAGCTAACATTATGGTTTATAATTTCTTGTTTTACTGTTACTATGAGCGTTAAGTTTTTTAATTTCTTATTTTAATGTTACTTTGAGCATTAAGTTATTAGTAGTATTTTTTTTGGTAACCAAGTTATTAGTAGTTATTATACATTAGTATCCAGCTTTTGGCGTTTCCCATTTTTATGGTTGTATTTTGTCTTTTTGGATCCCCAATCCAATTACACCAAAATTTTATGTTTGTCCTTGCCAAATGACTTACTATGATGGCAACTGCCAAAAAGGAGAGATTTTCACAATACGACCCTTTCACAAATCCTATGCAGGGTTTAGATATGGATCCCATATGATGCATGTGCATCAGTTCAGCCGATGTGCATGTTTCTTTCTTGGACTACCTGTATGGCTGTATCTGTTGTGCTTTTAAGCCAGATTCAGCATTTCTCTTATACCCAGATGACTCTCAAGTCTCAAGTTACTTTATTCTCTGTTTATCTAGGTAATGAATACAAATCCAAAGATGCAAGAGCGGGATTTTGCAGGCACGCCTTATGTTCCAGTATATGTTATGCTGCCTGTGAGTTATACTATTTTGTTTGATGTCTCAAAAAAATACTGTTTTGTCATTGAAGAAAATGCTTTATTTCTTATACCTGTTGGTTCCTTTCAATTTGTTGATATTCCTTCATTTTTCTATCATGAATGGGATGGCAGCTGGGTGTTATCAATACTAAATGTGAGCTGGTTGATCCTGATGGCCTACAACAACAACTAAGAATTTTGAAATCAGTTAATGTTGATGGTGTCATGGTTGATTGCTGGTGGGGAATAGTAGAGGCACATACCCCTCAGGAGTACCATTGGAGTGGTTATAAGCGGCTCTTCCAAATTGTACGAGAACTCAAGCTTAAGTTGCAGGTGAGACATGCTATGTATATTCAGTATTCTTATCTGCAATATATGTTGGAAATTTATGATTAGATTTTATAACCTGTTTAACCAACTTCTAGCTATCATTGATTTATATTGGCGTATCTTGTTTAAACTACTTATTAGATTGGTAAATTCTGCCAGAGAAATGGATGTTCTGTGAGAATTGGATAAGGGTGGTGGAGAACAAGAAATAATATATTTTCATATGATCAGCTTCTTTGATATTAATATCCATCTTCAGGATTTCCTTCATCATATAGCTCATTCATTACCATTTATATTAAAGACTCATTAATAGTTACGATCTCCACTATGAAAAACAAACCATTTCTCAGTATCCCTTATGTTCCTGATTTTCAAGATCCATTATTGGTGATAAACTGACATCAAGATTTCTACAGTAGCGAATAGCGATCACTACATGGCAAGTGGCTACCTCTATTCTAACCATGGTTTCCAGACCAGAAAAAAAATGCAGGAAATGGATTCCAAAATTAGAAACATGGGCAAAATTTAGTGGCAAGTATGGTTCTATGACATGGTCCGAAAACCTGACTTGGCTTTGCATCCAACTGAATTGTTCAAAATGGGCGTCTTGACTCTTGCTAGGTCTGATTAAACACTAGTGAGAGGGTTAAGAGGTAAGAGTTTGTGAGAAACTTGAGATGACAACTCAATGACATCTATCTGTTTTTGGTAAAACATGCATGGTTTAAAATATCGGCTGAGTAGAGTGTCGGCCTGACTCTGTATCGGTGAAACAGGACTCGGGTGAGTCCACGAGTCCCAAGCCGACTCGCGGGGGCGAGGGGGGGATGGTTGTTTTTCTTAAAGTACTTTAAATAGAGGAAGGGGGAGCAAGAAAGTAGTATAAAAAAATAGGAAAGAGTTTTGGGCATTGTGCTCTATGCAGGAAAAAGCTGCTGGTTGCTGCTGTGTGCTGTGCTGCCAGCTGCTGTGTGCTGGAGCTTCTGCTGGCTGTTGGTGCTAGGTACTAGCTGATAGGCCGCCTCCTCCTCCTTTCTTCTCTTTCTTCTTCTTCTTCACTGAATTGAGGGCCGGTCTGACTCGCCCGAGTCCCACCCAACTCGCCCGCCTTTGGGCGAGCTGGGTCCTGAGTCTGGGTTTTTAAACCATGCATGATATTACTCTTGTCAAATAATGGCAACAGAAAAAGAATAAAATTGCTGAGATAGTTTCCTAAATTCTTTCAATTCCTTTTCCGTTTAGATTCAGCATTTAAATAAAGAGGATTTTACCAAAAAAATCCCCTAAGACTCGTTATAAGCCAAAAACGCCCTCAATATCTTATAAAGACTATAGTGGTCTCAGGGGCTCTGTTTTTTTTTTTTTTTTTCCCTTCTCTGAGTGGGGATATCCTCTATTTACTTTAAAAACTCCCAAAACCCTTTTTCCCCTTTTCGTTTTTCTCCCATCTTCTCCTCTCTTCCACAACGTTGAAGCTTAGATCCTTCAAAGAAAAAGAACACCAAAAGACCCGATCAGAAGGAGAATGTGACCGTCGGCATTCTCTCCTTCAAAGTCGCAAATGTTATGTCAAAAACAGTCCTCCTTCATAATTCCTAGCGGATCCTGAAATCTCTCGTTTCAAAACTGAAATCCAGAAATTCGAAGGCGCAAACATCCGAAGGCAAAGCAGCTGCACCGATGAGGAAAGGTGGAGGAGGAGCTGCCGCCGCCTCCCTGTCCTAGGGCTGGTTCGAGATGAAGCCCTTCATCGCCACTCTTGTCATCCTCACCCTCGTCATCGCCCTCTACCAGCTCCCTCCTCCCACCCCATCCGACCCCAACAAGCACATCGTCCCCGCCTATAGCAATGCCGCCGCCTTCTTCATCGAGATAGGCGGCCCTTTCGCCTTCACCATCGTTGTCCTTGCCCAAATTAGTGCTGTGAATGGGAATATCCCTGCCTGTGTTAGTGCTGTGAGCGGGGATATCCCCGCCCACTAGAGTATTGTGGGTGCTGTCTCTTGGAATTGTATCAGTTGAGCCGGGGATATCCCGGCCCAAATTAGTGCTGTGAACGTGGTTGCAGAGAGATCCGTCCGGATCCCAAAAAAGGCAAATGGGAAAAGGGAGTTCGACATTCTTTATGTTGTAATGAACGATGAACGGGGATATCCCCACTCATTTACTTAGAATGAATTGCGATATTCTTGCTCAATGCCAAAAGCAAAAAAAAAAAAAAAAAAAAAAAGAAAAAAAAAAGGAAGAAAAAACTAGCAGGAGGACCAAACTGGTCTATATAAGACATTGATGGACTTTTTAGCTTTTGACAAGTCTAAGGGGATTTTTCTTGTTAAATACTCTTAAAGAAAAGAACCTAGTAGTTTACCGGCTTTGAAGGTAATATTGTGAATGCTTTAGCTATTTATATTCAAATTTTAACCTAAACAGCCAATTGCATTGCTTTTTATGTCTCAGCAATGTGCATGTGCATTGGGATGCTAAGGGCTTTTTATTATGTCCCATTGATTTCAGAACTCCTGTTGTTTTTATGTTCTTTCTTCCGAACAATTGTTTATAATCCTCATTGGTTAGCTAAGGTCATTTGGATTCTTACATTGCTATCCCTTATCTCTAACCCTTGCATCAACTGTATGATACGGGGTTTCTTTCCCTTTTCAACCCTCTCAAATTCCATGTCTCTTTATATGCATCACATTTTTAAAATCAAAATTCCTCAACACCATAACCATTCAAGTAAAACTAATCCATCTTCTTGTCGGAGAATAGCCTTCTTCAAGTAACTTTTTGCACTTAAATGTTCATTTTTTAACTGTCTTTTGTGTTTTCCCCTTGTCTTTGCTTTCTATGGCTCTGCTTCTTTGTTTTGTATCATTTTTTTGTCAACTGTTAATGTCATTTCAGATTCATCTAACCAATTTTTCTGGGTCCCATGGATCTGGCCCCTACGATGGGTATATTCGTTTTGATTTGTTGACTACCTATTTTTTCTTACTTCTTTTCCCCACTATTATGGCTTGCTTTCTAAGTTTTTGCTCCTTTGATTCTCAGTTAGTTTTGTGAGCTATAATTGATGCAGATGTTAATATTTGGTTGCCTGGAAGAATCCATGAGGGGCCCAAAATCCAAATTCCAAACCTTGTAACCCGCATGTATTTGCACAAACCCCAAAGGTCTTTTTGGATTTGCATAACTCTTTGTCTTTTGTCAGATCAATAGTGTGTTTCCAGTATAAGTTTATTTTTTACAAGACAAAGGGTCTTAGATTAGAAGTCCTTTTTATTTGTTAGTATTGACTTTTACCAAGATTAGCAAGTTTTTTTTATCCAAGAGGAGGTGTCTTTTTTTGTTTTTGAGATATTTGTACGGGGAAGTGGTCAAATGCTTTTGAAGTAGGAAATTTATGTGTGTTGTGGGAAAAGCCTACAAGCTGTATTTATTTATATGCTGTGCATCTTCACAAAATCAATGAAATTCAGTTTATTTCAGTGTGAAATACTTACCTCTTTGCAATGTAATGATTCCTTCTTGGTTTGATGGTGATGATGCCTTCAGATGGTCCATAAGTGAAAACTCTTACCAGCATAGGAAGCCCGATGGGACGATTCAGTCCATTTGGAGGGCCGATCCTGCATTATCCCATTGCAAAAATATGTAGCTTCTCTCTCTGGATCCACAAATCTGCCACTTGGAGCCTCTAGGTCCATGATTTTATGTAAGAGCATACTACATGTTTGTGTAAAGTGGCTGTCTATTGTTTATGACTGAGATAATCTTCAAGTTGAACATGAAGGTGGCTGATACCATCTGATCAGCGGACAATGGACATGTTAAATGGATGGTCCTGATTATTTCTTCCAGACTTATGATGAGAAATATCTTCCACTCAGGGCCTTAAATTTGGACACGCAGATTTGTGCTGTCGTGTCACATTTTTTTGGCACTGCTTCATCGAAGGCTTCGAGGCCACTTTGCAGACAAATCCAAACCATTCAGATCATTGTGTTCACTATAAATGGGAGATTCCTATCCAATCAGAATAAAAATGTATATGATTTTAGCTTGGCATCTGTTTTTAGGACTTCGACCATTTACCATTTCTGATTTCACCTTATAATCAAATATCTCCACTTTAGTAAATTAGGGATTCGGTGTCATTTCTAACTATGCCAAATCCCAAGTGCCCAAATGTTTGGAGCATTTTATTATGTTTATGTATTGCTCTCCCTGGATTATTTAAAGGGTGGGCTTCAGGGGGCATGGCCGCGTGGCCCATACCACCAAGAGGCATATGTTGGACAATTCTCCCCTCCCTTTGAATATGTAGCTGGTAGATTTTTTTCCCATCGTTTTTAATTCTGAGAGTGTCCAGTCAGGTTATACAGTGTCATCATCACGCTGGTAATATTACACATCATAGCTAACTACAAATCTTTAAATAGCATATTGTTGTGACTTGACTTGAAAAGATAACTTGAATTTCAACAATCACGGCAACTTGGCCAAGTCATGAGTCAATTAGAAGATCAATCATAATACTGAATGCATCATTATCAATTGGCAGCAATGTTTTTATTATTTGATTTGGAAGCCTGGGTTGGAAGAGATGTTTTTATTAATTTTTTTTGGAAGTCTGGGTTGGTTGGTAGCACACAATTTGCATATGAATAACCAGTTTGCCCACTCTTTGGATGATTCTTCTCATGACTTTGTGCAGAAAATTTTAAAGATCTGACTATTGGATTCTGGAATTTGCAATTGCAACAGGTGGTTATGTCATTTCATTCTTGCGGAGGCAATGTTAATGATGATGTATGTATTCCCCTCCCTCATTGGGTGACAGAAATTGGTCGAAGCAATCCAGACATATATTTTACAGATAGGGAAGGGAGATGGAACCCTGAATGTCTTACATGGGGAATTGATAAGGAACGGGTATTAAGGGGTCGAACTGCAGTTGAGGTACTGGAGTACGCCATCTCCATCTATTCTTGTTCTAGTTCTACATTTCTTATTACCATATCCATTTACTATTGCACTTGTCCTTTTTTTTACCATTTCTTAACGGTGTCATGGAATGAAATACTTTGTTAACTTTTCAAATTTTCCTCTTGCTCTTCTCTTACAATCATTACCAAATTATCAGTGCTCTTTTCTTTTGTGATTCAGAGCATTGCATCCTGAAACTAAATTGATTGGGTGATGGATATGGTTGGTAATTACTCTGGATCATTATCCCTGAAGCCTTTACCACTGTATCCCATTATGGTCATTTGATTGCATTCATTTGCATATTTAAATGTTGCACATGCATAACATTTATACATTGGCACATTTGTTTGTGCTCATTTATGCATCACATGTGTAAATGAGGGGTGAAAAGATGTTAAAGAGGCGCTAGTACAAGGGACATTTGGGACAGGTTGCAGTATCAAATCCTTCACCGCCTTTTATTTTTGGCAAGTCTTGTGGGCCTTAAACTTTTTTTAATCTGAGCTGTTCAAGTTTTTTGTTAACCCATTAAGCTCAATAATGTTTAGTTTCATGTCTTAAACATTCATAGATTTTGACATGTACGAGCATTTTACATAGATAATCCAAACCGTTCAACATTTACTCATGTCAAAATGGTGCTTCCAAACAAATATGGTATTGTGTTTCAATGTGTAAATTATCCCATCTTCATATTTTATGCGTAAAAGACAAGCAACCCCTAAGGGTAACTCCTAATTGATTAGGAGGGTTAATAAGTGGGATCCCTTGCCATTTCTTTTGGTCTTCTATGTCAAGAACATTAATGTCCAAAATTCTAAAATATTTGGTTGAAGTTAGAAAAATGGAAAACCAATCAAATATAAGTTGACAATTATGCTTCTCTGAAGTCTGAACTTTCACATATTTCCAAATGAAATATGCGTGTAACAATTATTACTTAAGCAGTGCAACTGCAAGCATTCATTATAAGTAGGACAAAAATAAGAATCCGATTCATGATATTTTTCTATAATTTGAAGGCTTACTTTGACTAAATAAGGAGTCAAAGTAATAAAAAAATAATAATTCATTATGGTTTTTCCTTGATTATTCTTTTTTTTTTTTTTTAATGATTTCCCTGTAGGTTTACTTTGACTATATGAGGAGTTTTCGGGTAGAGTTTGATGAGTTTTTTGAGGATGGTATTATTTCTGAGATTGAAGTCGGATTAGGTCCCTGTGGAGAGCTAAGATATCCATCCTATCCTGTGAAGCATGGTTGGAGATATCCGGGAATAGGGGAATTCCAGGTACTTTTGAGTTGTTTTGTATCTGACACAACTAGTCGTTGCATTGTTCACATGATGACTCAATTCTTCCTAATTTTTAGCTTATACACTATTATACTAGTATCTTCAGCACCAATCAAACAATTATCTTTTCTGAATTATTCTGACTGTGTTTTACATCTATGAAACTTTTTTTTTTTCAGTGTTATGATAAGTACTTGATGAAGAGTTTGACAAAGGCAGCTGAAGCAAGAGGGCACTCTTCTTGGGCTAGAGGACCAGATAATGCTGGCACTTACAATTCCCAGCCGCATGAAACTGGATTCTTCTGTGATGGAGGTGATTATGACAGCTACTATGGCCGATTCTTCCTTAATTGGTATTCTCACGTATTGGTTGATCATGGTAACCGTGTACTATCTCTGTCCAAGTTGGCTTTTGAAGGCACTTGCATTGCTGCAAAGGTATCTGCACATTTTATGGAAGTGTCGGTTGACATTTTTTGCTTACTAAGTAGATTTTATCCAACCAAAGTGATTCTCTTAGTTACTCCTATTATGAACTAATGATTCATTCATTATAGTTTCTTACAAGAGATCAGTCATGAAAATTAGGTTAAACGTACAATCTATTTTTCTTTTTTCTTTTTTGTGGTAGCGGCAGATATGGACAAAGCTTTTGGCTAGGGAAACGTATAGGGCATGACACCTTGAAATCTCTGTTCAAATATTTTGGGGTTCTAATTATGAAATGTGGAAGCATAAAGCATAAATTTTCCAAATGCATCATATCATCATCTTATCCTTATCCCATAGATCATAGATTGGCTTAATGTGCTCTGCTCAAGAGACAACCTAAGATAAGGAATATATATGTGTTTGCGTGTTCGTGCGTGTGTGTTGTGTTTATTACCAATGTTGTACAAGGGTGATCTCTCTTTGACTATTTGTATGTGAATGAATGAAAAAAGGAAAAAAGGTATAAGAGCTATTCATAATTGTTAATAACCAGAAACACTAAAAGCTCGAGCTGTTACGGAATGGCAGAATAATGTATATCAAAGGGTCCTGACAGCCTCCTTCACATGTGGGGCTCCACATGACAAATGACCATATGTGGACAGAAACACGTCCTCAGGGATTTGCACATGACCCCGGGCTCTGATACCATGTTAATAACCTGAAACACCAAAAGCTTGAGCTATTATTGAATGACAGAACAATGTATATATCAAGGGGTCCTGACAATAATCACCATCATTGTGACCCAATCCCAATCAGTTAAAGTTGCACTTGCAAGTTCTGCTTTTCCACTTGATTCTATTGGAGGCCAGATTCTCTTTAGTTCCACAATCTAACACATTTCCCCACAGTAATAAAGGGGAGGCTAAGTGCTACTTGCATATAAAAAGTAGATTGAAAATTCGGTTCTCTGTGCTTTTTATTGTTGTTTGCCTGTCTGATGCTAAACCTCCTTTTTCCTGGCTTAGAATCTGCTCATGTGGCGACAAGATATATATATTAGAGGAATTATCTATAGTGGGACATTTGAATGGGGCAACAAGACAAGACATATGGTAGATGGACTATGCTCTCATAATGTTTGCTTGGAGAAAGGGACCCTGCAAAAGGAAGCATTGAGGGAGTGGCTATTCCTTAAGTAATTAGATTAATGGATGAACTTTTTTTAGAGTGACCATCAAAAAGGGGCTAGGGGACCATTCATGTGTCACCGATACAGGATATACAACAATCTTGTTCGTCAGTGCATTAGAGATGCAGAATGGGTTCATGTACAGAAAGGCACTAAAAATTCAATCGACAGTAACACTGCTATGTACACAAAGCACTAGAAATTCTATCAACGGTAACTACTGATATTACTGATAAAAAAGAGAAAAAGAAAAAGTAATTAATGCTGCAAAACTACCAGTGGAAGAACCCAAAAAAAAAAAAACCAGTGCAAGAACAAAAGAGGGTTTTTTTTTTTTTTTAATTTCATTGCACATAACAATGTGCCTTCTTGTCAGAAGTTTAAGTATCATAGCATATGTACTAAAGAGAATTATTGGTATTTTTTCCTCTTTAAGTTAATTTCAATTCAAGCTGTGTCATATTAATAAGGAATTCATTTATCCTGTTATTAAACTCTCTGTAGCTTGACCATACATTATACAATCAATCAGTATTGTGTTTTGATTGCTTGTTTACTTAAATAGAATACTTACCCATACTGATCCTGTACTGCACTTCTCTATTGATCAAATCATTAAACAGGTTTCTGGCATTCACTGGTGGTACAAGACAGCTAGCCATGCTGCTGAACTGGCTGCTGGATTTTATAATCCTTGCAACCGCGATGGCTATGCATCTATAGCAGCAATGTTGAAGAAGCACGAGGCTGCTCTAAACTTCACATGTGTTGAGTTACGCACTTTGGACCAGCACGAGGGCTTCCCAGAGGCATTGGCAGATCCAGAGGGGTTGGTTTGGCAGGTATTTTTATTAAAATAGTGGCTCCATTTAGCTTCCTAGTGATAATCCTAGATAATATGAAAGCAATTCTGTAAACAGGACTTTCAACCAATTATAGCAGTCACAACTAGTTGACCCTTTATCCTTTGCCCTAATGATGAATGGCCTCAAATAGAGAACCCTGGGGTAAAGGGTTCAAAGTTTGTGCTTAGTTGTCATGGTGGCTAAATCAGTAATAAATCAGGGTAATAAATAAATCCCAATACCGGACTTGGCTGTCAAATTAATGAGAATTAACAAGTGCTTGAGCTTGTGTGGTGGGCTGAAATATTGAAGTGTATACTGTAAACCATCAGGGGGTGGCGAGTCTCTTAAATGTTAGGACGTCTGTGTTACTAGCTGTATACCTAATTGCATGTGGCTGTTGTATATTGCAATGAGAAAGCTCAACTTCTAATGTGTTCAAATGATATCACTAACCTGCTGGTCTCATTCTGATAATCATTATAAAATTACAGTTGTTTGAATAGATAAATGAGGTAATAGTAAATATTACTAGTTATGATACCCAGACACGGCATGGATATGGCAGGGACACACCATAGACACGGAAGGGACACGGATTTAACATATAAGAAGTGGGTATCGGATACTAAACGCCCTGTAAAGAAAGAATTTCCTGGTATGAGTGTATTAGATATCTTGAGGAATTAGGAAGCTTTGTCGGGACAGTAAGAAGTACGAGAATGATAAAATAGAACCCTCCTCTTTTAGGAGAGATGAAGTTCAACATTGATGAAGTAGCTCAAGGAAACCCTGGACCTGGTGGGATTGGGTTTGTTTCCAGGGACAGCTCAGGAACCACACAGTACTAACTTTTCTTCTGGCCCCAATTGGTGTGACAGAATCTAATGAAGCTGAGGTTTTTGCAAAATGTAGAAGTTTGCTTGAGAAAGGAAACTGAAAAATGTATTGATATAAGGAGATTCAAGAATGCGAAGAAGTGGGTTAGTAAGAAGGAACGAGAGCCCTGAGCATAGTCAGAAGGTGCTCATTGTTAAGTCAACTGACCTTTTGGTAAAAAAAGAAGAAGAAGAAGAAGAAGAAAAACATGGAAGTCAGGTTTCATTTCAAGAGACATGGGATCTTTGCTTGGCAATGTCGATGACTCTTTTGCACGTCTATGGAGACTCATGTCCGAACTGAAATCATCTTGAACCAGTCACTGACTTTGTGAATGGGTCAAGTTGATTTGATCGGGGTCAACCCACTGGGTCGCAAAACTATGAGTCATCCCTATGAACAAGATACGGATTTTCCCTCATAAAGTGGAATGAGTATTGACTGTTGAGTGATCCAGCTTATTCTGCATGAATCCCATGCATAAAATCTCCCATCAAAGCAATCTAACCAAAATAAAGGAAATCACTTTAAAACCATACATGTCTATTTAAAATGACAAACCATGCACTAGACTTAAATGAAGTGAAGCCAATATAAAATTTATGCATAGTTTTCATGATTGACCTGAAGGCAATCTTCTTATGAATGTTCAAAACTGGCTATCGGTCTGTGGGAACAGTAACTGCTCTTTTGTTTTCCTATCTGCATCTCGGTACAACTATAGCTTTTGTAGTGTTTGGTTACTTTATGAAATTGTGTTTAGCTGAAACTTATTGGGGAGGCAAAGACTGCAACGTAAGTGTATGATGTCTTTAGGAAACAACAGGAATATTTATTTGATATTTCTGTCTGTTTTCAGGTGTTGAATGCTGCATGGGATGTTAGTATACCTGTGGCCAGTGAGAATGCTCTTCCATGTCATGATAGAGATGGATATAACAAGATACTAGAGAATGCCAAGCCTATGAACGATCCAGATGGAAGGCACTTGTCTGCATTCACCTACCTCCGTCTTAGCCCAACTCTTATGGAGAGACACAACTTCTCAGAGTTTGAACGCTTTGTCAAGAGAATGCATGGTAAACAACTGGACACGCTACGTTCTTTGGTTATTTATTTCAGGGACTCTTTTGGAAAATTTGTTACTTCTAATTGGTTTTCAAATGCTGATGAAAAAGCTCCCTGGATATCCCAAATATTAAACCAAGAAAAGATTTTTAGTCACTAAATAGAGTTCGAGTTATAATAGATTTTCGATATTACTACTGATTTACAGGACTTGTCTGCTCACTGTTGTTCTTTCTAGGGATTTACAGATTTGTATTAAATATATTTCAGTTTGAGACCGTTCTGTAACCATCTGCAGGGGAAGCTGTTCTTGATCTTCAAGTGTAGATGAAGACGACGGAAGGGAGGAGGAGGGTTTGGTCAGGGAGACCTGTGTTCCTATGAATGATATACTTACAGTAAATTTATTGTAAAGACAGGCATACATACATCTCCCCCTCTTTGTAAAAAAGAAATTCCCACAATGAATGGCATTCATAACCCGACCAGCTCAGTTACTCTTTGTTCTTTGATCAAAGGAAAACAGGTATTTTGGTCAATTGGACTAATGCATTTGATCTCTACCAATTCATATACGGGGAATACATAAATAAATAAAAACTGAAGTGCAGTTATGAGTTTTTGCTCAAATCTGGTCAATTACAAAAACCCACCTGCTCCTTCTCAAATTGACGGACGACCTTTCAATGTTTTAAGTTGATATCAATGCCCACAATAGCAAATCTGTTTTTGAATTGTAGAGACCAACTTGTGAAGGAGTCTGCAAGCATTGTTCAGGCTAAAAATCAGAGGCGGACCCAGGATTTCATCGTGCCGGGGGTGGGTGGGGGGGGGGGGGGGGGGGGGGGGGGGGGGGGGAAGCTTAAATAAATATATTTTAACAAATCAAAATAGCTAGTATTATTTTATATTTTTTCTGGACATATATCCAAATTCAAGCATGATAAATATATTAAAATCAAAGGCTGGAAGTTTATCTGTAGCAGCACAGCCACAACCACCGACGCACACGGCACACAAACTAATCATCTGATCTCTGATGACTTTGATTGGATCAGGCCGGCGGGCGGTGGATCAGGTCGGCGGGCGGTGGAGTGAGCAGGGCGGTTTGTAGCTTTCTTCTTTAGTTCTTTCTTTCTTCCTATTAGAATGTTAGGGAATAGGGATAGGGACTTTAGGGTTGATGCAGCAGAAGTCTTTCTTCTCAAGATTCATGACCCAAACCAAACGGTTGTCCATCTCAACCAAACAATGAGGAATTGAATGGCTTAAGTTATTCATTGACAAATCAGGGGTTGTTAACTTAATTGCATTACAATTTACAAAGGGACGAAGGACTTATGAGCTTTCCTTTCTTGGCTTTGGACTTGGGACTTGGGACTTGAGGAGATGGATCAAGGCCCATTTCAATTTGGTATTTTCTTTTATATATATATATAAATACTTTGTGCAAACAATTGGAGGGGGGGGGGGGGGGGGTGGGTTTGTTATAAAATTATTATATAAATTAATTAAAGCATATTAATCTTTAGGGGTTTGTGATTTGAGGGGGGGCGGGCCTACTCTTGGGTCCGCCCCTGCTAAAAATTATCATTTGATACCGAATGTCTCACAACATTTATTTCTCCTTACCTCAAAAATACAATATGTTTACCGCATTTTCTCTACAATATTTCTTTTAAGTTGCTTTTAAAATTCTGGTTGAACAACATCTAACGTTTATATATAAACGTTCCAATATTATGACCCTCGTAGCTATTCTTGAAATATGCCCCTGCAAAGAGTATTTGGGTTCTCATATAAATGAACCTTCTCAAATCCCTTTTTTTTACCGATCCATGAACCCAAGCCTAGACGCAAATCTGAAGAGGGTCAAATAATGGATCAAATAAAGCTTGGAAAATTGGATTTTCATGAGAATGGGCGCACTTTGTTCCGGAATAAAATAATGCAAAAAGAATGTTTTAGGAAAGCTTTTGCATCAAACAAGGGAAAAAAAAAGCAAAGAAGATCAAAGGTTTTCTCCATGGTGTAAAAGATTCATCGATCTTGCACATACTTGTCCTAAATATATGAACTATGCAGTATATTATCACCATGCCTGCCTCAAGGGAACTTCCAGTATGTGCTGGGTGAGAATCATTTTCTTTCATCTCTATTCGTATGTGTATACTTGTGTATTACGGTTGGTGTGTCCACATGGGAAATCAAGTTTTCATCCACCCTTTTTCCTTATTCACCTCCTCATTGCCCATCATGTCCGTATTAAATCCAATATGGAGGGATTTCTTCCCACACAACACCACCACATTGTAAAGAGTTTCGAGCATGTAAAAAGACTATTGCAAAGTATTTATGCTCTTCTACCAAGGCCTTCAGGTGTTGGTACGCATAGTTAACAAAGGAAACTTACAGAAGTATTTAAAACTCGCGTGCTAAATGTTGAGCTTTAGAGGTCTTTTGTCTTTTACAAGTATGATTGGAAAATAAGATTTACGTAGAAAAATACTACATGTGCAAATATTGCATGTACAATATTTTAATTTTTTTTTACTTTTTTCATAAATTTCTCAAAATCCATATAGAACTAAAATATAACACTAGACATCGTGTTATTTTCTCAACTACATTTTACGACAGCATTAATCTACAATAATCAATAGCTATTTTAATTTCACATCTTAAACATTTATAAATTCTAAAATATATATATAAAAAATTACTTATGCAAACCCTACCTTTCAGCACTCACTCAATACGAAAATGATGTCCTAAAAATATAAACATGGTACTGTATTTCACATGTATAAATTTCAGATATGCAAAATTTTCATGTGTAAATCTCACTTTCCATACACGTAATCAGTTTCAAACTCAGGGACTAGTGTGAAAATTTCCCATTTCAAAGAGCATATCCGTTTCTGACAA
Source organism: Umbellularia californica (assembly GCA_028538565.1). Taxonomy (NCBI): domain Eukaryota; kingdom Viridiplantae; phylum Streptophyta; class Magnoliopsida; order Laurales; family Lauraceae; genus Umbellularia; species Umbellularia californica. The sequence goes on from JAPQWN010000002.1 coordinate 99,629,710, forward strand.
CAACATGACCGAGTGAGACCGACCGAGGAAATTCCAGATTTATGTCCACGCAGTGGACCCCACCGTTTGGGAATTGTTACTCCGGAGAATCCGCTTTCTCTCCCTCCTTAAACCCCCTCAAAACCCTAATCGTCATCTTCTTCTTCTTGTTCTCTGACATTTATTTCAAGCAATGGATCCAACCCTTCTGCAACAAAAATTCCTCCCAATGGAAAGATTCAATCTTCAAAGGTTTTAACTCTCTCTCTCTCTCTCTCTCTCTCTCTCTCTCTCTCCATTGCACAAGATCTGTTTTTATTTCAGTTTAATTTGATCTGGAGTTTTGTATGTAGGGTTAGTAATTGAATTGCCATGAGCTGTTGTTTCGCCTCCTTCCGCTCATTGAATCTCATTGCAACTCTGGCTGCAGTTATTGAGTCTGAGAAATGTAGTTTCTTTCGGAAATGTGGGTGCAGCTTTTTTTTTTTTTTTTTTAATTTCTGTTAAGGACGATTTGGGTTTTTTTTTTTTGCCTCATTGAATCTTTCTGAAGTTTATTAATTTCAGATTGAGTGTTGCGGATGATGTTGTTTTGATTGAAAGATTGAAAGATTTTATGGGCATTATTGCTTAGAGAGTTTAGTGGATTCTATAAAAGTGACCTTTGGAGCGATGTAGATGGGGTGCTAATGCACTGATGATAGTATTTGTTTACTCTTTTGTATTATTTGGACTTGGGTCTTTGTGCTTTTTAATCAACTTGAAGTAATCCCATAGCATCATTTAAAACAAAAAAGCAGTCAAAGAATTTATTGCAATTTTTTTTCTTCTGCTATAATTTGCATCTTCTGTTGTACTTGGTTGGATGCTAGAATTCCTACATTGAGTATGAAAGATCACGCCCTTGCTGCCATACACGTTGGGCGTGCATTTCCAAATCAAAAGATGCCTGGTAAATTACAAATTAGAAATGAAGAAGCAGGCTAGGTAGGAATTTCAAGGGTTTTTTTTCCATTTCCACATCGTTCTAGATAGCTGGGAGATTGATACTCTCTCATTTCAAGATCTTTCTCTACAACTTCCCCTGTGAGCAGAAGATTAAAGTCTCCTATTTCTTCCAGCTTCTGGTGAAAGGCTGTGAGAGAGGGAATTTTCTCTAGTGGGGAGTGAGTCCCACTTGGTTGAGTTATTCTCCTAACCAGTATTTTCTTCTCCTATTATAATGACAAACTGTACTTGAAGTCTTTCCCTCTGTGAAATAGAAAGAATTTTAGTTTGGTTTCACCATTGCTGTCTTGCATCATTTCCCACTTTCCACCAAATAAACTGCTGTTTGAATAGATTGCTTGCATTTTTTTTCTCTTGAGATCACCAGTCATGAATACTGCACATCTGTGTCCATTTTTTTGTGATTATGTTAATGGGCCCCACTGAATCATGTGGGTTGCAACATCCAACTGCTTTTAAATAATTTATGTTGTATGGGAAATGGTGGAGGTCCAACAAACTGAATTCTGTGCTTTTGTTCTGTTTGGGTTCTTGATTACTGGCTACATATGATTTGATTTTGAGTCTAATCTCAAATTTGTTTCATTGAAGCAGCTTTACGGAGGTACTGATGGGCTCATTGCATTGGATTTGGAAAAGAACAGATAGATAGGAAATAACTGCACTGCAGCTGGTACATGATGTTATTGAAGTGTTCATTTTATTTGGTTTATTTCAATGTTTATTAGTCCCTTGAAAATTGGGGTCTTTCTTTCTTTCTTTTTTTCTGTCGCTGAACTAATTGGGTTAAAAATTCTCTGTTTTATAGTTCTAGTCTTTTGATATACCTCTAAGATTGTGTATTCAATATGGCTGTAAAACATGCTGGATATGGGCATGATAAAGGGTTTATTTATTTGTCTACCAATTTAGCTTTTCGTATCCATATCCAGTGTTGATTCCATTTATAAGGTCTGGTTCCAAAAACCAATTTATTCCTTGAATATCCAGGCCTGATTCTAGACTATTGCCGTGATTTTAGCCATAAGATTCACTAAATAGTAATAGTCACAATAATGCCATTGGTTAAACAGGTACGGATCCAATCGGATTATTAATTGGATCTGGATCCATTGATGTTCAACTGACCTAATTATTAAATGGATCCAATATATGTATCCATAGTCGCTTTTTTGAGTTTTTTTTTTTTTTTTGTAATCAGTTAGAATTATAATTATGTTAGTATAATATACTTAATAAGCTTATTGGCCCTGACGAGAGCCTGTCAATTAGAAGGTGCTCATTGTCGCATCAACAAGGTTGCAGGTTGAAGTCATGTCAACAATTGCTTTTAAGTTCATTAATTTTGAGGGCAAAACATATATTTTCTCAAGTTTTTTCTCTTTCCATTTGCTTCTTCCAATATTTGTTTGTGCTTTTGACTTACTTGCTTTTGTGTGTGTGTGTGACCCATTTCTTTAATGTGATGCAAGAGGGTGGGAGTCCCATTTCTTTCAGGTGATGCAATGTGCTTCACCAGATGGTGCTAGGTGGATGCAATGCTCTTCCACATTTTCCCACCTCCATTTTTGACTTCTGATTATACTTTGTCAATAAGCTTTTGCTTTCCATTTTTTTATTTTTATTTTTTATCTCTTTGTAATGGGTTGGTGCAATCTTTTATTCCTAACTATGAATGCAGCTGCTTTGCAGCCAAGGTTTGTTACATCTACTGATTCGAGGAAGTTTCTTGTGAAAGATTTATGTGACATGGTTTCTCAGGGTCATCCTTCTAGGAGGGATCATCCCTCAATCAAGTGTAGGTCTGTCCCACTTGATCTATCACCCATTGAGCTTGCTGATAATGGTCAGGTAGATAATGTCCACAGTCAGAAGTCAAACAACATACTGAGCACGACTGGGTTGGTGGTAGCAGCTGGCAGAATATGGAACTTTCTTAATCAGCCTTCTGATATCTTGCAGCCAAAGGAAAACCTGAAGCAGATTAGTGCATGCAAGAATAAGAGTGTCACATCTTATTCTGATGGCAATGCCAAAGCATCAATATTGGCTGGTACAGAATACTATAGCATTGATTTGAAGTCTGATGCCTGTTTCCCACTTGCTGTTAAATCAGGCTTAAAGCATCCAAAAATTACTCAGAAAATGTTATTGTTGGAACCATGCATTGGACAAAATAACAGTTCTTCATTGCGGAGAGGTGTCCAGGCAGGTAACTCCCATGAGAAGGCAGAATTCTGGAAGACAGATGGGCACACAAGTTTAGGAATTGCTCATGATTTGGGAAGGATATATGGATGCATGTGTCAAAACCCTTTTTATAATTTGAAAGATCTGCTCAATTTCACCAAGAAGGAATGCAAGAAACCTGCCGAAAGAAACATTTTGGAGAATAGAACTTCAGTCGAAGATGAAACCACCTTAAAGTGCATAGATTGTAGAGAGAACCATCTTGCTAAGATAACTAGGGATAAAGATCCTGTAGGCAATGAATCTAGTGCGTCAGTTGAAAATGTACAACCTTCTGTTAGCTCTCTTCATACTGCATATTCACTTGGAACTGTCATGAATTTAGAGACGGCCATTATTTCAAGGATTCCAAGTTCAAGCCTGTACACAGATTACCATCTTACATTTTTAGCATCAACAAATTGTTCAGTTGAAAATTGCCAGCAATTATCTGAAACTTGTGGTGTGGTAGTTGAAACTTCAGAAACGCCTTGCCTTGAGGATGCAATTGTGCTTAGAAATCAGAAAATTGATTACAAGGGAGCTCTCCTAGAGGATGACACTCCAATAAATGCTGGCTTATCAATGTACAAGAAACCTGGTAATATTCTTGCCAATCAAAAGCATGCCATTGCTGGGGCGCTGGCTGGAACATTTGTTAGCCTTTGTCTACATCCTGTTGATACAATCAAAACTGTCATTCAAGCTCGGATAAAAAATGAGCAATCCATCCCTCAAATTTTTGGATCAATTGTATCTGAGAGAGGTAAGGATTAGTAGGGCTGCAATTCTTTCTTTCTTACTTTTCTGCGTTTCTGGACAGGTCAGGCCGATGAATAAGATTCTGGAGTTAGAATAATTTGCCTGAAGGAATGCGAAAAATAATTGATTTAATCATCTACTTTGCTCTTTAAGACATACATTTTGGTGAAGGTTCAAAATTATTCATATGATGGACCTGTTTGGGTTGGGTACGGCTTGGTCAAGTCTCCCATCCCAGCTGTTCTTCAATCTCCCCAAAACCCATCTCTCCAATTTCCCTGTTACCCCAAAACACATCCTTTCAATTCCCCTCATCCTCCTTCAATCTCCCTCCTCTCCTCATCTCTCCTCTGCCCCATTCTGCTGTTACTCTTAACAGCTCCTCTTCCTTCTACCAAAGATTGAAAAAAGAAAAAAGAAAAAAAAGAAAAGAAATGGGAACCCGACTCGACCAGACCCGACTTCCATCGAGTTGGGGGCTGAATCCCTTTTTTTTAGAACCCTGACGCAAATAGCCTACAAGTTAGGCATCTCTCACTAGGGCAACAGATCTGGTGATTCAGTCCCATCTGATTGTCTTGCCCGAACCGATTATATCAGATAAAAATAAATAAATATCTCGGTTCATAGATCTCAATGTTCTGCTTCATATGTCTAAATCTTGTTTTGTCAGAAACTGTCTAAATAATGGATATTGCCCAACTTCCACCCAGTTGGAAGCCAAGTCCCTTTTTTAAAACCCTAACACAAATAGTGTACAAGTTGGGAATCTCCCACTAGGGCAACATGTCTGGCGATTCAGTCCCATCTGGTTGTCTGTCCTGAACCAGTTATATCAGATAAAAATTCATAAATATCTTGGTTCATAGATCTCAGTGTTCTGCTTCATATGCCTAAATCTTGTTTTGTCTGGGCTCTGTCTAAATAATGGACCTTATTTACAGGTGTAACAGGACTCTATCGTGGAATTTCAAGCAATATTGCCTCTTCAGCTCCAATTTCTGCTGTGTACACCTTCACATATGAATCAATTAAAGGGGCCCTTCTGCCACTCTTGCCAAAGGTGATTTTATATGTTCAATTATTCAATCCTCTTTACTGTGATAGCAAGCATGTGATCTTATTCTTTAAGGACTTATCATCTTATTTCACATGCAGGAATACCATTCTTTCGCACATTGCACAGCAGGCGGCTGTGCCAGTATTGCTACTTCATTTATATTTACTCCTAGTGAGCGTATTAAGCAGCAGATGCAAGTTTGTTCACACTATCAGAACTGTTGGTATTACCATTCTACTTTTCTTTCCTTTATAACGTCATATCCTTCTTGTGAAACTAGGTTTCATAGTAAACTTTCTTCTTTTAGATCTGATTTATTGGCTTTTGCATCTTTCATTGGTAATGCCGCAACCAACATTATCGTCATCATCATAAAAGCGCTGGCCCATTTATCTGTGGTAGGTGTGAGCCGGTCTGAGGGGTGACTGTTGAGGGTGATTCTCATATCCTGCTATTGTGGTGAGTCCATGTCCATGTGTGCAGGAGAAAACAAGGTATCTAGAAGAGGGTGATTGAGATCTGGAGGGATCTTAAGGCAGTGTTGTGGATCAAGTGAAGTAGGTATTAGTGGCAGAGTGGTGAGACTAAGCGGGAAGATCTGGCTCGGTGGTTTGCTCAGAATATTGTTGGGTATGATGTTTGGCCACCCATAGTTGGAACATTTGGCTGTTGGGGCTGGTGGTGGGGAGAAGAAGGGTTTTTTTTTTTTTTGGAGCATTAAGCGGAAGATCTGAAATGGTGGTTTGCTTGGGGTTGGGTGTGAGGGAGGATTAAGCAGAAGATCTAGAATGGTGGTTTGCTCGGGGTTGGGGGTTGGGTGCGAGGGAGCATTAAGCGGACTATCTGGAGCGGTGGTTTCCTTAGTTGCTATAGGGGACGGATGCTTTGGTCATCCAAGTTTTTTTTAAATGCTTTTGGTCATCCAAAGTCTTTTTCCCCCTATGATAATGGTTTTTGGCCAATACAAATTTGTGAAATTATGAGGTGAGTGTTGCATGGCTTGGGGATGAAGTGTATTTGTAGAACAATGGATGTTGCATGGTGTCACGACCCCGGACCAGTTTAGTGGTAAGACGCTCTGAAAACCGGGATCACGATGTTAATGATGATGATTCCCACTGGATTCCGCGGTGAGGGCACTACTAGCTCCTCTCACAAGTAATATGATATTCAATGGAAGCTCATGGTATTCAAATCAACATTAATAAGACATATTACGATGAACGAAATGATCAAACAGGTATCAAAGTGTATAATTCCAAAATAGGCATTTATATTAACATTAAAGTTGTCATAACTACAAAAAGTATGTTAATTACAACCCAACACGTACTTTACCAAAACATTGCCAGTGTACCCCAAAAGATGTGCAAAATATCAAAAACCCATAAGTAACCATCATCCCAAAAATGTGACGCATCTCGAGCCCCACCAATGTCTACATGACATCATCAACGGTCCACTCTGCTACAAACTGCGGTTCCTCCTCTTCAAGCTCCGCCTCAAGGGGAGCGGGGTCTTACATCCACCCCCCTCCACCCGGACATTTGGTCCTCCAAATGACATCCACATACCTCGGGTAGTAGATGCAGGTACTTCCTTTGCACCTGGTCTCATAGTTCCTAAGTCGCCTCTTCAGGTCTGTGATTCTCCCACAAGACCTTCACCCAACGAATAGCCTGCGTCCTTAACACTTGCTCCTTAGTATTAAGGATTTGGACGGGCTTCTCAACATATGTTGCGTCGGCTTTGAGTTCGAGAGGTTCGTAGGGGAGAACGTGGAACACATCGTGAAATCCGGACAGTTGCAGTGGCAAAACCAGTCTGTAGGCTACCTCCCCCCTACTCCGTATCTCAAAAGGTCCAATGTATCTTCGGGTGAGCTTGCCCTTTTGACCAAACCGTAGAGTACCCTTAGCAGGTGCTACCTTAAGAAACACCTTGTCTCCAACTTGGAATTCTAACTCTCTTCTGTGGGTATTTGTAAAACTCTTCAGTCGGCTTTGGGCAATCTTCAGACGTTCCTAAACTATTTTGAGTCTCGCTTGTCTTGCCAATGATGGTAGGTCCATGAAAGCTTAGGACACCAACTTCTTCCTAACACATGGGAGTTCTGCATCTTCACCGTACAACGCTTCAAAAGGAGTCATTCTAATGCTCGCATAAAAACTGTTGTTGTAGGCGAATTTGCATTGAGGCAAGTCATCATCCCACTGGGTCTTGAAATCCAACACATAGGCCCTTAACATATCCTCTAGAGTTTGGTTCGTCCTTTCTGTCTGGCCATCTGTCTGCGCAGTACTGTAATTCAGCTTCGAGCCCATTGCTTCGTGTAGCGTCACCCAAAACCGTGAAATGAAACAGCTGTCTCAGTCCGATACGATCAACGTTGGAACTCCGTGAAGACGAACTATCTCATCAACAATCAACTCGGCGAGGCTATTCATCTGCATCTTCTTCCCAGTCTTCTGTTGGCGGAGCTATTGTTGCTGTCGTGCTCTCTGTTAGAACTGTTGCTTAGCTTGTTGCTGTTGCTGAGGCTGGGCTTCTTGTTGGGGTTGTTGTTGACGATACTGTTGCTGTGGCTGACGAACTGGTGCGGCAGGTAGAGCTTGCCTGATTGGCATGGGGTTCAGTGGTGGTCGATTTAGTTGTTGCTGCTGTTGGGGCCTTGTGCCCTGATTCGTTGCTCGTGGACAATCTTTGACCATGTGATCTACAGCAGCACATCGAATACACAATCCAAGCGTGCAGAGACATTGGCTGCTCATGATTTTTGCCGCAATGGTCGCATTTGGCATTCCTTTGATAACTTTGATAAGATTTTTGTTTCTTTTTATGATGAAACTGCAATTTGTTCTTCTGTTGATGAAATTGCTTGCAGGGAGGTTCAGTTGCTAGGATCTTGGCGTTCATTTCTTTGAACTTGTATGCTCATTTCACTGCTTCATCATAGGTAGCGGATGGTGTAATGCCAGTTGCGTTCTTCTTGATCACCGGATGTTGACCTTGAAGGATCCCGTCGATCTTCTTCTGCTCTGTATTGATGATATCTGCTGCACACGTTGAAAGTCTATCAAACTCGTTGACATAATCCAAAACTGACATGTTTCCTTGCTGCAACTGTATAAACCCAACAGCCTTCTTCTTCTTGATATGCTCGGGGACGTACTTCTTTGAAAATTGTTTCTTAAAAGTTGCCCATGCTTCACCATCTGCTATGGTCTGGTAGGGTGGCTTGACAATTTTCCACCAAGTGTCAGCTGGGTGTCTGAACATATATGCTGCAAGTGTTACTCTCTGACGTCTCGTGCATTTGAATACATCAAAGATGTTCTCTGTATGGTCCAACCATTCGTCAGATGCTAACGCATCTTCATTACCTAAGAATTCTTTGGCTCCCATCTTGCGGAATTTCTTGAATAGTGCATTAGGATCATTATCTCTTTGGGCAATCACAATTTGAATTCCCGGAGCTAGGGCTGGTACTAGTTTGGGCCTTCTCTGAAGAGCTTCAAGGAGTTGGCCATGGAACTGAGCTAGCTCTCTAACATGATCTTCGTCCTTTTTGGCCATTTGCTCTTGTAAGAGAGTTTGGTTCTCATTGGCCTGTCTCCTGTTGCTTGAGCATAAGTTGCATAATCTATTGGAGTTCCGACGGAGGTGCATTTGGACCCCTGGTTGTCAACTTGCGGGCCTGTATTGTCGGAGTTACTTCCTGACGGGTTGTTATTCCCGGGTGCTCTGCATGGAGGCACGTTGCTGTAAAATAACAAAGTTAGAGCATCACATAGGCTAAGGACAAGTTCCGGTAGCTACTGTATGGTCTAACAATTCCTCACCAGTTACCACGTCCGTAAGGTTGCCAGTTTCTTTTAACTTGCTAGAAACATGTCCCGCTCTGATACTAGTCTTGTCACGACCCCGGACTGGATTTGTGGTAAGACACTCCAAAAATTGGGATCACGATGCTAATGATGATGATTCCCACAAGATTCCGCGGTGAGGGCACCATGGATCAAAATAGCGACCGCTACGTAGCGTAGCATCAGCTATATCGGGACCACTACGCTAAATGGCATTTAGCGCCATTCACATCTGTATTGGCCGCTGCGGCCCGCTACGGGGCCACTACGCCCGCTACGAGGCCGCTACTGAGTGAGACAGATTCTTACTTTCCAAAAGATTTTAAAATGCATAATAAGATTTATTTCTTTTCTTCTTCTCTCCAAATAGCATTTATACGCAACTCTTATACCCTTTTATGTTTAAAAGAACACCAAAAAACACATGATCTTGCCGAATTATAGTCAATACAGTGAGTTCTTCTCTAAGTACATCCTAGTAGACACCCCCTTTGGTAGAGTTATTCTTTTCTCTAGGTACTCTTTAGATTTTTTTTATAAGCCTTTCATTAGTTTAAGCAACATGAATACATGTGAAAAAATGATCATTATTATTATTTTCTATTTATACAGCGATATAGGACCTCATAAAATGAGGGGACCACTACACCCCCTTATCTTAGTTACTTTTGCAAAAAAAAAAAAAAAAAAAACTCATTTTCTCTTATTTCCCAATATTCTAGATTTTGTACAATTTTTTCATATCTTTTTGACGACTTTTTCAAATCACACCACTCTGTGCTATGTAGCGCCGCTACGCTACGTAGCGTTTTGGCGGCTACCGCTATTTTCATCCTTGGAGGGCACTACTAAATTGTCCCACAAGTAATATGATAGAGCGGAAGCTCATGGTAATCAAATGAACAATAATAAGACATCATGATGAACGAAATGAACAATGAACAGGACAGGTATCAAAGTGTACAATTCCAAAATTGGCATTTATATTAACATTAAAGTTTCCATAATTACAAAAACTATAAAAAGTATGTTAATTACAACCCAACACGGGCTTTAGCAAAACATTGCCGGTGTACCCCAAAAGATGTACAAGATATCAAAAACCCAAATGTAACCATCATCCCCATAATGTGACGCATCTCTAGCCTCGACAATGTCTACATGACATCATCGGCAGTTCGCTCCGCTACGAACTGTGGTTCCTCCTCTTCAAGCTCCGCCTCAAGGGGAGCGGGGTCTTACACATGGCTAGGGGTGGCCTCTTGCTGCAATGAAGCATGATTGTCAGGGAGGATATCTAGACACAACATGTGAGAGCTGAGAGGTGATTTCTATTTACGGCTAGTATGGCTAGCTTGCATGAGTGAGTTTTTTTATTTTTTTCTACAAGTCACCTTGTGGTATGGGATGGTGATTTTACTGGCTCAGGTTGGGGTCAAAGGGTGCTATGGCTATTGTGGATGGTGATGAAGTGGAATTCTAGCTTCATCTTACTGATAAATCTCATGTACCATTTATAATTAATCTTATACGGTCCACAACCACATTAATACTTCTTGTAGGCCCCAATTATCCATATTGCTGATTAAAAATTTGTTTTGGGTACCATAAGAGTACTTGTCCCTTTCACATCAACATTCAAACTTTGAGGGAAAAATGAAAAAAATAAGCTCATTTTTATGTTTTTGGCTGATTATTGTGTGACTCAATTTGTGCTAGTCTAGTGCCAGTCGGACTTGATCAGTTGGTGCCAACTCAGTTGAGTTGGGCCTTATATGGTATCCTGGTCCCTAACTTGGTATCGGTACTGACTGTAGTACTACTGACCAGCACTGAGTCAACTCACCTAATTCAACTTGGTGCTGAATGAAATTTCAAACCACCGTCTGTCCTGAAAAAATTATAGAAATTGGTAAAGTTATCGGGGTTTCAATAATTGAAAATAAATAAGTTCTTTGGGAAATGGTGCGAAAGTTCGTGGAAGAAAATGTTGATTTTTAAGGAGTAAAAATGGTATTCCGTCAACTAATAAAGAGATTAAGAGAATATCAAAGCTGTTATGCATGGGGCTGATATGGTGGATGACGAAGCATTAATTCTAAGGAGGCTAATGAATGTCTGAGTGACGATTATTGTAACATGATGTCGTTAAATGGTATTGTCGCTATAATGAAAGAATGGAAAATTTGAAGATTAGTCAAGCTTTAGGAGTGTCTTGACTCTTGAGGTAAAATGAGGATGATGTTTGGCTATTTGTTAAGGGGTTTCTAAGTAAAGATTGAGAAAAGGAGAAGGATAAAAAGGGAAACTAGAGGGAAAGGGAAGGGAGGGTCACAAAACCTCTGTAGTTCGATCAATATGATAGACCTGTAGATTCTAAGGTTAAATGAGCCTTAGAAGTGGTGCCATGCAAATATTTTTATTTTCTCCCTTTGTATAGTTTGTTTGTTGGGTTGGTGAGGTGAGTATTTTCTCCTGGGTTCTCTGGGTGACATTTCTTACTGGTTGGCGGATTGTTGGCGCAATCCTTGCTTTCCTGGGTGGCTCGTTTTTATTTTTTATTTTTATAGTAATGAAACATTATTTTCTGGTATGGCTAACTTTTTTAATCCTTTTGGTATTTTGATGTGAGCTGGTGGGTTTGTGTACCATATGAGTTTCCGGTCACACAAATCAAATGATAACTCATAAAAATGTTTTGCAGGACTGTGCTAGTTGGAATCCTAGAAAAAGGTGGTTTGCCTTCATTATATGCTGGATGGGGTGCAGTTCTATGCAGGAATATCCCACACTCTATAATCAAGGTCTGTATTTTCCTGTCCTAGTTATTTGTCTTCTATCTGGGTGGTGTTATGGAGGTCAAGGCCTTGTTGTACAAACTCTGAGATTTTCTCTGCTTCTTACCCTTGCTAGTATGCTATGCCTTCTGGTGTGACTGTGTTAAAGACTTTCTTTCTGTCCGTCTTTATTATATGTTTTATGTTGCACACTTGCAGTTCTACACTTACGAAAGCCTGAAGCAGTTGATGTTATCATCATCTCAGCCTAGTGCTCATCCCTCATTACAAACGGTTTGCTCTCTGCAGTCCTTTTGTTACTGAATCACTGATAAGCTGCATTAGCACCACTAATACAATGTGATTTTGTTTGAATAGTAATCTATGCCTTTTTCATTTTTTTTAATAGTAATAGTGATCCATTCTTGATATTCATAATAATGTAATGTGGCTTTTCATGAAATTTGTGATTATATGGCATGTTTCCTGTTGCCTAAAATCATGCAACAAGACATACACATTGACATTTCTGACAGTATGGTATGGCCTTTTATGCGGCCTGATCCAAGACCAGGACCCCCAGGCCCTGATGGACCCACCTGATGGGGTCCACATGATTTCTGATTTGAGATCCCTATCCTTAATTTAGAATAGTCTCTAAATTAGTATAGTTGCTTAGTATATTTGTTTTCTAAATCCTATTTTGATTAAGATTAGACAGTTTCTTAGTTTAGATAGTTTTGGTTATTTAGAAACAATGCTACTCTCTCTCTCTCTCTCTCTCTCTCTCTCTCTCTCTCTCTCTCTCTATATATATATATATATATATATAGTCGGTTCCTCGTGAACTCCGTTAGCTAGGCGCAGGTCCTTCCCCCTCCTAGTAGTCAGTCCGTTCTCTCGGGGAGAAAGCCTTACTCTCGTTTAGTTCGAACGTAGCCCGCAGGAGCTTATTAGTAGGGGTTGTAGGGGCGACTTCCAGAGAGAATTACGGCGAGGGGAGACGAAGAGCATTCTTCACCAGGAATACCGACTTCACCAACCCCAGGCCCAGTAGGTTCGAATCTTGCTTTTATTGCCTCCCATCATCCCCATTACACCGCTATTATTCCCGTACTAGTTAGATACGCCCTCCACCAGCAATATATTTACCTGCGTGTATCGGGCTAAGACTCCGTTATCTCCGAATAGGTCCCTGTAGCCGAAGATAGTGATTGTGATAGCCTGTTCCTGTCTCCCCGACACGAGAACCCACCCAATATATATATATATATATATATATAGAGAGAGAGAGAGAGAGAGAGAGAGAGAGAGAGAGAGAGAGAGAGAGAGAGAGAGAGAGAGAGAGAGAAGCCCCCATTGTAATGGCATTCTTTTCGCAATTAATTCAAGTATCGTGAGTTTACTCACATTAGTTTCATGTCTGTGAGTGATGTTTTGTGTGGAATCCCTCTGTTGGATTCAACCAACCTCATCTGAGACGTTGATCTACTCAATCGAGTATCGGGGGCTGCGCCAGATTGGTATCTCAGCCATCTCATAATGCTTTGACTTAACTAGCAACAAGTAGACACAGAAACTTATTTTGTAACGCCCCAATTCTGAATACTGAGAAAACCGTCTAAGTACCGAAATTGGCGTGCTACTTCCCGGAAAATCCGAGAACTTCCAAGATCGTAGGTCCGCAGTGAGGTCCAATTTAAAACTTTTTGAACAACATTATAACAACAGTTAAATTGCGGAAGCGTAAGAGTAAAGCGGAAGCAATAATTAGAGATAGCGGAAGCATAAGGTATCATCTCATGTATCAAATATATCAGGCTGAAGTCCAGCCTATGAGTGTCAAGTGATAAGAAAAGAAGTTTATTACAATTTATACTAAAACCCTGCTCACAACAAAAGTAGCTCAAAAACCAAACAAAGATGATCACTCAACCCCCCGTGCCGGCTCTCCAATCTCCGGCTCGACCTCTGGGTTGGCCTGTTCCCATTCGTAGTCACCAGCTACGGGCGCCTCGACTAGTGCGAACGCATCGCCCTCGAACTCGGGGTCAAGACCTAAGCACCAAGAGTGGATCAGATCTAAAGATCTGGCAAGTCACAATATGCATGTAATATAGGATGTATGCATCAAATGAGTAGAGACAGTAATAAAGTCAGGAGAATAACAAGAATGTAGATACTAGGCAGTTGAGCAAGATAAGCAAGTAGAATCAGGATAAACATAATAATAAACCTATACAAAATGGCACACTCACACAAGCTGGATACCGCGGGATATTATGCCGCGGCCCTCCCATACTGAACACAGTCGCGGCGGGGAAATCTCACCAGTGCTGGGGATTATCTAGCCCCGCAAATAACATCAACAACACACCCTGAGACCGGACCCGGTATCGCACCGTCCGTCTCCAAATAATGCTCATCATGATAGCCACACAACACTCTCAATAGCTCCTACCAGTGATGATCAGTCCAACTGGCTGAGCTTAGATCAGCTGAGTGAATGTTTATGCCGACTCAGGAAACAATAAAGGTCTGTGTCTGTCTAGGCTTTGCCTTGCGTGAACAAGGTCCTAACAAAGTCCCTAAGAGGTCCAAGTACCCAAGCCCAACATTGGATCCATACTAAGGCCCACCAGATACATGGCCTGGTCTACAACAGTCCAATGAGATAACAAATCCATGTCCAATAATATACAGTCCAAATAATTCAACCTCTCCAGTCTAGGGTAATCCATAACCAAATTTAGGCCATAAAAGGGCCCTCCTAGCCACAGACACGGGTTAATGTTACCCAATCATACCAACGGGTCACCTCTAAGTAGTCCTAGGTTCGGGTCCTTCGTTTTACATTTAATTAATAGGTATAAGCAAAATAAGGACAATAGAGTGACAATAATAATATGGGGGAGATGAATCTCCAAGTACAAGGATCGATGAAAGATAACAACAGTCTAACCTAAGTAAATGATCCACTTTCAGATTCAGGTCTATCTCAGGTAATTCGATCTTTAAGTGAAACCATAGATGCTAAGGAATATTGTGTTTGGTGCTTAGAAGTTATGAGCATCATTGGTAACGTATAAAGGTCGAATCATCTTAGATTACATAACCTGAACCTTAATTAGTGGACCCCACGAGTCAAGGTTGAGCCACACCATTGACTCGTGGTTGGCACAGTGATGGAAGTCTATTTGGATGGTCAATGGGCCCCACAATCGATCACAACATGAGAAACCAAAATCTGGAAAACTTACTGTACACAGTGTGCTCGGTCGATCTCCAGGCCTGGGGGTCAACCCGGCACACTGGGATCAGAGAGTATTCACCCTTCAGGTAAAGTCCTGAATTATTGGAATTTCCAGTGTGCTCGGTCGACCTCCTGGCCTGGTCGGTCGACCGCGTACGCTGCAAATTCTGGCTAAGGGGGTGTCCCAGGTTTTAGCTTCTTTCTCTGAAAATTCTGATCTCGGTCACTAGATCTCGGTCTTCTGGCTCTAAGCTCGGTCAAGTACTGAGCTCGGGCAACCGTGCATATGAACTCTGGGTCGGAGGAAAATTCCAGATTATACACAAGAATTCCAATTGGGTTTAATAAGATACTCAGGGCTTATTTTAATTCAAAAATCTAATGGGTCCTGGTAATTAATCCACAATTAATATACTAAACCCATGATTAAAGTAAATTCTAATCATATGGTCCCAGGTCACTAGGTCAAAGGGTCTCATTTGATTCCATTAGAAACTAAAGGTTTAATTAATTAATAAAACTAGAAGGTTAACAGATCAGTGGGCCCCACTGGTCCTAGTCCCAGATCAGTCTTCATCATTAAGGTCACTAAGCAGCCCCTAATCCTATGTCCGGACCTGATCTGAAATCAGGGACCCACTTGGGCCCCACAAGCCGCTGGACTACACTTTCCCCATGCTCCCTCAGTCCACTAGGTTATCACTCCTTTTTCCCATGCACCCACAGACTACCGAACCCATCACCATCTACCTTCTCTCGTTTCTGTAACAGAACACATGTTCTGTTACAGAACACCAACGGTGCCCA
Organism: Umbellularia californica; assembly: GCA_028538565.1. NCBI lineage: Eukaryota > Viridiplantae > Streptophyta > Magnoliopsida > Laurales > Lauraceae > Umbellularia > Umbellularia californica. Next base: position 99,645,451 of record JAPQWN010000002.1, read on the forward strand.
GGTTTCATCACTCACAGGGATGGTGGCCCACCTCTGATCAAAACTTTGATCAGACTTTCCCCTGAAGGTCGCCCAAGGCCCCTCTATCAGATGTGGGGTCCTGATTTCCCAAGGTGACCACGTGGGCCCCACAGTTCCAAAAAAAACGGAATAATTCAATCCACGTTTTGGGTTTAAACAGTTGGGTGTCCATTGCATGGATCATGGCCCTTCATGGATCAAGGACCAGATCAGACTTCACCCCCATGGTCGCCCCACCATATCAGGCCTGATGGATGGGCTAGATCTGTGATCAGATCAATCCGTGGGTCCTGCAACAATTCAAGCCAAAACTGGGTTTTCTACAAACAGTCCACTCTTCCTATGATCAGACACTGGATAATGGGCCAGGGGGTGTCCACACACCATGGGACCAGCCCCTCTAGGGTCGCCCGTGGGTCCTCTATCAGATCCACGGTTCGGATCTATCATCGGGTGGCCCACCTGGGTCCCGGTCTCAACGCAAATGAAATGGGTTTTCACTGTTCGTCTCCGGATAACTGATACAAATCATCCACTCCTCTGGAATTCTCCTCCTCAACCCATTTTTCATCCATTCCAACAAACAGAACCAGTAAACTACTCCAATTCCTAACCATCCATTGATCTTCCAAATGAGGTAACCTCATCCATCAATGGCTCAAGAAAAACCAAAAGACAAGCTCAAAGATATATCTAACATGTATAACAGAATTGGAATTTGCAGAATCAATAGGAAGAAATAGATCATGCATTCTAAGTTACCAGCATGGAGCACTTGCCTGATCAATTGCAGAAAGAAGGAAGAAACAGAGGAAAGATACCGAATCAAGCTATAATAGGGAAATCCAGCAGCAGGCCTCGGTTGTTGATCAGTCTGGGAATTCTGGGAAGAGAAAGAGAGAGGGAGAGAGATAGGAATCGGGGGAAGATGAGGGCTCGGTGGAGAGGGATGGGGAAGAAGAAAAGAGAAAAGAGAGATGGGAATGAGAGAAGGAAGTGAACAGTGTTTTCATTTGGATAGGGGAGGTTTTAGTTTAAATAGTTAGAGGTTTTAGGGCTAAGGACAAGAGTGCCCTTGGGGTTAAAATGGGATTAGGGTTAGGGTAAAGGGTATATTGGTCTTTAGGTGAGGTTCTAGAAGGTACTATAGTGGAAACCCCTCTTATAATTATACTAATCACACAATTAGACTAATCTAATTAGAACCTAGGGAAATACATAACTACCCTCACTAAGCCCCATAATTAATATAATTAATATACTTAGGCTAATATATATTATTCAAATTCAATCGGAGGGCCCACAAGGGGTGGGGCCTCACATATTTCATTGTAACTTGAAATTACATCAATTGATACTGCTGTTTCTTTTCCCTTATTTACACAAGATTTAGCATTCCCTACGAATTCCCAGGGGCATGTTTGGATGTAATTCACCATTCAAAAAAAAAAAAAAAAAAAAAAAATGTTTGGATGTAACTTAAGTTGCAAACTGTTTGATTTTTGACATGAATGGATGATTACCATTCCACTGCCTTTGGAGCATAGAAATAAATAAATAAATAAATTACGTTAGTTCAAAGGAAGCCACCATGTTTTATTATGTAACCCCGCATGCTCTCTTTTGCCGCCAAATTCTCATCTGCACCAATTGCCATTTAAAAAAAAATGGGATTGGTAAAGACAAGAATTGATTAAAGGATCAAATACAAATATTACAAAAAGATACAGAAACCATGAGATAAAAAGCTAGAAAGGTTTATTTTACTATCTCTTGCTAACCTTTTATTCTTTTTTGTGCGCGCGCTGCGTGCGCAATTGTGAATGGTAACACTCTTGTCAGCCTTTCTTCTTAGAAAGCCTAAATGAGCTCATCTTTGCTAGTACATGAATCTCCTCTATCAAATCTGCCATATGCAAAGAGGAAGGAGGAGATATTGAAGTCCCCTGTATCACAAAGAATCTCCTTCAAAGATATCATCTTCATTGCCCATCTAAATATCCTTCTGAAAGAGTCCCTACATCTGACAAGCATTTACAACCCAGAAGTAGTGTCATCGCTTACCAGGGACTTGAATAATTCCACATACAATTACCCTTCTGATCTCCAATAAAGCTACGTACTATTGTTTTGCTAGCTTCTTCACTCTTCACAGTACTCCCATCAAAATTTAGTTTCACAACGTCACATCTTGGTTAAGTTAAATGAGAAATAGAGCAAGTCGACGGAAAAGCACTACTTTGTCCAACATTTCCTTAAGCTAGAAAAGCTTAAATACCCCTAAACGCCTGAGAAAACAGTTCATATGACTACCTTATCCTTAGCCGTTCTGGAAACACCCTCCTTAAACCATCTTATTTTGGAATTTCCCTATTACTCTACTTAATGCATATATATCCCATGTCTGCAGCAAGGGTAAATCCCCATAAATGCTGCCACAACAGGAACAATAATCATGCCTCCAGGATAATTTGAGTGTCCAATATTGTATTTGTATTTTGTACAGAAAAGTTTATACTTCATTCTGCAGCATCACACCCAAATTAGTTACCAGCTTGTATCCATACCAAACACAATATTCAACAATAATAAACCGTGCTCACAAAATATCTAACCAATTTAGATGTGGGTAAATCTGTAGCTCCAAGCACATTCAGAGTTGTTCCTCATTCTTGATGGTCAGGCACAATCCTGTTTTAAGCCCTCAAGTGAAGCTTTCAGAGAAGAAAAAATTATTTTAAAATTTAGACAGTCTAAATTGGCTGATACTGGGCAATATGATATGGTGCTAAATGGTAAACTCAAGTTGTTCATGGGCCTATTGTTTCATGGGTGCCTATCTTCTTTTTGCCAACTTGTTTCTTGCTGCAACTCTCAGATAGAACTCAAAGCACTTAATGTTTGATAATGACGCATTCATAGAAAGCTATGAAGATTAGACAATGATTCATAACTTACTGTTTGTAATGAGTGGGAATCACTCTAGACTTCTGGCTTTTATGATTCATATATTTCTCTTCAGAAAGGCTCATTGAAGTTTTATTTAACTGCTAAATCTGCTGGCATTATCTCTCCATGGGTTGCCAATAGAATTTGATGCTCATGTTCAAGCAGGAACAGAATGTCCAGCCCACACCAGAGGTCTGGATTAATGTTTTAAAACATTGAGGTACAAGGTGGCATTCAATTTGCCCGAAGCGTGTGGCATTAGACTCAAAAGTGTGGATCATAAGCCTTATGAGCATGCCTTTCAAGTTTCAATGCATAATTACATTAAAAAAGAATATCTCAATTGAAGTAGGAAAACAGTAGCATTTTGGCCTTTTATGCCTTCTATTTAAAACTGGGGTTGAATTAAGTTAAATTTAGTCACAGGAGTCTTTAACTTTATTTTACAAAAAGAAAAGGACTTTCCGTTCTTAAAAATTACAAAATTTTCCTTCCCTTTTTTTTTTTATAACAAGATGTGCTATATGGAGCGTGGCTGTTGCGTGCACTTCGTTTGGATGTACGCCTCAAATACAGCCCATAAGGTGAGACATGCGCCATGAATGAAAGCCATGCCTCAAACTGTGAGGGTTTTTTTGAAACCCTACACGCGACCTCGAGGTAAGCCCCAACACTTAGAAAACACTGCTCTGAATGTGCATGATGTACTCAAAGTTCCTTTCAGTCCAGTTTAAACTTGTAACTCTAATTGGTCGAGTTATAATACAAACTCAGTATTTAACAGGTGTTTAACGATTTCAAAACAAAAAATAAAAATTAAAAATCGGTAAAATGTTGTTGAAGTTGCAAGAGTTGGTTTATTTTGTGGCCAAACCCTTTCAATGGATTTCATGGGAATCCTCAGAAAAAAAAAAAAAAAAAAAAAGGACAAGAAACTCACGTTATGTTCTCCGGACATTTTTAAAATCTGTGTTTTTTTTTTTTTTTTTTTTTTTTTTTTTTTTTTTTTTTTTTTAAATCTAATTTGAGTAAACTCGAATTCTTGATCCATGGATTTCATTCTTGACCCCATGAAAGCATTAATAAATGTGCTATGGGTGCTGCAGAGTAGGAGAATGGTGGCAGGTATATGCTGTAACAAAATAGAGGAAGAGCTGTTTTACATGTACCAGAAAGCAGTATATGCTTTGGTTTGAAAACTGCAACAGCAAATAAAGGGAATCAATGTATGAGATTTTTTTATCGGTAAATCAATGTATAATATTGATTCTGGGTTTAAGAAAAATCCTTTACCAATATGTCTCCATACTGTCAAATACAAGTTGGCTCAGGCCCATCAGGCCCACTGGTGTAGTCGACTCAAATCCAGGCCCAAATTGTGCTATCTGATCATATTTGATTTGGTCAAACACAGTTGTACAATTTTTCCTTTTCTAGAATATTCTCTTGTTATTTTTAGATAGTAAATGATTGTAATTAGATTTCTAACCAGAATTGTAGCCTCTATTAAGGCAACATTACTCCATATAATGAGGGATGATCTCCAAAGAGAGGGAGACTCATTCCAATTCAGAATTTCTCTTGTTTATGTAGTTCGAATGTTACTTACCTCCTTACGGTGTCAGGATGAGCTACATCAATGTTTTATGTTTATAGTTAGCATCTCTATATTGCAATGAACTAAGAAGCGTGATTTACCAAATTTTACTGGGAATAATGTGAATTAATCACCTATCAGCTACTTTGTGGGGGCCTTGCCGCTTCAACTGCAGCACTGTTCACAACCCCATTTGATGTGGTAAAGACAAGGCTACAGACACAGGTGTGCTTTCTTCTTTTAATGTGTTTTTTTTTTTCCCTCTAAGCCGCTCTTCATGATCTTTTACTGAGGCTTGATTTTCTATTTAATATATTTTGGCTGATGTTATACTGCCTGGTCGATAAAAGTTTCAGAAAAATTGTTGCCCATGTATCGTTCATTTCTTTCTGGACTGTCTTCTTAATTTTTGGAAGTTCTTTACTCGTTGGGGCTTATGCCTTGGTTGTTCAAAATCTTACTTGTTACTTGTTACTACATTCCAAGTCCATAACAAATTCCCCCATCTGTTGCCTATAATGCAACATATCAGTTCTTTGGATATGTTGTTTCATGTCTTCATAAACACGTCCGAACTAGTTTTTAAAATCCTGGAACTCGTACTTTAAGTTGAAATTTCCCTTGATCAAGTTGAATCATATATTCAACTCAGTCTGGACAGGATCAGGAATTCAATTTTTTTTTATTTATATATAAATAATAAATGTTTAAAATATTTTTTTGGTGTTGAATTGGGCCAAATAATCTCAGTGTTTACTGAGCTGTGACTGTTTCAAATTTCTCAGGTCTCTGAGATTGTCTTTGAATTGAGCCTTTCTTAGTTCTATAACAAATGTTCAAAACAATCTTAATCAACATTTCTTGATTCTCAGTTATTGGATTAACTTGTAATTTTTTTAAATATTGGATTGACCTGTAAATTTCCTTAGCATATTCATATCAGCTGCATCTACTTGTCGCTTATTTGTGCCCAACATGCAACTCCACATGACAGTGTACGTCTAGCTACTTTATTGTAAGAATATCTTTAATCAAATTGGCACTCGGGGATCACATAACACGCCACTGGTCTCTATTCTGATGACCTTGTACAAGTATCACTATATCCTTGATGAGTCTGTTTCTTGCTCTTAGATACTGGAGTGTATGCCATTTGCGCCACATGGTTTTCAATCTTAACCATATTCTTCTACTGTTCTCAAAACAAGTGAAGTTGCATTGCATACGTGTCGTGTTTGTTTTATTGATATTGTCAAGCCATTTTACTTAAAAGGCTCTTTCCAGAGTTATAATATATCACTTCCTCACTTTCTTGTCTAACTGGTTATCGATACATCATTTGCAAACAACATGCACCACAGAACCCCATCCTAGATATTTGCTGTCAAGTTATCCCAAATCAAATGGCTAGGTTTGGAGATAGGAGGAAGGACTTAATAGTAGTTATTTATCTGAAATGATTAATGTGTACTGTATCTACAAGCTTGATCATCTAATCAATTGGATTGCAAAACATTGTATTTTTTTCCTAATAAACTTTGTTAAAAAAAAAAAAAAAAAAAACTATCCCCAATAAAAGGCAAAGGAGGGTCTTGAAGTGGACCCTTCGTGTAGTCCAATTCAAATTGGGAGCAGAGTCACCTCACCACACAATTTTTATTCTCACTTCCACCCCTTCATATGCCTTGTACCATTTCTAGTAGGGTTTCATTTTTTTTTTTTTTCAACATAATCACCAGCATCATCATCTTAGACTTTCAGGTTGCTTGGCATCTTCTACTCAACAAGGTTTCAAAAAGCGGACATGGGACCTGACTTGGTCTATGCCAAGTTGAGTTGGGCCAATTCGGCCGAGCCGCTCCAAGTCCCGTATTAAGCCCCAAAAATATATACTGTAGTTAGTCAAGGAACAAAACCTATATAATAGATACTACAGCTATATGTCAACTGGATAATCATGTGGACCCTACTGGACTGGGACCCAATTAGAATTGCTTATCAATACGTTAGGCTCCATTTAAGATGGTTGGTTGTGTGCTTATGCCTTATGGTGCCAGAAGTAGCTCAATATTTGATGAACAACGTGTTGCAAGTAGGAGATCAGGGAGGCATATAAAAGACCTGAAATTTAGTAGTTTGAGCTGACATTATAGAGAGAGCAAAATAGCCCATATGAGCGGAGAAATAGAAACTACAAAGCCAATGTTCAATAGACGGGAGTGGGATAAGGCTTAATCATCATGGTAGTGGTTATATAACATGTATCAGTAATATTTGGCTACAAAGAGTGTGGTCCACCAGGGTGCATGCAACTAAATGGAGTCAGGAGGGCTGGACAGGTGTTGTCTTGGATTAACAGATGGGTTTTACATGGACATGTTTTGATTACTGTAACCATTTGATTAAGGGCCAAAGTGTGGTTTTTTAAGTGCTTGTGTACCTGTTAAATTTTGGGGACTTTAGTCAGACGATTTCGATCATCAAATAATCCCCATGTGGGCCCATTCATTAACCATAACAAGATCTGCCAATCTCTCCCTACCCTATTCATTTGCATGCATCCAGGTGGGCCTCACATTCAAGGTATGCAGCTTAAAATTTGTAGTTGGTTCGCAGCCAAATATTAGTCTAATAATTATATATGTCCTTGTGGTATCGATCATCATCATTGTCATCATTATTATTTGTTGGTGTGATTCTGTATATATTGTTCTTGATTATTATTTTTCTATTTAGCGCAACTAGTATAGAAAGCGTGTCCTCAATTTTTTATTCCATGAATTATTTAAATGCTAATGTTAATGTGCAATTTATTTGTTTTGTTTCATCTGCTTACATCTAAATGTATTACATTGACATTTGATGATATTGCATTAGAAGGGTGATGTATGTTCTGACAAGGTGGTCTCATAGCAGATACCAGGATCTCTCAAACAATATGGTGGTGTTCTTCACTGCCTTACACAAACAGCCAAGCAAGAAGGTTTAAAGGGTCTTTATAGGTGTGGTATCCAAATCCTTATAGGATAACCTATCATTTTTCATTCTGAATATAATATTTTTATATGAACCTGAACTGGAAACTCTGGCAATTTTAGTTTAGACTTGGATATCATGATTTGAAGAAAGATTTGCTTTTGTTAATGCAAACACCCATTGATGCAAATGAAGGTGGAAGATTGACTAATTCTTTGTAGAAAATATGGATATTATTCACCAGCTGAGATGGTGTTAATATTATTATCTACTAGAAATTGGCATAATGATTATCTAATCAGGTTTTAGCCATATATATAATACTATTAGGGATTATTGTAAATAGATTTTTCTTTTGACCATAGTGTTAACTATTTGCAGTCACTTCATTTACTAGCAAAATGAATAGCAAATGTATGTCCCTGATCGCCCCCCATTGTGATGGGTCCATTCCCTTGTTGGAAGTGTTGAACTATGAGTTCGCCTCTTGTACTCAAACTTCTGATATTTCTTTATGTTCCAGGGGATTGACGCCAAGGCTGGTTATGTATATGTCTCAGGGAGCAATATTTTTTGCGTCATATGAATTTTTCAAGAGCATGTTTTCCTTCGAAATACTGCAAATACCCACACAAGTCCTCGACAACAAGGAAGAATAGAAGACCACATCTCTGTGACTGCTTAGTTTGCATACACAATTGGAGTTATGCATGTGTTGGAAGAAACAAAGTTTCTTTGCAAAGGAAGCATGAGTTGAGTGCCTTGCCCTAGTTATTCGAAACTATTGGGATTTTCGAGATTCAATCAGATCCTAGTTCCCGGGTTCAGCAATCATGACATTTTCCTGCCTTCTTTGAAGACGTTCTCTCAAAGAGTTAGTTTCTGTCATTTTATTTTTATCATTTTGAGATTTGTTCTCTTCTGTATCTCTGCCAAATCAATTCAATTTTCTTTCAGATAAAAGCTACAATGGTTGATCTGTAAGTGCTTTTCATTTCTGTAACTATTTTTCATTCAATTTATTTATCACATATGCAAGCTGAGTAACTAACACTGATTATTCTATTACTGGTGAAGTCCTTGTCCCAATGTGTACATTCATGTGCATTAACTGAGTTGGAGAAGTCTTTCCTTCTATCTATTACCAAGTCATCTCTTTGCATTTTGTTCTGACACAAGCAATCATTAAATTGGTTTTCATGGTCTTTGTTTTTTTCATGGTCATTGTTTCCATATGCGGTCCATGCAATGCTTATCCTTTCAGTTTTAAACACCAAAGTGACAAGCTGACAACCCCTCCGGCCACTGAAATGACCTTTTTCTCCTAAGGCATCTGATTCTGACATCCTTCATTGATGCTTCCCACATAAGATGCCACACTTGATCGCTCAAATTTTTCTGCCTACTGTTGCGGATTTGCTCCAGTATACCCCAATTTTCATATTCTTTTTTACCAATTGCAGCCCCTTTCTTTTGGAGGTCCCTGTATCAAGTTCTTTAAACAAAAAGCTGTGTGTTTTGTAACAAATTTGAGAAATCCCTCCCTTGATTTCTGCTAATTACACCATAACCACTTGAAACATAGTTGCCAATTCACATCCATCACTTGTTTCAATGTCGCCATCTATGTCAAGTGGAAAAATATGATTTTATGATAGTGATTTCCTCAGCTACTATCCATATTATGTAAAGCATCTTGTTTTTAAAAATAAGAGATTCTATGTTGTTGACTAGGTGGGGGCTTCCATGCAGTTGGTTTTAGTTGACAACTCAAGCATACCTTTGCAATCCATCCACATCACAATTTCACAATGAGAAATAGGCATTGACGTAAGTTTCGCTCCAATCAAAGTGACATAAACTGTTGGATTTCTTCTTGTGTAAAAACATATTGAACTCTATAGCAGTAACCAATCGGAGTCGGTTTTTATGTATTGATCAACTCAATGGGGTATGTCACTTTGAGTAAAAGTTGGGACAGTATTTCACTTGACAATTTATTTCATCTAAGGGATTGAAACTAGATTTGAGGGCACCACATGGGTCAACTAAACTCATTCACATTGAAACTCAGGCTGCATTATCAGCCGTAGTGGTTGAGGCCGTTTCGCTATATGAAAAATATGATGCTGCAGTGTGAAACCTATTGGAGTCAAGTAGTTTTAATTTAAAATACTAATTTTCTTATTTATTCTCCTCAATAGCCCTTTCTAAAGTTGTCTCTACCCTTGAAAGATTTAAATCACTAAAAAAGAAATATAAGATTGGCTGCCACAAGATTTATATCTTTCTTACCACTCAAGAAATTTACACTGCTATGCCGCTGTATATTACCACGACCGGTACACATCGCCCGCTAATGTAGTATTTTGTCCACTTACTATGATGCTCGCGACAACCGCTTTTTTAATCATACCGTCAATGAAATGGGAGTGTTTCTTAAAAATGATAGTCTGGATTGCTTTCCATTACATTGCATTGCAACTTTGGAACCTAATCCCTTCCTACAAGGCCGGACCATTGATAGGTAACTGTGGTGAAACCCACTTATTGATGGAATACAGTTACTATGTCGGAATTTAAATTAAACGACGGCCATAGGCAGTCATATAAACGACGGCCGCGCATCTACGACAGTCGTAAAAAGACAGTTGTTTTCGTTAAACGACAGCCAGTGGACCGTCGTATAATTACTAAAATGAATGACCGGCTCACGGCGTTTATTGGAAACGACTGCTTATGAGCCGTCGTTTTTATAAATATTTGATTTTTTTTTCTGACTATTTTTTGACCGTTGGTTTTTCACTTTTATTGCCTATTTAATGGTTTTTTTATCCCGTAGCTTTTGTCAGTTTTGCAAGATTAAAAATTATACAAATTAGGCACTTGAAAAAGAAGAAAGTACTAGAAAAGATTTTATTAGAGAATATTAAGGGCCCTCATTAGGCAGCCAGTTATATAGATGTACTATGTTACAATCTGCATTGAGAAATCTCATGCAAGTATCCGTGACCAATACCCATTTCAACAGCACAGTTGCAAGTTTGCTCAGGCAAAAGACACGGCAAGTCGATTCTGAGTGACAAGGCTTCGGCGGTTTTCTTCACAACTCCATATTTCCATTCACCCACTAGCCATGCGCAAGACAGAAAGAGCCTTTTCTGCATATGATCCAATTGTTGATTCACCCGATAACATTAAAGCATCAGCATACTGTCGAACAGCCTTGGAAACATCCGCAACCTTATCACAATGATAGAAAATAAACACGAATAAACTTGAAAAATGGTAAAATGCAAACTTGTGATCAAACTGTCGATATTAAGCAATTTCTGTACAAATGTTCACTAAAAGAGTGTGAATTGGTAACAGGACACAGATGGCAACTTCTCAACAAGTGAAATTTCATTGATAGAAACATCGAGACCAGACTGAAAATTGGGCTACTATCAGTAAGTGTCTGCCGAAACCTGTTTGATTTTAAGCAACTCTCATGCAAATGGAATTGCAATCAAACTATTGACATCAACCAATCCCATAAAAATATCTACCAGATAAATAAAAATCAAGAACATTCCACAACTGGCTTGTAGTGATCAACAGCTAGGATCATCAATATCAGGTGAAAATGGAGCCACTGTAAAAAAAACTGTACTGTGGACACCGCAATCAAACAGTGAATTTCAAGCATTGTTTTCCACACAAACATCCACTGCAATCACAAGCACTTACTACAAGAAGCTAATTCAAACCCTTACTGCAATTTATCTTTTGTTTCTGCAAATGGGTCATCAGGATTTTATGCTTCTGGACACATGAACTTGATGTACTACTAAAAATCATATTTTTAACACGGTTTTCCAAATTTAGAAACAGAGAAAGTACAAATAGATCACAATCCCAAAACCCATTAAATTTTCAATCCTTCCATCTTAAAAACTTCAAAATAAATAAATAAAAAATAAATAAAACCCCTCAATAAAAAATCCAAACTCCAATCCTATCCCCTTGACCCAGACCAGAACTTTCTTTTTCTTCCAAAAAGAAAGAGACCCAGATTGAAAATCGAAGCATTTTACATAAGGGGTTTCTGGGGTGAGCAGATCCGAGATTTTCATGTGAGAGAGAAGGGATAGAAACTCACCTTTTGTTATTAAGGCAGAGGGAGAGCGAGAGAGATCGATTCAATGAAGAGTTGCAGAGGAAAGAGAGAAAGAGGGATCAGGAAACGATCGAGAGAAGAAGCATTCGACAAAGCCTGGATCAGTCTCTACAGAGCTGGATTTGGTGGGTCTTTCTTTTTTAAGATGGAAGGATGTAATCTGCAGTGATGTCATTGGTCTCCTGTAATTTCCTACTGCCCTCTTCCTTAACATCCTCATTGTTAATGAAAGCAGACTCTATTTTCCCTCTTAACTTCTGGGGGAATTCTGGACAATCTCCTTGTCCTTGTATTCATCATCACCAAAACACTGCACATCAACATCCAAACCAAACCCACAAGTGACATTAAATAAATGACATTGGACACATGCCAGCCTGCAAAAACTAAAAACAAGAGTATAAAACATTGGACAACAAAACTAACCCAAAATGCAGATTACTTCGGTCAGGTAAAGCAAGTGGAAAATACTCAATCAAGGCCCTTAAAAACTGCCAGATAGATATAAGATAGTGAGGGGGACCAAAAAAAAAAAGAGGCCCATGTTAGAAACTTATAGTATGAATAGACTAACTTGCATTTTTGCCAACAGTAATGGTCTGTGTTTCCATCACCCACCTACATAAAAATAAAAAAATAAAAAAAAATCAAATTGAGAGATCATGTTTTAATAACAAATGAAAGAGACAAGGGAATAATAAGATAATGGGTTCACATCTGGGGGCATTTGAATCAGATCCGAATAACACAAAAGAAACTTTACTATAGAAAAAGAGAGTGAGAGAGCAGAGGAAAGCAGAGTATAAACCAAAACAGAACAAAAGATTGATGAATATTGAGTGTGAAAAGGAGGGGACAAGAAAAAAGGGAAGAGACCCACCTCCCCATACAAGACATTGGGCTCAGGGTGAGCTTTTATGAGGTAGTCAGTGCCCCATTTGACAGCTTCCATTGCATGACCAAGCTCACCCCTTGCAGCCATTTGCTTTCCATACTCAACTATGCTCCATGACATCATGATGATGGTGAAGGCCAAGGGAAGCCCAAATTTCACATTGTCCCCTGCATCATAGTGTTAGAACATAAGACGGAGGAAGAAGAATGAGAAGAAGAAGAGTGGAGAGAAGGTCGTGCCATTCCAGAGCATCGACTGTCATATTTATATTAATGTAATGCCTTAATCAAGGCTTTAATTTAATAAAGATTACAAAGTAGTTACAAATTAGAATCACAAAAGAAGAGAAAGAATCAATCATATCCTATACATAGAAGGAGAGAAAAATTAGGAACTAAATCCTATCCTATCTGTATATCCCATGTATAGGCTTTGTACATGAGCTGGGCCTACGGGCCTGCTGGTCTGCTGGGCCTGCTATCTTCTACACTCCCCCTCAAATTGATGTGGTAAGATTGAAAACATCAATTTGCGAGTGAGATCATGATGACGCTGTCGGGGAAGGGCTTTGGTGAAGATATCCACTAACTGGTTAAAAGAAGAGACATGAGGTAGAGTTATCTTCTCAGTAACGAGATGTTGGCGGATGAAGTGACAGTCAATCTCAATGTGTTTAGTTCTTTCATGGAAGACCGGGTTGTTGGCAATTCTAGTAGCACTGGTATTGTCCCCATGGAGAGGTGTGGAGCTACCAACAAGAACACCCAATTCACACAGAAGGCGGCGGAGCCAGATAATTTCAGCACTGGCAGAGGACATCGCCCGATATTCTGCCTCAGCAGAAGACTTTGAGACAGTGGTCTGTTTCTTGCACTTCCATGAAATGAGAGATTTTCCAAGAAACATACACCAGCCAGTGGTAGACCGCCGAGAATCCGGACAGCCAGCCCAGTCAGCATCCGCATAAGCTGATAATTGCAGAGAAGTATCAGAAGGGAAGAAGAGACCATGATGTAGTATTCCCTTAACATAGCGGAGGATGCGTAACGCAGCAGCAAGGTGTGGTTTGTGGGGATTGCTAACAAACTGACTGACCGTATGAACGGCATGAGAAATATCCGGCCGAGTCATAGTTAAGTAGAGCGAACTACCAACTATCCGTCGGAAAACAGAGGGATCATCCAGGGGAGTGCCATCATCGCAATTGATTTTGTTGTTCAATTCCAGAGGCGTATCAAAAGTGTGAGCATCATCAAGCCTGGCTGACGTGATCAAGTCTGTCGCATATTTGCGCTGAAGGACCCTAATGCCGGATTTGTTACGCACAAACTCCAGCCCCAGAAAATAGGTGAGAGGACCAAGATCCAATTTCCTTTCCAGCAGTACAAGTAGCATCCAGATCCGTACAGAATCAGAGATTTTGGACGGCTGAGATGAAAACTATTTAATGAAAGTGAAAAACCACAAAATGGATCAAAACACCTACCTCTGATCGCTGAAAAATACTGAAAAAATCTCCAAAAAGATAAGGAGAGATGGGCGACCAAGATGGGAAGGAGTCCCGGGGATTTTGAGTTGATCGTAGGTGGGCCACTTTGATCACTGTTGAAGAAACAGTAGGTTTTCACCTACGTTTTGCTCCTTAAAGGCACAGATCCATGATCTATGTTGCTCTGTTAATGTAGATGAGATCTCCAATGTAACAAGGCTCTGATACCATGTTAGAACATAAGACGGAGGAAGAAGAATGAGAAGAAGAAGAGTGGAGAGAAGGTCGTGCCATTCCAGAGCATCGACTGTCATATTTATATTAATGTAATGCCTTAATCAAGGCTCTAATTTAGTAAAGATTACAAAGTAGCTACAAATTAGAATCACAAAAGAAGGGAAATAATCAATCATATCCTATACATAGAAGGAGAGAAAAATTAGGAACTAAATCCTATCCTATCTGTATATACCATGTATGGGCTTTGTGCATGAGCTGGGCCTGCGGGCCTGCTGGTCTGCTGGGCCTGCTATCTTCTACACATAGTACCCTCCTACTAGATCAACCTGAAAAACATCAACAAAGGGTTGCATCTCTCTCTCTCTCTCTCTCTCTCTCTCTCTCTCTCTCTCTCTCAAGAACAACCTTAATCTCAGGACCAGTCGGGCACTCTACAAGTAACCGAGTTAGGAAGTAAACAAGTCCCAACTAAATGCATATCAAGACTTAGGATATTTGGAGGTCATCATCCATCCAGAATTATCCATAACCCAAAAAAACCATTAACACCTGATGCTTAGGGAACATTTAGATAACTAAAAAAAGGTGCCAGCACAGACACATGATAAAAACATATAGGAAAATGAGTGGATACCACACCTTCATTGGATAGCAATCAATCATGAGGCAGTATTAATTGTAAGTGTCACAGTGGTTCACATAGATCATCAAAAGCAGTCGCAGTTATTTATTTTTATTTTTATTTTTTAAAGATCATTTGGTTCACAAGTTTGTTACAAGTGCAAGAGGGAATGCTCTTTTCCATTCATCATCAACTCTTATCTTTTTACATTAGAGGAGGTCACACTGTTTTCACATAGAGATGATCAAAAGAAATCGACTAACAACCCCTCATGAAATGAAATGTGGGTACCTTTCTTTCCCAAATATCATCATCAACCCAGGGCAACATTGAGGACAAAAATCATATCTTGCCATGTTCAAACTTTGTATGACTCGTACCGGCCCTCCACCAGACCTTGCCACCTCTAGTAGTAGGCCCATACCGCCCCCTCATCTTTCTCCATAGAAGTAAATACTGCCACTTTTCCACAATAATTTCAGAACCCAAGTAGCAAGACAACATATTCTATTCACAGGTAATCAATCAGTTTCCATAAGAATGAAGTGCGATCGTGAACTGGAAACAAAGAATTGACATGTTGAATTGTCCCATTAAATTGGGGTCATCTTAAACAGTCAGAATTTATCTAAACAATAATTGCAACAATGAAAAACTCAAAAAAGAAAAAGAATTCCCCACAGAGAAAAATACAGTAGGAGAAACCCAAGATTCCAATTAAAAATTCCCAATCCACCAATCAATATGTTGGACTTCTATTTACCAACTACACTACTTAAGAGATAAATGGGTTACCTATGGTGGACTTGTATTTACCAACTACACTACTTAAAAAATCTCTTTTAAGTGTCCTATAACAATAGAAGGAGCTGTTGATGTGGGAATTGCCTCAACAACACTCAAGCAAATACAATTGGCAATAAAGCAGACTACTTTATGTTGCATCTGAAGCCTTTGAGCTCCTAAAATCCCTCTTCAACTCAGCAACCCTTTTCATACAATAGGCCTTTGATTTTCCAGGGACCGCTGCCGCAATCTTCTCCAACCTCATTGGAACATCCTTGGGGAAAGCCTTGAGTGCATTAATTAGATCCATGCAGGTAGTTTCAATTCCCAATTGGTGAGAAACGTAAGTATCAAAGAAGAACAACATTAATATGTATGAGACAGTGCATTTGGCCTAGGAAATCTAAAATGTGTTAAAAAGAATGTGTACAACACCAAATCCAATGTTCACAAACATGATGGAAAAGTGCAAATAAACGTAATTATTAATTATCCACTATCACTAGTACATCAGCAAAATTCACATCATGTAAAACAGTACATATGCATATCACTAAGAACTAAATGAATGTAGTCCTAAAGATGGGCCAATCGATAGTATCGCCGAGAGTAAGATCTTGAAATGTTTTTCCTCCACCCATCAACTCCACGCTGCCCTTGATGATTTCTTCTACAATGACCTTATAGCATTCTTCCTCCTCGGTTGAAAGACCCCTCACTTTGCTATAAGCGATACGCAGTCTTCCGTGTAAGATGCATCGACCTACAAGATCGTGCATCCTGAGGTGGGAGGTCATGCCTTACCTACAAACATTAGCAACACATGAATTTAGTCATTTCTTGATCCAAACACTTAAATAAGTTCAGATATCTACTATTTATAGAAAATTAAGATTTTTACTTGAGAAGAACAGCCGTTATCAGTAGAAGGTTGTATCATTATCTGACTTTAGGAAAGACATGAAGGGATCCGCTTCTCCATCCGCTTGCGTTCCCTAGACTCCTCTTCCAGTCGTTCCCTCAACTGAATGTTTTGCTCTTTGAGCTCATCCAAAGCAGTTTTAATGGCTGCCTATAATGCCATCTCATATCTCCTATACGGAGTAGAATGATGGATAGCGGTTTTGGACACACCCATTCCTAGGCCCAGTACACGGCCTCGATTATCACGACCAAGAGCCTATTTAAAAAAAAGATTTACATGATTATCACGTCATTTACGGTGATCGGGTAAAACAAAAAAGTGCATGCTCAGGGACCTTCATTGAGGCCCAAGCCCTTCCAACGTGTATATATTCCTATAGAAAAAATGCAAGATAACAAAAGAATAATATTCAAAACATCGTAGACCGCTATTTCTTCCGGTATTCCTTGCACTAATCTAAGTATCATTCCATACATATGGAAATAAATTACTAATAAAACATTATCTCCTTAAAGTGGAAAAAATAAAATGGAATGGCCATCATATCAATTCTCACTGTTTAGTGCATACCCCCATTCAAGGGTTCGGTGTAGTAGCAGGAATGGAATTGATGGGCTTTTCAATTTTCAATTTCAGTTGTTTTTCATAGTTTTCTGTTATCTGTGAAAGTAAAAATATGCTGTAATGCTTTACAATTCTTGATCCAGGTGCAGAGCACCAAAAAAGCAAACAAGCTGGCCTTTCTGGACAGATCAGTCCCACTGAAACATGTTACTTCAAATTCAAACTATTCCAAGTTCATGATGATGATGATGGACCCATGTTTCCACTTAAATGAAATCATCAAACGCATTCTGTCCTTTCAACACTTTCTGTGCCTTGGTCTCTGCTCCCAGAAAGCAAAACTTTGTGACAATCTCACTTCTAAATATTTATGATCAACAAAAAACGTAAATAAGAGTATAAGATAATTCACCTACCAATGCGACCGGATCATGGTTAAGGTCTTTTTCCACAATGGTGGGGTCACTCTGAATCAGCTTATCGATTTCATCCTAAAAGGAATTCAACTCCTTCCAATCAAGAGTTCTAGAGAAGAGTACCAAAAGGCAAATGGCATGAAACTTATGATGACTATTCTACATTATATTAAGAAAACAACCGGTATACATTTGTATACATGTACAACATGTATGAAGTAACTTCTTACTATGTAAAAAAAAAAAAAAATGAAGTAACTTAAATTCTATATATAGAACCCAAATCCAACAATAAAGTAACTTAAAATCTTGAGCTCAACTTTAGTTTTCAGAATAAAAACTGTCATTGTTGGGTAAAATGAGATGCCAAAAGCCTCCTGCTTAGATAAGTAGTTTTTACAATTTGTCTTTTTTCATGGAAATATAAAGTTGAGGAGGAAGCTTGACACTACAGTGATTCACTCTGCCCTGTAAAACTGGATGACCCCTAAATGTACTACCCACATTTTCTTAAATCAAGATAAATGTCTGGCTTGATGATAGATTCTTTATTGTTAGTAGAAAGATTTTCAATATAGATATGAACAGTTGCAACTCAAGGACTCTTATCAAGGAAAAAAAAAGTCTTATGTTACATATAAGATTTATTAGTGTTAAACTGGGATAAATGCCAAATCATTCATGAGAGATAGAGGCGAAAGTGTACATGAGGGCCTTTTTCAATCATAATCGTGCCTCTTTGTGTTGAATAAAAATAGGATTCATGGTCTCAAAAGATAAAAACTCAAAACTCTGTGTGATCTATCTATTTTGGGGTTTGGGTTATCAAAGGAACACCCCGCGGATTAATTATGATGACTATTTTGCATTATATTATGAAAACAACCAGCGGCAGACTTCTTACCAAATATTGATTCCCAGTGGCACCATCCTTCCTACCATGAGTGGTGAGATATACTTGCGTCCGAGTGACCAAACCGTCAGGATTTTGCTGCGACTATAAAAAGAAATAACAAAATATGGAGATTAAAATATATTATAATAGTAAAGTACTATCAATTAAAGTCAACAACACTTACCAACTCCGCCACCACCCGTGTTGTCCCTTTCTACCATAAGTACCGGGGCATTTCAGCACTTTTCTAGCAGCCTTCCCCTTTTGCCTACGAGAATGGGCCTCGGACGTCGAATAGAGTTCAACAAAAACTCTCTCAATCTTCTTTCTTGACACCCTCGGGTATGTTGGACTCTCTCCTCATCCGTTTGATATTTGTCTAAAACTTTCAGCCGGAGATTGGACATAAACCTTTTGGGGTATTCTGGGACTTCAAATGGGTACTGCAAATAAAAAAAATCAAGACATAAGTCATAATTAAAAAATTCAAATTACTATGTAAAATTAAATGAAGTAAATGAACAAGCACTTACACTAACAATCTCCCAGATTACATTTACTTCACATTACATTTACTCTATTTCTTCATAATTAAAGTTCTGTCCTCATGGCTAATGTGCAGGCTGATATTGGTAACCCTTTTGAGGACTGATATTTGTTGTATGATTGACATCTTCTTATGATGAGTTCCATGCAAATCAGTGCATGCTTGCTTCATGTGAAGGTCAAAAACAGGAAGGGAAGACTGGAAAGAACAAATCAATGAATCTATTAGAAAAGAAATCCACCAGTCCATACCATAATTCCATCCAAACAGAAAAACAAAAGAGAGAGAGAGAGAGAGAGAGAGAGAGAGAGAGATTAGGGCAACTTATGGAGTAGGAATCATGAATTTTTTTCATAAAAATACTCAAGCACAGATCATTCAACCAATTTATTTGGTATACTTGCAGCATTAAAATCTACAAACTCAAGCAGGCAAAATCTCTAAAACATCATTCACAAATGCACACAAAAAAAAAAATCACAGTAGTACACCAAAAAATTGGGAAATGAAGAGATCTACATGAGATGAGCTGAAAACAGAGAAGAAAACACAAAAACATGCAAAGAACAGTGCAGATCATGAAAAAAAAAAAAGTGCTCTACATCATCAGAACCGTCTAAACCCTAAATCGGGCAATAAATCTTTTTCTCATGTATACAAATTTAGAGAAAAATAATTGAGACAAAACCAACATAGAAGTTTTAAGGCAATAAATCCGGCATTATGTAATGAAGTTAATTGTCTCAATTGCATTTCCACTTTATACCCTTCGCTACTTATCTCTTAATCACTTTGTTATGGACCAGTCCAAACAAGAGCAAAGCCTAGCCAAAACAGAGCCCTAGATATACCCTAATATTTGCCCACAAAAGGACCAAAGCCATCCCTATATCAAGTGTAATGGTAGAAATGGTGCATGTCCCTTATGGGAAACGCTGGTTGGTCCCCATAATTTTCTATCTGCTTTCAGGCCCCACCATTATTATTCACCAATGGGCAGGTGGTGCTGTGTTTTCCACCCAATGAGTGACCCCCACCATTGTTTCCCAATAATGGGAAGGACTAACTGTTCCAATTGACAACGCTTTATTTTACTAACAACAAATAGTGGCAATGTCCTAAGACAAGTTAGTTCTCCAAATCCATAAACCTTTTTTTAGTAGTAATTTAAATAATCTACATGATAAATATGTCTAAGGCCAATCATTTTCTTCACGTTCTTTGTCAACTTCCTTAGACTATTAGTGTTTGCAAGCTGTGTAGGTTGCATATGGTCTCAGGTAGTTATCTAATCCATATATGTGAAACATCAAGGTACCTAAGATGTCTCAACTTGTCTATTGAATTTGGCAAGTGGTCAATCAATGTGTACCTTAAATCCAGTACCCTTAAATACTTCAAGTTTAGGCAAATATTAATATCAACAAAATGAGGTAGACAAAATATTGAACCAAGTTTTTACATTTCTTCAATGCCTCCAAATCTTTCTGTTCTCTGGATGGACTAATGAATGGAACAGTAAACGGAATTGGGATGTGTTGGTGCTAAGCATAACTTGCCATGGTAGTGCGTGTGTGTGTTTTTTTTTTTTTTTTTGGTGTTCGACCTAAGGGGCTGGGACCCCGACAGACTCACACACGTGAAGAGTTAAACTCGCAAATGTAAGGAGAGAGAATATGCACATATAGGAAATGAGAATTTGCAGATGCAAGCAAGGAGTGTGAGAAGACTAGGATCGATTGGGTCATCCGGGTGGAGCTTCCACTCCTTTTCACTCGGGGTCCATTGAGAGACACAGTTAAGAGGATATGGAACACCTAAAATCTCCCATCGAGTCTAAATTTTGAACTAAAGAGGTTAAGATGACAAGCCATGTCTGTTAGGTTATGGTTTTGATTTGACAATAGCTTAGATTAGATAAGCATGCTTATTGGCATTCATTGGCTAATCTATTGCTCTCAGGATTTTCATTAAGTAGATTTTAGTGCCCTGCAACTTTGCTAGAGGATACAATGCAGTTATCACATTGGAATGTGGATGCATTATCAGATTGACATTTGGCAGCTTTGTAATTCAAAGCCAAACAAATCTATGCAAGTCATGTCACACAGTAGAAACCACATGGTAGTACTTTTCATAATCAATAACATCATCATCATCAACAACAACAATGAAAAAGAGTTATCTCATTATTATTGCAAAGTAGTACTATAATGAGACCATATTATGAAAAATAACAATGAATGAAAAAATTTTAAGTAGTCGAGTAGCTACCTGCATTTCTGAATTAAATACAGCCCTCCCATTTGAAATGGTTGTTTGCATCTGTGCTCCACATGAGAACATACAGAAATGAATATTCACACTCACACTCCCAGAAATGTTAAAGGGCTTTTGTTTACCGTTGGATAGGTCAGAATATATTAACTTCTCTAAAAAGAGGACGGGAAAATCCTCTATACAAAAGAAGAGCTTTTTTGTTGGTTTTGGAAAGCTAACTTAAAGACCAATATGCATGATCTGATCATCAGAATACCAAACCACTAAGGATTACCCATGGCATGATTTCTTATGATATGATTTTTCCACAAATATGTCATCTCATTAGCACTGTCCATGACTAAATCATGGGCCCCACTTGAGAATACTCAAGTCGTGAGAAATACATTCATGGTCACAAGCTTCAAACAAAGTGAATAAGAATAAAACAAATATCTCAACCAAGATCCACACGGTACAACTACAGCAATCATAGTTCAAAAAAAAAAAAAAAAAAAAAAAAACACTCATAAAACGCAACCATAAGTTCGAACAACACCGCGGAGGGTTTTTCTTTTGGTACCCAGCCAAGAGTAATGGGACCAATGAGAAACCCCAGCCAGGGGGAGATAACGCCCGCCCATGCAGGGAGAGAGACACCTTCTCAAGCAAGGAGAGAACCCAGGAGCAAACCCCGGCAAAGAGAACACCATGAAGGAAGTTGAATTGCTCACACCAATGAGTAGTTGCAAATAACCCTACCATTTATCAGACACCAACAATCCACACCAGCAAAGAGAAGAATCATTAGTTCTCATAAATTTTGCAAAGAACTCAAACTTGTAGCTTGCCAACTATAGATCAAGCCAAGGAGCGTACGTCAAGTAATTGTTTATTTAAACTGTAAATATATGGATATAGACAAATTGGGATTCATGCGACTCTGTCAAGCCACCCAAGCTACTATGTTCAGTATTTGACTTTTTAGGGTGGTACTAAGGACCATGTTAAAATCTTGGCAAAACAAAATGTATCGGCAATTAAATATTAAAAATTTGGCATTGGCATGATACATGTATTGCATGAATGTGTACCTGCTTATATACCAGCTAGAAGATCACAATCATACTCTTTTGGAAAGACTTCTCGGACAATATTTATTGATTTGTTAGATCTTTTCATTAAATTTAGATCGATCCTTCCTACTTGGATCCTGAATGATCTTTGATTACTTGTTGTAGTTGCTCTATAAAAATTTCAATAGCCTCCCACTCATTATGGGCCTGTTTGTTTGCACAGAATACAAAGGAATTGAATACATAGGAGCTCAGGCCATAAGTGGTTAGAAATGAAATCCCAAGATGAATATACAATAATGACCATCAAAGAACCCCTCATTTTGCGGAAAGTGAACCAAGAGAATATGGGAAATGAATACACAGCCATCGCCTTAGTAATTCAAGTCCTAGGAAAGGCAAGGTCCCGTTTATATTGCTACCTTATATCCTTCGCCTCTCACCTCAAATATGAAGTCATTTTTTATATTTTTCTAGATCTATAAGTACAACCCTGCACAATGTGATATATGCTTCCGTGTCACTTTTTATGCATGCAGCTCTCCTGGAAAATCACAGGAGACAAGGAGATGTACAAGTGACCATGCGCATTAGGGGTGGCAGATCCTATCCCTTTTGATTTTCGTCACTCAAACTTTGATGGCTAGTTTTCAGTGAAATTTACTGTTATAAAATCTTTAGGTAACTTGTATCGAGATTGAGGTTAATTCAAGGCTAGTGTAAGTACAAAGGGAGTAGAAGTCTGTGAAGTAGGTTAATATGCATAAAAGAACAATTGATGCTGGTAGAAAGCGTCTTTTGTAGAGTTTTTCAACTATTGTAGATTTTTCTTTCCAACTATTACTTTAAAAACTCTTAAAATGTTTGAGCCAGGGCCAACCCATTTTTTGTGCATTGGAACCCCAAACTCCCTCCTTTCTCGATAAATAAAAATAGCAAATATTTCTTCGTAAAAGACTCCCTTTTCTCTTAGGGCATGTTTGTTTGCATTAGATACATAGGAATTGAAAATTCAAAGTCAAATGAGTCCCACCAAAGGATTATTAAAGAAGTGAAATGTAAATGATATGAGGTGAGGGGCAAAGGATATAATGTAGCATTCATGAGTTATGACCTACCGTTGGTGAGTTATGATTAAATAAAAATTCAGAAAATATATTATAATTAAATGAAAATTAAAAGAACACAAAAGACCAATAAAGAAAAGCATTCCATGATGAAATTAAAAAAATAATTTCAATCCTTATAAAATACTGCGACACTCGGTCTTGGGTGGTTGTTTTTGACAAGAATTAGTATGTTAAGTCGTTTCATTGGATTTGTTAGTTGCCTCCTCCTTTCAGATCTTGAAGCTTAATTTTGATGGTGGCTATCAAAATTCTTTTTTTGAAAAGGAGTTAGTATGTTAAGTCATTTCATTGGATTTGTTAGTTGCCTCCTCCTTTCGGCATCTTGAAGCTTAATTTTGATGGTAGCTATCAAAATTCTTTTTGGAAAGGTGGCATTGCAGGTGTCATAAGGGATCATTCTGGTAATGTTGTTAGAAGGTTTTTTGGGCCAGTGTGGGCCAGTGGATGTCATGGATTCAAATAAAGCTGACGTGTATGCCTTGTTAGTTGGTTATTGGTTGGGTGATTATTTTTCTCTAATTGAAGTTGATTATTTCTCTGCAATCCAGTGGAGATCAGGGAATACCTCTTATATATCAATGGCGATTGGCGGACTGGGTGTATGATATTTCTCATCAGCCTGATGCTTTGTTTCATCACATTTTTCAAGGGGCGAATGATATGGCTGATGGATTTGCTAAGGAGGGAGTTTTTCATAATTCTGTTTCTTTTGATGAATAATGTTGTTTGATTGCCTTTTTTGCTTTAGTTAGGGGTCTTTGGATTGGTTGTTTGGTTCAATCCATTCTTCCTTTTTGGAGTCATACCTTTCATTGTTAAAAAAAAAAATCAACACTCGGTGAGTCATGTGAGTTGGTTTTCTGGACCAAAGTGACTCAAGCCCATTCTTTTGCCATGTTCTAGCTGTGACAGTGACTGGGCTCATGATTTTGATGGGTGAAGTCAAATTGGAAAAGTATGATCACATAAACTAGCACTAAAGTTGATACCATCGAAATCAAAAGTAAACACCACAAAGTTCTAACCAGATGAATAAATAAATAATTAATGTTCCTAGGATGAAGCTCAAATACCTGTAATTCATTATTAACCTTCAAATGTCATATTTTTCTACAAAGAGTACAATTGACCAGAACTAAGTTTTCGCTAATAACCATACCTTCATCCTAGTCTTCACTCTAAGATACTACATAATTTGCTATCTTAGAATTACTCATCTCAAACTGGCTTCCCCTATCCTTATGTTCTGTTTTACTAGAAAAAAAAAAAAAATGGCCAAAAGAGAAACCATGAAAAAGAACAACCAGGAAGAGAGAAACGGAAAAGACAAGAAACACACTAAGCCACCAGCCCCCATGGTGAAAGAGCAAAACGAAGCAGTGAGCTAGAAAAAGAGAGGAGTAGATCATAAGTTGTTAAGCAACAGAGCAAATGCAGAAGCAGTAGATCAACAACAGTAGACTCATTGAAAAGGTACCAACATTAAATGAACAAATAAAACACTTTCCTAGCGTAGAGACGATGGGTCAAGAGAATTCTGCGCTTTTATGAATTCTGTTTTTATGAGAGAAGAACCCTGCATTATTACCCCTCCAACAAGAAATCAAAATTCACTGTATCGAGAAATATCAGTACAAAAGATGGGTCAAGAGGATTCCGCGCATTTCTCAATTCTATTTTTATGAGAGAAGAACCTTGCATTACTATCCCTCCAACAGGAAATCAAAATTTACTCTATCGAGAAAATTCAATCCATTTTTCTCTTTTCCACGAGTAATATATGTCGCATCAAACAATGTAACAAGGGGCTGCATGGAAAATCAGATTAACTTTCCGATTTGTGATACAATCCTCTCCTCAGCACAAATGCAGTCTAAAACTTTGCTACAGCCCATAACGCAGTTTTCATTGTGGATGGCTGGATGTGTTATCAAATTGATATCCATCAACTTTGTAATTCAAAGCCAAACAATTCAATGCATGTTGCCACATAGGAGACCATATGGTAGTACCTTCCATCATCATAATTAAAACCAACCAAAAAAAAAAAAGAGTAATCTCATCACTACAATAAAAAGGAGCCATCCCATCATCATCCTAAGTTATTATTATAACAGAGATTGAAACAAAATAAGCCATCAAGTTAGTGTTTGATCATTTCATCATTGAGTACAACCCTCACAATTGAAAGGGTTATTAGCATAAGTGTTCCATATGAGAACATACAAAACCATATATATGTACTCCCACTCCAAAAACTATTAAGGGAAGGGCTTTTGGTTTGTTTAGAAAAGCTGACTTAAAGACCAATGGCTATGATTTCATCATCAAAATAGTTAAAACGTCAATAAGGGTCGCTCATGGGGTTTTATTAGGATATGATTTTTACACAAGTATGTTATACAATCCATGATTTTTCCACAAGGATCTGATCATCATTCGTACTATGCATGACTAAATCAGGGCCCCCAATAGAATGTATTCAAGTCAGGAGGATTACATCCTTAATATAGTTCCAAACATAAAAATAAAACTAAACAAAGTGTCAAACAAGTGAATAGAAAGAAAACAGAGATCACAACTAAGATCGACACAACACATACAACCACAGCATTCAAACTAGTTCAACCAAATCAGGGAAAACCCATCCCAAAGAGCACAATCATAAATTCAAGAAACACCATGCAGGAAGTTGAAATGATCCAATACCATTAAGGAGTTGCCAAGATCTCTACAATTCTTTATCAGACTCCAACAATCCACACCTGTAATGAGAAGAATCGTAAGCACTCCTAAGTTTTATAAAGAACTCAAAACTTATAACTTGCCAACTAAAGACATTTACAACGAGTGGGGAGTCAATTAAAACTATAAACATATGTAATATAAATTGGGATTCTTGGACTCTGTCAAGCCACTCAAGCTAAACTGCTGAGTGTTTGGGTAGTACTAATGACCAGTGTTCCTACGGACCTAGGGTGAAGTTCAAGATACGTTTACTTCTTTATAAAACTTCAAATGCCACAATTCTCCTATAACGAAAAGAATGGTAAGCAAGATCCAAATTAAAAAGATTAAATTAGGTGGAAAGAAGGGGATTGCCATGCATTTCATTACAATTAATGGCCACATGATCAAAATCAAATGGATCGAAAACACACCTAAAGAGATGAATAGGCAAATTGAGTCCAACAAGATAATTGCTACACACAAATAGTTTATTTTATTATGTTTGATTCTAATTCAAATTTCAAAAATTCAACAGATGCATTAAAGTGCTTGTCCTCTGCAGTGCATTGGATTTTCTTGAATATGCTCTAGTCATAAGGATAACATCCTCGATCAATCTAATTTTCTCATGTACAAAAGATCCAGATAGAAAATTCAATAAGTGTCAAATATGTGAACGATACCTAAACAAAGATCACTAGCAAGATCCACACAGTACATATAACCACAACAGTCAAAGCAGTTTATCCAAAAACAAAGACAACCCATCCCAAAAAACACAACCATAAACTCAGACACCACCACCTATCTTCCTTGTATCTCTATAATGTGTCGTTAGAAGCATGCAAAGGAGGTCAAGGGTTCAAGGATCGGTAAACACTCGTTTTCATTAGAAACTCAAACAACACCATGAATGGAAGTTGAAATGATTCATACCAATAATGAGTTAATCACATCGCTACAATTCTTCATCCGACTCCAACCATCGCTGCAAAGAAAAGAATTATAGATATTCAGAAATTTTATAATGAACTCAAACTTATAGCTTGCAAACTAAAGACCAAGCAAGGAGTAGGGATTCAAAGTAATCTTTCAATTGAAACTACCAATATATATAAACTAGGATTCTTGGGAACCTTTGGCCGAAATCAATAGGTCATGGGTTTGAGATGCGGCACCAACAAAGGGACTCTGTCAAGCCACCAAAGTTATTGTACTTAGTCTTTTTATTTATTTATTTATTATTTTACTAGGTTGGACTACTGACTAGGATCGTCTCCTTGGCATGTGTTATATACCAAGGTGCCAACACTACACAACCATGAGTCTGTTGGCACCGTGCGCTGACTCTTTGACAAGTAATAGTAGTGCCAATGACCATGGGTTACAAAACTGGCACACAGAATTCATATCAGACAATTCATATTTATATGTTTTCACTGGCCAAATTATGGAATCAGCAATACATGTATTGTATCTTTATTGGCTGATATACCTGCTAGAAAACCACAATCATTCTTAATTGGCAAGACAACTCGGATAATATTTCCAATATGGTGGTACATATCAACTTTTTGACATGTCTAGCATGAGTCTGATACCAATACTAGAACCCATGTCAACTCAACTTCTACTCTTGATGAGTGAAGTCGACAAGGCAGAGACATGACGAGTTAGTGAGCTATGATCATATAAAAACTCAGAAAATAATATAATAAAGGGACAATTACAAAAAAAAAAAAAAAAAAAGTCTGAAATATTTGGAAAGACCCAAAAGAGTCCTCCAAACCATGAAACCTCCAAAAAAGTCCCGAAACAATGCTCGCACAGCTTCTCGTACAACTCTTTGTACCTGACTGCTTTTCGTACTACTTTTTTGTTGGCAAATTGGTTTCGCACAACCTTTTTGCACACTCACACATACGCATGTATCTCGTGCACACGCGCATGCACGACTTGTACATGGCGGTCATGGTACACATGCACGCCCAACTTGTATAGGCACACACTTGACTTTTATATGAGACGTACTCACACAGGTTAAGGAAAAAAAAAAAAGGGTGTGCGAAAAGCAATGCACCGATAAAAAAAATTGTAAGAAAAGCAGCTGCAAACAAAAAAGCTATGCAAGCACTGTTTTGAGGATTTTTTTTGGTAATTGTTTCTATAATAAAATTAAATTAAAAGGGCCCAAAGGAGAAATAAAGAAATATGTTCCATGATAAAATTCAAAATATAATTTTACTCGTAAAATACTTCAGCGAGTCATGTGACTCGGTTTGCTCTACCAAAGTGACTCAAGCCGAGACTTTTATGTTCCAGTCATAATAATTACTCAGCTCAAATCTTGAATATTGGTGAAGTCAACTTGGCCAAGATTCAACTAAATTGGAAAACTATGATCACATAACACAAAGTATACACTACTAAGTTCAATAGTAAACACCACAAAGATATAACAAGAAAAAAAAATGTTCTTTGGGTGAAGATCAAAATACTAGTAGTTCTTCACTAACTTGAAATGCCACGATTCACCTATAAAGAAAATTGATGACAAATTGATCTTAGAATTATCGTAAAAAAAATTGATAATAAGTTGCCATCAAAGTCTCAAGAGCTAAGGATCATTTGATTGGATTGATAATGAGGCCCCATTTAATAGACATTCTCAGATCATCCATCTCCTTGTCTCCCTTGATCATCAGTCATCCAAGAGAGCCTCGTAAGAAGTGACGAAGGCATTGATCAGATTGTGCAGAGTTATAGTTATATAAGGTCTATCTTCATTGATTAACCACATTAAAAACTATTGGTTCCATGCATGAAGGACATAGTTGATGAATTATTTCTATTTTTTTCTCTAAAAAACTACGTTTATTTTTCACTTCTAATATATTTTAGTTTACAAACATAAAAAAATAATAATAATAAAATAAAATAATAATGGGCTTGAAAAATAAAATAAAAATTTATGCAAAACTTGTTGAGACTTACACAAATATGATTGGTTGAAAATAACAATCACAATGATATACATACACAAAAGTTTTAGTAAGCATGATGACAAGTTGTAGGGGTCCACTAACTCAAGATGAAGAAAAGGGGGAGGTTGAGTAAAGAGTATTATGCCTCTAATGCAAGCAAGCAGGGCCATCAGTCACCATCCACCCAGCAACTTCATGTAGGCCCATATGTGATCTGTGACAAATAAAGGTTTCGAAAATTAACATTAAAAAAAAAAAAAAACCACCTAGAGAGAAAGTGGAGAAGGTGCCTATCAAATGAAATTGTCAGAAGAATAAGATTCACTTGCCTGAATGAGTAGCAGGAGGCCAAAAGGAGCTTGTTGTCGTGTTTGTGGCATCCTTCCTATCTTCTTCGATAGATAAAACTATCCCTATCTTCTTCTTTCTTCTCGTCTTGGATCTACCAGGTCAATCAGGATGTTTGGAACATGCGCTACCTTATGCCCGTCCTGCCCCTTAGGAAATCGCAGTTTTCTTTTTAAAACAGGGCATTCATCTATCCGCAATTCATAGAGATTTCCGAGGCGTTTCAAACCATTTGGCAAAGTCGTTATTCCTGGGCATCTCCGAATCTCTAATTGTTCAAGCAGTGTTAGGTCTCCCATCAACTCTGGCAAAGAGCTGATACCAGGGCAATCTTCAATACTTAACTCAGTGAGTGACTTGAGGTTTTTCACGGACTCTGGCAAAGACCACATACCAGGGCAATCAGCAATTTCTAACCAAGTGAGTGATGTGAGGTTTTCCATGGACCCTAGCAACCTTGTCATATCCGGACATCCTGAAATCTTCAATGACTTAATTGATTTGAGATTTTCCCATGAACCTAGAGAAGACCACAGCTTTGGACAGCCCTCAATTTCAAGTGAGGTGAGGTTTTGCAGCATATCAGCCGATATGGACTCTAAATTTCGACAGGACTCGATGGTCAAGGACCTGAGAGAGGTCAACACAATCCCATCTCCTGGAAGTGAGATTTGATTCTCACAGGAGTCTATTATTTCCAACAACTGCAGAGAGTTTAGAGGAGGAGGAGATCGCTGCTGCTGCAATCCATCCGGCAATGATAGCACCAGATCATTACAATCTTTAATAACCAGTTCTTTGAGACCAAGGAGATTCTCCAACTGATTTGATAGAGAAATTAATTTTGGGCAATCCTTAATTCCCAAGCCGTGTAGGCCGATATGATTTGGCCCTAATTCTTCTGGTAAATGCTTGACCTCTGGTAACCCTTCGATATAGAGCCCAAAAAGTGAAGGATAGTTGGCCACCCACTCTAATACCTTTTCATGGCTTGTAGATATACTTAAGTGACAGAATACCACATGCTCGTTATCATTTGATGCTTTAAGTGAAAATCTCTCCAAATTAGGCATGTCGACGAGGCAGGCACGTCGTAGCGAATGGGATGTGGAAAACTCTATCTTGTCACAACTCACCCTGTCTATCCCTAACACTTTAAGAGCTGGTAGAAGAAGCTGAGGCAAGCTAATCAATTTTGGGCAAGCACGACATCTAAATCACGAAGGGAACTGAATTTCATTTCACCCGCTTCTTGGACTGACCATCTTTCCAAATTATGCATATCAGAGAGGCGGAGTTTCGTCAGTGACTGGGATGCGCGTATCTCTATCATATCGCAACCCACTCCTCCAATCTCGAGACTTGTAAGACTCGAGACATGGAAATAGTTCTGGACAGCAAAAGATGCTCAAAGTGCGGAGGCCTTGTAAGATCACTTGCTCATCTCTTCCTCTTCCCTGTTCAACACCATCACCATCCTCTTGTTGAGTTGACCATCCCTCCAAACCCAACATCCCGCGGAGGCCAAGGTGTTTTAAACGTGGAAAAATATCATTGCAATTGTCGCTCCCATCAAACTCAACAATGTATTTTACAGCACTCATGCTCATAAGCTCAAGCGATTCAAGGAAAGGTAGCCGCCAAAGAGGTGGCAGGTGCTCACAGTTATCGCAATTCGACAGTTTTGTAAGCATCTTCATCCAATTTGGAAATTGCATACCCATGTAATTCTCAACAGCTAGCTCCTTTAGTCTTGAGTGGGGTTCAAGTTTCTCAATCACTTCCTCTGTATTTCCTTCTGTGTCGGCTGCTGTACCATCATCCTCATCCGAAGACCAGGATAACTTTAGAAAATGGAGGTGTTTCTTCGCTTTTAAATTTGCTTCACCAGCACATTTACCATTTCTCACATGGTTAAGCCTTGTAATGCAAAAGTCCCCACAAAGCTGATTTAAACGCTTCAACTCTTCTATTCCAGCTCGACTCCCTTCACCAACAGCAAAAGTAGACAACGTTCTAAGACAAGTTAACTCACCAATCCCTTTTGGTAATAAGAGGGGATGAGATTGAAGTCTACCGAATTCAATATGTCTTAAGGCTAATCATTCTCTTCATGTTTTTTGGCAACATCCTTATGCTAGTGTGGATGATTCTCAATGTTTGCAAGCTATGTAGGTTGCATATGGTCTGGGGTAGTTCTGTAATAGATGTACCTGAGACGTCAAGGTACCTAAGATGTTTCAACTTGTCTATTGAATTTGGCAAGTTGGAAATATTTTTTTGTGAACTTAAATCCAACACCCTTAGGCACGTCAAACTAAGGCAAGCATTAATATCAACAAAACAACATCCTCCATATAATGATCCATAAAATGACATTGAATGCAGTTTCTCACATTTCTTCAGTGCCTCCAAACTCTCTGGTTCTCTTGCCCATTTATCATCTTGCATTTTAAGTGGCGAGTTTCTTTAGGAACAGTATCCATTGAAGCTTTCACGATAAAGCATTCTTTTTCTCCAACAAATCTGATAAGATCATGTATGAGATCATGCATCTTGTAATATTCCTCTTTGAGAGAAATGAAATAAGAACCTCCCTGTCATTCCCATAGTCGGCATGGGGGGACTGGGTAAGACCACATTGGCTCAATTGGTATATAATGATGAACAAGTGGTGAATCATTTTAAGGAGTTGAGGATGTGGATCTATGTCTCTGAGAATTTTGATGTGGGAAAGCTTCTGAAAGAAATTCTAGAATCTGCAATTAACAAACATCATCCAAAACAAGCAAATATCTCTTACCACTCAGCACTTTTTGAAGACGAGTCTGTAATAGCTCCATGCTCAATTGCTCAGTCGGACCGTTAATTGTAGATTCTAGAATTTCTTTCAGAAGCTTTCCCACATCAAAATTCTCATAGACATAGATCCACATCCTCAACTCCTTAAAATGATTCACCACTTGTTCATCATTATATACCAATTGAGCCAATGTGGTCTTACCCAGTTCCCCCATGCCGACTATGGGAATGACAGGGAGGTCCTCTTCATTTTCTGATTCTGATTTGATTAACAAATCTATTAAATCTGCTTTCTCAGTGTCCCTCCCATAAACTTCCTTCGATACAATTGCAGAGGAAGTCTCTCTTGGTCTTGAGTTCGGAGGCTGAATGACTACAACTCCCACCGTGAAATGGAAAAGAGACCTCTATTTGGCAATGTGCTCGAAATTCTTCCTCAGCTTTTGCATCTTATGTGCCATCTTGAAACGAAAGATAGGTGGGTAGAATAATTTGCCTACCTTTTCTCGCATGCCAGCAGCTTGATTCTCAACCTTTCTCCGCAGAGCTTCGTTTTTGAACTCATCTAACACATCTTCCGCATCGTGAGCAGCATCTTTAATCTTTCGAAGCCAATTTTTTACAGTCATTTCTTTAACTTGTCGCCTTTCAGCATCTTGAAGCACGGCTTCAATCGTCTCCAGATAGCTCTGGAGCTTGTCTTTCTCCTTTTTAACACCCCACAACAATCAGAATTCATTTAGAACAAGGGACTTCAGGGTGCTCAACACCTCTTTCAAAACGGCAGATGCAACTACTAATCCTGCCATACGCTCTTCTCTAACAACAACAAGAAGAAAGATATCAAAGGAAAGGGAAGAAAATGGAAACAACAGAAGATTTGCGCAGAGTAAATGCAGATGGATGGATGCGTATGCGTATGCTTCAACACGAAATCCACCTTATCACTAATCCATCTAAGAACCGGACTCCATTATTTTCCATGAAAGTTCCAGGAAAGTTCCTGGGTGCTACACCTACACTACACAGTCGACATTGAAATAGTGAATGGGGCCACTCAATGAGAATTCCAACTTTGACTCAAATACAAGTCTTTGATATATAAGTTTGTATTAATTACATGGGATATTCATATGCATCCATTCCTCACCATTTTTGGTGAGGAACACCCCTTTTGGGGAAGGTTTGAAGTACAAAAGTATTTTTGTACCTTACATAAAGTACACTTTTGTACTTCAAACTTCTCCGAAAGGGGTGTCCCTCATAAAAAAATGGTGAGGGATGGATGCATAGGAAGACCCCCTTAATTATATTATTATAATTAATAAATGTTGGAGTAAAATCGATAGTTGAAGAATTCTCTCCTCCAAGTAGGAGGATGTAGAGCTCTCATCTAGACCCTCCATAATGTAGGACCCCCTCTACCAAATTACATGAATAAAGACAAGACTAACATGGAATAAATCTTCTTCTTCTTTTTTCTCAATATCATCTTCCATTTATGGATGTCTCCCTTTGGGTCTATTATAATTACAAGGGAACTGAAGTTGAGAACTCCACAGTGAGGCATTTCAAGACGAATGTCATTACTTCGAGTGATATATTCTCCAATTTTACTTTAATAGGAGTGGAAATCATCTTCAACATGGTTGATAATATTCTTAATTTTATATTTTACTTATCAAAATTTTTAATTCCTAATGTGCTCAATTCCACCATCAGTTGACAATTGTCTTGATTGATTATGTATAAAATATGTGAGTAAAAAATAAATGAAATCTAATGGTTCTACAAAATATAAATGTCATTAGATCATCCTAACCCATTTAGCTATGGCAAGTTTAATGATTTTAGAATGCATCATTCTTTTTCTAGTTTCAATTCAATAGTGAGTAATAGATGGATGAGTATTGAGTTAGTGTTTGTGACAATTCAAGGTCGGGGTAGTTTGTGAAGGTGGTAAGTTATTCATAGGCGGGCCGGTAACCAACAAATTATGCTTCTAATCAAAATATCTCTATGTATGTAGAATCGGATCTATGAATTTTCAAATTGTATCAAATTACATATTGGAGTTGCTGGAGCGAATTCATTAAATTTGAATTTCGAATTAAGTGAATTCAAAAATGAATTAAATGGGGTTACCCATTGAATTTTTGAATTGGGTCAAGTGTTGACCATGAACTGCGAGCTCAATTTTGAATAGATTGAACCGCAAATTATGTAATTATGGACTTCAGTGAGGCTCTTAAATCCACAGTAAGAGAATTACGTGACTATGTTTGAAGTTTAGGATTACTACTTACACTTGATTTGTGTTAAGCTTGTAAGGCAACTCAAGGCCCAATGTTCTCCCCATAAAAGACAAGGTGTTTCATTCTGTTTAATGTTTTTCAATAAGTTGAAGAAGTGAAAGTTATCACTCTGGCGCTTTTACTTTCACCAGTTTTGGAGCAGATGAGAACATGCTAATGCAGACAACAGTGCAGTAGTCTTCAGTCATAATAAGGTGCCTTGGTAGGGTACCCTCTCTCCAGCTAACTGATAAGAAATGTGTGGACAATGTTTAAAGGAGCAGACACAAGTCATTGTAGATGACTTTGACTTGTTGACTTGGCAAAAGGACAAAGATATTGAACCATGGGATAAGTTTAGGTAAATTAGGAGGGGCAGAGTTGTCACTTGTCAGCCCACAAAGGAAAATGCAAACGTAACATGAGAAAAATTCGGAGGGCAGAGTTGCCTGTCTACAAAGGAAAATGCTATGGTAGAATGGCCAGATTCACACTGATTTTTGCTGAATAAGAGCTCGTTTGGTAATTCTTCGTGTAAATTAAAATACCGTAAAAAATTAAATTAAGAGAGAATAAAATATAATGGGGTTATAATGATAATTTATTTTTAATTGTTTGATATTGAATCTTTTGTTCCTTTTTGTATCGAAAAGTGGAGCTTTTTTATTTTTTAGTGGAGAAAGAATGTTGCGTTTTCACTTATTATTAAAATGATAGAGGAAATTTTGAATGAAAGTGTTATTGATGTGACCCCTTGTCTGAAAAATGGAGGCTTTACTTGATTTTTACTAATCTAGTAAAGTGTCAAACGATAATCGAAATGACGAAAAAAGTGAGATTTTAAAATCTATGCAGTTTCAGTTGCTCTATATACACACACACCCTTCTTTTAAACCATCTACTTTCCTCCCATTTTCTACAAGTCCCTCCCATCTTAACCTCTGCAACTCTTCTCATTCTTTCCACACTCCTCTCACTCGTCTCACACTCAAGCTTTTCATTCGTTTTTTTTATTTCTCGGGTCCGTTTGGCCACTCAGGGCCGAACCAATCCCGCTGCATGCAGCCGAACAAATGTGATCGGTTTGGCCTTGAGTGGCCGAACGGTCCCGAGGAAAAAAAAAAAAAAACAAACAAACGATACAAGGAGGAGGAGAGATGGGGTGAAAGGGAAAGCCCAAACAACCATTGCCGATGCCAACAAACATCCATTGCCTTAAAAATAAACAAGAAATACGAAAACTGGGAGAATGAGGGAGTGATTTACCTTAAGGGAGCCTTGGCTTTACAATGAGAGTGAGTAAGGAAGCAAGGAGAGTAAGGAGGAGAGGAGAGAATGAGTGAGGGAGAGAAGATAATATTTAGGGGGAGTGAGGGAGTGTGAGGGAGAGTTTAGAATGAGGGATGGTGCCTCCTCTCTCTTCTCTCTGGTAGAGTGTGATGGAGAGTTGAGAATTATGGGGTGTAAGAAAAATTAAGTGGTAGCTAATTCATTGGGTGATGGACAAAACATAGACTTTTATTTTTTATGTACTTGATAGATGGACTGCCCAGATGAAGTATAAAAGCAGGAATTTGACGAAGCAAAATAAGCCTTTTATCATCTATGCTTACTTTTGATAGATTATGCTTGGAAATATATTCTTTTTTATACTCTATGCTGACGTTTGATAAGTGATTATTAGGTGATTTTAACACTTTTATAAAGGGAAGGAGGTCTTGGGTGTTTTGATAAATCTTTCTAAAAAAACCATATCTTTTGAGAAAAGTTGATTTTAAAGACATATTATCCGGATCTAAATGCCTTAATTGGGTCTAGGTCTGAAGTAGAAAAATTTACCAACTTGTGTTTTCATGAAAAAAGGATTGTTTGGAATGCTTAATGGATTCTAGTGCCTTGATTTGATTATCACTATTGTTTATCTCGTTATTTAACATCTCATATTCTAGTTTATACATTGTTAATCTTAGACTTTTATTCATAATCGCTGTCTGTGGGTTCAACCCGTACTTGTCGCTTCTTATTTATAGACACCATGCACTTTTGGTATTTATTGTTTGATTACACACACGATCAGTGGGTGCTCGAGCGGAGGTCCACACTCACTTGAGCGGACCCATTCTGAGAGCAAGCTCCCTCGATTAGCCATCTTTTCCGCTTCAGCTTGACAAAAATTGAGCTTTCACTTGAGCGCATGTTAAGTCTACTAGAGCGCATGCCTCACGGAAATTCTGTTTATTTCAAGAAATCTTTCCCGTCCGGACTTCCAATCCTTTCCAAACTCCGAGGGCTTTTCTAACACAAACCAAAAACTATTTAAAGACTCTCTCTCTCTCTCTCTCTCTTAGAGATCCATCATTTTCTCCAGAGCAATAATAATGCAGTGCTGAAGACAAACGCTTTGGAGATTTATCCATCTATTCTCTCGCAGTAGATTCACCTTGAAGATGTATGGTGTACGGGGCGGCGTCGGCGTCGGCAAAATCAACGCAGTCCTTAGGTTGAGTTGCAATGGGAAGGGATCTGCGAGTTTTGTAACTTTCAATTTTATAGCGCTTGGTTGTGTGTTGGTCTAGATGGTACGAGCTGTGGTTTTTCCCGAGTAGGGTTTTTCAAATCTATAAGAGATACTGATTTGGGACCTTAGTCTGTGTTAAGGCTTAAACGTGTTTTGAGGGGGGGAGGAGGTTTTCATGGATTAGGGCATTTTGGGCTAAATAATGTATGCATGAGAGAGTACCAGCGTGCATTTAGCAGCTCTCTTGTAAGATGTTCTCACGCGGTTGTGGGATGACTTTGACTTGTGTACTTGGGAAAATGAACTCTCCTTTTAAGATGTTCTCAAATTTTATTCAAGTGGAAAGTTTTGACATCCCTGTAATATTATAGATACTAATGCATAAAGATTGTTAATTATATTATTAGTAAAGTGTTCAATCTTGCCGTGAGATGATCTTCCATCAGTTAGGAGTTAGGATCAACGAAGGTGCGAGAGCTACCATCTTGGCCCTTCGGAATGTGGGACTCCTCTCCCTCTAATTATGAGGAAGGACACCGAGCTATTTTCCTGCAATCCGCATAAGATCATCACCCATCTGTGGAAATCTCTGGCAAGAGAAGATCATTCATTTTTAACAAGACTTGGAAATTTCGTGAAAGATCCTAACCAAATACCAACCCTCACTGTCATTGTACTCCTCAAAAAAAAAAAGGGACTACTTCCATTTCCTATGCCAAAGAAGGGAAAAGTTGAGTTAACGTCTTCAAAAGTGGAGCAAGGGATCTAGGTTGGTATTTGTTTGGTATCTTAATAGAGTCATAAAATAAAAAAAAATAAAAAATAAAAAAAAAAACCGGGGCCTTTCATTTTAAAAGGATTGTTTTCTACTTTTCTCAATTAGGCAGAGGGTAGAATCAGCTACCACACACTTTTATTTTCTAAACATTTGTCCCTCTTAAGACATTTAGACAAATAGAAGTTGAAATCAGTGACATAAAACATGCACTAAGTTCATCACGTGTTCCATATCTAGTCAAATATGGTAGCGACTATCGAACTTCTTTCACTAATTTATTTTTTGAATGCTCCATAAAGGTGGTGTTGTATCCGGCAGCTTGGAGTCTAGATCTTTATCGCAGCTATTATACAAAACCGTATAACACCTTCGTTTTTACTCTATCATGTGGGGCCCACGTAGAGATCACCCGAACTATTCAAGATGAATGTTATCCCCACCACTGACATATCTCAAGTTTCAGTTCCAAACAAGTGGGTTCCACTATCCCATTGATCACCATGATGAAATGGAACAAGACACTTACGTGGCATCACTGCTGATAAGGCATCAATGACATTTCTATTGTGGTCAATCATATGGTGGGGTCCACTCCTTTTGAGCTGAAAATTGAAAATATATGATTAAAGAGCTGAAGCTCATCCTCTGTGTGGGTCAACCTCCCCTAGTGCCCTGTACACACCACGCGCTTTGTAGGGTGTGGGCAATGGACCACCAGGTGAAAGGAACGTTCGTGAATGCCGTTTTTCAAAATCTAAATCTGAACCATCCCAAGCTATTTACTAATCTATCCCGCTTTTCTCTTTGGTGATTAAGTGTACAATCCAAAAATTAGAGAAGCTGCTTCTTGTTCATCAACCAAATCCTCTCCCTGCATCGATCAAAGTACCTTCTTTCCGGTTAAAAATAGGGGATACTCAAGGGCTCGCCCCGGCCCCCAGCCCAGCTCGCTTTGTGCCAGGCTTGGATTAAGTGATAGCAGCTCACCCGAGTAAGTAATACATGAGTAATGCAGGTATTGTAGTTGGTAACTGATTTACCCAAATAAGTTTAGTAGAAAGCTCGAAAAAAGTGGTAGAAAGCCCAGCTCGGCCGACTGACTTAATAGGCGGGCTTGGACCAGGCACTTGGGGCCCATGTTGGGCTTGGGCTGGACATTGCCCTACGTTTCTAAAGGCAGTCTGGGCCGGGATATGACTCAGCCAGGTCCGACCTGCTAACACCCCTAGTTAAGAAGCTTAACATGGTGGTGCCTCTAGCACTGGATTTCAATATATGTATTTCTCGGCAGTGCAGTGTTATAGTCCTGTAATGCCCATAAATATTATATACCATACACATCACTTTTTTTTCCGAACCAATTTGCTCCACTTACTTTTTTGGCGAGTTTGCGAGTAATGTCTCAAGCTCGAGCGCATCAACAAAATTCCTTTGGATTTTTTTTTCGCGAGTAATGTCTCAAGCTCGTGAGTGTAGACCAAATTACCCTCCATTTGTTCTTTCTTTTTTTTTTTTTTTTTTTTTTTTTTTTTTTGCAAGTAATGTTTTTAGCTCATGAGTGCTGACAAAATTTTTCTTAACAAAAAGCTGACATTTGAAATTTCCACACCCCCTGGTTCAACAATATGCCCAAAGAAGGTAGAAGGTACCTTCGTTTCTAATAATGCATTGCGGATTGACCAAATAGTTTTTCCCAACACAACATAAGTCTGGCCCGTAGGGTCGAGGCAATAGACCTACATCTCTTACTGGCCCCTTTTTTAAAGGTTATAGCTAATTTGTTAAAATTTATTCGTTGTCCTGATACCTCGTAGTAATCCTCCAGTGTATCCCATCCCCCAACCCCCAAAATTTATACTGGACTGAATTACTGTGGGGTACACAATATGAATGGGAGGACCATATTATTCTATTGGCATCTCATCTCCATGAATGGATATGGTGTGTGTTCATGATCATCACCATCATCAAGTGAAGGTAACCTGTGGTCTTTACACACTGTCTCAGATGGGCCATTTGACTAAAGTTCCCATAAAAGACCTGCTTAGTGAGACAGTGATAGTCGTTATGATGAGTAGCCATTGCATTCCGACATCTATGTCTTAAAATGCCCTCGTTAAAATCTCTGGATATCAAAAATAATACAGCAAACTTGTGGTACTATAACCCACTGTTTGGGAAGGCAGGAAAACGGGGGGAAGAAAAAAACAGGAAGGGAAAGTGGGGGGAAGGAAAGAAGGAAGTGTGTTTGGGAAGGGGGGGAGGAAAATGGGGGGAGGGGGAAGGGGGGGAAAATTTTTGTCTTTTAGTGACAAAAATTTTCCCCCCAAAAATGGGGGGAAAGTGAGGGAGAAAGAGGGGAAAGGGGAGGAAATTACCCTATTGCCCTTGAATGTCCAAATGGGGGAAAGTGAGGGAGAAAGAGGGGTAAGGGTAAAATGGTCTTTTTTTTCCTACCTTACAAACAAACAAAATTATACTTTTTTCCTTTCCTTCCCCTACTTTTTCACTTCCCAAACAAGAGGAGGGAAAATTAATTTTCCCTCCCCTCCCCTTCATTTTCCTTCCCCCTCAAATTTTCCCTCCCCTCCCTAATCAGTGGCAGAAACAGGAAGGTGACCTTGAAGGAGCTGCAGGCAGGGGGAGCAATGTAAAAGATTTATATAATTTAATAAAAAAAATTTAGGTTTTAAAAAATTTCTGGGGGTTGCGACCAACTCGCCCCACCCGTCCATAATGATTCACTTCTAAAAGGCTCCTATTTTCCAGACAAAACTGAAGTCATTACCAGTGCATAAACCGACAGCTTAAATATGCATCATCAACTCAGGACCCAAACTCGCATTTTTCACCATTCATGTAATAATAGACACTCAAAGGGAACAGTATTGATATGGTTAGACCATACACATTTTAATTTTGCTCCAATAACCATAGATCATTAACAGAGTGAAAACTAGGAGGGGGACAATGCCAACATCAGTAACAGCTTAAAAAATATGATATGATCCCATGCAAAGATGAAATAGATCATAGATGGCCTTTCAAAGATGAAATAGATCATAGATGGCCTTTCGTGCTATGACCGGATAATAGTTTAGAAATATTAGTCTCATGACACTGCTTCCACTTAACAGTCTTGTGAATTCTGGACACTAAACGGTCTGATGACAATGGCATACCTTCTTTTATCACTGCACTCGCCACTTCTTGATGCATCTAGAAGCATGTTTTCTTCGGCAGTGGTCCACAAATGCAGATAAGGTGGCGACGACATCTACTACCTTGAGGATTCAGGCTTGACGCTTAAATTGATAATAACTCCAGTGAAAGACATCAATACAAGTATACAACAAGGTAGAATGATGCCATGCACACTTTAGATCAATTAGCGATAAATAAAAATACATCCAAGTATCCCTTCATCTTCATTAAAAGGCTTATCAAACAAAGTCCACAAAGCAAGATCCTAGAAAATTCTGAACTATAGATTTTTCAGAAAAGGCAACAATGTAAAAGAATCCCTTAGCTTAGATATGGACCTCTAATATTTAGTAAGGACCCTTTAAACAATAGATTTCTAGGATTTACATAGAAGTTGGGAAAATGGGGAAAGACTGAAAGAGGGTACGCAGGACAACATGAACTACTGCAATTCAGGTAGAAAGAGCACAAAAAAGTCAAATAAAAATGTTAGCCATCTTTGCTTCGTATAATTGTAGAGCTTTAAGGCATATTTGACCTTCAGTAAGCATAATAAATAGCAGAAACTGTATCTCCAGAACAATGATTAGAAAAACGAAGTGCTACGTTAGCATGACAAAAAAGTTGTGTACAATTTTTTCAATCAAAACAAAAACACAACAGCAACGAGAAATTCCTCTATATGAAGGGTAATCTTGATAGAACATGAACGGGAGATAAGTTTTACCTCCAGTCTTTTAATGGAAAATCATAGGGTCCTCAACAGCAGCAAATTTATACGTTTTACTCTACCACCTACAATTCTTCCCATCAAAATGACAATAACAAACTACATTGATGACAATGCATTACAATGAAGGATTATCTTGAAACCATAAAGAAAAATAACAACTCTTTCCATTAACTTACCACAGCTCACTAAAGGAAGAACATGCGTCCTTGAGCTTTCAGTGTGTAGTTTACAATATCAACTATTTCCATCCAGGCCATTTACCAAAAAAAAAAAAAAAAAAGAAACCATTTCCATCCAGACCACTTATCTGATGGAAACCCACCATAAAAGCAATGGTTGATCTGATGGACACCAAGCTTCAGCCAATCACGGTAGGGGCCATAAAACTAACAGTGCGGTCAACCATATGTACAGAGATGAGTGGCACAGCAACAAATTGTACACCAGGTATGGTGCAACATTCTAAAACTCCTCTCTTACTAACATGACTGCACACAAATGTGCTCTTGTAACATACAGCAAAAATGATACATTATTCTACATGTCAAACAATGTTTTCAGGTAGTTAGTATACCAGAGGCCCAATCTGGTAGAGGAGTTGCATTAGGCTCCGCCCAACAGCACGTATATATGTCTTCTTGCGTTTTCATAGGCTCAAGTAGGTACCAACTGTCCATGATCCAAAAGGTGGATATAATGAATGGGCCTCACCATTGATGACCTGTGCACAGAACTTCCTGCAACAGGAGATTCCAAAATCTTATCTTTTCCATTCCTTCTCTTGAATGTGGACTAATCTTGTACAATTACTAACAACTGACTAAAGCACAAGAATTTTCCATGGGGCAACTTCTGGAGCATCGGTCATCCACCAAGAGGCCCACCACACCAAAACCAACAATTAGATAAGTGAACTTGGACCAAATTCTACAAACTGAAGTCCCAAACAAGATGAACATACTCTATGTAGCCTAACACTTTATATTCCCTCAAACCAGCAGAGACAAATGAACACGTCATTGCTTCCGTCTCCTTTTAAAGGCAGGATGGATGTCAACATTGCATCTATCAAGTTTGTCTATTGCTGTGAGACATTCATTCATCCTTTTCAATATGACAGGCATAGCAGAGACATTACTGGATATCTTGGATTTAAGCAGGCATATTTTCGCAGCAGTTTCAGGATCCTCTTCCTCAAGCAGAGCCTGATTACTCAATTCGACATTTGCTCCTGCACCTGCAAATTATAGGACTCAACAATGAGAAGGGATCGCAAACCAAAGCCCAGAAAGTAGATTAAATCTATCACATGGAAGAGCAACAAATATGCACAATTATAGACCTGAGAAGTTGGTGAAAGAAGGCATCAGTTTGCATTTACATGCCAAATCTCAAAACCAACTACAATACAGAAATGGAAGAAACCAATTTTACAAGCTTTAAAACAAAATGTCACATGCTATTAATTGAGTTTCAACATACCCAAGAATTGAAAAGAAATGAAAGACAACAAAACTGCTTCTTGCCATCAAACTAAATGACACATCCCGGTCCCGAATTTATAGGAATAAACAAGATTAAGTGGGTTCGGGATGTAACATTAAAACAGTGTCAATTGGGGAATCATAGGCCAACCACCCTGACTTCAACAACTCAGTTTATAAATCCGAGAGGGTACTTTGAAGGAAACTGGTGCAGAGGCAATTCTTGTACAACTAAGCAAGTGATACCGAAACAAACAACGGCTAAGCATCAATATATGTTACGGCTTGGATCAAGAAAAAACTTGCCTGTACTTTTAAGTAATTGAGGCAGACTTGTAAATCAGAAAAGAACTCACTTGTTGGTAATGGGTCATACATCAAGGACTCCAACAGTGTTTGTTGAAGCTAGAGAACATGTTATGGGACGATCAAATAGGAAGGGAGACACAACAGAATCAGTCCCAGAACAGCATTTACATATGAAATGATGGGCAAAGATAGACCACCACCAAAGTTATCAAACGCGGAATCGACACTGATACATGAATCCACGCATAGAAAAATGGATTATTCAAATTGTCACTTGATGCAAATTGGTGCCATCAAATCCAAGGGCAGTACAGTGAATTGCATTATCCAAGAGATTCATGGGCTACCTGAAAAATCTCCACCATCACCATTGTCGCCGTCATCCTAATTTTAGCTAACTATCTGGGGTCCGCTAAAATAACAATATTTGCATTTAAAAGATACGAAAAAAGTGTATATAGCATAGCCTGTTGAGCATCAAGTTTGTTTGTCCTGATGAATAGGCCATGCATTGTGTTGCTGAACAGGACACACCATAGACACAAATTCAATACCAGGTCAGACCTTTGAGCTAACCCATCAAGTCTTCCGAGTCAAAGTGACTCATTCAGACATTTGGTTGAGTCAGATTTCCATCCAACAGTTAGAATCTACCCCAAAATCACAAACAGGATGAATAGTTCTGCATATGGATAGTTAATGATCATCCATCTAGTGATGCATTTGGGAACAAAAAAACGAAAATCATAGTAATTTGCTAAACTCTTCTTCCTCCTTTCAGTCCCCACAGTGCCACTCATCACCAACCCCAAAACCCTCCAACCAAACCCACTCTTTCCCCTCTTTTTAGTGTCATTAGGGTTTGTAGTGTTGCAGAATCTCGAAAATATTTATCTTTCTCGACTTCTCTTTTCCTTCTCCTCCCTTTTAGCAGTCCTAGGATTTATACAGTTTAAGGGTTTTAGGCCATCAAATTCTCGAGTCTTCTTCTCCGC
The DNA here is from genome assembly GCA_028538565.1 of Umbellularia californica. Lineage (NCBI taxonomy): Eukaryota > Viridiplantae > Streptophyta > Magnoliopsida > Laurales > Lauraceae > Umbellularia > Umbellularia californica. The sequence goes on from JAPQWN010000002.1 coordinate 99,690,179, forward strand.
CTCCTCTGTTTTCCCAGTTCTAGGGTTTATGCAGTCTAGGGTTTTAGACTATAAAAAAAAAAACCCCAAAAATCTCTTCCAAAAACCCTAAAAAAGTAGAGAGAGAGATCATAACAAGAAAAGAACGAACCATGGTTGAGATCTGATGTCACTGAAGCCTGCGAAAGATCGATCTGGGGAAGAAAGGGTCTCCTGGAGATGAGGGAAGATTCTAGGGTTTCCTTCAAGAGATCTGGGACTGTTGTTCGGAAATGGATGATCTTCTCGGCCATCTCGCCAACTTGTCGTTCCAGATCTTCGATTTCTCCTTCTTCATCTTCTTCTTCTACTGCTTCGTGTTCTTGATCGGAGGTTGGGTTCTCGATTTCTAGGGTTCGCTTCTTGTGCTTCTGGTGGTGTTGAAGGTCGGACATGTTTGGATGTCTCAGATTTCGAAATTCTCGGAGATTTCGGGATTTTGAAATGGTTTATCTGGCGGGATTTTGATTTCTCGGCCTTTTTATCTCTTTCTTTCCACTCAAAGATGCACTCACAAAACACTCGGTGAGGTGAGGCTCTTCAGTGGGCCATACCTTTCTCGGCCTTTTGGCCCAACAATGAGATCGTGAGGCCCGTCAGTGGGCCCCACCTTAGAAGAATTTATTTTTTTTAGTTTTTTTTTATATACCCAATTTCTAATATTTGTAAATAAACCATCTGGCTTCCACATTTGTAAATACGCCGATCTTCGATATGTTAATACCTTTCATGTCCCAAAATATATCTAAAGTTGTTGGTAATGAGCAACCATGAGTGAGTTAAATGATGATTTTTTTTATGAAAATGACAAGTTTGACCTCATATCCATTAAACACTATTTGTCATTTAACTCTAATGATATCTTGCTTAATTGGGAAGTTTGTATGAGATGCGGCCCAATTAAGGTGACGAAAGTTGTCCATTGGTCTCCTCCTCCTCTAGATGTGTTTAAGTTCAATGTCGATGGTGATGCAACAAGTAAGTCAGCGGCGTTCTTCGCAATAATAATGGTGAGGTCCTCTTGATTTTTCGAAGCCAATGGGTATTTGTGATTCAAATGAAGCAGAAGTATTAGCTATTTTGGAAACCCTTTGATATTTCTCAAAGAGTTTTCAAGGTGACCTCATTGTGGAGAGGCTTTAATGAAATTAGTATTGTTACTACCAACATTAGTGTTGTTTTCCAACACAAGTTTAGATCGACTAACTCCATGGCCGATGCTTTTGCCAAACAAAGGGTTATGAGAGACTCCCTTTGGGAGGGAGTTGTTTTGTAGTTGCTTTTGTAGTAGAGGGTTACAATGCTCTTGTACCTCTCCTCTTTTTTCGCCTTTGTATTTCTTCCTCTTTTTTGCTAATGATAATTTTTGTTACCGATCAAAAAAGAAATTATTTATAAAAGGCTTTTTTGTAGATACCTCCCTAAAGTTTCTAAGATTCCTATATAAACTCCTGAGGTTTCTAATCTCCAGGTGCCCAACCTGATATGGTTTGAGAATTTATAATTTAATTTGGATTTAAGTTGGCTTTGTGTTTAGGATTTACCTACATTCAATTTGAATAAGCCTTGGGTTGACGTAATACCGAACCTAACTTGCCCATTACATCACTATTAAATACTTTTCGGAAGAGCATGTCTATTAAATAGATTTCAGCTTTATTTTTTAAAGAAAAAAAAAAAAAGAAAAGGACTTGGTTTTTATTGTTTAAACTACCTAAGGAGTACATTATTCTAAATGTTAGCTATGATTAGATCATAATAACTCTCATTCTTGAAAGATAAGAAAAATCAAACTATCAAAGCAGTAGAATATGAAGAACCTTTCAAAAAAAAAACTTAAAAAAAAAAAAAAAAAAAAACCTTTTGTCCTTGAAAATCGGGATCTCTGTAATTAAGAAGAAAAAAACTAAAACAAACTTTGCATTGAGGTGGTTGATTTTACTACAAGGAAATGAAATGTATGGTAATTGAAGAGGACCGATTAAGAGTACTGTATCGGAAATCTTAGACTGAAGTAAGCAATGCAAAATTAATACAGATGCAAAACCAGGTATCAATGAAATTAGACTCATCAAATTCTTGGTTTGCTTGTGAACAAAAGAGTTAGCAACTCCTGAGACAATTGAGGGTTTTGAAGAGAACCTTATTACCTTTAATTCCATGGTTTGGTGGCCACAAATAGTGGGTTGTAAATGGTGTTTTGAAGAGGATGAAGATGAGGGGCAGGCCATTGATGGATAGGGTCGTTTTCAAAGGAAGGTTACGAACAGCTCCAAGCACCTTCCTTCAATATTCCTAAATCTCAAGCGCCTTTTATTGCCATAAGCCTTTTCTTTGTTAGCAATAGGTGGGTGATTACTATTAGGAAAGTCTGCTCCGATTGGTCTCCAAAATAAAACCCAAGTTATGCAATTATCCTACTGCAATGTCCTAAAGCTTCTCTAGTAGATTGAGAATTATGGTCCTAAAAATTTCAAACTCACTAATCCATCACTGCAACAGTTTTTGTTGGAGTATTGTGGTCAGAAACGGGAGACCTGAAGTTAGGTGCTTCAATTTATGGTCATGATTTCTACCATTGATGGAGCTCTTTCTGTTTTGGAGATGATACCGTTGCATATCCCTGTCTCTTGTTTTGAAGTAGATGCTCATGTACAAGTGGTTTTAAAGACCCTTCGAATCCCGCTTGGAGAGAGGTTTAAAATCCGAAAGATGTCTATAGTTGTCAGACATCATCTTCTAGCATCTTTTGCATGACCTTTGAAGAAATCCATTTAGTTGAGCAAAACGAAAGGAGTTAGCATCGGGCCTTCTCATCTTACGGCTACGGAATTAGTGGGATTACTAATATGACTGGATCATGTGATTTATTTTTTGGTTACGGTATATTCCTGCTGCATGGGATGTGGGCTATCTTAATTTGGGTGCTTGATTGTGGGTTTGAGTTATTGCTTAGGATCTATTGATCTTATGATTAAACTATAAGGGTTTTTCCCTCTTTCTTGATAAAACCTATGCTTACCTTTCCGAGAGAGAGAGAGAGAGAGCTCACTTTGCACGTTTTGAAATCTTCTTTTAGTGCCTATTTCTTTATGGAATTCAAAAAAATCTTGAATTCATGTTTGAATTCTTTAAATGTTGTTCCTACATGGGATTTACAAATCCTTGATGGATCTAGAAAATTCAAATATATATATATATATATATATATATATATATATATATATATATATTAGTGATTTTTCAAGTGGTTGGAATTCAAGATTCTAACAAAGAAACATAGACTTTCTAAATGCCAAAAGAACAATCATACTAATACCGATATAAGTTCTTTAGTCATGTGCAAAAATTAAAATTGTTTTTCATAGATTTGGAATTGAATATTATCATATTGGGATACAAGACCATCAAGCACTGAAACATGCTCGCTATTGCAATCTTAAAGTTGTGGATTTTGAGCCACCCATACCCAAAAAAAATTCTTATCATATCAAAATGATAATAATAATGTCACTATCTATAAAATGATCATATTTTCAAAATAAAATATTTTGAAATAGAAAATTAGGTAGAAACCCAGTCATTACCGATTAATGATAGAGATTTAAAATTCTTACCGAACAAAGATATCCAAAATCTGTAGGTTAATAATAGAACTGCCATAGGTCGCTTTTAACTCACCCACGTTCATCTTTTCCTTTCAATTCCCCTCAACCACTATCACTCTCTTTTCACTTTTTCTCCTTTTTGTTTCATTTTATCATTTTCATCCCTTATTCATTCTAACATTGATGTATCACCAATTATTTTAATAATAACGAACAAGCTTTTACCTAAAATAGCAAGGATCCTGTTTTAAGATTAATTTTAAAGAAGAGTCCATCTTAAAATCAATTTTAAAAACGAACCCATCTCAAAATTAAATCTGAAGAAGAACTCATATTAAATTTTTTTTTTTAAAAAAAAAAAAAACTCATTTGCAAATCAATTTTGAATGGACAAAATAACGGAAGAAAAGGTGAAAAAAAAGCAAAATAAGATAGTTATTTTAGTTATGAAACAGGAAAAGACAAGAATTTCTCTAAAAATGATTGGAGAGGGGTGAGAATTTTTGAAAAGAAAGGGGAATTGAGAGGGAAAAAGGAAGGACTGTCAAAGTTAGAATGGCCATATAGGTCGCTAGCTATATCACGACCTATAGTTGTTTTTTTCATTTCACTTCTCTTGAGCTAGACATCTTTCTTCACACACACACAGAGGCAATTATTAAGGTTTTGCATAATTTTGTGGTAAAAGCCCTTTTAAAAATATATAATTTCACCATTCAATATAAAAATATCAACATGTTATAAAACCAATAAAATAAATGTAGATTCTTAAAAATAATGCAGATGACTCTTTTTATAATATCTCCAATGCAATGTGCCTTCCACCTCATCATACTTAGGTGATAGTTCCCACATTAGCATTAGGCAAGGCATACTATGAATAATTATTAATTATTCCATCTCATGGAATGGAAGACGCACAAAGTAGTCAACCCTTCTTTCAGAAGCTGGACAGAAAACCCGTATTGATACATGAACAGTTAGTTCATCGAACCTGGACACTCAACCGTTCTGTCTTGAAAACACCCGCCTTCATTCCTCTCAAAAGACAAACGACTCCGACAAATCACAATCTCTCTCTCTCCTTCTTTTCTCACGATTCAAACAAAACCTAACCCTAACTTTTGCTGAATTCAGCCAAAAACAACGAATAGATATTGATTTCTCCGAAATCCTAACCCAATAAACGCGAGAGCGTCCAAATTCTAATCCAAATAAATGCCGACTGTTCCCATCTCAATCTGCAATCCTCTCACTCGGTTCTTCGCATCTCAGCTCTTGCAATCACACTTTAGATTTCTGGAAATTCGTTTGTGTTCCGTGCTTTCGTGTGGAGGTAAATGGAAGGAGAGACGTGCCCATCTTCATCATCAAAGGTGATCTTACTCTTTTTTTAGTTCTTGAATGCAAAAGGTGGGGTTTGCATCAGTTTGTGTGGTTTAATTTTGAATGCTAAAAGTGGGGTTTGCATTATTTTGTGTGGTTTAATTTTTAATGCTTAAAGTGGGGTTTGCATTATTTTGTTTGGTTTCATTTTGAATGTTAAAAGTGGGGTTTGCATTAGTTTGTGTGGTTTAATTATGAATGATAAAAATGGGGTTTGCCTTAGTGTGTGTGGTTTAATTATGAATGCTAAATGTGGGGCTTGCATTATTTTGTTTGGTTTCATTTTGAATGTTAAAAGTGGGGTTTGCGTTAGTTTGTGTGGGGGCACACCTGGATTGGAGAGGAGAATGGTAAAATCTGGACAATGGGTTGGCTAAGGATCACTCTCATGAGTTCATGCTAAACCTTGGGTTTTTGGCCTCAAAGTTTTAATGCTTTGTGAGTGTCTGCTTGTTTTTTTTTGGTTGTTGTTGTGATTCAATCTAATGGTTGGATTAGTGTGAAGTTGGGATGAGTGCCAATTGTGAGTGGTAAGGCTTTTGACTTTTCAGGTTTCTTTTTGGGGAATTTTGCCTTTTTTTTTTTTTTTTTCCCTTTTCTTCTATGTTTTTCAGAAAAAAAAAAAAAAAAAACTTTACTTGGTCTACCTAAAGGACTAATGTCTGGTGATCAAAAGTGTTGAGGACCGATGATTTGGTGGGACACTGGGGGGATGGGTCACACACCCACACTGAAGAAATTCTAGCCTATTCTACAAACACTTTACTTTTCATCAGTCATGCTAGTCTACTAAAAGAGAAGTAACTTGCCGGACGTGAGATACCCATGAAACATATAAGAGGTGGGTGTAGATTAGCCATCTAAAAATAGAAGACACCGTCTTAATAAAGAATATCGATGACAATGAGTTTAATAGAGAAGATTTTACCTTAAGAAGCTTGCTATGATTAGGTGTAACAACGTTCTTAAGGTAAAATCCTCACTCTGTTATATCTTACATTCTTAGCCATTTACACCGAGGCCTCTTAAATTTGAACGTCAAAATAAAAATCAATACTGTCTAACAACCATTGTCTTTGATTAGAAGATTAAACATGGCAAATGAATTTGGTTTTTGGGAGATGATGAATCCATTGACCATCACCTTTTGTCCTTCGTTAGTGGGTCCACTAATATCTAGCAAAGCGGTTGGCTAGCTGTGGCTGGATTCATCAACATGTGGGCCCAGTTTATGATAATTCCTCGAGCCTCCATGGTATAGTTGTTGATAAGTGGGAGTTGACCGGGGCCCATAGTACCTAACTCACAAGCTGCATCAGATATCAACTATACTTTTCTCTTGCAAAGCAAACTTATGCCTGAAATATTTTCCAAAGAGATGCTCCTTGCTCTTGCCATTGCTACCCAACAGAAAGCCTCCACTCAACGCGGAGGATCATTAAAGATAGTGTGCAATGACACTTTGGAAGGATTTAATAGAGAAAGTTATCAATGTCTACATGCTACTATTTTAATTGACACATTTGTAAATAAATATAACCATTACACTTATATGATGCACATTGTTACAGAGGAGACAATTTCAGCCACAGATGACTGACTTTGGCAACCCATTCCAACTTCTCTACCATGCAAGTAAGGGTAACAAAGATGGTGTACTTGGGGAATTAGAGAAGGGAGTATCTCCAAACCTGGCAGATTATGAAAAGAGAACTGCACTTCATTTAGCATCTTGTGAGGGTCACATGGAAGTTGTTGAGTTGCTATTGGAGAAAGGAGCTAATGTGAACTCCGTTGATCGTCGAGGTCGCACTGTAAGTTTAATGAATAAATCAAGGCTAGTATGTTTTTCAAGAGACTTGGCTTATCCACTTTCTAAGGATCAAATGCTGACATGATTTCATGATTTTCTCCTTTTCTTCTTCTTCGTTCATATATCACCACATGATGCCGGCTTTCCTGTAATAGAATATTCAAAAAAAAACCACAGTGAGTGAAATACTGTGAATGCTTCCTTCCCATGTTGTACACCACATGTTAGCCCAACAATCTATCCCATCCCCCACTCTCAAACAATTTGTCATCATAAGCACTTAATCAAGAAATTCTAAAAGATGTGTCCATCCTTACATATTTCTCAGTTAATTCTTATAATCCATCTGATAAGAAAGGACTCGATTGGTTATGCAGACGAACTTGACATTGTAAACTTTACCATGATCCATTTGTTATTAGTGAGATTTCTTGTTCGACATTTTTTCTTCCAATTTTTACTTGGAATCTTATGATGAACAAAGACTTTTGATAAGCTAAAATAGTCGATCCCTTTTTTTTTTTTTTTTTGAAAGATTAGTCCTTTTTTGGAAGATTAGTATTTTTGAAAGATTACTAAGCTAAAATAGTGTTTCCTTGATACTAATTCAAACATTGTGACTGAATGAAAGGTCAAAATCATTTCACATTTAATTTAATAATGATGGCAGAGGCATGCTATATATACAAAATGTAATTGTATGTCATATAATATTGAATTTATGTATTTAATGGATGTTTCTTACTATTATATTTATGGGGATTTGATATATTAATTCCTCTTCGACCATGTTCCTCCAATTTCATGACTGAAAATCTACTAATGTCACCATAGTCATTTGACTCTGGTCAACAAAACTTTTTTTCTTTTTTTTTTTCACTTTTCTGCCATGGATCCCATGATATCATGCGAATCGAATGTAAAAAGTTTAAAAACCCATGATACCATGGGATCCAGGTTTAGATAAGAAGACGGTCTAGAATTTTTTAATGTACGGGCTTGTTAACCTTTTACATTTGGAACTCTAGAACCAGGTAGGTAGGAGAACTTTTGGCCATGTCTAGTTGGGTGATCTTGTGATTTCTAAGGTTTTGCTCCTTAAAGTTAAATTTTTTAAAAATTAAAACCCTAGAATTGCGAAAAACAAAAGAAAGACGGAAAAGAAGATGAATTGAATTAAACAAAAATGCAGAACCGTACCTTAGGGCTGGAAACACCTTCAATGTATAATTTTTTATATTTTGATTATTTACAAAAAAAAAAAAAACCCAATTTTAGAGTATTCACAAAATAGCCCACAATTTCTCAGCAATTACTAATAGGTCCTCGCTGTGTAACTCTTGAACAATCTGAACTGAAATTATTCAGCCAAATTGACCAAAATTGACAAGTATGCTTTACACATCCCATCTTCCCTGTGTATTTCCCAAGTGGGTTTCCTAAGTGGGCCCCTTTATGTCATCACACTGAACACATATTCTTTATACATACACAAACACATATAAAGGGCTAGATTTATATATATACTAGTCATTGCCCGTGCCTGAAGGCACAGCGCACCACGCTCCGAGTACAACTAAATCTAATTACTCTTCTTTTGACCACTTAACAACTAACACCGCCCATAATTTAACAAATTTAACTCAAATTTTTTATGTAGCCCATTGGATCAATCAGCTTCAAATCAAGCCCAGCCAGATTTTATTTTTTTAGGTAAAACAACCCAGCCAATTGGACCCTTGTTTAACCACCATTGAATACCAGAAGTGGCCCACTACTATAAGCAGTCTAGTTTAATTGCATGCAAGCCACGTTTGCATCTGCTACCAAAACAATCCAAGTTAGCCCAGATTCCACAATCCGTGAAAAACAGCATATATATGTGAAGGGGCAAACTGGTAAGTTGTGGGCCCAAATTTCACACCGTTCAATCACTCAATTGCAATCATAGCCGTGTATTTAATCATATCTTTACTTGCAAGGTAGTTTTGAAAAGATAATGGCACGTTTCGTAATTTCACAGAAAACCAAGGACACTCCCATATCCTCTGGGAAAAGATAATGGCAGGTTTCGTAATTTCACAGAAAATCAATGGCACTCCCGTATCCTCTTGTCCTTAGTAAAAAGTTACTGCTCCTTTGTTTTCAAATAATTACAAAATTACCAAGCTCCTGAATCCCTTCTCAGCCCTAGGATTTATGTACAAAAATATGTACATAAATCCAAGGGTCCAAAATGTCCACGGATTCAAATACTGGTCTCCCTTATATTATAGATATATATATATATATATATTAGTAAGTTTTTTTTATATTCGTTTAGAAGCAGTTAACTCTTTGTTTACCTTTGCCTTTATTTGACATGTGTGGTTGCTGATTTATAGCAGTTTGCAACTTTACATTACTATTGTTGGTGGTATATTTTAGGTTGTCAATATAGTTCTCTTGTACTGCTATATTTCTTTTTATGAATTTTACCTTTAAAAAAAAAATGTTGGTGGAGTATCGCATGCTGATGACTCATGTGATCATAAATTTTTCAGCCATTGTCAGATGCTCGTTTTTTTTGTCATGAGGATATTTGCAAGATACTAGAGGCACAAGAGGGAGCTGATGTGGTATTTTTCTTTCTTGATAGATATGTAAAATTTGATGTTTAAGAGCATATGATTCATTTTAGCTGCGTGTATCTCCTCATTCTCGATGGTGTAGAAATTCCTGAAATTTCTCTATATTATCATGAATGATCCACGATGCATATGAGAAAGTGCCAACATGTGTATTCAAGTGATGGTTCTTCCTTTTTGCCACTGTTTTGTTGACCTGTGGGTTAACTGATTTGATATGCCCAATCCCATGACTCTGGATGCAAGTTTGGAAATCTCTGTACACTCATGAAAAACTTTTATCTTAGGATCATAGGGATTTTCTTATCATGTCAAAACAACTTTTCAAAATACATATAAGTAGGTACAATTGACATATGCAGTACCACAATTAGAAGGTACTCATTGTTGCAACTAGAATGTTGCAGGTAAGAGCCATCTTACCTATTCATTAAAAAAAAAGGAAAAAGAAAAATTTGCAACACTAAGTATCAACAGTTACATATGACATTCAACAACTCAATGTAAGTCATACCATGGATTAGCTTGACACCCAACAGTTACATATGACATTTCCTTTGCACATATGAACACTGCAAAAATGTAATGCATGTGAACATTGCAACATCCATCACAGGGCAAGTAGGCTTATAACATTAGATTGTTAAATGACATTTTCCTAACTTGCTATTTCAATCTCAAGGTCTATGCTGACATTCTCTGTGAAGATTTATGAATCATCAAGCATATCATGTTTCCACTGGATCTATATTCTAGCATTGTTATCGTTATTGCAACTTTGTCCACTAGATTGCTGCATACTAACAGAATCTGGTAGCCATTATTGTCACTTTGTGGCCATTTATCAAAGGCTTTGAACAAACTACATTCTCCATGCACAGTTGCCAATCCATGAATGTTTTTTATTGCATCTTGCAGCTGTACATAGGAATAACAATTTTGATACCCAAGTCCCTACTAATGTTCTTAGGGTTAAATTTGTTAGGAATTTCATGTGTTAGCTAATTCATGGGTTGGACGAAACTCTGAGTCCATTTAGTTGTAATTTTCGTTCTTTTTAGATATGAATCGTGAAGGTACTTCAATTAGAGTTTGAAGGGTCTTGAACAGATGAAAGCCATTTATTTCAAGCCCAGATAGAGTCCAGACGGAAGAGTGATTCGCTATGGCGAACCTGTGGCCCGCTATAGTAAGCCTACACAGAGAAGCTAGCGGCAGAACCGATACTCGCTATAGCAAGCTAGGAATTCATGCCCAGTGCGAATAGGACTCTATTTCCATTCCTGCTCTACTTGCTATATGTGTTCTATTCATATTGGAAACTTCTAGCACGAATTCTTGGGCTATTTAAAGATCTTATTGCTAACCTAGAACTCACCTCTCTCCCATTAAAAGATAGAGAGTTCTTTGAGAGATATTTTTAGAGTTTTGCAGCAAGAGTATTTGGGCTGATTATTCAAGAAGAAGATTTCTTCTTTCTCCAGTGCTGATTGAAGTACCTTGAGAGGCATCAAGGAGGGTTGAGTTTGCATCACTTTAAGAGGCATCAAAATGTGGCTGGATCAAGCACGGTGGAGGTGTACGGCGGGTAGTCGGCAAGTCCATCGTAGTCCTTAGGTTGATTTGCATAGGTTCTGTGAGTCCTTGTAACTTTCTTTATATAGTGCTTGATTTTTCTGGTGGCCGCTACGACCCGTGGTATTTTTCCTGAGTAGGGTTTTCCACGTTAAAAATCATGTGCATCCTTTCTTTTGTGGTTGATTGATTTTCTGGATTTAGGATTAATCATCTAGATTAGTTATTTTGGTATTGGAATCCACAAAGAATTTTGAGTTGGGACCGTAGCCTGCATTAAGGATTAAACGCAACCTTTCATGGGGTATCACATCTTTTGGATATCGCGCGGGTTATTTCAAAACTGATTCTGGAAATTTGTCTCTTCTTCTCCACTATTATCTTCCCAATGATTATTGTCCACCTAGTTACGCTAGAGATCTATAAGTTGAGTACATGAGCGCCCATTCGTGCTAATAATTGTTAAATTTAGGGAAGACACGCAATGGTATCTCTAATTTTATTGATATTAGCTACTAATTGAGCATGGCTTGTGGTAGGTTTAGCGGACAACCGGTCATAACCCATTCTCAACTCATCTATTTGTTGTATTAGATCACAGATTGATTTACTCATTTGTTTCTAGGTCAAAACTGTCATCTCTGCCTATCTTTGAGGAGGCATCTTCTCCTTTTTTTCACTGGAAGATTGAAAAGTTGGGTTTAGGACTAAATTAACACTTTGAGATGTATTAATTAGGAAAAAAATGATTCTAACAGTGATTTTAGGTCAAAGAATCTAAAAGTTTGGATTTAAGGGACTTAAAGATGTTTGAACTCCGAAACTAGATTTCGGACATTGGGTTTAAGGAATTAGAAGATTTTGGGATGTAGCAACTAGGAAAGGAAAAAAAAAAAAAAAGAAATCTGATGGAAACTGATTTTAAGAAAAAGAGCCTAAAAGTTTGTATCTTGTGGACTTAAACATGTTTGAACTCCTAGACTAGAGTAAGATAGATTGGGTTAAGGAATTGGAGAAAAAAGGGAATCGATAGGGACTGCTTTTTTTCTTTGGCTTTGATCGTCCACTCACAGGTTCCCCTCCTTTGGGCCATAGAGTTGAGCCTTGGGCCTAATTGGGTTGGCCAACATATAATTTGCATCAACATTTTACTTTCATTTATGAAAGAATCTACTCTCTTCTAAACCTTGTCTTTATTTATGACCTTCCACTTAACTTTTAATTTATTACTAAAATGTAAACATTCGAATACATGTTAAATTACCTATGGGATCTTTAACTAGATTGATGCTTGATATTTCATTGTATGATTTATTCTTCTCTCCTAAAGGGTGGCTTTCTCACTTTCAAGATAATTGAGTGTGATGGTTTATTGGTGTGTTCTCATTGTTAATGTAACTACTCTTATAGCCCAATGATTGTAGATCATGCATATTATTGAAGTAGAAATTCCAGTTTTTATATTTTTTATATTGCTCTCTTCATTATTTAACTATGTAGCTCACAACCTTGTTATTCAAAATAGTTGGTACGTGACTCCCAAGGTAGATGTTGTCTTATTGACTGCAATGAGGTGGACATGAATGAAGCAACTCTTATTGGAGAAGTAATCTTTATTCTTCCCTGGTTCTCATTTTAAGGTTTTTTTTTCTTTTTTTGGTAATGCTTGCATTTTTAGTTCTTTCATATCGGATAAATGTTTTGCTATGGGTTGTTATACATGCACATATACAAAATTGATCTCACAAGAGATGCCACTCATGGGATTAAAATGGATGAAAGCACATGTGGGGCCTACCTAAGATATCATTCCCTTAACATCCATTCTTCTGGAAAATTGAAATTGTATTGTAAATCATTCAAGGAACTGAATCAAATTGCATGATAAATTGTATTATTTTTTAAAATTTCTTGTAAAAAATGAAAAACAAAAACCCATACTAGTTTTTGATTTTTTTCCTTTTCTTTTTGTAAATGTAAATAAAAATAAAAAATATTAATGCATATTATTTTAGTTTCTATATATACATTATGTTCTGTACTGTTTTTTTTTCTTTTGGGTAAAGTTGAGTTGGGTACTGTTAAATAATTACTTTAACCAAATCTATACCAGCTGACTAGCCAGTTTTGGACCAAAGCGGTTTGACCAAATGGACAGAGTACTGGTTTCAAAATATTAATTCTTCTTCTTCCTACCCATTTGTTTGGTTGGCCCTTTGCTTTTAGCAGCACTGCATGGTAGCATAATCTTGTACTAGCAAGGTAATTCGTGCTCAGCACGAATATGTCCATATAATACAAATCAAATATTCATACAATTGAAAAATAAGCATTGACCTGAATGGTGGTCCGAATACAATGCACAATAGTAAATTTTTAGAAATAAAATAAAGGTTTTTAACAAAATTAAAAAAAGGAAAAGTGGGGAATAGACCTGGGTAGTTATATGAGATAAAATAGGTGTTGCATGGGATAAGAAGTAGATGGTTATGAGTGATAATGGAGGAGAGAAGAATGACTTACTGTCAAAATTGTAACCAACAGTCCAAATCACCTATAAACCCTTCATGTTTAATATATTATAATTAGTTCATTTATCATCCAAAAGCTAGAGCAGTTTCTATTTTATATTTGACAGCCATAAGTAGTTTAAATAAGATTTTCAGGATTCATCATGTCATCGTATGTACTTATGTTGAACATGAAACGTGACAGGGAGCATATGGTGAGATTTATTTAGTGAAATGGCGAGGTACAAATGTTGCTGCAAAAACTATTCGCCCTTCCATTGCATCAAATATCAAAGTGAAGTGAGTTCTGTTGTCATGTGAATTAGGATTGATAATTAAGTTTCCAATAGTATCTTGGAAAAAACTTGTTTGTATTGAACTTGCTCTAATACCAATTATACGAAAGCGAAAGATTTCATTGACAGAACTTGTTCATATTGAACTTTCTGCTAATACTAGCCACACAAAGTGAAGGACTCTACATAGTGCCCTTGTTACTTTTTTTTTTTATTTCCTAATTATCATACATGTCAACCATGCATAAAGTGGCAAATAAATTAGCTATCAAATATACCACCTAGTTCTCTATTATTGTTACAACATGTCAACCACAAAATCTCATGAAATCATCCTTAGAAATGTGTTTTTAGGCCTTGAAAAACCTTCCAAATGAGTATCTGTCATATGAAACAAACAATGAATCAAAAGTGTTATACTGATGCCTTGAAGATCTGTGACCTTCCTTTTGGTTTCTCTTTTTTGTGGCTTTAGTTGACTCATGTATTCTAACCTTTGGCCTATACAATCCTCCATTGATACTTGATGTGAAAGGCCAGCTACTTTAGATTTTGTGACAGCCCAACTTGCCTCACAGTATTGTCCACTTTAGATCATAGGCGCAGCTTAACCCACACGACTTTATTTCTGGGGCCCATACTGATTACCCCAAAACGCATTATGCTAGAAGAGGAGAGCGCCTTCACTTATAGCTCAGTCTCTGGACAGCCTCATGACCGATGTGGGACTTTACATATTTGATTATTATTAATAACACCCATAGAAGGGACAATTGTTGTGTAGAATAATTTTCCAGCAACTTTAGAATTTTAACCTTCTATGCACCACTCTTTTTGCAATTATTTTTCTTATTTTTTGTTAGGATTCATCGTACATAATATGATTTTGTAATTGTGTCTGATCTTTTTGGCTTACAGGAATATCTTCTTGAAGGAGCTTGCACTATGGCAGAGGCTGCTTCACCCCAATATAGTGCAGTTTCTTGGTGTTCTAACCTGTGATCGCTTGATCTTCCTCACCGAGTATCTTTGCAATGTGGCTCTCTCTCTATCTATAAAGTTGCATATCATTGTGATTTCCCTTTTAGCATCTTATCTCTGTATTCTGTGGATGGCAGGGAAGTTTGTATGATATTTTGAAGAAGAAAGGGAGGCTTGATCCGGTCACAGTTGTAGCTTATGCTTTAGATATTGCTCGGTAAGGAAGTTTGTTCCCATGCCAAGTGCAATTGCTCTTCAAATAGTTAAAAGAAAAAAAAAAGGAGGAAGAAATAAAAGTCTTAATTCAGTCACTCATCATTCCAATATTCATTGTCACATAATCATCTTATCTCTGTATACTTTAATTCAGTTACTCATCATTCCAATATTCATCATCACATAATCATCAAAGCCTTTTCCCAATCAAAGCCTTATCCGAACTATATTGGGGTCAGCAACTTGAATTTTATTTTGCCATTTCCATCTATCCTTATTGCTTTCCATACATGCCCTCTTTGGCCTACCCCATTTTCTTGCGTGGCCATCAACATGGATATTTTTTTTTACTGACTGACACCATTATTCGCCTACACGTGACGTGTATAAACATTCTTAAATAAGTCTCTTAATTTATCATCTATTGATGTTATCTCTAAATGCTCATGAATGAGCCTATTTCTAATTTTGTTTATCCTAATTTTGCCTCACTTCTATCTCATCTTTCTAATCTTTATTGCACTCATATTTTGCATTCGTTGTTTTCTTATTGGCCAACATTATGCTCCATAGGTCATAATTTGTCTAATCAGTATCTTGTAACAAAAAAAATTCTTCAATCTTGTTGTTATGTGCCAACCACAAAGCACTACAGAAGTAAATCCCCACTTCAACTATCGAGCTTTCATCCGATGTTCGACATCCTCTTCATCTTTAAACCCTTCATTTATCTTTTTTTTTATTAGATAAGAATATCGAATCTTTTTTTTTTCCTTTGATAATCAAATATATCTTTTATTTTCATTGTAACATATTGTATTTTATTATCTTACTTTTAGTGTACTTCTATATATATATATTTTTTTTTTCTTTCTGTTTTTTTATGAATTATTGAACTACAAGTCTACAACAAATTTTAGTTTATATTTCTATTGTGTTGCTGGGCATGTGTTGCAAACATTTATGTGTGTTTCAAGTGACATGCACAGTATCACAACCTTGACGAAATATTTAATTCTGTTTTATTTTGTACTGCTATTGATGTGTTCATTTGTTTGTGAAAAAAAAAAATTCAGAGGCATGAATTATCTTCACCAGCATAAACCACATCCTGTCATACATAGGGATTTAACACCAAGGTACAGCGACTCTAGAATATATAATATTTGATGAGCATATAAATTTTGTTTTCATCTAAACTTATTTCTATTTTCCTCACAAGTTTTTTGTACTGTGTATCTTAAACAGAAATATATTGCAAGATGAAGCTGGGCGCTTGAAGATTATAGATTTTGGTTTAAGCAAGATAACTCTGGAAAAAGAATCATATGGTGCATATAAAATGACTGGAGGAACAGGTTCATGTAAGTTCTTTTGTCTCTAGCTATAAGAAAACTGCAAAATGAACTGAGAATTTACTCGACCAAACAAATTGTATGTTTGGGCTTTGGTCTTCTCTCATTGATGATACCAAACATCATTTCTTGTCCCCTGTTAAATGTGACCACTTCTAAGTTCTGTCTCCCTTTTCTCATATGGGTTAATCTATTTTGCAACAAAGGGGCTCACAACCCAATACTACCAAATAAGAGGAGGAAGCTAACAAAGCTGAATGGGTTCCTTGTTAGAACTCGAAGCAAGTTCCTCCAGATCATTTGTTAAATGCACATGCAGTGGGATCTAAATCATGGGACCCACCTTAAACATGTAAAATTGTTAACAAACTGTATTTTCCATGGACCCCTAAGGTAACTGACCCAAGTTATGGTGTTGGAAGAATTGCTCTCGACTATGAGGCGACATTGATACATTTTTATGAAGATGTATAGAGCTTCCAAAATGGCTTAGATTTCTGCTTCATTTGAGTCTCTAATTCCAACCTGATCCAAGCTTTAGGAGTATGAATTTATAAAAACTATGGGAAAATCATAAAAGTCCTTTTTATACGGCATGCACATCTTTTATCCTAATATTATTTCATTTCATATGCTTATGGCATATATATGATACATACATATATATATATAAACTATTAACTTACTAAATAAGATCCAATGGGTTATGGCCCTAGGCTCTAATCCAGCATGCAAAGGGTTTCAGACCCTAATCATGAATTTGGGTTCATCCCATTAGACCAATATGCATGTCCAGACCTGCATAAATGGACTTGGATCTGGGCTGACAAATTTGTAATGTGGACAGTTTCCTCCCCACCCAAATGGACGCTAGGGGTCCAAAATGATGATATTTCTTGTGGCTGTGGAGTGTCCCTTAAAGAGCCATATTAATACCCCCACTTTTTTGACCTTTTTCTTTATTAAAGGAATCCTTGAGTCATGTGAATGTCAATTGTGAAGGTGTTAAAGAGTTCTAATGGTTAGAAAATCTAGTGGTTTGTTTGGGTGAACTTTCAAAATATGAAGTCATCTTAGGATCCCTCCCTCCCTCTAATGTTTTTTACTTAGAGGGATGTAATAAGTTAGAAGTTGAAAAGCTGATTTTCTGTCCATTACCCCTATCTTCTTTTTTTGTTGAGTTACATCAAAAAGTCTGAGAACTTGAGAAGCTAATTTGGGGATCTTATTTTCAACTTTTTTTTACAATATTTGAATCTAGTATTTCTTGCATCAACTTCTGAGATTTTGAAGTGATACATACAATCTATATGTCAACTTATCAAACAGCCCATTTTCTGCATGAAAAAGAAATTCCTTTGTTTTGTAACCCAGCTTTCACCAATCTGATAGGTAAGATGATGGAATGTGAATGTTCCATGATCATGAAACCTTTACCATATATGGGTTGAGCATAAATGCTGCTTATTTTAATTGGGCCACATATGGTACTAATGCTTGAAGTTGCAGCTGAAATTTAAAGAAAAAAAATGTGTTACTAGATAAATGTGATTTGATCCAATTTGGCAGATCGCTACATGGCACCCGAGGTTTACCGCCGGGAATCATATGGAAAGCATGTTGATGTCTTCTCATTTGCCTTGGTTGTGTATGAGGTACGTCAAATGAGACTGAAATGACGATTAGTTATCTTATTACTGGGCCCTTGTGCAGTGAAAATGGTGTTACTTGAAATCCAGCTGTGATGTTGCTAATACATTAGTGAAAAATTCATTAGTATGGGTAGTGTCATATGTGGGTTGAAATCAAGCACTAATACACTGTCAAATTTTGCAAATCCCAAAGCATCAGATTCATGGATCCAGTGTAATATTCAAGTAAATTTACATAATTGTGAAAAAGAAATGCAAAGAAAACACCAATAAAAATAATCCACATTATCATCAAAATGGCCTTGTCCCAACGATGTTGGAGTTGGCAGCTTGAATGTTAGTTGGTCTTTCCAGTCTATCTTGGGCTAAATCCTTGGATAAGTTGTACTTTTTCAGATCTATCCTCCATCCATGCCCTCTTCAACTTATCCCTTTTTCTTGAGAGGCCATCAACCTGAAAAAAAAAAAAAAAAAAATCTTTTCCTGACTGACACAATTATTGGTCTACACTAGACATATCTAAACCAACTCAAATGAGTCAACCATTGATGTTATCCCCAAATGCTTCCAAATGAACTTATTTATAATTATGTCTACCCTATTACCACACATCCATCAAGACATTCTTACCTTTGTTGCACTCATTTTTTGCATGTGTTGTTTTCTGACCGGCTAACACTATGCTCCATAGATCATAATTGGTCTAATTATTGTCTTGTAAAAAACTCTTTTCAATCTTATTATTATGTGTTGATCAAAGAGAACTCCATATAAGCAAATCACCACTTCAACCATCTAGCTTTTATCCTATGCTCAACATTCTCCTCAATCTCTCCATCCTTATTATAAGGCTAAGGTACGAGAAGGAATCCCTCTGTTATATCTCTCACTTTTCAATTCTTACAGGAGTTGCATACTGAAGTTGTAGTTTATATATTAAATGTCTAATTTTAAAGATCTAAGATTTTAAAGCCTCCCACCAATGAAATCTCTGAATCAGGATTCAAGATATGAAAATATTGCAGCTTTATTTAGGGACCAAACAAAGCCTAATAACACTCATTTGATTACCAAGAATTAAAAAAAAAAAGTAAAAGAAACAGTTTAAAAAGTCCAATGAAATCTCTTAAAAGTTTACTAAATTAGGATTCAAGATATGAAAATATTGCAGCTTTATTTAGGGACCAAACGAGGCCTAATGACACTCATTTCATTACCAAGAAGGAAAAGAAAGTAAAAGAAACAGTTTTAAAAAATTCAATGTAATCTCTCTTTAGTTTATCTGATTTTTTTTCCCATGGGGTTTCTTTGACAATGTTTCTGAAGCAGCTAAAAGTGTAGGGTTTTCTTAAAATAACAAATGGGTGTGTGTCCATGGCTGCTTGGTGTAGATGTTTTATGGTGGACCCACAAATAGGAGAGAATCACCTGAATCAGTGGCAGATAGGCGCGCATACGAAGATGCTCGGCCATCTCTCTCCTCCTTTGTATATCCAAATGCAATGAAAAAGTAAGTAGCTGGATGGACTCCATTTTTTTGTCATCTTTGTGATATGGCTGAATTACAAGGAGATTGAAAACACTCAATTAAAATTCATCACATCAAGTACTGATATATAGGCTCCATTTAATCTGTTATCTGTGGGCATGCCGTGCATAGTTTGCAGTAGAGATGTAAACCATGCTATTCTACATGATAAAAATTTGTTGTACGTGGGCGTGCGGAAGCACGAAACCTGTGATCGAATAACCATACCATACAAGAGAGACGAGGATTTTATGTGGTTTGGCAAAACTGCTTAAGTCCACGGCAAGAGAATAATGATTCACAGCTTGACTCTTTTCAGAGTTTAGAATTATAGATTATATTGTATATATAATCTCCGCTTTCTTAGCCCATAAGAAAGCCCCGGCGGTACAATGACCAAAATACCCTTGACCCAGAACCATCATTGGCTAACCCAATGGACCGCTCCAGTAAAATAGGAATACAAGACATAAACCCAACAAAATTCATTTATCCATAACCAAATGCATGTGGGTGTTGCCATTCTCCTAACCTCCCAGATAACCAAAATGACACCTTAGGCACAGATGCATTTTTGTGAATGAAGCTCACAATTATGTTAATGAGAGGACACATGTGGCAAAATGTTAACTAATTTTTGCCCTTTTAGAAAGTTCAATTGTGTTAGTTTAATGTTTTAGATCCCTGAAAAAGAAAGTGTTCAGGAAGCTGGACAAAAAAAAAGAAAAACCTTATTATAGATGTTTATTAATATGAAAACTTTCCTGACATGTGCTTCAGGCTTCTTCAAGAATGTTGGCACAAGGATCCTGAGTCTAGACCATCATTTGAAGAGATAATCACACAACTTGAACTCATCCAAGAGAATCTGCAAGACAATGAACATGAATCCTGTTGTTTTCCCTTCTGATATCTGTAGTTCTTTTCTTTAAATGCTTTATTGCCAAGATATTTGATCAGTTGTTTGAAATAATATGCTGATGTGCTATGAAGGTATCAGTTTCAAAATAATATGCCAACTTGCCAAGATGTTTGATCATATGTCATGGTGTGTTTCACATTTTATTTGTTTAAAATGCTTTATTGTGCCAAGACGTTGGATGATTGGATCAATAGTTCAAAATAATGTCTGTTGATATTCCAAGGAATCATGTGCTTGGAGTATCAAGTATTTCCTAATAAATTATATGATGGAATGTTTAAGCAAATAACACCTTGGTTCTTTTTCCTTTTTTTATTTTTATTTTTATCTCTCTCATGTGTGTGTGTGTGCGTGTTTTTTTTTTTTTTTTTTTCCATATAACGTTGAAGTTTATTAAAATAAAAAATAGTAAAGTTGTGAAATGACTATCAATGAGGTAGACTATGAAAAGAAAAGGATACATTACAAGTTTATTGAGCTTTTAGTGATGATGATGAAAGTAATAGTAACTTGTGATTTGGATACTCCCAATTTTTCTGAAGAGTCTGCATCTCCATTCCATGCTCTAGTCCACCATTGCATTGTATCACCATGCCCTGATTTTTGCCTCTTGAGTTCTTTAGAAGACTTTTTTCTTTTTCTTTTTCTTTTTTCTTTTTTCTTTTTTGTTTTTTTTTTTTTTTTTTTTTTGAACTGTTAAGACTATGTTCTTGTTAATGGTCCATTTAAGCGCCATCCTTAATTGATCAATATGATTTTCTGGATACTTTCTAGCACGTGGGACCTGCAAGTTGGGCACTCTAATTGGCCTGCATTTATGCCACTGTCATGAAAACGTTGGATTAATAATGCAAATGATCAAAATGTTACTCTCAATCAGCATATAGTGGTGAGAAATTCACGTGGAGTGAACTTATCCAATTAGGATCTTGGAGACCACAGAACTTTGTATTAAACATTGAATCCCTGTCAATTCATTCACAGGAAAGGAAGTTGATCTTGATGGAACCATCACTTTACGAGGGTTTGATCAAGAGACCAAAGTGATGGGCGGGTATCATTTCTCTTCAAAGAGGGATTATTTGAGAGTTCCTTCTGAATCCACACTTGAAATCCTTCCTTTCAGCCCTTAAATGAAAAAGGACATTGTTTGAAATCTTAGGAATACAATATTTACCTTTTTCTCAGGTGCCTGAAAATAAGAACTGTCATGTAACTTAAAAAAAGCCACACAGAGCCTCAAAGTAGAATTGATGCCTTTTAAATCGATTGATGATCATGGCCTAACAGAAGATGGCTGCTAGGACCCAAAGAAACTCCTCATATGGCAAGACCCGAAGAAACTGAAAACTTGACAAGTGTTTAACCAGGATTGTATCCTTTGAGAGCAAGCAATGAACAAGGTCTCCATAACATGAAGGGGGGTCCACTTTTTTATGTCAGGAAGAAAGCACTGCTGAATGCAACTGGATGCTGGCTTCAAAAGGTCCAATTCTAGTTGACGTTTTCTCCCCCCGCCAGATTATAATATATTAAAGCTAAGAGTTTTGGCTCTTAGATTGCATACATAGGTGATCTCATAATCTTGTCTACTTCTGCTTTTACTCAAAATTTATTTTTTTAATGTATGAATGTTAGAGTTGCAATGTTGGCCATACTGAGCACAGGTTATTATGCTAGTATTTCTTAAAAAAAGGAGACCAGCCAGCTGCAAAAGTAAGCTTTGTAATTCATTGTCAGGCAATGCCATGAAATAGCTGGTTGAAAAGCAGAAAAAGGGCTGAAAAGTACACAATTCTTGGAAAATTTTCTTTTAATACAATGGCCTAACTTTTAGTACTGTCTGATCATCTAGACGGCCTATAATATATGAGCAACTGTAATCATCAAATTGGTTCAGTTTCCCTCAATCCAATCTGCTGAAAACCACAATTGCTCAGGCATTATAATCTTCGATTTCAGTCCATGGAGTGGGCCCACCATCAGATTTTGATCACATAAAATGGATTTTTTTTTTAATGGAGATATAGAATAGGGATGTTCTGTAACAGAATACCTGGGCGTTGCACTAGAAAGTGGCACATTCACCATGGGGCCACATAAACAACCATAATGCCAACCAAAGGATGCCACAATAGGCTTGTATGTGTCTTTATTATAATAGGTTCATCATCCCACTTTCAAGACTACAAGTTTGATCAGAAACTTGTTCCAGGCCTCCTGTTTTGTTGGGATGTAGACAGACAGCGGAGAAAATGCAGGCAGAGAAACTATCCATTGTTCAAATTGGTATTATAGACAGTTTTCTACACATCCAAATAACCTCCATAATTGGAATGTTCTCACCTACAATCTCAGGCAGAACCAGGTGTCCACCTGAGAAACAGTTTCTGCTTTTCATACCACCAGAACAATGTATGAATTAGGTCATTGGTGAAGGCCCCCAACCAAAGATTTGTGGGCGCAACAAATAAGGTCTTATCTTATGAGAATGTTGATGAATAAGCGTCCAATAGATTGAATGTGTTCCGGTTCCAAGCGTTTCATTTGAATCACCAAACTTATTTGTACCAATGAAGTAATGAAATAACCAAACTGATCTTTCCAATGGTCAGAACAGAAAAACCAACACAACAGAACACAAAACCAATTCTGAGATAGACTTCTAGCACTGAAAACAAGACATACTTTCAGATAAATAATATACTCAACTTGGTTCTTCTAGGAAGATATCAAATCCATCCTAAGGGAAAGGGGGTGAAATGGTTGGATTGCATGAGACTTGAAATAAGATTTTTTTTTTCAGGTGACCAAACATTTGTGGCTTCAACTAACTTTGAGAACCATTACAGAGCTGCAACCCCTCCAAAAAAGCCTCTTACTCTCCTTCATTAAGAATTGGAACAATTAAAGGATTAAGCTGTGCCAGATATACAATCGCCCACCTGACCAAAAAAAAAATAATAATAACAAATCATGATAGGGAATCAGAAAGGATGAACAACAGGCACCAGTAGGTAATAGAAAGGCTAAACTACATGCTTCACATCAGTTCCTCTTTTATGATAATTCTATTAGTAACAATTGATTTAATAATGGTAAATACATGAGATACATCAAAAAAAGGTAAATACAAAAGATACATCAAACGCTAGGCATATAATGCCAAAAAATCAGACACTAGGGCTTCATTTCTCAGGCAAGAATCTGGATCTAAAATATCTCAATCAAGATCCATCATCATCATGGAACACGAGAAAAGGTCACTGACAAATGACATTCTCCAAAAGGCCTCCTAAATTTAATCCCTGTTCAATTTTCATATGTGAGGCCTGCCTTTAATCAATCCAATCACTTCACGAACCTAACCCCAAGTTGAAAACTGGTTTCAATTTGACACCAATCCGACTAGTACCCGCTACTGAATTTCATCACAAAGACACAAACTAAGCACAATTCAAAGCCATTGAACTTTAAACCCTTACAAATTTAAGTGCTAGGATCATTTGATTGAACTGATACTGGTCCACCCCTAATCCACATCCAAATCTTTCATCCCCTACGCCCTTAATTTTCAAACATCCAGGCCTGATAGGAAAATACACGGATGTTTTCTCTTTTCCTTTTCTTTCTTTCTAAAAGAACTGCTGGGCATCTTTGCAGTCAAAATCTTGACATTCCTTGGTGTGGCTAATATCTCATTAATTATTGATGCAAATCTGAATTGTGCTTTTCTCCTACCCTCTGCTCACTCAGCTACATGAGGAAGAAAAAATCCCATAAAAACAATTCTAACTTCCAACAAACCAGTCTTTGTCGTAGCTTCAATGCCTCCTTCATTATTTTAACTCTACCTCATTCGAGCCCACTGCCACAGGCATCAAAGAGGACAGCTTCACATTAGTCATTCCTTTTCCCCAAGCTTATGAGCTGGTTCAGTTTTAAATTTAACTCTATCTTCTTGTAAAATTTGTTTATATCTTTATTAAAGAGACATTCTTTTTGCCAATCAATGTAAAGTTTCTTTACATTGAAGAGAGGCGCTAACAATATGGTGAGTAGATCAGCACATGGAAGGATAAGCTTCAGATTGGCTTTTCCCTTCCCATAGAGACACAACACAAGGCTCTAGACGACACATATCTTCCTTGCACTTTTTCTTGGCCAAAAACTTGGCCAAATCATTTATCTCCCTTCATACATATTGAAGAAAACCATCAGGATCCCAGATAGCCGAGTGTCATTAAAAACAGTGAAAACCAATCTCCATGGCTCCTTACTACCCAATGTCCAAGCTTCTTTTTTTTGGCTAGATAGGTGAGTGGTACAGCAAGCATCTGTATTTGACAAATCCATTTCAGTCATACAACAGTACAACACCCTTCTTAAATTTAACTCTTTCTTCTTGTAAAATTTGTTTATACCTCCATGAAAAAAAATTCCTTTTTTGGTCAACCATGTAAAGTTTCTTTGCTGCATGAGAAGAGGCACAATCGATATGGTGAGTGGATTAGCACATGGAGAAAACAAGGATATGCTCCAGATCGGCACTTCCTTTCCCATAGAGAGGCAACTCAAGGATCTAGGTAATGCACATCTTCCTTGCACCATTTGCCTGGTCAACAAACTGGCCAAATGATTTATCTCCCATTTTACATGTTGAAGAAAACCGTCAGGTTCCCAGATAACTGAATTTCATAAACAGTGAACGCCACACTCCATGACTCCTTACTACCCAATGTCCACGCAATTTGACAAATCCATTTCAATCAAAAGATGCCCTGAAAAGTGATTCTTGAAGAGCTTCAGAGCTCTTTAGTTACTCCTACTGACCCCAAGAAAATTTGCAACATTTTCAATCAGAGTACCCTCCAACACTTAAGGAACTCGGATTCCCCTTGATTAGGGGCAGCATGAGTCCGGTAAAAATGGGCCGGGTTGATCAGGGAGGGTTTAGGTTGAGACCCAACCCTTGTCTGACCTGCTTTTAAATGGGTCAGGCAACATCAACCCGCACCCAATGTGAGTTCAGCACAGCATGACAGTCATAAATCATAACTTGCAATAGAGAGAAAACAGTCTACTGTTCTTCCTTCGCTTTTCTGATACTACTACCAGGCATTCAGTTCAGCTACAATATCTGGGATTTTAGGATTTTTCTCAGATCCCATTCAGTGCATTTCTTTCATTTCATTTTACCGAATTGAAACGAAACCTATCCAGATTCCAGTGTTTTGCTGCTCCCATTTTGGAGTCTCCTAACAGGGATTGAATTCAGCCACAATATTTGGATTCTTGGATATTTCTCAAGTCCCATTCAATGCATGACTTTTGTTTCATTGTACTGAATTGTAAGGAAAACTATCCAGATTCCATAGCATGTTCTGCCACTCCTAAAGTAGGAGTGGTAAACAGGTCAGGTCAAAAATGGGTTGGATTGACCTAGGCACAGCATGTTAAAATCTAACTTGTATCCGACTAGTTTTTAAAACAGGTCAGATAAACCCAACCTGAATGCGATGCAGGTCAACCCGACTCGACCCAGCCCGCATCAACACAGGTCAACCCATTTAACAGGACCCGACCAACCCAACTTGTAGAATTTTGGCCCAATCCAATAGATGTGTCTAGTATTAAGGCTATATTCGGGTCTAGTCGTAGGCGGGGGAAAAAAACCAAATGACAAACATATCAAACCATCAAACCATTTACATCAGTTCAGATATGTGGGTTGATCCTAACTCAATCCATTTAGATAGGTCACGCAGCTCTAATTCGACCCTTTCTGATAGAATGAAATTCTTAGTTGCCCTCTAGGTCTCCACCTTCCTCATTTCAAAGGTTTCTCCATTAGCACTATGATCAGAAATTGGGAAGACGTCGCTTTTTCCGAATTCCTAGGCTTTGTCCTCAGTCACGATGGATTCCCCCTTTACCCGAGAGGTTTAACTTGGATTTTGATGGTGGTGCAATCAGCAGTCAGGGTAGAGCTAGAGTGGAAGTGTGGTTCGAAACAGCAAAGCAAAGCCTATCTTTTCATTTTCAAGCCCTACAGCCATGTGTTCTTTTAATCAGGCCAACTCGAATGCCTTGAGAACTGAGCTTCGTACAGCTTTTTACCTAGGTCTTAGTCAACTCTCAGTCAAAGTTGAGCCAATTGGAGCAGCAATCGACCACGGGAGTTGTAGATGCGGCAGAAGAGATCCTTGACATAGCTCAGTGGCTTAAAGCATCTTTCTCTCATCTAAAGCGAGTACTGATTCAATGGTCGATTCTCTTGCCAAAGGTTCTGCTCTTATACTGTATGGCTTCCATAAATAAAATTCCAGTTACCATTAAAAAAAAAAGGGCACTTACCTATAAGGATACCTACTCATTGTTTCCTTGGACCCATAGCACCATTTAGATGTGTTCATCACTTCATTGTGTCAAGCATGGGTGTTGCAGGTTCAAGAATGCACCAATCATTAAAATAAGAAAAACAGAATATGCTTCTAATTGGAAAAGATAGAACACCAATAAGAACAACGAAATAAAACTAAGTACAACTTGAGGAGATCTAAGTAATGATATAGACTGAGAACTTGAGTTCTGAACCTCAAGGGATTTTTAAGTGCAGTTTATCAGTCCATCAGCTTGTTACTGCACAGAAAGAACTCAGTTGATTTATTAAACCTAATTTTCAGCCCCAACTAGGGCTCAATTACATTTTGCTACATCACCTAGGTTAAGGGATCCTTGTAATGCAAATAGCATTGCTATTATTATTATTATTATTATTTTAACTTTTCTTTTTGTTGACTTTGCATGCTTCTTCACTTAAAATGCCCAATATACCCTGGCACTAGACATGGAAACAAGAGCAAGGAAAAGTTAAATGAGAACCTTGCTACAAACAGATAATTAAGTTAAATTTTCAAATATTTCAAAAGAACAGTGATTTTTGTATGTAACAACTCAGGAGGAATAACAGAAAAGAACTTACATCATCCAACAACAGACTGTTGCTGTAATAACCAATGTTAAGTGGAGCCTGCAATAAAAATACAGATAAATTTGTTTAAAATAAAAAGGTAGGAAAGAAAGGCAGTTAAACCAAATATTCCATGAAATACTTTAAAAAAAGGGACAGCCGGCATAAAATGTTTGTCACATCTAAACCATGAATACTGAAACGCTATTGTGTGATTATTACTTAAAATAAAAACAATAATAATAATTGCACATAACAAAGAGTGCCTCAGTAATTGGTTACTTGGTTACAAGATTGATGATAAAAAAAATTTGTAGTAATAGGTTACCAATAAAAAAATAGTAGTAAGTTTAGAGTAGATAATGAAATCCATCTGCAGTTTCTGCACATCTTCATCAACATAATCAATTGCGAATAACGTCCTTACAAAAAAAAGTAATTGTAGGTTAAACAAACAAACTCACAACTCAAGTATTCCTCATGTAACTCGTAAGAGTGTAAGCAAAAGTCTGAGAGTTCTATCTGTCAATGGACGTAGGCAAATTGCTGAACATGCAAATCTCTTGGGTGCTTGCTTTGTGTGGCTTGATTGTCAATCGCAGATTTCCGCTTCCACATACACGCACCACACCTACTCATTGCCCCATTAACCCAAGATTGACATGCATCCATGTAGGCCCCAAAAAAATTTCCTATAATATACAGAAGTGGTCTGTATACACACATGTGTACATTTTTATATCCATGGAGGCAGGCTCCTAGGCATTTTTTTAATCTAAAAAAGCCCCTCTTTGGGGCCTATCTAGGTGCATGAAAATCGTCAATCAAGAAGAGTAGGAGCAATGGATCTAGAGTGGGACCAAATATCACAACAATCAGTTAAACCTAGTGCTAGATCTTAAGTCTCAAAGTTTAACAGCTTACATAGTGTAGATTTAATGATTAAATCCAATAATGAACAGTGTTAACCTTAGTGACAAATTGGGACTAGCACCAATGGATTATCTTCATACTACAGAAAATTATTTAAGCAATTCTTTTATTGGCAATACTTAAGAAAGTATCCAACTTCACCAGTTCTGTTACTGCGCCTTCTCAGAGATGCAACTTCTAAAACTGCCATCAACCATCAAGTCCATAATTGCAATTTTCCCCTTACCCAACTTCACTAGTTCTGTTAATGCATTCTCAAAGATGTAACTTTACAATTGCCATCAATAATCAATTTCTCAATCGCAATTCTCCCTTTCTTTATCATGTATCCAGTTCAAACAGAAAAAATCTTACATCACCCAAAAAACACAGCTCTACCACTAATTCCTATCCTGTGAATTCATATATCCAATAGCAAATAATAGAAAGTGAGAAATCCTCAACCAAACACTAATTCGATGCAATGACTTCAAAATCCGCTCAAGAAAAAAGGAATCCAATCTCTTGGACAACTGTGCCCTTACAGATCGATTAGGTTCTAATATAAATCTACTCATTTTCTATGCGATGAAAATGGGGGAAAACGAAATCAATAGAAACCTAACCCAAAGCAGAAATTGAAGAGAGAGAGAGAGAGAGAAAGAAGAAGAAGAGAAGAGCAATTGCAACATACAGATTGACAGAAGGGCCTTTGTTGCAGCACAATCTGACCATGATAGAGGCAACGAAGCCCACTGCTATGAAAATTAGGGTTGTCATCAAGAAACCCATCGCGATCCGATCTCGAATCCAATGATGATCTAACAACGAAGTTGGGGATTGTAGATCTGCAAGAGAGAGAGAGAGAGAGAGAGATTGGAGGTTAGGATCTGGGAGATTTGCGTCGTGAATTTCTCGCGCAGATGATGGAAACCCTAGATCCAACGATCGAGAGAGTATGATAACAGAGGGAGAGAAGATCCTGACCTTTGAAATCGAAATAATCAGCTGAAGCTTCGTCGTCCGCCTCCTCTTTCCTTGCTTTTGAATCTCTCTCGCTTTCTGGCTGGGTTTTTTTGGATTTGAGGAAGACAGATTATTATTTATATTTATAAAATATTTCTACAGTCCATGGGCCCCCTTTTGATCGGTGTGGGCCCTCTAGCAATCTCATCCCCCCAGGATCTGATCTGGCACTGCATCAAATTTTACTCTCATCAAACAACCATTATCCACCGTTGGATTGAAACACAAAGAGACCTATGATTAAGAGACTACTAAGTTTTAATGTGGTTAAAACACGGCTGGGATAATTATGATAGAGCTGATTTTATTTTATTTTTTTAGACGCTAGTACGTGTGAGGAAGCTTCCATCTATCCCAACCCCATTAAGATGAATGTTTCTATTTGCACTTCATTGTGAATTCGACTGTTAATTTCTTTTACTCTTAACCAAATCCTATTTTTCTTTCCTATTGATTATCTTTTAATCTCCACCCGCGCCTTATGGTTGCTTATTCATTTGACCATTTATTCTACTTTATGTGGGAGGATTTAGGAATTCCACATTATCTAAGAATTTATGGAATTCTAGTAAATCAACACGCCGTTAGTCTGTGCTCATCCAAACAAATATTTAAGAGAAAAACAAAATAAAATAAAAACCAAGGGCAAGACAATGGTCTTTTGGGGACTTCACTAATAAAGTGGACTGAAGCAAAGCCTCAAAAAGTGAAAGAATAAAATATAAGTGAGTTATAATAATATTATGGGGGCTTCTATTAGCACCACAGATATTTCTCTCCCCACCACACTAAAAGACAAAAAAATAAAATTTTCCTAAACTACCCCTCCCCCCTTCTCCCTCTCCCTCCCTCCTCTTCCCTTCCTCTCCCAGCCTCCACCCTCTTCCCTCATCTAATCCCCTTAGTCACCGGTGGGGAGGGAGCCCCGGCCGACTGGCCAGTCTCCCTCCCCCCTCCCCCCTCTCCCTCGTTCTTCCTTCCTCCCCTCTTCTCCCTCTCTCCCTTCCTCTTCTTCACTTTCCTTCCCTCCCTACTCTTCTTCTCCCTCTCCCTCTCCCCCCCCTCTTCCAATCGCCGGCGGGGAGGGAGATCGGGCTGGCCCTTCCTCTTCTCCCCTCTCTGTCCCTCCCTACTCTTCTTATCCCTCTCCCTCTCCCTCTCCCTCCCAATCGCCGGTGGGGAGGGAGATCGGGCTGCAATGACTGGCAGCCCGATCTCCCTCCCAATCGCCGGTGGGGAGGGAGATCGGGCTGCAATGACTGGCAGCCCGATCTCCCTCCCCACTGGCGACTGGGAGGGGGAGGGGGAGGGAGAGGAAAAAGAAGAGTAAGGGAGGAAAGGGGAGGGAAGGAGAGGAAGGGAGAGAGGGAGAACAGGGAAAGAAAATAGAGGTGGGGGGGAGAGGGAGAGAGAGGGAGAACAGGGGAAGAAAATTAGGGGGGGGTGGCCGGCCGGTCAGCCGGGGCTTCCGCCGCGGGCTGCCGGCCAGGGCTCCCTCCCCGCTGGCGATTGGGAGGGTGGGAGAGGGAGGAAGGGAAGAGGAGGGAGGGAGAGAGGGAAGAGGAGGGAGGAAGGGAGGGGTAGTTTAGGAAAAGTTTTTATTTATTTTTATTATGCGGTGTGGAGAGTATTTTTTGAGGTGCCAATAGAACTCTCCTAATATTATATCTTTAAAATATAAGTGAGTTATAATGATATTATGTATTTAGTTATTTAATAGAAAATATTTTTTACGTTTTGTTTTGTATATTTTAGCGGAGAATGGATGTTACTTTTTGACCTTTTTTTTTTCTTTTTAAAAGGAGAGAGTTTTAAAAATATATATACTTTTAAGGTAACCCTTTGTTAGGGTTGTAAACAGTTTGATTCTGGTCCAAGTCCATGGTAGACCCGGAACAGTTAAAGAGAAGGTGGAATCAGATCCAGTCTCGAAACCATTTCGGAATAGGTTTTTTGGTTCTGGAATCGGAACCAGATCCATATATGGGACGGGTCTGGATCTGAATCTGGATCCCAATCTAGGTGGAGAATGATATTAAAAAAATAGGATATTTATAAGACATTTTTGAAAATTGAGGTAATATGTCGGGTCTCAGGTCCATGGGGTCCGAACCAAGGTGGAACCGGACCCATTTACTTATCAGGGCATAGATAAGGACCCGGACCCGATTTTTAATGAGTCGGAACTTTCAGGTCATCAGATAATCGAAGACCTATTTACATCCCTACCTTTTGTCTTTTACTTCACTCCACTCTACTCTACTAGTGACATGACCCTTTGTCGGAAAATTAGGACTCACAACGTGTTATATAAGGAGGAGTCCTCCATCTTTAGATGGTTTAGATTTTTAATAAGTGGATCACACTTGCTAAGCTGAGGTCTGGAGCCCGATCACCCAGTGCAACCATTAGACAAATCATTGAATGCAGGCCCAGCTTGGCCAGGTCTTCATCGTGGAACCCATGTAGGGATAATTCAGACCTTTCAAGATGAATCACACCCCCTCCCCTTCCGGTGATATATTGTTTTATATTAGTGGGTCCCGCCGCTGGATGGAGCACATGATGAATGTGTGATTGCTGATTAATGCCACTTCAGTTGCCATGTCAATGCCCAATCACGTCGTCAATCTAATGGCGGGACCCACTCCTCCTACCAAAATGAAATCTGAGAGTATATTTCAACGTTGCAAGGCGGAGAAGAGCAAGAGCGGAACCTTTTACCTGCAAGTCTTCAACTCTCGCTCGCTCCCTCTTTCTTTCTAACAGGTTTCTCTCTCTTTATACTCTCTTGTAGAAACTCTAATCTTTTGCTTGCAGTAACCATTGGATTATCTTTTCTTTTCTCTCTCTCATTTTTTTGATTCTCCTCCGTTTAAGAGGATTCTGCAGAAGAAAGGGTTTTAATTGAATCTGTTGTCTTTTCTTCTTGTTGTTTTCACACTCGCTCTTGTTATAAAGTTGTAGGTTTTAGTTGTTCTTTCACATGCTTTTCTATCATCATCTTATGTTTTTATCTGTTTTTCCATTCATCGATTTTAGAAAATTTGGAGTTTTCCCCACTTTGTCCAGAGAGTTTTTATTCTTTTTCAAGGATTTTCATTGAATGTATTGCAATCCAAAATGTATTGTCATCGATAATGGTCATGGAGGAATCCTTAGCTTTCAAGATTCCCAGCATTTAAAGTTTCTGTATTTCCTATTGATTTTTGGTACTTGTGGGTTTCTTCAAAAATTTTGTCTTAATCTTTGTATTTTTGAACTTCAGTTTATTAGAGAAAAATTATGGTTTTATGATCTCCCTGCCCACTTCCCTCTGTTATAGTCAAATCTGGGCTTGTGCCAATTCATGTGGTGGTGGTGGTGGTGAGTGTGAGGGGTTTGGATTGATGATAGGGGTCCCACATGCTCGTAAAAAGCGGGCACGTAGGGGTCCTCACGAGACGGTTAGGAATATTTGATCAATGGATTTTTGGCTAGATTTTCCCCATATACTTGATGGTAAGGAATATTTGATCAATGAAAATTTGGCTAGATTTTCCCCATGTATTTTTTATGGTTAGGAATATTTGGTCTGTGAATTTTGGGCTATAGTCTCTAATTTACTGAGCTTCAGTGTGTAACATATTCACAGGATCACTACCTTCTTTTGTTCAAAAGTTCTTCTCTTATGAAGAAAAATGTTACTTATCTATATTGATATTTTCCTGTAATTGTAGCATTGTTTATATCTTTTTCTCTATTTTTTCCATGGTTGCATTGATTTGTTGTAATTAAAATCTCAATTCTAATGGTAGCATATACTTCTTGTTCTTGTTGTCGGTGTTCTTCTTTTTTCTAGAGCAACAAGGTATATTATGATGAGCAAAATGTTATCAAGATGGAATCAGAACTACAGAAACCATACTTCAATTATTTCCCTCCAGTTCAACATATGTTCCATGAGTAATCTAAGCGCTGCCTTTTCTACTAGTTCGGGTGGGGTTCCTACACTTGCGGAGCTTCCTAGAAAGCTTCAAAAGTCGGAAAGGAAGCCATTTGTGACAAATGTTAACGAACTCAAACGGAGAGCAAGAATAGAAACAAAAATTAGAGAGGAGGTGCATGAGGTTGTTTTGCGACCCCCCGAAAATGGTTTGTTGGTCAAGAGATTAGTCCCAGTTGCTCATGAGGTCTATGCTGCTAGAAATGTTCTTTTGAAGTGTGTTTCAAGGATTGTTGAGAGTAGTGCTGTTCATTTCTGCAGGTAATGTCATGGTGCATATCATTGATTTTATTGGGTGTCTGAGGAGTTCACTGTGACTTGATCTTCTTGTAGCAATATTCTGAATGGAGCACTGATTCACAAAAGGAAAGCTTCAGTGATCTTATAGCTTTTTAACTTGAATTGCTATAGGTTGCCTGTGGATGCTCTAATCAATCTGGATTATTCATTCAATCCCACCCACTCTTCACAGGAGATCTTGCTAAAATCTCGCAGTTTGGATTATTCTAATAGTTTGTTCGGCACTTGGCATTGTGAAAATGGATGGAAAGCAATATTTTATCATACATAGGTCTGACAACAAACAATCTGCTCCATGGGGCCTGTCTTGTTCTTCTTACAGTTATTAAGAATCACTTTGATAAGATGGTGCCAACCATCCATCTTGGCACGGAAGACAAATGATTGTATGAAAATATGTAACCATTTGGATGTATGGGTTCTTCTGTCTGCTATATTTTTTCATGACTGACACTCTGTCTGATGGTGCCATTAATTGGTTTGGCATAATGCTTATTCCAGATTGATTGATTGAAATATCAAAAACCCATGTATGCAAATATGGAATTTCTGTTTTGAAGTAATCCATGTAGTCCTCCTGATTTATTGCCCAAATTTACCTGTTTTATCGGCACCGCAACTTGCTAATGTTTGGTTTCTGTACAGCTTGTGTGGAGAAGCACATATAGGACCTTTTCCACATAGGATTCGAACATGTAATGTTGCCGGGAGTTTAGCCAGCAAAGAACATAGCTGGGAAAAAGGGGTCACTGAACATGTTCTCCCTCTTGTGGAATCTTTTCATCTCTATGACAGATTGGGGAGAGCTGTGAGCCATGAAGAACGTCTCCAAGTTGATCGGATCCCAGCGATAGTAGAATTGTGTATACAAGCGGGTGTGGACATACTTGAGTACCCTACAAGGAGACGAACAGTTCCTGTGTACAACATTGCTGGTAAGATCATAGATTTTGAGCGGAAGTTTCCACGAGATGATACATCTGGAAAAGACATTGAGGCATTTGGGTTTTGGGAGAGGAGGGAGAATACACAGGATAGCAACTCTGAAGCCTTGCCCACTGATGATATGCAAGGTCTGTCTCAAATATATTTCCTTTTATCCTTTATTTTGATTATTTGAGGCAAATAGAAAGTATGGAATTCTTTTTTATTAATAAAATATGAATGTCATTCTTATTCTTTGTTATGCTTTACAAATTGTGTGGGCCCAATATTTTTTTTGATGGCCCGTTTTATGATTGGAGGTGTCCAAAAGATCTTACCATAATCGATCCTACCTGCCTTATTCTGGAGTCTTTGAAGTGGCGTGAGTCATGTGATGTGATCCTTCCACCATAGGTCATTGTAGTCTGAGCCTTCTTAGGATGGGAAAATGTGTTTTAGAGTCAATCGTGGAGTCTTCTACAATAGAAAGTCACGGTAGTGCAGACCCCACCAATGACTCTAACACTTTAAAAAAAATATATTAAAAAATGTTGCTGTGCAAGAGGAGATTAATGCCCTTTTTTGTGATAGGATGTATAAGCCATGTGAATATATTAGAAAAATGTTCAGATGATTCCTCCTGACTCATATTCATACCTGTACTTGACGAGTATGGTAATTGAAGGTTGAACCAGTCATTTGTCTTTTCCTTTGTGTCAATGATTCTCTTGTTATGGCTTTGAGTTGGTTCTTTTGTGGCTTGTTGAAACTGTCTATTCTGATATATATATTTTAGATACTTGAACTTACACAGCCATGTCCCTAACCAGCTGAGCTACAGCTGAGGGACTGTTCATTCTGATTTCTGAGGCTGTTTTAACAACCATTCTGTGGAATCGCATATTTTGGACCTAACTTGAGCTTGAACCACACCAATTCTTCAGTTGTATTCGGTAAGAGAACAGCCATGTCCCTAATCCAGTTGCTGCCTATGATGACCGAACTTCAGATCTGAGTTTTATGAGCTTGATTCAGTTGTATTCGGTAAGAGAATTCTGAATGTGGTTGCTTTTACTACCAGTTCACACAATTAGTAGGAAGTGGAATCTGACCATTTTGGAACCCATCTTGTCCCAACAACTTAGATGTTTGCTATTAGTGAAAGGTCTTTAAAATTTCATGAAAAACTCTGTGTAGGGTGAAAATATATGTGGTTTTACAGAAAGGAAGTTCAGTACTTGTGGAATAAAGAAAAGAATACATTTCTTTTTGGATGTCCTAACATATGACACCCAGATAAATGGGTAATGCATCTCCAGAGTAGCTGGTCTCTATATTTGAATCTGTGAACCCCTATCTGGCCCCCCTAGAATATGTTATTTACCTTTTTGGGGTGGGGAACTAGTGATTTTGTGTGGAAGGGTCTTTGTTGTAGACTTGGAGTGGGCCAGAAATGGTTCCTGATAGATCATCCTATAAAACAGCAGTATCAATTTACTGCATTCTTATGCATTCAGTCTGTTTTGTTACAGAGTTTATTGATGAAACAATCACAGAAACTGTTGGACGGATAGAGACATTTTTACAGTTTGTGACTGTCAGGGAAACTGTGTGTATGATCCAGTCTGTCTGCCATGTTACACAGAGTCTCATGAAAAAGCAGCCTGCATTCCCATAAAACAGCATAATAAACTAACTGCATTTCTTAGAATTCACTCTGCTATCTTACATAGAATTTATAGATGAAACAGCTCCGGAAACTGTTTTACAGATATAGACAGTTTTACAGTTTGTGACTGTTGGGGAAACTGTTTAGGATCTGGTCCAATATCCTAAGTCCTAACCCTTGATTTCTAATGGCCTTTAGTGCATATTGTTTGCTTCAACCAAACATGTAGCTAAGGTTTAGTTGTCAATCTAAAGTGAGTGCCAATTAAGGTGCTTGCTCGTGTTTGTGTGTGGTTGTTTTTTTTTTTTTTTTTCTTTTTTTTTCTTTTTCATTTTTTGGTTTTTTTTGGGGGGCTCTAGGTGGGCCCCTTATAAGTTTCTAACTACTAAAATTTTGATTGGTTCGCACAAGAGAATTTACCATCCTTCCTGTGTTCATGTCTTGTCCATCAATTCTAAATATATTTTTTATTGCATTTTTTTTTTTAAATTCTATGGTTCATAGCTAATTCCAAGGAAAAAGATTCATATCTATGCAACAAATCGCAGTTGCAGGTGACTCTTATGATTCATGTGTGAATCTAATGGTTCAATACTCGTTTTTATTGAATCTTACAATTCCGGTGATTCGTATGGTGAGAGTAGTCACAACTGAATGGTTAATATTTTTAATATTTTTTCCTTTTGCTTTCTTTCTCTTTATGGTGTTCCTATTTGTAAGAGGTTATCTAGTGATTGAAAAAATCTTTTTAGAGTTTCTGCATTTTGGAGAGGTTTTAGAGGTAAATAAGGAATTGGCATATAACTAGAACGTTCAACTGTACAAAGGGCTTCATCCTACAATCTTTTATTTATTTATTTATTTTGGTTTTCTTCATGAACATTTTTTAACTTAAGGACACTTCTTAACCGTGTACGACGAATGAATTGGATTTTATTTTTTGTTTTTTGTTTAAAAGGGAATAAGACACCAATGTGATTTTTTGCTATATATCATTTGGATAGATCTATATATATATATATATATATATCAATGATGATTTTCATATGATTGTATTATAATCCTATTTGTCATTGTATTGATGCTACTATGTTTGAAATGGATGGTTTATGGAAATGCTGATTTTTCTCTATTGTTTACAAATATTTTTATTATTTTTTCATTCTTTACTAGAAAAATAAGAAAATCCTATGATTTGCGATATGATTCATGATACGATTCAATCCATCCATTTGAACGATTTGCAATACAATTCTGATTTTCAAAACAGTGTTTAATTGCTTCAAATTGAAATATGTTTTTGCTTTTACTGTTTGATGCATTATAGAGAATGCATTTTTTAGGGCTTTTTTGTGTAGTACTGCAATAGATGTTTTGTATAATGTATTTTTTAAATTAACGAAATTGAGTTACATACAAAAGAAATCTATAGGTGTATCCAGGTACATATATTTAGCAATATCCTCTTCAACAGATTGATTAATTTTTGGGTTATTGTGGTTGTGGTAGAAAGGGTTTAATCAGGTATTATAGTGTTTTGATATGTTTTTGCTATGTATTTTAAGTTATGATGGGATCCACTTGTCAAACAATATTTTATGATGAAGATGAGTACTAACTGCTGTTGTTGCAAACATGGGTTTTCTAGCAGCAGCACGTTTTATTTATGGAGTGCAGAGCAATCGGAGTAAGGTGCGTAACTGTTAAAGTATGCTACAGATAATTTGGGGGCACAAGAGCATTACGAGTCTTCAGGACATAGCGATCCAGCTGGTGTGAATGTTTCTTATGGGGTGGAGTTCTTTGGTGAGGCTTTCCAAAATTTTGAATTGTTTCCAAGGGATGCTCATCATTTAAGGGAATTCCTACATTGCCATTGGTTGGGCCCAGGATCCAAGTTCTGCTCCTTGGAAGTTGGCATATATTGCTAGGGAGTCTAGATTCATGTGGGGTGTTATGGATGTCTCTTCTTGTCATGTCAAGAGAGAAGCTAATTTGCATGAAGATAAAGTTTCTGATGGAGGCATCAAATAGGTCTTGACATGTTTGTGAATTCTTTTGTAACTGTAATGATTGGGGCCTTCGGGGGCAAGGAGTTCATAGTTTTTCTTCTCTGTCTTGTCTTTGGTTAACAGTATACCTCTCCATACTGCGTTGCCGTGTTTTTCTTAGCTTTTAATAGAGTCTGTTAAGATGGTTCAAAGAAAGGAGATTATAGACATGACCTTCCTTGCTTCATAATCAATCATGATGGCAGGGAGGCACTAGATTACTTGATTTGGATAAAATTAAAGAAAAGTTATTACTCATTGCTATAGAAAAGTTACAAGCATTGGCTTTGATATATTTATCAATTTAGATGGTCAAAGTGAGAAGTAACGAAAGGTGAAAATTGTATTAGATTGTTTTTTGGGTTTAGTGAAACAAGTGTATAAAAACCTTTTAATGAGGAATAAAGTGCATTGGATGAGTTTCTCTTGGTATTTCCCTGCATATACCCTATGCTTCTTCCATTATATAATTTCTGTTGTGATGTCCTCTCTCCCTCTTTCTCTATAATTCTTAGCAGATATTCTTCTCTTTTCAGTCTATTCCTTCTCTATGCTATACCTTAGTCTTGTTCCGTATTTCCCTTATCTTTTTTGCTTTCCTAAGATCACATCCAACCTTATAAGAGAACACAAAACCAGCATAATACATGTTTGGTACAATAGCTGATTGCCTGTCATTTATTTGTTGCTGCCATTTTTTACCTGGATACCACCTATTATGTAGCAATTGGTCAGAAATTAGGTGTGTATTACAAGGCCATCATTCAAACCAAAAGAAAAAAAAAAGGATCATATAACTGTCCTACAGGCTGCATTTGATAGCATATTAACCATAGTTAATTGTTTGATGCTGGCAATTTTCCATAGTTAATTTGTCTATATGAGGATTCAAGTTTCTGGATTTGCATTAATGATAGGATATCCATGTCCTGATTTTGTCTGCACCCTAAACATGGTGAAATGGATAACTATCTGACCCAAAATATTCAAACTGCCTGTTATGTTGGCTTGTTCGAATTTGCTGGTTTTATCTTTTATGTACTGATCTTCATATGATTTGGTGAGATTTTTCTTGGCCACCATTTTTTTTCTTCTTATGATTCTCTTCTTTCTCAGGAAATCACAAGTTTTTCTAACATATGCTGCATGCATTCAGGTTTGGCTATACGAGGCATGGAAGCATGGAAGAAAATGCGATCTGGTGCAATGAAACTCATGCAGAAATATGCAGTCCAGACATGTGGGTACTGCCCCGAAGTTCAGGTAGGGCCCAAGGGGCACAGGGCAAGGCTTTGCCAAGCATACAAACACCAGTTG
Organism: Umbellularia californica; assembly: GCA_028538565.1. NCBI lineage: Eukaryota > Viridiplantae > Streptophyta > Magnoliopsida > Laurales > Lauraceae > Umbellularia > Umbellularia californica. Next base: position 99,729,823 of record JAPQWN010000002.1, read on the forward strand.
AGGGATGGGCAACATGCATGGCAGGAGGCAACGATTGATGATCTGCTGCCTCCAGTGTATGTATGGCATCTGCAGTACCCAAGTGCCACACTTGTTGATAGGTTGAAGAGGTACTATGGAAAACTGCCTGCGGCTGTGGAGCTGTTTGCACAGGCTGGTGCTCATGTGCCAGAGGGATACATGAGTCTGATGAGGGAAGATGTTGCGGTGCCAGATTTGGCTGAAGAGAAATGGGTCGTGTGAAGCTGGATACCCAAGCTCCAAAATCAGGCAGTAGGGGGCACTCTTGGTTGATGAAGAATGTTGATCATAAACAGGAAATTTAGAATACCTTAGAATGATATTTTTCCATCATTGGTGGAGCTGGATTTTTGTTTTGTTGTGGGTGACAGTGAAGGAATTTAGAGCCGTGATTTGCAGGAAGAAGGAAAAGGTCTAAGAGCAGGTGGAGCTGGATTTTTGTTTTGTTGTGGGTGACAGTGAAGGAATTTAGAACCGTGATTTGCAGGAAGAAGGAAAAGGTCTAAGAGCAGCTCTTTTGTTATGAATTCCTGGCAAGGTCCATGACAGTTCTTTGTAGGGTCTGAAAACTCCTAGTTGGGATGCTAAGCATTATTCGGGATTTTAGATTAGTGTTCATGTGACTGAAGCTGCTCTCTTCGAAGGTATGGGCATTTTTCATCTTTGCCAAATTGATATCTATTTACTGAAACAGACCAAAACAAGGAGGGAGAAGGCCACAATCAGGCTCCCTATCTTACCATGGGCCTTGCAAAGAGAGCACATCAAGACAGCAAGTGAAGAAATACGTATGGATAAAAAAAGACAAAAAAAGAAAAAGAAAAAAAGAACTGAAGATGTGCATATCTGTAGTGCATGATAACCAACTGAAGTGCTGAACGTGAAGCCAATGGGCGGTGACATATCTCTGCATGTTGGTCTTCCGATGGCATGGACATGTGAGTCATCTTTCTAACAGTTCATTGCAATGACGAGGTAGAACAAGGTGATGGCGAAATGTTCTGAAACTAGTATCAGCTTGCTTGCTTAAATTCTAGTCTTATTATAGGTAATTGTTGTGGGATATCTAGCACCATTCTATAATGCCTAGGTATTGCGGGGACATGGACTTTATACATAAAAAGCGAAGTATCGAATATGATATGACACAATATGTTGCTTACTTTGAAGTATCCAGGCATCCTAAGCACCATGCCGTGCGGGAAAAAAAATCTGAGGGCAGTATCATCAATCATCATTCGACTGGCATGATCAATAATATATCTTGCTTCGGGGCAATTAGTTTAGTGGAAAAGCATGGAATATTACTAGAAGAGAGTTTGTGAAAATCATTTATGTAATTCAAGTTTTTGTTGCTGATTGGTATTTGACATAAGATCAACTGCATTTTGGTGCCAGAGGGATGTTGGATGTGTGTGGAGAATTTTGAATTTCATGCAATGTTGGACATCTAGTAGAATTGTAGAAAAGCAAGTGAATGGGCTAGTTATAAACAAGCATTCATGTGTGGGAATCCTTGTAATTTGAGAGTGCTGAAGGTTTATTGTGGGAACTTCTGCTGCAGCGAAGGTATTTTGGAGCAAAAGGCACAAGAGGTTGGAGTGCCCTAGCCCAAATCTCACCTGCATGTAAATTTATTAGAACAGGTTTGGTTTGGAATGGTTGCAGACATTCTACAACCTTAAACCCAGACCCAAAACCCCACCAGGATATTGGAAAGCTTTGTGAGTCGCCTGATTTGATTTCGGGCTAAAACGAATTCAGGCCTGGAGTTGGTTGGCTGTGAGAATGGAGCATGAAGCAATAAATTCTTGGCAGATATGACACGCATGGAAGCCTGTGTGGAAGTTTGGTTACGATTTAGATCTTTGTAAACCAAGTGCAAGTTGATTTTTACCTTTAATCAGTGTTCATCCATTTCGAATGACCTACCTGTAAGTGCTAGTTGTTTTGTTCTTTTACGGCTGTTCCTTTTTTAAATGAAAAAAAATTGAGCCTTCATTCTTTGTCACAAATATCACTGATAAATTGGATATATCGTGATAATATTCCCATAACTTAAGGACAGATATTTTCATAACAATTTTGATGATCCTGATATTGCAAGCCTATTTTAAACCAAAGGGCTGTTTGGATGTGAAGAAAAATAAGTAGAGAAAACTGCCTAGAGCTCAAATTTGATCTATGGATATTTTCCTCTTACCTTTATTTTCTCAGCCTTTCCTCATCGAAACAGTCCATAAAACTAAAAGTTCATCCAGTCATGAATAAAAGATATTGTGATTGCACCTATTTTATGATTAAGTACATGCATGCCTAGAATGTGGTTGTCCCCAAACTGAATCATGCTGTTCCAATCAAGTCAGATCACCCAAAATAAAAGAGTTAATGAGTTAAAATCCTTTTTATACTAATTGTGGGGAAGACTATCCATTTGGTGGGCTCGTTGCATTGAGCTTCAACCTATCTGGAGAAAACATGTTTGCATAGGTGTTTTTCTTTTTCCTGCTGTTGGTATTCATAATTACATTTGGGACCAAGAGGTTGCCAATGAAATCAAATCCTACATCCTAGGCTGTCCACCTATATGGATTTTTGTGAAAACATACTTAATTTTCAGAAAATGCAAAAAGTAAGGATGTTTTGATGGTTTTACTTCCATTTAGTACATTTCCTGACCCCCTTGCCTCTTTTTCTTTTTTATGCCTATCTCCTTGTACTTCTTTAAAGAGAGAAGTATTGAGAAATGTAAAAGGAGAAATTGAGAGAAATGTACCTGATTATAAAGTATATTGGCGAAATGTTAGTACATTTGACCCCATTTTGAATTCTATATTTCTGTTCCTGAGAGAAGTAGAAACATGGAAATAGGCTCAGACAAGGAGGGGGCAAGAGGAAGGCAGAAAATGTAACAATCCTACTAATTTCCCCCTTTCTTCTTCTTCTTCTCTCTCCCTCTCTCTCTTTTTCTGGCGGATTGGGTAGCAAAGTTGGGATTCAAGGAGAGGGGTTTTTTTTTTTTGCCAGAGGATGATCGAAGATGGGTCTAGTGGTTCTTATGGGCTTTGGTAATGGATTTTAGGGGATAGGGAAGGGTTGCAGTTAACAGAGTTTTGATGGGATTTAAGATTAAGGTGTTGAGTTTGGTAGGGTTTACGGAAAGAAGATGAGATGGGGTGGATGGATCGAAAATCTTTAATACCAATTATAACAGCCCCTCCCTAAAATAAAAGAGAGAAAAAAAAAAAGATATCACGGATTGTTCGAGGGAGCTCGGCACCTCCTTGGTATCATTTGAGGGAACCCGACACCTCCAAATACATCTGTTATTGATAGTGTCACGCCCCGAGCCAGAGATTACACCCATTTCGAGGCGCGATGTATGCCTGCATGGTGGTTCAGGTCAAACTCACTGACCTTTAGTCCCCACAAACGGGTTTTCCTATAGGACATCACGTGTGAGATTAAATTTCCATAACCTGTACAATTTCACTTGTATAGTTTCAACAACTGATAGCCATCCATATTCTTCATCTGTCATATAAAACATGATATAAGAGCATAAACTAGTCCATGAGCATGGATTAAGTTCAAGCTTCAAAGTTAAGGAAGTAAGAAAAGTATAGCAGGAGCAAAGTATTAATTTAAGGTTTACAAAATAAAACATCTAAATCAAGTCTAAATCTTGTGGCATCCCAAGCCACGGTCATGGGAAATGGTGACACCAATTCACTCAACGCACAGATGCCTAAAAAACATCTTTTGGGGCCCACTCTGCTCGCTATTGAAGAGTATCCTCCCCAACCTCCGTGATCTCCGGGGCAATAACGTCAAGGTCCTCACCTGTAACGCCAAGTGTAGCACCATTAGACTAAAGCTAAGCAAGATAAACAAGTATAAAATATAACATGCATATCAAATGAGTAGGAATGACAAGATAGATTATGTGAAGTAAAAGAAAGTAATCTAGGCATGAGTAATGCATGAATAATGATACATAGGAATCAAGAATAACAAGTACATAAAACATAACATATCTAGGTGACACAACCACATAAGCTATATTCTCCCACATAAGCATGTAAATATGAAATCACATGAGAGCATGAGCAGGACATAACATAACAGGAGGTACCACTCGGAGGCATAGGGCCCGGAAAATCCATCATGGACCCGAGGTACCGGTCAACCCCCCATAAATCCCATTTGCAGAGGTCCATGAAACTTACTAAATCCACACCCAGCTGGGTCCGACTGTGCTAGGGTCGAAGCCAAGTGATGCCAACTCATTGGACAGAGTATAAAGTGCATATCATGGTGTAACATAAGCATAGGCATGAGATAAACATGAACAAGTACCTAACCATAATCATAAGTACGTAACACGACATAGTCTATGAACATGTACAAATACATAATGCATAAGGGAACGTGTGACGTAATGCAACAAGGTATGTGAGCTAAGCAAATAGACACAATATAGCATTTACATATCATGCGAGAGTACTAGAAATGTAACCGAAAGCATGCATAAAGATTATATGATGAGTCAAGGATGATTAGCAAGCCAGTCTTAAAGTTTTGGGAAGGCTTCACTATCCAATAATGTGTATTCCTAAGGCTTCCGATGTCATTGGGCTACAAGAGAACCCTTGGTGTTACATAAATTTGGACGCCAAATGTGGCGTAGCCAAGATCCGCAATCGAGACGATAGATCAATCTCCCGAAGGATTAATTGAATGCAAGAGGGATTCCAACCACTAGGGCACAAACAAGACCATAAAATAATCCATAAAACTCACAAGGAACTTTGAAATCTTATTATCAATTGAAATAAGCATTCTAAATACAATGAGGCCTAACATCCTTATATAGAGGAGTTGGCTAATCCCTAAGCAACAGTACTTCCTAATATCTGAATAATGCCTAAAATAGGAAACATACTAATATTAATCCAAAACAAATCAAACTCCTAAATAATACTCCTAAGTAAAGGTATGTCCCTTGGGCCAATGGACTGGGCTCAATGGGTTGGCCAACCTATTGTCTGGCCTGCATCAAAATGTTTTAAGATAACACCTTTGGTTCAGGGTAAAAGAAGACCAACAAACGAGTTTCCATGAGAGTGTATGTGCGCTCAAATGTCACCCTCTAACACTAGAAATCCATTGGGCATAAATTGAGGTTCAAGGGTTCCAAAGCTAAGGTCCAAATCTAAGTCCAAACCACCTTAGAAAACCTGGGCGTTTAGGTTTCCTCAGGGCTACTTCACGGTTAGCCGTAAGCTAACCATGAGCTGACCATGGAATGACAATGAAAAATAAACTTCTTGTAACTGCAGAATTTGGCGGTTAACCGTCAAGTCACTGCCGGCACACGAACTGAGCCTAAAATGGCTCTGTTCAGGTGTTTTTCAAGATCCACTTCCAACAAGCCTTCCATAAGGCATAATCCTGCACAAAATGTGCCTCCAATGCTCACTCCAAACCATCATACAACATCTCCAACCAAACCATCCAATTAATTACATAATCTAGCATACCCATTATCAAAATAAGAACAAATTGGGGCAAATAGCAAAATGAGTAACAAATTAACCTATGAGCTGAAATTGGGGCTTCTAACATGAAATCCATATCAAGAATCAAAGATAAAGAAAAACATGCACATTTTATAAGTGTTTGCTTGCCTTCTTGGTGCTTGCAACTCAAATAAAAAAAAAAGCTATACCCACTCTACAAAGCCTCAAATCTGAAAACCCCCAAAATAGAACCTCAAACCAAGCTCCTACGATGGTGAGATGAAAGAAAAGCTGCAAATCAACATGCATTCACTAATTGGTGTCATGAACTCGTATGAAGAAAGTAATGATCTTATGGGAGAAAACGTGAACCCTTAGGGTTGCCTTCTTCTCATTATATAAGCGTGGATAACCCTCTTCTTAGAATCCTAATACAAATCAAGTTCCTAAGTTAACGTTCTAATTACAACTTAAGTTCCTAAGTTAACATAAAATACACGTTTCCTAGATTAACAATTGGAACCCCTAACCATTGATTTGAAACAAGAAAGAGTGATTTGGGAGAGATTTGCTTACCTATGAAGTAGGACAGAAGAAGAAAATAGTTGGAAGCTTGGGGAAGATGAAAGCTTGAAGAAGAAATCCCTATATATTACATTCAGAAAATATCCCGACCCTATTCTAATGCATTACAGATAGTTTCTGAATGCATTACATATATATAGGGGTTACATCTATATGGGCTCAAACTCTATTATAGTTGGAAGCTTGGGAAAGATAGTTTCTGAATGCATTACATAATCCCTGAGGCCCCTTTTATAGGGTTGCAATAGCCAAAAATAGAATAGAGGAAATCCTAATCCTAAAGAGATTTTTAGGGAAACTAGATAAGTCCTAATCTAATTACAATAAAGAAAATAAAGAAGATGCATAAAATAGGAAAGCTATCGTGGAGGATCGTTACAGAAATTTATTAATATGGAAGTAAAATTATTCAAATGCATTTAATTTCCTGGATTTTCTGATAAATGTTCATTTCCATGGAAATCTGTCGCCAACTGCAGTCTATGGGGCAGTCATAGTTCAATAGTTTGTTACTTCAAATTCTTCAACTGCATATGTATGAGCTCAAGTCAAGAGTAAAAGCAATAATCTAAGCATATGGTGATAAAAGTATGCAAATGGGTTGGATCTAGGGAGGAATCATAGGATATCTAGATATGTTTACTATAGGATGGATTTGTCTCCAGATCTGAATTCAATATGGATCCTATGTGTCGGATATGGATCCAGTATCAAATCATAGGATATCTAGATATGTTTACTATAGGATGGATTTGTCTCCAGATCTGAATTCAATATGGATCCTATTTGTCGGATATGGATCCAGTATCACCTAAAAGACCAACGATTTGGTTCCATATCCGACACAAGGACTTGGTCTCATGTTAGTATATTTGGGTCAACGAACCCAGGAATGTTGATATGATTCATGATTTATAGATTCTCAAATGTCAATATGATCCTAAGCTCTATACACTCTTAAACTATATTTTTTTTACATGCCACTATCTTCGTTCCATGTCCGTGTTCCAGGCCCATGGATCCTGATCTAGATCCACATTTCCCTTGTGTCCAAAATCAGCTCCCATAACTAGTTTTTCCTGGGTAGGAGACTGGATAATTAGATAGCCATTGACATTAATAAGTAGCACTCAGGGTTTGTCATGCCATGTATGATGTTGCTGCCAACAGTTCAGTTGTTAACTGGAAACAACATAAAATATTGGGAACCTGGTTTTAGGGCCTCTTAGGTTCATGCCAGTCATTGGGTGTGGGAGGAGATTGAAAGATCTTTTCGTATGTTATGGTTGGCACCTACGTTCACAATCAGATCCTCACCAGCTATTTTAGGGCTTCCAGTCCCCCCTACGCCATGTTTTGTCATCATTGACTCCCTGGAGTTGTCAGTTACTAATTACTATGTTTAATCTCGTTCTTTATATGTTGTTGACTATTGACTATTTTCTTCTAAATTAACGAACTTTTTCCCATAGCTGAAAATGTTTAGAGCTTTTAGCAGGGCTCCTTGATCTTCTTTGTTGATTGCATTTCTTAAATGCCATGATTGATATCCTAATCTCACCACAAATGATCTTTATCCCATTTTTGGGCCTGCTTGGGCTACTGGGCAAGGGGGCTACCTGGACTTACACGCCTAGGGATCTATCCATGGGCGTATGGTGAAAGCGGGAGTCCTATCCACAGAAATCCCTCTATTCTCAAATGATCTCTATCTCTGGCAAATCAAGTTGCTATATAAATTAGTTAGTGAGAACGAGTGATGCATACATTTGATTTTTCATCTATATATGTTTGGTTAAAAAGGGTGGCTGAGTTTTGAATTAAGCATATGTTGAAATCTTAAACAACTGCCAAACAGTAAACTGCAAAATAACACAATATTGCAATATTTCATTAGCTTATTGCATACCAATATGATAATGATAGTAATTAAATATGAAGCTATTATATCTGCATGTGTCCAAATGGACAATAAACTATATTATCTCTATATGTATCCCTAGCTGTATCATCGAGGCTTAATGACATATACATCTAAACTAATACAGTATTCTAAAGATCACTAACAATAAATCTTTTTGAAAAAGGATCACTTAGAATGAAAAGTTTTATTTTTTCCCCTAAATTCCAAAGCATTTTATTTTTTACCCTAAAATCAAAGCATTTTCTTTATATTTCAAGCAAAGGGAAGCACAAGACCGAACCATTATATTACAGTTTCAGCCTTTTTCTGTTACAGGTTTAGAAGATTTGTAATTTCATGGTCTTGTGTGTACAACAAAGTAGAGTTCATTGATGCATGCGACCTTTAATTCTTTCTTGATTGAGATCATCTAAATTGACAGTGGAGACAAAATAACAATAGTATTCTGTACTTAACATAGCAGTAGATCAAACAGTGGATTATTTGATCTTTTGTTTGAAATGATCACACACTAACACTATGGAACTCACATATTTAAGGATGCTGGCCTGCTTGAGGATGTTTCCATGTAAATCAGGGTTCATGCATTTTGGATAACCCTAGTAGCCTATGACACTTGTTTCAGTCTCCCATAACTAATTGCAGGTAGATAGATGTACAGTTAATTAGATTTACAGATAAATTAATTGCAGAGCGAATGAGTTCCAAGGATCCAAACTGGGCCTTTGAATCAAGTGTAGGAAATGCCCATAAATTACAGTCCATCAAGCAAAATAAGAGAGAGTACCTCATGTAAGAAGGGAGGTTCTGCATCTACCCTTTTACCATGATCTGGACCAAGTCGTGGTTATTTTTTTAAGTTGTCCATCTAAAGTCGGAAATGGCGAGCATTCAGAGGTCGACGATGACCACTGTTCAATTTATGAGGTACCTCAGTCGCTTCCCATTCGTGAGGCAGAGACTGGAGTGTAACAGTCAATGTAGCATTCAATGTGAGCAGAGTGGTGGCGGGACTTGATTTGTGCCAGACCATCAGGCAGAGACGTCAGCTGTGAGCAGTACCTAATGTGAAGAGTGTGGAGTGACTCAAGTTCTCCCAGCCAATGAGGTAGAGACTGAAGTTCTTCACAGCGGATGATGTGGAGAGCACATAGCGACTTGAGTTCTTTCAACCCATCAGTCAGTGACTTAAGTTGAGGGCAGTAGATGATGTAAAGAGTTTGTAGTGACTCGAGTTGTCCCAAATTATCAGGCAGAGACTTCAGTTGAGTGCACTGGTTGATGTGGAGAGTCTGGAGTGACACGATTTTTCCTAGCCCAGCTGGTAGAGTAGTCAATTGATGGCAGTCCCAGATGCAGAGCGTGTGGAGCAACTCAAGCTGTTCCCATACATTCTCGTGTACTGATGACAGATTTGCTGTATCTATGATCTTTAATACTTTTAGGTTTGGAAGGGGTGGTAGCTCTCCTATCTGGCCCTTGAGAACAAGCTCTTCCAGACATGGAGTTGGATGGCATGGCAATGGCCTCCAAATCACTTCATCACAGTATGCAATTGTGAGTTTCCTAAGTGTGTTTGGGAGGTGACCCGGCACTGACTTCAACTTGGGGCAGCGCTCGATTGATAATTCAAGGAGGCAAGGCATGATATTGTCTCCATCATTCACTCTGAAGTCCCAAACCTCCCAATTTGAAAGGGAATAGAAAAGAAGTTTCTCAAGCTTTGGGAATGCAACTCCCTTTACAGAACAGCTGCTATTACCACTACCATAAAGCTCCGCGCCCACTTTTTCCATTGCCTGATTAACAATAATTTCTAGGAATTTAAGGCATGGTAGTTTCCCGAGCAGTGGCAATAACTTCAACTTGGGACAGTGCTCAATTGTTAATTGAAGGAGACGAGGCAGAGCAGTATGTCCATCTTCTAGCTGCCACTTCCATTCCTCCAACTCAGAGAAAGATGAAAGAGTCAGTTTTTCCAACTTTGGAAAGGCTTCAACTCCATTCCCAATAAATTCGCAGCCCAACCGTTCCACTTCATCGTTTCCCTCTATATTCAGATATTTCAAAGAAGGAAACATCCCTAGAGTTGGCAGTTGCTTTAATTTTCTGCAATCGAATAGGTCAACATCAACCAGTCTTGTGAAGAATGATGATCCCTCTGTCCAACTCGGAAACATGGAACCCGTGTAATTTGAAATTATCAGCTGTTTTACTCTTGTATGGGGTAGTCCAAGGCCTTTAAAGACACCTTCCATCCTCCTCCCCTCATCATTCTTGATCATTTTCCAGTCATCCTCTGTCTTTTCATCACAATGTAAAATCAATGTTTGCAGGTGTTGTTTCTTTTTCAGCTCCGCCTTTCTGGCCTTGTCCTCGCTTGCAACTCTCTCTAGGTTTTTTATTTCTAAACTTCCATTAAGGAGGTTAAGGTTTCCCAGCTCTCCAATGTTGCATCCCCCCTCATCTTGCACAACAAATTTACTAAGTGTTCGAAGCGAGCTCAACCTCCCCATTCCTTCCGGTGTATGCTTAAGTTCCTTAGTCCCTTCTATCTCAAGATGTCTTAAGCTAATCAATTTGCTTGTTCCTCTGGGTAGGGTACGAAGACTTGTGCATTGATTGAGTTTCAATGTTTGTAAATTGCAAAGACTACCCACTGATTCAGGCAACTCCTCTACAGCTGTCTTGGACAGATTGAGATATCTCAAATGCTTCAACTTCCCCATTGAACTTGGCACTCGTCTGATAGGAGAGCCGCTGAGATCCAATGCCCGAAGGAATTTAACATGATCGAAAAGTTTGGGTGGAATTGTCTGAATTCTTGACCGCCCAAGCAACAGGAGAGTGCGCAAACTTTTCAGATTATGGAATGGGACAGGGAAGAAGGACAACGACGAGTGACGGTATTTGATAGAACTGGGCTCTACTTTTCCAGGATCTGCTATGCAACATTCACTTTCAGCAATATATTGAGCAAGATCATGAACTAGATCATGGAGCTTACATTGAATTATATTTCCCTCATTATCACTTTCTACATCTTGAAACAGTGAGTGCCACAGTAGATCATCAAAATATTCTGCACCAACTTCCTCCATCTCTCTTCCTTTTTCTGAACTGATGAAACCTTGGGACATCCACAACTGGACCAGCATATCCTTTTGTATCCAATGATCCTTGGGGAATACTGAGCAGTAAGCAAAGCATTGCTTCAAATGCATCGGCAAATTGTAGTAGCTCAGCAACAAAGCCGGTAAAATTCCTTTCTCGGCTTCTTCAAGTATAGCCCATATCTCATTTTGTAGGACACATTCCCAGTCTTCTACTGCTCTTTTTCTTTGCATAACACTGCCAATTGTCTTCGCAGAAAGAGGGACTCCTTTACACTTCTTAACAATTTGCCTACCAATATCTTCCAACTCGATACACTCTTCTCTCTCTCTCCCGGCAAAAGCTCTGCGACTGAACAGAAGCCAACAGTCGTCATGGGATAGTGCTTTAAGATTGTGGATGTAGTTTGTGTCCATTGCTTTTGCAACCTTCTCACTTCGAGTGGTCACCAGAATCTTACTTCCATGCCTTCCACATTTTAAGGGCAGTCTCAATCTCTCCCATTCTGTTTCATCACCATGCCACACATCATCTAAGACGAGTAAAAATAACTCATCTTGCAGTGTTTCAACGAGTCGGGTCTGCAAGGTGTTGAGCTCTGAGAGGTGGCAAGCATTCCCTGTCGCATCTTCCATTATCTTCTTTGTTACATCCGTGACACTAAAATCCTCAGAGAGACACACCCACATGCGCTTTGTGAAATGGGTCTTCACCCTCTCATCATTGAAGATCAATTGAGCTAGAGTTGTCTTCCCTATTCCTCCAATACCCACTACAGAAATAACACCAATTCCGCTCCCCTCACTGTCACCCTCCTGGCATATCAACTTCGTTATCACCATAGCTTGATCTTCACTTCTGCCTTGTATGTCTGATTTATCCACTAAAGAAGTAGTTTTTCGATGGTCATTGGTCTCGAGCCGCCTGACTTCACTGAACTGGTATTTGTTCTTTTCATCTCCAATCCAGTCTAGTCTTTCTCTAATGGCTCGTATCCTGTTTGAGATCCTACGGCGTGGCCTGAATTGACTGAAGAACAGAAAAGGTGAGGATGAGAAAGCTCTTACCTTGTCATCTTTTTTTGCATGGCTTTCTGATGTGAGATGGAGTGTTGTCCAATCATCTAATACATCATCCACGTCGTAAGCAACGTCTTTCAGCTTCTGTAGCCAATCTCTCACTGATCTGTTTTCTATCTGTCGAGTTTCTGCATCGGCGATGACAGCTTGGATGGCTGTGAAACTACTCGAGAGCTTTTTCAACTCGCCCGCCATGGCTGCCAAGGATCGAACCTCTCCTTCCAGAATGGTATTGAGGTTCTTCAACACAAGGGTGATGAGTGCATCTGCCATGATCTCTCTCTCTCTCTCTCTCTCTCTCTCTCTCTCTCTCTCACAAATTGAAGGAGATATTACAATCACTTCTCCCTCTCTGTGTGGAGGTTGGATGGGTGATGACTGATGAAGGCAATGCCTGGGGAAATAGCTAGACCAAGTCAACTGTTGGTTGTAGCAGGAGGGCCCAGTTAACGCGGGATTTGATATCACCTTGTTTCATGGTCAACTATGAAGGCTGAGGAATTTGGACAGGGCTGAGCTGAGCTTAGATTTGCTACAAGAGGGGTAAAAAATCATCTATGGTTAAATATTGTCTCGCTTTTTGGTTGTAAACAAAGTACTGGGATGATCAAATGGCACCATCTTTTCTACTGCATGATAATATTTATTGTCATTTCCATCTCTATTTTCTTTGTGATTGTCATACATCCAGGCGTGGCCATTTGTTCTTATATGCCGCGTGCTGCCATGTATGAGCCTATAGTCAACTTTGCTTACTTTTCTGTTATAGAGTGTAATTTGGACATCAGGAAGGTGAGAAAATAAACAACACTGTGAAAGTGACAAGGCACGAATGGCTTCTTATTACTCAGTTTTATGTGACCAAATCAAAGGGCATTTTTTTATTCTTTATGTTCCTTTTAATTGTCTCTCAACTTTTAGGAATTAGCGTGTGGGCTGGAGAAAAATTCAACAACTCTTGTTTCTGTCTTATAGCTTATTATATACCTTTTTCTTTTTAATTTAAAAAAAGTATACAACTTTTTTGCTCCTTCTTTTTGTTTTTAAAGTGCATTGAAGATTTGAATGCTGCTAAAGGTATAAGACCTTTTCACAATTCTTTCAATCAAGTTGTTTCCATTAAAATTTTGAGAAATTGAAAAACTACCGTTTTCTTATTGCATATGTTTGTCTTTCCTTAACCTCTTGATACCCAAAATTGGCCATTTTGATTTTAATGATCAAAACCATTTAATAACGTTAGTCTTTTTAGTCATTTGGAATCCCCTTTTTCAACCATCCATGCATACAAGTAGTTAAAGCGTGCTCCATTAGGTCATTTGGGTTGGACCTGATCATTTCTTTTAAATGATATATTAAAAGAAAAAAAGTTATAAATGATATAAGGATATTTTTGTCATTTCTCAGAAAATTTTTTATGGAAAGGACTTGATTAAAAGAAATATGGAAAAATTTAATGCTTTTTTGAAACATTCAAGTACTTTTTTGAAAATGAGTTAAAAGTCTTATGTCTTTTTTGGATTTTTTTTTAATACCGTTAGGGACGTTAGTGCGATGTCAGGATTACACGATAAGAAAATTATTCTGATTTTCCGTGTAGTTCATTGCTTGGCTATTGTATAAAATCCAATTTTATTTTACGAAAGTAAGAAAGTATAAATGGTACCTCAGCCAAGGGAGTTGGGTCCCAAGAGAGAGCCCACATATGCAAGAATGAAAACCCATACACGTGGGAAAAAAAGGCTGTGCATATGCAAAAATGATATATTTAGAGTGAGAATTGCCGTTCCTTACCACTTGAGTAACGAGCCGTTTTCAATTTTATTTATTCCGATGGCCTGTCATGAGATGTTATAGTCCACGAAGTAATTTATAATTGGCCTATGCTTATGGTTGACCAATTAATTTCTAATTGTTGACTATGTTTCATTGCTTTGGCCTTATTGAGCCCTAAGAGGTGCCCTGGTTAGACAAATTAAAAGAGTTAAAATGGGAATAGCTATAATCCCGTATAAGACTCTTGAGTGGTACCATTTTTGAGCTCAAGGTGGGTAGGACAGTTGGTCTTCATGCTGGCATTGGAACAAGTCTCATTCCAATGAGAGCTGTGCCCACCGTTTGATGATCATATGTAATATTCTATACCAATAGTCCTTGATGTGTCTTCACTGCCACTACCTGGTCCTGGTGCGTAAAGAAAAGAAAATCAACTTTTTTTTTTTCTTCTACCAAATCAAGTGTAAAGCTCACATTAACATTTCTTTATCCAAGTTTGAAATAGTATGCAATGTAACAACTGACAAGTAGAGGTGGCAAACGCGTCGGATTAGGCTAAACGGATCGAACCCGTTTATTAAACGGTTTAAATGCTGCTAATCCGTATCCGACTCGTTTATTAAATGGGTTAGAAACTCCTAATCCACACCCGTCATGGGTTAACTGGACCCGACCCACATAATACGATTCTTAACTTTTTAAATCCTACTGGCGCAATTTAAAACCTATCATGATAGGCAATATGGACAGGCTCTATTTGAGTTATGATAGGTATAATGTTAATTTGTTTTGTATGGGATCTTAAATTAGACTTAGGCTCAACTAATGTTGGGTTGAAAATTAAGACTAGGTCATGATGCCATAATTTACCATTCTCTCTGGCTTGTGCCAGCATAAGAGAAAATAGTGTGGAAACTAGCATGACTCAGCTATTACTTGATTAGAAAATAGTGTGGAAACTAGCATGACTCAGCTATTACTTAATTATTTTTATTTTATTTATATCATATCCATTATATTTTCTTCATATCTAGAATCCTCCTAAAAATGAAGAATACATAAAATACTTAAGTTGACACAAGGTATACTTGAAAAAAAAGAAAGAGAATTAATTATTTATACAATGAGTATTGTATACATTTCTTAAATAGTGACTATAGAAATTGAATAACAAAATTAATAAAAATAAAATTAAGTTTTTATAAAAATTAAAAAAAATATCATCTCAAAATAAAAAGATACACTCCATAAAATTAAGTATTGAATATAAGTTTTAGTTGAAAGAAAAAATAAACGGATTATACAGGTCATGCGGGTTAAACGAGCTAACCCTAACCCGACCCATTTAAATGCGGGTTAGGAAAGCTTGACTCGGAACATACTTGTATATTATGCGGGGCAGGTTGTGTGATCATAAGCGGGTCAAGTTGGGTTGGCTTTTGCCAGCTCGTAACATGGCTATAGATAGGAACTTAGTTACGGTAATAACTAACAAGACGAGATCCAATCCTTTTAACAACAACGACAACAACAACAACACCACGTTCAATCCAACTTGATCATTGGCCTATCTTTGATTAATACACTATTTTTCCTTTTTGAAGAAGAAGATTAAAAAAAAAAATAGTTTATTGAAAGAGAAATCATTTTAATAAAATGGTTTTTTTTATAAGGAACATATAAATAGACCAAAAATGGAGGGCAGTGCAGGTTAGGCTAGCCAAAACACAAACCTGCCCAAGAACTAACTCGGGTCGAAAACTAAAAACCCAACCAATTCAAAAACACATAGAGAGAGAGAGAGAGAGAGAGAGAGAACCCACTACCTGACTGCACTCTCATGACCCCAGTGTGTGGTACAATTTCAAATCCTCAACCTCTGATGACCCATGTATAGTATAATTTCAAATCCTCAACCTCTTAAAGCAAACTGTGGTCCTAGGTGGACTGTGCTACCCCTCGGGTCTAACTGGATTTGCAGATTAGCTTTTTTAAATAGTTGAATTTCGGTGTGGATTTGACAGGGAAAACATTTATGTTATATTTTCTCAAAAGTATTATGGTGGGGTTCAAAAGTCAAAATACATTAAAATATGTCATCCGTCCAAGAGAGAGGCATTATTTTAAGTGGTTTTACTTTAAAACAAGTGGACCCACCGTGGAAACTTACCATTGGATCGACCTAGTCAAAATCCCTAGTGTTATCCCACAAGCTTCCAGGTGAGTAGGTCATGTGAATCTACATGCTGGGGCAAATTCCACAAGAATGGATGGACCTTTGTGTCCGGAATTGCTTGTTAACTTCTCAATCCCCCTCCGAAAATACGGATCTACGTTTGAGAGTGGAGCAGTTCTCGGAGCGCGGTTTGAATGTCTTGAAATCGTGGTACAGTATATGGTGGAGCGCCAATCAACCGAAGCTGGAACGAACTGTGCTAAATCTTTGATTTATATCCATTTTTTTTTTAAGCTTGACATTTATCTTTTGAGTGAAGAAACTTTTTCTAACTTATTAATTATTGTTTATTTTATGTAATCAAATTGCAAAGTTATATATCTTTTTTTATACTTGAATATATAAATAAGATATATATATTTTTTTTATCGGTAACGGTAAAATATATTAAAAACTTAAGAAATGTACAATAAAAATGGAAAGAAAAAACATGCGAAGGTATTAGAGCTAAATACCAACACAAAACAACAAATTACAAATGAGCAAGCAAAGCTACCTCTCTTTCTACCCCCAACTTAGCCAAAGCATCCGCCATGCCATTCCCCTACCGAAGCACATGATGAAACTCAACATTCAAAGATAATGACCAAGTCTTGTTTTCATTAAAGAGAAATTGAAATTTCCATGGACCCTTCTCCAAACAAGACATCCAAGAAATCGCATTTAAGGAATCGCTTTCCACCACTATGCTATAAAAATTATTTGAGACACAGATCCTTAGAGCTTCCAATATAGTTAATACTTCCGCTTCATTAGAATCTTTGATACCTATATACTTTGAGAACATAAATAGTACCTCTCCCTTGTAGTTCCTCAAGATGTCACCTATATGTACCGGACCTGGTTTTCCTCTGGCCGCACCATCAACATTAAATTTAAGAACATTAGGAGAAGGGGGAGACCAAGTGACTAAATGTTTCTTCTTAACACATCCGCTTCCCAAACAAGCTTCCCAATTACTTAAGATATTATCCAAGGTCAAGTGCTCTAACTCTTTTTTGATACTTGCCCATTTAGCTATTTTGAGGACAATCATAAAAACGATATCCTCCTTGTCCTTTGACTTGCCATTGAAGATTCTATTGTTTCTTTCCTTCCAAATCGACTAAAGAATAGAGCAAGGAATCAGCCTCCATAGGATTAAGCCCACCCCTTTAAAAGGACCCAACCCCTTTAAATAAGATATATTCATGCTCATTAGTTAATTGTTTATAAATCCACAAACACTATGCTGTATAGGTGCTCCAAAGGCGTCTATTTTAAAATTTAGCGCTTAGGCGCTCCTACGCATGCTCCCGCCCGGCTCCGTTCCTTGCTATGGGCACATGATATAATGGGTTCGTGTAATGAAACGTATGGGTAGCACGGATAGATAATCATATAAGGTCCTAGACACATGGGTGGATGGAAATGGTGGCATCTGCATCCCTATCAGATGGTTAGATGTTAGGGTCGACCTTCATGGATAATGGTGAGGTGCGTTTGTTTTTTAGAGTACATGTTGGACTCCATAATGATATTTTCAACTCCAGTACCAAGGATCAGTCCTTGAGAGCAAGTCTGCAAGTCAAAAGGTCTCAACACCACTTAATCGTGAATGTGTTGGCAATTAAAGTGAATATTTATTTTCATCAAGTCCAACATAGATGTGAAGAGGGCTTATCTGGTAGCTTTCATGCGCTCCTTGCTGTGGGACCCACCTAGGTACCCACTTGAGGATGGGACTGGGGATTTCTTAATCTCATTGGGGCCTAACTGTGTCCAAAATGTGGTCCTATTTGATCATGCTAATCCCTTCATCAATGGCCAATAAGTTTCACCCCTTAAAAACTTGACCCGTCGATCCCATCGTACAGTCCATTTTGATGGGTATAAAACTAAGGGATCAGTGACTAGTAGGTGTGAGTGATCCATTTAGGTGGGTCATCAAGTGTGCCCACTATGAGGTGCTCAAAGTATGCAGTGTATTTAGGATAATTTTTGTAAATGTGTATGTTGGTGAGCGGGTCAAGATCTTACCAAAAGATCTTCCAACAAGCTAAATCTAATTACTTAAATGGACATGATAAGTAAAATGAGTAGAATACTTAATATTTCATCTATAGTTCCATTACAAAAGAAATAAAGGTAAAAAAGAGGTTGGATATATTAGATGTATATTTTAGATTACTATGCTTTTAATACTGGTGTTAGACACAGATAAGTATACATTCAATGGTAGAGTTTGGATTTTTTTTACGGGAGCATGGATGAGGATGACCGACCAATAATATTGGTGGATCCACTTATAAAAAATCTAAACCATTTAAAAAATAACTCCTTATAATCTTCATAAGATTTTCAATTAAATGGTCCATTGTGAGAACAAGAACTTTGAAAACACTTGGATAAAATATTCTTAAAATCTAAGTATGTTACAAAAATCTATCTGATGGGCCTACATTATATAGGAGTGAAAATTCTCATTCAAGGCCAACCAAAGTTAACCCCAAGGGGTTGGCCGAGTTGTCAGGATCACGGTTCCTCCCTTTTCCGGAGCTAGAGGTCTTGATATCGACCCCCGGTTCCCTCCTCTTCAGGAACCGAAGGTTGAGTCCACTTGTGTTACCACCTAGGGGCCACAGGGGTTTCACCCGGCTTCTCTCTGGGCCCGGAGGGAATAGTCCAGCCCAAAGGGTTGGGAACCCTCCATTAGCAAAAAAAAAAAAAAAAAAAAAGGCCAACTAAAGTTATCTACAAGGTAGTGATAGGGTAAAAAATGAAAAGAAAACAATTGAGTCACAGAAGAGTACCACTACAGTGAGCCTACTTATGAAACATCCTAATCATTGAAAAAAAATGTGGTGTTTACTGTTCAGTTGTTCTTAGATTTCACTCAAATGAACACCTTAGCATTCAATAAAATAATATAAATAATTCAAAGATTTCATATAAATCAATATTTTACTTCTTGTTTGACACAAACAAAATATTTTACTTCATGTTTCGATAACACAATCAATGCATGATCAATATACTATAACATTATGTTTACCCATTGCAATTTTAGTGCAAGGCCATTATTGTTCTGCCCATCACTACAAAAATGGACTACATGGGAACACACATGAATAAAATAATCTGTGATCAACCATGTTCTCATTAGCACGTTTTGTGTGTCGTCGTGAAAGAATCACAGAAACCTTGAGATTTTACTCATCTATGATTTGAGTTAGGGGACATGGAAGATACTTAAGCACACCCTATATTGACCAAATGATAACAAAGGCCACCCCTATTTTTGTCCTGAATCAAAACAGTAGGAGAATAATTAATCAAAACAATTAAGGGTGAGCAAAGATTAATATCTATGAAGGTTCAACAATAAATCGATAAATATATTGAAGGTTCAACAATAAATCAATAAATATATTGTGCAAAATTACCAAGAAAATATAAATCCATGTCTAAAGTAGAAACTCAAACAATTTCAATGCTCTTCTCATGCAAATGTTTGCCATTCCATAACATTTTCAATTAAAAGAAAACAAAAATCCATACAACGAAAACCCAACAGAAGTACCTACAATTCAGGGTAGATGACAAAGGCGAGGAACGTGCTCGGCATGGAGCAAGCCTAGGTTAAACCGGGGGCTAATAAATTAGTGCACCATTTTTTCTTGTAATGCCCATCTTTTACTATACCAAAAAGTATAAAACAAACCTCCTTCAAGGCCCATCCACTAGACTTGATAAACGGTCTGGATCATGACATGATGTTGACATGGCAAGAAAAAACATGCGGCCAAGTTACGTAGCATGTCTTCACGGGATTAAATGCGGACGACGGACAAGCGAGTCTTCCCTCTCTCCATCATTGGATTGGGTTTGGGGAAGAGAGGAATAAGCAAGAATGAAGAAAGAAAAAGATGAGTTTATGCCTACTCAGGATCGACTGCAACCCCCACTTGTTATAGCGAGGGCAACACATAAAGTGAAGGTCAACAGCGACCACCCAACAAAAATGGTAACAAAAAAGTTGACTTTTCTGTATGGATTCCATGTTAAGTGCGTGTTTGCCTAATGTTCCTTGTTTGGTGCACTGGCAACATAAAATGTTTTTTCAGGTAAAAATCCAAAAAAAAAAAAAAAAAAAAAAAACACAATGATAGCAAGCATGGGACGTCCATACAGTAGCTGGGAATTATCTATTATGTGCTTTAAAGTACTATTGTTTAGTGCGAAATTATGTGCTTTGAACTATTTGTTTAATGTTAAAGGCATTAGCTTCTATCTACTCTGATTTTCTTCCAAAAAATAAATAAATAAATAAACAAATTACATATATGAAATTGAGAATCAGTTGCAAGAGGCAAAGAGGGACTACTTACAGGCGGCTGTTGGCATCATCACTACTTACAGGCAAACATTGTCCATAGCAAGAATCCCTTGGTCTAATTTTGATTCCTAGCAAGAGCCAAGCTTTCTTAATGTTGTGTACTTAATTACACATGTTGACTATTGAATGATTATATATCTATTGGCCATTCATGTGGTGGCCTCTACTAGATCATGTAATTACAGTTTATTTCTAATAATTTGTTGTCCTGTCTTCATTTTTGTCTATTGATGTAAAGATGATGACATTTTTTTGTATCACAATTGATGTGGTGGAATAAATGGAAAATTAGTAAAATAGAATTATTTTTTATGGCATTTTAGTAATTATCTTTTTTAAGGAAAATTAGCAAGAAGAATGGTTTTATAAGTTTTCATATATCAAATGGGCTTTTAATTTTAACCATATTTGAAGAAAACTCTTACTCTACTAATATAGTCAAGTCAAGTAAAGTTAATTTTGAAGAAAGAATAAAATATAAGTGGGTTATGATGGTATTTTGGTTTTAGTTGTTTGTTATGGAATCTTTTTGACTTTTTGTATGGAAAAGTGGAGTTTTTTTTTTGTATTTTAGTAGATAAATGTAGTTGCTTTTTGACTTTTTGTATGAAAAAGATGAAGGGAGTTTTGAATAAAGTGCATTTGATGTGACATCTTGTTTGGAAAATGGAGACTTTACGTCACTTTAATTGTATTAGTAAAGTGCCAAACGGACCCTAAATGTAGGAACAGTTATAAATTGTTTCAAATGAAATATGATCATTCCTATTATGTTATTTTGAAAAGGAAAATTATTCCTCAATTTAATTTTTGGAATGGTTCAAATCTGTTCTTGGTTTTCTAATTTGCAACGGTTTAAGCCCGCTCCCAAAAAAATTAGAAACGATTTGACCCAATTCCATACACTCCGTAAACTCTTACCTCAATGAATAGTGGCATGTCGTGTTACCCAGTGACCATGGTTTAAAATCTCGGTTTCGGTCGCGGTATCGGCTGGGCCGAAAAACCAATATGATATCAGTATCGGTCGCGGATATCGGTCCGTCGCGATCGTCGCGGTGTGAATTTTTTTTTTAATCCAAAAAAATTTGCAAAAACATCCAAAATTAAAATCCAGAATATTAGAAAATGCTGGAATACAATATTTTTTTTTCCATTAGTAACAACAATAAATCAAAATCTCGGTCACCTTAAGTTATGAGTCCTGTCTGTATCGCAGTTCGCTATCTTTTTAGTATTTCATATAATGCAACCATTATTGATGCTCATGATCAATTTATTAGTGTAAAATATAAGAAAATAAAAATAACATATCAATCATCATTTAATGTTAACTCAATCATCAAATAAGTTGTGAAATTCAAGACCATGAAGATGACACATTAAAATTAGAAACATAATAGTGAGATAGATAAGTCATAAAGCACTTGGGCATCAAAAGGTTCATGGTTCACCTGAAAGTAGAGGGGACTAGTACTAGGGAGAGATTGATGAGTATGAGTGTATGACAGATTGACAGCCTAATTCCAAGTGGAATGTCGCCCTGGCTCGATATAATCATCATCATCATTTCTTCGGTATTGGCTAAAAAGATATGAGTAGATGTAGATCTATCATCTACACACTATTAATAAGCCTTTGGTATCACAAATATTCTAACAAGTTACAAGTAACAACAATTATTTTTAAGAATTTCTTTTTTAATAAAATCATTTTCAAAATCCTAAATACATAGATCTAACATAAAAGTTTGTAAATCAATCATTTATACACCATACAATGATCATGGATCATTAAAAAAACATAGTTATGATGAAATCCCCAAAAAATGATATATAATAATTCAAATATCAAAAAATCCGAAAATAAAAAAAATTGGAAAAAAAAGTTCAAAATCATGTGTATGAGTAGATCTAGCATGAAAGTATGTAGATCTAACTTCTAAATGAAGAACACAACACAAATGACAAACCTAATGATTTCTATACTTCATCTAAAAAATTAAAAAAAAAAAAAAAAAAAACCACATGATAAAATGCTTTGGGTTGATTTTCTTATACCTTAAATAATATTTTCTTCAAAAAATTAATGTGGGATTTGAAAATGTTGAAGAGGGAGTAGAGCTGGCTGGGCTACTGCTATGGTTGGAGAAGAGAAGAGAAGAAGAGGAAGATAGGGAAAAAGTAGCAAAAAATAGGGTTTTCAATCATTTTATATCATCTCGGCCGATATTTTGAAAATATCGGCCGAAATATCGGTTCACAGCGAGTTCATCTCGTCACGGCCGAGATATTGAGATTTTTTGGAGATATTTAACCGAATCCAATATCTCAGTAAGATATCGGTTCGGTATCGGCCGATACTGAGTCATATCGGCCGATATGACTCGGTATCGGCCGATATTTTATACCATGCCAGTGACTGGCCAAACACAGGAGGCAATTGTGGATTAGCCTGTACTAAAAAAATCTTTGCATAAAATATTTATCTTATCTTAGCTTTGCAGTTATTCGTTCTAAGACAATGGTCGTTAGTTATTAACTGTTTCAATTTTGAGTATCAATTTTTTCTCGCTATAACATGGAATGGAAGAGTAAACTATCTTAATCTATTAACCTCGGGGTCGTTCAATTTTTTTTTTCACTATTTCAATTTCTTTTTAATGGAATCTGGGAGCTTTTGGCTAGAATCGTTGTTTCTTTTCATAATGAGGTTAGATCCACAAACTCTACGGCAGATGTATTAGCTAAGTAAGGGGTAATGAAATTGTCTCTTTGGGTGAGTGTGGTAATATAATTGGGGTTGTGTGATGTACAATGCTCTTGTACCATTCCCCTATTTCTCTTCCTTTGTTTTTTATCCTTGTATTTGACTTCTCTCTTATTAAATCTTGTCACCGCTTAAAAAGAGAAAAAAAGAAAAAAAAAACTTGGGGTCGTTCATAGTTCCTCCATACACTGCTGTTGCACTCTGCTGGAAGCATGCATGGTACTGCAAATAGAAATGAGAATCTGGCAATGAAAACCTGAATACTTGAATAGAAAAGAAAATAGATATGACAAATTATATTTGGACCAATTTTCAATCCAGATCAGGTTCATGGATTCAATACGTGACCTCCAAAATGGTTGTTAGTTTTTCGGGATTTTTATGAAAAAATCACTCTTAATTTTGATTACATGATTTAGTCGACAAAAAAACCAAAGCAATAAATAAGGGTGTTGTAAATATTTTTTAGAGAAAATTACCATTCACAGTCAGCCACATCACCACGGCAGCCTGCTATGGATCTAGGCAGGGGCTGCCTGACCCTGAGTGGTCCATTAGACCCACTCAAAGGATCCTGATTTTATCGTGGTTGTTGATATTGTCACCCTGGTTTACACATGCAAATCATTTTCCCACCCATTAGACTCGTCACAGAGATGGAGCTATCTAGGACATCATTACAAAGCTTGATACTCTGCAAATTTGGCATCCAAATCATGCACATGTGAAGTACATCGCACCCAAGGATCAATTTCTAGGTAGTCATAAGTAAGAGGCTAGATTGCCAACTGAGAAATCCCTCATTCTCCATGTATTCTGATATTGCTAGGGCCAAGATGCATCACTATGGTATTTTCACCAAACGTTGTTATTTAGTTGGGTGAAAATCAAAGAATTGCAAAAAAAAAAAAAACTGCTTTGCACAGTTTAATACCTCAATAAAAACTATAAGGCCATATATTAATAATATTTTACATTTACCTGTAATGTTTTATGTATCATCAAGATTTTCACTATATCTCCCAAATTTATAGCATCGCAAAAGATTGTAAGAAAATTAAAACTAAGATACCTTATGGCTCATCAACAAATCCCCTTTAACATTTGGTGAGACCAGTGCATTCCCATAGTGCCTTGTCATTGAGTCTGAAACATTGTGATAAATACTAGCTAGATTTTTTTATTTTACCCCAACCTAGTTGGTTGGGACCCAAGAGAGCCCACACACATGGGAAGAGGGAGCCCCACATAAGTTGGAAGGAGAGCCCGTACAAATGAGAAGAAAAGTCACGCACATGAGAAGAGTGTCATATTCAAGGATCGATCCCCAGGCAACTTAGTGAGATGTGGAGTTACCAGCCAGCTGAACAACCCCTCATTCTCAAAGAATTCTAGAGTTGCATGCAGAAATATGTGGTAAGGTCCACCTATTGAAAGTCCAAGGCAACTCAAAATGAATGCCTATCTAGCCTTAAAATCTTATTTCAACAAGCGTTAGCAGGTAGAGGATGGACAATACCAAGATCGTGTTGATCACAAGGCAACTATTGGAGTGATGATATTATGGGAGTTGGGATGGCAACGGGCCCGGTTTAAACAAAAACTGCATCAACCCCATCCCATTAGGGTGGGGATAGAGAGTGGGCTGGTCAAGTTAGGACAGGTATGGGTTTCAAAATTCTAACTCAAGTTGGTCTTGAGACTGCTTCAAGTTTTGGTTGCAACTAATGCGTCCTGCCTTTTTTCTTTCTTGTTTTTCCCCTCAAGTCTGCCATGGCCGGGAGATGAGAAAGTAACCTACCCACCAAGAAATCGATCCTTGGGTGGAGTTATAGGGAGTGGGCATACAGTCCACTGTGAAAGCCTTATATTCCCCACTGCATTTTTCTTTTATTTATATATAACTCAGTATAATATGAAAAAAAAAATCGCATTAGCATATGTGGTAGTAAGTAGTCGGACCTGGTTATGTGGGTTCAAATCCTAAGGCTTGTATTTTTTCATTAAATAAAAAATCATCGCCATTATGGAAGTTGACCCAACCCATATCCGTCACCGGATGGGTTTGGTATCATTGGCCCTAAACCTGTCATGGGTGGGGTCAGTTCAAATGCCCAAGGGCGGACCCACGTTTTATCACCCGGGTGCACCGATAGATTTTAAAAACCTTTAGAGGGATATGGGTCATGTAGCCCATGCCCTAGTTAAAAGTCAGTCTTGCACCCCCTATTTAAGGCCCGTAGCTAAAATACACCCACCCGTCTCAACAATCGGAATCCTTCTCTATTTCACCAAATCGGAAACCCTTGTCCCTCTCGCATGTCCATCGAATCGGCAAATCAACAGCATTTCTTCCTCCCTCTCTCCCTTGCGCGTAGTTTAATCTCAAAGACTCAGTCATTTAGAGTTGCAGTCTTGCAATTGCAGAGATAGAAATAATAGAAGATAGAACCAAAAGGGTACCAACCCCACCCTGTGTATCCTTCACATATTTTCTCTCTCTCTCTCTCTCTCTCGCGCTAGCAGAAGTCCCCACAACTAAACCAGCAAAAAACTATATGATAATGCTTATTAGTCACCTTTTAGGTAAGGACTTGTCTCATTAATGATCTCCTCTAATTATTTATAATCTTCTACTAGCAACAAACACCCGTGCTAAGCCCGGTCCCCCAAATAAAATTGATTTAGAATAGGTATGAAAGCTGTAAATGAGCAACTAAATTTTTTAGAGAGATTTTAGTGGAGATTTATATGAGTGATTATCAATTAGTTGAAAATTATAAATGAGCAACTAAATTCCCAAGAGAGATTTTAGGGGAGATTTATGAGTGATTATCAATTAGTTAATGTCAAAGAGATCCTGAGAGAGATTTAAGTGGAGAATCGATGTGGCATTCCATGTATATCAAGTAAGGAATGAAAGATTGTAAGTGAGATTTTACATTTGAGTGCGCCAATGTGAAACCCATGCCACGTGGTGCTCTCTTGCAAGAGAAATCCTCATGCTTCTGATGTGGTACACATATTTCGTTAAATTTGTCATGGAAGGGGTTGTTTTAATGGCCTGATATAGTTGGGTGTAGTGGAGGAACGGGTTTATAGCATTAGTTGCATATGACATGATGATGATGCTTAATACAGAGTATTAAGCAGTTTGTCACATTGAATCTAGAGCCCACAGTTTGAGAGCTAGCCCAAAATCAGTGGAGTTCATTTATTAGGGGTCATAACCATTGAAAGCTCCTCTTAGAGCTAGCTAATTGAGGTGTGGCCCACCAGATGGATAGGTAAGTCTGATATTAAGAGCCACATCTTGCATTTGAATGGATCCTAGTAGTCTAAAATTTCAACTCTAATTTATAAATTATAATACATGCCATTTCCTCTAGCACTTCTCTTTCAAATAGAGATCGGCAACTTCAGTAATCTGCTAAACCATAGTATGTTAATATTTTGTAGTGCATTTTCTCCGACATCACTCTAATTTATAAATTATAATACATGACATTTCCTCACAGTCCTCAATATAAAGCTTTATTAAGCTCTTTGCATCACCCATTCAATGAGAAATATATTTTACATTTACACATTCCAAAATTAAACCATCTCTGTGTGTCACAATCAGCTTAACTCTATGAGCCTGTTTGGATAGGCAAAAAATAGAGTAGAGTAAAGTTAAATGGGCCCTAGTGGTCTAAAATTTCAACTCTACCCTGTTTGGATGAGTCTGACCCAACAAATGAAGTAGTGTTCTCAGCCACATTTACTTCATTTCATTTCAACCCTAAATACTTCATTTCATATACTCCAAACCTTTAACTTCACACCAAGTATCCAAACTGAGTGAAGTGAAGTACTCTACCTTAACTTCAACCCACTTCACTCCTCATGTGAAATTTACATAACTTTACTCCACTCATTTATCGAAATAGGGCCGAGGGATTCAGGATAATTGTAGCAACGATATATATTCAGTTCCTTCATGCAATCCAAATTAGTCAATCGAGTAGATGGGCCAACTAAGATTTTGATTCTTTTCTATTTTGAGGGCAATTGTGAAAACTTTGTTGTACAGTGAAGATATGACTTTTCATGCGAGAATGTTAGTTGATACACTTAAAAATTTTGTAATCATTTAAATGCAATATATTTTCTCTTTTGCCATTATTAATGTGAGGAAAGTATAACAAAATAATAATTTTGACATTTTCAATTGACCATCGTCCGCACCCCTTAAACGAAAATCATGGGTTCGCCACTGCATATGCCAATTGGATAGGGTATTGAAAAGGTTTAAACTCAAACTCAACCCGATCCTTTGAAATCCCAGTATGACTACACATGGGCGGTTTGTATCGGTTTAGCGCTAAAACCAACCACCAAGCCAAACCTATCGATTTTTTAATTAACCAAACTGATCCGACCGATAGAGAGGGCTTAGACCGAATCAAACTGAAGTATCGGTTCGGTCGATTAAACCGTTTATTTATTTCTTTGTTTTTTAAAATCAGAAATTAAAATTTTCAAAATGCTAACACCTCCAGAAAAGGCACATGAGTTGTCGAATGCCAGTCAAATGAAACCCTAAAATCTAAACAGTCAAATACTTAAATTACATAATATATAGGTCGGTTCGGTTTAAGCAGTGAACCTGGAGGTTCAAACTAATAATCGACCGATCTAAGCAGTTTCTATGATTTTTTAATTGTAGACCGAACCGATCTACTATAAAACCGATGCAAACCTCTCGATTTAGTCGGTTCTTATTTGATTTAGCAGTGATTCCAAATTTTCTGTACAGCCTTAGCTGTCGGTGGGTCTAAATTAGGCCATATTCACGCCCTGGTTATAGATGTTAGAAACATTGTTCAAACAAGAGCATCATCCTCACCAAAACAAGAAACAGAGTATCATTCACCATCAGGTAGTAGATGCCACCCATTGCCCATAGCCTAAGCAGATGCACGGATGCCAAAGAGAGAGCCATCCAGTGCCCCACAACTACAATTTCCTCAGACTTCACATCATTCTGACAAATCTCATCAGGCTTGTGCCTAGGCTTCTGAGAAGGTGGGTAGCACTACATGGTTGGATACACTCATTTGCAAGTCCTGAAAGGATATATCATGCCTATTATTATTATTATTATTATTGTTGTTATTTACCAAAAATAAGAGTGAATATTAGATTGAACAAATTACTGATAATGGGATTAAGTGATATATCAAATTGTGGTAATCACATTATTAGCCATGTGCTCAATTTGGCAATGGGATCCTCTTCTATTGAAGTAAAATTTTAGGATATATTAATGGAAGTGTTGACATTCAACTTAAAGTGTTCGGATTATCATTTGTGGGCCCATGAGTTCTGGACATCTTTTTCCATATAATTGTAATAAAGACAACAGGAGATATCAATAGTTGGAAGATGATCTTCAGAGGGATGCAGAAAATTAAATTTGTCCATCCATACAATTGGAAGGAAGGGGTCTCGCATTATGAAGGGTCAGGATGAGTTATCTGCATGCAATTGCTTGGAGGAGAAAATTCTTCAACCATAGATTTTACTTCAACAAAAGATGATCCCGTAACAAGATTGAGCATTCTAAAGGGCCTGTATAGAGAAACAGAGAAAACATGTGGAGAAAACTAGGTGGACCTGTAGAGAGTTTTCTCCACCTCTATCTTCTATACCGCTTCTTCATTTTCGAACAGCTTTACGTTTCCACAAAAATGCTTCAAAGGCGCATTTGAGATTGTAAAATTTTACCTTTCTATTTGTATTAAATACATAGGAATTAAGTCTATAGGAATTCAAGATAAATGAGTTTAATAGAAGGATTACTAAAGAGGTGAGGTCAGGCCGGTCGTTGGACAAGGCACATTTCTTGGTTCCGCTACAGATGAGTTGTTAATGAGAGAAGCAAAGAAAGATATATAATTTGAATTTCTAGGATAATATCTAGGTACTCATTTCTCATCTTATTTTGTTTCAATTTTCTTGAAAGGGAGGTTATCTGATGGTCATTTTCGTATAATCACCTTGGAGTTGTGTTAATCAAATCCTTGGAGATACCTATCTGCTTTTCACAAAGTCATGGAAAAACACATATTTGGATTTTGTAAATGCCCTGATGCTCTAGGCAAGTAAAAATCTATCATTTGTGATGATTTTCATATTTGACCTGCCACCATATGATTTTCTCAAATGTTGTTCTTTGGTTTTTAATAGCGCTTTGTGAAATAATTCCAATTTATACCCAAATGTGAGGTATGTATCGTATTTATAGTATAAAGGTAAAGCTTATAAGCATTGATTTAATGAAGTTTTCAATTTATCAAAAAAAAAAAGTGGATCACAATATACTGTCGGTGAATCTGAAATAGGGCTCTTACATACGTCAGCCCCATTCCACACGCGCCTCAAAAATATTATTTTGTGAGGAGCTTCTATTGGCACCAGGGAAAGTTCTTTCCCTACCACACAAAATAAATATACCTAAACTACCCATCCCCCCTCCTCCTGTTGTAGGGCTACCACCCAATCTCCCTCCCTGCTGGCGACTTGTGGGGGGGGGGGGTGGTTAGAAAAAATAGAGGGGGAGGGAGGGAGAAAGAAGGAGAGAGAGGGAATGGGGCGAGCCGTCCTCCCTCCCCACAGGCGTCTAGGTGGGGGGAAGGGGTGGAGGGAGGGAAGAGGGGGTAGTTTAGGGAATTTTTTTTATCTTCTATTACGATGGGGAGAGTAAAATTCCCAGTGCCAACTGGAGCTCCCTAATTTTTGCTTCTTTGTGCCAGCAACATTTGCTCATACTTTTGGCTTAAAAACATTGGACCTATGATTTGAGCTGATCACTTTTCCACGTACATCAAGGAAAGAGTTTTAGTTCTTGAAAGACAAAAGAGAAAAAAGGAAAAAGTCAATAATGATGTGCATTAGTGTTGCCTCTCAATCAGTGGGTCCTACTCGTCATGGAAGAATGGTATTTGAACGATAAAAGAGTGTCAGTGATTAATAGGGTTGTAAACAGGTTGGTTCTGGTCCGGGTTCAGGACCGGATCCATGGTCGACCCGGGACTGAAACTGTTAAGGAGACGGTGGAACCAAATCTGGACCCAGAACCGTTTCGGAACCGGTTTCTTGGCTCCGGAACTGGAACCAGAACAATATATGGGACGGGTCCGGGTCTGGGTTCGGGTAGAGAATGATGTTTTAAAAATATGATTTTTAGGACAAATTTTTTAAAATTGAGGTAATATATTGGGTCTCGGGTCCATGGGTCCGAATCAAGGTGGAGCCAGACCCGGAACCATTTATTTATTGGGGCCTATACAAGGATCCAAACCCGGATTTTAGCGGGTCGGAACCTCAGAGTAATCGGAGAATCAACTACCAATTTACATCCCTAGTGTTTAATGACTACATCCAAAAATCCACTTACATCGGTTAAGTTTTTTGTAAGACCCTGCCACGAGTTAATCAAGATTAACTCTAATTAATTAAAATTAATGCTAATTAATCGTGTTTAATTAGACTAATGACGGCTAATAATCAAATTGGATGAGATTAGTCTCAAAGGATTGATTTAGGCTTAACGAAATGATTAAAAAGGAATTTAAATGGATTGAGTGAAGGTTTAGACTCAAACTAAGAAAACAAGGCATTTTTCGTAAATACGGATTTATACGTATTTTGTCGAATACAAAAACTTTTGATACCAACACGTATATCTCGACGAGTACGTTAACTTTCGTAATAGACTCGAAGTCGTTTAACGAGAATTTGGTCAA
Organism: Umbellularia californica; assembly: GCA_028538565.1. Taxonomy (NCBI): domain Eukaryota; kingdom Viridiplantae; phylum Streptophyta; class Magnoliopsida; order Laurales; family Lauraceae; genus Umbellularia; species Umbellularia californica. The sequence continues at coordinate 99,761,020 of JAPQWN010000002.1, forward strand.
ATGACCTTCCATTTGACTTAAAATGTAAATAGCCTTAGAGGGGTGGGGTTTAAATGCAAAAAGGGGTTTATATACAAGAGATGAACCCTTGGGTTCATTCCACCCAACCTCATTGTAGTAGAAACCCTAGACACACTTTGGTCTTCCTCCTCCTTCCATTCTTCTTCATCAATGGTGATGCAAGAGGTGATTTAAGAGACTTTTGAAGAGAATTGAAGCTTCTTCATCTTCTCTATCCTCTCCTTTCATTTTCTTGAAGATAAAGGCTTCAGGAAAAGATCCACACTTCTCTCCACAAGGGTTGCAAGTGAGTGCTTATATCCTTTTAAGAACTTTAATGTTCTATTAAGTGGTTTAGAGTAGCATTTAGCATAAGTAGCTTAGAGAATGGTGTTCTTCATGTCTTATGGAATTAGGGTTTGGAATTGGGGGATTTCTCACCTCAAGCTCAAGCTAAGTAAAGGTTTCTTGCTAATAGACTTCAAGAGGCAAGTATAAATGCTCATATGATTAAACATGCTAGTTTGCAAGTTTTCTTGAGTTATAAGAGATGGGTTCTCAAACCCTTTCTTTGTTATAGGGATGGAGAATGGATTGAATTTGATTTATATGAATTCCATGATGTTTGAATGGAGTAGAAGTGTTGTAGAGTGTTGGTAGAGGAGGGAACAGGAGGTTCCAAGTTTTCTATGCAGGTTGTGAAGGGATTGGAGTAGAGAAGAAGAGTGAATGTTCAGAAATCCCGGGTTTGGAGTTCTGGACAGTTCGCTCAAGTGAACTAGTTACTGTCTGATACAAAACGTTATCTGTAAGTGTCCGCTCGAGCGAACATATGTCTGCTCGAGCGATGGAGTTTCTGTCTGATGGCCTCTGTCATCGCTCCAGAGAGAGTCAGGTTGGTCGCTCGCGCGACCAACGTTCCGTGAGACGTTCGCTCGAGCGAACTGGAAGTCCGCTCGAGCGAACCTGAATACAAGCCAAATAATTATTGTAAGTAGAAAATTGGCCAATCAATCGGACCCCAGTGAATTTTGATATTGTGGGTGAAAATTTTGGGGACTAAATGCATACATTAAATGTATAAATGTGATGTCCATCGAAGATAACACGTGCATTTAGTAACCAATAATTACACCTAGTAGTTGTCTAGATTTGAGATAGAGACATGTAGGACTATAATGACTGAATACAATGAACCATTGAACAATGAATAGATGTAATGAACCATTGAACAATGAATAGATGCAATGAATTAATGAATAATCCTTCTGCAGCAGATGATTGGGGTGTTCCGGAGCTCCTGGTGATGCCAGTGATCTCTGATCAAGACGCTGGTAGATCCCACACATTGACTGAAAAGTCACTGAAAAGCCATATAAGCCATGTAATGAAAATACTTATTGAATGAAAAGTGACATTGGACTAAAAGGTCCCATAAGCCATCTAATAAATACTCGATGTAATCAATGAACGACATGAAATGAATGAAAGGAATTGACTAACTCCTTTCCTTTGGGAAGAAACTGAATAATACCATTGTAGTTGTGACTTAGTCATTGATTATTAAATTGACTATACTGTACAGGATATCGTACTGTTCTAGATTTAATTGTCTAGAGTTATTGTATTGAGAAATGACAGATTTAGCGTGAATCATCATAGATTTGTTTATACATTGCTGAATCGTCGTGTTCATAGTGTTTTTGATGGCATTACAGGCCCAGTTGCTCGTCCCGGACTTGCAGAGGCCGCGCCGCCAGCGGAGGAGGCCCATCCGATACCTCCAGGAGGTCTAGTTGAATGGGCATAATCGGAGGGCGAATGAATTGAATATTTTGAAAGCGTTGGGCATTATTTTGATAAATATTTTTGTTGTAAATCATTTTGAAATATAAATGGATGTCCCCTGCATTGTATTTTGAATATGCAGTGGTGGACTTTATTAGACTGTATTTTTGTATATGTGAACTTTACTTGTAATGTAAAGTCAATTATTGTCAATATGTATATATATATTTCCGCAAAAATGTATATTTGACAGGTATGCAAGATAGATCCCTTGTGAGTCTTGTCTTAACTTCGGTTAATTCAAGATTTACGGGAGTAAGTACGTTGAATTCGCGATCCGGGTTAGACCCGATTAGTCCGGTCTCGGGCCCGAGTCGTGACATTTTTTCACTGTGTTTTTCTCACAGAAGACCGGAATGGGAGGAGAAGTACTTCAATCTAGCGTCCCGAAAAGAGCTGTTGAGCAGGTTTTGCTCCCTTGTTCAAGATGAACTTGGGCTGATGAGGGGAAAGAAGCGGTGAAAATTGAGGTTGCCACTTTTCTCCACTAGTTCTTTTCCATCCAATTTCTACACATCCAAAAGCCACCAACTGATAAATCTATTTTGGTCATTGTGAATGGTTGAAATAAAAGCCACTGAGTGGCCCACAATTACGATTTTGATCGTTCCACAAGCATAATGGCATGATCCATAGAGTCAGTAAGCATAAGGGATGAGCCCCACCAGGCACATTATGGGTGAGGCCTACAACCGTGTCCACAAGCAGTCATACTCCATACAATGTGAGGTGATAATCTGAAAATGATATATAGGCAATGAAAGAAAATCCAAATTCCAAACACAGTACTGCACAAGAGGCTGTCTCCTTGTGAAGTAGACTCTCCACCAAATTTCGTCCAAATGCCCCCATCCAGTCTGTTTGAAATTCATCTGTAAAATAGAAGAGTGACCTTATCAAGTGAAGGGTCATTTTAAAAATGTTAAAAATAGAAGAGTGACCTTATCAAAAGGTTAAAAATCTAAAAACTACGATGTCGATTTTTTGTCATTTTAATGCATTTGAAGAAACATTTTTTTTTTTTTTTTTTATGAAAAGAATAGACATTTTTGTCTTTTAGCAGAATAAGAGATCAACTTTTTGACATTCCTAAAAATAAAATCATTTTCGAAGTTTTATACTTTTTAACAATACCTCACTTATTTTCTTATCTCTCGGCAATTTACTATTAAAGTAAAAGTGATGTAAAGTATCAAATGAAGAGAGAATAAAATATAATGAGGTTATAATGGTACGTATTTTTTCTTTAGCGGATTGGTAGAGATTCTTTTTGACTTTTTGTGTAAAAAGCTTTTTTTTTTTTTTTTTGTGAGAGAGGAGGTTGATTTTTAAACTTTTCTTAAAAAAATAAAGGAAGGAATTTGAAGATGTGAATTTTTGATGTGACCGCGTGCTTGAAAAAACAGAGGCCTTACATTACTTTTACTAATTAGTAAATTTCCATAAGGGCCCAAGTAGTGATGTAAATGGTCCCTTATTCTCTAATTACTAGGAGGTGGGGATCATTAAAAATTGGGTTTAGGCTAGGCCTCGATAAGTAAACGGGTCTAGATCCGGGTCCGGTTCCACCTTGGTTTCGATCCGTAGACTTGGGACCCGACATGTTACCTCAATTTCTGAGAATCTCTCATAAAAATTAGATTTTTTCCATTTTTTTTTCTACCTAGACCTAGACCCATCCCATAAACGGAATCGGTTCCGGTTCCACCTTCTCATTAACAGTTACGGTTCTAAGTCCACCATGGACCCAGACCAGAACCGACCCGTTTACATCCCTATCATCAAGACTCGTTTCTACAAAAAAGTTCTTAAAATGCGTTTTTGAGATTTCAAGATTTTACATGTTTATTTGTATTAGATTACATTGGAGTTAAATACTTAGAAAGTCAAGTCAAATGAGCTCTACAAAAGGATTATTACCCATAAATATTAATATAAATCTCCCAAATGATACATGATTTGAATGACTAGGAACATAGCAAAAGGGAGGTTATCTTATGGACCTTTTTTTTTTTACTTCTTGGGCATTATAATCATTTTGGCACATTCACCCTTGTGTGAGTGTTAGGCAATCAAATCCTTGGAGACTCATCATCAATTTTTCAGTTGTGGAAAACCCATAATGTTTTGCCATAGTAAATCCCCGTTGAATTGAGCAAGAGAAAATCATTATTTTTGAGGATTTTCATATCTAAACTCCCATTTTCTCATATGTAGTTATTTAATTTTAACAGCTCCCTGTGAAATAACTCAAAAGCTTAAATCCATTTTTGTGGATTTTCATATCTGACCTCTCATTTCCTCATGGATAATATTTAGTGGTTTTTAAATTTTATATTTTTTTGAGATTCAATTCATGGATGGATAAAGATTTGATGTGATTGAAAATTGATCCCTATCAAATCATGGGAAATGAAAGGTAGACTGGAGCCCCCATCATAAAGATTTGATAAAGATTTGATGAGCTGGCTTGCGGATGCTTTAGCCTTTTAGCTCACAGGAGACCAAGCATCCACCATAAAATGGGCTCGATATTTGTTTCAATAAAGTCTTCACTTAAAAGCCAAAAGCGATATATAGATGGTTTGAATAAGTAATGGACGGTTCAATTAAAAGTCACTGAGTGGCCCACAATCACTATTTCAGCCGTACCATACAAATAATGCACAATGGCCCATTTGACTCAGACATCACATGGATCGACCCCACTGCTCACAAGCCTACACCAATGACCAATGGGGCCTGGGAATCTATCAATGGTGCTTTACACTCGGACGTTTTTACTTGTGTAAGTGATTGGGTTTTTCCTGCCCAGACACCATTATACGGTGATTTATGCGGGCCCCTATCAGCAAAGTAGAGATATATCTTCATTTCTAGGATATCGTCTGAAACATTTTTGAATTATACAATATCGTATCAAATTACTTTGTTTAAACTCGAATGAAATCCTTTTTCTTTATATTTCAGTGCCTTTCAATAATCCAATGACAATTTTGTGATATCATAAAAAATTATAGTTGTATCGACAATGTGATATCGTAAAAAATAAACAAAAGGCTAAGGATTTGGAGTAACAAAGACCTTCAACGTTTAAAGGATATCCTGAAATTTTGCCCCATAAGAAAGGGTCTCTTCACAAGACTGATCGCCTATAAGAATCTCTCTCTTTTTTTTTTATGCTATCGGAGGGTTGGACTGATCCCTTTGGGCCCAGAGGAAAGCCGGATAAACACCCTGTGACCCATGGTAGTAGCACTAGTGGACTCGACCTCATGGTGGTAGCACTAGTGGACTCAAAATTTGATTCCTGAAGAATAGAGAACCAGGGGTCAATACCAAGACCTCTAGCTCCGGAAGAGGGAGGAACCGTGGTCTTGACCACTCGGCCAACCCCGTGGTCCTGACCACTCAGCCAACGCTTATAAGAATCGTGATAAATATAAGTATGCGTATTTGTTGTCATGTTTTCCATCAAAACAATCAATCTTTATGGTTATCAACTTGGTTTGGGGGTAAAAAAAAATTTTGGGGAATGAATTGGGCTGACCTATATTTGTTGGGCTTCAATATTCATTATGTGGTCCCTAATTATGTTGGCGTGGAGGAAAATCCAAATCCATGGCACAAGTCATTAAGGCCTTTTTTTTTTTTTTTTTTTTAAAGAAACCCTCTTTTGGAGTATTTCTAAATTCTCTAAAGGTGTGGAATTCCTTAATCCTCTTACATTTGAATATTAAAAAATTCTATAAAAAATAAAAGAGCCAAAATTCATAGAATTTTTGAGCCCATTACAGATGAGTCCGGATAGGGTGAGGCTTTACCCACGCTGACCATGGGTCAATTCTCTCATAGGATCCTGATTAAAGATGTGCTCACTACGTGGCCCACCATCCTTTTTTTCATTTTATCATCATGGGTCGTTTGGTCACACATCACATCAACAAAGCCCGTCAGCTCCGTCTTCTTCACGTGGTAGAGAGCCTAATTGGCTTTATCAATCAAACACGGACACAATTTGCTGTTGTCTGTCATCCAAATATAATGCACTATATAGCATACAGTTTATATCTCTCCGTTGATTGCAAAAGCAGAAGTAGTAGCTGTAGAGCATTTGCTTTATTCAAGGGGGAGTAATAGTAAAGAGCAAAATTATGTGCTTTGAATCATTTGTTCAAAGTGAAAAAGTATTTATCTACTATGCTCTTCTCCCAAGGAAAAGAACAATAATAATCTATCTACTCTGCCTAGTTATTCCATTCATTACTTTCCCTGGGCTTCAGTTTTACTTGTGAGAACAGAACATGTAAGTTACTATTTTGAAAGAAAGTCGTCCAGCATTTAACAGTTGACATGCTTGTTATTTTACTTGTAGAGTGAAATGAGATGAAATCTCAAATTAAGAGAGAATAAAATATGAGGAGGTATAATTATCATGTGATGACATTTTGTCTTTAGTAACTTTTGTGAAAAAAAAAAATTTTACATTGCGTGTACAAAGGAGATGGACTTCTACCATTTAGCGACCTGATAATGTTGATTTTGACCTTTTTTTTTTAGAAAAAGAGGAAATTTTGAATTTTAGTACTTTTAATATTACCGCCTCATCTTTTTCATGTCTCTTAAATAGAAGCTTCACCTAACTTCACTTTAATATTGTGATTATCAAACTGGACATAACTTCACTATTAAAATGAAGTGAGTTGAATGGATAAATTTAGAGGCAAGAAAAGCAGAAGGGTTAAATAAAAATATGATAGCTTTTTTTTTCTTTTCAATGTAACTTTTTTACTTTTTTTTAAAGAATATATTTTTTTATCATTTAGTGGATGAAAATGTAACTTCTTGGACTTTTTTTAGTTAAAGGTAGAGGTGAAGTGAAGTAGAAGTGAAGCTTCAAATCAAGATAGAATAAATTATGAGGGATCCAATCAAAACGTGATGGCCTTTTTGTTTTATCCTTAGTGGCTTGATAAAGAGTCTTTTTGACCTTTTTAGTGGCAAGATAGAATAAATTATGAGAAACCGTTTCAGAACCAGTTTCTTGACTCCAAAACTGGAACCGGGACCATATATGGGACAGGTTCAGATCCGGGTCTAGGTAAAGAATGATATTTAAAAAATATGATTTTTAGGAGAATTTTTTTTAAATTGAGGTAATATGTCAAGTCTCGGGTCTATGGGTCTGAACCAAGGTGGAACCGAATCAGGAACCATTTATTTATCAGAGCTTAAATAAGGACCAATACACGATTTTTAGTGGGTCGGAACCTTCGGGTAATCGGAGAATTGGGGAAAATCAGGTCGGAACCTTCGGAGAATTGAGGACCCATTTACATCCATAGTGATTAGTGATTACTTCCAAAATCCCACTTACATAAGTTAAGTTTTTTCATTGTCTTTCTCACAGAAGAAGGAATGGCAGGAGAAGTAGTTCAATCTAGCGTCCTGAAAAGAGCTGCCGAGCAGGTTTTGCTCCCTTGTTCAAGATGAACTTGGGTTGCTGAGGGAAAAGAAGTGGTGAAATTTGAGGTTGTCACTTTTCTCCACTAGTTCTTTTCCATACAATTTCTACACATCCAAAAGCCACCGACTGATAAATCTATTTTGGTCAGTGTGAATGGTTGAAATAAAAGCCACTGAGTGGCCCGCAATTACTATTTTGATCGTTCCACAAGCATAATGGTTATGATCCATAGACTTAGACAGCATAATGGATGAGCCCCACCAGGCCCATTATGGGTGGGGCCTACAACCGTGTCCAGAAGCAGTCCTACTCCATACAATGTGAGGTGATAATCTGAAAATGACAGGCAATGAAAGAAAATCCAAACACACTGCACATGACGCTGTCTCGTTGCGATGTAGACTCTCCACCAAATTTCGTCCAAATGCCCCCATCCAGTCTGTTTGGAAATTCATCTGTAAAATAGAAGAGTGACTTTATCAAGTGAAGGGTCATTTTAATACTGTTAAAAATAGAAGAGTGACCTTATCAAAAGATTAAAAATTTAAAAACTACCATGTTGATTTTTTGTCATTTTGTGGCTTGTGAAGATTTTTTTTTTTTAATAAAAAAACTAGATTTTTTGTCTTTTAGCAGAATAAGAGATCAATTTTTTGACTTTCCTAGAAATAAAATCATTTTTGAAGTTTTATTCTTTTTAAAAGTACCTCACTTCTTTTCTTATCTCTTAGCAATTTACAATTAAAGTAAAAGTGATGTAAAGCATCAAATCAAAAGAGAATAAATATAAGGAGATTCTAATGGTATTTTTTTTCTTTAGTGGCAGTAGAGAATTTTTTTTACTTTTTGTATAAAAAATTGGTTTTTCTTTTTGTGAGAGAGGAGGTTGATTTTTAAACTTAAAAAAAAAAAAGAATGAAGGAATTTGAAGATGTAAACTTTTGATGTGACCTCTTGTTTGAAAAAACGGAGTCCTTACATTACTTTTACTGATTAGTAAATTGCCATAGGGGCCAAGTAGTGATGTAAATGGTCTCCGATTCTCCAATTACTCGGAGGTGGGGATCATTAAAAATTGGGTTTGGGCTAGGCTCCGATAAGTAAATGGGTCTGTATCCGGGTCCGGTTCCACCTTGGTTTCGACCCAGAGACCTGGGACCTGACATGTTACCTCAATTTTTGAGAATCTCTCATAAAAATTAGATTTTTTTCCATTTTTTTTCTACCTAGACCCAGACCCAACCCATATACAGAATGGGTTCCGGTTCCGGTTCCACCTTCTCATTAACAATTACGGTTCCAAGTCTACCATGGACTCAGACCAAAACCGACCCGTTTACATCCCTACCGTCAAGATTAAAACTCGTTTCTACGGAAATGCTCTTAAAATGTGTTTTTGATATTGCAAGATTTTACCTGTTTATTTGTATTAAATTACATTGGAATTAAATACTTAGAAAGTCAAATCAAATGAGCTTTACAAAAGGATTATTAAAGGGACCAGGTTAGGGCAACAATGCCCACCATATTTCATATTACCCTTAAATATTAATATAAATCTCCCAAATGATACATGATTTGAATGACTAGAATAATAGCAATAGGAAGGTTATCGTACTGTCTTATTTTCTTCTTGCTTGGGTATTATAATCATTTTCGCACATTCACCCTTCAGGAGTCGTGTTAGGCAATCAACTCCTTGGAGACTAGTCCATCATCAATTTTTCAGTTGTGAAAAACCCATAATGTTTGGCCGTAGTAAATCTCCGATGAATTGGGCAAGAGAAAATCATTATTTTTGAGCATTTTCATACCTAACCTCCCATTTTCTCATATGTAGTTATTTAATTTTAACAGATGATTGGAATAAGGTATGGCCGGTTCAATTAAAAGTCATTGAGTGGCCCACAATCACTATTTAAGCCGTACCATGCCAAATAATGCACAATGACACATTTGACTTAGACATCACGTGGATGGGCCCCATTGCACACAAGCCTACACCAATGGGGCCAGCATATTTATTGGCCTGGAACTGCACATGCATGAAGTGAGAGGCAGAAGCACAGAGCTGTCAGTCTCCGTGCACCATACTACTCAAGCACTTAATGAAAATAAGGTAAGGTGCATGGGAATCTAAGATTAACGATGGTGCTCTACGCTCGGTCGCCATAAACCGTTGATACCTGCCACAAATATATGCCATAGTAGAGCTATATTTCCAGAAGTTCCATCTAATGTATCATTTTTCAGAAGTAAACAAGAAATTTACTAGTATTCATAGAATTCATGTCTGATAGTTGTCTGAAAATTTCAAATGCTGGTATTTGAAATGCTGTCAAATTTTGAAATTCTAAATTTTTTGTTTCATTCATGGTCTGAATTCCTGCCTGAGTTCCCGGAATGCCATCGTCACTCTCCAGGAATTCCAGTGCTAAGTGAGATTTCCAAATCCTCTTTGTTAAAGTGGTTTTTCAAATGCTAAATTTTTTGGGATTTCAAATACCTGAAATTTCAAATGCCCAGGAATTCTAGTAATGAAACACAGAATTTCTTACAAGAATTCTGAATTCGCAGACAGCCTGAATTCCTGTCAGGAATTCTGATAAAGAAACGAGCCCATGGATGAGATACTTTTGTTTGGAAAATGTAAGAGCTGGAAAGCTTTTGCTTGGGAAATGTAACGGGTGAAAAGCTTTTGCTTGGAAAATGTAAGAGTTGGAAAGCATTTGCTTTATTCAAGCAAAAGTGTCCCTTCCACCCTCAATTCAATTTCTTCCCATCATTTTTTTACCAAAAGGCAAAAACAACTCAAGCTCGCAAGATGTACGAGAATTGCAATTAGCAATCTCTTTAGATTTTATCTAATTAATAATCTAAGTCCCTTGATATAAATATTCTCATTATATGCTGGATGTAGCCGAATTTCGCTTTAATAACAGTTTATTCCACTTTAAGATAACTATATGTAAAACATACAAATAAAGTATAAAGATTCATATATATTTTACACGGGGATCTTTAAGTGCATCCATCCATCACCATTTGTGGTGAGGGACACTCATTTTGGGAAAGTTTAAGTACAAATGATGAAGGATGGATGCACTTGAATATTATCCTATTTTATACTCAATCAGCCAATCTTCAGTGGGATAAACCGTTAAAGAAGTTATATTAGGCCACATCCCATTATAAAGGAGGAGAATTTATATTGGACAGATTATATTTCCCCACTGAGTGAGCCTTCTCGTGGGTCTGAACCTCAAAGAATATGGACTCGGTGTGCCCTTTGTTTGAATTGTTGGTTAAGGGCAAGACTTTGTGCTTTGAATTATTTGTTCAATGTTAAAACCATAGAATTTATCTACTGTGCTCTTCTCCCAAAATAGGAAAAAAAAAAAAAAAAAAAAAAAAAAAAAAAAAAAAACCCGTACTCTACTTATCATTATTATTTTCTTTTCTGGTATTTCAGCTATTGGCCCGCGGAAAAACTTGAACCTGCTGGTAACATAAACTTGCACATGCAAGCGAGACAACTCACACATGAGAGATAATAGGAAGTCACACATGTAAGGAGGACAAACTTGCAAACTTGCAAGGGCTGGAGAAAGTTTAACAAATTCCCACATAAACTATTTACATGATATCCTATTTTCGTGCATTATCGTATATTAAACAAATATCTTTGTGAAAGATATTTAAACTGCATCCGTTCAACAGATGAGACAAATGTCGTATCCAAAACTAATAGGCACCAGCGCAGTTAGTCTTGCAGTGATTACCTTTCAAGTTTATGTATTCTTGTCTTAGTCTTACGGTGATATCAACATGCAACTTGAGTTGAGTTAAATTCGGAGACACCTTGGAACGAGATGACATTGATTGTGAGAGATTTAATTATCATTGAGTGAGCCCATTCACTAATTCAATTGCTACTAAGGGCACTCAAGTTGGTAGAAACCCACCAGTTTTTCTCCTCTACTTCGTTTTCTTCTTATTTTTCTTTTGTAGGGCAATCATCTCCTACGAGCAAGCTGCATATAAGCAGTCTTCCTGGTGGGCCAACTTTGATGCCTTCTTATTAATGGGGGTGAGTGTTGAGCAATGAAGTCCACTTGAGAGAGTATTGAAAATTATTTATGTTGCCTTTTACTAACGCGATATTTTGGTAGGAATGGCTAGCGGAGATAACTTAAGATGGTACAGAGCCAATCGCCAAAGTATTGAAAAAAAAATCTGAGGGAGTGCATTGAAAAGTATTTATGGTGCCTATACGAATGCCTTAGAGCATCTCATATGCTAAATTGGAGATGCCAGATTTCATGTGATGACTTATGTGGTAATTCAGTGTTTTGAAATTTGACATCTCCAAAAATGACAACTCCACTATTTATGCTAAAAAGACATATTAAACTCAACCCATCTCCAATGATCCATTTTAAAAATAAAATAATCCAAAACAATATTTGACATCTCCCTTTTCCACGTGCCAAATTTAATATTTCATTCTAACATATCAAATGCCATGTCACTTTTGAAATAGCTGTTGAAGTAATACCTGGCATTTAGACTTTGGAATCGAAGGAGCCCTGGAGATGCTCTCAATAGCCAATGTTTTTAGTGGTAGATTTCGTTGAGATTCAATGCATGGATAAAGATTTGATTTTGATGAGGGTGGAATTCATCCTTGGCGTCAAATCAAGGGCAATGAGGGTACGTAAGGGCTCGGACTAATTAAAAGTTACTTGAAGTGGGCCCTAAAGAGCTGGCATGCATATGCTTTAGGTCGCACGAGAGCAATTCTCCAGTCTAAAATATATGGGCTACATATTTGCTTGAATGAGTTTTCACTTCAAAAGATATATATGGATGGTTGGAATAAGAGCCTTGCCCTGGCCAGCCATCGGTCACGGCTAAGGTATGGACGGTTCAATTAAAAGTCACTGAGTAGCATACAAATAATGCACAATGGCCCATTTGACTCAGACATCACATGGATGGGCCCCATTGCTCACAAGCCTACATCAAATAGTGCGCATGCATTGAGAGGCAGAAGCACAGAGCTGTCCGTCTCCATGCATCATACTACTCAAGCACTTCAATGAAAATAATGTAAGCAAAGGTGCGTCGGAATCTATCAATGGAGCTCTACACTCAGACGCTATTACTTGCATAAGTAGTTAGGTTTTTACTGTCCAGACACCATTATCAGCTGATTTATTCCCCTAGCAGCAAAGTCGAGACATATCTTCATTTCTAGGATATCGTCTAAAACTTTATTGAATTATACGATACCGTATAAAATTACCTTGTTTTAAATCGAATGGAACCTTTTTCTTCATATTTCAGCGCCCATTTTCAATAATCCACTAACAATTTTGTGATGTCGTAAAGAATGTACTAGTATCAAGAATGTTTAGACTCTGGTCATTAGGCACAAAAGTTGAAGGCTAATGGTGACCGTAGAAAAAAACCCCTAGAGCAATGACTTGAACTAAAGGATTTGGAACTCCATTGGTGGGCCCACCTATTAAACATTGAGCTGTTGAAAACAAAGACCTTCAACGTTTAAAGGATATCCTCAAATTTTGCCCGATAAGAAAGGGTCTCTCCACAAGATTGATCGCCTATAAGAATCCTGATAAATAGAAGTTATGCATATTTGTTGTCATGTTTTCCATAAAAACAATCATTCTCCATGGCTATCAACTTGGTTTGGGTTTTTTTTTTTTTTTTTTTTTTTTTTTTTTTTTTTTTTAAGGGGAATGAATTGGGCTGACCTATATTTTTTGGGCTTCAATACTCAATAAGTGGTCTCTAATTATGTTGACGTGGAGGAAAATCCAAATCCATGGAAGAAGTCATTAAGGCCTTTTTCTCTGAAAGAAGCCCAGTTTCGAGTATTTATAAATCTTTTAAGGGCTAGTTTGGCACTTTACTAATATAATAAAAGTCTAATGAAGTTTCCATTCTTCAGACATGATATCACATAAAAAATACTTTAATTCAAAATGCCCTCATTCTTTTAAAAAAAAAAGTCAAAAAATCACCTCCCTTATCCACTAAATTTTATTTCTAAAAAGTCTACTTGTCCCGGGACTGGCCTGACTGCATGTAAAAGGGCATTTTGGTCATTTGGAAAAAATGACCAAAATGCCCTTTTACATGCAGTCAGGCCAGTCCCGGGACAAGTAGCAGGGCTGTTTTATTTCTACGGGGGTACCCTACCCATGTGAGAAACTGAGAAGATTCCTTCAAGTTTTTAATTACTTCAGCTGTCGGCTGAATCACAACCAAACACGTTTGAACGAAAATATATAACCGTTGGATGCCATTTAGCTTTATGTAGTGCCTTTACTTTTTAATAATTTAATCACTAATGCTGATCCCTGATCATTTACTTGTTCTTTCTGAGTCTCTTCATAAGCAGAGGTCAACCCAAGTCTTGCAAACCTTTTCCAATTGCTTCCTTCTAGCTCTAGCTTGACTGTATCTCATATATGCCATAACTCAGATTTGATTCATAAAATCTCTCACAAGCGGTTTGGGAAAACAACAATCCGAAGTGAAGTTCTGAGTACCTCCTCTTTGCTAAATTCTGATCAGGTATGTACCATATTTCTAAATTTTCCTATTTCGTTGGAGCCCATGAGAACTCAGTTTCCTTCACTTTCTATTTTATAGTACATGTATGAGGAATATGCAGTTCTTTATTATCCTTTGTGTTTGAAAAACATGATATTTGTTCTTAAGCTTGTTTCTTGATTGTCCAAAAGCTGTAACTCAGCTAATAGGATATTTGGTAGTTAGAAGTGCATGGAAATATATGGAAATAGCCATTTTCATATTCAAAGTGCTGATTGATGCCATCTACTTCAGTTTTTTGGACATAAGAATAGGCAACTTCAAAAGATTTTCAACGTGTTAAGAGAAATATAATTGGATTTTAATAAACCTATCATTTTAAAATACCGTTTGAATTTTTAACAACCATCCAAAGTGTAATATTTTAAGAAGTGAAAATGCTATATAAAAACCTCTGGGCTGGCACCCTTCCAGTCATCTTAACGTTAGAAGATCAAAATGAGAATGCAAAATTGAAAGAAGCCCTGTTTGGAGTATTTATAAATTCTTCAAAATCAACTTACTTTACTTGAATATATTAATAGTGTTACCAAACTCGTCCTTTTTTAAGATATGGAATCTCTTAATCCTCCTTTGTACTTAAATATTAAAAAATTTAATAAAAAATCAAATAGCAGATTCATAAAATTCCCGAGCTAGTCATTACAGATGAGTCCGGATAGGATGAGGCTTTACCCAGAGTGACCGTCACGGTCAATATTTCTCGCATAGGCTCCTGATTAATTACGGATGTGCTCACCCTCTTAAGTGGCCCACCATCCCTATTTTCATTGGATCTGCATCTCCTGTGGGACCGATCAGGAGTCGAAAAAAGAAAAATAGAATTTCATTCTCCCATGTGACACCTCTGATTGGTTGAAACATGTATCCGTTTTCAATTTTGATGTTTTTATCATCATGGGTCGTTTGGTCACACATCACATCACGCTGACAAATCCCATCAGCCCCGTCTTCTTCACGTGGTGGAGAGCCAAATTTGCTGGGATGTAGTGATGGCAATCAAACACTGACACAATTTGCTGTTGTTTGTCATCAATGTAATGTACTATAAAGTTCATATCTCTTCCTTGGTTGCAAAAGGCAAAGTAATAGCTGTAAAGCATTTGCTTTATTCAAGCAAAAGTAGTATTTCGGCCTCTCAATTCAAATTTCTTCCGGCCATTCTTTTTAACAAAGAAACAATTTCTTCCTATTTTACACAGACAACTTCAAATGAGACTCAGACACACGTAGGGATGTCAAACGTGACACGGGCCGAGGAGCCTGGGCCGGTTGGCCCGGGCCCGCCAGGCCCGTCTGGCACGTGGGCTGGTGCCTCCAGCCCGCCAGGCCTGCTGGGATAGGCCCGCCAGCCAGCTCGGCCAGCCGGCCCGCCAGGTCCACCCATATCTGACGCATCATGGTATTATTAACATATATTATAACAAAAGGTTTTCAATCTAATTTAAAAGATGCCTTTTAATCTTGACATTTTGAGATGCAAGCCCTGATCGATCTATTTTTTGAATTTATTTCAACCTCTAGAAAACCAAAAGATGTGATCTTGCAACCATTCCATTTTGATCAGGTTTTATACCTTACAGCACATCATTCCTCTCTAAGCATAGTTCTGATATGTACCTATTATTTAATTTCAGTATTTTATATTTTATTATAATGTTTTATTTAGGAATTAAGATTCTTAATTGTATTATCCAGATTGTATGAAAATATGCTTCATGTATATGGAAGAGTGGAGAGATAGTGGGTTAGTGGAGGGAGTAGTGATTTAATGATAGCGTTATTTTAGGATTATAGTAGTTTTTTCAGTTATGAAATATCTATAAATATTTATAGATGTTGTATGCTTGAAGATATGAATGAAAAACAATTCAAGGCTTTGCTCTTGACTTATGAGTTGTGGTTCTCCTCGAATTGAACCTTATGAGGTCTATGTCCCCCTCGAAGTGGACTCTTTCTTTCTCATTCTAATTTTTTATTTTATTTTTATTTTATTATGTAAAAGGGACGTCCCTGCCAGCCATGTGCAGGAGTTCCAAACAAATTAATTTAAGGACAGTCCCATTGCCCTGTTATCCTAATCCGAGTTCCCTACCAGCATCATCACATTCACAACTATTGCTCTCTTTGGAAATCACTGCATCAGGAGAATGTGAGGTTTTTTTTTTTTTTTTTTCAAGTTCGTGGCTTTTCTCGCGATATCATCAAAAAAGACTGCAAATAGATGGATTAGTTGTTGTTATAGAAATTACTAAGAACTTTTTAAAGATCTCCTATTCTTTTCTTTTTTACAATTTTCTCAGTAAATTGTGAGTTGTGGTGATATTTTGACAGGGTAATAAAACCCTCCATCAATGGGTGCCGGTGTGGTTTGATTGGTGATTATCTTGGTAGTTATTCTAATATTATATATTTTAGCTACTTTCAGGAAGACTTGAACTTGCAATATTTTCATATGGTGTTTGTAGGGGTTAGTTTGGGTTGTAGGGTGGAGGATAAATTTTAAGAAAACCCCCATAAATTTTAAGATCTTGATTGATACACGGCAGTGAAAGTTTTGATAGTTATGCATGCCTTGTTAAAAGGGAGAAAGCCCACATATATACATGATACACTATCTATCTACCCTTATAAAAGAGGCAAGATTGCATGTTGCTTTAGTACAACCACAGTGGGGCCCACCAAAAAATTTATAATTATAATTATATTATATATTATATTATATTATATATTATATTATATAAGGGTACCCTTATAAAAGAGGCAAGATTGCATGGTTGCTTTAGTACAACCACTGTGGGGCCCACCAAAAAATTTATATAATATATAATAATAATAATATAATATCTATACCCTTATTATCTATCTATCTCATACAAACTTTTTCAATACACCATTGTGGGGCTCACCCCTAAATATTATAATATCATATAATAATATATTATTTTGAAAAATTGCAAACTTTTTCACTACACCTTTGTGGGACCCACTCCAAAATATTATAATGCAACCTTTTTCACTACACCATTGTGGGGCCCACCCCCAAATATTTACTATCTGCTATCTACTACTATACCATCATAAATGAGAGAAAGTTGCAAACTTTTTCCGCTACACAATTGTGGGGCCCACCCCCAAATATTATAATATAATTTAATAATATATTATTATGAGAAATTGCAAACTTTTTCACGATACCTTTGTGGGGCCCAACCTCAAATATTATAATGAAAGCCTTTGCATTACACCATTGTGGGGGCCCATCCGCAAAAAAGTATAATATAATATAATAATATATTATTATGAGAAATTGCAAACTTTTTCACTACACCATTGTGGGGCCCACCTCCAAATATCCACTATCTACTATCTATCTTCTACTCTTATAAAAGAGGCAATGTTACATGGTTTCTTTATTACAACCACTGTGGGGCCCACCAAAAAATTTATAATAATATATAATATAATAATAATAATATATATATACCCTTATTATCTATTTATCTCATACAAAATTTTTCACTACACCATTGTGGGGCCCACCCTCAAATATTATAATATCATATAATAATATATTATTTTAAGAAATTGCAAACTTTTCACTACACCTTTGTGGGGCCCACCCAAAATATTATAATGCAAACTTTCTCACTACACCATTGTGGGGCCCACGCCCAAATATTTACTATCTGCTATCTACTACTATACCATCATAAAATAGGGAAAGTTGCAAACTTTTTTCACTAAACCAATGTGGGGCCCACTCCCAAATATTATAATATAATATAATAATATATTATTATGAGAAATTGCGAACTTTTTCACTATACCTTTGTGGGCCCAACCCCAAATATTATAATGCAAACTTTTGCACTACACCATTGTGGGGCCCATCCCCCAAATAGTATAATATAATATAATAATATATTATTATGAGAAATTGCAAACTTTTTCACTACACCATTGTAGGGCCCACCCCAAATATTATAATATAATATAATAATATATTATTTTGAGAAATTGCAAACTTTTTCACTACACCTTTGTGGCGCCCACCCCAAAATATTATAATGCAAACTTTTTCACTACACCATTGTGGGGCCCACCTCCAAATATCTACTATCTACTACTATTATAAAAGAGAGAAAGTTGCAAATTGTTTTTCACTACACCATTGTGGGGCCCACCCCCAAATAGTATAACATAATATAATAATATATTATTATGAGAAATTATAAACTTTTTTACGACACCTTTGTGCGGCCAACCCAAATATTATAATGCAAACTTTTTCACTATATCATTATGGGGCCAACCCCCAAATAGTATAATATAATATACTAATGTTAATATAATAATATATTATTATGAGAAATTATAAACTTTTTCACGACACCTTTGTGCGGCCAACCCAAATATTATAATGCAAACTTTTTCACTATACCATTATGGGGCCAACCCCCAAATAGTATAATATAATATACTAATATATTATTATAAGAAATTACAAACTTTTTCACAACACCTTTGTGGGGCCCACCCCCAAATATTATATTATAATATAATATAAACATATATTATTATTATATAATAATAATAATAATATAAAATCTATATCTATACCCTTATTATAAAAGAGAAGAGAAGTTGTATAATTTTCACTACACCTTTGTGGGCCCCCCCCACCCACCCCCCCCCACAACCCCCCCCCAAACCCCAAATATTATAATATAAGATAAGATAATAATATATTCTTATTATATTATAATAATCATCATATAATATCTATGCCCTTATTATAAAAGAGAAAAAAGTGTCATGCTTTTTCTCTACACAACTGTGGGCCCCACTTAGTATTATGATATTATATATATAATAAAAGAGAACTACACATATGTGGGCTCCAATAAAAGAGAAGAACTTGTCATGCTTATTATGTATATATAAAAGGGCCCCCGCAAATATTATAATATAAGATAATATAATAATATATTCTTATTATATTATAATAATCATCATATAATATCTATGCCCTTATTATAAAAGAGAAAAATGTGTCATGCTTTTTCTCTACACAACTGTAGGCCCCACTTAGTATTATGATATTATATATATATAATAAAAGAGAACTACACATATGTGGGCCCCAATAAAAGAGAAGAACTTGTCATGCTTATTATGTATATATAAAATAAAAGAGAACTACATGTCTGTAGGCCTCACTTAGTAGAAGAACTTGTCATGCTTTTTCTCTACATCTAGACATCTGTGGGCCCCACTTAGTATTATTATATTGTATATATATAAAATACAAGAAACTACACATCTGTGGGCCGCACTTCGTATTATTATATTATATACTTATAAAATAAAAGAAAACTACACATCTGTGGGCCCCACTTGGTATTATTATATTATACCACTTTGTAGAAGAACTTGTTATGCTTTCTCTATACATCTGTGGGCCCCACTTAGTATTATTATAATATCTGTATGCTTAACTTAGTATTATTATATTAGATATATATATATGATAAAATGAGAACTACACATCTATGGGCCCCACTTTGTAGAAGAACTTGTCATGCTTTTACTCTACATCTACACATTTGTAGGCCCCACTTAGTATTCTTATATTATATATAAAATAAAAGAGAACTACACATTTGTGGGACCTACTTAGCAGAAGAACTTGCATGCTTTTACTTTACAAATCTGTGGGCCCCACTTAGTATTATTATATTATATTTTATATATGGAGAATAATCAAGTGCATCCATCCCTCACCATTTGTGGTGAGGGACACCCCTTTTGGGAAATTTCAAGTACAAAAGAGAGGTGTACTTATCTTTTGTACCTCTCTTTTGTACTTGAAACTTCCCCAAAATGGGTGTCCCTCCCCACAAATGGTGAGGAATGGATGCACTTGAAGACCCCCCTTTATATATATAATCAAAGAGAACTACACATCTATGAGCCCACTTAGTATTATTATATTTCGATGAAATGCTTAGCTCAAATGATCATGAAAAGGGTTGTGTTTGAAGAATTTGTTCATTCACTACAACAACTCAAATGAGAAATTTCAGTTGAGATTTTCATGTATAGAAAATTTCAACTTCAATCCCAATGCCTGTAAAGACACAATTTGCTTGGAATCTTTGTGATTCGTTGTTGATTCGTTTAAAGCTATGAGTTGTGTATGTACTGTTTTGGTAGGTTAGTATTTTGTTTCAATGAATTTGGTATGTATTTGGCGCTAGGTTTTAGACAAATTTTAATGGAAAATGGGCCGGACTATCGATCTATATTGAAATTGGTGAGTGTTTTGCCTAATCATGTATGGCCAGAAAAGGTTGGTTTTCAACTTTTTTTTTAAAATTAGTTTCCTTCCATATATTTTGTTATCCCATCTTCTTTTTACTTTTTTCTATTGAAGCTTTTACTAAATTTCATAAGAACAATGAGTGATTGTAAATTACTTAATTTGCCAAAAAAATGAGTTATATGTAAACTGGTCATTCTCCATTGGGATAGTTAATATTGAGTTTTTTAAAGACTTTATTTTTTCAGATTATCATACTGAAAGAGTATGTTCCTTGAAAGAGCATGTTCCTTGCACATGCATTGCATGTGCAGGGCTCCACTAGTATCCTTAAAAACAATACTTGGAGTGAGTGCTTGTGTTCTAATTTTTTTTTAATATAAAAAAAAAAGGAAAAAAAAAAAAAGAACAGGCCCGCCTGGCCCGGCACAGCCCGGCCCGTTTGACATCCCTAGACACATGAGATGTACCAGAATTATAATGAGAAATCTCATTAAGGATTTATTTAATTAATAATCTAAACCCTAAATAAAAATATTTCCCTTATATGTAGATGTGGCCAAATTTTACTTTCGTAAAATTTATTTCGAGAATGGAAATCCAAGATTATCAATGGAGCCCTACACTCGGTCACCATTAACTGTTGATTTCTGCCCCAAATATCAAAGTAGAGATATATTTCCAAAAGTTCTATCTAATGTATCATTTTTTCGAAATCCTATAAAACTTAGTGCCTATTCCGTAGATTGATAATTTACTCTCTCTCTTATATCTTATAGCTAATTCTCACTCCTCTTACCAAAATGAGCGGGAATTTTTTTATCCGACCCATCTTTTGGGTTGGTCCCATTCCCATGTAACTTTATAGAAGTGAATTAATTCTTTAAAAGTTGAAAGAAAATACAAAGAATTATTTCTTTAAAAGATTATATAGTAAAGGCAATTATGTGTGTTATTGTGATAATTTATATCTCGTTTGTTGGTTGTGAATGGGAAAGTAACAGTTATACTTTTGCTCGGAAAAGTGGACCTCTGATTTTATTTATCACTTTTCCGCGTACATCAACAAATTTTTTTTTTAATTCTTTAAAAAAAAAAAAGAAACAAGAGGATAAAGTGGACCTATGATTTATCTATTGTTGGTGGATCCGAAATAGGCCTTTCATCAGTGATGTACATGCTTTTCTGATTATCTGATTATGCAAATGTGCCAACTCATTGAACACCGGGTATGGAACCTTATTTAACACTATTTAGGTCTTGATAAGTAAACAGTTTCGATCTTAAATATTTTTTTGGACATAGGATCTAAACTGGTCAAGTTCTTGACCCACCCTGGTTCCGAACCGTGACCCTGACACATACCTTAATATAAATGGTTAAGAATCTCAATATGATCTCCACCATAGAACTTTGTTAAGGCTTTTTCTAAATTGCTTCCCTGCTCTGCTAGCTTCAAATTGCGAAGAGGGAAAACTTTTTCTCTGCACAAATCACAAGGGGGAGAACCTGAAATTAGTCTCTCCAATCTGCAGCTCCAGTCCTTGGCTAGCCTCCTCAGCAGCTTCATTCTCTCTCGGTAACCCTCTCTCTCTCTTCTTGTTTTCATTAAGAAATTTTTATTTAAGTGAGGCTAAACTTTTGCTGGACTTTACGGACTCTTTTCACATTTAAAATAGCAAATTGGAACCATATATCATATATGAGTGAGGCCAGATCTTTCACCAAGCTCTCTCACCTCGCGTTCGAGGAGGCCAGATCTACTCCTGATCCGAGCCACCCCACAAGAGCACAGTGCCCATGTTCATAGCACTCTTCTTCAAATCGTAAATCGAGAGAAGCGAGATATATACTATGCTTCGATCCAATCCATGAAGCAGACCTATGCATAGCCGAGATCCCTTCTTCTTCTGTTTATGTTGAGTAGGATCTCTAGGATAGTTTAGACATATCACATATGCGGGGTGACTCTTTAGAGATGTGGTCCAGGGCCATTCAAACGTCTGGCGATTTCAAGATTGATCAATCCGAAGGTAGGTCCAGGCCCATGGCAGTGAGTATGAGGTTTCCACTAGTGCACAGAGGTTAGTGTGTTTGCAAGTGATTTGCAGCTTGGTATTGACTATGGACTTGAGAGGGTGAAGGATGAGATGGAGAGTACAATAGTACATGAGCGTGAGTTGTTTGCGTGATTTTAAATTCTGGGCTGATCTTCTTACTGGTCTCGGATCGGTAAAGTCGCGCCAGTCTTAAAATATATCAAAAAACCTAAATAAAGTTAGGAAAATAGAAAAAAAACTAGTTAAAATGTGAAAATTGAGCTATTTAACAAGTATTCAGTCTAAATAGAGTGATATTTAGTATGGTTGAGCATAGGCATGTCAAACGGAACGGGCCGGGCCAGGCCGTGCTGGGCCTCCGTGCCAGGCAGGCCTCCTTCATCTTTTTTTTTTTTTTTCAATTTTTTATATTAATAGGAGTTTAATTGGGCTTGCATCCTACTGACTAAATGGATGGGCCAGGCTCAGACCTGGTAACTATGATCCTATTGGTGCTCGTATCAAGACTGGGCCAAATGTGGTTCTATGTTTCTAAAGTGGACTTGGGCCTGGAAATTCATCTGCCTTTCCCAACAAGGACCATGAACAGCCCTACTAAAAAGAGATCTTTTGGGTCTGTTTCATTGCTAGATTTCTAACAAGAATTCGAGATATTGAGATTTTTTGGACATGATATGATGGCTTGTGTCGTGGCAGTTGCGGGTCGAATTCTCAAGTCATTTATACTTGGACTGTGATTGATTTGTATCTAGATGCTCAAGTGGGACACAAATAGTTTCAGATCTTGATTATAGTTTTCATATCTATTCTTTTAGCAGATCTGAGTATCTCATATAGTTGGATATCCATTTACATCCATACTACGAAAGTTTCTAACACAGGAGTGCTCATGGCTGGAATATTACACTAAGATGACGCTTGTGGAAGTCCAGCCTGTTCACTTGATGATCCTATTATTCAGGCACAGACCAAAACCATGGGCCTAGAAGTTAGTTCCATGCCCAACCCATTTAGCTAATACAACAGTTTTTGTGCTGATGAAAGTCAAACCATTTAGCTAATACAACAGTTTTTGTGCTGATGAAAGTCAGATTTGGCCATGCCATAAAACATACAAATATCTAGGCCAAAACAGAATCCAAATCGAGCCCAATGTGGACTAGGCCAGGCTCTTGCTTACCTGGTCCATGAGCATCGAGCTCTAACATTACATTGAGAGAATGAAGGACAGCAAAACGGCCCACACTTAAAATATTCGTGAGGTTAGGAAGTCCAATTTTAACCTGGAAGTCTTGCTCCTGCCTTCGAATTCCTTAAGGCCTTACCCGATACATAGGGCTAGTGAGTGATTCTATGTATCCGTGGGTTTACCAATGATCAACCGAGGAGGGGGGGGGGGGTCGGCGGGTTCCCATGTTACCAAAATAATAATAATAAATTTAGAAAAAGAATAGGAGGGTTAGAGTATTAGATTTTGTAAAATTGAAAAGGACACAAAATAACTCTTATATGACCGTTTTATGGCTGTTCGGGGGGCGGGCGGGGGGTAAAATGAACAAGTTTTTAAAAAACAACCACAAACAACCACTTTTGGACGGGCCCATCCTAGCGGGCCGCAGAGGGCAGCCCACGTGCCAGGTAGGCCTAGTAGGTCGGGCCAAACGGGCCCAGGTGCATCAGCCCAGCACGGTCCATGTCACGAGCCGGGCCACGACCCGTTGGCTAGTTCGGCACGGCCCTGCCCATTTGACATGCCTAGTTGAGCATTTAGTCGCTCCCAGTATTACATATAACTAATAATTTTTAAGAGGCAAAATTATCTTTTTGTCTTTTAATCCAAGAGAGGGGTCATTTTATTAGAGATAAATTATTAAAAAAGAAAAGAAAAATAGAGGGTCTAGTTAAAACAAAAAAATAAGTACATTTTTATTAATACAATGAAATAAAAGGCTCTTTTAGGTTTACATCCGGAGGGCAAATTCGTACAATATTATAAAAACAAAGATCACGGAGGGATCCGAGCTCACGATCAAACAATGATTTAAAATACTCAATCATCCCCACCAATTGGGCTATGGATACAAACGTGTAATATGGTACAGTTTATAATATATTAAGTTTTCTACTATTGAATATCGGTACATTGGAAAACCGGGCCCTGTTTCGTTCCTGTCAGACCGGCACCGGCGAGTTGCCCCATAAAGGTTCAATACATTGCCATAATTTCACCGAGATTGTCTTGGGAGGAAATCCTCTCAAGAAGAATAACCTACTTGCAAATTATTTAAAATTCAAGTTCAGCTAATCCCCTCAAATCACATATCCTTTCGTGATAAAAAGGATCCGTGGTTGTTTACATTAAAAATAAAAATACTTTGATCTAAAAATAACAATAAATGACTTGAAATTATCATGTCTTCTCCGGGATCACCGTCTGTATGTGGATCCATCACGTACAATCACAACCTGCTCCTATTGAATCTATCGGTGTTAGTGATCAACTAGATTAGATTTGTCAGTCTCCTTCAAAAGCAAAGCTATAATCGTACAAACCGATGGAGATAGAGATTTGATGAAGACGAAGGCGAGATTATAAGGTTTGGTTGGTTGATGGATAGGTAAGAGAGGATGCTGATTTGTTTATTGAAATAGAAAATATTGACGGTGATAACTACGGAAGCAGGATCGTACCCGGCGTGATCGCAAGATCATCGTAGGGCCCCATTTCTGATACCGTAAATAGACTTAATATATTGCCGTAACTTCACTGTGATTGTCTTGGGAGGAAATCCTCTCATCCTCTCAATTTATACAAGAAGCATAGTGTAATGCAAATTATTTAAAATTCAAATTTAGCTAATCTTTCTCACCTATCTAATCTCGCCTCAACAATCCTAACAAACATTGGGTTTTCTGTAACACTGTGTTAGTTAGAACGAGGAAAAGGTGATTAGAGACATGATTTCGTCCTCGTCTGTTTGCTTCTTGTTGGCCTGCCGTCCAGGCTGCAAGGGCCTGACGTAACCAGACTTGGAATCGAACTGTTCCCCATACGGAACTTTAGTGCAGAACCGGCTTAAGTTCCATCTTTTGTTTACTTCCCTACTTTTAATATATGTGAGCAATGAGCCCTACTTCTTATGCTCAAACACCACCCAAGCAGGAGATGTAAGATTTATTGAAGCAAGGCTGCAAGGTCTATTCCTTTTCACATGGTGGATGCCAGCCCTTTGCTCACATTCGCATCACATGTACGGATGCTTGAAATAAGAGCCATCGATGGGTCGTTTTTCTCAGACACCGCATCAAAGTGACATATCTCGCCATACATGTGTGCACGCTTTCGTTGATGATTGAACAATAAAGTCGAAATTTAGACGTGTTTGCAAAGATGCGTGGAAATCGGAATATTGGTGTTTCAATTTCAAGAAAAAGAATCAAAATTCCCGACATCTAAGTCGAATTCTATATACTGCGTTTGACTCAGGATAAATTCTAAATGCAGGCATTGCCTCTGAGCATTTAAAGATTTCACTTGGAGGACACACTTGGAGAATTCCAAATGCTATACACAAGAAATCTCCAAGTTCTTGCAACCAATTGAGCCATGTCAATAGGTTTTACTCATTCAAAACTTCCCTAAAAATGAATGACCGACCTCCCATTGAATGGTACGTACGCACTTGTACTCTTCAGATTTGGAAAAATAGATTGATGCCCTCTATCTCAGTTGAGATGGAAACTCCCACGCCACATTGCTTATAGGAGAAACTACTTATTCATATTTTACTCTAATAAAGATGATCCCAAGCAAGATATTGCATCTAATTAATATTGTGAGTAACACACAGTTACGTACACTTGCAATTATTTAGATTATTTTATGTTTGTATAAAATTTATAAATGCCTTAGCAGGAGGACATTTACTTTGAGAGATTCAAATCTTCATTAAGTACTTGCCAGGTAAAATTTGGAGATACAAACTAATTCAGTCATAATCGAGATTGACACTCATCCACTTGTGAGGTAAGATTTAGAGATACAAACTAATTCACAGACGACTCTATTTTGAGTGGCTCATATTTCAATAAGGAGACCCACTCACTAGCCTCTGACTGATGATGATGTGGAAGAAAATCCAAACTCATGACAACCGGTGCTATATTCATGTGACGTGGATTCTCTCCTTCTAATTAATCCCTCCAAGGCTCTCTGAATTCAATT
This sequence comes from Umbellularia californica, assembly GCA_028538565.1. Taxonomy (NCBI): domain Eukaryota; kingdom Viridiplantae; phylum Streptophyta; class Magnoliopsida; order Laurales; family Lauraceae; genus Umbellularia; species Umbellularia californica. The sequence continues at coordinate 99,787,590 of JAPQWN010000002.1, forward strand.
CTACCAAATTTCGTTTGAAAAAGAGAATTTGATTCACAAAAAGGGTCGAAAAATAACAAAAACAAAATTTATCAGACATTTTGTTCATCTAAGTTTAGAAAGCTGTTCTCACTTCTCAGACATCAATTAATTAGCTATTATTTATACAGTCAATTTTGACTCATGAATATGATGGTTAGGAATATAAATTAGTGCCTATTGCATAGGGTCCCTATTTTTCATCCTCCCACCACAATGGGTGGGAATTTTTTGCCGAACCCATCATTTTGGTTGGTCCCTTTCTCAAGTAACTTCATAGAAGTGAATTAAAGCCAACCATGTGTGTGACTGTTGTCAGTCAAATAGTGGGTCCCTCCCATCCAATTTGTTATCTAAATGTACTACAGTTTATATCTCGTTTGTTGTTTGCAAAAGGGCAAGTAACATCCGGAAAGCATTTGCTTTGCTTTATTAAGCATAAGTACTCCGATTCAAGTTCCTCCTGTTTGGGAATTACATGGTGCGACCAGCTCCCTCTAGGATTCCAAGCCTGAAGTGGCAGCGTTTCCTTATTTGTTCTCCACTAGGCCACCGAGCAAAAAAAAGACAAAAAATCTATTTGGACAAACTCCATGGACAGAATTTGGGACAAACTGTCCACGTGGCGCAACGTGATTGGGCTCTCTCAAAAAGTTGAATGTATTGTCCCAATCACGTTGCGCCACGTGGACAGTTTGTCCCAAATTCTGTCCATGAGTTTGTCCATGTAGACAAACTGAAAAAAAAAAAGCTCCTCCTGCTTTTTCACCAAAACTAATTTCTCTAAGTGGTCCACATTAATACATGGACACTACAAGCCGAGACAATAGTCCTGCCCATTAGGGATATCAATTTCCATTTTGACCTCACAGGATTCAAGGATTCAAGACCTTTGCCCCCATTGCAAGACCTTTGCCCCCATTGCAAGACCTTTGCCCCCATTGCATCTCAACAGGTCATAGACATGCCACAACTAATTAGCTAGCGAGGGGATAGCAGGGTAACCTACCAAGGAATCTTATTATAACTGAGACTACTATGTTGTTTTCTATGAGCTCCTAAATGCACACTATGTTTTTTCTTTACACACTCACTTCCTCTTTAATGATTGAAGCGTGGTATAACATTTCTTAAACTAGATTAGAAATTAAACCGGATCCAGGGAGTGAAATTTATGGCTAATTAAGCTCAAGGATCGTAAGTCCGCTTTGAGAATAATACATTTAAAGCCTCATTTAATAAATAACATGCCAAACATATCATAGACCAAATCACATTTCCTATAAGTTAATAAGCCAAGCAATAGTGACATTTATCCTCATTAATATTAAAGTTGCAATAATAAATAATTATGGCTAAATAAAGGACAAATAAATTCTTAAACCAGTGGGCATGCCAAACATATCATAGACCAAATCACATTTCCTATAAGTTAATAAGCCAAGCAATAGTGACATTTATCCTCATTAATATTAAAGTTGCAATAATAAATAATTATGGCTAAATAAAGGACAAATAAATTCTTAAACCAGTGGGCATCCCAAAGTCCTAGACGATTTTGTGAAATATGAGAATCAACAAATAGGGAGGTCTAACAATGAATAATAAATGACAAATAGAGAATCTAATAAAATCCCATGAGTAGTGACTTGCTGCTCTACATCATGTTGTGCCGGGTAGGATGTCGCAACTCTACGTCATGGACACGCCACTCTCGCTCATCCTTTGCTGGTTAGAAATTTTCTAGGATCTCCTCACTTGCTGCTTCTTGTAGTACTCACCTATGGTGTCTTCATACCAAGGAACAGGAGTCAACGACATGTTGAGCAAAAGATAAGCAATGCATAAATATCATGTATACATGTGTCAAAGGAGATGTATACATGCTCCCACTGGACTTTGACCCATTGAATTGTCTTCGTACGCAGAACTGTCTCTTTGGTGTCTATGATCTGCATCGGTTGTTCCACATAGGTTGCATCATGCTGTTGCTGGAGTGGCTCGTGTGGCAACACATGAACATGATCAAGAACATACTTGTGTAACATCGACACGTGGAAAACGTCGTGCACAATGGCTAGCTCTGGTCGTAGCACAAGATGATAAGCCACGTCTTTAATCCTGCTTTGAATCTCAAATGGTCCCACAACCTCTTGGCGGTCTTTCTTTTCCGACCAAATATGACGACAACTCAGAAATACCATGTCTCCCACTTGAAATCCCAAAGGTCTCCGCCTCTTTTCCCCAAAATTCTTCTGACGATCGCGTGACTCCTTCATTCTCATGTGAAAAATCATGACTTTCTCACTGGAATCAACAATCTTTGAGGGATCATGAAAACTTCGATCTCCTACTTCCTCCCAGCACATCGGATACCCATAGATGGTTGAAAAGTAACTCAAAATTGAGAGACAAATCTAGTGTCTCTATCAGATACTATGGACTTATGCACTTCATGTAACTTAAACTATGTTGTCCCTGTACAACTTAGTCATCTTGTCCACAACCTCGCTAGTTTTGAATGGCAGGAAGTGAGCTGACTTAGACAACCTATCAACAATCATGTATATAGCATCATTACCATTCCTGGTGTTAGGCAATCCTGATACGAAATCCATAGTAATGTTTTCCCACTTCCACTGAGGAATCTCTGACGGGTGAAGCAAACCAGGAGGCTTCTTATGTTCTGCCTTAATCTGCTGGCATGTTATATACTTGGAAACAAACTCTGCAATCTCTTTCTTCATTTCCACCCACCAATAGTGATTTTTTAAATTCTGATCCATTTTAGTGCTTCCTGGGTGAATAGAATATCTAGTGAGAATATCTAGGGTGGTGCACATTTGTCATCAGCTTTGTCTTGATATCTTGAACCTCTGGCGCACACAACCTGTCATCGCAATATAGAACCCCATCAATCAATCTGAATTCTGCCTTGTCATCTATATGCTCTATGATGCGCTACAACTTTGGATCATCCTTCTGGCCCTCCTTGATTCTGTTGACTATTTCTGGTTCCTAAACTCCAATGGTAACGACCATCACTTTCTCACTGACAGGTCATACTTCCACATCCATATCCCTGAACTGTTCCATCCACCTCCATTCAGTACATACATCCATTGAATACAACTTTGCGACTGAGACCATCTGCTACCATATTCACCTTCCCGGGGTGGTACTTGATAGGAAAACCATATTTCTTGGTATACTCCATCCACCTCCGCTGCCTGTTATTTAGATCACCCTGTGTAAACAGGTATTGTGCTATTTTGATTTGTGTGCTCCTCGAATCTTTCACCATACAGATAGTGTCTCCATATCTTTAATGCAAACACTATTGCTGCAAGCTCTAAGTCATGTGTAGCATACTTCTTCTCATGGTCTTTTAACTGTCGGGATCCATATGCTATCACCTTACCATTCTGCAAGAGAACACATCCCAAAGCAATTCCTTATACATCTGTATAAATAACAAATCCTCAACTGCCTGAGCTTAAAACGAGTATGGGTGTTGTAGTGAACCAGGTCTTCAACTCTTGAAAGCTCTTTTCACACTCCTCTGTCCACACAAACGGAACATCCTTCTTGGTCAACTTAGAAAGAGGAGATACTATCGTAGAAAACCCTTTCACAAACCTTCTGTAGTAGTCTGCAAATCCCATAAAAGTACGGATCTCTGCCGCATTTCGCTAGTTGCCCCAATTAACAACTGCTGCTACTTTATTTGGATCCACTGACAATCCATCTTTAGAGATGATGTGACCTAAGAATGCTACCTCCTCCAACCAAAACTCACATTTACTTAACTTAGCATACAGTTGGTTATCTCTCAGAAGCTGCAATGACGTTCTCAACTAATGCTCATGTCACTCCTTAGACTTGGAGTACACCAACACATCATTTATAAACACAACCACAAACTGATCCAAGAAAAGAGCAAACACCTTATTCATTAGTGACATAAATTTGTTGGTGCGTTCGTTAACCCGAATGACATTACAGGGAACTCAAAATGACCATATCTCGTCCGAAATGCGGTCTTACGAATATCCTCATTTCTTACACGCAATTGATGGTAACCGGAATGTAGATCTATCTTCGAAAAGAACCGAGCTCCCTGTAGCTGATCAAACAACTCATCAATCCTTCGAGGCGGGTACTTGTTCTTGACAGTCACCTGATTTAACTGTTTGTAGTCTATGGACATCCCTATTGACCCATCTTTCTTCTTTACAAGCATCACTAGAGCTCCCGATGCCCGATGATGATACACTCGGTCTGATGAAATCCTTATCCAATAGGTTCTCAATTCGAGTCTTCAGTTCTTTCAACTTTGCTGGAGCCATCCTGTATGGGGCCTTCGAAATAAGTGTTGTTCCCAGCAATAATTCTATCGTGAAATCAATCTCATAAATGGGTGGCAAACCGGGAATCTCGTCTAAAAAAAAAAAATCGGGAATTCTCATACCGCTGGAATCTCATCTAAGGCTTTGGACTCCTTATCCTCCACGATAATATTTTAGCGGTTTTTAAACTATAGAAATTTCTTTGGGATTCAATTTCTGGATGGATAAAGATTTGATGTGAGTGAAATTGATCATCGTATCAAATCATGGGGAATGATAGGTGGGGACAAAGCCCAAAACACACAAACCAGAAAAACCAAAACACCCCCCAATCAAGAGTTGGCTTCGCAGGAGAGCAAGTCTCCACTCTAAAATGGACTAGATATTTGCTTCAATGAGTCTACACTTGACACTCGCAAAAGTTAAAAAGCGATATATATATTGGAATAAGGTATGGGTGGTTCAATTAAAAGTCACTGAGTGACCCACAATCACTATTTCAGCCGGACCATGCAAAATAATGCATAATGGCCTATTTGACTCAGACATCACATGGATGGATCCCACTGCTCACAAGCCTACACCAATGGGGCCAGCATATTTATTGGCTTGGAAGTGCACATGCGTGCATTGAGAAGCAGAAGCACAGAGCTGTCAGTCTCCGTGCACCATACTAAAGCACTTCAATGAAAATAATGTAAGGAAAGGTGCCTGGGAATTTATCAATGGAGCTCTACACTTGGACGGTTTTACTTGCATAAGTGATTGGGTTTTTACTACCTAGACACCATTATCTACTGATTTATGCCCCTAGCACTAAAGTAGAGATATATCTTCATTTTTAGGGTATCGTCTAAAAGTTTATTGAGTTTATACGATATCCTAAAAAATTGCCTTATTTAAAATCGAATGAAATCCTTTTTCTTTATATTTCAGCACCAAAATTTCAATAATCCATTAACAATTTTGTGATGTCACAAAAAATGTAGTAATACCGATAGTTTCTAAAGAAACATCTTGACTTTGGTCATTAAGCACAAAAATAGAAGGCTAATGGTGACCGTACAGAAAACCTGCTAAAGCAATGACTTGAGCTAAAGGATTTGAAGTAACAAAGACCTGGTTTTACTTGCATAAGTGATTGGGTTTTTACTACCTAGACACCATTATCTACTGATTTATGCCCCTAGCACTAAAGTAGAGATATATCTTCATTTTTAGGGTATCGTCTAAAAATTTATTGAGTTTATACGATATCCTAAAAATTGCCTTGTTTAAAATCGAATGAAATCCTTTTTCTTTATATTTCAGCACCAAAATTTCAATAATCCATTAACAATTTTGTGATATCACAAAAATTGTAGTAATACCGATAGTTTCTAGAGAAACATCTTGACTTTGGTCATTAAGCACAAAAATAGAAGGCTAATGGTGACCGTACAGAAAACCTGCTAAAGCAATGACTTGAGCTAAAGGATTTGAAGTAACAAAGACCTTCAATGTTTAAAGGATATCCTCAAATTTTGCCCCATAAGAAAGGGTCTCTCCACAAGACTAATCTCCTATAAGAATTGTGATAAATATTAGTTACGCGTATTTGTTGTCATGTTTTCCATCAAAACAATCAATCTCCATGGTTAGCAACTTGGTTTGGGGGTAAAAAAAAAATTTTTGGGGAATGAATTGGGTTGACCTATATTTTTTGGGCTTCAATATTCAATAAGTGGTCCCTAATTATGTTGGCGTTGAGGAAATTCCAAATCCATGGCACAAGTCATCAAGGCCTTTTTTTTTTTTTTTTTTTTAAAGAAACCCTCTTTGGCGTATTTATAAATTCTCCAAGGTGTGGAATTCCTTAATCCTCCTTTATATTTGAATATTAAAAAAACTCTATCAAAAATCAAAGAGACAAAATTCATAGAATTCCCGAGCCCATTACAGATGAGTCTAGATAGGGTGAGGCTTTTACCCACAGTCACCGTGGGTGGACCACCGACCGTCACTTTGGGTCAATTCTCTCATAGGATCTCGATTAATTACGGATGTGCTCCTTACCCCACTGGTAAGGAGTTGGGTTCTTATTGGGGAGGTCAGGGGTTCAACCCTCCCCTCCGCCCTATATATTCCTGCATGTGTATATGCGGGCTTTCTTCCCACTTTGGTGGGCTTCCTTCCCGGGTGTACCGGGCTCTATATATATATATATATATATATATATATATATATATACACACACACACACACTAGTGGATCCCTGCCACGTGCAATGCACATGCACCGAACACCCAGTTTTACTAAGAAAATTTTGAAAAAATAAAGTTCTTAAGAAATTCAGTAGAAGCTTCAATACATTTAAAAATAAAATTTCAACAAAAAATGAGTGATTGTAAATTGCAAGGCCCGTGTAATGTCCTAATACAGCTGACACTACTGTTTTTTCTAAACATTTGAAAATAATAAAATAATGATATAGTGAGAAAAATGATATCTCAAAAGACAATCGATATGGAATTTATATAACTTTTTGAGGATATAAATCACATATTTCTAGATATTTTATCATGAATGTGAACAAAGAAATTTCAATTTACTTTATTTAACTTGTCAGGTCAACTTATCAGTTTCATGGTAGACTTGACCTGCTAAAGTTGGAGTCCAGTCGAAAGCATATTCAAATTGATAACCTGCAATTTTTTAAAAAATAAAAGTAAAAGCTAAGAACTAGATGAGCTTACTGTTCTAACCAATTACCATGAACATTATATGTTCACTACAAAATCAGATTCTATTAAGGAAAAAAAAATTATATCTTACCTAAGGACATCAGAATAACAAAACTGAGATAGTGGTTTTAGTCTTAACTTACAAAGAAGAATAACATCTCACACCAACCGTCAAGAATAATGAAGTAATCCGGCTTGTCCTCAAGCGACAGGGATCAACAATGGTGGAACTATGATATGAACTTTGACGGGTAAGATTTGCAAAGCACCTGTTGATCAATATTAGTATTTAACATGTGCTTTATTTTATTTTATAAGAAGGACCATTATCAGGTAAAAAGAGGCAATACTTCTCCAAGAGTCAGCATCTTCTTTTGCTTGATACAAAGTGCTATATTTTATAACCTGTAAGAAAAGGATAATACAAAGTAATCATAGAAGTTCAGTTAAATGGAAGCTCACAAATAGAGATATCCATAGGGAAAAAAAATTCCAAAAAATAAAAAACTATAAATACAAATCTGCCAAAAGAATTGGACATTCCTCTTAAGAAATACATAAGAATGTAACCCAAGTATTCTAAATCAACTCTTCTGCTCTGTTCTGTATGGAGCATGGGAGTGCTAATCAAAGTAAGAAAAATTCAAAACGAACAAAGACAAACTGAATTTGATGCAGCTCATCATAAAATACTTATTTTAGTTGTTTACACTTAAAACGACCACTTCATTTATTGACTCTGAAGTTAGTAGTAACACTAGCATAGCAAGCAATTTCTACAAGATTCTCGTTTTGCCTTTAAGGAAAGGCATGACGTTCCATTGAAATATATGAAAAGAAGAAGAAGAACAAGAAGAAGATAAAGAAACTTGCAATGATGAAAGAAATAAATGTGTTAGAAAATTATCAAAGTTTTTCACTTTAAGCCTCATGAGTAGGAGTAATAATAAATAAATATATTCATGCCCTTGAAATGCCCTTTTAAAATAAAAATTCACAAAAGTTGTTTATTAAGAAACTAAAAATTATACTGAACAACAACAATTTTACGATAGCAATATATAAGACATTCTATTAAATTGCATTTATGGAATTACCTTTAGCAATCACTAATATCAGAAGAGAACCAATATTTAGTAGTAGTTATCACATTATCCAAATTGTGATTATTCTTCCAACAGGGGTATAAATCAAGATCAATACAACTATTATGTCAGATTGCAAACTCAATTATTCTAACTAAATAAAATACAAACACATGAAGCAAAAGGGAAAATAATATTTAAAATTTTTTTAATGGTAATTTTTATTCAAAGAGAGAAAAAAACAGGGCGGACATAAATTGAGTTTAAGTTTGTACATTTCACTTTTTATTTATGATATTTTGTTAGTTGCTATTTTTTCTAAAAAAGAAAAAGAAAAAACTAAATATAAAGCAATAATGCAAACGAAGTACCTGTATATATGGGATGTGCTTATAAGTTTTGGAGGTCCCTATAACTTTTTCAAAGGCATTCAACTGAAGGAACATCAAATTACAAATATTTAAGATTAGTGTACAAAAGATTAAAGAGTTAATATTTAAAAAATAATGACAAAGGGTTACATCTGTATAAAGAAAATAATTCCATATCTTCTGGAAACCTCTTGGAGTCCTCTAATGTTCTTAACTCTCAAATTTCAAATACAAATACCACTCAAGTATCTTTTAGTTCCACCAAAAAATAAAAATAAAAAAAATAAATAAATAGAAACTATTTGCACATTTAGCATTATTTCAGGTAAAAAAAAATTAGAGAATGTTAATTCTCTCGTGTGTAGTCAATTTGGTATTTGAATTATAACACAACCACCAATTGGTCACCAGCAACAATAACAAAAGCAGCAAGTTAGTTAATACCTATTGTCGCGACTTTTAAACTAATGGCGAAGTATTTAAAGTGCCCACAAAATTGTAAGTATTGAACACCAAAAGGTAGTAAGAAAATACGCTCGATTCCTTTTCTTTTGGTCCATTATAAAATACACTATTCATTTTCTTTTTTATTTTCATCCCATCTTAGTTCAAGGTTTATTATTAAAAAAGCACATGGCATTTAAGTTTCCAGAGTTAAAAGGCAGTATGTACACTATGAACTACATAATAGAGTAAATAGTGCATAGTTAAAATCTTTTGTTTTTTCCACCTTGGCTTAGTTTATTAACCGGGGTGGACAAAATAGTGCCAAGAAATACTAAAAAAGCTTTTTGAATGATAAAATCTAAAATATTTTTCCTTTGAAATGATTCTTTAATTGCACCATATCTCATAATTAATTTTACAAAAGAGAAAAAAAAAACAACTGAATAAAAATTTGAAAATTAGTAAACAAAATGGTTCAATGAGAACCACGAATGAATGCTTATTGGTCTTATCCCACTCTTGAAGGGTTTGGAGGGTGATGATTGAAGAGGCATTGATCTAAAACGGAAGAATTTAACTAACATAATCTAAAATAGGAAAAATAAATAAAATAAAATATCAGATTCTTATACAAATATGGATTAAGTTTTTGGCCTTTTGAATATTAGCACCTGTACTACTTAAAAAAAAGCTCTTCCCCTTCGACTCTATGGAGAATGAAAACAGTTCTGACAGATAACAGAAAGTTTTTCCATGCCTCATAGTATCGTCCTTTTAGTTATTGTCTACTTTGTTTTTCTCAACCATGACACTTTCTGTTTGAGTTTTTCATTTTCCTATCTCACATAACAAAATAGTATCAATTTTACATTTTAAATGCTATGCACAAATTCATATTCCAAACATATACTGAGAACTAAATACAAAGTTCTACTATAAAGAAACACGAAACACGCACAATTTGGAAGCCTGCAGTTAAGATTTTAGAAATAAAATAAACATATAATTAAAACCGTTAGAGCACGAAGGCTATCAGTGGGCCTAACTTTGGCCTAAACAGGAATGAGAAAGAAAAAACCAACTCTTCATCATCATTTTCTTAACTCTGGTTGCACCCATTTTTCTTAAAATGAAGATTTTATTGCAACATTAAAAAAAAATTGAAGAAGAAGACACAATCAAACAATACTAATTTCAATAGACAGTGCTCATTTACATGTATGAAAACTCCCTCCATTCCAAAAGAGGTTAAAAGTCAATGAAGAATCTGTTAAAATATCATGTTCTTCCTTACACAATTACTCACAGAGAAAAAACTTCATACCCACAAAATTCTCTGCATTGAAAATCTTATAGTATCTGAATGAATAATAAGAATGTTAAATGGAAATTGAAAAAAGAAGAGGGAAAAAACAACATTTGAGATATTGATTTGAGATAGATTCCAATCTTATCCACATTTTCTTTTTCTTTTCTCCACCACCTTAAAAAAAAAAATAAAGAAATCGAAAAAAAATTACTTGATTTATTGGAATGTATTAAAACGAAATTTTATTACGTTTAAAATATCAGTATCTACTCAATATAAGAGATTAAAAAAATTAATAGGATTGTGTGTACCAAGTTTGGTCTGTATTCGAGTTCATTTGGGTATAGCAAGGGGTAGTTAGCAACTTTTTAGATAATTTAGATAATATAAGAGCTGAAAAGTATTTTTCTCCACTCAATTCAGTTATCCGTTTCTTCCTCTTTTGGATTAATTGCACAGTGAAAAAAAAATTAGAGGGATCTTGATTGAAGCCATAGCTAGAAATCATTGACATTAAAGCAAAAGCATCTAGTCCACTCAATTCTCAATTATTGCTTTTCTTCTTTACCTTGGTGGTTTTTCTTTTTCTTTTTTTTTTTAAGTAAAGATGCAATAATTTTTTCACCTTGTTTTTCCTCACAGAAGACGGAATGGCAGGAGAAACAGTTCTGTCAATCGTCTTTCGACAGTTGCTGAGCACGTTGAGCTCCCCTATCCTAGATGAATTTTGGTTGTTGTGGGGTGTGAAAAACGAGAAACAAAACCTCCACAGCAATCTGTCAAGGATTAAAGCCGTGCTTGAAGATGCAGAAAGGCAGCAAATTGACCTGATGACCGACAGAGATCGCCTTGAAAAGCTTAAAGATGTTGCCTACGATGCGGAGGATCTATTTGATGAGTTCCTATTCGAAGCTCTACGAAGGAAGGTTGAGAATCAAGATGGGATGGGAAGAAAGGTAGGCAACTTCTTCTCGCCTTCGAACCCACTCGCTTTTCATTTCAAGGTTGCACATAAGATGAAAGAGCTGAGGAAACGATTTGAAGAACTTGCGGAAGAGAATAACAATTTCCAACCGTTGGTGGGAGTTGCTAGAAGCCAGCCTCAGATCTCAAACCCAAGAGAAACTGCCTCGGGTGAGCCTGACACGGGTGTTATTGGGAGAGATTATCAGAAAGAAAACTATATAGATTCATTAATCAACTCCGGAAATGAAGAGGTCCTCTCGGTCATTCCCATTGTTGGTATGGGGGGACTGGGCAAGACCACGCTTGCTCAATATGTATATGATGATGAAAGAGTGGTGACTCATTTTAACTTAAAGATGTGGGTCTATGTATCTGAGGACTTTGATGTGGGAAGGATTCTAGCAAAAATTTTAGAATCTGCAACAAAGAATACTCCCACTGACGGATCAAGCAAGGACCTCTTAATCACTCGTGTTAAAGAAAACCTGAGTGGGAAGAGGTATTTACTTGTTTTGGATGATGTTTGGAATGAAGTCTATGAGAAATGGGTCGAGTTGAGGACAGTGCTTAAATGTGGTGCTATAGGAAGCAAAATATTAGTCACCACTCGTAGCGATACAGTTGCGAGAAGAATGGATGCTCTTCCTAGACCTCCTCTGAAAACACTGTCGGCAGCTGAATCTCGGACTTTGTTCGAGGAAGTGGCACACCCGCCTACAGGCTTTGTATCAATTGGAGAGGAAATAGTAAGAAAGTGTGGTGGTGTCCCTCTAGCAATCAAAACATTGGGAGGCATGTTGCGATATGAAACAAGTGAAAGGAAGTGGCAGTCAGTGAGAGATAGTGAACTTTGGAAGCGAACAGATAATGAAGGAGGATTTTATCCATATTAAAACTAAGCTATGATCATTTGACATCATATTTGAAGCAATGCTTTGCGTATTGTGCTGTAATTGCCAAAGGGGATCCATTTGATAAAGATGCACTAATCAAGCAATGGATAGCCCAAGGCTTCATTCATTCTGATGATGAAAATGAACTCCCAGAAGAAAAAGGCGAAGAGTATTTCAATGCACTGCTGCGGAGGTCCTTGTTTCAGGTTGATGAGAAAGCTGCTATCTTCAAGATGATTTTTTTGACCGGTGATGATAAATATAAGATGCATGACCTTATACATGATCTCCTCAGGTCTGTTACCGAAAAAGAATGCTTTATTGTGGAAGCTTCTATGAATACTATTCCCGAAGACATTCGTCATTTAGCATTGCGCAATGGTGAATGGACAGGAGAAACGAAGAATTTGGATGCATTGAAGAAATGTAAGAAACTGCGTTCAATGATTACATATAGATATTGTTGTCCTATTGATATTAATGTTTGCTTGAGCTTCAGGTGCTTAAGGGTGTTGGATTTGAGTTTCGGAAGAAGTATTCACTTCCTGCCAAATTCAATAGACAAGTTGAGACATCTTAGGTACTTTGACATCTCATATACAGGGATTACAGAATTACCTGAGACCATATGCAACTTACACAACTTGCAAACACTGAGAGTCTTCGGCATTCCCCTCAAGAAGTGGCCAAAGAATATGAAGAGAATGATTAGCCTTAGACATATTGAATTCAATGGAGGTGGTGATTTTCTCTTACCAAAAAGAATTGGAGAGTTAACTTGTCTGAGGACGCTGTCTAAATTTGTTATTAATAAAGAGAGTGAACCTGGAATGGAAGAGTTGAAAGGTTTAAATCTGCTAATGGGGGATATCTCCATTGAAGGGCTTAAAAATGTAAGAAATGGTGCATGTGCTCGTGAAGCAGATTTAAAGGCAAAGAAACACCTCCATTCTCTGAATCTATGTTGGGATCAGATTGGTTATGGATCAAAACGAATTGCTCAGCTTGGTTATGAATCAGAACGAATTGCACACGAAGTGATTAATAACCTCGAACCCCCCTCGAATCTAAAGGAGCTACTTGTTTCGACTTACATAGGTTTGAGTTTTCCAAGTTGGATGATGAGGCTTTCAAATCTAATTCATATAAACCTGCAGGGTTGCATTAGATGTGAACAACTGCCACCTTTTGGGCAACTACCTCTTCTTGAATTACTTGAGATTTCTGAAATGAGTGCTATAAAATACATTGTTAAGTTTGATGGGAGCCACGACAACAAAGATATATTCCGATCATTGAGGCACCTTTATCTCTCTGGACTGTCTAATCTGGAGAGATGGTCGTCTCCACAAGAGAATGGAGATGGTGATGAGCAGAGAAGAGAAGAAGATGAGCAAGTGATTCTCGGTTGCCTTTCTCTTCTTCGCATTCATGATTGCCCAAATCTGATTCGGTTGCCAAAGCTTCTTCTTCCAGCTCTTGAATGTCTCGTGATGGATGGAGTGGGTTGTGATAAAATAGACTTACCCATGTCCAAGTCACTGAAAGAAGTCAGCCTCGCCAACATGCCTAATTTGGAGATCTGGTCATCACGAGAAGCAGATGACGATCAGAAAGTGATCTATCCCCGCCTTGAATTGGTGGTCCGAAACTGCCCTAAGATGGTTCGCTTGCCTCATCTTCTCCCTTCACTTAAAGAATTAATTATTTTTAAAACCGATGAAAGACTATTAGGGTCTTTGGCCAACTACAGTTCACTTGTCAGTCTTCGGATTGATGGGTTTCCTGAAGTCATGCATTTGCCGGAAGAAATTGGGCCAACCCATGCCAACAACCTTCACACCTTGGAAATTTATGATTGCCCAAAATTAATATCTTTATCACATCAATTGAAATATCTCCATTCTCTCAAAGAATTGAGCATTACAGATTGTCCTGAGTTGGTGCTACCATTGCTGGATGGATCGCAGGAGCAACAGCCTTGTCCTCCTTTAAACTCTCTTAAGAAGTTGGTAATATATGCCTCGTGTGAAAAGCAGAGATTACTTCCAGGAGAAGGGATGATCATGACCTCACTGGAGGAATTGAGAATCCGGGAATGTGGGAATTTGGAGTCCTTATCTTCTGAAGGGTTGCAAAACCTCACCTCCCTTAAGATTGAAGAATGTCCAAAGGTGTGGTCATCTCCAGAGTGGCTTAGGAACCTCACATCACTTAAGAAACTTGAAGTTGTTGTATTACATGCTATGACGAGTTTGACAAATCCGTTGGAAAATCTCAAATCGCTCGAGCATTTGTCAATTTCATCGGATCCTGATATGACGGATTTTCCAGAGTGGATTAGAAACCTCACATCGCTCGCTGATTTAAGCATTGCATATTGCCCCAGCATAAGGTCTCTGCCAGAGTCATTTGGAAACCTTGCATCACTCGCTGCTTTAAGGATTAGAGATTGCCCTGGCATAAGGTCTCTGCCAGAGTCACTTGGAAACCTGCTCTCGCTTTCGAACATGGCTATCGAATCTTGCCCAGCTTTGACAGAGTTACCAAAGGGCCTGCAACGCCTCACAAATCTCCGAGAGCTGAGTATATGGGGAAGCCCTAATTTGAAGAGACAACTATGCAAGAATTGGAAGGAGTGGAAGAAGGTAGCGCATGTTCCAAAAATCTCCATTGACGGAGAATCGTATTCATGGGAGGCCCAGCATCCAAGTCTAATGCAGTCATTGAAGAAAGGATGCAACAAATTCGATAAGAAGCTCCATTTCCCCACCTGCGCATCTTCTTCTTCTTCATCATCTTCTTCTTCTCCTTGATTGATGTTGGATCATTATCAAATTGCATGCGTCCAATTGAGTGAAATCAGGTAAGTGGACCTTCTTCATCATAATCATCTACAAATTTCTTTTGATAGCTGTCTTCTCCATTTTTTCTTTTCTTCCTCATCGTAGAATGTGGTTTTTAAAATTCTTTTTGGGAAATTCTATATGCACCCACACATTTTGCTGAGCACACCCACGTTCCATTGCGTATAGTGATTTTTTTTCTTAGAAGGTGGGTGTGCTCAGAAAAAAAATGGGTGCATATAGAATTTCCCAAATCCTTTTGGTGTGTTTGAAAAACAAGAGTAAAGAGCTGTTTGGCACACATCACCCATGGGCCCACCCGAAGAAATTGGCTCAAGGTGCTAATAAGGATCTCTCTAACCGTGTAAACGTGGGTCATAGAACCAAAAGTCACTGCTGGATTCAATGCCACATTTATTTTGTGTATCATTGGTGGACCGATTTCGAATGTACCGGTAAATGGGTGCTCTTTATTTATTTATTTATTTGTATAAGAAAAGAAGAAAGTAGTATGATAATAATCAGTTATTCTAACCCACACATAGGGGTGAAAGTGGGTCGGCCCGCGGGCTCGGCCCGAGCTCGGCTCGAAAGACAAAAGAGCCGAGCTAGGGCCTAGGAGGAGGCCCGTTTGCTTAAAAGGGCCGAGCTCGGGCTTGATGAAGCCCGGCTCGTAAGCCCTAGGGCCTACATATATTAATACACATATTATATATATATATGTACACACATATATTAATACACATATTATATATATATATGTACACTATACAGTAGATAATACATATATGATATAACATAATCCATAAATCCTAAACCTTAGTTTTAATCCAATATAAATAATCCCTAAACCCTAAACACTAAACCCTAAGCACTAAATAATCCATAAACCTTAAACCTAAGCGCTAAACCTTAAACCATAATTTTAATCCAATATAAATAATCCCTAAACCCTAAGCACTAAATAATCCATGAGTCATAAACCCTAAATCTATATTAACATTGACCTATATCATTATAAAACGGGTCAGGCTCACAGGCCGAGCCTAGGGCCTCAATCAAGTCGGGCTCGAGGGCCGACTCTACTTAATAAGAGCCGAGCCCGAGCCAGGATTTTTTAGGCCCTCTCAAGCTCGGGCCGGGCTAGGGCCTACTAAAAAATACTAGGGCCGAGCCTAGGGCCAGTCAAAGCCCGGCTCGGCCCGACCCGACCCACTTTCATCCCTACCCACACACAAGATAGAAAAGAGGTTGATGTTGATTTCCTCAAATTCCTTAATACAGAGAGTGAGAAAACAAACAGAGGGTTTGTTCGTTGTTGGTGGCCATGATGTCTTATAAGTTTTTCATTGTTTGGATGGGATGGCCAGTGATGTCTGAGTGGCGCCCGTATATATATTAGGTGCATACTCAAACCCCCTTTTATCATAATGGGCTGGTAGAACTTGTATTTTCTCTCTCTTTTTTTTAATATTATATATTTATATACATATATAAATGGCTTAAAAAACTCTTCTAGTGATCGAATAACAGTAAGAAAATGGGGATAACAGTAATGTATACAATGATGATATGCATCAATAGTGGTGAAAAAAAAAACACTAATTATTTCCATTGTCTTTTTTTTTTTGGGAATATCTAACATCTATGGTGCCAGTAAACATTCTTTATTTTATTCTTTAACATTTACTCAACTACAATCACCAAAAGGTTTTGGTATTTTTAATTTTCCTTTGGATATCTAGATGTGCCAATAAGACTAGTGAACATTGGGAATCAGGTAAGATTGTTTTACATTTTATTTAAATGAGATAATTTGCCAATAAAATTTTGGGTTCCCAGGACATTGGCAATTAGATGAAACATCACCTTACAATTTTTTTTTTTAAACGGAGTACTCTGCCTGACAGCATTTTGGGTTCAAGAGCACGAAAAACCAGGTAAAAATCAGTTTAGATATGGTGGGGTGGAATCTAGGAAGGTATTTGACCAGGCTAGTCAATGGGCCGGGCCGGGCCTGGCCTGGGCTTGAGTTGTCAAATCCCGTCCCGAATTTTGGACGGGCCTGTCAGGGGTTGTCCAATTCTGGCCCTAAATTAAATGGATTTACATCAAATCCCATCCCGTGCAGGCTCAGGCTCGGACAGGACCGGGCCTGGGCTTAGCCCTATCTTGAACATAAGTAAACATTAGTTGTATCTCCTTTAGGTGGGCGCCACCGAAAGTGGGCTTTTTTATGTTCCTAGTGGGTCAGGCCATATAAATGGATGCAAAGTTTTTCAAGTTATCAAGGTGGGTGCTGTTAAATTCAGGTGGGTTCAAGTTATTTATGGGCTCCATGTCCAGATCAGAATGTCCAATCATGAATGTCCCATAGGAGAAAATTTTGCCTGAATGCATACTTACTAGCGTAGTAGCAGCACCCATCAGTGCCTAAATTTTTCATCATGGAGCATGAGGTGTATATATACATATATAAAAACTTAATAAAATTATCTTGAAGCCGGGCCGGGCTGGGACGGCTCTACGCATTCCCAGTCCCATTTTGGCCGGGCTTTCAAAAAATTGTCCAAGCTGGGCTCAATTTTTTTTTTTTTTTTTGAAGCCTTGTGTTTTCGGGCTTGGGACGGGCTGGGTTCCCATTTCAATGGGCTAAATTGGCGGGCCTCATTTTGGGTTTTAAGAGCACGAAAAACCAAGTAAAA
The DNA here is from genome assembly GCA_028538565.1 of Umbellularia californica. Taxonomy (NCBI): domain Eukaryota; kingdom Viridiplantae; phylum Streptophyta; class Magnoliopsida; order Laurales; family Lauraceae; genus Umbellularia; species Umbellularia californica. The sequence goes on from JAPQWN010000002.1 coordinate 99,805,302, forward strand.
ATCAGTTTAGCTATGATGGGGTGGAATCTGGGAAGCTATTTGACAATGGGATTTTGGAACTTGGTTCTTTGAGGATGTGCATTTGCATTTTAACCAACTATTTATATGATTTGGTTCCCTCTTTGGTAAAATTTGATTTTTATTATTATTTTGTGGATACAGAGGAATTGATTATGCTGTTACTCACAACAAAGTTCCTCCAACATCTCGTGATTTACCTTCACTTATAAAACAGGTAATGCAGTCCCGAGATCCTATGTCTTTTAGTATACTATGTTCTCCTTTTCTTTGAAAAACAAGACAATATGACATCCTGATCTGGGAAAGTGAGTCTGTGAACCTGAACACGTGATTGGGCTGAATATTTCTCAAGAATATTCATTTCAGGTATGCTGTTAGAGATAGACATTTTCCAGCAGATTGAAGGACCTTGGTTCTTCATCATCTTCTTCTTCTTCTTTTCCCCTTCCTTTTCTTTTCTTTTCTTTTCTTTTCTATTGTTTTCTTTTAGTACATTGTGTGGAAAGAATCCATTGGATTGTGAAATCCTGACCCTAGGCCAACACATTTTATTCATTTGCCGTGGCAATCCCCTAAGAAAATAATGTACTTAGACAACCATTTCTAGAGCATTTGAAGGAAAACGAGTCTCCAAGGGCAAGTGGTGGAGAAATGAGCTTATTAAAAATCATTATGATGTGATGTCCATTAAATTTATGGAATCATGGGTTAAGCAATCATGGGGAGCGTAACATTCGGCCCGAAAAATGATATGTATTGGCAATATGCAGCAGTTATTGACAGTAGTGACCTGTAGCTTACATCAGTGAGAGTGTATTCACTTTTGTCTTTATCTCCTTTGTCTTGTTAGAAACTTTGTTTTGTGGATGATAATCATGCAACCAGTGTATGGAAATTGGAAAGTGCTTCTTTATTTGACAATGCTTTGGTACTGAAAATAATTCCTTAGCTAAGGACTTGAGATGGATATATCTTCGCGGACTTTTGCACTGTTTGATATTCCTTATAGCAATTTAAAATTTGCCCTGAGTATCACCTAAATTTAAAGTTTTGAATGTTATGAAACTGAAAGTATATCTCTCCATCCTGCTGAATTGAATGCCTTACTAGTCGGATCTATGAGAGACACTTGAATTTCAGTCTTTTTTTTTTTTTTTTTTTTTTTTTTTTTTTTTTAAAGTTACAAATTCTCCATGGTAACACTCGCTGGAACCACTTCAGATGTGGAATTTTTTTACATACCTTCCTACCATAGTTTCCTTTTCAATACCTTTTTGGTCTATCTGGAGGTTGGTATGATCACTATTAAAGAAATTTACCAAAGATGTCCTAATTAAAGAACATATACTGTGAACTGTGGAGCAGGTTTCTTGTTGTAAATGTTGCTTCTATTCTGCTCACCTGACCTCTCTTTTTCTTCCTTTATTTGGGTAAAAAATTGAAAATCATTCCTTTATTTTAAAAGGAAGTATACAAAATTGAAAAGACAATACTAGAAAAGGGTGGCCATTTGGTGTTTACAATGAAGGCATGGATAGTCCCAATATAGTGTCTTCTTTTGAGATATTCAGGCACTTCAAACAGTTTAAAGCAAATTATTACTAAGAATCCAAATATGAGAACCAACTGAGGACATTTACAATAACTGACAGGAACTATTTTTGAGACGAGGGGTAAAAAAGAGTTGAATGGTCTTGCCATAGTTTTTTCTCTTTGTTTAAAATCTTGTTTCTTTAGAGTCTGTTGTTGCACTGAAAGCCTTTGGCCAATAGTAAAACCTTGGATTCTCTACCTGTTGGTGCCTTGGCCTCAACATTGAAAGCTTTGAATTTTCCGAACCAATACCTTATTTTCCATTTATTGGTTGCCTAAAATTGGTTTTCTTGTTAGATGGCTAATCCTCTGGCATCCCTTTGTGTCTAGTGGGGTCAGTGGCCCTTGTAACATGCTCTACAACTTCATTTTTGTCGTGGGCAAAAAATTACATAGATGATAGAACTATGGATGTTGTTGTTAGTAGGAGATCTCTGAGAACCAATAAGGGACTGAAGTTGATCTTTTAGGAGAATTTTGTTTATTGAAAGAGAGGGAAAATAAAATTCTCATTAAATATGGCTTCATTCCTAGAGATTCATCAAGCATACGCAGTGGAGAAGAAGATAGCTCCTAGGCTTGAGCGATCGGCTAGATTTTTGTTGGTAGTCAGGGAGAACCATAAATCTGTAGGAGCATTTGACCGGGCTTGAGGGCTGCCTATAGCTGACAGGGTCCAAGACCATAAAGCTGAAAAGAAGTTGTCAAAAAAGAACAGATGAACATCATTTTCAGCTTCACCTTAATTCCTATGTACTCCAAACAAAAAGGCCCTAAGTGATGTTTTGGTAATTAGGTCATACTCATTGGTTCTTTAAGTTACTATTCAGAAACAACAAAAGCTTTTAACAGTCCTGCGAGTGGGAGTATGTATATGCCTCTTTATTTGTTCTCATATGGATCACATATCCTAATAACCTTTTCAAGTGTGATGGCCATACTCGATATAGAAATGATCAAATAGTAACTTTATGGTTTTTTATACCAAAAATAAAGAAAGAAAAAAAAATCTGGCCGTAATGTTTTCAGTTTGTTATTTTTATGGTACATCTTCTTGGTAATAACTTATGATGATGAGATAAATCCTTTTTGTTGTTATAATGAGATCACTCTTTTTTTTATTGTGGTGGTTGTTGTTGATTATTATGATGATAAGTACTGCCATATGGTCTCCTATATGGCAATATTCATCTTAGTTGTTTGGCTTTCAATCACATGCATCCACAGTGAAAGCTGCATTCTGGCCTCTAGTAAAGTTCTAGACTGCATTTTTCTGCTTCAGAAAGGATTCTGCAAATATGGGGAAATTATTATGATTTTCGAGCAGATCACAGTTTCATTGTTTGGTGCAACAGATTTTCCTCGGAAAAGAGAAAAATGAATTATCTTTTCTCGATAGAGTGGCTTTTAATTCCCTATCAGAAAACAGAATTCCTCTCAGATAGAAATAGAATTTACCAGAGTGCAGAAACCTCTCATGGTTCTTTTTTCTGTTTCTTGTTCACCTAACTGTAGTTTCTGGTAGAACAGAGAATGAGAGGGGAAGCCATGCTAGTAGAAATGCTACAGTAGGAAGTAGAAGGGACAAGAATGTAACTTGTGGTGTCACAAGAAGAATGTACTACAATGAATAACAAATTGAGGAGAGTCATTCTAAGATAGCAGATTAATAAGTATGGATACAAGATAAAATTTTGTAATGGTTGACCATCCTCTTCATAGTTAAAGATTGAATGTTTATTTCTCAGGATGCAAAAATTCACCAATATGAACTGGGGTAATTTTGCTAAGTCCTACCATGGCGGTATAGCTAATGGGTGGTTTGCAATTACCCTATGGGCCTCAATTTGGCTTTGGTTTTATTTTTCCTTCCTTCTTTTCAAGTGTCTATTTTTAATTGATTTTGAACCTAGCAATTGATTGTAATTCAAGGGATGATTATCACCCCCTCTCTCTCTATTTAATTGAATTCTTATAATCTTCATTTTGCCTACCATTCTTTTCTTTTTAGGTGAAGTTTGGGCTGTGTCATTTCAAGTTTAAGAAAGAATTACAGGTATTTGAGCTTGATCCAATGAACATTATTTATTTATTCTTTTCCTCTGGTTTGATTTTTGTGGTGTGATCGACTTGGTGTTAATTATGTAATCTTAGTTTTCCAAACTGATGAATTGTCCTTTGGGTCAAAGACCTCAATGATAGCCACATCATCAAAAAAAAAAAAAAAAAATCTACCTCATTTTGTATGGCCTCAGACTGATATAAGATGTTATTTTCAACCAAACATATTTTCTACAATTTTCAATAGGTTAGAGTGAATTTTTAATTTTTTTTAAAGAATAAGAAACTTTTTTTTTTTTTTTTTTTAACTTTAGAGCAAGGTACGTTGGTTTGTGGATTGAGTATATTGATATATGTGTGTTCCTACATCCATACACCATTATTTTCTTTTATTTTCGTTCTTTTGATGTTGTAAATTAAAGTACTAAAATCCTAAGATACAATCATGGAATAATTGCAACTCTTTACATGTGGTACATCATTTGCCACCTTTTATGCATGCATCTCTCCTGGTGTGGAAGCATCACAACAGGAAGACAAGATGGACGAGGGAGTGAGTGTGTTAGGGGTGGCTGATCCAAGCTCTTGATTTTTGTCGCTCAAACTTTGACAATTATTTGTAGCCAAACTTATTCTGATAAAATCTTATAGTGACTTCTGTGAAGAGATATGATTGACATGAGTAAGCTAATCTGTATAAATGAAAAAAATTGATACTAGTAAAAATTGATAATAGAAGAACTTTCCAACTATTATTGTTATTTTATTATATAAACAACAATAAATTACTCATATGACGTAGATCATGGCCTGGTGGGTAAAGTACTCGCTCACTTAAAAAACTCAGAATGCTTGTGCTACGGCACACCCATTTTTTGTGTTTCCAAACCCTAAAAGCTAGCGTCTTTCCCGGTAAAAGCAGTAAAGATTTCTTTATAAATGATCTTTTTTTCTTCTCTTAAGGCCTGTTTGTTTGCTTTAGAATACATAGAAAGTGAATGTTCAAGGTCATCTGAGTTCCACCAAATGGTTTTTCAAGAAGTGAAATGTGAATAATATGAGGCGAGGGGCAAAGGATATAAGGTTGCAATGTAGATGGGACCTTGCCTTTCCTATGACTTGAATTACTTGTGATGACTGTGTATTGATTTCCCATCATATGTTGATTCACTTCCAATCAAAGGAGAGGTTCTTTGATGATCATTTTTCTATATTCACCTTGGAGCTTCATTTTTAAATACTTATGGCATGAACACTTGTATTCATGTATTCCGTGCAAACAAACAGGTCCTTAATGAGTGGGACGCTATTGAAACTCATGTATTTATACAAAAATTACAACCAATAATTAAAAGATCATTTATTATCCAATTAGGATCAATCTAAATTTAAGAAAAAGAAAATTCGACAAATCAATAAATATTGTCTTAGAAGTCTTTCTAAAAGGGTATGATTGTGATCTTACTAGCCAGTATATCAGCCAATACACATGCAATACATGTATCATGCCAATTCCATGATTTTTTTTTTTTGCCTAATCCATGATTTAGCGAGTCAAAATTTTGTTATTATTGGCTGATTCAGATTGTTTCTACCAATGTTTTATCACTTGGTCCTTTGCACTACCCTATAATTGGCATAGCTTGGGTGGCTTGACAGGTTCACAAGAATTCCACTTTGTCTACATGCATACATTTACAGTTCAAATATAAGTTCACCTGACTGTCCACTCCTTGGCTTGGTTTATAGTTAGCAAGCTACATGTTTGAGTTTTTTCCAATTTTAGGAGCACTGATGATTTTTCTCTTTGCAGGTGTGAATAGTTGGAGTCAGATAAAGATAGTAGGGATCTTTTCAACTTCTTATTGGTATGGGTAATTCATGGAGTTCAAAAAAAAAAAAAAATTTCCTTATGATGTTGTTTGAACTTATGGTTGTGTTTTCTGAGAGGCTGTATTTGGCTTTGGTTATAACTATGAATTTACTAGTGTAATTGTACTATGTGGATCTTGCTTGTTATCTTTGGTTTGTTCTTATTTATTTGTTTGAAACTTAAATGATTCTCTATTTCTACCTTTTGTACGTGAGCAAATTATATTGACCAGGGATGTAATCCTAATGACTTGATTATCTTCAAGTGGGGCCCATCATTTAGTCATGGAGAGTTCTGATGAGATGATTTATTTGTGAAAAATTCATATCCTGAGAAATATTACCATGGGCAGCTCGTATTGATGTTATGGTATTATATGATGATTAGATCATGGACATTGGTCTGTAATTCAGGCTTCCAAAACCAATGAAAAGCTCTTCTTTTGTACAAATGGTTTTCCCTGCACTGTTTTGAGGGAAGTTAATAGATTCTTACTTATCTTAAAAAAAAGCCAGAAAGGCCCTCTCTTAACATTTATGAGTGGTAGCATGTATATACATTTCTGTATGTAATCATGCAGAATACATGTGCTAACAACCCATTCAAATGTAAGGGTTGTGTATTAATTCAATGTAGACATGCAGCTAGCCACTCGATCGCTTTATTACTACTATTATTTTCAGTCATTGTTATTTTTCATAAATATCTTATTTTAATAAGAACTTGCGGTGATGTTAGATAACACTTTTTTTCATCGCAAAAAGAATAGCTCTCGTTTCTGCTTTCTAGAGGAATAGACTTTTGGCCATCGGAAAATCCTGCACCCAAAAACGCGCCATTAAACCATAATGAATAACCAAGGCAGCCTTCCCATCAAGGTATCTAAAGGAGGCATCCGAGCAAATGACAGCCAAGTCCTCTTTCATCCTCAATCTAAGATCATTATCTCCTCCTTTATTTGAATGGTTCGGGATAAGATTTGATAAATATTGTAACTTAAGAAACCATTAACCTTAAAGGCCCCTGAATGCATGGTTGTGAATGTGGTATAACCTGACCCGGCGTGCTGCTCCAACACTATCTATGTACATTTGACTTGCATAACTCGACCCACAATAATTATAGCATGTCCCGAGTCATGTTAAAGTTGACCCATGATACCCTCATAACCCATATAGATTGGTCAGGTTACCCTTGAATTGGATATTTAAACCCATTCAAACTGTGTTGTGAGTTGATATTTTAGTACTCAAAATATACTTTTTATGCCGGCAACCAAACTCAAATGCAGGCCTATTGTTTAAAATAAGATAATTAGACTCACCCCAAAGCTTATACAGGTTAAGTCTGATTAAACAGGTAATGATGTGGAGTATCCAGGCCATCTTAGAGCCCAACCCTTTCCACTATGAGTCGTATATGGACCCAATATTAAAGAACCGAAATGTAGTGGGTCCATGGGTCTGGAACTACATGGACCTGGACCTAGATGCAAATGTGTTAGGGGTTTCAATCAGTTGATGCCCCTCTGTCGCATTGCTAGTGTCATTTTGACCATGGCATCTGGAATGTGGTAAGGGAATTAATAATTTATGGGGCCTGTATCGTTCCTTACATATGACTATATGAGTTCAAGTATCCATGTCCAGACCCTCTGGCTGTAGAGTGAAAAATGCTAAAAGTATTGGCCATATCATGTAATTTTATTTGAACTACAAGTAACTAACATATTAGTCATGTAGCTAACATGCAGAGGCTAATTCGGCAACACAATGTGACTTTACTTTCAACCAAACATGTTCTCTATTTTTTTTTCTACACGCCAACTCTACACTTCTGAAAGGCTACATGTTATCTAAAAGGTTTTCTTTATCCTGAAAGGCACCTCTCACACCTTGCCTTAGAGGTGCCTTTCTTATCATCATGTTAGACCTGGGAACAATCTAACCCTTCACACTTACCCTCATGAATTGACATTCACCCGTATTTGACATTAATCTCAACTATATTCAACCCCATGAATTGGGATTTACCTTCATTGGCCACCTCCCATAGTTTTACACGGTGCATGTGGATAGGAGGATTTACATGTGCCCCTAAAGATTAGTTATCAGCTGTCCAAAACTGAACATCCCTCGGGCTCAAGGCCAAAGGCTACTGGGCTGAGTTGGGCAAGAGACACTCTGGGTTATAAAAAGAAAATGAATTGGCATTCACCTATATTTGACACTAGTCTCAGTTATACTCACCTCTAGGTTAAATTTCTAAGAAACCACCGACCTTGAGGCCCTTGAACGAAAGGTCCTGATTAGAGGTGACAAAACTTGAATACATGAGATACGGGTTTGAGGTCATATGATGCAGGTTATGCAGAACAAGTCAGGCTGAGCTGCATCGGTTATGTGTTGGGGTAATCTGACCTGCTTTAGAAAAAATGGGTAGAATGTAGATTGAGATTTGTAGAGACCCCTAGTCAGCCCTTTTTATCCAACCCAATTGATCAAGATGATTTTTTATTTTGGTTCAATCACATCCACAGAGACCCTATAATCTCATGATTCGCATGCATTTAAGTGAGTCCCACAAGACAACCCTATATATATGGCATAGAAATTTCTTATATGTACAATATATTTAAATTGTTATATATACTTTTAGTGTACATAACACCTGAGTAGCTCCACAATTTGGTAGGGTCCCAATTTGACAAGGACTCAAGATGAAATGATGGATGGAACCCTAATTACATAGATGGAATCTCATACTCAACTTCCACTACTAGGTGTAATTTTTTTTATATGATAAAAATTTCTATTATAAATGATGATCGTAGGAATTCTTAGGCAAACTCTATGAGATTACTGGCCCATCAATATAATGGGATTCTTTTATATTATATTTTCTAACCAGTTAAGCTTGTGCAGCCTATAAACCCACCTATCATCAACTGTTCAATCTTTGATCATAGTAGGGTGTCCAAACAAGTTTGTGCAATATTCTTCTCACTTTACTGCATAAACCCCCCACAGTATAACTGTTCCCTTTCTGATGAAATCCTTACAATTACAAATCAAAAACAAAAGGGCTCAATATGCTGATGAAAATATGGAAATGAAATGAACCAGAGAATCAAATAGTTTCGAACCAGCCATTAATTCCATCAAGTGTGCCTTGTCACTTGAGTTCGGCCCAGGTCCTTCCCACAGCTCCAAAAGCTCCTTTTTGGTCCATGAGATGAAGATCACTGGTCCCAAAGTTGATGGTACCTGCATTCGCAAGATACTTCGATTATGATAAAGGCTAAATACTGCAATAGCGAAATACTTCATGCACATGATAACAACTACAGATAATTTATGAAGTTTGCCAAAAAATTGTACTTTTCTTTTCTTTTCTTTTCTTTTTTGAATTTTACAATGTCAAATGTGTATGGGAAGTGATTTCTTTTATTTTCAGTAGTTTCTAAGATCAACACAACTGGAAAATGAGGCTCTGATTTCTCAGTTCCCGAGGTCCAGAGAGTGGGAATCCATGAAGCATAGGAATCCAAGAATCTGGACATACGGACACTTCTCAAGGCTCACTGGAAAAGTATTTGGAGAACTTGGCATCCATGACCATTATTTTCAACCACGCACGCTATGTCATCATTTTTTCTTCTATTTCTTTTTTTATGAAGAAAAATTCATCATTTTTTATCCATCACCAAATAAAAAAGATGCAGAATAAATCAGTCACAGAATTTATGCAACATTGATTCCAAGGGTGTTCTCTCATAAAACTTTAGAGCATGGCTTATAATTGTGAGCATTTTCTACTATAGGATATCTGTTGCATAGAACCTGATTCCTCACCAAAGGTAACCTAGTGTGTTGACACTGCAGTGTAAGCCATACTATTTACATGTTGGGTAACTATAGCTCTTTTTTTTTCCCTAATCGGAGGGTTCCCAATCCTTTGAGCTGGACTAATCCCTCCGGGCCCATAGGAAAGCCGGTTAAACTCCCCTATAGCCCAGTGTAATAGTGTTGTTTTGAACCCACAACTTCCGGGTGCAAACTATGGTCCTAGGCCAACTGAGCTACACCTTGGGGTTAACTATAGCATTTGAACTACTAAAAAGCAATAATCAAACAACAATACATCAATCAGATGATTATGACAATTCTATGATCAAAGCATAAGAGTATCCCAGTAAACATGGATACCTATGATATTTGGATCTCAATAAATGAAGGAAAAATACCAGATAAAGAAGAGCAGGTTGAGGAGAGTGGGTCAAGATCCCAGCAGCTAGAGCACTGACCAGTCCAATGGCATATCCAGCAAGTGCAAACCATATATATTTGTGCCCCTTGGAGAATGATGCATCCATTGGACTCAAAGCATCCCTGCTCTTTAGGTGATCAAAACAGAGAACCAAGGCTAGAAGCATGCCAGGAATAGCCTGAACAATTCAAAATAGGCAAAACAACTTAACAGGCAATCTGTATATGAGTGACTAACATGTAGGTATTTAAACATACTGTATGACTACACATCAAATGCATTGACATTGTATGGATAAAAAAACACCAAAAGTAAAAAATCACAACATTTTCAATTACAAGCAGCTATTATGAAAATGAAGTCCAATTTTTGGACTGGTAAGTCCAAACTTTATTTATCAGCACAGCATTTTCAATAGCTTGCTGCAAGCTGATATTATGAAAACGAAGTCCAAACCTTTCTCTTTTTAGTATCACTATCACCCCTTGAGATTCAGCTTTCTGAGTGTGGTTTATCTCAGTTGAGAATAGTTTCAAATTCATTAAAATACAATTTATAAGCAAGTTATCAACTAATCGGGTGAATGGTGAACCTGATCTTCAGAGAGAAGTGTTTTTTTTTTTTCTTTTTTAATATCAAAGAAAATAAAACATGTGAAAAGAACAACAAAGGTGATAGATATCCACAAACTGCGAGAAAGTCAGAAGCAAACTGGAAAACTAGATAACCCACACCCCGATTATGTCCAGATTCCAGAATCACTAACAAAACAACAACTCTGACTATATCACCATTCGAGAATGACCCCTCAAGATATTCCTTTTCGCTGACCACCTCATGAGACAAATTTATGATAAGTCCTTCCAGCCAAGGGCAAATCTGCTCTTGATGGTAAAGGGGGTCGTTCTTCAAGTTAACTTGGGTCTTTGTTTGACGGTAAAGGGGGTCATTCTTCAAGTTACCTTAGGTCTTGTTGGTTTTAAGGAGCCTAATGAAGCAGAGGTGCCAACTATCAAGCAAGGCCTACAACTCTTAACATAATTTTTCTCAAGAAACCTTGTTATATAAAGTGATGGTTGTAATATTTTATCTTGGGTCACCTCTATCATGGCTCGGCCATTGAAGCTCTATTTTGTTTGTGTTCCATGAAATTAGAGATTTATGTTCTAGCCTCTGTTTCATACAAGCATGTTAGGCTGGGAGCTAATTTTTTAGTGGAAATGTTGGCGAAACAAGCCATACAGAGAGCTGTTTTGTAATTTGTCTTTATATTATCTTGTAAGCTTCAGTCTGGTATTTATCTCTAATAGGATTTTGCTCCTTAACGATTCTTCATTTTCTAGTAAAACTTGTGTTGCTAATCAAAGAAAATCAACAATAACCAAGAAGAGCCTCCCATACCTCAAGCATACTACAGCTGCTTTCTTATTTTCTTCACTTAAAAGTATACAAATCATATTTGGTTTTGCGAAAGAATAAGAAAGTCCCTAACACCCATTGACAGTAAATAAGAAAAATATACGTTGGAATTATATTTCTTGGGATAATCCTAATATGCCTTCCTAAGCTAGCTATCCTATGTAACCGGCCAATACCTCTGTTCCAATGAGGGGTCAAACCTAAGTACCCTATGGAATACTGTGACGTCCCTTACCAGCTAAGCTAATAGATAGATAGATAGATGGATGGATGGATGGAGAGAGAGAGAGAGAGAGAGAGAGAGAGAGAGAGAGAGAGAGAGTGTCCAATTCATGAGAGAGGCAGAGAAGAAACCACACACAACTTATATCTATCAGCACCAAGGAAATGACTTCCCTCATTGAGTATGAAAGAATATTTGTTTCAGGTGAAATTAGTAGCAGATGCACACCTGTCATTAAACTGCCATAGGGCTTGGTCTTTGGACAATCTATTACCTTTATGTTTACTAAGAACAGAAGGTTTTCACTTTTCAGATCTGTTTGGAGGGAGGGACAAAATTTTATATAAAGTAGTTTCCAAGGCCATGTATGGAAAATAGCTTAGAATCTCACCAATGCAGTTGATCAAAAGTATATCAAATAATCAGGTGAATGGTAACAATAATTATACTTAAATTTAATAAATGTTTAAAAAAACGTAATTGGGGTCGGCTACATGAATTATGTTTCTCCATTTCAATATATCTTGCGCCAAGTCTTCATAGAGTTTGCACTTATTAGATTAAAGAAAAGTTTTGGGAATTTCATTTGTTTGATGTATTGAGAGATTTTCTTATTTATAGTTATGATTTTGAAAAAATCAATGTATCCTGAGCATCACAAAATCAAGCTTATACTAAATCCATATCCATATACATATCCATACCCCTTTTATAAAAGAGAGTAACTTGACATGCCTTTTCACTACACCCCCTTTGTGATGGGGCCCAATAATATAATATTGTGCTGGTTGCCAATTTCTCCACACCACTTGGATGCAAAAACAATGCAAGATGCTTATCCTTACCCTCATCTACTCAGACCTTACTTCTCTCCATCTGCTTGTAAGAATCCCCATAAAAATCGATGCTCTAAGGTAAGATTTTGCTACGAAAATCCCTTATTTTCTTCATTGCTCCATCTTCATAAGCTTTTTATTTGATTTTATTAATTTGAGGAGTGCCCGTGAAAAAATCCCTTCACCATTTTATTACTCACGGAAAGGTTTTTTGCATCGACGAAAAGATTTCTATAAATCCTCTTTGCTCGCGTTCTGAGCATGGGACAAGGTTTCATTTGCTTTTTTTCATTCAACAAGAACAAGGATCAAATCTAAAACCCTAGCTCTTGCAGCTTCCTTCAGGGATTTATAGCTTCCTTTCATAGCTTTCAAGCAATCAATCATCTCTCTCTTTATGTGAAAATCTGTACAAACATGCAAAGAAGACTATTATTCTCAAATCATCTTCTTCCCAGGAGGAGTTACAGAGGAAGATCTGAATTGGGAAAATGTAGAGGGGTTTTAGCTCTTGCTACTGTTGGTGCTGGCATTGCATCGTAGAATGATAGCGATTTAGGTTCCATTCATCATAATTGTTTCTATCTCTGTGTTAGAATGTAATCATCTTTCAACAAAAATGCTCTTGATTTGTTTCACTGTGTTCCTCAGGTTTATGATGAAACCTTTGGATTTTGGTGGATTATAGGCATGGGTTTTCTTCTTGTTGTTCAGAAAACTGAACACTTTAATCATTTGAATTTGATTAATTCCCAGAAGCGAGTGTGTCATTGTACCCATCATTGCGCGACCTATTATTGCAGTCATGGAAATCTCTTCAAGACACTCCCAAGGCATATCTATGGAATCACTTCTCAAGAGTCAGGTGTCAAATCATTTGAGATCCATGGCTCAACCTTTTTTATTCGATTGATCGTTCAATCAAGTTCTCATTGGATATTTTGAATTTTCCTATCCTAGGACATCTTCCCTTCCACTTTAATAGAATCGGAGCTCTACCAGCAACTCATTTTAATA